>OY723401.1:2097976-3360135 GCA_963210345.1 Inga oerstediana
CCGCTGCTGACTGCAAGACAGTTCACCAAGAGGCTCAACGCGCCCCACGCATTCTTTCATGAATCATATCAAAGAGGTGGTCCTTTGTCCTTTTTTTTTTCAACCAAAGGTAAAAATTTGTTAAGACACTGCAATTTCTTTTCGTCAGAGCAATTTTGTGGGAACAACACCTCCAATTCACGACAAGAGAAAACAAGCAGTACAAAAAAGATGCCGAGGCAGAGAGCCCTTCTGATCTGACAGCAGTGGATGGACTCATTTGATATACTGAGAAAGCCACTTGAAGCCATCTCCGTAGCCCATTTTCCTCACAATACTGCACATGAAAACCTCCATGGGGCGCACATTTGAGTCCGCCAAGCTAACCTTACCCTTGCCGGTGGTGAAGTTGGACAGCCCTAAGTGGTAACGCAGTTCATCTTCTGAGGCAGCATATGGTATATCAATCTTGTTCCCAAGAATGAGGAACGGCACATTCCCCAGTGCCTCATCCGACAGCAGAGCATCCAGTTCTTTTTTCGACTCAGCAAATCTTTCCTTGTCATAAGCATCCACCAAATACACCACTGCATCCACCTTCAACATCACACAAGGATCACACTTGTGATTATCATTAAACTCATAACGAGCTATACTAAGGAGTAAGAAAACAAAAAAAATTACGCTATTTAGCACAATATCAGGAGAGAATCAAAATAGGAAACATCCAGCTAATCATAGCAAAGACCGCTGCATGACGTCTGCCTCCTATGAATCATTATCACAAAGGCATGCATTTTATTTGGCCAAAAAGGATGCTTTACCTTCGGTAGAGTAGTTAAGTAGAGTAGGACAAATGCGAGACTTCATGAAAAAAATGTAAAACAAACCAGAAAATCATATATGTCTTTGATTATACCAATAACAAACCTTCTAAACATGAAAAACGCCATCAGCAATAAAATATTATGTCTGCCTCCCATGGACCAAATAGATATAGAATGTTCACGCAATGTTTAGCCAGGACTCGGAAGGCAGAGCTTCTGATCTGGCATTTAACTATTTAAACAGATGTCATTTTTAAAACCTTTTACAGCAAAATTTAAAACTTATGGCTTAATTTCAAACTTGGTGACTCCAATATTGAACATAGGAAGATGACTTTATCCCTAGCAAACAGCTAGACCTAAAAGCTCGCAAATTCAGAGTATAGCATCTGGACCAGCTATTCACTTGCCTATCTACAATCAACAGTGAGACTACGCCAAAAGGACACCACGCTACATCAAAGCCTTATTTTGGGTCTGAAATTCGAAGCCTTATTTTAATAAAAAAAATTCACAAAAACTGGTAAAGCATTATATTTACGCACCTTGGCATAGTAATCTTTCCAAACTCTCCTAGCAATCTGGTGACCTCCGAGATCAAAAGCTTTGAACTTGATCTTCCCAATACTCAGCTCTTCCGATGTGGGATGCTGTGTTGGCTGATGCTGGGCTAATCTCTGCCACAGAAATTCTCATAATAAAGATGTTATGCCAAGACACGTCAATAGCAGAACAGACATAGAACATGGTAATGGCCGGAAGCCACCAACTGTGAACTATATGCTTGATGTCATAATGAAGACAAAACGCAAAAAACATTTCAACGTGTATTATAGAGGTAACAGTCATGAACCATGGTAATGTACGGAAGCAACCAGGTTGAAATAAAAGCATGGCTATCTTTCCTCCCTTTTGGGCAGAAAAAATGTTTATTTGATAACGAAAAAGTGTATCTACCAAAAACTTTTCCCAGTCAGAAGGGCAAATCTTTTCCCAAAAACCGACGGGTAGAAATTTTTTAATCTGCAGCCTGTGACAACTTCAATCATCATTTTGAAGCATTTGGTCTCTAGTTATCACAATCATGGAAAAAATATAATGAAAAAAGGGATTAAATGCCACCAACAGATAATATTGTCGCGAGTTCTTTTGGGAAAAAGTATCGCCGTATGGGAGTAGGGCATTTCACGGAATTAAAAAACAATGACAAGTCCATCTTCAAAACTTAATATCTTCTGAAGACTTTCCTTGAACAGAACATTTCCCAGACAAACTGAATAGCATCTCCAGGGAGATATAAAAGAAAGCAAGAAAGAAAAAGACTCAACCCTAATCCCCATCGACGAATAAAACATAAAATAACGGCAGCAATTTCAAAATTCCAAAGCAAGGATTGAATGAAACAAGAAATGAACAAACCTCGTCTTTGAGCATATGAAGTAATGTGGTTTTGCCTGCATTGTCGAGTCCCAAGAATAGGATCTTGGCCTCCTTCTGCCACAATCCCAGCGATGCCAGAATGCCATAAAACCAATCGAAAAAAAACATTGCCTTTATTGATTTATTGAATCGATCTCACTACAATTCAACCCCGATAAATATCACCGCCTGGTGACTAAAACAAAAGGCAAATTTTCAGAAAGAAAACAAGATCTAACCCCAGAAGCAAGGTCAAGAGAGACAGCGGAGGGACAGCTAGAGAAGTAGGGGTGTGTTTGTTGAAGCAAATTGGTTCCTGAACTTGCAAAAGAAAAAGTGGAAAATAACTTTTTTTTTTGGATATAGGTTATCAAGAGAATAGATTATGAAAAAATTATGATTTTAATAAAATAAGAGTGTTTAGATGTTGTGATTAGAATAATTTTTTTCTGGTCAAATTATTAAAAAGTATATTAACTTTTGTGATAATCACATATAAAGAATAAGATTATATTTTATGTATTTAAAGGATAAGGTCTATATTTAATAGCCAAGTTTTTCCTAAGGGGTGTCTGATATAAATAAATTTTAGAAGATGAAAAATAATAATGAATAATTAAAAAGAATGTAAATTTAATAAAACTGTTAAATTTGATCTAACGGTGTTAAACTATAAGAAAAGAAAACCCCTAACATCATTAAAAATGATGTATCTTAACCCATTATTTAACATTAAATTTCATACTTAATACCAAAAATGAAATAAATTTGTCTATATGTAATGTTGATTAACTTGACTAATTTTTCTAATATAATCAAATTAGAAAAATAAGTCTTATATTAAGGATAAGATGGGGTATTAAAATTCTAAAAAAAAAAGATAAAAAGAAAACGTTGAAATTGAAAAGAAAAAAAACAGAGAGTGTGTGATGTGGGACCCATAAATAAAAAAAGAACTAATAAGAGTGAGAGGGTGGAGCCCACAAAATATAAAAAACAAAAAAAATAGATTATGCCTAAACCATGTTTTAGTATCCAAAACCATGTATAGGGTGAGGTCAAAAAGGGATTATCCGAAAAAATTGAGTGTTTGAGTGCTTTAATAGAAAACTAAGGTTTAAGTGCAGGATAGTTTTTTTTTTAAGTAAATTCAAACAATCTCCAATTTGGATCCTTATTATAAAACCTGGACTGTCCATGGATTAACGAACCGGTTTTCCTTTTTATTCACAATATGTTTAATAAAAAAATTATAAAACCAATATATTAATAAAAATTAATACATTACATAAAAGTAAAATGAGTGAGTAATGTGATTATATTGTTTATCATTGATTTTTTAACCATTAATTTAATTTTTAAACCATATCCAAAGGGAACAAATTGAATAATCGATCAGATTAAGTACAAATAATTTAAAATAATAATAAATACTAGATATAAGATTTGCTTAGGATCAATTACATGCTGTAGTAATAAAAATAAAATCATATGAAATGATGTCTTAATTCTTTTCCTCCATCTATGTGCATGCTGGCAGAAAAGGAACATTGAATCCTGGTGGGTGTGGCCGTGGACGAAGGAGAAGAGAGCACGCATGCTCTCTCCTGGAGTCCTGGTGCCTGCTTCTTTCTTCTTTCTTCAAGAGCACATACGAGTTTGAGTCACCAATAGTCTCTACAAGAGCACAAACCGTTGGTGAATCGGTGAAATCTATTGATATCTCTCACAATGATCTCTCTCTCAAAAATCTCTGAAGCATACTTCATCACAGTATGACAATCACCACAAGTTCTCAAATTTTTCTTTATCCTTATTGAAGACCTGCTCGGAAGGACCAGAAGACCAAATGCTAGAGCTAGTTTTTCACTGTGACACCACAAACTCTGTTCTTCAGACCCTTCCACACTGTTAGTCGCGAACTGGATCTCAGCCACATATCCTCTCTTCTTTGCGAACTCTTTTAACTTCTTCAGCATTTCATAAATCTCATCCGTCCTTGAATGTGACTTATCATTAACAGTAAATACAAATGTTTGGTTCCTAAACTCGATCCAACTACATCCAGTTTCCTTCCTCACTCTATTGATCCCCATTAATTGCCTAACTTCGTCAGCTTTCTCCACCCTCCCATGTCGTGTATAGATATTAGAAAGCACAGCATAATTTCCCGGGTTATCTGGTTCCAACTCGAAAAGCCTCTCTGCCACCCCTCTGCCCATTTCAACGTTGCCATACTTTCCGCATGCTCCAAGCAAAGACCCCCAAATCGATGAGTCGGGCTTCATTGGCATTGATTCTATAAACTTCTTTGCTTCATTCAATCGACCATTTCGAGCAAGTAAGTCAACCATGCAAGCATAATGTTCAAGCCCAGGTTTAACATCATAGATGTTAGCCATGGAATTGAAGTACTTGAATCCATCTTCAACTTGTCCAGTATGGCTGCAAGCTGACAGCACCGAAACAAAAGTAATATATTCTGGCACAATTCCTTGCTTCAACATCTTCTCAAATAATTCAATCGCTTCATTTGCACAGCCATGTTGTTGGTAAACTGTTATCATAGCTGTCCATGAAACCACATTATGATCCTCAGTTTCTTCAAAGACCCAATAAGCATCAAACAAGTTCCCACATTTGCCATACATAGTTATCATTGAACTCAGAATACATGCATTCTTCATGAACCCAGTTTTTAAGATCTGGGCATGGATCGAAGTACCCTGAGTCAATGTTGCAAGATTAGCAGAAGCATGAAGAGCTGAAGTGTACGAAACCTCATTGGGTGATATGCCTTCCCTTCTCATGGCTTGGAAATAACTGCAGGCTGCTTCAAAAATGTGATTATGGACACATCCCACGATCATCACGTTCCACGTAACAACATCTCTATCTCCTATGTCATAGAACATTTTCATGGCATCATCAAACGATCTACATTTTGAGTACATGTCTAGCAGTGAGTTCTTCACATAAACCAGTGTCATCAAACCACGCTTAATAATGTTTCCATGCACTTGTTTTCCGATATCGAATCTAGCCGCATTAGCACAAGCACTCAACACGCTTGAAAAACTCACTTGATCCGGATCAATCGAAGTCTCCCTCAGAACCTCCCTAAAAATCCCAATAGCATGATCATACAACTTGTTTTTGAGAAACCCCACAATCATAGAATTCCAAGAAACGATATTTCTGTCTGGCATTTCATCAAACACCTTCTTTGCCATGCTTATATCCAAGCATTTAGCATACATATCGAGCAACGCACTCACTACAAATGTATCACTTTCAAGCCCGTGTTTCCAAATCAAGCCATGCATCTGTTCACCGTGAGCAACAACCACAGTATCAGCACAAGCAGGCAAGACCGCTGAGAAGGTGAATTGGTTCGGAAATACGCCAGTGCACCTCATTCGGTTAAAATAATCCAAGGCCAGTAATGGCATTTTAAAATGCGAAAGCTGGGTAATAGTAGTGGTCCAAGTGACAACGTTCCTTGAATTGTCATTGGAGGTTGAAAACAAGAGGAGGCCCCGGTCGATGAAACCACATTTGGCATAAAAGAGAAAGAGATTGTTGAGGAGGAAGGGGACTGAGGCGTAATTGATGGTGATGATTTGGGCGTGGATTTGGGTCGCATGTTTGAGGTTTTTGAATTGTGCAGCATTGTCAAGGAGGTGGTTGACCTGGGCGGGATTCAGAGGTGAAGAGACTTGGTGGTACAAATTGTGGAACAGGGGAATTGAACTGGAAATCAGACAGCTTTGTCTTGTAATGGATTTCTGAGGGAAGAGAAATTTCATAATACTAGGTGGTCGTAGGCTACATGGTAATCAGAAAGCATTAACGCCTTCGTCTGCTCTTACCCGGGTAGGAGACAAACAATAGGTCGTCGGCCCATGGTCTGTGTTTGTACGCTTAAACGATGAGCCCTTTCTTTGAGTTGGTGGGCTTTTCGCTGTTGGGAATTGGGATGGTTCTATTTCCTCTTTCTGTAACAATGGCGACCCCCTCAAAGTCACGTCCTGCTCTTCTATTCTGTCTGCAAACGACGACCCAACCCAGAGAGCGAGCCAAGAGGGATCAGGCAGAGATTGAAGGGCGGAATATACATACCTGAGCGGTGAAAGAACGCACGACGATTGCGATCGCCGAGGAGGGAGAGAACGACGGAGAAGTGCAGAGTGGGAATCTGCCGTCGGGGGGGATTTCAATCGTAATTTACGATAAGATAAATAGGTGAGAAAAAATTTGTCTTAACATACGTGATTAAGCACTTTTAAATATCCCAAAAATGATTCCAAACAAATTAAAAGCTGAGAGCGAGTCTGCAACGGCGAGAACGGGTGAAACTGGAGAGCACCAAAGAATATATATATACCCGTATACAGGATGGAACGTCCCCAAGTCGTCCTGCCCTGTGCTATCGGAGATGTGCTATCGGAGACGGGATATGAGTAGAGCTGGGAATCAGAGGTGATTATTGACGGATCAGGGTCTAATAACACCGACTCTAAAGGATTAAAGGTCAGAAAAATTATAATTTTTTAAGACCCGGTTTGAGAGTATCAGGGTCAGGGCCAGCCCTTAGGGCTGGGAAATTTTTTTTATAATATTTAACTATTTTTCCTGCGTATTTCCCCCAAAGAGATATAATTAGTAAATAACAACGATTAAAGTTCTAATTTAATATATAAATGTTGTCAACATTAAGGTTTAAATAACACGTCTCTTACAACAAACAAACACAGTTACTAATATATAATCAAAGATAAAATCATGTCCATAAATAACTCACACAAAGGCCAAAGTATAAGAAGGCAAGAAGCTAAATACTCTTACCTCTAAACAACATGAGTAAGACGACTATCATTTTCACCTTCTTCGCCACTATCATCAATTTCAAGGACATTTGATTGTGTTTCACTTTAAGCAGTAGGTTTAAGAAGTCAAATAATCACAACCTCCATCAAAAATCATACTCTATCAGGCAGAATAGTATATAATATGATTTTGTTCTAAATAGGCAAAATAATATACTCAAAAATCATAATATTATTCAATTAGACAAAACAATATACTCAAAAATCATACTCTATACAATATGAGGACGTAGTGACATATAGATTCAATAAGGCAATTCAAAAATGTAACATGGTTCCTTTCCAAGCAAAAAAAAAAATAAACAGGCTTAAAGGGCCGGCCCGAGGCCCTCCATGGCCGGCCCTTTTAGGCCCGACTTCCTTTTGAGGCTACAATTTGCAAGCTCGGCCCTTGAAGGGTCAGGGCCTAAAAGGGCTGGCCCGACGGGCTTGGCCCGTTTTCTCGGCTCTAGATATGAGAAACATCCCTAAGAATGGACTAATTTTTACTTTGGGTTAAAGCGTGGCCAGTATCCTAATATATATTTTTCATGTGTATTCAATATTTTAAAGTTATTTGTGGTATAATTTCAACCCTTTAAGTATTTAAAATGATGCAATTAGATCCTAAATTAACACTTCAGTTAGTTTGATCGTTTAAGTCGCTAACTCAGCTCCAATTTAACCAAAAAATATGAGTTGGCTTTCCACACAATCATATGACTTGTCATTTTTATAATTGTAACAATTAGGCATTTTAATTTTATTATTATCTCTAAAAGTTAGGGTTCGTTTGTTCCATTGAAGTATGTGAAGAGAAGTCAGGCCGATGAAATTAGCTTATATGGGCAAAGAGCAACAATCATTAGTCCTTGCTGGTATGGGCAAAGAGTACCATTCATTCTTGGCGGCAACATTCATCCATTTACTCCTTCTTATGGCTGCATTGTTCACCCATATACTCTTTATATCCTATCCTTTCTCTTCTCCATCTTACTTTGGATATTCCATGGGTAAATCAAACTTAGCTTCAATGACCACAAGAAGAATATTGGTTACTTGGGTGAGTCAAATCGAAGGCAAGAAGGAGTATAAAGGGGGAAGAGGTTTTGTTTTTGTGATGCAGTACTTGTCTTGGTTTTTTATTTGTGATTGCTGACCTCACAACAATCTAGGCCTTTCATATCCTCCACTTCGATAACCTCATGGCAGCTAAATCACCAAAAGTGCATTCTTTTTTGAAAGGTAAGATGGGAGGCGCCACAAATTGATGAAAATATGTTCCTAACGATGCCTAGTTTTAAAACCCACTTTCAATTGATAACGAAGACCACCAAGACACACTTCAATCGATAGTAATAAAGAAAACAAACTCTACCTTTTGATTCTCACCTCAATTGGATCACCACGACATACTTCACGCTTTTGGGATTTTGGTTGGCTTCAAGAGAACTAACACTAACTTCTTTTTCTCTGGATGTGAATTTTTTTTATGAATTTCTGGAGCTGATTTATTTAGCTTTAAAAAACATTATTAAAGATTTAAGAGAGAATAAACATAAGAGCGTTGGGGGCAAAAGACAACATAAAAAGGGAGTTAACTTCTATTTCACAAAATGAAAAACGCTAATCAATTCCATGCCACATCATATCATTGTGTGGTAAGCCAACTCATTTTTTGATCAAATTGGGACTGGGTCAGCAACTTAAATAATCAAACTAATTGAAATGTTAACTTTAGATCTAACTGTATCATTTTAAATACTTCAAGGTTGAAATTGCACCACAAATAATTTTAGGGCAATGGGTACACCTGAGAAAATACATCGGGGTGTTGGGGCACCTTAACCCTTTTAATTTTTACTTTTAGAATGAACCATCGGGCAATTTGGAACACTTTGTAAGTACTCTCTGAGTCAAAAGCATGCTCTCCTGAAACCCAACTCAATTAAACTTTTATTCACAAAAAAAAAAAAGTTTAATTCAACACAAAATTATGAAATCAATATACTAATTTGACAGTACCATTATGGGAAAAAAATTGTCATCCGATTGCACCTTTAACTAGCTTAAATTTAACGTAAAACATTAATCACTTTTAATAGATGCTAAATGGAAGTAATCAGATTAAGTGCTCATCTGGAATAGCTTATTTTTGGGCAATAAGTGTTTATAAATCTTGATTCACGGTATACGAGGTAAGTATATGAGAGGAGTTTTATCTCGGCTTGTATAATAAGGACTTATTGTTCAAAAATAAGTGATACAAAACACATACTAAACTAGACAAGAAAAGCATCTTAAATTTTGTCCGCTAAATAAAAATATCCTAACTCGTGTGAAGTCTAGGGGTTCTCCTAGGGTTTGTCGAGGCACCGTCCTCATTCGGTTCCTCTATGGGCAGTCAATCTGCGATGGTGGCAAGGGGCTTCTGAGGTTCCTTGCGTGGGGTTTCATCGGGTGAGGGAAGGAAAGTGGTCGGTGTTAGAGTTACGGGGGTTCATGGTGGCCTTCTTGGTTGGTCGAAACAGGGGTCAGTGGTTGCGACTCTAAGGCTCACTAGATTTCCTCTTGCCAATCGACTCTACAGCTCTTCATTTTGCAAGCGAGGGTGAAGGGGGATGAGATTTCAGTGCTACTGATTGGAGTGGCAAGGTGGGTTGCGGCCAAAACTCTAAAGAATATGAAGACGCCAGGGATGAAGATTGGAGAGGTTATGAGCAAAAGGAAGAAGGAAGGAGTACAAGGCTGGTCTACTGCCCATGATGACCCTCCGATGGTTTTTTCTTTGATGTTTGGTGCTGCCTTACAGCCACTAAGGTTCCATGAGAGTTATTTCTTGGTGCTACCGGGGGTGGAGGGGGCCTCTGGTTTTGCACTTAAAGTCTTAGTCACCTCTGTCAGTTGTTAAAGTTATGCTTTATATTTTGTTTGTGTGTCTACTGTGGGTGTCTATTTGGTTTTGTTATTGCCTTTCTATGTGGATTAACTTTGTCTGTGATATATGCTGGATTTATTCTAACATGATTATTGGTGCTATGGAATTTGTTCTCAAGTTCCAATTGTTTCGTTACCCTTCTAATGTAGAAGGTGTTTGGGAGCTACATTTAGCTTCACTGCATTGGCATCAAAGGGGGTGGGCTGGGGAGAGCACGTCCTTGGACAACCACCCTCTATTGCTTCTTTTCTTTGATCATGGTGGAATAAAAGTTAGCCTTCTCACCTTCAATCCGTAAGGTTTAGGCATTTGTCCTAACTTTTTATTTGTTTTGGTAGTTCTTGTTGCCTGCTGGCTTTTGTTTCAGTTTTTGAATTTCAGGGTCTGTGTCTGTACTCATTTTTATTATAATGGAATTATCCTTTCGGCCAAAAACAAAAAAAATGACAAAAGTATGATAAACCCTCCAACAAACACTCATTTTCCTAACTTCTCCTTTTTGTTTTTGCCAGTGCTGTTAGGGTGTATTCTTATTAGCTTTTGGAGAATGGTTTTTGGAGAATAATTTTTGGAGAATAGATTATGAAAAAAAGTGATTTTGATAAAATGAGAGTGTCTAAATGTTTTGATCAGAATATCTTTTTTCATGGTCAAATTACTAAAAATAATATTAACTTTTATGATAATTACATATAAAGAATAATTTTATATTTTATGTATTATTTAAGGGTTAAGGTCCAAATTTAACAGTCAAGTTTTTTCTGAGGGGTATCTGGTACAAATAAGTTCTAAAAAATGTAAAAATAACAATGAACAATTAAAAATGATGTAAATTTAACAAAACCGTTAAATTTGACCTAACGGCGTTAAATTATAAGAGAAGAAAACTCCTAATGCATCTTAACCCATTATTTAACATTAAAGATCATAATTAATACCAAAAATGAAATATATTTGTCTATATGTAATATTAATTAACTTAACTAATTTTTTTAATGTAATCAAATTAGATAAATAAGTGTGTGTTCGGATAACATGTAAAAAATCATCGACCATAGATGAAAGCTCACAATCCCGTTTTTATTTTGAAACCACGGTTTCAGCCTCAAAACCTAGGTTTTACCATAAGCTATTTTCTTTCGCTTGTTCAGAAAAATTGTGACCGTTGGGGGTAATTATTATGTCCTGTCATCCTTGGTTTCTCTTTTTCCCTTTCCATTTCCCGTGTCTTCCCTTTTTCTTCCTCCTTCCCGTCTTCTCGGTGTTCCGTCTTCCATGCTCTTTCGACCGTGTTCCCTTTCCTTTTCCCATTCCCTTTTCTGTTGCAAATCCCGTTGGCCAGTGGATACAGATCCCCTCTTCCCTTTCTCGTTCCCATTCTCTTCCAGATCTGAAAAAGGTGGCTTGATTTCGGCCGATTGCTGAGCGTGGCTTCAAGCTTTCCGTTGTCCTTTTTCTCGAGTTGATTTCGGCCGATTCATCAGTGAGGTGGTCGGTGGTGGAGGTTAATCAATTATAGGAAGCGGTGAATGGCCTAGAAAAGGCAAATCGGAGAAGGCAGTCATGGTTATGAGGTTCGGTTTCATACGCATTGCCGGCGACGTCGTTCAAGTATGCATTTGTGGTGTGTGGTGGTAGCTCTATTCTTGGCATGTGTTTCATGGCAACTTTATTTCTCTGCGTTTGGTGCTCTGTTTCTGGTGCTATTTTCGATGGTTTTCTGGTGTTGTTGGCCTAATTTAGAAGAGTCTCTGGCGTGTTCTTACATATTTGTCACTTAAGTCTTTGGCTTTGTTCTCTTATCATCCATTCACTTCGTTATTTTGCTGTTAATGGCACGGTTGCTGTTCCATCCTTCCTCTTTCTGGGTTTTTCTTGGCTTCTTGTTCGCGTGGCCTGCGGTGAATTAATGCAGCATTTAACCTCTTGTATATATCCATATTTCTTGTTAAATTAGTAGGAAAACATGTGGATATGCTTTTTATTTTCAGTTTATCTTTTGCAATTTTCTCAAGCTGAACTCTACTTTGAAAGCGGTAAATGTATTAGTTTGCGATATACAAGTTGCAGTCTACTGTTCTTTAATGTTTGATTGTTTGGTGCAGATTGTTTTTGTGTATCCTCTGGTGTAGTGAACCAGCTGGTTTTAAGTTTGAGAATTCCCATTGTGATGTTTTAATTTTTATTAATTGTCGATGCATACATGTTTACCTCCTTTCTTGGTAGGATCTTCAGTTTCTTGCATCTGTTGCAATCTTCAAATATTGGATACATCGATTTTCCTTCCTTTGTGCGATTGTTTGTATTTTCATCCATCGTTATGAGTTCTCTAGTTAATCCACTACCTTCCCTGAATTCTAAATATATTTTTATTCAGAGTATCCCACTAACCGAAAAGATTTTTATTGGAGGTGATCTTAATGGACATGTAGGTAAGGAGGCAGGACTTCATGCAAGGGCTTATGGGGGTTTTGGATTTGGGTTGCTCAATAGTAAAGGTCAATCTATTATTGATTTCTTCCTCGCATATAACCTCAAGATTGTCAACACTTGTTTTAAGAAGAGAGAGGAGCATTTAATAACATGTAAGAGTGGAGCTGCCAAGACACAGATTGGCTTCTTTTTGGTAAAGAACTTTGATAGAAGATTTTGTACTAATTGCAAAGTGATCCCTGGGGATGGCGTGATAACACAACATAGGGTTTTGGTCCTTGATGTGATTATTAAGTGTGTAAAACAAAAGCATCGACAAGTTTTAAATCCAAGGATCAGGTGGTGGCAATTAAAGGGGGAGAAGCGGGAGATTTTTAAGAGAACTCTTTTGGATGAGGGTGAGTGAGAGTTATAAGGAAGGGCTAATATCATGTGGGAGAATATGTCTAAAAGGGTCCAGAAGGTTGCTAAAGTAATTTTGGGAGAATCAAAAGGTTTTGGTAGGCAAGATAAGGAGACTTGGTGGTGGGATGAGACTGTTCAAGAGAAAGTCAAGCATAAGAAATATTGTTTTAGAGCAATACACTTGTGTAATAATGTGGAAAATTGGGAAAGGTATCGTTTGGCTAAAAAGGAGACTAAGAAGGCAGTGAGTGAAGCTCGTAATAAAGCATATGAGGAGTTTTATATAGAGTTAGGAATAAAGGCGGGAGAGCGTAAGATTTACAAGATTGCAAAGAATAAGGAGAGAAAATCGAGAGACTTGGATCAAGTGAGGTGTATAAAGGATGAAGAAGGCAAGGTTTTAGTTACTGATGGAGATATTAAGAATAGGTGGGAAGCCTACTTTTATAAGTTGTTCAATGATGGAGGGGGAGGGCCTTGCGATTGCGAAGATTTGATAATTCAAGAAGGTGATCTTAATTTGTCATTTTACCGCAAGATTCGAGTTGACGAGGTTAGGGAAGCTCTTAAGAAAATGGAAAATGGTAAAGCTGTTGGGCCGGATGAGATTCCTATTGAAGTTTGGAAATGCTTGGGTGAAGATGGTGTTTTGTGGCTCACAAAATTATTTAATGAGATTTTACGATTCAAGAAAATGCCGGATGAGTGGAGGAAAAGTACTTTGATTCCTATTTATAAGAATAAAGGGGATATTCAAAATTATGCAAACTATAGAGGAATTAAGCTTATGAGTCATACAATGAAATTATGGGAAAAGGTGATTGAACGTCGGTTAGGGTTGGAGACTGAAATTGTTGAAAACCAATTTGGATTCTTGCTAGGAAGGTCTACAACAGAAGTGATTTATTTATTAAGCGGGTGTATGGAGAAGTATAGGAGCAAAGGAAGATATTTGCATATGGTTTTCATCGATTTGGAAAAAGCATATGACCGGATGCCAAGAGATATACTATGGAAAGCCTTGGAAAAGAAGGGGGTGCGGTTTGCATATATTAAAGCCATTCAGGACATGTATGAGGGGGTTACAACCAATGTTAGAACGCCTGGAGGTGTAACAAAGGACTTTCCTATAAGGATTGGCCTACATAAGGGATCAGCTTTGAGCCCTTATTTGTTTAACCTAGTGGTAGATGTTCTAACTGAGCCTATAAGAGAGGAGATTCCTAAATGCATGCTTTTTACGGATGATATAGTTCTGTTGGCTGAATCCAGGGAGGAAATTAATTCTAAACTTGAGATATGGAGACGGACTTTGGAAGTGAAGGGTTTCCGTCTGAGTAGGAGCAAAACTGAATATATGCATTGTAAGTATGATAAGAAACAAGGTCAAAATGAAGTGGAAGTTAAATTGGGAGGGTAAGTCATTCCACAAGTGACAAAATTTCGGTATTTGGGATCAATTATACAACAAGATGGTGAAATTGTTGGTGATGTCAATCACAGAATTCAAGTTGGATGGTGTAAATGGAGAAAAGCTACTGGAGTTATTTATGAGCGGAAAGTACCTAATAAGGTAAAAGGGAAGTTCTACCGCACTGCTATAAGACCAGCAATGCTTTATGGTAGTGAGTGTTGGGCTTTAAAGGGATTATATGAGCATAAAATAGGGGTGGTCGAGATGAGGATGTTGAGATGGATGTGTGGTCATATAAGAAAAGACAAGATTCGTAATAATCATATACGTGAACGAGTTGGAGTGGCCTCTATTGAAGGAAAAATGGTAGAAAGTCGTTTGAGGTGGTTTGGACATGTTCAACGAAGGCCGTTGAATGCACTGGTGATGAGGGTGGATCAAGCCGTATGGAGTCCTGTAAAATGAGGTCGCGGAAGGCCGAAGCGTACGCTTAATGAAGTAATAGAGAGAGACCTTTTGATTAATAATATACAAAAAAATTTGGTTTTCGACAGAGCATAATGGCGTCGTGCGATCCATGTAGCCGACCTTACCTAGTGGGATAAAGGCTTGGTTGTTGTTGTTGTTTGTATTCTTATATACTAAACTTTTAATCTAAAAGGAAAGATTGAAAATGGTTGCAATGTTTGATAGTCTTCACTGCAATAGAATAGAATACAGGTAAGCATAAAACATGCACTCCAGTATGAATGTTTTATCTAATTTTGTAATTTAGTATATAATTGGCTAATGTTATAATTTTAAAATTTTTGTATCTATTTTTTTATATTACATAATTAATAAACGTTATAATTTTAAAATTGTTTGATAAATTTATTTCATTTTTTGTATTTATTATGTAATTTAATGTTAAATAATACTTAAAATATAATTTTATCCTTTATATGAAATTATCACAAAAGTTAATGTCATTTTTAGTCATTTGACCATTAAAAAAAGTTATTCTAATCAAAACATCCAAACACTCTCATTTTATCAAAATCACTTTTTCCCATAATCTATTCTCCTCGTAATCTATTCTCCAAAAGCTATTCTCTACTTTTTCTCCAGAAGCTATTCTCTAGAAGCTAATCCGAACACACCCTTATCTTATATTAAATATAGGAGGAAACATTAAAATTTTAAAATTTTTTTAAAAAAATAATAGATAGATGCAGAGAGAACGTAAAAAAAACAAAGAAGTATCATGGGGCCCACATCATGCAAAGGACCAATAAAAAAAGAGGATGGGATCCACATTTTCAAAAAAACCAAAAAAATAGCTTCTCTCTAAAACCATTTTGAAACAAAACTATGGTTTTTGGTAAAAAAGGGATTATCCTTTTTTTTTTTAGTGTTTGGATAATGGTTTTGTGCTAAAAGTGATTTTTTATAAGATATCCGAAGACACTCTTAATCCACTGGGTTGAAAGACCAAAAAACCAGTCAGCCCACAGGTTTCAGACAAATATTAAAGCAAGGATGATTCTTTTAAATACCACCCCTCAGTCGCCAGTCTTCAACGATCATATGAAAACGAAGGAATGGCAGAAAAGGAACGTAGAATCCTGGTGGCCGTGGACGAAGGAGAAGAGAGCATGCACGCTCTCTCCTGGTGCCTCCACAATCTCGTTTTCCCAAATTCCAACGACACAGTCATTCTCCTCCACTGCAAGCCCTCTCGTCTTGTTTATCCCGCCTTAGATGGCACCGGTTCGTATTATTCAAATCGCTCCTATGCCTTGTCTTCGCTTATATCATATCCAGTCAGAGCCTTATCCTCTGTTATTATGGTTAGGATATCTGTTCTCGTCTGATATATCTGCGACAGCGGAGAGTTACAGCGAACAAGTGGCGGATGGCGTCATGGAGAAAGCTAAAAAATTGTGCATGAATCTGCAACAGGTACGTTTTAGGTTTGCTTTTGTTTTGGTTAGTGATAGAGGTGGAAACTGGAAGAAGGTAGTAACGAGGGAGTGAAAATGGTGATTAAAATAGGAGAAGGTGGAGACGAGAGTGGAGAACGGAGATCCGAGGGACGTGATCTGTGAGATGGCGGAGAAGTTGGGATCGGATGTGGTGGTGTTGGGAAGCCATGGGTATGGACTCATCAAGAGGGCTCTCCTTGGGAGTGTCAGCAACCACTGTGCTCAGAACGTCAAGTGCCCTGTTCTCATTGTCAAGAAGCCTAAAACTTCACCTTCCCTTTCCCTATCCTGATTCATTCGCTTCCTTCTTTCTTCCTTTTGTGTGTTTCTGTTTCATGTTTATTTTGTTCTACCAATCTAGTTTCAAATTTTTAATTTTGAAGTCTCCCTGTTGTGGCTGAGCATTAACTTTTAGATAAAGTCATGAGAGTGCCCTGCGCACCTGATCGTCAAATCAACTTTACTTCCAGGGGCGACACGCGGAAGATAATGTTCCCTTGGACACTTACCCTTGTCCGTTTAATCATCATTATGCATTAAAATTCTTCGTGATGTTTTTACTATATCCTTTAGCAAAAGGAACCTATCCATTTCCCTATTAAAAAATATATAGCAATATATTTAAATCTAATTTTTAATTTTTATAGGATATTGAATATCAACCGTTTAGAGTTAATCTAACTGTGAGAATAAAGAAGTGGAAGGAAGTGCACAATAATACCCATTTGGTATAATGGAAGAGTTTTTTTATAAAAGTGGAAGTGAAAATAAAAATAGAGTTGAAAGTGGGAGTGTTTTATAAAACATGTTTGATAGGATGGTGGAAATGAGATATAATTTTTAATTAAAATATATACTTATAATATGAAAATACGGAAATGCCCTTCAATAAAAGAAAAATTCCCCTCCGTTTATCCGATCACCGACCCACACCCACCACCTTCAAGTGAGCATCACCATCGCCGCAAACACACGTATGAACAACTTCCATAACAACAGTACCAGACACAATGCTTCATCTTCATTTGCAAATCAATGGAATTAAACCATTAGAACAAGAAAAAATCAAAGCACAAAAAACAAAGATGAAAAGCAGAACCAAAAATTGAAGCACCAAAACCATCGCCCGTGAACACCATCCTCGTTGACTAGATACCCGAGATGCAAATCGACCAAACCAAAGACCCAAAGGTAATCACCATCGTCATCGCTAAGCAAATCCGAGTCTCATCTTGACTCAATGTTTGTCGCTAAGCAGTAATCGTTGTCGCCGCCGCTAGTGGAATCAAGACCTCATTGTCACTGGTGGAGAAGGGTCAATAAGCCATCCAAACAAGAAGAAGTTGAAGACGAAAGGAGAGGGAGGAGAAGGGTCAGCCGTTGCCATCGCTTCGTCACATCCACCAGAGGGTTCTTCGTCGTAGCTATTGGTGGAGGACTATCACCGCTATTGTTGGTGGAAGGCCATCATCACCGTCGCTGAGGATAACCAACGTTGCTGGTGGAGGAAGAAGGAAGAGAAGAAGGGTAAGGTTGGAAATAGAATGATGGAACTAGGGCTAGAACTTAGTTCCTTGGGTTAGGCATGAAAGTCACTTCCATTGATTTTGATGGAAGTGACTTCCTTAGGAAGTGATATTTATCATACTAAACATATTAATATTAGGTTCCTTTTCTACTTTCACTTCCCACCCTCCCATTTATACCAAACGGGCTCTAAAGGAGATGGAGAGGCCCCTTTTCTTATCCTTTCACCCCCTGATGGCCCACTAGCATATCCCTTTTTGCCAGCCAAATCACAAGATTACAACTTAACAGCAGCCTGCACCTTTCGTCAATTTGCTATATGTTATGAGCCTTGCGTATAAGAAAATAAATCGATGAGTGATGACATTGCCGCTGTTAGGAATTTACAGTCATGTATAACAGCAGGCAACAAGGGGTTGTCTTTTATAACCAAGGTAATTAAACCCGGACCGGTCAGTAAACTGGTTGAGGTACTGGGTCAAGGGTTAGTGGGTCAGATCAGAACCAAACCGGTGAGAAATGGAATATTTTAGGCTTACAGTATGAAATTCTATAGAAAAAATTTTAAAAAAAAAATTTAAAAATTTGACCCAGACCGGTTTAGTGCCTGGGTCGCCGGTTTCCGGGCTGGTTCGGCCGATCCAGGTAAGATAACCTTGGTTATAACAGGTTATAAACTGACGGACAGCCGGACATGATGACGAAAGGATTAGTCCATTTTTATCCCCCGGCAGCCAGCCCTTAACAGCGTAGCAATGTCTTTAGACTGATCAAATTTATTCTTAAAACATTATTCAGATAGGCCCTAAAATAATTCATATTTTCAGAGAATGGGAATGTTCAACATTCTTAAAATATCCAATCAATTCAACTAATTAAATTATATTTTTTTAAAGAATAAGGATATTATAAGATATATGTAACTTTAATTCTTAGGTGCGCGCTCAGGCATTCAGTGAAGTATAGTACCCGACGATTTGTTTCAACGGCAGAAGCCCGTGTGTTGTTCCCAACATCCAAACGACAGCCAACCAAAGACTATCGAAGAAATCAATTAGAACTGAAAGATAGCCGTTTTAACCTGTTCTAATAATAAGCTGACATAGTTAAACAGGATTGAAGATAAACCTCGACCCTTTTTGGCTAACAAGTTGCAGCGTTCTAAGGTTTGCCCCAAAAACGGAAATCCCTACCATAAAAATTGATATGGAAACAATAAAATAAAAAGACAATAATGAAGCACTCATGCCCTATCCTGCGAAAATCAGTCTACTCCTTAAAGCTCATCCTGCAAACACAAAACCCAAAGAGAATTTATTAAACAGAATCAGTAAAGCATGTAAGATGACATTATGGTAGGGATTTCCTACATGCGCATCCTCTTTCTTAGTTTCAGCATCTTCGCCAGCTTCCGTATCATCCCCTGATTCATCAGCAGCATCAGCCTCATCTTCATCTTCATCGGCCTACAAAGGATGCCAAATTTATCAGGACCAATCCAAGTGCTGAAGGATTACAAATTTAAAAACCAGACCATAGGCTTACATCAGAATCGACTGGGTCATTCTTTGATTCCTGGTGCAACATTCAGAAAACAGGACAGCTATATGAGAATAGAGTTCACAATCATCCACATTATGATCAATTTCATACACGCCTACATATCTCATGTGTAGTAGTTCCTTATAAATTGAAAAAAAGAGGTGAAACAATTACCTCTTCCTCTCTCTTCTTCTCAGCCTCCTCAAACGCTGCCTTCTCAGCCTGCAAAAGAAAAATCAGGCGTTAAAAAGATTCAACAATAAATTATACCTAGATCATGAAGATTTAGTTAAAACTGCTCACATCCTTCTGCTTGCCCCATGTTTCTTCAGCCAATTGTTTAGCATATTCCGGATCATCAGTAATCAAGACATTGTTAAATAGTGTACCAGATTTCACCTGACCATAGATGCAGCTCGGACATCAGACATAGGCTTTGAAATAACTAACGCTGAAAGTAAACACAAGTTTACTTAGAAAACTAAGATAAGAAATTACCTGCCACAATTCAATGCCTACATACTTCAAGTTGGGGAAAACATAGAGCTCAGGATCATCCTTGAAATCTGATAAAATGTGAATTTTCAAATGTTACTGTGAAGTCAAATCCACGACTCAATTGTACAAGTTTGCAACGCATCTTATGCCACCAATTAATTTATATAACTATTATAACAGTAAAATAATGATAAAAATAGACCTGGGTTGTCAATCATTGGAGCCTTCCACTTTCCTTTGTAGTTGGGGTTCTTAATTTTCTGCAGAATTGTAGCTACAAGATCAGCAAACATGTCCATTTCTGTGCATACTATATATATCAAAATTATGACAAACCTTCGGCTTCCATGGGCCATTGTACTCAGGGTTCGCAATGGTTGGTGGTGTCCACTCACCATCTTCCTCATCATCCCAGTCATCGGGCTACAACAACAATCAGTCTTATCAGTAATTCCACCAACAAGAAAGATATAAAACAGTAGTAAACAACAGAGATAAGGACCTTATTGGCATCAGGATCTGGAATCTCTTTTGGGATGTCATCATACCCCTACGAACATAGGAAGTCAGCATATACAACACTAGCAAGAGTCAGAAAATATCATAAGCTTCAAGAAAAGGTACTACCTCTGGCTTCTTATCCTCAGGATCAGGAATATACTCTTTGTCATCCCAATCTTCTGGCTGCAAGAATATTACAATAAGAAATTTTCAATACCTCGAGCAATCTACAAATTCCAGGTGAAACAGTAAACCAGTGAGTGGAAACATGATTACTTTTTTGGCAGAAGGATCCTTGATTTTCTTGGGAGGGAGAAGATCCCAATCAGAATAGAGACTGCCAGTTTGTTTCTCCACGTTATCAATAAGGATGCTATAAGTTGCATCAGGATGGAGGATAAATGTGTACACGTGACTTAGTTGGTCAGTCTCACATGGAACATCCTTCTTTATCAAGTGATTTGTGCCATTGTAGGTTAAAATAGCATGCACTTTCTTGGTGCTGTAACCACAGATATCTGGACCAAACATGATACTGCATTGAAAAAGAGTTAGAAACCAGATCAACCGAGTCAGTGAACAACGAAACAACATGCTAAAGGGGACTCATCAATCACCTGTATGGAGTTTCCCCACCAAATTTCTTCTGATCAACTTCCCCGCTAAGTAATTTCATGTAACCACCACCACAGTCAAGCTTCTGCTCGTGCTTAACAGAAAATTGGAAGACCAGCGTCTTATCCTTATTGCTAAATTCAGGGAACTCAGCAGAAATCGCATAAAACCTGTGGTCTTCACTTGTCTGGATACCTATGGAGAAATTAATGCACAAGTCAAGTATCTCACGCTAGATTGTAAATCAACTATTGTTCTATTGGAAAAATTTACAAGCATCATACTTAA
This sequence comes from Inga oerstediana, assembly GCA_963210345.1. Classification (NCBI taxonomy): domain Eukaryota; kingdom Viridiplantae; phylum Streptophyta; class Magnoliopsida; order Fabales; family Fabaceae; genus Inga; species Inga oerstediana. The sequence continues at coordinate 2,119,198 of OY723401.1, forward strand.
TGCACCATACTTTGTTTGCATAGATAATCTAGTTTACCTTTGTCATCAGGATCACCATTCCATTTACCAGAGGTGTAGTTCCACTCCCCAGCCAAGTTCTCATCTTTCTTCCAATCAGATTGTACCCAGCGACTTTTCCATCCATCTTTAACATTCACCCGTTTGCACATAAAAATGAAACACATAGAAGTTAGAAAACAGGATAGGTTGCTGCCAAAAATAAAAAGAAAACAAAGGAGCTGTCGTTGATAGGATATGAATTAGATTGAAATTGTATACGTTGATATGAAAAACAAAGCAATGTCCAGATAATGTGCCACCTAAATGTACGTACTGCTAGTTTAAAAAGGTATGACCACCAGCCGGTTTAAGAAATAATCTCCTTATAGATTCCTTATGGATACAGTAGCCTCCCATTTACATTTATTAATCTTTGGAGAAAAAACTACCGCCACTTATCCATACACCGATGTTTTATACTAAACAATGTTCAACTTCCTACTACAAATTAGAAGTCGAGAGAAGACGCACTTCAACTTTGCAATGGTTAAAGGACTGCGGGGAAGATCCGATTAATAATTGACAAACTTCTTTCAACCCCGACTCATCCCTCATGAAATGCGCATTTAACCAAAAAGGAGTACTGAGATAAAATCCAGCCTGCCGTGCCCCCTGTCGATTTCCTACGGAAGTGATGCTGGGTATAGTGCTTGAATACAATTTTGGAAACATTTATCACGGACATATGAATTTTATGTCGAAACCACATCAGGATAGATACCGACTTCTTTAGAGAAGGACCACAGCGAGAAACTTCAGGTCACGTACAAACAAAAGCAGACTAAAATAAGAGCTGAAACAGTCCAGATTATAATAGATCTACACTAAACCACCAAATTACCAGATAAATTTCAATATCCAATCAAGCACAAACCAAAGGCGTCAGACAGATCGTCGCACAAACATATTATTGATCATTGACAAAATAACCAAATTCGACAATTACGGATCCACAATTAAAATTGTAAAATCCTTAATTTGCAGGAAACGCAGGGAAAAATCAATTTCCACTCCACGATCTGCTGGGAGGAAACGGAACAGACCTTAGAGTGTTCGAGTACAAATGCTACGGACATAAATTCAAACAAGATCATTACCATCAAAACGCTCCTCGAAAAAGACCTTCGCGGAAGCGATCGCCAATAATGAGAGAAACAGAAGAAGCTGCAAATTAGGGTTACGAGCTCGGAGCGCCATGGCTACCGATTTCTGAAATGAAATCTGCGAGACAGAAGCACAGTTGGACTGAGCTCCCGGGACTATATAGGGCTTCTTCTATTTTTTCGGCCGAGTTTGAGGTGCGGGGGCCGTATTAGACCAATAGAGATGTGCCACATAGCTTAAAAATGTCATTGGGTCGATGTGGCAAACTATTACTGGTCAACTTAGTCGTTAGCGTTCCATGTACACGTAGGCATGAAGATCACATTTTAACCCGAGGGTCCTGGTTACTGTTTGGTATTAACGATTTTTTTGGCAGAATTTTCATGGGGCCAGTGAAGTTCAAATCTCAGGGCCTAAAAGAGTTTAACTTTTTTTTTTTGATTGACAAACAATTTAAAGAAATAGTATGAAAAAACAAGACCAGCACAAGAAAAGGAAATAAAATACAAAACAACAAAAGAAATCTACGAGACACCTATATCTGAACGTAACGTAGAACGAATGCATTCTGGTGGTTCCCGAAACCAGACAAGCCCTATAGAGACACCCAGTGATTCCTTAGCTAAAATATCCGCCACATGATTAGAATTTCGTCCACACCAATCCATTGATACATCCCAGCTTCTATCTAACATATCATGAATCTCCCTAAGTAACTGAGCTTCCATGTGATCTTCCTCCCAGCCACCCATTATCAGCTCCAAAGCCTCCAAGCAGTCCGACTCTATCACAATTCTCCGCTTCCCCGAATCCCAAGCCATCTTAAGCCCTATCATTACTGCCCACACCTCAGCATGAAGACTAGATCCTCTACCCAAGCCATACATGAACCCAGTCAGCAAATTGCCCTCATGATCCCTCACAATCCCACCACACCCCGCACGATCCCCTCCCGAACTACATGCGCCGTCCACATTAACTTTAACCCAACCAACATATGGAGGTTTCCATGAAGTAGTTAATCTTGTCTCAAAAGAAGACTTACATAGCGTCACATCAGCCCATCTTGTCTGAGCTCGGACTTGAGCTATCAACTGATTAGGCCCCGAGGTCTGACCTTGAAATACTCCAGAGTTTCTATTAAGCCAAAGCTGCCTACAAAAAATTGCAAACCATACCTGCCAGCTCACCCCTTCATAGTCTTTTCTCTGTAATAAATTCCATCTTATCCAAGAGGTTATATCCATAAACTCAAAGAACTTGGAACTCTGGGCGGGAGAACCTGGAATCCTCGCCCAACAAACTCTCGCTATTCAACAATCTCGAAGTACATGTAACACACTCTCAGACACCCCTGCACACAAAAAACAATCCTGCTGTGCTTGCATTCCACACACTGCTCTCCATGAATTCGTCATCAATCTCCCGCGGGCTGCCATCCACAGGAAAGTTTTACATCTTTGTGGAGTGCGCAGTTTCCATATTCTTCGCCATAGCCCACGATTAGGTGAATTCTGCTCCCCGGCCATTAGTCCATATGCTGACTTGATAGTAAACTCCCCACTATTCGAGATCCGCCATATGGGTATATCCTCCTCAGTTACTCGAGCAGACGGTATGACCCTCCGTATGGCATCAAGCACCGAGTAAGGTAAGAATGAATCAAACTTCGCCCAGTCCCACCCACCTGACGCGGTTACATATGTACACACAGGTTCCACTAACATGTCATCCGGAATATCTCTAACACAATAACTCACAAGGCTATCATAATGCGGAAGCCATGGGTCTGTCCAGAAAAGCACTCGGTCACCCTTTCCTATCCGCCATCCTACTCCTTGCTGTACCCTTTCCCAAACATGCCTTATCCCCTTCCATGCCTAAGAACCACCCCTCGCATTGTTTATGACGGGCAAAATATCTTCCCCACATTTATATTTTTCCCGCATAAACTTTACCCATAATGTATCCCGTCGCTTCACAAGACCCCACCCTAGCTTCATCATGAAGGCTTCGTTCTGTTTTCGAGCATGACGTAAACCCAGGCCTCCTACATCCTTTGGCTTACATACTTCATCCCATTTAACCATTGAAGGCTTCCTACTCATACCAGAGCTTCCCCACAGAAAACCCCTACACTTCTTGTCAATTTCTTCACAGGTAGCTGCTGGTAACCATGCTGATTGCATGGCATAACTGGGAATTGTTGAAACTACTGAAGAGACAAGTGTATGACGGGTAGCCATTGACAAGGTATTCGCCTTCCAACCCTTCAAACGGTCTTCCATCTTATTTACTAGGTACTGGTAGGTATGCTTCGACACCCTGTCGTGATGTACAGGAATACCCAAATATTTACCTAGATCCGCAGTCGGTGTAAATTCAAGAAACTCGCTGATCTCCGTTCTCCTGTTATGGCAAACGTTCCTTGAAAAGAAGATCCTGGACTTTGCTCCATTGACTCTTTCTCCTGATGCATCACAGAAATCATCTAGGCAGGCTTTAATAATTGCTGCTTGCTCAAGCGAAGCCTCAGCAAATAGAAAAAGATCATCAGCAAAGAACAAGTGTGAAATTGCCACCCCATGCTTCTTTAACCTAAACGGAATCCAATTCATCGCATTCACCTCCGCTTGAATAAGATGCGCCAATTTTTCCATAACAAGTACAAACAAGTATGGAGATATAGGATCACCTTGCCTAACACCTCGGGACGGGTTGAAAGTTGGTCCAGGCTTGCCATTCCACATAACCTGCATTTCAGAGGTAGTAAGGCATGCAATTATTAGATCAATAATTTGGGATGGGAATTGTAATTCATGTAACCGTGCCACCACAAAATCCCAACGCACACGATCATACGCTTTCTCAAGATCAATTTTCAAAGCCATAAATCCCTGTTTCTTCTTCGTTTTCTTCATCGAGTGCACAATTTCCTGGGCAAGGATAATATTATCAGAACTCTGTCTTCCAGGCACAAAACTACACTGATTTGGTGAAATGATTTGCGGCATAACCCTCTTCATCCTGGTGGCAAGGATTTTTGTAACAACCTTATAGATAACGTTACACAAACTGATCGGTCGAAAATCCCGAATGCACTGGGGAATCTCAATCTTGGGGATCAAAACGATATAAGTCCCATTAACCCTTCTAACCTCATTAGGCCTACCAAAGATATCCTGAACCATTTTCATCACCATCTCCCGTACAACATTCCATTGGTTTTGAAAGAATAGAGGATTCAAGCCATCTGGACCAGGGGCTTTGAGAGGACCCATACTAAACATTGCTTGTTTCACTTCTTGTTCCGTAACCATTGCGCCCATCATTTGTAACAAATTTTCAGAAATCAAAGGATAAGTACCACCGAAATTAACTTCTCCACTCTGGTTCTGTTCCTCGGTGTAGAGATTCTGGAAAAAAGTAGTCCCTTCTCGTTTAAGATCTTCCTCACTATAAATCCAAATCCCATCATCATTTTTAAGCGCTTCCACTTGCTTTCTCCTTTGACGGCTATTCGTAACTGTATGAAAATACTTCGTATTTTTATCCCCCTGAGTGTACCAGTTACATCGGGAACGCTGCAACCACATTAATTCCTCCTGAACCAAACACTGTTCTAGCTCTTCCCATACCACCCTCCTTTTACTATCCCCTTCTGGTCCTTCATTTAACTTTTCCAATTTATGAAGCAAACGAGCTTTCTTGTGATTAATATTCCCAAAACTCTTCTCATTCCATTCTGTGACCTCCGCTTTGAACCCAGCAATATTTTCCTTCCAAGATCTAGATAGCCTCCACGAATTCTCCACCACAGAAGAAAAGGACTCATATGTAACCCAGGGCGCAAAGAACCGGAATGGCTTCCGTTGCTTACATCTAGGTCCTCTCACCCATCTCATTAGAAGCGGACAATGATCAGACTTATATTGTGGAAGATGCAACAAAGATACGTTGGGAAACATATCAAACCATTGCTTCGTTGCTATAACCCTATCAATTCTGCTTGCCGATCCATTCCTCCTCCAGGTGAATTGTGGTCCTTGAAAATCCATTTCTTCCATCCCACTTTCCCTCAACCATTTAGCAAATAAATTATCATGGCGACCTGGTGTTTTTGATACAGACCTTCTATCTGCATCCCGTAACGTTGCATTAAAATCACCCCCCACACACCACTTCGTCAACCCACTCACCTGGATTAAACTAAGCTGCCTCCATAAATCTCTACGCTTTAAGTAGTTTGGGTGTCCATACACCACCGATAAAAGAGTTTAACTTTAAATACATGAATCTGTGGACAACAAAATTCATACTCCAATAAATTATAGTAGTATTATATAAAAATAATAAATGATATAATTTATTATTTAATTAATGTTAAATTTTGTTTACATCAGGCAGAAAATATTTGTACCACGCGAAAAAAATACAATGCGTTAAAATTCATTCACAAATCATAAAATCCGGTTCAATTAGAACTTTCAATTTCTTCTTGTCTTAGAAAGTGAATTCAATATCTCATTTTTAAAAATAGGTTTTTTTACCTGAATTTAAAATAAGGTTTTAGTATTTATAAATATTATCAAACTCGTGAATTAACTTTCTGAGTTTGCCATTTTTACATTTCTAACTTATAAAATCACTTCGAGTTGGTGGTAAACTTGTAAAACTAGGTTAGATTTGTGAGTGTACACACTAAATTTACCATTTTTTTGCTTACAAGATCGTGATAATTCACTCTTAAACTCGTGTTGACTTTTTTAATTTGATCATACTCAGTGACTTTATATAAAAATTTTATAAAAGTTTCTTTTGTTAAATATGATAAAGTATGAATGTTGATGATTTAATTTTAATTATTTAAATTTAAAATATATTTAAATCAAATTGTTGTTATTTTTTATATTTAAATTGTTTAATTATATATTATTAACAAACATTTAACAATGAAAGTAAACTCTTACGAGATTTTTATTCAAGTTCAAAATACAAATTTATGTTATTGGCACCAATTTACTTAAACTCTCCCATGTTTGACAACATTACAAATTTGTGACATAACATGAGGCTCTGCTACTAAATCTGCTGTGTCGCTGTTAGACATATTTTTTTCAGTGTAAAGAATACGGGATAACCGTCATGATTAGGAATAAATAATACTCCATTTAATCCTTCTAAGTATAAGATAGAGTTAATTTTTTTTTAAGGAGATTAAAGAAGCTAAATAAGTTACTTAATTATATGATATGTTGTGTATCCTTAGATTATATATCAGTTTATAAGTTAGGCAAAATAGTTTTAAGAAAAAATGACAAATATAAATATTTTAAAGTAATTTAATTAGTTTTCTTAATATCTTAAAAAAAATCAAAGTTTTATATGTAGGATTGGAAGGAGTATGGTTTTTTGTCTTATATGCGTGGCATATGAAAATTTATTCCCCTAAATAAATTTAATAATGTGTTCGTTTTATTTCTTTTCGCAGAATACGAGGATGACGATGAAGAATTAAAAATTGATCTCATGTCCATTTTGAGGAATAATTCATACTCTGTATTGTTTTTTTTATTGATAATGATTATACAATGGATGTGTTTTGTAATAAACACGTCACAGGGAGGGCACAAAAAAACACGTCCCATAAATGTATTTTGTGACGGATCATGGATAGTTGCAAGTTTTAAGTGAGAGTGAGTTTTATGGTTTCTACTCCTCTTATTCAAAAAATTACATATGGCGGCTACTAATTAATGAAATATATATATACAATTGTCTGAGGTGTAATTTGTCCAACTTTAATACCAACCAAACCCATTTCCCTCTTAATTGAACTTTTAAGAACATCATTGAAATACAACTAAAATGTGGTTACTACATCGTGTGCGTTGGGGATTTTTCAAGCAACATGCTAAATGTGTTTTAGTAAATTGGCATTATCTATCATTATACTGGATATATGAGGATTGAGGATTTTTATAAAAAGAAAAAAATGTGACGTACCAAAATTGTCGAGCAGTAGGAGTAACTTAAATGGTTAGATAATGACCCATTTTTCATATTAAAACTTGGAAAGTGGTAAGATGATTCCAATCGCACCAAATACAAATGAGAGTGTTTGCTTTAATTAGCTCTTCTGGATGCTTCCGTTGGAAGGAAGCCCCATCCACCTCGCTGGCTTTACTTGCTTCCGCATTCCTCAACAAACAATCATCTTTCTACGATGATGATGAGTCCACCGTTTTCCGATTCAGACGCCTCCTGCATCATGTATGTCACGTGCCCATCCCAATTTATCTGCCCACCCAGCTGTTGAATAAATTTCCATTCATTCAACTTTACTAAAAGCTGGTAAAGGAAGAAAATATTGACATCCCCAGTTCACCACTAATAATTAATGAAATATTATAATGGAGTCTCAAACCCAACGGTGATAATAAATATAGTGACGGCGTATATTCCACGCCAGATCCAGATGCTTCATGGACTCACATACCCTCACGTCCTCACCTAACTAACTGCAACCCTCTTTCTCCCTGAACAAGTCTCAGATTAATCCCATGTTTCCACCATCTACCATTGAAGCCCTTCAACTTGGAAAATTAGCATCTCAGCTTGCACACTTATAGCAGCTCCACGACTTCAATTACACCAACATCAATCACAAGATTGTTGCCACTCCTGTTTTCTAAAAATTTTGCCTCTCTAATCAAACAAGAGATCCAATTGACCAATTTCTTCAAGTTCGCATGCCTTATAATTTGTTTGAACCGTATGCTCTTACTTCAGCTCACAAGAATATTATATAATGATTCTTTTTTCCCCAAGGAGCTAAACCAGCCTTGCAAGGTCAAATCTGACCTCCCCCAAAACTTGAGGGCATCTTTATTGCTATGACAATGCGTTAAGCCATCATATACTGATTTTAGAATGATACAAGACTATAAATTTTATTTTTTTTCCTTTAAAAAAAACTTCATTCATGAGAGGCCGAAAGGATATACTCAAATACCATGTATTATCATATTCCCAGCCCAAAAAACACCCCAAGAAGCCTGTAACTTAAAGCAGTCATGCCTGGTTGGCCCACAATGGCAGGGGTGCATGGAGAATCATCTGCATACCAGTAACAGGATGCTCAAAAGACATGCTTTCTGCATGAAGTTGATGAGCATCATAAGTTTTATCTTGCCATTCATAGACTCCCTCGTATTTCACATCCCCTTTTATAGAAATCCCAAGATATTGGCAGTGCAGGCGGATCTGATGAGTCCTTCCACTTCGAGGATATGCCCTCACCAGTATCTCATCTCCCATAACATCTTTTCTGACAGCTTTTTGCTCCACAACCACAGTAAGGCCTTCGTCGTTTGTAAATTCAGAAGGCTCCTTGAAACTCCCATTTCCATTTATTGATAATACTTCAAATGAAGTTTCCATGTCTCGGATTACTGACCCACCTGGCAGTGTCCTACCAACATCTGATGCAGCATATACCCGCCAGGCACCGAACTTGGACCTCCCGTGACCTGATCTTACAGTGATCTTTCTCCACTGTGGGGCTGAACCAACGCAGAGGGCAATATATGTTTTCCTAACCTTGTGATCAGTGAATGCTTTGACTAGTTTAGCGGCCACTTTGTGGGACTTTGTTATGACCATGACACCACTTGTGTCCCGGTCCAGTCGATTGGCAAGATGAAGCTCAGGCTCCAGCTCTGGCAAGCTGATTTTAATTCCTGAAACGAAAATAACTGCCCTCAGTGCTGTACTAAACTAGAACCACGCGCCTCAAACTTAAACAGTGTTAATATTGACAAAAAAGCCAGCCCTTCAACCTGTTTCTGAAGTTAACTCTAGAGCGATATCAAACATCTGTGCATTAAAAAAGGCATACTCAGAAATAGAATAGAATTTAGTCATAACTTCAACTAATAGTCTAATACAGGTCCTGTAGGTGGACGAAAGAGAAGAATCTAATTATGGTGGAGTAGTAGTAATTCAGATGAATTAATTATGCTTTGCTTTTAAAAGCAGCAGTAACTGTAATTCAGCTGAATGGTAACACTTGTCATTTGTCAATGAATGACCATTATCAATCAAAATTTTAGCTCTCGTTCAGTCCCATTTCGGGCCTGAAAAACGTTCATACAAGAAGGAACCAATCAAGGCATTCCAATGCCTTATTTTCTTAGTTGCCCATAATTTTCATTCATTCCTTAAACTTGGCACTTATTTTGTAGACGTCGTTCATAAAAGAGAAAACCAAACAGGATAGTTCGAAAAAAAAAAAAAAAACCAAACAGGATAAGCATATTGATAAAACCGGGTCAACTCAAACCCAACAAACGAGTCAAATAGAACATCCAAGTTACCGCATTCAATAATTGCTCAGAACGAACAGAGAGAGACCTTCAGTGAGTCCATCTGAGGAAGAGGGTAGAGCGAGAGCTGAAGTGACGGAGGAAAGCACACTCTCGCAGTAAATACCCTGAGGCTTATTAACAGCCAGGAGCCATTCGTCTTCGTATAGAATGTCCGCTCTTGAAAGAGCAAAGAGGCTGGATTTTGAAGAAGCAGACATGGCCCTGCTAAGCTCAATTTGCTTTGAAATAGGGGGCAGCTGAGGGGACAGTGGCACTGGGTAATTTTGAGGGGTTATGGGATCAATTCGGGAATGAGGCGTTGGCTCTGGTTCGTCAACCATGGCGATAGTTGATTTAAGGGAAAGAACAGTTTTGCTGCACCGGCCGGAGACGACGACGACGATTTGGGGTTGTAATTTAAGGAGTCCCGATCGTAGAGAAAACATTAGGGGCATTTGCGTCACTTCATGCGGTTAACAAGGATTTAGTTGTCAAAAATTGTTAAACGGGCCGGAACGCATAGACTGGGCCCATCAACAAACGCATTGTTAGAGGCCGGGAGGGAGCAACCGCCAACCGAGCAACTTGCTTGTTGATCCCGTAAAAGTAAAACGCTAAAACGGTGTCGCTTTGGTACGTGGTATTGAATTTTGATGGATTGGGATAGGGATAGGGATAAGGATAGGGATAGGGATAGGGATAGGGATTGGGTTTGGGATTGGGATTGGGATTGGGATTGGAATTAGGATTGATGCTTTAAAAATATATTTGGTATGAGGTGTTAATTGGAGGGAATGATTTTACCAATCTTATTTAATAAACAAGTACTAATTATAAAAAGACTTAAATACCCTGTCCTAATCCCAAACTTGATCGATCAACCAAATCCTCAGGGAAATCAGTGTTGAACTCATCGTCGCGATCGTCATAATTGGAAAGGTTCACCTAGTAAAAACTTCAAATATATTTCTGAAGAACCAAGTAAACAGGGTATATTTATTGCCGTGAAATCAGCAAAACAGGAAAATCAGAAGGCTATGGATTCAAAGTGACCAAACAAATAAATAAAAACCCATTTGCGAAGCTAACGAACATTAAAGAGCTCTCGTCTAATAGGTTCGTGGTTTTGACTTCTGATATAGAGATGAGAGATATCTTGATATCACAATCAAATCGCTAATTAATAGCCAACAATGCACATCTTCGACGGAGAGAGAGGGGAAAAGTGATCGGTGCTGAGGCGACGGAGTGAGCGGCGGTGAGGGAAAACGTGTGAAGTTGAGACGTCGATGGTGAGGGGAAAAAAAGAGGTAGTGAATATTTGAGAGGGATTTTAGGTTATGATTGGGGTGATTTTTGTCTAGAAATATTTTATTTAAGGGTATTTTTGTCTTCACAATTTTACAATCCCGACATTCAAAACATAATACTAAGAAAAGGTGGCTTTACAGCAATCCCACTTTCATGGTATTTACAATCCCTGTTACCTATAATCCCTCCCACCAAACATCACATTCTGATCCAATCCCACTCTCTGTGCTGTCCTCAAATACCACGTACCAACAAGGCCTGAGGCGTCTTCATGGGGGAGAAGGAGGGACGCTAGGAGCGCATCAAGAACACGATAAACCCTCTGAAAGCTAAGACAGAGTGTGTGTTTAAAATTTATTTTCATATAGGAACTAGGAAGTACCCTAGTTGCTCTATTTACACTTCGATTTTGGACGAAGTTATGTCCATTTTCATTCGAATTTCGTCAAGAAAGTCTAAAGTCGATGCGCAAAGCACGCGAATTTTGCACCTCTTCTCTTCTGCATTATCATCGTTCCTATACAAATTTGTGGGAAGTCCATCCCACTCGCATCACATTGTCTCTCCTTCAAGCTTGTTTCGGGTTGGCTCAAGGTGTCGCCATTTTTCGCATCATGTTTCCCAAGACAATATTCTGATCTCTCGGAGTAGCTTTGTAGAGAATATTATTCCCTTGGGCGGTTCAAATTCGTTTCGAAATTCCAATTTCTCTCATCGGAGTCGCCAGGGTCCGGTCTTTGCCTCACAGATTCGCTTCTGGGGTTCCCAAGCGGCTTCAGAACAGTCAACCTCAGATGGTCTAACGGTGGATGGGATTCTAGCTAACAATTGGACGATTCTAGACGAGAACGAGGGTGATTGGAAGAGTCATGCAACTGCGGTGGCTCAATCTATTAATTTGATTAAACGGCGCCTACAGGTAACGTGATGAATAGTGGTAGAGAGGAAAGAAGAGAGGGGGGGAGAGACGAAAGCGATTAAGCTGAATAGTACTCTGGTTAGTCAATACGCGTAAGCCTCAGATTACAATTACAATTACTCTCCTTTATATAGGAGTCGCCTCTAACCTCCCTCAACTAACTCAACATTATCCACTAATATCCTATATTAATTACAATTTACACATCATAAGGTTTCAAATTCAAATTTTCATTCTAGATTACAAGACAGCTCATTTTAGTTTTCTGTGGCGGAAATTAGCTGATAACTTCATTTCTTGTTGTTTAGTGGTTCTCATCTCACTTAGATTATACTTGGGATGTCATGATCTGATTGAAAGATCTTTATTACATGTTAATGTCAGACGGCTACAACCTGTGTGAAGTAACTTCTCTGTTTGTTCTGGCAGTGGAGAAAATTGATGGTCAGGTTGGATTTCTTATCTGCCGAACTCAATAAGCAAGACCTTTGGGACGATCCTGTGCATGCAAGTAAAGTAAGCCGTGAGCATGGTTCACTCGCAGGAAAAATGAAAGAGGTGAATGAATTGGAGCAAGAACTACTAGAGAATATTGACATGATAAAACTTGCTAGAGAGGAGAATGATGAAGATTTGGAATCGGTGGGCACTCGCTTATACTCCTAGGCATGTATTCATCTGCTTTACCACTGCCGTAATGCCATTGGAGTCTGGCATGTATTTGTGTCATACTTTATAATCTAAATCATATTCGCATTTTATTTCTGTGTACCAAGTATTGTGAAGAAGTAGAGAAATCTAACTAAAAAACCGCGCCTATGATTGTGATGACTCATTAAGTCATACTTCCTCCGGTCCTAAACATAAAATAGTTGATTTTTTTTGGAGAGATTAAGGGAATTAAATAAGTTATTTAAACATATCATATGTTATGTATTCTTAGATTATATATCAGTTTATAAGTTAGGCGAAATAGTTTGAAGAACAAATAACAAATATAAATATTTTAAAATAATTTAATTAGCTTTATTAATATCTCCAAAAAAGTCAATTCTGTCTTATATTTAGAATTAGAGGGAGTAGTATGTAATTGTTAATTTGTGATAAGTATTTTTTAGAAGAAACCGGATAGTGAAACATTATATTTGAATGTTGGAGGATTCATTTAAGTGAGTTATCAGTTGAAGAGAACAGGCATCGTTGATGTGAACGTCAAATATAAATGTTGAAGCCCCTTCATACAAGGTTTTAAGTATTGCATGGTTCATTTCTCACTAGTGAATTCCATTCTATTTTATTCACATTTGCAGGAATCAATGAAAGCACTTCTTAACATGAGAAGAAATTCAAAAGAAAAGGAGCTCAATGCATTACTTGCTGGGGAGCAGGATTTATGCTCTTGTTTCATTGAGGTTGCTGTTTAAAGCCATGATACTAAGTCATCTTTTTCCATCACCAGCATCAGTTGCGCAAAGAGCATGAGCTGTGCAGACTGAAATGTGTTCCTATTAAAGTTTATTGTTTTATTTTTAATAGGTTCAGGCTGGAGCTGGGGGTACTGAGAGTATGGACTGGGCTGCAATGGTCATGCAGATGTACAAGTCTTGGGCCCAGGGACGTGGATATAAAGTAACTGTAGTGGAAGAAATGCCTGGTGAGATTGCAGGAATCAAGGTTCTCCTTCTTTACCTTCATTCATGAACTGAAACAAATTTTACCCACAGCTGTAGCATGTTTGCAATTATGTCTCTAAGCAACTTTTTACGTAACTATGGTTTATGATTTCTGAAGACCAAGCGTAACTGGTTTTTGAGCTGCTTCCAAGATTAACCTGGAGGTTTTCTCTATTCAGGGACCCTTGATATTACTCAGACTGAGGCCTATAGTCTGTTGTCTTCCTTTTGCTTAAAACACAATTTCTGCAGTTCAGAACTGTCACTGAATCCATTTAATTTGATTTTTCAGCGGGCAACGATTAAAGTAGATGGCGAATATGCATTTGGGTATGCCAAAGCAGAAGTAGGAGTGCACAGGCTGGTGCGCATATCACCTTTTGACAGCAATAAGCGGCGGCATACTTCATTTGCTGCCGTTGCAGTGACCCCAATCCTGGGTGATGCATCTGCTCATGTGCAAATTAATGAATCTGATCTTCGAATTGAACGTTTTCGTTCTGGGGGACCTGGTGGTCAGCATGCTAACACAACAGAGAGTGCTGTAAGAATAGTTCATATTCCTACAGGAATTACTGCCGTTTGTCAGAATGAAAGGTAATTAATATTTGTGCACACTTATTTAAACGATGCTTGGGCTTTGCTTATAGAAATGTCACTCTTGCATTTTTGAGTCTGATTATTATGATTCACTAACAGATCACAACATCAGAATAAGGCTTCAGCAATGGCTGTGCTTCAGTCTCGGTTAGATCAACTGGAGATGGCACGCCAGGCGCAGTTGAATGCCCAGCATACACAGTCTCTCACTGATATAACTTGGGGCAGCCAGATACGCAGTTATGTGCTCCATGTACGGTTTGAGATAGCATCTGCTCTCTATTTTAATTTACGCAGCAGAATTTGATGACCAAAGCAGTTTGCTTAACTTATTTCTATACATCTGATGCAGCCTTACCGCATGGTGAAAGATCTTAGGACTAATTATGAGGTTTCAGATCCAGATTCTGTTCTTGAGGGGGACCTTGATGGCTTCATTTTGAGCTATTTATCAGCCTGCTTGGATAAAGATGAGTATGGTGCTTGAATAGAGTTCCTACATTTTGGTGGCGCCGTCTGCCTTAGTTATTTAGTGTTGAAAGATGTTGATTTCAGTTGACCTCAAGGGCTATCACCTGACGTAGCGGACAATGAGCGAGCGTTTTTCTTTGCCCTTGCCCTAACTTATTTATTCATAAACGAATGAGGACATCTATTTATTCATAAATGAATAGAAACATTCACTTTGCTTAAGTTGTACTATTTTCCTTATTATAAGACTCGCTACAATGAGTAAATTAAGTTACAAAGTGGATCTTATATTTAGAGGTAGTATATCCCAAGTTCGAAAGGCTTGTTTATTGTAACAAAAAAATGGCTTGCTTAGTATTGGCTAGCATGGCTGTTACAAGATCCTAACTTCATGATTTTTTTTTTGGGTGTAGTGAAATTTCTCTCATCAGAAATGAGTGTGACCGGTGTCTTTCCTAGGCTCAAACTTCATGTATCATATTCAAAACTACATTTAGTGCTTAGCTGGCTTCTTTAAACATCAAACATCTAGTTAGATGTTCAATCTATTGAACGGGACTCGTGACCAACACAATCCATCCGGCAACTTTAAATCAAATTGCACTATTTGTTTCCTCTACATTAAATGGGTCTTTTCATTCAGCAAAAATTGATATTGACTTCTTATTTTATTAGTTATATAAAATTAAGGTAAACTTATATTATTAAAATATAAGGAAATAAGGACTAGAAGCAAATTTTATCACTATGTATATATTATTCAATTATATATATTTCTTCGAAAATTTGGAAAAATATATTGTATTTATAAATTATGAAAGCAAATCAACATAAATGACGAAAATAAATTTTCTTATGACATTATTATAACGTTTCTCACAGGAATTGCATTCCTATTTCCTCAAATAGACACATTCTTGTTACAATTGAATGTGTTGAAAAAATAATGCATCGTACAATTCCGAAAAAGAAGAAAACTCAACCAAGTATAGACAAGTGATGTAGTCCAAAAATGAGGCTAAATTCAGCATCATAATAAAAAATTTTATCCCGAGAACCTTCAGGTGTGAGACTTGATATTCTGTTTTTTGTCTAACTCTGCTCATGATCAAAAGCCAAGTCAAATATCTGCATGTAATCATCAACAAAATGAACATCAAGGCCTTCTTTCACGTTAGGCGCCAGCTCATCATAATCTCTCCGGTTAGCTGAAGGGAATACAATGGTCTTAACCTCACTCCTTCTAGCCGCAATAGTTTTCTCCTTAACCTGGAATTTTCACAGAATGAGTAAGCGTTAGTTCCAAATTCAGAAAAACACGATAATGTAACCAACTCATCGGGAGGACAAAAAGCCTCAAGGGAGACATTCCGTGTAACACTAGTGACAGCTTAAACATTTCCAGAATGTTCCAGAAACAGAAGAGTAAGATAATACATACCCCACCAATTGGGAGGATCTTCCCTGTAAGCGTCACCTCCCCAGTCATTGCCAGATCCTTCCTCACGGGCATCTTCATGGCAAGGGACAGCAGTGAAGTGATCATTGTGCAGCCAGCACTAGGTCCATCCTTTGGGGTGGCTCCAGCGGGAACATGGAGATGAAGCTTTGCATTTGCAAAGAATGAGTTCTCTGGCTCTTTCTCTGCTAATAAGCCTCTGGCAACTGTGTGAGCAATCTGAGCACTTTCTTTCATGACATCTCCTAATTGACCAGTGAGATGTAGTGCACCTTTTCCCTCACCTTCCTCAACACGAGTAGTCTCTATATACAGTGTGGAACCACCCATTGAGGTCCAGGCAAGACCCATGACAACCCCAATGGGTGTTTGGTCATAGATGCGTTCAGCATGGAAGACAGGTTTGCCAACAAAGTCTGCTAAATTGGACTTATCAATCAAGATTTTTTGAACTGCCATTGTTGATTCACTTTCCTGATCTTTCTCACTTTCTCTTTTGTCCTGCATGAGGCCCATGAAATTCAAATGAAAATCAGTTCCTGTTGAGTTACAGAGAAAATATGCTCCATCCGGAAACAAGTCTTCTGCAAGGATAATCATCATATTGGACCACAAAACTGTGCACTACCGGTATTACAATAACAGAAGTGACAACAAACTAGAAAGAGATCATTGTATGATTATCACTTTTCACCAATACGCGGGTGTTCAGTGTTTCTAGCAGAACCAACTTCGTAATTGACAGATAAACTAAAGAAACGAATCCAGCTATGACTCTGACTTTTACAGTACCTCTAGGTCTGCAGCTTGGTTGGCAGGGCATTCAGAGTGACTGGCTGGTAGTTCTGTTTGCTCCTTGTCAGCCTGTACAGAGGTTTCACTCATTTGTTCTGGACCACAATTGTCCGCTAACCTTTCCTGAGAATCTACTTTGGGTTCTTTAGGTTCAATATCCTGAGCATTAACTACAGCAGGTTCAATTGTTGCTCCCTGCCTCACGAGTTGCAGTGCTATCTGTCATGAGATTACAGAAAATCTAATATCAGATGCAGTCATTACTGAAGGCCTCAAGTCTAAAAATGAAGAGAACAATGACTCCCAATGAACAAAGCTACAAAACCATTCATGAGATGCATCACTTTGTAATAACTACGAATTTGACAACATTGAACTAAAAACAAACATTTTTAGACCTTCCGGTATATTTTTTCAATATGCTTTTGGAGATTCCTGACCCCTGCTTCCCGGCAGTAATTCTCTATCAAGGCAAGAAGAGCAGCATCAGTGACTTCCACCTGAAACAAATTTGTTTTTTGCAGTTAATTCTCAGTCAATGACAGTAAATGAATTTGATATCATCAAGCTTGCTATAACTAGACTTCAATAAAATCTATTCCTTTGCAGGGAAAGGGGGGCACAGTGGGAGGAAAAATATACTTGTTCAGGCTTTATTCCGCATGCTTCACGCGTAGTCTTCTCCAAATAATCTCTTGCAATGTGCATTTTCTCATCAGTAATATACCCAGCAATTGCAACCACCTCCATTCTATCCAACAAAGGATTAGGTATCATTTCCACTACATTTGCAGTACAAACGAAGAGAACCTGCAGTGAGTTTTCCAATGCATTAGTCACTATGGTCTAAACATATGCGATATGCATTAGTCATTTCCAATTTCAATAAATACTAACCTTTGATAGATCAATTGGAACATCAAGATAGTGATCTAGAAAGTTAGCATTCTGCTCTGGATCCAGAAGCTCTAACAGTGCACTTGCTGGATCACCAGCATGTCCCCGTCCCAACTGCCAACCAAGCAAGGCAATTATAAATACCAAAACAATCTTAATTTGAGACACAAATAATTAGTGAAACTGAAATTTAGGCCTCATATTTTTAAGGGTCAAATCCCACTAAATCCAGATGGAGAACAGAACTGGCTTACTAAACAAAACTAGTCAAATGAAATCAATTGGCCGTGAACAAAATAAGCCTGATAGCAACGTATTACTTTGTCAATCTCATCAATCAAAACCAGAGGGTTGGCTGTTCCCACATTCTTAAGGCACTGCACCATCTTCCCTGGCATAGCACCAATATAGGTTCGACGATGGCCCTGTAAGATAAAATAATTAGCAAAAACGATCATGTGCCACTGCCACAGGTCAGAGTAGTAGAGTACAAAGAGATATTAGCTACCTTGATCTCAGCCACATCTGCTAATCCTCCTACAGAGAATCGGAAGAACTTACGATTCAAGGCACGTGCAATTGAACGACCAATACTTGTTTTACCCACTCCTGGTGGCCCAGAAAGGCAGATGATTTTCCCTACATATATAGGGGAAAGATCAGGAGCAAGTCATAACCAAATGCCTTTGATGTAAGTGAGCATAAAATGGAAACCACTATATCAGTGTTGAAAACACTTGTAACAACACTAGTAACAAGCAGCAACAGAATAGGCATGCAATGCAAAAAGTCTGATGCTTCAAACTCTAATACTGGACCATCATCACAGAGGAATGGCCAACCCAATTAATTAAGCAAATTATATGCTTACTTCTCATTAGCACGAAGACACCATTTGTTCAGTCAAAAAAATTATTCATACTCCATTCTCCATAGCAAGTATATCAACAATTCCTGTCATAAGTATCAAACATCGAGATATCTAATGATCTGATTCCACTCTTTGAAAGTTGAAACTAGAAACATGAAACCATGTTTCAAGAGGATTTTGCAAGTGCTCCTATCATGCACACCCAATTTTAGGATGAAGTAGTCGATATTTAGCATAGCATTAGGTAGACAATTAGGAGCCGACCTAGAAGCTGAAACATTTTTTCGGGGGGGAGGGGGGGGGGGGAATAATTTTTTGCGCCTTTTAGATATGAAAAAGAACAAATTTTAAAACAGAATTTTCAGACACGGGAGAGGTGGGGTGGGGGCATCCCCACTTTGTATCTGTCACTGTGACAGTAGACCTTGTAATAAGCTGATCGCGCCCAGTTTTAAAAAAAAAAACACCTGCTCAAGATTAAGGCATGAGCTAAACTCATTCTCAGAGGCTCAGGTTCAAGTCTACCTGGCACGACCGGATTATTTTCAAATAAAGGGGGGAAAACTTGTTTCATGTTTTATGACAATATATAGATATAGAAACCTCAACATTAACGCCGCCATCTACAATATACGAAGACCTGGTTCAATCATATGAAAACAAACAATGATTTACCTTGTGAAGTCCCTCTTAGTTTTCCAACAGCAATGAATTCCAATATCCGTTCCTTCACATCAGACAACCCGTAATGGTCTTCGTCAAGAATCTTTTGTGCCCCAATTACATCAAAGTTTTCATCACTTGATTTGCAAATTAACAAATTGAAAAGCAGAAGGTTAATGGGACTATTTAGTTAGCACAAAAAAGCATAAACTTCCAAAATTTAACCACTGAAACAAAACACAGCTTATTAAGAGTTGAAAAACTTCGTTATAAATCAAAGAAAAACCAGAAAAATAAATAAATAAAGTAGGGAAAAAAATCTTATGTTGCCACTGGTAATCCACAACTTTTTTCTCATTCAACCAATAAACGCAGCAGAAAGAGTTTACTGCATATCAACCGATTTGCAGAAAGGAAAAAGCTCATCATTCAAAATATGCTCATATTCAGTTCAATTTCATGAAAAATGTATATTCAAAGAACAAAAATTTAAAACAAAGGAACTAACCCCCCCCCCCGGGCCCAAAAAAAAATCAAAGGGAAAAAAGAGGGGCTGTTTCAATTTGATAAATTTCAGGTTGAAAAGTTACATAAAGTAGTATGATTAAAATAAAGGAGGCCATCTCGATCTCATCAGTTTGGTAACCAGTTATACATGAACAATAAAAGCAGAACCTCAAACGTTCAATACGCCATGAAAGATGGCCAATATGACAGCGAAAGCACAGAAAGCAAGAGCTGTGTCATGAAATGCATGCACGTGAACATTTTGGGGGGAATGGTCCATTTAGTTAAGCCCCTTTTTTTTAAAATATGCTTTCTATAGATTCTCCAAAATTTCTAATGCAGGACGCTTGCATGTGTGAGAGAGCTGACTATAGCTTTTCCTAAAAGCCAAAATCTTTAACGTTTTTTAAGAAAAAACTTGCGAAAAATCATGTCTTCAAACAAAACCACCTGTTGGTGATCTCAGGTTACGCACCTTAGCTACTTGTCACAACAATGAAATAGCATTTTCAAATTAGCATTTCCAGGTTGTATTTTCAATCAAGTTCTTCCAAAAGCCTCTAAAAACTATGTTTATGAAACTTATGACCTCCTAAAGCTCAATTTTGTAAACCTGTTCCATAATTGTACTCAATCAACAGGCTGTCAAACACCTGTCCCACATTATTGACAATGACGGTGGCACAAAAAGAAATTATTTAGCTCTCCAAAAGATTAGCTTTACCATGATTAACATAATACAAACCTGTATTCACCCCAAGGCAGTGCAGTCAACCAGTCCAAGTAGTTACGGGTTACACTGAATTCACTTGAACTAGCCTCCAACAGCTGCAGTTTTGTGAGCTCTTCATCTATAACTTGCAAGACATGAGGTGGGCATTTCTCTCGCTTAGGTTCAATCCTTTCCCTGAATTTTCCTGCAATGAATTTAATAGAAAGTAATGCCAACTTCAGACAGAACCATCTGACATATAAGAGCATAAACCTGTTGTGAATTGGCAACACTAACTGGATAATTTTATAAGCCATGGAGAGACGAGTCAACAATTTTAGTAATTAGAAAGATAGATTTCAATTGATTAGCTCTATATCACAAACAAAATAATTCAATCCTTTAAGCAGGATAACAAGAAAAACAAATCTAGCATCATTTATCAAAAAAGAGATAGTAAACATCAGAACCAACCAGTAAGAGCAGTTTTGTCATCTGTCTCCAGTCCCAGTTCCTGCAATAGGAATATGATTTACAAGCACATAAGCAGTGGAGCTATTCAGCAACAAAAC
This sequence comes from Inga oerstediana, assembly GCA_963210345.1. Lineage (NCBI taxonomy): Eukaryota > Viridiplantae > Streptophyta > Magnoliopsida > Fabales > Fabaceae > Inga > Inga oerstediana. The sequence goes on from OY723401.1 coordinate 2,140,181, forward strand.
CCACAAATTACACAATTACTGTATGGACCGATAAGATCAAGTAGCTACAGTCAATCAATATAAACATTTTATAACCCAGGATATAATAGATCCTGATAAAATTACCTCACATATGTTTGCTCCTAACATCTCTAATATAGCTTATGAATCCAAATGAATATTCCTTAATTACGCGGGGCAAGAAAATGAGAAAACACAATTTTCTAGGATTAGGGGCAGACTATGTCATGAGGCTCAGTTCTGGGAGCAATATCCACAAATTCTGAACTTTAATACTGAAAAAAGGGAATTTATTTATCCATTCAAACAAACACCATGGGCAGAGGGAAGGAGAGAACTTTGTACCTTTTTTATAGCCTTAAGTTGCTCATTCAACAAGTAACGACGCTGCTCACCACTTATCTTTTCTTCAATTGCTTTCGCAATTGACTCCTGGTAACAATATAGACAGGGTTCAGCATATGAAAAATTAAGCACCATATAAATGGAGCAAAAAGCACCTTATCACCTGAATCTTGCTGATCTCCATCTCTTTCTTTACTAACTCCAAAGTAAGTTTCAATCGTTTATAAACCTATCCAACAAAGCAGCATGAGTAACTCCACATGTATGATTTTCAGAATATGTTCCTGATTGGCATCTCTTTAAAAGTTAAATACGAAGTTGACATCAATATGCTAGCAAATCTAGCTTGAGAAATTAAAAATGATCACGGCTTTGCTAACAAGAAATATGCAGTCTACATTTCATCAAGTTAGAGCTTCTAAATCTCATTTACCCAAATTTACTCACATCTAGCTCTTCAAGCACTTGTTGGCATTGCAATTTATTTGCCCCAGATATTGCAGCTCCAAAGTCTGCAAGCCTTGGTAAAGTAAAATCACCTATATGCTGCAGAATTTCAAGGAAAGAGTCAGCAGAACACAATGTACAAAAATAAAAAGTATTCAACGATGCAACCTACACTCAACTGATCATATATTTAAACTTACAGAAACCATCACATAAGGCACTTTTAGCTACACCAGTCTTTTATTCGATCAGAACAATAAGAACCAGGATAGGGGTCTGGGAAACCAAACATTGTTGAAATTATAAATGTGAAAAGACAAGATCTAGTTAGTACTTGTGCGCTGTTTAATAATTTATCATGTAGTTGTATGTTGTCAAATGGTAACAATTATTTTTGAAACATGTGCTAACCAACAAGTTTATGAATAATTCAGTCATAATTATGTAGGTACACAGGCAAAGGAAAACCCCAGAAAAAACCATGAAACACACTCATAGGCAAGATTCAAACCTTAGTGTAAGTCTGAACATGATCTCTCCAAAGGGAGCTTGTTTTAAGAACATCCCTTAGGGTTGATATAACCTCAAATGATGTAGCCTTTATAATATCATCATCTTTGTCATAAGGTTTATCCTGCAGCACCAAGAGCACAATTAAAAAAAAAAGATTTATATAAAAATGCTGTTCATGCTGTTCTTTGAATGATAGAAGCAGAAGAAATTCTCAGTCTAATAGAAAATGAGAACATAGGAAGCAACAGATAGATGGCAGACCTTCAGATGATCGACTTTTACAGTAAGCGGATCCTCACTAACCTGTGGAGAAGACATAAATTATCCATTCTTATGAGATTATCGAAGTAATTGGTCAGAAAATTTATTATCAACATAGTCGTTTAGCCACACATGCAGACGACAAACACGCAGAAGCAATAATCAAAATATTGAAATCCTTGTTAATGAAACTAAAGCACATAATGAAGAGGATGACAAAATTATATTAAAAACACAGCTAACAGTACATTTTGCACAGTCATCACTCACCATCTCAGTAATACGCAGACGCCTGTGACCAATAAGAATTACCTGGTCCCCTGAAATGCTTGAAATCTGGTAGAGAATAGTGGCCGAGAATGAGGTGCCATCTAAAGCAATAAATCACGAAGCACTAAACTAATAAGTTGCAAACAAGCATACCTGAGCAAGGGTACCAACTTCATGAAGGCGATTAAACAACTCTTTTCCTTTTAAATCATATACACTCTTCTCCGTTTCAGAGCCAGATGCCACACTTGAATCAGCCTCTGGCTCATCCTTAAGTAGGAAAGCACCTGCATAAGGGGCTTGCCGTTTTCGACTTTCATGTAAAGCTGCCAATAATTTGGAATCCTGGATGTATAGTTAAATAATCATTAGACAACAACAGTATCGAGCTACATTTGAAGCAATTAGCTACAACCAATCAGGCACTGATAAGATGTTACAGTTGTGATATGATTCAGCCAGTTTTATGTAAGGATCAAAGAAAGATGATTAATTCTCATTCTTGACATCCCACCACACCTTAACATAGATTGGCATGTAGAATCCTGGAAAAAGTGGTCTATGTGGCAATGGTAACGCCAAAACCTGTCCCAAAGGAAAGGAGAAGGAGGAAGAATCAGAAAAATATGATATCTGCAATCAAGGTTAATGCTAAGAAAGCAAACCAAAAAAGGATAACAGTTCATAAGCTCCACTACTTTTTAATAGGTCAACTCAAAATGCATTATTTTGTAAGCCATATTCAAAATGAAAAACAGCAAAACAATAGTCTAATCCTGAATTTACTTCCAAAGTTTGAAAACAGCATAAAGCATCCCATATAAGCTAATAAATGCCTCAGAAGAGCCAGGAAATGAAGCAGCAACACAAGACCAGAAGAAACTTCCAAGAATTAAAACTTCGAATACTTGCCAAACTTCTCTCAGTTTAATTAAATATCTTGGAGGATAAGGATATTCACCCTCTCTAGATTAGCTTTACATTATAGCAACAGAGAACAGAAACTAGATAAACATTAACATCTTTGCTCTAGAAAAATATTACATTTTTATCTGCATTCCTGACAAATAGCATTAACAGCCTAGTTGATTTACGTTGAGTATTATTAAATCAGTCTAGGCCCCCTGATAGGCCTGTGTTAGCGTCAGCCACCACATTCACTTCGATCTTGTATTTCCCTTCGGATCACTGAAACTGAGGAAGATGAACAAATTACAGTGCAATACCAACAGTAACCACTTTTTGCTACTAGGGAAAACATTGCAGGTATTATTGATAAATGTTCCCATTTCCAGATGTTAGCGCCGCTTTTGGTTTTAAACAACGAATTGGAAGTTTTGGTTACGTTTCAGAAATGAGAATCATATGTCACCGTGAATGGATGCTTGCAACCGAAGAACAATGAAAGTAAACATCATCTATCGCTAATTATGAATTTCTACACGCCTTCTCGTTTTGAATGATGATGATAAGCTGCAATTTTTCCGACCCACATTTTTCAATGACCAAGCGCCAATCAGGTTTAATACGTGTAATTATTGAAGAAAATTAACAGAGAAGGAAGGATGGTGCAAAAGAAAACGGAGCCAAGTTCTAGTTCGAAGTTAAAATTAGTGTTTAAATTACGAAGAAGTGAAGGAGTAACGCGGATTCAAATGAAGGACACCCTGAATCCTAAGCTACTGCAATTGCTTCAAGTTACAAACTTTGATTTCTAAATAACAATCACATTGCATCAATCGGATTGTTTGATAATTTCTTAACCACTCAACTGCCAACCATATGGTTGGCTAAGAAATACTGCCGAGTAGATGAAAAACTCCAAAACTAACCGTAAGATAATCTTCCGGTCTGGGACTAGTGGGCACGATAGCTGAAGCAGCGCTGGAGTCGACCTCGTCGGCGCGGGACTCAGCTGCCTTGACTTGGGCCTCGACTACCTGATCGGAACCATCGCTAGAATCCGAACAGAAAAATACCCTGCCTCCTAAATTAGTGTTCCTAAAGCCTAACCGCCTCAGAGAACTCATTACACTAAGCAAAGGCGGAGCAGACTCGATTGCGGGCCGGAGCGCCGGTATCGAACTCGGGGTAAAGTGATGGACACGGCTTCGGACGCATGAGGAGGAAATAAGCTTCAACATTATGCGGAAGAAATTTGGGAAGACAAAAATTGGCGCTTGGCTCAAGCCTTAAGTTGGCCGAAAACCGCCATTGATGTTCGCTGGAGTGACAGAGGGGTTGCAGAAAATATGAATACGAATACTCGTGTTGTTTTTTTTTTGACCGAGATATGAATACTTGTTGAAGTCATAAAGCCCACCATAAACCCTCAAGTGTTTTGTACGACGAAATTAACCCTGTTGCTCCAGCCAAAAGTCCCGTTCTGTCCTCGGCAAGGGCTTCTTTATTAGAAAGCTTCGAAACCCAAAAATTCTAATTACTCTTGCCGGTCTGTTTAATTTTATTCGTGTCTGAATTAATTTCTTTGGAAAATTTTTTTGAACAGTTTATGATAATATGATTTGTGTAGCCTATAAAAAAATAATTTCAATGCACGAATGTATATTATCTGTTTTTTATAACAGTTTAAAAGTATTGATACAATTATTTATCTAATTTTTAGTTTCTTTTCTAATTTTATATAAAATCGCAACCGAGAAAGGTCAATATGCCATATTTTCCATTGTAAAAAGAGGATCTCCTAACAAATGTTTTTTTATAATTAAATTTTAGATGGCGTTTGGGCTTACCCATAAGCCGAGGGTTAAGCACTTACCTAGCCCCTGGTCAGTCACACACTGCCTTCTAGATAACCTGGCTGCCCTCCTAACTAAATTTTATTCATGCCTAAAAACCGCAAAATCACACTTACTTTGAGGTAAATTCTTACTATTTTATTTTTACCGTTTTCCCTACCATATGACCTGGGGTCTGAGCCTCTGAGGCGAGTAATTATCGAAGGGCAACCCCGACATTTCCATTTTAAGATCAATATGAGATCTACAGCATAGGAGGTTCTGGTCTCCTCGACTTCGGTCCCATGTTAAGAACTTATGATTGGAATGACTTGCCCCAGAAGAAATAACAAAAGGAAAAAAGAGAAAAGAAAAAAGAAAAAGAAAGCTCTTTGACGAAAACATGAATGGAGAAAAGAATAACAAAAGGAAGGAACGCTAGAACTACGAACATCACGCGAAAATCAATTTTGGTCTCTGAAGCATTCTTAGGATTGAGGATTGGTCTGCGTCATTTATAGGACAGAGCCATGGAACTCCGAAAAAAGAGGTCGGATCCTTCTCTTTGCTGTTGGCTTCATTCTCCTTAGAAAAATAGGTGCTTTTACATATACACTTGCCAATTTCGTTAGTTTCTCAAGAGTATTCTATCTATTAATGGCATCTCACAATTGAATTCCCCTTTTCGGTTATTTGCTATCAATGTTGGATAATTTGCATCACATAAGCTCAATCAAAATTGCAAATGGCAGCCAGCACGTGACGAATTGCTCTGTCTGAAACCATAAAGACCGGGTTTTTACTGTGATATATCCTTCCTCTTGTTTTCACCATCTCTAATTCTCCATTCGTGAGATCACTTCCCCGAAATATTTATTAAAACTTTGCTGTATATCTGTGTTTCATGAATCTAGTATCCATTTATCTGCAAGAGGACTGATTGGTGTTGAATCTGGCTTTCTGATAAAAACCAGAATAGTTATTCTTAGTAATGCCTAGAATGATCTATTATACTGCACTATACAGCTTCTTTATATGGTTCTATAATGCGCATCAAAACATGGTTACGAGGAGTACGAGACAAACTGACTTGTAATCGGTTGTTTCAGCTGATAAGTGCAGAGAGCTAGTTGGGGAGGAAGGTTCATACCGGTGTGGAAAGTTTGCAGTGTTCGATTGTTTTGACATGGGCGTCGAAGATGGCGTCCCGGGAAGCGAAGTGAGTGATAGGTCCCTTAATGTCTTCAGGATGGGACTTTTTTGAAGCAAAGTACTATGGGACTACCATGGCAGAAGGGTTCCTCAGAAGCATAGGAACATTGGTTGGTACTTATAGTGGTGGCTTCTTTGGTGAGCAGAGTCTTGGGAGACTTGGTTATCTTGTGGGGAGTCAAATAGGAAGTTGGGTTGGAGGTGGAATTGGATTAATGGCATATGATGTGGTTAATGCAATTCATTTATTGTCCTCCGTATTCTAGCCCCAACATACTGTTTGCCCAAGATTTTTTGTTTTATCTGATGCTAGGTGTAGAAGTGCGGATAACGCCCAAGTTTTGTACCAAATGTATACATTGCTACTCCCTCTGTGTAAGACATGCTTTGTTGCAGATTAGGAGTGGGCATGGGCAGGGCGACACCCCTACCCGAAGGATGAATGGGCTGCATTTTGCAGCCCGATGCCCAGCCCTGCCCGCTAAAAGCCCTAATCATTTTGGGCTGAGCAAGGGTAGGCTGGGCAGGGTGGGTTTCCCTGCCCAAATGATAACGTCTTGTCTTGTCCACATGTGAAAAAAATAATTCCGTGTAAATTTCATAAACATTCATGTAGCTACCAATACCATATGTCTTAACTTCTACCTAAGTAATATAAACTTCAAATACATTTGATGATTCCACATCTTGGGATATTTCAAAATAAGTCTACAACTTGAGTCTTGAAATTTAAAAAATACCATATGTCTTAACAAATATCCATACTTTAAAAATTAAACAACATCCATAATCCATTATAAATAAGGAAACAAAATGATTATAATTAAAGCCATGAAGTCAAAGTAGTTTGCATTAATTCAATATCCCAAAAGTTGATCAAATGATGAAGCATCTGGAAAAAAAAAAAAAAGCAACTATAATTTAATACATTACAAAGTAAAGAAGAAAGGAAGATATATATATGAAACAATATCTAATTGATATGAAATTTTATATTTTAAATAAATGAAAATAATTTTCAGGCAGAGCCAAATGGGTAGGGCAGCACCCTTTGCCCGATGCTCGGCCCTGCCCGGTTATTAGCCCACCCAAAGTTGCCCAAAATTTTTTCTGGCCAATTTTTTAGGGTTGGGCTGGGCAATTTTTTGTAGGGCTAAGATGGGCGCACCGGGCCACTGGACACCATATATGCTCACCCCTATTGCAGATATTTCCCAGGGAAGGGTCCGCAAAGAGTTAGCATGTACCTCTAAATTTACTTATACATCCAACCAATCAAACAGTATTTTCAACCGATAAAAGTGATTTTTCTCGGATAGTAAAATGGTGGGGATGGATATGTTAAGTAATCTTGGTCCAACCTTAGGGGGTTTGAGAGCTGTGCAGCATGGAGGAGACACAGAGAAGCAGAAAATGTATTTGATGAACATCAGTGAATAGCATGGCAGCAAGAATAAATGAGGACTATGATGACTATCAAACTCAGGAAGATTTCACCTTTATTAATGCTCCCTCCATAATTGGTAGCGGCATATTAGAATTAGAAGACTAATGACAAGAGAAGAAGAGGTATGGTTATGAGGAATGGTCAGCAGAGTGAGACTTCACTGATGGCCAAGCAACATGGAGGCAATTATTCAAGGGCTTTCATGATAGCTAGCTGTAGAGTATTATAATATTCGTTGGGCCTTTAATAATGTGACGATGAAGAGCATTAAGTACAGGAAGTGGTGCGACCGAAAGGGTAAAGTACAGGATGAGGCCATATTTACAACATACTGCATTTCCCCCAAAGTGGCCTCTACAGTCTGCAACACTAATGATCCTTTTACTCGTTGAAGCTTTCAGCGTCGAGTGGTCGCATTTTGGGGTGCCCTGAAAGTGGCCAAATTGACTAAAAAACAAATCCAAAACTAGCTTTTGCTTTTTATCCGCTCAAAATTATAAGTGATGCACACCGATAATCTCTCTTTTCCAACCATATTTCTGTGTCTACGTCACCCCATTTGCCTCCTTCGCCGCATCTTCCTGTCTCTCATTTCAAATGGAAACCAATATTAATTATGTCATCCTCTACCAATTGACATTCGAACCGAACTAATTAAAGAGGAAATCCCTAACGGCATGTTTTTACGGATGATATAGTTATATTAGTTGAATCCAGGAAGGAAATTAATTCTAAACTTGAGATATGGAGAAGGATTCTAAAGGTATATAACTTTCATATAAGTAGCAAAAAAGCTAGTAATATAAGCCAACCCGAGTTGAAACCACTAGGGGTGTTCATGAGGCCCGTAATGCCCGCCCGAGCCCTACAAAAAAATGCCCAGTTCGGCCTTAAAAAATATGCCCATAAATCATTTGGGCATCTTCGGGTCGGGCCAAATACCGGGCTGGGCTGGGCACCAGACAAGGTGTACTGCCCTGCCCAATATGTATGTATAATTGTATTTGAAAAATATATATATTGTATATATAATTGAACAAGTATTTACTTACCATTCAATTAGAATTTAATGAATAAACATATTTTGTATTTACTAGGTATATAGACATATTTTTTCATACACATATTTAATTAAGAAGTGGGTAAATTGAGTTTTTGAAAAGTAAATTATTTTTAAATAATAAGAAAATAATCTCTATTGAATTAATTTGTTTTAATGGCCCATGAATCGAATGTAAGTAATAAAATCTTAAAAAGACTATAGCATAAAATATGTTTTTGAAATACCAAACTATATATTTTTTCTGTATTATTATTATTATTTAATACTTTATTATTTTTAAATTTTTTAGAAATTTTTGAGCACACAAGCCCGCCCAGCCCAGCCCCGCCTAGCCCAGCCCGAAATTACTCGGGCTTTCATTGGGCAGGGCCGGGCAACGGACCTCAAAACGCCGCCTATTATTTTTCCGAGCTGGGCATCGGGCATAGTCCATGCCCTGCCCAACTCTGTCCATGTACACCCCTAGGAACCACATGGGTTTGAGTCAAAAAAGCCCGTATCAATGTGGGTTGACATTTATAGTCAGCCCAGCCTATTACCTCTGGGTTAATGAGTTAGCCTGCCTAACCCATTTTCTTTTCCTTACTTTTTTATATTGTGTTTTTCAAACTTTTTTAAGTAATAAACTGATTTTTTTAACAAACCTAAACCATAGAAAAATTAAGGCAAAAGTATACATTTAGTTCTTTATATTTACATTAAGGTTCATTCTAGTTTCTTAAGTTTAAAAAAGTGCATTTTTAGTCCCTTAGGGTGTGTTTGGTTTGAGGTGAGGGAGGGGAGGGGTGGGTAAATTAATTACCTTTTTTGGTTGAAGGAATTTAAATTTTGGGCGGGAATCCAAAATTTAAAAAGAATGAGAAAGTAAATTTTGGGTAGGAACCCAAAATTTTAAAAATGAGAGGGTAAATTTTGGGTTTCTTTGTCCAAAATTGTAATTTCCCACCCTCCCCTCAAACCAAACACACCTTTAAGGTTCCCTTAATTGAGGAATAACATGACATGACATTTAGCAAAAAAAAATTTCAAAAAATAGACAAGTTAACCTGCCAACTTGTCGGGCTAACCCACCACAGGTTAGGCCCATATGGGTTCGGGCAAAAAAAATTTACATCAAAACAGTCTTTGTTTTTCATAACCCAACCCACTAAGTTTTCTGAGTTGGGTGGGTTCGACCCATAAGTTAAACTCATATTACCGACTCTAAGTAAGAGCAAAATTTAATATATGCATTGCAATTTTAATAAGAGACGAGTTAGTTAGAAGTGAAGTGAAAGTTAGACTGGAGGCAAATCATTTCACAAGTGACAAAGTTTAAATATTTGGACCAATTATGATGAAATTGATAAAATTGTTAGTTATAGAATTCAAGCCAGACGTTATAAATGGATAAAAGCTATCGGAGTTATTTGTGACCGGAAAGTACATAATAAAGTAAAGAGAAGTTTTTATCGCACTATTGTAAGACCACAATGCTATATGGCAATGAATGTTGGGTTTTAAAGGGATAATATGAACATAAATGCATGAGGGGCCGAGATGAGGATGTTGAAATTGATGCATGGTACTCGTAATGATTATATACGTGAACAAGTTGGAGTAGCATCTATGTAAGAGAATAATGGCATCGTTTGAAGTGATTTAAACATATTCAAAGAAGGACATTGAGTGCGTTGATGATAAGGGTTGATTAAGCAAGTATAAAATCATTTAAAAAGAGGTTGAGGAAGATCGAAGCGAACACTCAATGAGGTTATAAAGCGGAATCTTTTGGTTAATAATCTATCTAAAAATCTTATTTGAAATAGAGCGCAATGACGTAGTATAATCCATGTAACCAACCCCACCTAATAAAATCAAAAATTTGTTGTTGTTGTTGTTGTTAATTAATTACATTAAGTTCTTTGTATCTATTATATCAAGTTCACGTGTGCTTTTGTTTCCATTTTTTTACGTGGGTTTATAATTAAATGACAATATTTCAAAAGTAAGACACAAATGATCACATGTGATTGAAGAATTTAATAAAATACTAGCTCTGATCCTAAATGCATATAGGAACGGAGGTCATGAAAAACCTGAATTTATCTTGATCATTTTGATGAGTAATGCTTCTGCTGATTGGTATTGAAGACATTAATAACTCAGGTACTTTCACAATATATGATATATATCAGAGTGTTAAGGTTTCAACGAATAGTCTAAAACTTTTGTGAAAATCAATCCTCTCAATACTGATCCTCATACACACTTTCTCCCTTTTTGTTTAATTTTTTATCAAACAAACTATATTATTCATTTAGCATTGAGAGAATCCATGTCTGTTTTGGGTTTTGGGTGAAGCATAACGTAGCACGATTTATTAAACAAGAGATTTTGCTGGGTGAGGAATAAGACTGTGAGAGAGAGATGGAAACGAGGAAAATGGACAACCGTACACGGCGTCAAATAAATCGCTTTCAGTAAAATTAAAAAAAGGGGATGATATGGCCGGTGTCATTTGCACCATTGAAGTTGAAGGAATCAAAGTGAGGATAACAAATGTTTTTTTTAAATAAAAGAAAAAGGGGCAACTTGTTCAATGTCAACACGATGTGAGGATCCTTATATCCTTTCATCGTTGCCCATACACTGTTCTTCCCACCTTCTTTTTTTAAATAATAGATTGAACATCCGAGTTTTTGACCGAATAATTGGGGAAAAAGGAAATACACCGAAAGATTCCATTTTAAATTTCCTTCTTAGGAATTCTAGATTAAAACTTTTAAAACATAATAATCTACTATACTACAATAAAATCTATCTATGTTGTAAATTTATTGTTTATGATTTTTTAATAATACTTTTCTGACAAATTTTCTCACTTCCATTTTAGATTTCAAATTAAATATATACACACACACATACACAAGATTAAATAACAGATTTTATTATCCTATACTCAGAGTTTTTTTTTTTTTTTTGTTGGCATGGTGAAAGATGGGGCTAATTAATTAAAATGAAAATTTTCCTTGTATATGTAGAGGTGATTGTGCTCGTAATAGATAAGTGATGCGATTAAAAAGGGAATACTAAACAATTTTCAGTAGCGACAACAAAAACAGAATCCTGTAAGGAGAAACAAACAAAAAGAAAAAATAAAGGAGAAGAGGTTGTGAGCATAGGGATCAAGTTGTGAAGCATGCGGCTGGAGATGAAGAGAATCGAAGAATTCAAACAGATTATATTGTTGATCAGAACAACCAGTTTTGTCTCCCATCATTATAATGGACTGCTCCATCAACGCCACACGCATCGAATCCTGTCCGCTAATCCCAATCAACAAAAAATTATAACAATTATTACCTCCTTTATATTATATTTCTTTTTGTCCTAAATATCAGATAAGGTTGACTTTTTTTGGATAAATTAAGGAAGCTAAATAAATTACTTAATCATATCATATATTATATATTCTTAGATTATATATTAGTTTATTAGTCAACTTAAGTAGTTTGGAGAAAAAAATATAAATATAAATACTCTAAAATAATTTAATTAGTTTCGTTAATTAATCTTTTTAAAAAAGTCAACTTTATCTTATACTCCTTCCAGTCCTAATTATAAGACAGAGTTGACTTATTTGGAGAAATTAAGGAAGCCAATTAAATTACTTTAGAGTGTTTATATTTTTAGTATCTTTAGATTATATATTAGTTTATTAGTCAAATTAATTAGTTGGGAGAAAAAAATAAAAATATAAACACTCTAAAGTAATTTAATTGACTTCCTTAATTTCTCCAAAAAAATCAACTCTGTCTTATAATTAAGACCGGAGGAAGTATTTAAAATCATAGGGAGTATAATATATATATATATATATCGACGATAAATGACAAAAGTCTTCCATGGGGGGCGTTAATTAAGTAGGCACTGGGTTTTCGTTTTCATGTAAAATTGGTAATACCTATCTATCTATCTGGTGTGAACTGAATTGATGCTGTGATATACTAGTAGCTTTAACAACACTCAACAAACATGTTCCATTTGTTTATGCCCAAACAATTGGACCCTCACATTTATTCTGATGTTTACAACCTACAGTTAGCTTCTAATGGTAAGGAATCATAAATCACCGATAGCAAATATATATTTAAAAAAACTAATTATAATATTCTAGTCAATTTTGAATTTTCAGTTACTGGGTAAATTAAAATACAATTAAAATTTTATCTTCATAAAATACAACAAGATTAGATAACTTGTTCCATTTTAAAATAAACGGGTTGTTTGCTGTCTCTCGTCTTTCAAATTTTTATCCTAACCGGAACTGCATATAACACAGGATATCAGAAAATTAGAGTGCGTGCGTGCGTGCGTGTCTATATTTAAGCCAAGCTTAAGGAATAACAAAGATGCACTGTTCTGATGTGATCCTTTTGTGTTTTGCTGCTGAAATAAATGAAAATCATTAAAGTAAAATCAAAGGCTTTCACCGTCTCGCTAAAACAGCTAAGTGTTATGATTATTGTCGATTTTATAGCAAAATCTAATTATGTGGTGTAATATATTGAAGGTTTTATTGGTAAGCTAGCATCTGGTTTGTACATGTATAGAAGGAACAATCAATGTTAAAGCATCCGGTAAATAACATCATCTTGCATGTTTGATGTTGACTTTGAGATTCTCCATCACATACAGTCAATTCTATTGCCTGAACTATTAGCACACTTTTGACCAGGCCCTCATGACGGGGACGTTCATTCTCCCACTTCCCCTCGATTTCTTTCCGCCAAATCCATATAGATAGATATATTCCCCTCCTGATTTTTTTTTTTTTGGGTACAATTAACCGTCCATACATGACATGGAATTATCACACACACACCACAGGATTTGGAATTGATCATGGTGCATGTTCAATCTGGGATACCACAGCTCCCAAAACCCTAATTTCTCTGTGCGCGCGCTAATGCTAGCTCATGAATATTTACTAAAACAATATTACCAAAACCTCTTAATTTCAATGAGGGGAAAACGAAAAGCCAGGATCAAATATTAGTTCGTTTATGTAAAATACAGCAGTTGTTATCAACGACATGACCAGAATAATTTGTCAGAGGGCGAAAGGCGATAGTAATATTTAGAGTGCAATCCATGTAAAGCGGAACAAAAAGGAAGCTGCACACGCCTTCGCCCAATAGCAAGAAGCCAATGATCGCAAAGCGTCCGGGACCCACATGGGCCCAGTAATACGAATAAATACCAGGGTAATTCAACCCAGCGGTCACTGAATCGGTTAAGGTATTAAATTAAAGATTAATAAGTTAGATAGGAGTTAAATCGAAGCTAACACAGAACTAAATTAATTAAAAATTAAAGATTTTAGGATTATTAATATAAAATTCTAAAAAAAAAATTAAAAAAAAAACGATTTTAAAATAAATAAATAAAAAACTTGATTCAGAACGGTTTATCAGACCGGACCGGGTCTGGGAACCTGGATAAATACGGATGCCGCCCCTACCCATTCCCAATTCTGCTCATCATAGTCACAGTGTCGACATGGTGTGCCAGGAAGAGATGTTGATTTCAAAAATCTGCGACCTGTATGATAAGATCTCAGGCCTCGATAGTCTCAAACCCTGCCAAAATGTCGACACCCTCTTTACCCAACTCGTCCTCACATGTATACCACCCAGCCCTATTGATGTCACCACCCTCCCCACTAGCCTTCAAGAGATTCGTTCCAAACTCATTCGTCTTTGTGGCCAAGCCGAAGGCCTCCTTGAGAGCCACTATTCCACCATCCTCGGCTCGTTCGAAAACCCCCTCGACCACCTCGACATCTTCCCTTATTACTCCAACTACCTTAAACTTGGTCTCCTCGAATTCACCATCCTCACCCAGCACTGCACTCGTGTCCCTTCCAACATCGCCTTCATCGGCTCTGGTCCTCTTCCTTTCACTTCTATTGTGTTAGCCTCCAACCACCTCCCCACCACCACCTTCCATAACTATGACATCGACCCACACGCCAATTCCATGGCCCTTCGCTTGTTTTCCTCTCACAATGATCTGTCCAAACGCATGGTTTTTCACACCAGTGACATCATGGACGTGACCGCGGACTTGGCGGAGTACGATGTTGTGTTTTTGGCGGCTCTTGTGGGGATGGACAAAGAGGAGAAGAATCGGGTGATTGATCATCTGGCTAAGTATATGGCTCCAGGGGCACTTTTGATGCTGAGGAGTGCCCATGGGGCTCGTGCTTTTCTGTACCCTGTGGTTCAACCTGGCGATCTTCGAGGTTTTGAGGTTCTTTCTGTGTTTCATCCGACCGACGAGGTTATCAATTCTGTGGTCATCGCACAAAAGTATCCCCTGCCTCTACACAGCTCGCATGATCAGCAAGGTCTGATATTACCCAACAAGTGTTCTGAGATACAAGTGTTTAATCCCCTCGTCAGCCATGGGAATATGATTGAGGAGTTGACCGTTGAGGACCAGCTTTCGTAAATTTACTCTACATCCCTCTCTCTCGCTACCTTCATTTCTCTAGCTATATTTATATTATTGAAGTCTCTCTTGCTACATGGAATTGGGTCATGTGGTGGTAACTACTATATAGCCAGTAACTTAGTTTAATTTTCCTGCCTATATATCATAGGGGATGATCACGATATCTCATCTGTACCGTCTCTAGTAGTGCTCATCGATCATTTTCGTGATGCTGTTCCAAAATTTTCAAGAAATAAAAAAGGGGCTTATCTGTGTTTTCATGATGATCCGCACTCTACCTGTAGATTTATTATGAGATCAATAAATCTTATCATTGGTGCAACCTGCAAGTTGATCACACGTCCCTTTGGGGGTATCACTAACCTGATAAAAGGAACTTTAAAAAAAAAAAAAATCTTCTTATATTCATTCTAATGGCTTATCTAATCCGTGTAGTGTCTGGAATAAAATGCAAGTAGGTGATCGCACAACTACTGAGGAGTCATTGTAAGTACAAAAATTTATACGAAATAATTATTCATATTTTTAGCCTTTTAGGATGCGTGCAACTTTCAATACATTAAAAGTGTAATTGTTCGATAAAATCAACATAAAAAGTAAACAAGTTTTGCAGAGAATTGCATGATCGATGAATGTTCTTCGATTAAATCATACGCTTACCATACTATTTATTAAATTTAATGCCAACAAGAAAGAAGGAAGGCAGGGAATTGGATTTTTGCTGGGTTTTTTTGTCATATATATATATATATATATATTTGGGCGCCCCTTTTAATCGGTGGTCATCAGTTAAGGAAAACGATACATGATGGTAGATTCTGTTAGCGTTGGCCTCCTGTATTAATCTGGTTCCTGAAGTAACTATATTTTTCTTTTCTTTTGGTCGACCATGTTGAAATATTGGTCTTGCTGAATATATAACCCCTAGCTATATATGCACATCGATCTGTGCTCAGTTCAAAGAGGGATTCTTGAAATTCTGTGCCCTAACCGGCCGCTTATGAATGTTTCGTCTGGCTTTCTAATTTGCCAAGTGGTCTTTCTATGGTGCGTGTGCTTGCAAAATGCCCCCCCGGGGGGACGATGCCTCTACCTGCAACTTAATTAGCTAATTTAATTTGCTTTGAGGTTGCAAAACAATACTTAGCTAGATCTCTAGGTGTTAAAACTTGTTAAGATTGTTTCAAAAGTACTTGTTGATCCTTAGTTGATTACATATATAGAAGAGGCGTTTAGCTCATAAAAATGCTGATGACGACATATGAATACTGAAACTTGCCGTGAATAAACTTGTCTTGCGGTCCACTCAATGAAAAGGCCCTATCGCTTTGAGAAAACTCAATTCCTTCCATAATCCAGCAAACATGTCATCTATATATGATTTGATTCAGGAAATTGGTTTTTATACAAAAGCTGCAGTGTATATGAGAAGCTTCATTACGCCTCCCTCCTTGATTATATCGAACGTTGTGATTTTTTGTTGGAATGGTGACAGACTAAACGAGGGGATAGATGGGATCAGAATAAAGAGGGGTATTGAATTGAATTTCAGCCAGAAAACTACAGGCAAGAGGCCTCCTCTAGAATGAATTAAAGTTCAATACTATAATATATCAGCAGAAACAGGCAGCATTGTTGAAAGCTTCCTTACTCCAATGTCTTCACCTATCATTTAGGAAAAAGAATAGAGAGCACAAAATAAGGTAACAAAATCAGCGTTGGATCCTTGTTCTAAAGGGTATCGATGGAGGCAACTTTACTAAGTCATTGAAGGAAGCTCCATTAGGGACAAATCACCCTCGGTACGTTGTTTGAGTATTACTGACAGATACTAGAGATGAACCTTGTGTGGATCAATTGGAGACCATCGATATTTAAAATTCTATAAGCAGGTTCCACACGAAATCTTACATCATTCCGTGTATGTCACAGTCTGACTTTGTAGGAATTATAAATCCAGTGAGCTACGTAACCTTTTATTTTCAATGTCCATAATCGTTAGGGTCCCAAGTAAGAAAGCCAGAATCGCTTTGTTATCTGCCTTATAGAGCTCGGAAACTAGTAAATGACGGGACCCAAAAGTGAACATAAGCTGGGGACTTCAGGATGACACGATGCATTATAGCCGTGCGGTAGATTTATTTTTGTTTTGATCTTAGTGTGTGTTCGGATAAAATAAAAAAAAAGTGCGTTTCAGACTAAAACCTTGGTTTTGATAAAAAAGGTGCCCAACACTCAATAATTTTAAACAATCCTGGTTTTTTTCACAAACCATGGTTTTAAGGTTTGAAACCTTGGGACCAGTATCTAGTGGTGCAACGGTTATGGAGTTGGCCTTAGGCCACTCATCCCCCCTCCCCTCATGGGTTTGACCCATGCCTATATAATAAAAAAAAAAAAAGATTTGAAACCTTGGTTTCAAAGAGTAATCTTTTTTTTTTTTTTTTTGCCTGGCGCACTATGGCACAGTTGGTAAGGAGGCTAAGTGCCTCAACTTCCGGGTTCAATCCCGGCCCACACCCAATAGGGTGCCACTCAAAAAAAAAAAAAGAGTAACCTTTTTTCATTTTTTCCTTCTCTCTCCTGTTTTTAACTCCATTAATTCCACCTGGTGCCCCTTTATTCTCTTTGGTGAAATAAAGCATGAAGTAAAAATAGTTATAATTTGATAATTGTACAAAAATAGTTATATTATTATATAATCTCACCATATCCGATGTAAGTTCAGGATTATTTTGGTGTTTTATAGTAGATTATGTTATATCTTTACTACTTATAAATAATTTTTTTAATATACATACATATATATACACACACATATGTAAGTTTGATCTATTTTTTTATATTACATAATTGACTAAGTTATAATTTTAAAATTTTTTAATAAATTTATTTCATTTTTTGTATTTATTATTTAATTTAATGTTAAATAATACTTCAAATATAATATTATCCTTTATATATAATTATTACAAAAAATAATGTCCTTTTTAGTAATTTGACTATAAAAAAAGCTATTCTGATCATAACATCCAAACACTCTCATTTTATTAAAATTATTTTTTTCCCATAATCTATTCTTCAAAAGCTATTCTCCACTTTTTTTCCAGAAGCTATTCTCAAAAAGCTAATCCGAACACACCCTAATCGTTTGATACAAATAGTGCATGTAATTTATGTAAGTTTTTTAAATCGTTGTGATTAGGGTTTTTCATCATAGGAGCGTCTTTTACAATTCAACGCCACGTAACCGACTGATCTTTGGGGGAAAAAAATTAAGAAAAATTTGTATGTTGTGAATTTGAAATCACGACAGCATGCATAATATATATAATATTGGTACGCGAGAAAAGGATAATGTCATAATGATCGTCTAGACCATATATATAATCATGCATTTCTTTTGCGGACTCACAGAATTAAAGTCACAAGATATATTTCAAAGTAAAAAGTCTAATATTTCAATCTTTATTGAAATATGCGGGGAAGTAATAACAAGAACTATACAAAACTCAATAAAATGGATGAAAGAGGATTGAAATTAAAAAATTGCACGAGATAGAATAAGAGTCATGCTCTTATAAACAGTATAAATATACATCCCTAAAAAACTTTATGGCAGATTAAAAAATAATCCCCAAAGATTTTGTATTTTGCATTCGTAACCATTATGTGGCACCTGCCCAACTTTGTACAGAAATTGATCGACAAAGGCCCAGCCCCCAAATAGCCTGGCCTAAAATATGGAAAAGCCCATTTAGCTCTGTTTTGTTCCCTTAAAAGTTAAAACTTCGTAAATTTAGACCATACTATATGATAAATTTTTTATCTATTTTCTTGTCCGAATTTGCGAGGAGTTTGATACAGGAAAATTATAGACCGTATGGTTTGATTTCATCAGAGAGGATTATCCTAATGCAATAGACTGATTATAACGTTTAGTTAATCTAATATAATGTAAAGATGATTACATTTTGTAATATTGATTACATCATTTGATGTAATCAATATTACATTGTTAGGACTGATGAATGAGGATATAGGTATTCTGTAATCAAATGAAAAAAACACTATTGCCATGATAATTTTTTAATTTGACCAAAGTATCCACCCATAAATGCTGTCAAATATTAAATAATTACCATCATTAAATTTTTTTAAAAAATTAATTAATTATATAAAAATATAAAAAATTCCCCACTGAAAAATTAAAAAATTATATCAAACCATTAAAAATATTAAAATATCCCATTAAATAATATTCTCACCATTAAATATTAAAAAATTACCATGAACCCCTTCATAGTATTTCCACCATTAAATGTTAAAAAATTATTATGAACCCAACGCATATACTGTACAAATTGAAAAAAATTACTTTGAACCCAATGTGTACATTATACATATATAAATAGATAGGGATAATTTTGTCTCTTGCTATATTATTCCCATATATTTTCATTTTTTATATAATCCAACCAAACGTTTTTACGTATATGCATAATCTTTCCTTAATAGTGAACCAAACAAATTCATGTAATCATCATTGCATTATATTTCATTATATTGCATTACATTCCATTACATTATCTCTGATTCTGTGAACCAAACGGTCACTTGATGACTTCATTTCTCCATTGGAGTTGGACTCTGGTATATAAAAATACAGAGAATCCCTAATTAAAAAAATCATTTGACATACATAAAAACATGCTGAATTGACTAAATGTTAATAACATAAATAATACTAGTATAGTTAAATTAAAAAAAGGCATATTGAATTTGATGGCGGCAACCGGCAAACCGTGAGTGCCAAAAGAAATATAAGCCGTGTAAATAGTAAGGTATTGAAAACCGGACCGGTTACTGAACCGGTCGAGGCACTGGGTTAAGGGTCAATGGGTCAGTTAGGTAGTCAAATCGGAGCTAAACCGGTGGGGAAGTAAATATTGTAGGCTTATTTATATGAAATTCTGTGTAAAATTAATTAAAAAATGATTTTTAAAAAATTAAAAAATGGGTTAACCGGTCCGTACGGTTCACCCCCAAACCGGATCGGTTGGACCGCCGGTTCACGGGCTAAACCGGCCGATCCGGTCTGATTTTCAATTCCCCGGTAAATAGATGCAGGGGCGACCCAAATGACTGAAGCTTCTAACATAGTGTTAGTTCTCGCTGGAGGATTAACTTCTGGATTTACTATTTATTTGAAGTTTGGATACAACCAACATAGAGTTGGTATGGCTATGTATGGTTCCGCTGTATACCTCAATCTGCTGTTTGAATCATAGAAAAGACACATGTAATGATAATATTAAAAAAATGATAATATTAAAAATGAAGCTTGGTTATTAGTTACAACAGGGTCTAGGTCTTGACCACTGTGAGCGTGGATGGGTGGAAAAGAAGGCAGAACATGGACACCAACAACACTGGGTGTTGTTCGGGCTGTGTTTGGAAACACTTATTTTTGGATAATAAGTCCTTATTACACAAGTCGAGATAAAACTCCTCTCACATACTTATCTCGTATACCGTGAATCATGATTTATAAGCACTTATTGTCTAAAAATAAACTATTCCAAACGAGCACGTAATTAAAAAACACCAATTCATGTTTCCAATAGTCGGAACGTGAATGAGGTCAAACCAGTTATTAATAAATTAATATATTTTAAATAATATACTTAAAATAAAAGGGAAAGTATTTCATAATAAAATAATAATATTTAATCCAAAAAATATAATATATAACAAAAAAAGGTAACACCCATGACCCATCAATAGTCTATTGTGTTCATTCAAGATTTATATAATTATTTTATTATTAGAATACATATGTATATGCATTTTTGTTTATTTTCATCGTTTTCCCGTACATACTTCATATAACCAAGTATAAACTGTAATCTAGATGCTTGGATTACAATTTAAAAAATAAAAATTACGTGACCGGTGCCCTGATTCCATCGATTTTGATTGGTTTGAGACTGGCTCAATCGGGTCTCAAGCCCGTCGATTCCCTCTCGCGCCAGGGAGTCCGGGAACCTACGCTAGGTCTAGTTCAACTAATCGAATCAATCAATTTGGTTCTCATAACTGAGTCTATAATCATTTTTTGTTTTATATATACAACCCTCAATTGAAATTCTATAACAAATTCAATCATTTTCGTTTTTTTTTTTCATTCATTCATTCTTTTTTTTCCTTCTTGGTTAGGCAAGGACTTGAAACAAATGAACAGAACTGCTAACTGCAATTAGTGGACCACATATGGAGACTCGGTGAACATTCTTAGGCGCTTCGAACAGTTGAGCATGTGGTGAGAATCAAGGGCAACTCACGTGAAACAGTCGCGTTGCCGGAAGGGTAGGGACGTCGGCTTCATATTCCAACACCTACGAGACGATACCACGCGCTTCTTATGCCCACTTGATGGGACGAAGTGGAGAAGCAGACCAATTACGAATTAAGATGAGACGAAACCTTGTTATTATATCCACACAACAAGTTCTATCACCATTCAAATCACTTCTTCTAAAGCCACATATAACCTTAACAGACAACAACCAAGAGCGTAGAAGCAAGTGCGCGTGTATATTTAGCCTTTTTTATTATTACTAGGCTTGTCGTTCCCGGTGGAATCACAGGAACAACCACCCATGATACACAAAACACACACTGCTCCCATGTAACACAATAATACAAGCAAGTATTAGAGAGGAAGCTCATACATCTGTGTACGTAGAGGTTCCAAAAATTGATGTCTGGGAACACAGGTGCCTATATATAGTGTGT
Source organism: Inga oerstediana (assembly GCA_963210345.1). NCBI lineage: Eukaryota > Viridiplantae > Streptophyta > Magnoliopsida > Fabales > Fabaceae > Inga > Inga oerstediana. Next base: position 2,161,776 of record OY723401.1, read on the forward strand.
ATAGATATAGATATAGATGTAGAGTGTTGACGGAGAAATATCAACGAGGTTGAGGTGGTGGAGGTGGAGGTGGAGGTGGAGGAGCAGCGTCGAAGCAGAAAGGGGGTCCGAAGGGGGCCCCACTGACACCCTCCAAGACGGCAAATCGCATATCATCAGATGGCTTCCAGTGGCGTTTCCTCTGATTGATGAACCAATTATTTATCTGCTTTTGATTCAGTCCACTCATTTCCGATAGCCTCACTTTCTCTTCCTCCTGCATGTCTCGCACCATTTTAATTATTAATGCCTAACCTCCCACTACATCGTTGTCATCATTAATCTCTAGTCTCACTATTTGTCGCTTTCGTCCCAAGGTCCTAGTTCAAAATCACCATCATGTGCAAGCACCTATTCCTATGCGCTTGCACCCTTCTTTTCACATCCCCACCAAATTAAACTACACAAGGACAAATGTTTCAAGTTCTTTCCAAACTCCGCATTGGTCAAGAAACATATTAGCATTTAGTTTGTTGCATATCATGACGAGAACAAGAAAATGCCCATCAAAACATTACTTACTTCGATCAATTGCATGTTGAAGAACATTTGACCAAATAACACCTGCTGTACTATGTCAAGTAAATAATAAAATGGACTTGATTAATTTACACATTACCGTGGGATAAGGCCATCTGTAGTGGGTGTTCCACCAGTTGAGGAGTGTCATCCTGGCATCTTTAGGAAGCTTCCCACTTTTCCTTTTCTTCAAGAACTCCTTCCGCAGATTGCTGAGATAGCCACTGTACTTACGAAGAAGCATTTCTTTGATCTCTTTATCAGCTTGGCAACTGCCACAAGATACATCACCTTCCCCCTCACCATAATTTGGTTCCTCTTCTAAACTCACACCTGCCTCCTCTACACGTTAAAGCATGACCCAAGTTCATCAAGATTCTAATTCCCAAGATTAAACATACAGGTATTAAACATTGTATTTGACAATAAAACCACTTTGTTCCGTTTCTCCCACTTATTTTCTTTTTAAACATCAAGGCCTATAATGCTTGGTAACAGGATCCAAAATAGACGCCAGACTCCGGGTGACCCAAAGTGTTATAAGAAAAAATAATACCTCACTCACTATTAATTTTGATGGGAAATTGTGTAAATGATTAATTTGGTGCCCCCAAATTATTTGAAGGCAAGTTCACATTTGGTAATCTTATTTGTCTACTTGGCAATCGCAATCCGTTCTTTTATTTTGCAATCTTAGAATGAACTTGCCTTTAAAGTTGTGAGAGAAAGAGAGGAGTAGAAAAGGCCATATTTAAAAAGGAAATGTTGATGGCCTTTCTATTTTGTCAGATTATAAGCCCAATTCAAGATGGAACATTGAAACCTTAAGTTATACAGTTCAATTAACTATAATCAATGATATGCCAATTAAAGACATTAACACCATCCAGCCAAAGCCGAAGGTTAATCTTTCTTTGCAATCAATTCAGTCAGGAAAACAATAGACTTCTCTAAAAACCCTAGCAGACCTGAAAATAGGCTAGGGTTTAATCATGGTCAGCAAGGTGCATAAATGTTACCAAACACACCTAGCTATCTGCTATTCATGCATGTTATAGGGTTATCAAGACACTAAAGCTTCTATGGGTAAACATCGAGGGATGTTTCAAACTGATAATTAGAAGGTCATTTCTCAAGACAAGATTTACTCAGTATATGGCTATCACTAATCATCTGCATACTACTTCCGATCCACAATAGAGGGCACTTCTAGAAGGAAGACGTAGTCCAGAATATACCACTCTGGTCCCTATTATAAGTCCCTTTTACCTAAATCCCACAAACCAAGAAAAAATAGTTAACCCAATGATTATAAGGTAAATTTCCAACTATACCCTCATTTATGCATGTGTACTTTTCAAATTTTTCTTCTTTATCTCTCTTCAAATTATTTCTTTATGGGTACAATAAATAGGGGCAAAGTTGTCATAAGCTCATTTATGTACTGAAAGTGGACTTATAAATAGGACCAAATTTTTTGGTCAAGAAGGACTTATAATAGGGACCAGAGTGGTAAGTTACTTCCAGTTTAATTAATGCTCTTTTTCTTGATTAGCCTCAGTGATTAATACGCACTTTCCAAATTTGCCCACTCATTATATCCCCCCTCTCTCTATAACAGTATTCCCAATGCAATTAAATACATTTCTCAATAAGGATAAAAGTGGAAAAAGTTTACATTTCAAGACATATTAAATGAGTTAATTGCCATTTTTTGTTTCCTGTAATATAGTTAAAATGCCTTATATCGTGGGCAGGAGAGAGTAAACCAAATCCATAGTAATCATAACGAAAATCAGAGACAATTCCAATCCAGACTTTCTGAATTAAACACTAATTTTCATCAGTTTACCATTGAGAAAGATATCATGTTCATGTACTTCTGAAGTAAAGGTGGGAAAAACACTTGCACAGCTCATTTCTATAAAAAGAAATTAACATCACACACAACAAACCAATGGACACATGTTTTACCCAAATTTAATAGCTCACTGGTGACATGGGCCTCGTTGTAAGGATTCTAATTGATGGTCAGATGAAATGTCCAAGGTTGTCTGCATAGCCATTCAAGCTCAAAAAAAGGAATATGAAAGAAAGAAAAGGATTATCCGATTAATTAGATTAATTAATTCAAATTAATTCTCCGACTCCCCTCGTATGATTCTCGAGATACGTGTCAAAAACAACACAGCAACGTGTTACCGTTAATAGAGAGAATAGCTTAAGGTATACCTAACCTAATTGAGCATAAAAAACAAAACAAGAATAAGGGTTAGTAATTAAACGCAAGTATATACCGGATTGACATCCCGTTCCCGTTGAATTTGTTAATGTTCCTCTGCAAAGGCTGTGGAGCTGAGATTCGATATTGCTCAAAAACAAGGTCGCTTCGTTGAAGGGCCTGGACAACTCCTCTTTGTATCTACGAAGAACCTCGCAGTATGATTCCTTGCAGCATCAACGGTTCAAATTTCCATTCAGAAACCATATATACGCATAGTGAATTCGAAGAAATTAAATGCCCTAAGTGGATTTGAATAATAGTATAATACTATGAAGTCGTCAAGTTGAGGATCGTCCCCTATCTGACGCTGAGCACTGATTGGGTGATTTTCTCGGTTCATTTCTTCCAGAAGGGACGCCAGTTCTGGTGGAGCTCCGACCTTTTAAGCACATTACGCCAAAGCTAAATTAGTGAGTGTAAATCAAGCACTAATCACGACAAGCGTGAGTTTTTTATTTTTCTTTTTTCCTTCTAGTTTTCCTCATAAAAGAAAAAATTAATCCGACAAAACTACCTGTTGGCATTCAATGTAAGCAGATAATAAATTAGGATAGAGCGGGTGACTGGCGATTTGGGTCTTGATGAACTGGTCAGGCTCAGGCACGTCGTCAGACCCGATTCTTTCGAAATCAGGCACTTGCAGCCGTACGTAGTTATTAGCCACCGGAGCTCGATGCAAGTGATGATCTGAAGAACAAGCGACGTCACCAACTCTGACATCATCGGAACGGGTTGACTTCTTCGTGGTGTTTACCCTGTAAACATGGTCCATGATGACTCGCCGAGTTACTGTTGCGTTTGTCTTGATCGAAGTCCAGCTTCCTGGTAAACAAAAAAAAAGATCGAAGTCCAGCGAGCTATAATTCCAAATTCCAAGCAAGTCCCAAGGGCCGAGAACTAAGCAAGCAATGGAGTAGGTGCTAGTGGCACAGAAGAGGAGGTGAGAGAAACGAAAGGGATTAGCTTAGCTCAAACAAAATGACGAAAGACCCATTTACTTAAAAGTTGAAAATCGTAGGGCTACCAGTGAAAACGCTCAAGCATATACGGAGGGATGGGTGGCCGGAGGGAAGAGAGAGAGAGACGGGAGAAGGAGATGAACACAGCACCTGGAAAAAGGCCAGAGGTGGGACAATTTCTTTTCCAAGAAAAGATGAGAGAGGGGGAATTAAAAGCAAAGGACGAGAACAGTGGAGGGATTTGACAGGTTAAAGAGTTGGAGCCTTGAAGGTTACTGCCGTTACCTGTGGTATATAGGGCGTAAGCTATAGAGCGAGACCACTCTGAATTGGTTTTTCACTTTTACGTGAAACTGTGCCTCCAATGCTTGTTCTTTTTTTTTTTTTCATTGGTTCCCGCACTTCTTTGTGGGCCCCTCTCCGCACGCCAGCTCCCCGCCTTTTATCTCCAGGTATCTTCGGCTTCCCGTCTTCCTGAACCCACCTTGCTAGTTGCTCCCAAGACCCCAATACTGATGTTGAGCGTAGGATTAGATTCACGGTAGTAATTATTTTTTTAATGTGATTTATGATATATGGAATAAGTTTATGAGAGAATTTTATCTTAATTTATGTGAATGGATTTTTTTACCACCAACTTAAACAGGCTTAATAGCAAGTTTTTTTTAAGGAAATATTATGAAAGTTAAATAAGCTATATTAAAATATATATATATATATTCTTCAAAAATAATTTATTTAATTTATAAGCTGATATAAAATCTAATAATACATAACAATATATGATATGGTTAAGCAATTTATTTAGTTAGCCAAAAAAAATTAAGTAATGTATCTATCTTCATTAACCTCTCCAAAAATAATCAACTGGGCAATTATATTAAGATTCCAAGGTAATACTACTTTATATTATATTATTAATAACTAGTGCTTTTAAAAAAATATGAAAAATTAGAAATCCGTGATAAAATAAAATATACCCAAATAGTTAGTGATGAAAATAGACTAGATCAATAGCAGGGGATTAAGGCCTAACCTATATAAAATAAGCTTCGTCTATTTAGTAAATAGATCAGGCTCAAGCCTGTTTTTATGCTTATTTATATAAAAAAGTTAAGCCTATTTTTATAGGGTATTGCCTATAAGCCTACAGATCTAATCTATTTTAAGTTTTTTAATTTATATTATTATGTACTTCAATATAATATAATCTAAATAATTATATAAATTACTTATAAAATTATCAACTTAACTTAAATTCCAAGTTCTATATTCCATGTCATTCACACATTCAACCATTGCATTCATTGATCATTCACTTTTACTTCTCTTCTTTTCCATGGTTAGAAATGGCAACGCTAGCCCACTCCCTCTCTTTTCCATCGTCGTCCGCTAAAACATAATAATTACTCAAAGTTATTTTTAATGTCCAATAAAATATTATAATATTAATAGAAGGAATTTATCCCATTTTATGTGGAAAAAAAAGATAAACAGATAAAATTTAATTTTACATATCGTTTGTATGCTTGGTCCATTATATATATATATATATATATATCATGCTATAACAAATTAAGACAAGCTTTTTTCATGATTTGTGTATATATGACTTCTTCTGGCGAAAAAAATAAATAAAGGAATGCATGACTTCTTATATACTCAATAAGGTTGCATATCAATGAATTCATGATATCAATTTACCCTCCGATCTTAAATGTATAATATAATCAGGAAGTGAATTTTAGTCCTCAATATATATATTTTTATTTTATCTTTCATATTTATCATCTCATTTCAAACTAATCTTTTTAACTTTTAAATTGATATATAATCTAATATTACATATAAATATTTTAATTAAAGAGATCATATCAGATGTATTATTACTCCCTCTGGTTCTAATTATAAGATAAAGTTGACTTTTTTGGAGAAATTAAGGAAGCCAATTAAATTACTTTAGAGTGTTTATATTTTTAGTATCCTTAGATTATATATTAGTTTATTAGTCAAATTAATTAGTTTGGAGAAAAAAATAAAAATAAAAATACTCTAAAATAATTTAATTGGCTTCCTTAATTTCTCCAAAAAAGTCAACTTTGTCTTATAATTAGGACCGGAGGGAGTATTAAGTATTTTATTGAGTTTCGTTAACATTTTCAAACTAAATAAATAGATATTATGTTGACAATCAGATAGGCATTATTTATACACTCATTCAATTTGGTAGCTTGTGAACAGAAAAAAAAAATGCAAATACCAATGAGGATGAATATTAAAAAAATTGCCTTTGCACACACATTCTAGTCGCAAACATTATTTTAAAACTCATAAAACTATTTTTTGTTTGAATAATTAAACTTAATAGTCACGTTCCTAATACGTGTTTGTATTTGCAGATATAAGGTTAAAAAATATATTCATTTTAATTTTCAATTAAATCTTTTTTGAGCTTGATTAAGGGATTTGGATTCAATCAAATAATAAAAGGTGGGGAAGAAAGGGACGAAAGAGAGTCTGGCACTCGTTGGGATGATTAGATGCATCACACAACCACCATCCCAAGTCGATAAAACGCCACACCTCTTAATTATACAGAATCTAATTGGATTAGTGGTGAAGAATAGACTTTTTTTGTAGATGGGTTTTTGGAAAAATCACATAGAAAAAAAGGAGCTTTGTAGATGTGATTTGTGTTTAGATTGGCTGTGTCAGAAGTGACTTTTTTTTCATAAAAGTTGAGAGAAGTAACTTGAATGAGCTTCTCATAAAAACTCCATTTGCTTCATAAACTCAACCATCCCAAAAACTTTCCTAAACACATCAAATAAGCTTTTGGAGCTTTTAGCCCCCAGATAGACTTTTTTTAGATCCAAACGGATTCCCAAACAGACCCATAATAGTCAGCCATTTTTGACGCTAACCGTTCTAGTCGGGCACAGTGAACACGTGGCTCAACGTCTTATGAATCAAGCAAAGTAATGATTCGTAGAGGAGAAAGTTCAATTATCCCTTTATTTTTTTTTGCCAACAAGATATGCTTTAATCAAGAAACTTCAAATAGTACAACGTCTCTGAGTTTGAAACAAAGATAAAATTGAGAAACAATACTAAACAAAATAAAGACAAACACAGTACAGACACGAACACAGTGCCACCTTCATCAAAAAACCTTCAGTCCGGATTCCTCTGCACAGATCTCATATCCTTCTCCAGCAGCTCCTTCAGATGGTGAGGGGGTCTTTCTACCCAGTCCTGCGGGCATGACCCACCTAGTGAAGCCCTAGCAACCCAGTCAGCTACTAGATTCGCTTCCCTGGAAATCCAATTGCAAACATAGTTTCTAATCAGATTCCTTGAAACTTGGATATTTTCAAGGAGATTAATACACCTCCAATCATTTGGAGGAGAATCATTCCTAATGCAATTAATCAAAACTTGATTATCAGATTCAAAAAAGACATCCTCAAGCTGATTTTCATAAGCATAATTAATAGCATCTAGTAAAGCAACTCCCTCAGCCTCTAGGACTGATTCTGCTGTAATAAGACGCGCTGCCCCATCCAGAATCCAACCATTTGTATCCCTTACAACAAATACTGAAGCTGCTTTATTTTTTGAAGAGTCAAAAGAGCAATCTGTGTTGATTTTTAACCAATTACCTTCCGGTTTTTGCCATACTTTCAGCCCTTGTTGCATAGCTTTCCTCTTCCCAGCTTCTGAATCCTCCCAGTCCAACCATCCTCTAGAATCCCAGAACTCCTGTAATAGTTTACTAGCCTGGGAAAATACAAAAATGGGATCAATATTCTCATTTGCATATAAAAAGGCATTTCGGGCTTTCCACTGTTGCCACAGAATCATTGCAAACTGAGCTTTTTGCCATTGGGATATTGCAGCCTCACTTAGAAAGGATGATACACACTGTTTGATATCCATATACTCCACCTCATCCGTTCTAAGTGATAGATTGCTCCCATACCATGTTAGCTTTGCCCAATCACATAGGAAAAATAAATGTTCTCTTGTTTCAGGTTTATTGTGACAGATCAAGCAAATATCAGTAGTGCAGCATTTCCTCTTCAACAAGTTTTCAAAAGTAGGTAAGGCATTAGACATTAATCTCCAGATAAAATTTTTTACCTTAGGGGGAACTTTCAGATTCCAGACTTCTTTCCATACCCCTCTGTGAGCATTATTTGAGGATGAAGGAATATTTTCAAGTCTTCCCAAAACATTTTTCCTGGCCAACTCATACCCTTCTTTAACCGAGTATTCACTCCTCCTTCCCCCAATCCATACCCACTTGTCCTCCCTATCTCTTAGGGTCCTAGTTGTTCTACAGATAGCCTCACCTTCAGCCCTTGTAATCCAACCTTCTACTGATAATAAATTCCATCCACTGGTGGACAGCAAATCCGCCACTCTAAGCTCCCTGAGCCCCTCATGGGGGCATGGTGAGAATAGCCTTTTCCCCGGTAATTCCCCAACCCACGGGTCCTGCCACACTCTAGTCTTCAATCCGTTTCCTATATTTAACATAACCTGGTCTTCTAAAACTTTCCTACCCTCTAAGACACTTGACCAAAGCCAAGAAGCAGATCTGCCTTTTTTTGCTTCAAGGAAGGAGTTTCTAGGAAAGTACCTCGCCTTTAACAATTTGACCCAAAGTTGTTCTGGATGTTGCAAAATCCTCCATCCTAGTTTGGCTAGCAAGGCAAGATTGAAGGCTTCAAAATCTTTAAATCCTAAGCCCCCATCCATTTTGTGCTGTTTCATTTTATCCATAGAAACCCAATGCACTTTTCTATCCCCCACATCATTCTTCCACCAAAACTTTGACACTATCCTATCCAGGCGTTTAAGAACATTTTTTGGAAATTGGAAACATGACATAGAATAAACTGGGATTGAATTTGCAATTGACTTAATCAGAACCTCTCTTCCCGCCTCAGACAAAAAATTCCTTTTCCATCCCTGCACTCGTTTTTCCATTCGGTCGATGACAAAGTTAAGAGTCTGGGATTTTGACCTCCCCCAAATAATAGGGAGCCCGAGATAGTTACCAGGTACATCTACTGCAGGGATTTGGAAAATCTGGCCAATCTCTTCTTTTAGTAAATCAGGTGTGTTTTTGGAGAAATATAGACAGGATTTGCTAAAGTTAATAGCCTGGCCCGATGCTTTACAGTAATCACTGATTATGTTTTCCAAATTCCTACAGTACCTCATTTCTGCTTGGATGAAAAACACAGAATCGTCTGCAAAAAAGCTATGAGTAACATCCGGACAGCCCCTAGCCACTGATATACCCCTAATCAGACCTCTACTTTTCCCTTGATCTATAAGCTTAGACAAGACATTGCTGACCATTATGAATAGATATGGGGACAAAGGATCCCCTTGTCTCAATCCTCTTTTTGGAACAACCGATGAGACTCTCTTCCCAGACAGCATTACAGAGAATACAACAGAATTTAAACACCAAAGGATCCTATCTACCCACTCTCCACTAAAACCCATTTTCAGAAGAGTAGCGCACAGAAAATCCCACTCAATTCTATCATAGGCCTTATTCATGTCAAGTTTTATAGCTACTTCACATTTGCCTTGGTTTTTCTTTTTCATATGATGGAATACTTCGTGCACCACCACTATGTTATCCTGAATAAGGCGACCCGGCACAAATGCACGTTGACTCTCATCAATAGTTTTGTCCAGAATCATTTTCAGTCTATTAGCCATGACTTTTGAGAAGATTTTGTATGAAAAATTGCACAAGCTAATAGGTCTATAATCACTCACCGATTCTGGACAATCTATTTTTGGAATTAACACCAGATCAGTTTCATTAATTTTATCTAATGGGAAACCATTTTGAAAAAAATCCTTTACGAGATCACATACCTTCTCTCCAATGATGTCCCACGCTTTCTGGTAAAATAATCCTGTGAAACCGTCTGGTCCAGGGGCCTTCTGTCCTCCAAGTTGGAAAACAGCATTCTTGACTTCTTCATATCTTATCTCTGCCATTAGCATGCTATTATCCTCTTCAGATATCACATTCTCTACACTTTCCAGTACCCTTGTGAAGTCTCTCTGCCCCATTGAGGAAAATAAGGAATCATAAAACTGAGCAAAATGTTCCCCAATACCATCTTCTGTCTCAATCCATTCGTCATTGTTGTCCCTGATTCTTGTAATTTTATTTCTGCAGCGTCTACGCAAAGTGGTCATGTGAAAGAACTTCGAATTCCTGTCCCCACACTTCAGCCACTCTGATCTTGCTTTTTGAGCCCAGTAAACCTCCTCTTGATCCCAAAGTTCACTGATTCTTCTTTTCAAGTCCTCTATTTCCCTTGCTTTTTCAGAGCTCCATGCTGAATCAAGACAATTCTGCACCTTTTTCACAAGCTGGCTTATCTGTTTTCTGCAATTCTTGAACTCCCTTCTTCCCCAATCCGAGAGAGATTCTCTAAGTTTATTTAGGCCCCTCACAAACTCCTCTAAATCCTTCCTGTTTTCCTCCATCTTCCATTCTTCTTTTATCAAATCCATCAAATTGGGGTGACTGATCCATCTAGCATCGAATTTGAAGCTTAGTGGTGTCTTTACATCTGAGTATTCAAACTCCACAATTATAGGACAATGGTCTGATCCAATTGCTTCTAATACTTGCCCCTGCCCTTTTGGAAATTGATTTTGCCAACGGTAATTAATAATAGCCCTATCTAGTCTTTCTCTGATAAATGCATCCCCTTCTCGGTTATTCGACCAAGTGAACTTGCATCCTTTAAAATCCAGCTCCAACATTTCACTATTGATCATGAAGTTTCTAAATCTGTCTAGGTCCCTCTGTTGGCATTCCCTTCCCCCTTCCTTGTCCGATGAGTAGAGTAGTTCATTGAAGTCTCCAAGTATCATCCATGGTGTATTTGGCTTAGTATTAAGCTTTTCCAACTCCTTCCACCACCTCTCCTTTGCAGTCACGTCATTCGGACCATAGATCAAACTGATTTTACCCACTGCCTTACCTTCTATCCAGACTTCCTCCAAGTGCACTATATGATGACTAATAAAGCCAATTCTTACTTGCGTCCTTTCTTTCCACCAAACTGCCATACCCCCTGATCTACCCCTAGGGTCACAATATTCGCCAAAATCGTATCCCAACTTCCTTCTAATTTTCTCTATTTTCCCTCTCTTCATCTTCGTCTCTGACAAGAATACCAAGTTTGGACTGAATCTCCCACATTGGAACCTTAAGTTTCGAACTGTCAGGGTAGTTCCCAGACCCTGGCAGTTCCAACCTAAGCACTTCATTGACCCCCGGTGGCTGAATGAGGACAGCCACCGCACCCTGTTTCCACCAGATCCCCGTCCCCTTCCATGAATTCTCTCTCGCCCTCTTCCTCCATCCTACTACCATCCTCCAAATTCGTTAGCAAATTAGATTCCTTCCCAGAGAATAAAATTTTCCGGACTCTTCTTTTTGGTTTTACCACTCTTTTCGGACTAGAGCCACAATTAAAATTTAAGTTGCCATCATACCTTAGTTTGAACAACACCGAACCCTCCTCTGCTTCCCAGTGTTTTAACTCGTTCTCCGCTTTTGTTCGATCCCCAGCACCCTTTGGCGAATCTTGATCAAAATCTTTTCTTCTTTTATTCACCGGAGTCTCTGGCAAATCTTCAGATTTTCTTTTGAGTGAAACAGCCCCAATCCCCAGTGCTAATTGCCCCACTGTCGGTTTCTGAACAGATACAATTGCCTTGGACTCTTTTATTTTTATTTTTTCCTCGTCTTCCTCTGCCAGCTCCACCCAATAATTTGTTTGGGATTTTTTGAGTTTCTCCTTTCTGGCCTTCAATACACTAATGGATCCATCCATTTTTTTTATTAACTCTTCCAAGCCTTCCTCTGATGAACCCATCGTGCTAAAATGGGCTTCTAGCACTTGCCCCAATTTAAAGCCCAATCCCTCCATTTTATGATCCTTTTTTTGCGATACAACATCTCTGAAAAAATCCTCACGTGGGCCCCCCTCTCTAATGCTTTCACCTGACATCATCATACTTTTATCAATTATCCTTTTCTCCATTTGACTTTGCCAAATACTCTCTTCCTTTCTTGAGCCACGTGCCTGCCATACCTCACCATGCCTGTAATTAAAACTCTCCCCTTCCCCATGCAATACGTCTTTTCCAAACGGCCTTCCTTGTGTTCGCCTCGCCGGAGATATCGCCTGAGATCTGATCGGTTGTGCACACAAACTGGCATCATACCCGCGCGCATTGCCGTTAACCAAAAATTCTGCAGCCTCCTCTTCGCAAGCTCTGCTCTCATGGCCTAGTTTCCCACAGGTAAAACAATACCTCACAAGCTTCTCATACTTAACTTGTATCCAAACTGCCTCTAAGCCATTTGGTCGTGGAGCCAAAAAACCTGGGATTAAAGGCTTATCGATATCCACTTCCACCCTGGCCCTACCAAAGCTCCTACCTGCAAACTTGCATTCTTCCGGTGATTCAACTTGTATAACTCTCCCGATTATATTTGCCATTAGTTGGATATTGGAACGCATCCTTCCCTCTGGAGGTAAGTTATGAAATTGGACCCAAAACTCACAAGTATTTATGGATAGATCATTGACACTCAGATATGGTTTTCTTCGTTGTAGGCTGAGCATATAATTCCTAACTACCCATGGATTTTCCTTCAGTATATTGCTCGCTTTCTGTGGATCCTTAAAAGTAAAAGTAAACAAATTAAATCCAATCATCTTAACCTCAACATCATCGATTCTCCATGCTGCTACCACTGAATCTCTAACTGTTCCCAGTCCCACTCTTGAATTCGCATGCACCTTCCCTATCAGTTTCCGTTCTGTACTCACGCTCTCCCTATCCTCCTTCCATTCAAGCTTTACATCCAGACTACCCCTACTCATCATTAAAGATACCTTTTTTCAACTCTTCAGCACACCACGTTCTACGATCTCCTACACAGCACCAAGGCCGATCACACCACGCTGGCGAAGAAAACAGGGACAAGCCCTAGCAGAGTCTCACTAGCGAGAAACAAAAATCTTTATTCAATTCCTTCTGACTCCAATTATCCCTTTATTTATTATGAAGAGATGACATGCTTATTGCAAAACCATCTTCTTATTTTTTTCATTTTTTCTGCTCAAAACAAAACCATATTTTCATTCAATACCCAACAACCCTTATAATCATCAATAACTCTTGCCTTTTTTATATTTTCTAGCAAGGAAGTTTTCAATGTCAAAGAAAACAAAAACTGGTGTTTGGATCTTTTGATCCCTATTTTTTAGTTATTTCAAGAGAACAAAGATCATTATAAAATACTCTTAACAGTTCATTGGCAAAAAAAAAAAAAAAAAATTAGAAAGGTTAATATTATTCTTAAGTATATGGCCTATTTTTTATATTAGTTAATTTTTTTCTACATTATCCTTATTGAGACCCAACAGTAATTAATGAGAAGAGGGAGAAAGATAATTAAAGAATAGGATTAGAAAGTAAATATATCATATTAATTAAATTAATTTATTTATTTAATCTAATTATATTAGATATGTATGGTTTATATTAAGAATGGGAAGGAGTATTAATAACTCTCCCAAGACTCTAACGTCGTTCTAAGGAACAAAAAGAAAGAAGTCAAAGTTCCCTGCAGACATCTGGACATCACAGCAATTCCCTTAGCTCTCACACGTGTGCACAACCATCTCTCTCTCTCTCTCCCTCTTGGGAGAATTACACTAAAGTCCCAAAAAATGTGAGAAATAAAAAAATGATCTCTAAAGATTACAAAATAAAAAAATGATTATAAGGAATTGTTAATATTAGCTCCTAGAGTTGTTAACGAGTTGTCAATACAGACTCTTGAAGTTGTTAATGGGACCATTTTTTTATTTTATAATCTTAAGAGACCATTTCTTTATTGAAAAAGGAGGCACGATTATGATTGTAATGACAAAACATAACACAGAGCTTAATAACGTCCCTCTAGCCACTTCCGGCTCTTCACTTCCTCTCCTCCTTGTCTCGCTGGCTTATTAAAAAATATAAATAATCAAATTCAAAAAGCTAAATTTTGGCCTGAACCATTTTTGAACCTTAATAAATAAATATTTTAAAAATTATTTTATAAAAAATTAAATCTAAATTATTAAAATTTCACTATAATGGTCGAAATTAAAAATAGTGAGAAAGTTGAAGAAAAAAAAGTGGAGAGAATCTATAATATTGCCATTAACATACTAAAGAATCTATTCACCGTTAGAAAGAATCTACTCTCCAGGAAGTATTCTATTTAGAATCTATTTTTCAGAAGCTATTATCCAAAAACTAATCCAAACATATTCATACTCCACTGGAATAGATAAATAGTTTTTTTTTCTTTTTCTAAAATTGGGCATGGGTAATATTATAAACAGATGACAGGCACACACTCGACAAAATCCAATCAGGGACAAGGAAATATCGGATGCAGATAGTTTGTGTCCCACCAGAACAGGATGCTAAAAAGGACAACTCCCGCGCCTGGGTCAGTCCATTTCATAATAATCTGTCCTTTGACCCTGTTGCGCCCAGCATCTGTTTTTCCCAAGTGAAGTGATTATTGTTAAAATGTCTTATAAAATGGTTTTTTAGATTTATCCAAATGGAACACGCTAGGTATGCGCGAATTATCCACAAACACCAAACACAGAACTGTTGCATATAATTAATGGAAACGACGCCGTATTTAACATGACAGTGCAGTAACACACTGTACGGGGGAGTTCCCACAAGAAGTCACGACCCTGTTCCATGCCGGCATTCCGTGAATCGTTGTGACTCCAAGTGCACCAAAGAACATTTGTTAAAGTGTCTGATTGGGAATAGAAAAACACTCGTACGCTTTACAAAACAAAACACCGCATATTTAACTAAAAGTAAATCGAAACACCCAGTGAAACCTCTGTATTAAGTCAACCGGATATAGTTGGAATAATGACCTAAAAAAATTGCACCAGAAAATTTACTTTTAGTAATAAAATAAGTGAGGAACTCATATAAGTTTAGAATTAGAAGCACGTGTAAATTTGAGAAATTGAGTGGCTTTAAATTGTAATGTGTGTGTATATATATATATAATTAAAAATTGAGGAGGCATTTACCAACAATAGCCTGACACAGTTGGTAGATAACTAGGTCCCTTAAATATGATATTTTGGTTCGAATCAGACCATGCGTATTGAAAAAGCATCGTTGGGAGAAGCAAAACTCACTTTAGTAATCTCTATATTCTAAGAGAATTAGTCTATAACTATCAATTGGGGGATACCTTGCATTCTACCAACAAAAATTTAGGAGACATTTTCTTCTCCACCCACCCAAAATGTAAGTGTGTAGGTCCAACGATGTTCACGGTGTGAGTGGGTTCACAGAACGCGAGGGGGCAAATTGTCAGTTCTGTGGGGTTGGGCAGACGGGGAAATATGAACTTCTCCAATTCAAGATTCCACATCAAGGATCTAGATTTCCTGCAGCTTCAGATTTATGTACATTTATATTTTAAATGTAAAAGTGACTGTAAAGTTTAAAACATTTACATTACTTTTGTGATTTTATTTTACCCATAATATATTTCTTCTCTCTCCCTGTCCCTGGTAGAGAACTTCATTTCGAAATTTAAGTAGTTGAACGAAACCAAGTGCTTGAAGTAGTATAATGAACATGCCTAATGACATTAATACCAGATTTAGATTCACAGGGAGCATAGCGGATGGAGGGCAAACAGGAACATTGGACTAAGACCCAAGCCCAAGTGTTGATAGTTCACTGATTAACAATAAGCGAGAAGTTGACCAAAAAACAAAAAAGGAAGAAGACAACCCCTCAGACTGGATGACGCCAGCAACATGAGTTAGCCTTGTGCCCCAGCCAGCCCAGTCACCTCAACTTCGTTGCCCCCAAAAACTCAACATCACCCTCTCCTCCACCTCCTTCCCTTTATTATTTGCTCCCCTTGTCATAATGACAATTACCAGAACCACATGGTTTAGAGATTTTTTTCGATGCAAACATAATTGTGAATTATGAAGTAAAACTGCATGTTACAAAGGTCCTTAACATATATTTTACATCATTTAGTTAGTATATAGGAAACATGTGAGGGAACCTGTCTATTGAATACAAGGATCTTAGCATGTGACTGCTTAATCAATTAACAAAATAAAGGTATTTCCCCAAGATGACCAACGCATTGCTGATGCAAAACAAGAAATAAGGCTTCCCTTAGAGCAACCAGCTGTAAATGCAATGGCCGTAATTTGGTACGTGGAGAGTGAAAGTATTCATAGAGCCGTTGAGTTTAAAATTGAATCTGTGTATGAATCTATCGTTCACCACAGGATGATCTTCTCACATGGAAGGTAATTGGCCAATAGCTAGATTGCATCAGGCACAAGTATTGACCCAAAATAAGTGCAATGGTATTGGCGTTCTGACAATGCCTACTATTCTCAGGAGATCTACCAACCAAAATGGTAACAATGGCTTGCTTCTGCGCGAATAGGATAACCGTCAAGGCGTGTATCTTTTCCCTGCATGACAAATTTAATTGCAAGCAAACCACAACAGACTCCAAAATTTGAAAAGGTAAGCAAAATAGAAAATTTGTCCAGTCTATATGATTTCAAACCCATTAATCTAGCCAGTGGACGAGGAAACAATTGGGATAGTCATACATTATAAGGCCTAATTGGCCATCAAACCAACAAGCCTTATTAAAGGGACAATATGAAAACAAGTGATCCAAGAATTCATTATTCAAGGAACAAAAGTATCATACCTCAATATTTGAAATGTGCCTACTCTTGAGGAAAGTATAAGTAGCTAGGAAGGATTACCTTTGGCAAGTTTCCAAATAGACAATCTGAGCTGAGGAAAAACTGGTAATTTCCAAATCTTTAAGCAAAGAGTAGTTACCGATTGCTAAAGATGCCTATTAAGAGAACCAAAAGATGACGCCAGTAACAAATGATATCCATCTCAAACAATGTAGGAGCCAGAACTATGTCCCATCCATCGGGGAGAGTCCTTCGCTAGGAAGAAAGGCATTGAAAATATTTCAAACTCTTTAACCACCTGTTTGGGATACAAGGATGATAACAAAGAATAATTCCATCGATCTTAAGGGAACAATATAAGGTTTGACATTTCTAATGATGGGTACGAAAGACTTGACTGATGTAAAGGCCACTAGAGCATATTATTTAAAGATATAAAATTACCACCACCTACGTGCCAGTCAAGGTGATTAGTGATAATGAAACCTGTTTCAATAACATCTTTCCATATTACTATACTATTATAAGCAGGTTTTAAGGCAAATTCATTGTTCAAATCCAAATATTTTTGAAGCATAATCCTACTAAGAAGAGAATCGAGTTGTGAAATTATTCACTACAAATGTTTAGCTAAAAGTACATTGTTGAAGGCCTCTGGATTCATTAATTGTAGGTCGCCATCACCTAGCAGAAGACATAATTATTCCCATCATTGAAAATGAGCATCATGAGAACTAGAAGAGCAGCCCCAAAAGAAATTCACGATTCTCATAGAAATCTGATGGTAGATATGTTTAGAAAACCACATACTAGAGAACGGATATACTAGAAGTGAAGAAAGTGAATTTTGAATTAGAACCAGACGCCCAACCTGAGAAAGAATATGACTTTTCCAGCCAGTTAAGCGCCTGTCAACCCTTTTTATTATCTCCTCAAACCTTTTCTTCTCGGACTGAAGATCATCAATATAGGTTCCCAGATACTTGCCCATCCTCGAATGAAAATGAATCTCAAGGATTTGGGACAGCTTCCTCTTCATACAATGAGATACACAAGTACTGCAAACAAACTTATGCTTTTGATAATTAATACGCTGACCAAAAATATCCGCATACCTCTTAAGAAGTGCTTTGACTATACAACATCCTCCTCAATGGCACAACAAAACAGTATGGTATTATTAGCATACATGAGATGTGTCAATCGATCATCATTTCTAGAGATGAGAATTCCTTTCCACTAATGGTAGTTTTCAGCCTGATAAATCATACAAGACAAGACATTAGCACAGAGAATGGATAAGTAAGGAGAAATAGGATCGCCCTCCTTTAATCCCTAAGATGGCATAAAAGGCACTATAGAAGAACCATTGATTATAACTTGATAGGAAACTGTGGTAATACATTGCATGATTAGTTGGATCCAACTAGTAGGAAATCCCATGAATTCCATAACGCGAGGAAAAAAAGGCTAAGAGAGTTTATCATAGGCTTTAGCAATATCTAGCTTAATCACACACCACCCAACTTTGTTCTTTTGAGATTTTCTAATTTTGGCCACACATTCAGAGGCCAAGACAGTGTTGTTAGAGATTAATTGGCCCTTTAAAAAAATGTTCTAATTAGGAGTGAGTAAAACACCGAGTATGGTTTTAAGTCGATTACATAGGATTTTAGAAATTAATTTATATATAACATTATAGAGACTAATAGGCCGAAAGTCTTTGAAAGTGTTCGAATTATTGCCTTTAGGAACCAGAACAATGTAAGACCAATTCAACATGGTTTAAAGAATAAAAATATTTGTTAAAAATAACAAATATGTAAGATATACTCATTTTTTAATTATATCCTTATTTATAAAGAGAGTTTGTCAGAAATAATGTGTGCAATTTTGTTACATAAAAATAATGGGTGAAAAGAAGAGGCACATGTATTGCATTGCGGCTTGAAACCCCTCCTCTTCGTTTTTTTAACCATTAGATTAACATTTGAATAGTTCAAATTTAGTCTTATACAAAATATTATTTTTAATTTCTTTATTGTAATATTAAATTATTCACATCAAAATTTAACAACTTGAATTAAATAAATTATTTTTATTTTTTAATTTAACATTTTAAATACTCCCCCGTCCTAAATATAAGATAGAGTTGACTTTTTTTTTGGAGAAATTAAGAAAGCTAAATAAGTTATTTAATCATTTAATATGTTGTGTATCCTTAGATTATATATCAGTTTATTAGTCAAACTAATTATTCTGGAGAAAAAAATAAAAATAAAAATACTCTAACATAAATTAATTAGTTTTCTTAATCTCTTAAAAAAATTCAATTTTATCTCATATTTAGAATCGAAGGGAGTAATAATTTTGTAAAGATCAAATCTGAACTATTCAAAAATATTGATATAGTAGAGGTAAAAATGAAATAGCTAGTTTAAAATTTCAGAGAAAAATTTGTTCTTTATACTTAAAAATACCCTTATAAAAGAGATTGTTTTTTATAAAAAAAAATGCCAAACGTAATATTATTAAAAAATGTAGTAAAAAAATAGAGAAGGGGAATGAATTAATGATTTGAATAAAGGCACAACAACTCGATCTTTGTAAAAAAAATGTAGTAATATTAAAGTTAAATTAATCTCAAATCAAGAGATAACGATAGGACATTTTATCATAAATTATAGCTTCCTATCGTTTTTTTAAATAAAAAATTTAAAAATGGTAAAATACCATGACTTCAAACACGTTGAAAAAAAGGATATTGCAAATTTCTCTTAAATCAATAAAGAAAAAAAACCCAAGACCTCTTTACTCTAGCAATTTTTTTTTATCTTTCCACTTATTATAGGAATTTAGAATTTTACAAAATTGATATATTATAACTCCCTAACCATGATCAATTCTTTCTCTTCAATTGAAAAATCATAAATCAATTAAAAAATATAAAGTTTCTAAATAAGTCTTTGGTCCACAATATATCTATTTTAATCTACCCATCTAAAAATTAATACACACACATATAATATAAGGACAAAACTTTCCTCTAGTGCCTATACCCATTTCGTCTAGTTCCCCAATAAAAGAATGACACCTAGACATTTTTTATACATACTCAATTAACGTCATTACTCTACTCCCCCGTCTCCATTTACGATAAAAATGATTCCAAAAAGTAAAACTAGAAAATAAAGAAATGCCCAAGAAATAAACCCAGAAAATTAGGCATTATTAGCGGGGATTCGGCGATCGTGAAGAGGGGATTATTCTCACTAATTTTTAATTGAAAAGGAGAACAGGATCAATTGGGTTTATTTGCTAGATACCAACGCCACTTCTTCATTGAAACTATTCTTCTGCTCAGAATCCTCCATTAACGGCAGTGCGCAAAACACAGGGTATTACCATGCGAGAAGGAAACAATAATGTTTTAGCAGCAACATAATTTCTGTGGAATTGCAGAACAAGAAGCTAAATGAAGAAGGGAGAAGAAGGAGGATTAGGAGTGTGATTGATGATGAGAGAGAGTGCTTAGTGTGTGAGACTAGTTGGAGAGTAAGGAGACTTGTGGAGAAGGATGAGTAGATCAGGACTGGTGCGAATGTTCAGGCTGAAACTTTTCATGTCTCTCTCTCACTCTTTAATCCTCTATTCTTCCAGTTCTTTTAGGCGCACATTGATTGCTCTTCCTAACTTAGATCTTGAATTTCAATCTTCAAAAATGGTTCACCCAATGTTTTTATATGAAATTGAACCTTAAAAACACCTTATGACATCAATTCGAGCAATCGTTAGTCACCAATAAGCTCTTCACGATGGCCATCGTAATTGCTCCTCCACGATCGTTGAATCCCCTCTTTCACGATCACCTGCTTGGAGGGAAATAGGGTTCAACTTGACATGTCTCTATCCTGTGGGCATATAATGAACAAAGATGGGGAGAGTCAGAGTAACGACGTTAATTGATTTTGTGTAAAAAAATATTGAGGTGTCAATCTTCTATTGGGGAACTGAACGAACTGGATATAAGCACTGGATGTAAGTTTTATCCATAATATAAAACAACATCATGTCTAGATAAGGTATAATAAATGAGAGATGTCATGATAGATTTATTGATCTCTTTTGCAAAATATAATACATGACCATATCTTTTTTCTATTTTTTTACCATGAGATTTTGGTCTTCTTTAAAATATTATAAGTGTTTTCTCTTTACGTGCGAGTTCTAAATTAACATAAATAAAGGTACAACACTCAATTGAGACCATATAGCGATAAATATAAAATGTGCTCATCATCTATCTTTACTATCAATTTGATTTTGAATAGTTTAGATTTAATTTAATTTTTATATTTTACATAAAATTTTGTTTTATTATATGAAGAATTAAAAAGAAAGATAATTTTATAATTATCACTTTAATTTATTATTTAAAAAAATTATAAATTTAAACGGTCAACATCTCAGTAATGCAAAATTGATGGGCATGCAAGGGGGACCCCAATCTTTGTAAAAGCAAAACCCTCACACGATGAATCAATCAATCAGTCATTCAACACTCTCTCTCTCTTTCTTTCAGTCTGTCATATCGATTTCCAATTTACAAGACACCATGACAGCGTCCCGCGGCATGCACGGGCGAATTCCTCTCTCTCTCCCTCTCTCCAAACCCGACCCCAGCCCCGCTAGCTACTCTTCCTCTCTTTATTATTATTATTTTTTATTTACTTAAAACCACCACATCACATCATATCATGGCCCTATATATGATATTCCTTCCCAGAACGGAATGAAACGTTAAGAAGAAAATTGAATTGAAACCAAAATTAAATTTTGATTTCAAATTAAACATGTTTTTATTTATGGTACTCCTAAGCACGAAACAATAACGAATATAGGAGTAAGCATTACTGCAACTGGTTAATAAAAATGTACTCTATTAAATGTTTTGGTGTCATGAAAGGATTAAGTAGTACATAGAGAAAAAATGGAAATTAAAAAGATAGAAGTAAGGAATTAGTATTATTTTTCAACGTGTCATTCAGATCAGAATGAAGGAGACCATTGCCATGCTTGAGAGCACTTGTTACAGAGAGCACATGTGATGCTTCAAAACCATTATTCGGTCTCACTTTTGAGCCCTTTTCCTTCCCTCACGCCTTACCAGCTAGGACGTGCTCCACACTGTTTTCATTGAAACTCCTTTCCCTTTAATCACATTCCCACTGTTCCTCTTCCGAACACGTCACCCTCCCAATTTTACCAGAAACTACTGTCTACCCTAAAGGGAAAAAAAAAAAAAAAAAATCCACAGTCCATTCAAAGATTAGTGTTTGTGCGCCCTCGTGGCTCAAGGCAGAAACAGCGGAGAAACCAAATAATTAATATTGATTTGGATAGCTTATTTTAAATTTATAAGTACTTATAAATCGTTATTTATACTATACGAGATAAATATGTAAGAAAAATTTTATTTCAACTTATGTAATAAATACTTATTTTTTTTAAAAAAAAAACCTATTCTAAACATAACTTTATGTTAATACACAAACTTATGGCGGATGATGAAAACCACAGCATCAGGGGTTATTTCGCAAGGTGGTATTTGTTGACAAGCACATAGATAGTAGGAGTACAGTTAACTAATAGCCTAACGGCCTAATCCACTGGCAGGTCCTCCAAGTGTGAGAGCCAAGCCATTTAGATCGCTCCTCATTTTCTCGTCTTTGGCTCTCATCATTGGGATTGGTTGGGTGACCTGACACAAGTCTGCCCTCGAACACCCACTTCCCTGCTGACAACCCCTCTGATACACCCAACCACTCCCTTCCACGCTGGCCCCTCTTGCCACTGTTCCTGTTCCCTGCACATTTTAAATAATTCTTAGTTCTTAAACTGATGATGCAACCTAGCCATGACTCTATTGAATCGTCCGAGTTTGGAAGCTTACGGGTGCAAACAACACTCCTCGGAAGATTTTCCCGTTCACCGTCGCAGTCATGAGGAGACCTGAGTCAAAGGCCCCGTCCACTCTCCCTCGGACTTCAGTACCAATCTAGAATTCAAATTTCCACATGAGTAATTAAATGACATAGAAAGAGACAAAAACATGAGGGTGGGGGTCTGGTTCTGAGTTCTGAAAGTACCAGGTGTTGCATGGGCCCTCGAACCATGGGCATGTGCTCTGCTTCATGAACGTGGGGATGCTGTTTTAGATATTGAAAGCCCTGAGGATTCCTCTGGTTGCAATTCTTCGGTACTTTTTGGTTCATGCGATCACTCTCATGTTGGCAGTTGTTTGGCATTTGGTTTAACCGTCTGAACATAAGGAATCGCTGAGATTCCGTGGTTGAAGCACTGAGTTTCTGGGCAGGGTTATGTTCTTGATCGGATTGTGTCGGAGATGAATGCTGAGACAAGGAAAGAGAATGCTCTTCTTGTTCTAAATCAACGTCCCACACCTTTGAAGCATTAATTCTCCTCTTCTTCTGTTGCGAAGTATCTAAACAGAATTACATCCATAAAGTCAACCAAACATTGCGTAAACAAGTATATACTTAACCAGGTGCTATGGGTGCTAACCCACCTGATTCAAAGTGGGAAGGCTGCTTTTTTCTTGCGGCGAACTCATAAGCTCCCTTTCCTAAAGCCTCCACTTTATTCCCCATGAGTATTGTCTTCTGCTCAAAAAGACATTATTAGCAAGATTAATGTTAATTGTTACTAGTGCTATATAGTATAACCACATGAAATTTTGTACCAAGTTGCTTTCTTTTCTGCTTGAGCAGGTCTTCTTCCAACAGCTACCAAAAACTTTGCCCATGGATATGTTGTAACGTCCATTTGGGTGCTCTGCTCCCAGCTGCAACACTAACAATTCATCCAGAGGACGTTCATCTTCCCCACACCTGCCATTCAAATTTAGCAAGTGAAAAAGGAAACACAGAGAATTGAACATGTGATGAGATAACATGAACCTACCCTCCATATATGACAATGCCCATGTCAGCGACAACAGCCGTGTGAGAAAACCTCCCTTGGGGCTGCTGACCTCGTATTTCAAGTTGAGTCCATGAACAAGTGCAGATATCAAACACCCAAACATCACTATAGTAACGTTTATCTCCAACCCCTCCAATAATATACACCTAAATGTGAACCAAGAAGAGCGCATTCAGCTACGTCTAACGAGAAGATACAGATTTAATTTAAGTGGTAATAAAATTCACCATCATAACTTGCCTTAGTTCCAATATTAACAGCGGCATGTCCTGCTCTTGCACCAGGGGAAGGTCCTTGAACCCTCAACTGTCATTAAAATGCAGAGAGAACCAGGATTAATACAAGTGTCCTCAAGTTGACACAGGTTTACATAACAGCAAAGTACATACCTTTGACCAAGTCATTGTATCCAGATCCAGCACATTCACATTACCATGATACTGATCACCACAGTCTCCTCCATAAACAAAAAGCTTGTTCCCAATTGCGAGAGTTGTGTGACTGTCCCTAGGGACAGGCAAGTCACCTTTTACCTCTGGGGAAGTCCATCTCATGGTTCGAAGATCTAGAATATGCAAATCGTTTAAGTAGTTGGAATCACCTTCTCCACTACCACCAAAAATCACTAATCTTTCTTCACCAAACAGAGTGGCACTGTGACTTTCGCGTGGAGAAGGAGGGTTCCCTTTACATTCAGGACGAACCCACTCAAGGGTGACCAGATCTAGGATATGAACGTCATTAACCTTCTTGAAGCCATTTGTACCCCCAAACACTATCATTTTATTGCCTACAAGAACAGCACTGTGGCTATCCCTAGGACCAGGCCCTTCCCCTGTTGTTGCAAGTGTTCTCCATGTCATGTTGTTAAGGGCAAAAGTCAGAACATCGCTGTAATGGAGCCCTCCGCAACACCCCTGAAATGTGCATGCACGGGAATCATAGTTAGGGTATCTAACAATACAGCATTATAACTAACCTGTTCATCTGGGGACAACAGACAGCTAAGTTACAAAAATTGAAATGCTCCAATTATAACCAGGAACGAGTTCGGATGTACGACATGGAAGCATTTTTTTTTTCCCCTTTCTATGTGCGTGGTTGTTAGGTCGACAAAAATGAAGCATAAACGGGGGAGAACGTGAATGTGAGTATTTCTATTGTAAGAAAGCAGAAGGATGATGGTTAGAAAACCTCGTCTTGTCCAGCTAAATAGAGAAAGAACATTGAATTTGGCTGGGAAAAAAACAAAACGAAGGCCGAAAGAAAAATCGGGAAAATCTACCATGCAGAGAAGAAAGTGGTTTGGTTATTAGCCAAAGATAGCAGTATGGAAGAGAACATTGAAACATAGTACTGCGAAGTTATGAAATAAATGAACAGCCATTCTAGTAACAAAAAAGAAAAAAACTTCCAGATATTAAGACAGAACTACTCAGGAGGAGGAGGATCACATCCACTCAGGAAGACACTCCAGTAATCAAGAAACAATTCCACAGAATGACTATGTACGACGATGAGGAGAAACAAAAACTCAGTATCAGGAACTTGAAAGTCGAAACTATCTGGATACTTGAAAAGAAAAAGACTTTGATCATACCCCAAAGACATACACAAGGCCCACGGAAAAGCAAGCAGAGTGCCCCCATCTTTCAGAAGGTTTAAACCCCGAAACTTTTGGATATAGCCACATTGCTTTCTTTGCAGTTTCAGCTCCCAGAGAGCCCATGTTTTTCTCTTCTTCTGTATCTCTGTGTTCTTCTCTGTTATGTGCGTGTGAGGTGAGTTTCAAAAACTTGAGGATTACTTGAAGACAGTGCGTGACAAAGATGAAGAGAGAAAGAGAGAGAGTCAAAAAAGGACATCTACAAGCCAAGTGATATATCAACTATCAAAATCAATAGACATGAAAAGATGGGCGCTTTCAAGTCCAAATCACTGTGGCAACCAACAGCAACAGATGGCTGTGGTGAAAAGAACATGTACTATTTTTGCATTCTTATTATAAATGTTTCACGGTACAGTCGCTGTAGGAAGAGAAAACGAGGGACAAATAATACTCGTAAGTAAATAATAAGAAAAAGGAACAGCAACAGATGGCTGTGGTGAAAAGAACATATAAGATTTTTGCATTCTTATTATAAATGTTACACGGTACAGTCACTGTAGGAAGAGAAAACGAGGGACAAATAATACTCGTAAGTAAATAATAAGAAAAAGGAAAAGGAAAAGGGAATTGCTTAGGTGAAACAAGCAGAGACGCACATGACAATGGAAGAAAACAGAAACATGGATGGGGTGTGCTTGGGTGGAGGTGGACGAACATGAGCTAGTAGTGTAATATCAATAGAATGTGACTATTGAAGTTGAAAGGGGAGAGAGAAAGAAGGAATCTCAAATCAAGTCGAAACCCCCTTTTTTTTTTTTTTGATGTATACTTGCAAGTTTTAATCTCTTAAAATATTCAGTTTCTCACTTCACTTGCTTTGTCTAACTGAAAATGATGGGGTGTGGGGCATCGGGTCATTGGAAATGATGAGGAAGCTCTTTTGGGTTTGAGGCCCTTTGACACTTGACAGCATCGGTTGCTGAGGAAGGGCTCAAGCATTTCGTAGCCCCTTTTCGAATTTAAGAGGGTAGAGGGCTTTTGTTTCGCTAAAGAGAGAGATGCACTTATTGAGATTTTTGTTTACAAGATGAGTGTTTTATCACCTTAATCAATAATTTATTGATAGCGTTATGTTTTTAATTTCACTCATTTTATTTATGATTCAGTTTGGTATTTTTTAACTAATATTACATGTTTGATATTTTTTTAAAAAAAATTATGATTTTGTCAGCAATAATTAATTTTAAATAAAACCCAAACAGTCACCTAATTTACATTCATGAGGGGACTTTTCGAAAAATTGTAGGAGAGTTGATATATTAGTTATGATATAAATTTTGAGATAATTTAACGGGAGACCCAATATATTGAAATCTGATACGGTATAATTGTTCTGATCTTTAAAAAAACTTGATTAAACCTTATTAAATAATTTTATGAAAGTATTAAATTTTAAAATTTTGATATCAAAGTTTTGGCTTTAAGGAATTATATCATAAAATAAATTTATCAGGGTGAAAGATATTGCGGATAGTGGTCAGGTCAAGGAAAGCCAGGGGCGATGACGAGGGGAGGGAGCTGTCTTCTCAAGGCGTTTGGGGAAGTGTGGAGCTTTGTTTCCCGTAGATTCTTTTAAGTTTCGGGAAATGAAACCCTAATTTAAAACTGACATCATCGATCAGTGCCTGTAATGTAATCTCTCGTCTCAATTTTCTCATAACCACAACTCTCTTCATTCATCAAAAACCGCTTTGGATCAGTTGAAACTAATCTTCACTAGTTGAGGGTTTATGTACGAGCACCTTTCTAAGCTGCTTCGGCTCACCTGCTTAACAATGAGTAGTAGAGAAATTGCCCTCTTATTTACGTACACGTGTGTGTTTGGGATCATTTAATTTTAGAGAATAAGTCCTTATTACATAAGTCGAGATAAAATTCCTCTCACATATTTATCTCGTATATTGTGAATCATAATTGATAAACACTTATTACCCAAAAATAAGCTATTTCAAACCAAACCACGATAATTCTCATGATTTTATTCACGCTTTACGAATACTCTACCAAACCCACAATCCTGCAATTAATAACACTGAACATGTCTTTCTGATTAGCGAGGACCTAAAAATTTCAAAGAACCACAATGCTAGCTGGCGGCTCAGTTGAAGTAATTTTCTTTCCATAATTGACCATGGAAGGCAGTGATATCAACAAAATTTTTCTGATGACAGTGAGAGATGAGACTTTTGACGATGACACGACTCATATTACTCATGCGAGAATCATGATCATAATCTTGATTTTTTTTAATGGTCTAATTGATTTTCTTTAACGAAAAAACAACAACCAAAATGAATAATGTAAAAATAAACAATGCGTGCATTTAAAATGATAAAAAAATTGCGAATATTAAAAAGGAAGAAGTAGAGATGGAAAAAGACGAGGGACAGAGACGGGAATACGGGGAAAGACGTAGGAAGCACGCGAGAAATCCGGGAGGCGTTCCCACTTTTTTAAGTTGAAGGTGGCGGTACCCCTCTCTCCCTCCCTCTCTACTGCCCATGCATGCCTGCCACTCTCACTTAACTTGAGTTCTCTCTATTCACATCATCCTACCTACCGTCCTCCCCGGTTCATTTCTAACTACCCTCACCCACTCTCATCATTATTTTCAACGACAAACAAGCGAACGACAAGAATATATTTTTTTAAATCATAAATATAATAATTAGTTTTTTTAAAGAGATTAAAAAAAATTAAATAAATTATTTAATCATATGTTTATCGTTATATATCAGTTTATAAGTTAGTTGATATAGTTTAAAAAAATGTTAAATATAAATATTTTAAAATAAATTAATTGATTTTCTTAATATCTCCAAAAAATAAATCAATTATGTTTTATATTTAGGACATTAATAAATATTTTATCATTATTTTTTATAAGCTCTAATGTAAATTTAAAATATTTGGTTAAAATTAAATATTTCTCATAAAAACATAAAGTTATCCTCAATAAAAAAGTTATTAATCAGTCAATTGAGAAGTCTTAATTGAAATGTCTATTATAGCCATAGGAAAGCGAGGGAGTAATTCATATCTCCGGAAAAGAAATGCAGGAGAGGGGTACTAGTTGAAAGAAGGAGCGTGGAGGAACAAGAGCAGTGGGGTGTACGTATAAGGGGACCCATTTTGATAAGCATCAAAAGTTTGTCTCATCTAAATCATTCAAATACGATGTTGGTTTAAATTTAATTTTTTTTAAATTGGTTATTTTTTAATAAAAAAATCATTTTTTGAAAATGTCAGTTAAAAAATTATTTTTATTTTAGAAATGGTGTTCATTAAATATTTTTTTTTTCAAAAAATAAAAATAAAAAAATTAAATATAAATCATTCAAATCCTATCGTAACGATTCAGATGGAAGGAGCTCTCCTTGTCAAGGATGAACAGGAAGCTCGTTCCACGTGTAAGAGGCTCCACACTGGCCTTTGCTTCCCACGCCATCGTCATTGCATGGCCTTGCGTCACCCCATGTTCTGCTTTTTCTTTTGCGGGGGCCGGGGGAACTGGCCTCTTCCACTACCACTGTAAGAAAATAGTGATACTCTCTGCTATTACAATCCTTCATTTCACATCAGGCTTGTCAATTCCGATACTTTCTATTTTATTTGTATTTAGACTTGGCTTCATGATTAGCCTCCTGCACTATAATCACGATGCGCATATGCACAATATACATGCGGTGGCACAATATACAAATGGCGGATACACTGTGAAGAATGACCCGGGAATACTGCATAATAAACCAAGCTCAAGGCTCAGCACTGTATTGATTATCTGGATAAAAAATTTATCATCATCATCATTCACAATATATGACTACACTTATATAATGGAAATATAGTATTTGGACCAAGCAATCAGGCCTATAGGCTTAGGCCCACACAAGTACACAACTACATATATTAATAATAAACCTATTTTCTATTTTCTACACTCCCCTCAAATTTGAGGCAATACAAATCATTTGCTCTTAACTTTCTAAGTATCTTATTTAGAGTTTCTCTCTTCATAGCTTTAGTTAGAATGTTAGCTTCTTGAAGTGTTGACTTCAAATGCAGCAACTCAATCAATCCCTTCTTGAGCTTTTCTTGTATAAAATGACAATCTATCTCAATGTGCTTTATCCTTTTGTGAAATACTGGATTTGAGGTTATATAAATTGCAGCTTTACTATCACAATGAACATTTATTGGCATACAATGTACAATTTTAAGCTCATCTAACAAACCAACTACCCAAACAATTTCAGAAATAACAGATCCCAGAGCCCTATACTCAGTTTCTGCCGATGACTTAGAAATTGTACTATGTTTCTTTGCATATCTATTGTTGAGACCCAGTAAGAATTGCAGAAGTTTCTGTTGTTGAATCACTTCTCCATAAACTTTGGAGGTGTTACATTGACAGGAAGGTATTGGGATTATGGAAGACTGTTCTTCCCATAATTTCTTAATCTTTGTATAGTAAGCTGAAATCGATAAATCTTCCTGATGAATTGAACTTAGCTCCCGATGACTAGAGAAGATACGTGATCCTGAGATTTTATCATACCTCTTTTTGAGATCTTCCCAGACTTGTCTAGCTTCTTGAAGGTATATTATACTATTAGCTATTTTTTCAATATTGAATTCAGCAACTATGATATGATTATGGCATTGCATCGCTCCCATTGATTGTTGAGAGCTTCATCTTGAGTCTGTTTGGTGTATGTACCATCTATAAACCCCATCTTCTATTTTCCTCTCAATGCAATAACCATGGCTCTGCTCTAGATCGCATAAATTTCACTTCCAGTAAGGATTTGTGGCACAATGGCGGTGCCTTGTGAGTCAAAAGGGTGTAGGTACAAAGGATGGGTGAAGGTAAGTTCAGATGGAACAGAACCCTCGCCTGATTTCTTTTCAACCATGTTGTTTAGTTCTTGATCGGAGATGATGATAGTAAGTCCCTGCTTTCTTTGAGATGAACCGCAAAATCGGATTGTAAGGTAATGTCGGCGTCATCACTTCAGTTGTTATTGCATTCGATTAGTCATTGAGATTCATCTTCCTCAATTGGTTTTAATGGCAAAATTGCAGCATTATTATATCAATTGCGATTGGCCTCCCTCATACATAATCAGCGCTATGTTTGCTGGTCTTCGATCGATTCTTGATCGGCCAAGGTGTCGCCGTGAAGAGCCATCGCCTGATGTAGTTCAAGATCACCAAAGATTCTCAAGTCGCGATGAGGTTGATTCCATATTGGACTTTTGATCTCTGTTATTACTCGTACGGGTCGGATGATGGCTATGACCCGAGTCTTGCTGTTGGGCCGTAGAGCTCTACTCGTTTGGTGGATGCTTCTTGATTCTTAGTGAAAAATTTAAAATCCTTTCTTGAATTTTGGCCTGTTTTTTAATGGTCAGGATCTTTCCATCAATAAACCTGGGGCTTTGATGCCATGAAGAATAACCCAGGAATATTGTATAATACACCAAGCTCAAATCTCAACACTGTATTGATTATTTAGACAAAAAAGTTATTATCATCGTTCACAGTATATGACTAAACTTATATAATAGAAATACAGTATTTGGACCAAACAGTCAGGCCCAAGGGCTCAGGCCCACACAACTACAAATTAATAATAAACCTATTTTTTATTTTCTACACAATGCCTAGGAGTGTCACATTTATAGGCAGGCCCTTCCATTAATTTGCAATAATGTAACTTGGTATGGAGAAACAAATTCCTTAGCTTCCTCATTCTGCAATATCAAATAAATTCAAATATGTATTTTGGTTCCTGTTCTTGTCCACCGGAACAGCTGCAAACAGAAGGTGCATTATGTACTATCAGTTAAAGTAGCAATGGGCCATACACTGAGAATCAAAGCACTGGGCAATTTATTAAATTTCTTCTGTATCAACCATTAAAGATGTCACGTTCTCTGCCTATTTTTATATATGCAAACACGAGTGACACAGAAAGTGTCATAAAAAATGACAAAGAAATCCATAAACTATGCTAGCAACCAATGAATTAGATAGATATTGAAAGCATACCTCCATAAATATCATAAGTAGGGATCATAGGAGAAAAGGCTTTTTCGATCATCTGTTCGACACAGCAACCATCTATAAAATATCCAATTGCAGCAACCACTGATGCAAGAGACAGCACTGCTAGAATTCCAAAATGTGAAACATCATTTGCAATTATTGCAACTCCCATCATTGCACACTCTGCAAAACTAGCAACATCAATCTCTATTGTCCTAATGAGATTTGCTTTGGAGGAGGGGTTCCCCGTTTGAAGAATGTGTATCCCCATAACTTCATATGACATGTTTCCAAACCTTGATAATATCTGCGTACATAATCACACAAGCATACAAATCGTCAGTGGAAAACTTCAATGATAACTATTTTTATGTGGAGGATACTCCCCCAGATCATCAAAATATGCAATTTGAGACCATCCTAATGTATTGCCTCCTTTATTAT
Organism: Inga oerstediana; assembly: GCA_963210345.1. Classification (NCBI taxonomy): domain Eukaryota; kingdom Viridiplantae; phylum Streptophyta; class Magnoliopsida; order Fabales; family Fabaceae; genus Inga; species Inga oerstediana. Next base: position 2,193,612 of record OY723401.1, read on the forward strand.
AAACTTTATTCAAAAGAAGTTCATACATTTCCATTCCCCTAAGTCAAAACTTAAAAGTATTTTTTTGCCAACAATTGCAAATAGCAATTCAAAATACTAAATACTAAATTAAAGTACACCCTCTCTGATCGATAATATGGTAGGTACCCAAGCACCTGGGAGAATCACACCTCAAAAGCTAGCTATTGAGGTAGGAAAGCCAAGACACTAAAGTACCTTATCAAGCAGCCCATACTACCCAATGGGGACTTTGGCAGCCCATACTACTTTGGTCCCTATTAATACACCCTCCTCGGAAAGCTGACGTCTTGGCAGCTTTACACGACGGCACTTCACCCAAAAACTAGCTATTGAGGTGGGAGAGCTAAGACATTTAAGTATCCTATCAAGCAGCCCATACTACTCGATGTGGGCCTTTGGAAGCCCATACTACTTTGGTCCTTATCCATACACCTTCCCTGGAAAGCTAACGTCTCGACCGCTTTACGCGATGGCACTTCACTTGGCTCTCTTGCCTGTCAAAACCCTCCGTCGGTAGCCCTCTCCGGTCTGCCGACCACCGACTCTGATACCAAATAATAGGCACCTAAGTATCTTGGAGAACGACACCTCAAAAGCTAGCTATTGAGGTGGGAGAGCTAAGGCACTTAAGTACCCCATCAAGCAGCTCATACTACTCGATAAGGGACTTTGACAGCCCATACTACCTTAGTCCCTATCATAATATAAGTCACTTCTACTAATTCATCCAAACTAAGAAATATTAGTTAATTCATTAAATTTGTTTTAAATTGAAAGAAATTTGCAACTTTACCCATATTAAATGTGTTTTGAAGGAGAGAGAAAAATACAACAAGTCATGTTTCAACATTAACTACATGGGTGAAATTGCCAAATAAGTATTAATTGCTTTCAAAGTAACTTATATTGTGAACCAAATCATTCTTCTATAAGCAACTTATATTATGGACTAGAGGGAGTATCTCTGATCAGTGTTTCTGGCTTCCCCAGAGCCGACTAACTTGCACTTTCAATATAGAAAAATAAAGTACTAGTTTGGCATATGCTTCACTTGGATCATGACAGATTCACCCAAAACCTCATTCATGATTGATGTCCTAGTGCTGCACCGAACACTTTATTTTATCATTATGTATCTATCTTATCAGTGACAAAATAAAATATTCACTTACCAATCAGACCCAAGAAGCTGTTGAGAAACTGATCCACTCCAATATACCCCAACAGCCATGCTAAGAAGTAAAACTTGAAACACAAATCCAATTGCTCCGGCCTGCCAGAAAGAGATCACCTTTATTATGGACTGCTTATAAAATAAATTGTCAATACTAGCCTATTTACAGAGGGTAAACTGAAGAAGAAACCATCCAAAGACCAAATTGTTTGACCAGAGTTGAAGAAACAAATGTAGCAGCTACACCCATCCATGCACATAATCCACTAAATCCTCCAATGACAGATGGGTGCAGGCCTGTTGATGTGGCATAGGATTCATTACCGTCAGTCTTTGCCTCCAAGGGTATGTTTGGATTGCAGATAATGGAGAAGGAAAAAAAAAAAGGAAAAAAAATATTTAATTCTAAATAAGACAAAATGTTGAAATTGAATTGTCACTTCCCATTCCTTCCCCTCCATTTTCCTCAATTCAAAAATACCATCAGACTGGAAACATTTGTCAGTATAAACACTTGGGTTTTTTTTTTTGTGGGCAATAGTGAATTACGAGACTGAAGATTTTTTGTTATGAATTTGAAATTAGGCACTAAAGCAAATGGCTGCAAGGAAAAATCTTTTCACGCACCTCGCTGTGTTAAAAATGTTGACATCAAATTGCCAGGAGTAAGCACAACATTGAAGTAAAGGAGCACATAGGCAAGACTTGCTGGAAGAACTGGCTGCTCCAGATATTCCTTCCAACCTAGCTTGATTGCTTCTACCCGTTTAACCAATGATCCCCAGCAGAAAGTACTACAAGTATATTTGATATACACACATAATCATATAATTCTCAACGAAGTTATGAATTCAAAAGGACCTATGTTGTCATGACATGGCTCAGGTTCTTCAGTAGATGTATTGTAATAGGCTTGTGAGGACCTGGGCCGGTCAAGAACACCCATTGAAAGCTTGTTGGCCAATTGTGCAAGAGCAATCTATCATATGAGAATGGATGGTGTCAATGTGAAAAAGGAATTAATCTTTCAACAAATGGAAGTAATAAGACAAGAAAAGCAAGAGAATTACAGTAACAGGCAACAGTCCCATCATTAAACCAGCAACAATTTTCAAGCAGGTCACTGGATGAAATATAGAAAGAAGAACTCCAAATAGCAATGCCCCAACTATCTGTAAATCAACATCTTACCAGTCTGCAAGCTAGTGTTCCAAAATTAATAAAATAATTTTGCCAATATCATTCCACTTGAAAATGGATATTACACTGGGAACATGCAAATGAATAAGCTAGCTAATTCATTTAGAGCATTTTTTTAACCCAAAAAAAAAAAAAACAAGGACCTCACACAAGAGATCAATTAACAGCATTTGCCTGTACAAATGCGATTGGCCTATTCACTCCTGCTAACTGTTGAAAGAAAACAGTAAAAGGGTATTAGAGAAACATGTAATTTAACATAATTTTATTCTGAAAACTAAGATGCCAAGGAAACAAGAGGAACTGGCTATGAATGACATTACCGGCACCACCCACTCTCGCTCATTTGCAACCCCTATAGCTACACCACATAGCCTCTCGATAGCATCCGCTGATATTAGTATGACAAACCATGGATGTAAAAGCAGGGAAGACACTGAAGTAGGACGACCATAATGAGCATGAATGATCATAATCACAGATAGCAGCTGAGCATATGCCTAAAAATTTAATAACTGTCAGAAATCAAAGTCCTTGTTGAGAAAGAACCATATCTCTCATGGTAAATTTCATATCAATCAACTTGCCTGAACAATATTCAAGAAATTATTCGCTTGTACTCTGGGCACTTGATCCATAACTTTGCCACCATTGGACCACCAACAACTGTAGCAAGTTCGGTGAAGAAAGCCATGGCATGACCACAACAGGTAAAAGGCTTGGATGGATGATGCAATGGTTGAAGGCCAGGCAAAACTCCATAGTTGTTCCCCTAAATTTCTTGCTTTGCAGCTAGAATAGAAAGCTGAAAACACAAGCTTGAGATTAAGAGCCTGGCATTTAATCCCTGGGACATATGACAAATAGTAAGACCATAAGCATAAATTCAAATGACAACTAATCTCTGAAGCTAATGGCACACAGTAAGATCTCGAAGCATGACCGAACTTGATTAACAGAACATAAAGATTCATTGCTGATAGGAGGTTGCAATGTCAGGACAAATTCAACTCTCATGCCACCAACGCATGCTTATTTTTGAAGAATGGAATGTGTGCAGCCCCATAATGAGCAGACGAATAGGGGGCATATCAACCCTCAAGTTTACAAGGATTGATTCAGCAAGTATGGCCCAAAAAAAGAGAGATTCAGCAAGCGACAAAATAAGATAAGAATTATCATGCCCAATAGACAGGAATTCAATGAGACAAACTTAAAAGGAATGAAGACATATGTAATTCAAGAAGGAAAAAATGAGAAGGAATTGTGCCTGCTCAAAATAATTTTGCTTGAAATATTTTATTGATTCCTCTTTACTGCGTTCACAAATATAAATTTGAAAATTTTGGTTCAATTTGGTACTTCAGTTGATTGACCTTAATACAAGAAGTGATTGATTCATCACAACAATATGAAAACTAGCAATGCTTTAGTCAGAGTTTATAAGGTTGGAAGTATCTCGCCATATAATCCAGATGGGTGGGCTGGAATGGCGGCAAGGGCTTGTTGTTCCTCTTCTGACAAAACCTGAAGAGCAGGCCATAGAAAGATGAGAAATGGTAAGACAAAGACTCAATGAACATGATAGAGAAGCAAATAACCTATAGGTAATGTTGTCAAGAGACTATCTGCATATGTGCCCTCAGTCAATAGGCTCAGAGATTCAGTTGGGAGAATATCTGATTTGAGCTGAACGATTAGTACTAGACGATCATTTTCGACAATTAAGCATTCTCCCTAAACCGCATCAGTTGAGACAGAGTCTAAGCATATATCAGTACCCGTTATTGAACATTTGGAACTAAGACTCCAACCAGTAAATTCAAGCAGATCAAATTTGAAATCCAGAAGACAACATTTGAAAGTTGAGCAATACCCCAACAAGTAAAATTAATATATTGTTCCTTGAAGTTTAAATTATGGTCGGCTTAGGTATCCTTCTCCTAACTCATTGTAATAGTCCTATTGAGTTACCAAAATAGAGAAAACATGTCCATTCTAATAGTCAGGTTAAATTAGGAATAAACCGAACAATGGGACTCTTATGACTTTCCTCTCCGGCCTTAAAAGAAATTTGAGAAGAAGCAAGCAATAGCAAATGAAGTAACCAAAGATCTGCTACCTCTGGGATGAAGGGCTTGACCTTCTTCTATGGGCCACGTGGCATCATTGCCCTATCAATTTAAACAATGAGGAGCAACAACAGAGAGGAAACATGGCCAACCCTATAAATGTCACGTCAAAATAATACTAACTAAACCGGAAAAAAAATGATGGTTAAAGATATTACTCTCCTCTCCACTGGCCTCTGAGGCATTTGATAGAAAACAGGATAACCAATTTAGACACACTTCCCAGCGGCGTCCCAATTCCAAGAGACAACAAAAGAACAAAATATATGCTAATTGATTATGTCCTTAAGTACACAAAAGCACGTCGCAAAACTTTCTCTGGCCATGGCAAACACATTCTATCCAAACCCAACGACTGAGTCAGCTCAAGCAGAATAAAAGATTACAAAAATCGAATACAAAGTCCGACGAGCATTGCTCCTTTCTTTTATCAGTTTACTCGGCTACAAACAATAGCATGCAGACCTGACAAGTACCGCGTGCTTGAGCGAGACATAATGCCGATCGAGATCAACGATCGGACGAAAGGATAGAGGTAGCAAATTTGAGAGGTAGGCAGAGACGATGAAATGGATAATTTGAAAGAACTAGTAGAGAGGACATCAGGGGCAGTAACCATGGATTCTGCTGCTTGTAATACTCATGCAGTCCCAGAAGCAAAGGAGCCTATCTGCTCTCTCCTCAATGTGTTGCTTCTTGTGTCAATGTTCGTCGGAAATTAAACCAGCAATCTATTCCAGGGGCAGTAACCATGGATTCTGCTGCTTGTAATACTCATGCAGTCCCAGAAGCAAAGGAGCCTATCTGCTCTCTCCTCAATGTGTTGCTTCTTGTGTCAATGTTCGTCGGAAATTAAACCAGCAATCTATTCCAAGGCCAATGATGTTGTGGGTTTGAAATCTTGGATAGCGCGAAAATATGAGTTCGGCCTCAGCGAACCTTATCTTGGTGGAGGAGTTTTGCTCTGAACCTGGAGGGAATTTTGATTCTTAAGATTGCATTTCGTGGGCTTGAGCCTTTTTAACGTCGCAGTGTGAACAGCAAAAGAATCGTTCGATCATTATTCGCACGTAGAGGACCTATGGAACTGCGTTGTGCCAAGTAGAGTCCGGGAATTCCGGACATCCGCTGCCAGGTCTGTCCGTTTTCCATCATTTTCTTAAAACTACGTCCTTCTGTGGTTCTGAGAAAAGGACGGGAATGAACTTTTTTGTTTAAAAAAAAAAAAAATCTAATATCTTAAAATATTTTTCTAAATATATTTAGTACCTTAAAATATTTTTTAAATAATATATAATATTATAAAATAATTTTTAGTGTTTTAATTTCTTAAAATATTTTTTCAGTTAATTGTAGTCAATGTGTTAGCAGACTGATTATAATTTTACTCTTGATATATTTTTTTAACTTCAAAAATTACGTTAAAATATTAGATGATACTAAAAACATATTTTAGAGTGGGTGGAAATTAATAAACCAGTATCATAAGTTTTGGGTGCTCGTTACTATTAAGAAAAATACATTAACGATAAAATTATAGTCAATATCTTAAAACATTAGGTATAACTGAAAAAATATTTTAAAGGGTTAAAAGTACCAAAAATATTTTAAAATAATTTTTTGAGCTGAAAAAATATATTAAGAGTAAAATTGTAATCAGTCTACTAACACACTGGGTGCAACTGAAAAAAATATTTTAAATTGTTAAAAGCACTGAAAATTATTTTATGATACTGCATGTTGCTTAAAAAATATTTTAATATACTACATTCGTGCAGAAAAATATTTCAAAGTACTAAATATTACTTCCTCCGGTTCTATTTATAAGCAACTTTTTCTTTCATTGCGCAAGACAAATTGATAGTTAAAAGCAATAAATGTGTCAAAAATGCCATATTTTTTTCATATATGCCCCTATTTATGAAAATAGTATAGGAGATAGAATAGATAAAAGTATGAGATATAATGAATATAAGATATGAGAGAGAATGGGTATTTAATAAGGGCAAAATGAGAAAAAAAAAGCTTACATTTTTAGATAAAAAATAAAAGTTGTTTATAAAAGAAATCAACCTTTTAAAAAAAAAAAGTTGCTTATAAATAAAGGATGGAATTTTTCAGACAAAAAAAAAATTCAGCCCCATACTTCTTTCAAAAACTACACCAAAATGATAGTTTTAAGAAAAGGATAGAAAGCAAACGGATCTAACAGCGGAGTAAAGCCTGGTCCGGGAATCCCACAAAACTGAATGAACCCGAGCAGCGCTTCTCACCGGGCCCTATTCAGTTTCCAATTTCAACTGATAAAGAACGCCGCCGCACTGGATTTTCAATTATCCAGCGGGAGAAAAATATCAAACGAATTACATTGCTGATTAAGAGACTGTGAAGTAAATTGCGTAACATCCATGTGATGCCAAAAATAAATAAATAAATAAAATGATAAAATTACAGAAAGGTGAAATAATTTTGTATATTTTATAGGAGGTTTCTAATTTAAATTAATTTGATTAAGAGGATTTTTTTTTTTTGGCAGAAAAGAGGCACGTTTGAACGGACCCTTGTTGATTAGCTGTATGGACGTTTTCTCACAAGCTTTATTTAGGTCCATCCTCTCTTTTTTTGCCGGGTGACCAGATATTAGGCTGCTTGTTTTTAATCACGCAGAAAAATTCTTATGGGCCTTTTTTAATACACCGTATTTCTCATGATATAAAACCAACTAATCAACATGAGACTTAACAGGATATAGTTTGATAAGACAAGATTTCCTAAAATACTCTTAATGCTATGTAACATTGGCGTAAGTGTATAACATTACATCCAATGTTATATATATTTATGCCGTATAGAAGGACTATCAAGCGTTTAGTGACTTGTGAGGTAACATTGAATGGGATGAATTGAATTCACGTCGCAGTGGAGGGAAATAAGAAAAGCTTGGAGTGAAAAAGAAATTATTGTAGTAGCAGATTATATTGATATGAAAATTCAACAAAACTGCGGAAATTCATTCTCAAATTAGCAACTCATAATTAAATCTCGTCACGTAAATACAGGATTCCAAAAGAAGTAAATTTTCAATTATAAATACAAAATCTGAATCTTCCAATTCAAACCTAAACTGTATAGATTGTTACGGTCTATTTATTCTGACATATGAAATAAAAATATTTAATTAATATTAATATATTACTCGATTCAGCCAAAAATACAGCAGCATCGTCAACCACATAAGAGGGGGGGGGGGGAAGAGGCCACAAGTAGAATAACAATGAAACCAAGGGACAGTATAACCGATTTAATTTTTAGATACTATATTTTTAATCGTATTAATTGATATTTTGACTTATATGTAATGCTCTTCCGGTCCTAAATTGAGGGCCTAGATTATAGCGCAAACTCTTCTATAAACTAGGTCCTATATTTAGGATATAAAATATATATATATATATATAGATGACTTTGTTTCTCCCTATTTTTCTGGCCATCCAAATAAGGGTAGTAAATATCAATTAAAATGCAGAGAAACTGAGCCAGATGGAGTTTATATACATGCAAATCAGACCACATATGAGAGTTTAGCAAAATGTCTTGACTAACGAAGCACCTAGGGGTCATCACGAAATAACATAAATTAATTACAAAGGCCAAAACAACTAGCTAGGCCGGACGAGGTAAATTGGCAAGCCACCGATCTTGGTCTATGAAAGATGATAACGAAAACTGCTGTAGCTGCAAGGCAGAGAGCTTCGTCACCCACTGCACGCGCCCCTCCAAACTCGCCCCCGGCCCTGTACAGTTAACTTCGGCGTACATCAAATTCTTCCTGCAATATATTTTATTCTCAAACTAATTAATACTTGTCATTTAATATATTAAAAAACCAAGAAGTTATATATAATTAAAATGAGGCAAGAAGTTAAACTGACTCGTTTCCTCCGTAGTTCCAAGCATCCCATCCCTGAGGATGAACCACTGAATGCAAATACGTCTCGTGAAATATGACTCTGGAGTAAGGACCATAGGCTCTTCCCAACATAACCAGACCGCTTCCAACTATCATACCTCCTTTGAACACAAAGCCACTTGCCTCCTCGTTTGACCCTCGCCCTTGTGCTGTTATATACCCCATATCCACATGAGCATTTGACGTGCTTAACGACACATTCACGTAACAATTCTACACCACACACACATATATGAACGCCGCCATTATATTGTTAATCAACATATAAAGATCATACAAAGCACGAAAATGATGAATTTGTTGAGAGCTAATTAATTAACCTCGTAATAGGACTGGCCGCTGCCAAAAATGAAGTCAACAGCACCCTCGATATAACAGTTCTTAAAGTAATGACGACCTTGTACATCCCAAAGTGTGTCTTGGAAACCCAAGAAGCCACAATCGATGAACGCAGACTTGTCCCCGTATATTCTCGCTGCCAGTGCTGGTTGAAAGGCTTGGTCTTCTCCCGCTGATAGATCCCACGAGTTCTGCACCCACAAACATGTATTAATTATTTAACGAAAATCATGACGAACAAGTTTGATTCATACTATGTTGTTGTATGCGTTGACCCAACCTCGAAGTTGATACCGGCGGCAACAACGTTGCTGGGAAAGGAGGAGAATGTGGCGCTGGTATCTGTTTGTTGGTGGCCGTTGTACGTTATTGTCGTAACGGCTCTGCCCTCCCCTTCCAAGAAGATACATGGTTTCCCGTAAGGAATCTGGACCTGCTCGCTGCACAGCAAATGTAATTAATTATGATAATAATCTTCATAAAAACCAACTTAAAGTGGTTAAGTTAGACAACTTAACATACGTATATTTTCCTGGATATATGTGAATTTTAACCCAGCGAGCATTGTTGGTGCTTATGGAATCAATGGCTGCTTGAACTGTTTTGAACTGACTGTATGATTGACCAACAGTAATTGTGTAGGCAATTTGCCTCCCGCCACAATCACTTGCCGCCATACTATTACCGATCCAGAAATATCCGCTGATTATGAACCCAACCAAAGGGAAGATTAGTTGACGGAGTTGTTTCATTGTCATCAGTTGAGTGGCAGCGCTGGTTAGAAATAAAAAAGATCACAGTGAAGGGGAAGATGAACCGAGTACTTTGAGATTTTATATATAACCGACCCTCATCATGAGAAGATGTTTACTTTCAATGGCTTTAATGTATTAATCGTATTACGTTAATATTTTTTTATTACATTAATACTAATTCCACATGTCAACACTGCCACATTTTTGCCAACTAATTAAGCCCGAATCCTAGTGATAAGAAATATGCAAGGAGATAATGTAGGGTGTAGAGATATTTGTGGAAAGGGAGCACTTTTAGGCTCAGTCTTTAAGTATATTTTTTTAAACCGTTTTAGCTATTTATTTTAGGAAAAATGAGGGGGAAAGACTGAAAAAGAGTGTTGACTACTTGATTTTTGGCTCATCTTTAATGTATTTTTTTCCCACGTCTTTAATGTATTCATTGTCATGGTCTTTGAAATATGAAATAATAGAACAGTAAAGGAGGCTACGGTAAATTCATTCCAAAAATAATATTACCTCCCGTCCTCAATATAAGATTCTATTGACCTTTTTAAGAAATATTGAGCAAGGTGACTAAATTACTTTAAAATATTTATATTTATTATTTTTATACTAAACTAATTTATTTGACTTATAAACTAATATATAATCTAATAATATATAACACATGTTATGATTAAATAATTTATTTTACTTCATTTATCTTTTAAAAAAAAAGTTAGCTGCATCTTATATCAAGAAAAATAGTGCAGTAATAAACATAGCAAGATCCCTTCTTTTTTTTTTCAAACTTACGTGATCTACTTGCCACAATCTAAAAGAGGAGCTGTGAAGCTGTGAAGGCAATAGACTGAACAATATTATGGAACCAGTTTTCCTACCCATTCAAAAGATAGGCAGGGGTGCTCATCTCATCTTAATGGTTTAAATTTAATTTTTTTTTAATTTTTTTTTCAAAAAAAAAATATTTTAATGGATAAAAATCTAAAATAAAAATAACTTCTTAACCAACGTTTTTTTAAAAAATTATTTTTACATTTAAAAATCACAATATAAAAATAATTAAATCTAGATTGATCTCATTTAAACGATTCAGATGAGATGAGCTCTTCCAACCTATTACCTGTTAGATAGACAAGGAAATTGGTTCCACAATATTATGGGCTGATCGACGTAGCCATTTTCAACTAACTGGTGACATTTCGGCCCTTTTGCTATGATGCCTAACGTAGAGTTAAATTTTCCACGGGGTGGTTTTTGGTTGTGTTTAAATGATCAATAATGGGTTGCATCATATATATATATATATATATATATAGTTGAACTTTCGTTTCCTCACAGATTCCATAGTCCACGATTCATTGGAACTTCACTAACATTTTCCATACAATAAACAAATTCCTGCGCTTGTCACTAACCCCACTACCGACTATTGGTTCGTTATAGAATTTCTTGCGTTTGTCTTCAAGATCGGAGGTGGCCCAGATTTCAGCGTGAATCACGTTTCTACTCTCTACTTCCATTGGAGTTTGATGATTTTCGGGTTATTCCTATCATAGGCGATCGTGGTATAGTGGCAACTTGGAAGAGTAATTGTGTCGGAGTTTTGATACTAGAAAAGGATGGACAATTGATTCATTTTATTTGTGAAATCCCCGTACGTCCCCCGTTATTGCTCGTGGCCGTTTATGCAGTTCCACATTTGAATCTGTCATGTATTATGGGGAAAATTAAAAGTTCTCTCTTCTGCAATTTTGAGACCGTGGGTGGGTTGTGCATGGTGACTTTCAATAATGTTATCTTGAAACCGGGCAGTTTATCCTGATTTGGGAGGGAACCACAGGAAAAGACACCGACAAAGCGCTACATCAAGCGCCGATAAGAGAGACGTGGAGCTCTCCCGCAGAAGCCCTTGTAGAGGGCCTCCAAATCACACGGTTTTGAGTTCTACACAAAACCAGTTGCCTCCCTCTCTTCCAAGTGCTTTTTGAATTTATATTAATGTGATGAATCTGCTTCTTGTACACCACATACCGTTACCATAATTTTCCCCTATGAATAGTTATCCACGGTTAAACACGTGTCATCTCCCATTTGACGATGAAATTAATCAGGTAGCTATCCTTTCTATGAGTCTTTACAAATCTCTTGGGATTGATGGTTTCTTGCCTACAATCTGTCCAGCTAATTTGATCTCATTCTGGTTTTATTTATAAATCTTTTTCAACTAATTCTCATGTATCAAGAAGAATTAGTTAATTCATTAACTATGAACTAAATTTTCAATTTTACCCTTATTTATGATTGGTTCTAAAAGTTAATAGAAATAAATTCTTTTCGTTTATTGCAATTAATAGTAGTAAAAAAATACAAAACGTATTTATTATCCTAAAACTAAATTTATAAATAAGACCAGAATTTTTGATAAAAAAGAACTTATAAATAAGACCAAAATGATACATTAATTATGGAATTGATCATGTCATTACGAGGAAGATCCAGACTTTATTAATGACAAAATGGATCACGCCTGAGACTAAAAATGTCCAGGTGTAATTAAGTTAGCCCGGGCCCAGCTGTGGGAAGAAATATGGTCCTAACTCCTAGCCTTTTTTTTTTTTGACCCGAACTCCTAGCCATTCAAACTGTGAGTTTTATTCTATTAAAAATTACAATCTTGATAATTTTTTCTTCTTCGTGAGTGATAAAAATCTCTTAAAATACTATGTATAAGAAATTTATTAAAATAAAAAAATAATTAAATGTGGTTTCATGTAAGTATGTAACTATGCATATTATAAAAAACTATAATGCCTCGTTTGGTATAGTGGAAGAGTTTTTTATGGAATTGGAAGTGGAATTAGAAGTGGAAATGGAATTGGAACTGAAGATGGAAGTGGACTTTAAAGTGTGTTTGGTATGGTGATGGAATTGATGTATTAATTATATTTTATTTATATATTTATATTATAAAAAGACCAAAATACCCATGAAATTTTTCAGAAAGAAAAAACCCAACTCCAGATATTTCATAACTAAGGGCAATAATGTTCAAAATATTCCACTTCCAAAGAAGTGAGATGACTTCCTTGGGTTAGCCCATGGAACTCACTTCCACCACTTTTGATGGAAGTGACTTCCATGTGGAAGTGCATTCCCACCAACCAAACAACTCAAGGTGTGGAATTCACTTCCACTTCCACTTCTCTTGCCACAATTCTCTACTACCAAACGTGGCATAAGGGATTAAGTGAGGGAAATCGGAGACCATGGAAAAATGTAAAGCAAATAAATAATGATAATAAATAAAAACAAACGATAAAATTTATTATACACCATATAATTTACAAATCATGAACAATGCAATTCATATCATATTTTACAAGATACAAGCAAAACACACACACATGTAATAATTATTACATTTGTCAATATAACATATAAATATCTTCCGCCCAACCACTTCTTTACACGGCTTATCTTCGGCTGCAGGCACATTTCACTGTTCACAATCTGACCTCCTAACATCTCGGGCTACGTGTAAGCTGTTGGCTCGTGAAAGTGACTTTAAACTTAGCTGTCGTCCTTGCTCAAATTGAATTTCAAATTTCAAACTCCCCGCCTAGATCATTTATCTTCATTGCTATATAACCCATGATCATCATTACAGTATCCTCAGTCGGTTGGGTCCTGTTTATTTCCTCTGCATACCAAGCAATTTCGGACCAACATATGTCTCCTCTTCAGGTACGTATGATCTAATGGTGCTTTACAATATTCGTTGCTTTCTCTGTTTTTCAGCCAACTATAAGAAACTCAGCCTTCATCTTTTTCACTCCCATTTTCTCTCACATTACTTTGTCCTTCCTCTAGGCATGGCAAACTTTTCATAAGAATTAGTTGCATGGCATCCATCCAGGGAAGAATCAGTGTTTCAACACTGGTGTAACCCAACTGAAGTGTCTTACTCTGATGCGTGAAGTCTGGACAGGGGCGCTACAGTCTCGACACTTATGTCAGGAATTGGGTTGTTCGACTATGGACTGCTACAGGCATACGTCAGTCCTTATTTCTATACTGGAATGGAATGGAAAAACAGGACCCAACCGAATAAGCACTTGGGCAAGTTTGCTTTTTGTAAGTTAGAATAATTATTGAAGGCACATCATGGCAAAACAATTAGAATAATTATTGAAGGCACATCACGCATTCTCAACACCAGCTGATGAAGCAATTGAGGATATTTTGATAAATCAAAATTAATGCTTTGGTACGAGTTTAAGTCTGTTTTTACTCCCCGTGAATGACCAAAAATCTTTGGAGGATGACTAATAATTCTTTAATACTGGACTTCGTTCTTAATGTCAAATGTAGCCTTCGGTTCGTTATCACTATCATCTTACAAATGTATTAGGTGCTTAATTACAGTTTGCAGTACTTAAGATGTGGCATGGTGGAAAGATTGAGCTTCAAGTATGATGATGTCTAACTCTAATGACATGAAGCTTGAGTCATAAATTAATATTATTAGTTAAAGTTAATAAATATAGTAATATCTGTTTAAAGCACATAAGCCATTTAGCTATCATGTCATTTTGTTGAGTGTTGACCACACAGATTCATGTTTTTCAATGGTTGATTTCATTCCTTTATTCTATATATTATGTATTATGTATCTATGGACATTTATTGATTTTTTCTTCCCTTTTGCAGATAACCAACTTTTCCCCTACTTACTTGCTTTACTATTGCTCTATCTGCTAACATACATGGGAGTGTCAGTGTGGTAATATTGTTCTTCTATTGTCTTTGTGAAAAAAATGCTTGATTGTTTTTTTTGGTTTGTCATATACTGTATTGGGGAACTCTTGAGTAGTAGTTAATCTTTGACCATGTTTTAATGGAGGGATGGCTATCATAATATGTTAAATCCTTCATCATGCTCCCTCCTTCTACTTCTTCTGCAGAGCACTTTACGTTGTTCGTTGCAGTTCTTTGCCGAGACAAGTGCTCTGCTTTTTAGTGGTGCTCTGTTTTTTGCATCACATACGGACAAAGCTAACTTTTGGCTACAGATCTGCTATATGAAAATAAGGGTTCTTCAAACATAGGAAAGTAACCAGTCAAAATTATACAGCAAGTAAAAACTTAGCCATTGTTAAGTTCGGTTACCATGTTAATTTATTTTGATACATGTTTATCTTGACTTTTTGATTATTAGTGGGTTGCAACCAATCTCTGCATTAATGTATCCAAATTTTATGGTGCAAGTTGAGTTTATTTTGATGCGTATCTAAGGAGGTTGAGGATTTCAAGAGGGATGTAGTTACTGAACTTTCTAGCTGAGTAATTTTCTATTGATAGGAACATTAGAGAGGATGTTCATTTGTGATGGGGGAGTTTATGGTCTCCCTTAATGTTGTTGATAGACTCTAACATATATATTACTATGCCTTTAACATAGTGTTTATATATTATCTAGGCGTTTTATTTTATTTTACAAACATCACTTTGCTAATTGGTTTATCTACTGTACTGTACAATTTTGTGATTTATAATCGTTGTTATTTGAAGTTGAATTCTTTAACACACTATGTAAAGGACTAAAGTCTTTTAGTTGTACCCATTGATTAGGTGGCAAGTAGCTTTGAAGACCACATAACAATGTGTACTGTGTAGGAGTTTGTTCTGATGTAAAAGTTGAAAATTATGCAGCATTCAACGTTGGCACAAGTGTTTTTTGTTTTGCTAGCTCTGTTAAGTATTTTTAGTCAGAAAGGTGTAAGCTTAAAATAGCATCTGTGCAACCTTTATTTTTCCTCCTCAAACACAGCAGATTGTAAGGAATGGCAATTTTAGATGGGGGTGCATATGAATAGTCATATTTGTTGCAGACTTTTTTAACCTATGTTTTGTCTTATTATGTAAGTCTCATACAAGCAATAAATTAATAGTAAATAGCATGAAGTTAAGAATACAAATGAAACAAAGTCTTATTCACAAAAGCAACTTGATCATTGCAATGAAAATAGTAAAGCTTGGGAAGTTACAGTTTTCTAAGTCCAAAAAGTATGTCATCCCAATCTCCCCTAGGTAAGAGATACTACAATTTTCACAATTAAAACTTGCAATGGAACCCCCAGATTTTGACTTCATACATGACTGAACTTGAGCTTTTTCCTACTACCTATTTTAATGAATCTTTACACTTTATTTATGAAGGAAATCATTTATTTGAATCTTAGTGAAAGGTCATTATATAAAAGATAGGTTTTTCTTTTATAGTGTTCTGTAGGATTAGTAGGTGGTGTCAATGTTTGGTTTGAAAGGAAACTGCCTATCAATTACTTGGAAAGTTTTCCTTCGCTTCCAGGTTATGTAGTTCCTACTTTTGTAGTTTCGATAATTGTTGTTAATGAAAGTGAATGTGGGTGCAAGAACAAAATGAAAAATGTTGTTAAAGTTATATTAGATGAACCTTTTTTAATGAAACTTATATCTTAGTTTTAGTTATTTGTACATGACATGATTATTAGTCTGCCGAAGTTCTTAGATGTAGAAAATGGTTGGACATTAAAAGTCTGAAGCAAATGAAGATTGACAAGAAAAATCTCCCCATCGCTTGCAATTACCAAATACACAAGGCTTGGAATTGAGCCACTTTTGTGAGTAATTTTCTATCGATAGAACACTAGAGAGGAAGGGGATGCCATCAGAGTTTAGTTGAATCATGCAATGCTCACTTCCTGAAGGCAATGTTCTTTGCTTAACTAAATCTAATACATCAAGGATAAATGCCCTAGGAAATAGTCTGTAATTATCCTTTATTATAATTTTTAACATAATATTATCTATTTCACTTAGATGCGTTTAATTCTTAAAAATGAAGTTGACGATGTAATTAGGAAATAATCAAGATGATGAGATTAAATTACCTTTTCTACATGCCAATATTTTTAAAACTATTGAATCAGCGAAAGTGCCTCAAACTTGATGTTAATTTATTACTAACAATTTTTTTCTACCAACCAAATAAGGTTGAAATAATAAGCAATTTTTTTACCTTCTCTCTCCTACTTAAAAAGAGAGCAAATGTCCAATTGGAGGTTAATTTATGAAAAGATAGAATGATTAGCTATAAATTTATTGCTTGGAGAATAGTGAAATAATTATACATATATTCATCTTGCTTTCTACCTTTACTTTTATGAAATGACTTTGGTTCTGTAAAGCACACTACTTATAATTGTGGACACAATTTTTTACTCAATAATATCATGATGCTTTTGTTATTTGTTTGTTGTTGTAGGAGATAGTGGAAGTGGATACAAGAAGATCAAAACCAATATTGTTTATACAATATTTAGGAATATGTGTGCATCATTAAATTTTAATGTATCACGTAATAAAAGCATGTAACAATACATTGTTGTGACTTTTGACTTACAAGCTACTGGTGTGATACTATTGTTTTTTATACAAGGAGATATTTAGGAATTGTTGTTCATCATCCTACTGAGTTGTGTCAATTTAAATTTTTTATAAAGAAAATTTTATCATTGTTATTATGATATAATTGTAGTTATATATGATTTAAATAATATTATATTATATCAAATTCATTGTATATAAAAAATAATATGACTTTTAAAGTATCAAATAAAGAAAAATAACATTAAAATGGACAAGCTCTCCGTGCAACGCACGGAAAGTATATGCTTGTTAAAATAACAAGCAGATCGCGCGGGTGCATATAATCAATATATAAATTGGTGCGCTAATTACTAACTATCAATCTATCAATTTGCATGATATCACAATTTTTAGGAGGATAAAACTTCTCTAGTTTGGATATAATATTATGAGAGATATTATTGTCTCACTGTCTTCTGGCATGTAATTGTTACTCAAAATGTCAATTGTATATTTTCTAGAAAGTAAATAATCGTAATATTCTAATCTATATGCATGGTACTATCTAAATAATGTAAATCAAACAAATGATTAAAATGAGTTAAAAGTAATAAATGTAATAGAAGTATTTTTTTTCCTAAATATACCCTTATTTATAAAGAGAATGAGTGAGTGAAAGAGAAAATGAGTAAAAAAAGAAATGAGAAAGAATGAATGGAAAAAAGAAATGAGAGAGAAATTGGTAGATATAAACCCACATGAAAATAATTGACCTTAAATGTTATTTATGATTATACCAAATGACAGAGAAATTGGAACGGGAGTTACCATTTTTTTGGGGGGATATTCTTGTAACCCCCATTTGCTAGAACTAATATAATATGTGTTGTGTGCCAACTAAAGTAATCCATCTTATTGTGATTTCCGCTGAGGGCAAAACTTGAGTGGAAAATGGAAAACCAAATACTGTGAAGCTTTATTTCCTGATAAAAAATTATTGGCACATCATGAGTAGCTAATTCAAGAAAATGAAGGGGGCACAAGCTGTGGTATCTTGTCTTCATCAGTATCAAGCAAATATTGTGAAAATTCTGCTTAAACTAATAATATGCTGATGTTTTTTTTTGATAAATTATCAAGCAGATACTTAATGGATGATAAATATTGTGACCATACTACAAAGATCACTCTTCTAAGTATAATTGATAACTATATTTTAATTCCGCTTGTTGAACCCAAGAAAAATTTCACTTGAAGCAAATTTAAGAACAAAAGAGAAGCTAGTAAAGAATCATTTGCCTGTCAAAAAGCCTTCATTTTGCTTCAAGTATGGAGTCAGCACAACAATAGAAAGGACATCCCCTATTTGTTAATTTTAGAATAAAAAATATATTTTGTTTGGATAAATAGAAAAATGTAATACCTACAACCGCGGTGATATATTTTTGTCCATGCAAAGAGGACAGAAAATAATTACAACATTCCATACCTAAGATTGTCCAATCTAAATTTAATGATTACAAGAACACAAGATCAATGCGTGGTACTCAGCTTCCACTCTAATGCACACTTTGTTCAATTCAGAACAATGGCGTTAAGCTTCTACAACCCACCCTATTACATGAACCTGTAACCAATCCTCAAGCTACTTCAAACCTGGCTCTACATAAAATGAGGAAATTGGGTAATATTATCCAATAGTTAAACCATAAACATATGAGAACGTTTACTTTAAAGTTGCACACCAATCAGAAACCCAAGAATTATACCACAAAAAATTGAAGAACCACTAACTTTAACCTCAAAACATATATCATTATAGCTATTTACAAAATATACATATCATGATTGATAAAGGCTTAAGAGATTTTCTACCCTTTGAATTGTCATACATTTTGTGTTCCCAAAATATATATAATTACTTCACAACCTCACATAAAGTTGATGGATGTGCTGCTATGAATCTTTTTAGACCATGCCTTTTTGACAAATTCAAAAGACAAAGAATAATGATAAAATTACATACATATGGTTGTCAGGTTCCTCCATCAACTTTAAAGGAAAGGAAAAGCAATAAACTTAATAACTTTACAGTCATTGATTAATCTCACTCATCAAAAGAAGATCAATAAAAGCTATAATAGTGTAGCATAAGATCCTACGGATTTTAAACAAAAACTTCTCATCAAAGAGTGGAGAAGTAGTCAGCCCATGTGACCCCCAAAATTAGGAAACTTCTGCCAAGAATCTTCAGACAGTCTTCCTCTACAAGTCCATGAAAGAAAGAATAGGAAAATAATACAACATGTCATTGAATAAGAAAACCAACAACCTCACTATAAGAATGAGTAAAATGAAATGATAAAACTTATACACATGTGCCCTTGGGATGAAATTGAACCTTTCTCTCATTAGGATCCTCCAGAAGCCACCATACAACAAACCATAGAAACAAAGAATAATCCCAATAACCATTAGAGCCTCTATGATATTATCATCACCAATGTCAACACCAGGCAAGATAAAAATCCAGGATGGAGCAGTACAGAGTAGAATGAAAGTAGCAAAATGAACATATATTTTTCCAAAACTAACTTAATTTCATGGGGTGGAGTGGCTTAATGATTGATAGCAATATAGAAATTGAATAATTACAGTAACACATGCTCTTACTCTTTTCATTTAGCACGAACCTGCTGAACTAAACTCAGGAGCTCAACCTCAAGTATCTACCCAGGTGCATTCCAACACCAACTTTAGAAACCATAGGAAAATCTAAAACAAAAAAAAAATGGAATGCACAATCGATTAAACCCATCGGTTAAGTATTAGAAACCATGGGAAAACCTCCCATGACACTACGTGAAAAAAACTCCCATGTCATATCATGATATACATCAATATTTTTTGGTATACATAAAAGAAAGATTGCTACGAAATTCTTTAGATTTTGTTGTCAAGGCTACAGCTTGCTTAAACCTGCCACTCTCAAAAGATTATCGTCATCAACAAAACTTTTTGATGACTTCCTTTGTCCAATATGTTGAAAATTGTGCCATAAGGGTCAATCATTATACTTTGAACATTATAATTTAATGAAATTTCTCCATTCTGTTATCATATTATTTGCATGTTAACTGTGATAATTGTATCATTGGATAAATTATAAAGATTGTCCTAAAATGTCCCTAGTCGGTCATTTATACTGGAGTAGAGATGAAACAAGACCAAGATAAGATATGGAGATACGAATCAAAGTCTTAGGCACTTGTAAAAGTACAAGGTGTTGGACCGACCCACTATGAGAAAGCTACGTGGATCAAGTCATAAGTTTTTCTCATGTATAACAATGTCATAATGCCCTTTGACCTGAGGTCATCATGGATTCCTATATGAGAGTTGCTAAGCTTTAAATTAGTCAAAAGTCGCTTTTGACCAGGTGATGATAAAGGCTACGATCGGGCTTTGTGGTTTTTCATGTAGAGGAATATAAATGATCAAGATGGAATTTGTCCCTCACATTAGTAGAGAGATATTACTGGGCCCCTCAATGAGTGAGTATGAGACATGCATGGCCATACTACGATGGAAAGGAGTTTCCATTTCTATTGTCAGACTACTTAGGAATCGAGAAAGTAATGGTCAGGAACAATAGGATGACATTATTCATACCTTATCCTTGACCAATATATCGTGTGACAAAAGGGATGTGACATAGTTGTATGACTGGTTGCATCGTGTTAACGATCTTCATATGAATTGGGTAGTCGTGATGTCTTGCTATAGGCCGCTTGCGACTTGTGGGTTAGTACAATTATTGGCCCGCTGCCAACTTCGTATGGGCCTACAGGGTCGCATATAAGAATGGTTCAACACGAGATAATGTTTAAACTATGGTGGATGAATTATATATATATATATATAATATAAAATTCGTTAATAATATTATATATGTATGTGTGTGTGTGTATTTTCGAAATACATATTTTATATATATGTGTATATATATAAATATATATATATATATATATATATATATATTATATTATTATATTGTGTTAGTTTTAAATTTAATTTTATTAAAATAAATTAGATTTAATAACTAACATGATAGAGATATAGTATCTCAGATTTAATTTATGAAGATAAATTAAATCTGATGGCTCTTTATTTGGATTAAATAAATAGGTTAAATTAAAACTGTTGGACAGATTTAATTTAAACTGAATTTATTTAATTAGCCCATCAAGATAATTAATTTTTAATTAATTTCAAAATTAATAAAGATTAATTTTGAAATTCGAATATAGCCTTAATAGGTTATATTCGATAAAGCAGATATACTCATACACGTATGAGAATTGTAAGCCACAAGGGAAATCCTATGAGACATTGGAGGCGCTAGCACGCGATCTATGTTGGAGAGCATTCGTATAGATGCTGGTAGAGGGAGCGGACCTGAGGTGTTGGCTCCTAGATGTCAAAAACCTGAATTGAACAAGGTACGAATCCTTCTAACTCGATTTAAATGCCGTTGATAGATTCTCGATTAGGATCGGTGAAAATTTTAAAATTATTCCGCTGTGTCTACCGATCCTAACACAATAGTATGTCAAGAGGATCCTTCAATACTTCGCTCCAATAGCCAAATAGTCACCCAACGATAGGCTCCCTACTCAGGCACAGGCACCACTATGCTGTCACATTTATTGCATTCTGTCTCACACACATGCCCTACATGAATGAAGAAATTGCAGATAGATATGTACTGGTAAAAAATAGGCAACAACTTAAAAAAAATACCTGCAAACTCAAGTGAGGAGCTTCATTAGTAGGAGTTATGAGACATGAATCAAGAACTAGAACAAAGAAAAAATATGCTTCTTCACCATTCAAAGTTCTAAATTTATGAATTGCCTGGGACCATACAATTGATCTGTCCATATTGTAGCATTAGAACCATCATAAATCATATTCACACATTCATACTTGAAATGGCGCCCCTATAATTGGGAAAGAAAATACATAAACATAAATTATATATAAAACAAAGCTTGGTCTCTGGATACTAAAAAGAGTGATGCTCAGAGAATCTTGACCTCAAGGAGCAGGCTGTTGAACTCTAAAGGCAAATCATAGACATATATGAGAGGCCTTTTCTTTTCCACTGTGGCATTAAGGTTGATTTTTCTTCCTTCAAGATGAAGATTTTCAAGAACATCAACCCGAGCAGGACGAAGCCAATTGGGCCACTCTTATAGAAGGTGTAACAGATGGGATGCTGCAGTCTACTCCATACCAGCCATTGTCACACTGAAATATATACTAGTTGAGTTGATCCATTGTTCTTATTAAAACAACACATGTACAATGGTCTGTAAAAAATAATTCAAAGGAAAAGGCATTTGTCTTACTTTCAAGATGTGGAAACCTCACTGAACGTACACCTCTTGCTAACTACCAAGCTTTTCCATTAATACAACTGTTATAAGAGCAATCCTATGTACGCCCTCCAGCACAATCTTAATGGAATCAAGAAATAGCCAAAAAGAATAATTCAAAATATGCATATATCGAAAACATATCAAGAGGCACTTAAGGAATTGAGTTGCAAAAATAAAATTGATATAGACAATATAATGGTGAGCAAGAAGAGGAGAAATACATACACCCAAGAATAACACCAACATATGAATTAGAAAAAAAAAATGTCCTTCCTCATCTTCACAAAGTTCACCCAAGAACACCACTAGCATCACTATCTACCACCATGATGAAGGAACTGTGAATTAGAAAAAAAATATTTGATTGATCAAAATTTTTAAGAGGAACAACAACAAATCTCTTTCTATGGCAAAACCCATTCTCTTCCCCATAAACATTCATCAAAAAATCTTTCTCTGCCCCTAGCAAAATCATTGTCCACCCCCATCGGAGGTTATAATCAGCATCACCAAGAAATAAATCAAACCCAGAAATAATCATACGTAGTCCAAAAAAAATGTTCAAGTTGAAAAACCCAAAAAATTAAACCCAAATGTGACTACTATAACAGGAAGAAGAAATAATTGAAGAATCTATTTTCATGTCGATCGCTCCCATTTATGAACTGTACTCACCATCAAAGATGATCTCTGCCCTTCTATCGTGGTGGCATGGTCGAAATGGAAAAGACGAAAGTTGTGTGGTTGAAGATCTCTGCCCTCGCCCTCAAAGAAGCAGACCGCCACCAGGTTGCCGCTCTCCACCGCCATCTCCGTTGAATTTGTTTACACAAGCTTGCTGTTGGATCTCGCCTGCAGTGGAAGGTTGAGGTAGATGGTGGAGTAAAATTGAAAGGTAGAGAAGAAATGGAGAGAAAATTAGGACTGTTGTAAACGATGAAGGGAAAGATGCCTCGGGATAAGGAGCAGTAAAACATGAATTAGAAAAAAGGGAAAATATAAGAAAGTAGGAGGGGATTTCAAATTTTGAAATTTTATGGTGTGTACTCCATCGCACATATAGCTATCGCACGTTTTTTTGTTATCGCAGGAAAATATATAGGGAAAATTCCAAAAAACTACACTCAAAATATACAAAGGACAAATCAGTACAACGAAATTCAGAAATGACAAATCAGGCGGGTGTCAGAAAAAGGAGGAATCTGTCCTTTTGAAATTTTGGCCAAATTACGAAAATGCCCTTCAGCCCTCAGTCGCAATAACAACATCGGAGTTGTTAATGGCGAATCATGAGGTGTTAATGGCGAGGTGAGTGTTGTTATTGACCCTGAAACTTGTGAAGTGTTAATACCGAATCCGAAGGTGTTAATTCCGATGATCATGTTGTTATTCTGAAGTGTGCATGAAGGGCATTTTCGTAATTTGGCCGAAATTTCAAAAGGACAGATTTCTCCTTTTTCTGACACCCGCCTGATTTGTCATTTCTGAATTTCGTTGTACTGATTTGTCCTTTGTATATTTTGAGTGTAGTTTTTTGGAATTTTCCCAAATATATATGGCGTGTACTCCACCCTATATAACTAAAGCAAGCTTTGAGCCATATGATGACCTGCAGCTTCGACGCAAAGCCAAAGGCAAGCTGTCATTTTTCATATGAACAGTAAAATGAGAGAGAAGCTACAGAATCACATGACTTGGCTGGCTTAGATGTCATATAGATTTATTATTATAAGGGGATAATCATTGCATGTTGGAAAAATATATGATATGAGTAACTATTACAATAATGAAAAAATTACTAAAATAGTGTTGGTCTAGAAAGATAAGGCCCTCTAAATCCTTTTGATCTCGAATTTAAATATTAAAGGAAATATATGTGTTGAGAGGGACATTCACAAATCCCAAATCAAATACTGAATAGTAATATAAGAAAAACAGTAATGAAAAAATTAATTATCCTTCGAACGGACACACATAATGAATGATCAGAAAAAATTTTATAAAAGAAAAACGCGCCCAAAAGAGAGAACGATCGCGGGGCATAAAGGAGGACAAATACGGAAAATGGTTCTGGCCCTGAAATTACGCATCTGCCCATCAAGCCACACGCAAAATTTTCAAAAGACAGATAAACCAATGCAGGGGGCTAGGTCAATAAGTAGAAACAGAAACCCAAGGAAAATTGGGTCAAGAAAATTACATAAATACCGTCTCCGCGCGCCACTCAGACAGAGTCGGTTGAGGTGCACATAAGCCATGGCCTCCGAAACAGTCAAATTCCTCTTTATCCCGCTCCGCAGCCACCTTCTCATCCCCTTTCAATCAGAAAGGACTGAAACCTATATAACTCCATCTCCTCCAATCCTTCCACTGCAGATCGAAACGCCTCGTTGTCGCGAAGATTGGTGCTGAAGTTTGCGTCAAGACTGGAGAGAAAAATGTTGCTGAAAATTCATCTGCAAGTGAACGGGGGAAGGTTTCTGCCGTATTGTTTGACTTGGACGGTGTCTTCTGCAAGACTGCAACAGTGGGGACCTTTCTCGCAGAGCGACCGTTGATGTTTTCGTGGATATGGGCGTCCAAGTCACAGCGGATGATTTTGTGCCATTAATGGGAATCGGTACCCTTTTAGGTTTTTTTTTCCTTGCCGTCCATTTCTATAACTAATTTTCGCTTCAGTTCCTATGGCTCTTGATAAGGCAACAACCATGCATTATTTTAGTGGATCATCGCTTTAAGTTAACCTGGGCCTTTTGCTTAATTCCGTCTCGGCTTTCATTCCACAGTCTCCATGATATACTGTGAGAAATAGTTATGATAGCCAATCCGTAGTTTCTGATTATGTTTTTGTGATTTTCACATGGACTGTTGCAAATACCTGCTTCCTATCCAATTTATATGGTTGTAGACGATTGTATTTCGTAATTGAAATTTTCATATACGTTGGGCTAGATTTTTGCTAGAACTAAAACATAGGTGGAAGTGGCAGTTATAGGCTACTGTTGTCGTTATCGTTACTCTTGTCTTTATCGCACTATTTGCATTACCTTGTTAGCGAGTTTGTAGGAGAAAATGCATAGTTTTAGGAGAATGAGATTACTTAGAAAAATAGCTTGTGGGAGTTTAAAGCAGGCGATTTGAAAACAAAGTGTTGGTTTTATATGCTTGATTGTTGGCAGCAGGGACGTAGCCTGCCTCCATAGTTCTTCTGGAACTTGATATCAAGGGCTTTAACTAATTTGTGGGCTGATTGATTTAGGAAGGATCCAAGGATGCTTTGTGGGCTTGTAATTGAAGACTTGAAGTGCTTCAACCAATTTGTGGGCTGATTGATTTGAGACGGACCGAAGGACGCTTCTCTGACTTTGTGGTATTATGGTTGAAGACTTCAAGTTCTTCAACTAATTTGTGGGCTGATTTATTTAAGAAGGATCCAAGGATGCTTTGTGGTTTTGGGGGCTTATAACCAATTTCAGGGCTGATTGATTTAAGAAAGACTCAAGGATGCTTTGTGGCTTTGTGGTCTTATGATTGAAGATTTAGTGTGTGTTTGGATTAGCTTTTGAGAATAGCTTTTACGATTTACGAGGTAAGTGTGTGAGGGGAGTTTTGTCTCAAGTTGTGCAAACCTAGATTTGAAACCTAGGTTAAGGTGCTTCAACCAATTTGTGGGCTGATTAATTTAAGAGAACAAACGTGTGCAAATCGTCCCTCTAGTATCTTATCCTTCGCAGATTCTCATTTACTTTGATATAACATGTTCTTTGGCAAAATCACTTGCTTTTTGGGCTGTACTACGCAGTCAACGACTTCTTGTTTCTGTTGTTTGCAGACGCAGAGCAGTTAGGACCACGCTATCAGATGAGGCATTAGAATCTGCTGGCTCAACACTTAAATGTGATATAGGAACTGTTTCACTTGATGATGGCTCTGTTGGCCATAGTATGTCGTCTTGAGAGTTCGCTGTAATTCTCATGTTTTATCCATCACCTGTGGTGTAGAATGGTAAAGCTACATCTGTCACATGATTTAAGAACGGAGTACTGGATACTCTTTGTATCACAATGCCCTCTCCATTATTGTGAAGTGCATGCTTTGTCAATGGGAGAAAGGCTTAAGAATATATCATATCGCATGCTTTCTATCAAATTAAACTTTTCAGTCTAGATAGTAGTCTTGCAGATAACTGTTCTTGGATAATGCTCGGACTGCTGATTCCATTTTGCATGTCAAGGCAATGGTATAGAATATATGTGTTTTCATATTGTCTCACACATGCGTAGCAGGTCTACATATTGATATTGGTTTTGGATCCGTGTGGTTGCAAAACATGATCATTTCATGTCAGAGAATCTCGAAGGTTTTCAAGCTGTAAATGTGCCTGTGCCATTCCGGGTACGCCAAAACAGTTTCACATCTCCTCAGTAACTTGATTTCACCCGAAAGAGCATTGTACCAAGATTTATTAACCATGTTTAGGATTCTACTTGAATTGAATTTTCTACCAATTTTGGAGAAGGATTCATGGGCTTCTGGGTGAGATCATATGAAGTTTCTGAAGGGTGGTGAAATTGTTTGCGAGCAGAAGAGAGAAAGAAATACTAGGGCAAAAGGAGAAAAATAAAATACTGGGTAAGATTAATCCTTTGCATGGGAGGACCCAAATCCGTTAGTGTTAATTACTGTCGGAGCATGCTTGCTACTATACTCTACAACGAGACAATTTCTTAAACTGGGGCACTTGTTGGAAATGGGACCAAAGGTTCTGACTACATGAAACGCTCAAGTAAATGTGGTTAGCAAAATTTTGAGGATAATTGAAGTTTGCAATGGTTTATAATTAGATGAAACACAAAATTAGACTGTGTGTGTGTGTGGGGCTCCCATTTGAATTTTGTGTGGCACAAATAATCTTGAGGACAAAGCTTGGGTAAAGCTCCTTAGGTTTTTTCTGTCAAGTTTTTCAAGAAAATGTTTGAAAGGCCGGCCATTTGGCGCTGAACTCTAAAAATTGTCCACGTATTATATTTTTGCTAGAGAACTTGGTAACAAACATCTAAACCCTACACCTTAATTTGTCTTAATTCATGCTTGTTCTGTTTATGTTGGATATCCTTCAATATATTGAATCCCTCATATTTTTCAATTTAATTTTCGCCCCTTCTTTTACGGCTTCTCAATTCCTCTTGCGATGTATGCTTCATCCTGTGGAATAAAAAATTTATATTGCCATGGCTGGCCAGCATAGGATACAGGAGCACGATTAGTTAGATGGAATGAGAGTGTTTAGTGGTGATGGTTATGAGAGGAATTTAAATGGATCAAGGTATGATGTATCAATGGAAGATAGTTAAAATATTTGAGTGATATGATGCCGAGTACTTATATGTTTGGGATCACTTATTTTTTGGAAATAAGTGTTTATTATGTAAGTCGAGATAAAACTCCTCTCACATATTTACCTCGTATACTGTGAATCATAATTTATAAGTATTTATAAATCAAAAATAAGCTATTCCAAACAAACACTACGTTACTTTATTACAAGCAGTATGATTCATCTTTATGCTATACGTAGTAGCCAATTCTCTTATAACATATAGTTGCTACGAGTCTATTAATATTGATTCGACCCTTTTGACACTTGTTTTTTTGTATCATCATTAACTAAGTGATTGTGTCAAAGTTGGCTATTTTATTTTGGGCAAAATGGCTAGCTATTTGTAATTTCATACTTTTTTGCGTTGAGCCCACTTCTAGTAATCCTGTAATCTGGTGGCCATTTTGATGTGCATTTCTTTGTTTCCTCCTGGATACTCATTAGGATGGTGTAATGCTCTATGCTAGACTCTCGAAGGCCTCATTAGTTATATAGAGTGGAGAGATATATGATAGAGCTAGACTGCAAGGCCTCATTAATTATACAAAGTGGAAAAATATAGGGAGGGAAAGAGAATGGAAAAAAGTGATTTTGTGAATAGGAAATATCCTTGAGCGCATACTTCACAAAATGAGTATAAAACTATAAATGGGGCATATTGTCAGAAACACTACTTCTACAGTTCTACCTAAATGGGGCCCAAGTGGTTCTTCTCAAGAACTTAGGATATAAATATGCAGCCATTATTTGAAATTCTTGTAGCTAATGTAAAACATGACAGTGAGTGATGCCCTTTTGCACGTACAACAATGATGGAAGAATTAAATTGAAATTATTACTAACAGTCTGTTTGATGATTTGACAAATTGAAGCTGTTAGGAATTTTAATTAATCTTTAATTATATTTTTTTCTTGCCTTGAATTGAGAAAGCGCCTAATTCGCTCAACGGTCTGGCACTCTGGCTTATCACTTCTACAGTGAAATATTTAGTGGGAACTGTTTCTCATGAAGATGACTGACGGATCGAGGTTGCTTGCTGGAGGCGACCCAATCTTCCCAGATAATTTGTTTAAGGTATTTTTAATAAAATTCATAAACCTATCTTACGCATTCTCTGTTTTATTTTGATTAGATTGTCTGTGAGAGTTATTTTGACGCATTTTCTTAGAACCACTTTTGCTTGATGAATCTTACATTTTTAGTACTCTACAGTTTGGCGATCACGACGGAATAGAGTCTGAAGTACTTCAACATCCACTGGCAGTTTTGTACAAAAGATGGCCAAATTTACATCACAAACAGCTACAATCATACGGTAGTTGAGTTATGACGAGCGTTCAATAGAGTTGATTGAACTTATCTGTATAATTTAAGCAGTAACATCCATAGGAAAGAACTTTTTCTTTACATTAACATTTCCAACTTTCTTTTGCTAGAAGTTTTCAACAAATTCTCTTTTCATTCTTGTATGTTGTAAGGAATCAATTTTTTTAGGCTCTGAGTTTCAACTTTGAACTACTCTAGATGTCACATACCTATAATAATATTTTTATGAAATCCCGGAAAGCTAGCAATGGCTTTCCCCACCTTATTGTTTAGGACATGTTTCTGGTTTATTTCTAAAAATCTTGGACAATTTCATATGGATAAAACTCATACTGTCTTTAGATGTTATTATCAGGTCATTCAATAAAGTGACATAGGATTTTTTTCGCAGTTTGGCACCATATGATTAGATCCTTGAAAAAGGGAAAAAGATATTCCATTTTGCATTTATTAAAAAACCTGACAGCAAATACTTAGGAAACTTCACCTGAGTTTGATTCTTTCAACTATTATGTTGTGAAGTTTTTGTTTTGAAAGATTCGATGGATGCAACCCACATTTCAGCTTCAGTAATCTTAGTGATTAAATTTTCTTTTTTCCCCTCGTGTATTTTTTAGATCAAAAAGTTAGATCCAGCTAGTAAAAGAGTTAGCACAATTGCAAGAACAGGGAAAGCTGGATTTGGGGATGGAACAGTTGTAGCATCCCAGCTTTGTATTGATCTCCATAATTATATTCCTCCTCTCAATTATCATCTTTATTGGTCCTTTTGAAGGATTGAACCCAGAGGTGAAACAATACCTCTGTTTTATTATTAATCCTTAAACAAGTCTAGGACCCTAATAGGTGGCAAGAAAACATAACTTGACCCTTGGTATCATAATCTAATATCTTTGATTTATTCTTTTAGAATAGATAGCATATGATAAGATATTAGTAAAGGATATAATATCCATATCTATTCCTAAGATGTGCATACATAAAGAATTTACAAAACATAATATAAAATAAATATAAATATTAATTAATTGATTAACACTATAAACTTGTGTCTTTCCACACTACTCCTCAAGTTAGATAATAGATGTCAATCATCTTCAGCTTGGACATGAGCTCTTCAAATCCAAGTTTTTCATAGGCTTTAGTCAGTAAGTTCGTTACTGAGAATGCCATAAGACAATATCACTATTATGAATTGATGAAACAATAACAGAACCCCTTGAACCCATAAACCGTTAGAGACCATTGTACTCTTTAACACTATCAATCTTCTTCCCTATCTCCAAGCTCTTGTCTAGTAGTGCTACAAGAGCCAATAACTGGACTATCATTAGGTTTCGACGTATGTAAAGCAAACATTCGTTGAAGAAAGTTTAATAACTCAACATTAGTTAGATTACCATTATCATTCTGAATGGATTCACCATATGTCGTAATAGGCCATTTAGTCCTCATTGCTTGGGTTTGAAGTTAGCAAGTTACTATTCTAGAATTATAACTGTTGTAACGTTTCGTTGCCATGGCAGAGGCCTCAAATGAAGGTTGAGGGGGCTAAACATACTTTGAGACTAACTAGTTTCTTCTTTCCTCCTATTTTAACTTTGCCTAATGAAGTTAGAGTATGAGTGGGCATAATTCTCCCCCTTCATCATAGATAGGATTAGCGCCAAGTAGAACTGTGCAGATACGATTTTTTCAAGGGAAAATTTCACCTAGCTCCCTCTATAGAAAAATATTTCCCAAAAGCCCTCATAACTTTCTGAAACATCAGTTTAGTCTTATGAGGTGAAGTGAAATTAATCTCAAAAGAGAATGGGCAAAAATACCATCATAGAAAATAGGCACTTCACAAGACAAGTGTGACACTTTACAAGTTATATGTAAGAATTTACAAAATGAATAAGTTAATTCACAAGACATACAACTGAAAAGCCTGACACTTGTGCTATTTACCAAAAAAGAAGCACTTCACAAGACAACTATGACGCTTTACAAGTTATATGTGAGAATTTATAAAATGAATAAGCTAATTTGTAAGATATATAAGTGAAAAGCCCGACACTTTGTGCTATCTACAAGAAAAGAAGCATTTCACAAGACAAGTATGACGTTTTACAAGTTACATGTGAGAATTTACAAAACGAATATGCTAATTTGCAAGACATATAATTGAAAAACCTGACATGTTTATATTTTTTTATAGAGGAGGGTATTTTTATACATTCCCTCTTGAAATTAATTTCACTCCCCCCTAAGACTGAACTAATGTTTTAGAAAGTTGTGGGAGCTTTTGGAAAATATTTTGCTATCGAGGGGGTTAGGTGAAATTTCCCTTTTTTCAACAATCTTGCTATAATTCTCCTTCGGTATGTCACAATGAGCTATGATGCTAATTTTTGTCTAAAGTTAGCACCACAATTATCGTATTTAGTAAGCTTCCTTACTGATAGCAAATGCACACAAGTTTTGGCACATTCAAAACATTTTTCAATGTAATTTTAGGGGTAATTTAACCTTCCCCATACTTCTTATAGGGATATATTTTGCATCAGCAATTTTTGCCATCATTTTAACGAGACACGGTTCAATTTCTTCAAAAATGTTGATTTTACCTGTCCTACAGTCTATAGTCTATGGCGCGAGAGTCTACAATCCTATAGTCCATAGATATGGTCAGATTGAGTATTAAATTTGTACTTAGGTTTTAGTTACGAGGAATTATATTTACTTCCCACTCCTCTCTGAGTGCATTATAAACATGGGCAATCATGAGTAAGTGTGAAGGTAATACTCTGTTAGGGTTTACAATATTAAAACAAAATACAATCAACCGTGTTTGTCCACCAAATCCTCTAACATAACAATAATGGATAAACAGTTTGGTGCAAAGCACGATTGTAGTAAGTTTAGTGCTTGATTGATAGGCTTGATCTACCGTAGAATAAAAGACAATGTAGTGCATGAGACTTTTATTAGATGGGATTTAGAGAGGTATGGATGTATATAACCTTACACCCTAAAGATGATTTGACATGTTGCAACAAAAAGATGAGGGTGTTAATTGCTGGATATTATTAAACTTTAGGGTGCTAGTTGTTCTTTCATAAATATTTTAGGGGGAAAACACTTTAGTCCAAAAATTTTCCCACTTAAGCCTACACATGAAATTTGTCTCTAAGTGTGTATTTAAATTAACTTTTGAAGAATAACTTTTACAATTTATAAAATAAGTATATAAAAGAAGCTTTATCTCGACTTACAGAAAAATGCTTCTAAAACCACGGTTTTGTAGTTTTCCAAATACCCACTAACTCGTCAATGTTGATTTTTGTGACACCAAATGAGCTTTTGGTGACAAGGTCAGGTATTTGGTATTACCAGTTACTCAAAGATGAAATATTAAACTAACAAATAATGATGTAAGAAACTTGTTTAAGATGCATGAAATAATAGGAACACTTTATATTCATATTTATAGCCCGAAGGAGTAGCTTGTATTTGTGTTGAGTTAGATTCCACTCATGATATGTAATTCATGGTATTCGTTATTCATTTCAAGATAGGCGTTTTATAAAAGGCGTGGCAATATAATTACATAATGACAGCGAACAGCAATAACGTTCAAAGAAACGCTGGTCAAAAGAAAGGTAACGTTCAAAGAAACATGTTGAAGGAAGGTGAAGAAATTCTGGCCATCGAAATATCTAATCTCAGCTCAAAAATTTTGACGTCGTCGTCAAGTGATTAGGCTCACGTTTAGTGACGATTATGCACCAATAATGTTTTTTTTCCTGCACAAATAATACTTGAGTCAAGAATTCATGACATATATAACTGGTACAGGGACGCCCTTATTTAAAAAACGTAAGCAACTTATTAACAGGTTCAATGTTTAGCGTAGGAAATCCATGTTGGGAAGCAATGAGGCACAGCTAATGTTGTTTGTCTCATGCGGTCACCTGGTCTAACTAATCTTTTGTATTATATTCTTGTTCTTGCTAAAGCAAAATCCCTAATCAATACTTTAATGGTCTAGAGGGTGAAAGTTGACATCAAATTGGCTACTTCACAGAAAATAGGCGGAGATCGAGAAGTTGATTTGGTAGAATTATTGGTGTGTGATCAATAGGAAGATAAACAAATTAAATACTATTCCGACTGGGATAAACTTGAGGATCCGCAATTCCTTGAAGTCGACAGGCTTCTTCTTTTTTTAAATAATTATTATTATAAAAATTGAACAAATCCATAAGATAGGATCAGACTTGTTGGTTTTTTTTTTTTTTGAAAAAAAATTCGCATCATCTCCACCCCTATAGCAACTATGAAGGTGACAGCTTATGCATAAATTATCAAAGCACCTACTTTTATTGTTCGTTTGTCTGTATTTTATTCAAGGAACAAAAAATCGGACTGATCAATGAATCGGTCAGAGAACAGGTTTAAGGGTTAATGGTTTAACTGAGGTCGAACCGGTGGTCAAACCGGTTATATTAAAATATTATAATTTATTAGTAACAATATATGTATTAATATATTCTTAAACTTATATAGATAAAATCAATTGATTATATTAGATTTGATTATTTGAATCATATAAAATTAATTGACTAAAATATTATATATTATATGTATATAATATATAATATTTTTTCATTTATTCTTTTTATTTTTTAAATTTTTGTAGCCTTGAAATTAAAATTTGTTCTTATAATTTAGTAAAATATTATAGATTGTATGTATATCAGTCTAAATCTATTGTTTTCTTTCTTTTTCAGCGTTTTTTTGAATTCAATATCTCATTTTTTTTTAAAAAAAAGTGCAAACCGGTTGAACCAGTGACCCACTGATTTTGGACCTGTTTCCACTGGTTTGACCTTCCCTCTCTGAAACAGCAAACCGAACCGGACTGAGGACCGGTTCATCGGTTTTCCTGTAGAACCAGCCGGTCCAGTTCTGTTTTTCACACCATGATTTTATTTGCATTTTATACCTTTGAGTTGAGTTAAACAGAGTACTTTGTTTAACAGTGAATCAACTAGGTTAAAAAGTTAATTTTGATTCTCAACTTGTTAAACAAGATCCTTGAGAAGAAACAACTTGATCACAAAACTTTAATTTGGATTAGTAGGTTGCTCAAATATCGGGTAGAAAAAATAACAGCTATTAAATGTTGTAAAGGGTTATAGAAACTATAGATAGATTATTTTTTTGTATATGATAACTTGAAAAATTGAATTACAAATTGTCAGCGGTGACGGAAAGCGACCAATTTAATAAGTAATCGAACATTAACTCCTTGACCAAGCGTTCAATCTGAGGATATTTTAAGTAATCTGCTTGCCAGTATCGCACGAATTGATAGAAATTGCTATGCGGTGCTTGTTTATTGGGTGGCGGAGAAAATCATTGCAATGGACCAGCATCAACATGGTGGTTGTTTAATATTTTGGAGGAGGTTCATTTAGGAGCTTAGACAGTAAAGGCTGTCTCTCCAAAGGGGGCAACGCTTTCTGGCATGTCATCTTGACACGGGGCTGCTGATCTGATCTTTTGCTCAGATTCGCTTCCAATATCCCATTACTACCCACCTTTTTCTTCTTATTGTATTGTTGCCCTTATCTCATCTCAAGTTCTCAACCCTCTCATCAAATTAAACCTATTAGACTGTGTGTCAATAATGCAGAATTTATATGTACCGAACATATTCTTAGGAGAGAGAATATTAGAAGGAAGGAGGGTAATGTGGGCGAAACTTGATTGCGTAGATCTCATAACTTAAATGGCACCTTATACCTCCTCTTACTAAAGAGGTTGTGAAATACATATCCCAAAGTGACAAAATGGGTTTGTTTTAATTTTTTAAAATAAAAACAGAGAGACGACGAAGCTTGAGTGGGCATTCTATTCAATTCCACAAAAAAGGCGGTTTAGTGTATAAAGCTCTCATCAGGTAGGAGGTTTAAATATAGATAGCTTTAATGTATGTTTGGATTAATTTTTAGAGAATAGTTTTTATGATTTATAAAATAAGTATGTTATAAGAGTTTTATCTCTTCTTACGAAAAATAGTAGGTTTAAGAATTACTCAAACACTGACTTATTCTTACAAGGAGAGAGAGAGACTATTTTCAAGTCTAAAAGTAGACGGTTAGATATACAAAGCTTTACATTTATAAATGAAGGGAGACTGTTTCCAAAATTTAACGTTTATATTTGAGGACAAGATGAGGGGCCAGCTGAACTGATAGAAAGTGGCATGAAGACAATCACATGACATGCCTGCCTTTTTCAGCCCCTCTGTTTGGATGCATCGCCCTCTAATCATTGCCGCCAATAAAAACAAACTACTGTGGCCCCATTACACCTGACCTATCTATGCACGCCAAGTGCCTTACACCCATTCCTCATTCATAACTAAATGTCACCAATGGCTTCCCATCATAATTATCACAAAATCCTATTCATGCAAAGCACCCAAAAATTGAATTCAATTGTTACATTCCCGAATTATGCAAAAGGGTCAACAACCCATCCTTGCAGGAACTAAGGTGAGGAATTTTGATACAGAAGGAATTTTGATACGAGTTAATTTATTTTAAGTTTTTGAAGAATATGATGTGTTTAGATTTTTGTTTTATATTAGATAGATTAGAAATTGTAATAATTTATTAGCTTTTCTTTGATTATTGATTATTCTCCCCTAAAGAAAATGAAATCCTATGATCTTGTCTGATGATCAATCTTAATTTTTGGGCTACATTTGAAGGAGACATTACTCTTTTCTTCACGGTTCACAATATATTTAGTATAAAACCTCAGGGTTATATGCTAGGTCTAAATTGGATTTGGGGGTAACAACAGAAACATAAATGTAAGGATCATCATATGCTTAAAAGGAGGGCCCAATTTTAAAAGATGCATTTTAGAAGAGATCAAGATCCTTCATATACTTGGATTTTGAGTTAGCAACTTATATTATTTTATTTCTTGTTCCTTTCTGCATCAAATCGTAAAATAGAAGAGTTAGGTGAATCAAAAACATAAAAGAGGTTCATGGTCAAAGATAAAGACATCTAAATAAGGGTTATTGTACCAGTTGTGTTTGAAATAATGTTAATAAGAAATGAACGGTTTCAGATATATTATTCAAAAGAATCAACACAATACGTTTAGTCAATTGAAATTAAGAAAATTATATCCTTTTTGTTGCAAACAAACGATTCACGACAAGATAAAGAAATAGAGCCTATTGACTCATAAATCATAAAACATGCACTTATGAGATTTTTCAACTTGGTACTTATAACATAATACTTTTACCTTATTGTAAAATGCCACGCTTTGAAAATGTTGCTAATGTAAGTAAATAGACAAAGCTTAAAATACCATCATTATTGCTAAAAATGACTGAACTAAGTTTTGACGTCATATCTGAACCATCCATATCCATATCTAACATGGAGATGCATATCTTAATACAGTGATGAGCACAATAGCACTTATCACTATGATGCACACAAAAATTGGGTAAAAAAACTTAAACCATGACATGGAATTAAAAAATATTTATCGGTTATCACTAAACATTTAATACTAGTAAAGTATCCAAGTAAATTACCATTACTATTGTGTTGCCGCGGGTAAAAGTTTGACCCTTGGCTTTCGTGCCCTAACCTAAAAAGTGTTTTAATCGTTTTCCCTTAAATTATCCTCTATCTCTTCTTTAGGTTCTATCTTTGCAAGCAAGTAAAGATGATTGACCCAGCCTGGGAGATCTTATCCGCTTTAAGAGCTACCCAATAGGTAATAGTGACTGCATAATCCCTTCGAAAATCAACGCTTTTCTTGGAGTTTGAATGATCTATGAATAGTTTATGCCTCCCGTGACTATTGAATGCTTATCGTTTTGTTCAGCCGAACTTTAGAATGGGAAAATACCATAAAAACTAGGGATACATAATAATAATAATAATTTGATAATTTAAAGAGATAAGCTGTCTACTAGCCACCTTATCCAATCAAATAAGCCTAATTCCTCGTTTGGTGTGATTGAAGGTTTTTTTTTTATGAAAGTTGATGGTGAATAAGAAGTGGAACTAGAACTGAAAGTAAATTTTAAAACATGTTTAGTAAGAGAGTGGAAGTGAGATATAATTCTTAATTCTTAATTAAAATATGTATTGACAATGTAAAAATACCAAAATGTCTTACAACATAAAAAAAATCTCTTCCACCTTCAGCTATATGAACTACCGCCCACCACTTTCGTTCGAGCACCACCATCACCAGAAATGGAACCCGCCAAATGCCTTTCATGGTGACAATACCAGAAACAATACTTGATCACCAGGACTAGAGAAATCAAAGAAATCATGATCGAAGGAAAAAAAATTAGAAGCTTGAACTAGAGAAATCGAAATCGAAATACCTTGAATTGAACCCAAGTTATTCTTGTTGCTGCCAAAGGCTAGACCCAAGTTGACCAAACCAGAGACCCAAATCAAGCACGTCAAAGCACCTAGTTGAGTTGCACCCATCTGCAACGTCGAGCGTGGCTTGGGAGATGAGAATGATGAGGACACTGTGAAGGATGATGTAGTCACCGCCATGAGAGAAGGGATGGGAGATGTGGGCGATGGTAAAAGATGATGACATCAGATCTAAAGTCGAATAAAGTTGAGTGCTCGGATTTGAAGTCGACGACGGCAAGGCTTGATGGAGAGGATCATAGCATCTCGAAAGGAGCTCGGCGTCACAGATCTAGCCGGCCTCCATTGGTCATTGTAATATGTTACCTTCATCTACCATCGTCCGCCGCTATCCATGGTTTTTTCCTAAAGAGAGGGCGATGGGTAAAATGGTCAGAATATAGAGTTCCATGGAAGTCACTTCCATCATTTTTTATGAAAGCCATTTACTCAATCATACTATATACAGGAATGCTGTATTCCACCTCCACTCCCATTTCCTAATCTCTCACTTCCATGCCACCAAATGTGGCATAAATCTTCTTCCCGGCAGCTGTCATGTGATGCGAGGTCTTTATTTCAGTATTTCCCCTTCTCTCTTATACACACATTATAATTACCACTTAAATAAAATATCAAGAGTGGTTCGCTTTTGTTTTGCTTAGTTCCGTTAGTCAAACTCTCAAATGTTTATCTGTTTAATTGGTGAGGCAATTTTCCGTGTCACTCTTACTTTTAGTACAGTTTACTATGGTACGATTCTAATTATGTGGGCTCCTAAACCACGGAGGATTAAACTATTATTTAATCAATTTAAAATGGGACTTACCCAGCTGCACTTTTTCTCGGGGGTTTTAAAATGGGTAAAAGACAAAAAAAAAAAAATTTTTGAAACCAGAAAATTTTAAATCAGCTTTGTTATTAAAAGTTGATAAGTAAATGATAAAATTTGATAAATAATTCATAACTCGTTTTTTAAGAAATATTTTATTTATAATTTTGCAATTTTAAAATTTTATTTCTATCCTTTTTTTTTTAAATAGAGCTGCACTACTCACACTGCGAGCAAATTACATTATCATCTCTCCCCTGAAAAAATAGTTTTTAGTCTGTAGCTATTATGTAGTTCACTTTGTTGGAGAAATAGTTGACAGAGCTTGTTAAGATCCAAATTGGGAAGGATGGAAGCATATGGAGATGGAAAAAAAAACGGAACATTATTTATTAGGTGATTTAAGAATATGAAATAAATATTTATTTATTAGGATAAAGAACTGTGTGGCGGTGAGAGGGAAGGAGGGCAAAAGCAAGGTGATAAATGGGGGCAGCAAGGGAAGGGCGCGTGGTTGCCCGTGAATAGCTTTCACTCTCTCTCTCTCTCCCTCTCTACAAATACTGATTCAAACTCTCACACCCACTTTGGCCCTTTCCCATCCTCCCTTCTCCGCCTCCTCCTTTATTTCTCATTCTGTTCTGATTCAACACGATTCCCTTCCATTCTCATCTCTCCTCTGTTCCATTTCACTCCTTTCTATAGGGTGTGCCAGCAGCCAGCAGGATTCGCTGCTTCCTCTTCTATTACATGGCGTCTTTGCAGCCCAACATAAATTCTATTCACCCCGATACGTTGCCACCATCCACTCTTAAAAAGAGCACCAATTTTGGGGCCGATGCTAACGATCACAATTCTCTCCACACGGTTCGATGGAGATCCGACCCGGAGCGTCGGATCTACTCCTCTAAGCTCATCGAAGCTCTGCGCCACGTCCTCCGTCGCAGTCCTTCTCTGCCGCCCAAACCTGGCGGCGGTCGTGAAATTCGTGAGACGGCTGATAGAGTTCTAGCCGCGACAGCCAAGGGCAGAACTCGATGGAGTCGAGCGATTCTGGCTTCCCCGCTCGGCCGTTGGAGAGTACAGAGGCAACACAAGAAGGTGAAGAAGATGACGAGAGGATTGAAGAAACCGGATATTAGGAAGGAGAGAAGGAGGTTACCGGCTCTGCAGAAGAAAGCGCGCGTTCTCGGCCGATTAGTTCCTGGTTGCCGTAAGGTTTCCTTTCCGAATCTTCTGGAAGAAACCACTGACTATATATCGGCCTTGGAGATGCAAGTTCGAGCCATGACGGCACTCACCGAATTACTCGCCAGCAGTGCCGCGCCGGCCGATCGACTCGAGGGGCCTCGACCGTAAAACGTTGAATTGACCCCATTATTCTGCCTGGGCTTTTCGCGCCAGGTGTTTTTTAACCCTTTTTTCCTCTCTAGTAAATCGTCCTTATTGGTTTTTAAATTCATGTATTTTATTGTGTATATGATGGCTTCTCTTGTTTTCTGAGTTTCAAGATGCCCCATCGCAAGTCTTAACTCTTAACCACCTTTTTATTTTATTTATGTTCCCTATTCTTTAAATTTAAAGGAACATGCATGATACCTGCTTTGATTCCTTCCCTATCTTCTCTTTTTTTTAAAAAAAATATAAAAATCGAGTGGGAATTGTTTGAGTGGCCTTTCCCGAAAAAAAGGTTACAGTAATTGGGGGAAAAAAGAAGAAGAAGGTTACAGTAGTTTGAATCTCCATACAGCTGGTCATGAAAGCAAAACCTTCTGCAAGTCTGCAACTTGACATTTAAGTCAATTATTACTGGGGCTACAAATTCATGGGTCCGAGCTACTAACTGCTATGTATAAAAGTAAAAGATAGCAGTTTATTCGGGAAGCATATCCTTTCATTTTCTCATCATCCCTCGTGAACCCATCTGAACCATTGATTTGAAAGAGGAGCCATTTAGACCGTTGATTAAGAAAGGGAGAAAAAAGTGAAAGAAGTGATAACTTGATGAAGTGGCTCGTGGCTCATCTTTTACCTTTTAGATTGATTGGACGGAAATGATATAGAGATTATGAGGGATGATGAGAAAATGGATAATAAGGGAAACCAAACCCGTTTATTCATGGGAAAAAAAACCCAACCCCCCATTTCTATTGTCACACCCTTTAATATCATCCGATCAACCCCTAATAATTGATGCCCTTCTTTTCATTGGCAATCCACTTTCCTCGGGATTTGTTTTGCTATGAAGGTCAAGGCACGACTTTGCGTGATTGCAATTAAACCCATGATTTAGCTGTGTGGTCGTGAGTAGTATATATATTGAGCCTGGACGACCTCAATACCGACCTTTCACCCCGAGAGGCGCATCGCTTTGGGAGTTGAAAGTTAAAAGGCCGGATTTTAATTTTAAGTAACATGCATAAAGGATGCCATATGATCCAGAATTGTATTTTTATTAAAATAATAATCTTTGATTGATTTATAGTTATGTCAATTATTATTTAAAAGATTGCCTTGTGGCTTCTGTTAGGTGGCACATAATCTATCATCAACAGAAGCAGTAGTGGACCGTACAATTCCCGTCCCATTTTAAAGTTATCCAATCTGACTTTGCATCTGGCTCTTTGCGACAATTATCTTAATAATCTATGGAATGCAAAACCAGGCTAGCTTTATCCAGATTGAGAGATTCTCTCGAGATCGTTCGAGTTAAGTAACAGAACGTTGCTTCTTTTTTTTTGGATAATAAAAGATATTCTATAAATACATCAGAAGCTATCCTCCTGAGTCAACATGAAAATTCATCCTGTTTACATCATTAATTAAAAGGGCGGTAATAGCATCAGGGGGCGAAAATGTGATATGAAGATCAATCGCTATAGTGTCTGCAACCGTGTTAAACTCCCGAATGCAATGTGACATTTCCACGTCCCAATCTCTATCCAACAGCGTTTGAACCTCCACAATAAGCTGAAAATCAGGGTGTTTCCATGAAACGTTACCCTGAATTATATCCATTACTTCACTACAATTAGATTCAATCATGATTTTTCTGTATCCTTTATCCCATGCAACTTTTAGTCCCCACAAAACACCCCAAGCTTCCGCAGATACAACCGTTCCTTGCCCAATCTGATACATAAACCCCATCAGAAATTCACCATTGTGATCTCTCAACACACCTCCACACGTGCAAGTCCCTAAGTTGTCATTCCTATATCCATCGGTATTAATCTTCACCCATCCAAGAGGTGGTGGCATCCACTGTTGTTGATTCCTTTCTGCACTCTTATTTTGAACCAAACTTGTATTTCCCCATGTTAAGCAGGCACGGGCACGGGCTAAAATGGCATGACTAATCCAAGTATTGTTATTAAAACATCTGTCATTTCGAGCTAACCAGATGTGTCGGCATAGTACCGTAAACCAAAGACGAAACTCGAATCCCTGTATAACTTCTTTTCTCCCCGCACACCATGTAAGCCAGTCATTTCTCTCAAAAGAGCCAAAAAATTGATCACGCCAATCCAGAGGTAAGAATCCTTTCCATAATTCAGAAGTGAAAGGACAATCCCGCAAAACGTGGAGTACAGACTCGCTTGAGTTATGGCATATATCACAAAAACCCGTCGGATGACTACCTCGCTGATAACGCATTAAGTTTGTCATTAGACGACCATGAAAGCACAACCACAAGAAAAAACGGTACCTTTGAGGGACTTTCAATTTCCAAACACATCTCCTCCAGTTATTACTGTGAGGTTGTGGGGTACCTACTAGATATTTGTAGGCGGATCTGATGTTGAACATTCCATCTGAAGACCATCTCCATACCGGAAAATCCCCCCCATTACGCTGATTAATATTAACACGTGCAATAGCTGTACATACCTGACTTGGAAGTAGGTGCTGAAACTTTCTCATATCCCACTGTCCAGATGAAGTGATACAATCAGATACTCTCCATTCAGTATCATTTCTAGGCAATTCTCTGATTACCAAACTCTGAAGCTTATCAAAATGCGGGACCCAAATGTCATTCCAGAAAGAAGTGTTCTGTCCATTGGTAACTCTCCATGTTAAGCTATCTTTGATCTTTTCCCAACAGTTACGAATACCCCTCCACATACTAGACTCAGACCGGCGCTTCTCAACTTTAGGAATAATATCATTCCCGGCTTTATATTTTTCACGCAAAATCCTAACCCAAAGCGAATCTCTTCTGTTAATCATATTCCATCCAAGCTTCATCATGAACGCCTGGTTCTGGTACCGAGCCAACCTAAGACCAATGCCTCCATTCTCCTTACGTGCACACACACTATCCCAGGAGACTAGATGAGGTTTTCTGTTTGCTGAGCTACTACCCCAGAGGAAGTTACGACAACGTTTGTCAATTTCATCACAAAGTCCCAAAGGAAGAGGCACTGTTTGCATAGCATAAGTTGGCATAGCCGACATAACAGACGACACAAGAGTATGCCTGGCAGCCATCGATAACATGTTAGACTTCCAATTGGCCAGGCGAGCATCCATCTTATCCAGAAGAAAACTATACGTAGCCTTTGATCCTCGTTCATGTAAAATTGGCATTCCCAGATATTTCCCCAGATTTGACGTTGGAGTAAAATTTAGAAATTCACTGATTTCTCTGCTTTTTATATGATTTACATTCTTTGAGAAGTAAACTCTTGATTTTCCAGTATTTACTTTCTGTCCCGAAATGTCACAGAAGTC
Source organism: Inga oerstediana (assembly GCA_963210345.1). Taxonomy (NCBI): domain Eukaryota; kingdom Viridiplantae; phylum Streptophyta; class Magnoliopsida; order Fabales; family Fabaceae; genus Inga; species Inga oerstediana. Next base: position 2,236,810 of record OY723401.1, read on the forward strand.
ATCCAAGATAGCCTTAATAACCCCTGCGTTATCTAGATCTGCTTCTGCAAACAAAATGAGATCATCAGCAAAAAAAAATATGAGAGACAGGAGTACCTCGTTTGGAGAGCCTAAACGGTTGCCAAACACCTTCTTCGACTGTCGTTTGAATAAGATGCCCTAATCTTTCCATCATGATAACAAAAAGATACGGCGATATTGGGTCACCTTGTCTAACCCCTCTGGAAGGGCAAAACATATTAGTAGCTTCTCCATTCCAAAGCAATTGCAAATGAGACGTCGACATACAAGCTTGAATAACTTTGCTCAGATATTCAGGAATCTTGAGTTCTTTTAGACAGTCGTAGACAAAATTCCATCTCACCCGATCATAAGCCTTCTCTAAATCAATCTTGATGGCCATGAAACCCTTTTTTCTTTTTAAAGACTTCATAGAGTGAATGATCTCCTGCACAAGTATAACATTATCTGAACTCTGACGCCCTTTAACAAAACTACACTGATTCGGGGCTATCACCAAAGGCATAATTGCCTTGAGTCTGTTTGATATAACCTTCGTAACAATCTTGTAAACAACATTGCAAAGACTTATAGGACGAAAATCACGAAACGTCTCTGGATGTTCCACCTTCGGAATGAGAACAATATGAGTCACATTGATTTTTCGTATCCACATCGGATCATTGAAAACTCTTTTTACTAATTCAATCACTGACGGTCTTACAGTTTCCCATTGGCTTTGGTAAAATAGCGGATTGAAACCGTCTGGCCCTGGTGCTTTCAACGGCCCCATATCAAACAAAGCTCTTTTAATCTCTTGCTCTTCAACCGATCTCCCCAGAATATGCAAATTTGCATCGTCAATCTCAGGATAAGTGCATCCGAATACCAAAGATCCATTATAATTATGGGTTTCAGTATACAAACTTTTGAAGAATTGGCTTCCCAATCTCATAATTTCCGCTGCATTATATGTTCATTCCCCAGATTCAAGCTTTAACGCTTCAATTCTATTCCTTCTTCGTCTGCCATTAGCCACAGAATGGAAGTATCTAGTATTACGATCTCCATCCGCATACCAATTAGGCCGAGAGTATTGAAGCCACATGACTTCTTCCCGTGCCAAAAGTTTTTCAAGCTCTCCCCATAGCTCCCCTCGTAACTTCTCCAGGTGCTCCGAGATACCTACCGAAGCCATCTTTGCATTAATCCCATCTAATCTTCGATATAATCTGTCTTTCATATAGGATATATTACCGAAAACCTCTTTATTCCATAACCTCAGATCCTCAGTAAATTGTTTAACCGATCCGCACCAGTCATCCTCCACCCCCCAGTGTGAATGAACAAAATTATTGAAATCATCATGCATAACCCAGGGAGCAAAAAATCTAAAAGGCCTTCGATTCTTTGCCGTAAGAACATGAGATTCAGTATCAACTAACACCGGACAATGATCGGATTTATATTTTGGGAAATGTGTCACTGTGGCATTAGGATTATTTCTAAACCAGCATTTATTAACCAAGGCTCTGTCTATTCTGCTCTGGCTATTCAGATTCCCCCAAGTAAATTGAGGTCCATTAAAACCAATATCAAGTAACTCGCTACTCAAAAGCCAATTCCGAAAAGACCTATCAATACCATTAGTCTTCCTATGATTCTTACTCCAGCGTTCCTCGGGATGAGAAACAGCATTAAAATCACCAATCACAACCCAGCCTCCCATACTCAATTGCCGAATACCCTCAAGAGTCTGCCACAGTTGACGTCTAATAACCATATTTGGGTGCCCATATACCACAGTTAGAGACCACTCATCCCTGGTACCTTTATTAACCACCCCATGAACAAATTGATCCCCTGAAGAAGAAACAGAGAAGTTTAAAGTAGAATCCCAAAACAACCACATACCTCCACTAAAACCACGAGCTTCAACCACGTGCATATTCGTCCATCCCAACTTCCTAGCAATGAGCTTAGCTTTAACCCCTAGCTGTCTAGGCTCCAACATGGCAAATAAATTAACTCCATGTCTGGCAACAACATCACTAAGTAACCTTCGAAAGGAGGCACCACCGGCACCTCGAGTATTCCAAGTCATAATAATCATTAAAAAATTAATAATATAAGAGAAGAACACAAAAACCCAGGCATTATTGAGACAAATGTCCCTCCTGAACATTCTCAATCCCATGCATCACCACATCATCAACACCTCCAAGGGGACTAATTCGAGGTACAACGGTCTCTTCTCCTTTTGCACCTGGGTCAATAGGATTGGAGGCTTCTAGACGAATAGTGGAGGAATTGGAATCTAATTTTATAACATTCTTCTTTCTTCCTGACCCCCCTTCCCCGCTTAAATTACACGACGTTTCAGCTTCTTGTGTTTTCTCCATGCTCAATATTTCTTGGGAAGCTCCCTCCTCAATTCCTTTCTTTTTAGCTACTTAGATCCCACGTGTTTTATTCAACTTATTAAAATGCCCAACATTATGCACAGCATCACCTCTAATCTCTTTTTTTCTTACATTTGAAATATCCGATCTATTATTACCCTTGCTCCCTTTATTTAAAACAGGTAGATGACCAGTTTTTTCTTTCGTATCCCGCGACCTATCTTCTGGCTTTGAACTAACATGAATCTTCCCCTGATATGCGTTATCACCAGAACCGTCCTCAATAATTGTCATGTCTTCAACATTCAGAGCCTCAAACCGAGATCCTCCTCTCATATTTCTAGAAGGTAAATCACGCCTAGGCTCACGACTATAATTGACATTCCTTGTATTCGAGTTCCATTGCCCCCTTCTCCGACTTGGCGCCACCATCCACTCCCCATACATTCCAGCAGTTATTTCGGAGGATGTGGACGATGGTGTTATAACTGTAGAATTCGACGTGTTATCCGTGCATGCTGACTTTGACGTATTTTTTACTTGATTATTTGGGCAATGTTCAGTATCATAACCATACCGCCCACATGAGAAGCAAATCAAATGCAGACCCTCATAAACAATCTTCTTTTCTTTCCCATTAATCATTATGGATGGAAGCAAAGGTGCATTCAAATCAATTTCAACACATATACAGGCGAAACGCCCTTTGGTTTGCTTAAGGGTATTATTATCCACTTTTAGAACCCTTCCAATTTGGTTGCCCACCACATATAAAATATCCTTATCATAAAAATCAACAGGGAATTTAGGAATTCTTACCCATGTAGCAATTTTGGAAACCTCACTAGAATCGGGATCAAACTCTGACTTCCATGGCTGCACTGCTAGATAATGATCCATGTACAACCAAGGGCCTCCTAGTAACAGAACGTTGCTTTAAAACAGTTAGGTAGTGCATGTTGATGAATGAAATGAAATTGCCTTGCCCCAGTAAAAATGATGGTGTTATGATTATATATGCGAGGCAGATTATTAATGTGGTGTGATGTTGCAGTTTTGGTTGGTTATCTGTGAGATTTGAAAATGGGTAAATAGGATGGGGAATACAAATTTGAGCCTCCGTCCCATCATGTGCCTCAGTGGCCCTACAATATTCAAACCTTTGAGGCCCCCCACTCATACTGGCTTGCATGTGAGCATGTGATGTGAGTGAGAAGAAAACTTTGATCACATGCGGATTTATTTATTTATTTAGGAAGAGTTGATAGCTCATTGGTTTTTTTTTTTTGAATGAATTGCATCCACATTGTTTGTTCCTGGACACAGACAATTAAGGGGTCAGATCCTCGACGGAGTCTTTTTGGGAACTACCCCCACCTTAGTGGGTGAACCTATTGGCCTATTTGGAGGGAATTGCCTTTTCTTAATTAAGGCCTGCCACGTGAGGAACCTTGACAATCCAAGTGTCACGTTCTGGATGGTGACTTCCCATTGGGTCATCTCATGCAAGGTGGTTTAGGGACCCCTCCTCTTATCTTGATCATTATTATTATTATTATTATTATTATTGTAATATGTATTTGTTGGGTTCCCAACTAAGAAATCCTTTCCCATTTTGTGTACTTCCCATTAGTCACCACATTTCGCATGCTTCCATGTGCCTCCATTTATGAAGCCGCCTCTTTCCTTCTCTTTTCAGGGCACTGCTTGGCTTATTCCAGAGGGAAAAAATGATCCATTTTTAGGCCGATGGCCTAATTTTGGAATATATGTGCCCTAAGGGAAAATACTATGAACCATGGGATGCTTCCATAATTATATATTTCAATGGCCATTCATGGCAGGCGTCCTTCACAATGTCAATCAATTGACTATTGCCCTCAGTCTAGGTACAAGTTAGGCCCAGTATTTCTTTTTGGGGTAAACTAGCTCTTACATAAAAGCTTAGTGTGCGTGGTCCATTTTAAGAGATAGCTAGGGAGGCGCGTACCACACCATGTTCAAGCGTTTTTTCTTTTTAAACTAATGCCTATCAATATCCTTTTTCTTAAAAAAACAAAAATTGCATGGGGTCCACAGCTAGCGTTGTGTTTGTGTCCCTTTTATTGAATTTTCGGTGTAAAAGGTTAAAAAAAACATGGGCGCAAGGTGAATGCGACCGTCAGTTTGAGGCATGACAGGGTGTTTGGTATAAAAAAGGTAAGATAGCTTTCACCATGAGCCTCACATGGTTCCAAAAACATGACATTGAATTGTGTTTGAGGCGCTTCACTCCATGTTCACCCAACACAAGCTTGTGAAGTAATTATAAGATTCGGAGCCTTTTGGAGCCTAAAGCATCATAATTTGGATAAGACCCTTTGTTTGCTTTTGTTTTCTTGCCAACTTAAACTCCATCGACTTGCCCAGATATTTTTAGATAGCTCCAGGCTTCTCCAGTGTGATGTCAATATTCAAATGTTGACCCAATCATCATCAATTATTAAATTACCAAGAAACGTGCTTGCCAAATTCTCCTCGATTTCTTTGATGTCAATGTGAACAGTGATGTTCCTACATGTTTCGCATGTTATATTAATTCATTAATTATTCTTCTGCTAAATAAACTATAAATATAATAAATCAACAATCAAGTCAAACTATCATATAAGGCATTCGAGGGGGAAAAGGAGGAAGAAAAAAGTGTGAGGCTATGTTTATTAGAAACGAATCTTTGTAATTTTAGAGAGAAAACTATTCTCGCACGGCTTCACTAGCAAGTGTTATGTTACAAGCCACAGAAACATGAATTAACTTTTGAGAAAATGGTAATATTTGAGGCTTGCCCTGTCTCAGATAAATTGGCCGAAAGAGAAACACATCATTCCCATCAACTTGACAATTCAAGACACATAATTGAGTACGGTTTCCCTTTTTCATCCTCTGGAAAACAAGGGTAAAACGATGTGAATAATATTTTATTAGGGGAAAAAAATAACAAAACGACCTTGAAATTATAAAATTCTAAATCATATTGATAAAGGAATGAAGAAATTTGATAACTAATTTGTAACTCATTTTTTGAAAGATATCTGATTTATAATTTTGTAAATTCAGGATTTTTTTTGTCTTTTTCCCGTTTTATTATTCAGGTATCTTTCTTCTTTGTTTTCTGAAAAATTAATCACGAGTAGTGATTAAGCATTGATTAAAATAAAAATGAAGGGACATTAAATTCGTAGATAAAATATAAATCCTAAACGTGTAAATTGTTTTGAGTAATGGTAAAAAAAAACTGTTTTGAGTAAAAGCAGATTTCTGTGCAAAGGGTGAGCCAAAAAACCAAAGCTGAAAAGGCAACTGAAGATGGATTAGCATATAAGGTAAGCGCAGCCTTTTTTCTGTAATTGATTGGACGGAGACAGAGAATGGTTTGGTATTTGGTAAACGACAAAATTAAAGTCGCTTTTGAGTTTTTTTTTTTTGGCTCAAAATCGCTTTTGAGTTATCGCGGTCCAACAATTACACTTTAATGCCCCAACAAGGACCCTCACATTGGGCTTGCCTCAAATCCAGTAATCGACAAAATGTGTGTCCAATAAGTTCCTGTCACAGCCTAACAACAAACCCGTATTGACTTCTCATTATTACTTCCTTTATTTCTTGAACCATGAAAATATAAATTATATTTCATGTATTTTATATATTTTTAAATATAAGTATGAAATTTCCCAATTTTTTTCAAAATAGGAATTGTCCGACAATATATGTTTTAACGAAATCGGTTTCTCTTCTATCATTCTTTTTTAATAAGCTAGGCTACAAAACATTTTAAGGTTAAGGTGCAGCAATTTTATTAATAAAGTTTTTTTTAGGGGTGTCTGGCATAAATAAATCTTGGAGCGGGTAAAAATACTAATAAACAATTTAAAATGGTGTTAATGCTCGGTGGGGACTGAGCACCTGGACAAGAGACAGGACTGAGCACAAGTGGGCTCGGTGGGGAGGGATAGGGTGAGCCCCATTGGTGGCTTAAATGCTCCGCTACCCTCAATGCTAACTGATTCTGTCAAGAACAAAAGAGGTCAAACATTTTTCTGCTTGGGTAGAATATAGGGAAAATGGGTAAAAAAATCCATGTTTAAAAGTTTTGTTGACAAGGAAAATCTTATATGTTTACCCACAGAAAATAAGAAAGTATCCAATACTCCAATTTAACCATTCTGACCAATAAAGTTTTTCATACACGAACTCTTGTCCGAATTTTCCTAAAATTCAAGTTCATTATTTTAACTCTTAACATATTTTTCAACACTAGAAATTGTGAGATTACAACTAACGATTACATATCTGCATGTTGAGTTTTCTGTGGAGTATGACCGAGTCTAATCCAAGTAGGAAACGGAGACATTTTTGGGCCAAATGATTGGGACAAACATTCGGCTACCCAACGACTCATGGCCCAATAATGGCAACTTAAAAAAAGCCCTCTAATAGAATTTCGGGGGAGCTGCAGAAAGGTATCTAAAAAAGTAAGAAAGACGAAGAGCCTAAAAATTAAAATATTCAATGCCTCAAAAGAGCCGAAAAGTAAATCCACAGCGATTTAATTGTTGGTTTGGATAAGTTTATTTTTGTATAATAAGTGCTTATAAATCGTTATTCATAGTATACGAGATAAATATGTGAGAGAAGTTTTATCTCGGCTTGTGTAATAAGGACTTATTGTCTAAAAATAAGCCTAACCAAACATACACTATGAGTGTGTTTGGAACAGCGATAGGAAAAATGGAGTTTCTCAATTTAACTTTTGGTAATTTTATTTTTGGTAAAAGCCCGATTGTGTAATGTGATTTATGTTTGCAACAGCGATTGTATAAATGACTTTTGTAAAAGTAAAACTTGTTTAGATTGACTTAACCACAAGTAACTTTTGTAATAATAGTAAGAGAGGGTGGGTGAAAAAATATTTTAAAGGATTAAAAACACCAAAAAATAGTTTAAAATAATTTTTGGAACTGAAAAAATACATTAAAGATAAAATTGCAATCAGTCTGATAACACACTGGGTACAGTTGAAAAAATATTTTAAGGGTTAAAAGCACCAAATAATAGTTGAAATTAATTTTTGTAGCAAAAAAAGTACATTAAGGGTAAAATTGCAATAAGTCTGATAATACACTGGACACAACTGAAAAAATATTTTAACCATTCTTACTCTCCCCAAAAGCTAAATCAGTAAAAGCTGAGAAATAGAGCTTATGGCAAAAGCTATTAAGATAAAATTAAGCTCGATTGCTCACCGGTAAAACCAAACACTAAATTTTTTTTTTTTTCAAATTGCCAATTAAGCTTCTTGACTCAAACGCTCAGTTGAGGTTCAAAACAAAACCAAAAAATCCCCAACTAAATTGGGAAAGTGATAATAGCGTTTAAAATTTGGTAATTTTAATTTGGCCGGGAGACTTGATCAACACAAAAATTATAATATATAATGGCTTAAAGTCTGGTGGAACTGACGTATGGATATGTATGTATGTACGCGCGTGAAAGTGGAACAGAGAGGAGTTCAACTTCTGGTAAGATCAGGTTACGTTCGCACCTGAACAAGTAAAACCACAAAATTAGATTTATAATAGTAACTAATAGTAAGACGTTAGAGAAGGGGGGAAAGGACAATAAATGCAGGCTTCTTGAATCCGGACCGGTCTCTGGCCCAAAAACTGGCGAACCGGCATGTGGATCGATCCAGTTCCGGTCCGGGTTCCAATTTGTTTTAATTTTTTTAAAAATTTCATACTAATAAATCTGAAATCTTCAATTTCTTACTGGTTTGGTCTCAATTTAGCTCAGGTTTGGTTTCGGTCTGACCTACTCACCCTTAACCCAGTACCCTGACCGGTTCAATACCCGGTCCGGGTTTTAATACCTTGAATAAATGTGAAATGATGTGTACTGAGTAGTAATTTGTTGTACGGGTGTGTTTGGAACAGCGATAGGAAAAATGGAGTTTCTCAATTTAGAGTTTGGTAATTTTATTTTTGGTAAAAGCCCGATTATATAATATGATTTATGTTTGGAACGGCGATTGTATAAATGACTTTTGCAAAAGTAAAACTTGTTTGGATTGACTTAAGCACAAATGACTTTTGTAAATATAGTAAGAGAGAGGGTGAAAAAATATTTTAAAGGCTTAAAAACACCAAAAAATAGTTTAAAATAATTTTTGGAACTGAAAAAGTACATTAAAGATAAAATTGTAATCAGTCTGATAATACATTGGATACAGTTGAAAAAATATTTTAAGGGTTCCAAATAATAGTTGAAATTAATTTTTGTAGCAAAAAAAGTACATTAAGGGTAAAATTGCAATAAGTCTGATAGTACACTGGATACAACTGAAAAAATATTTTAACCATTCTCACTCTTTCCAAAAGTTAAATCAGTAAAAGCTGAGAAATGGAGCTTATCGCAAAAGCTATTAAGATAGAATTAAACTCGATTGCTCACTTTGGGAAATAAACACTCAAAATTTATTTTCTAAATTGTGCATTGACCTTATAGGCTCAATTTTAGCGTTTGGGGTTATTTCAAACAGCGTTCACAAATTTTGGGCTTGATGAATATCTGTTGAACAAAACAGCGTTCGCAAATTTTGGGCTTGATGAATATCTGTTGAACAAATAAACTTGGGAAGCGAGACGAGCCCCTTTTGGGACGACTGCAGAATCAGCACTGACAGCACACCGGAGAATATTCGAAAGATTCACTCTTGTTTTGCTTCGCACAGGGATTTCGATCGTCCGCCCTTTTTATGCCCCGTGATTTTTATTAAATTAATCAACAGTTAATTAAATAACTAGCAGTTTCTCTGTTTCCGCAGCAGATATGCTTCAATACTGGTGAGTGTCTGTTCTTGTTTGCCAAAAGCCTCAACTTATTTTGCATTGGCAGGAGAAATAAGATTAAAAAAGTTTGCAGATGGAACCAACCAAACTCCTGTTCAAAGCAGCTTTTAAGGTGTTGTTAACTACACCTTCAAAGCTTTGATGGCAATAGAAATTTTAGAGCAGCGTTATATTTTGAGTTGAGTTTGACATGGTTTTATATTTTCCGACGAGTTCACCCAGAATAATAGCGGCACTTTGTTTCAGGCTTCGCTGTCCTTCCAAGGAAACCACGGCATTTTAGGATCTTCAAGTCACCTGTGATTCCCTGCCTTTTTCCATTCATTAATAAATTGGGTAGTTATGGACAGGACCACTATGGAAAATCCACCGTGGAAGCATGCTAAGCCAAGCCTCAGAGAAACACAACATTGCAATGACACGCTACTCTGCTCTTTTCTGAACAAAATATTTACCATATTCAAACTAGATACAAAGCCAAAATGGTTGCTATAATCTAGAGACAGGAAACCCCTGAAAGCCCGGGATGAAGACGGCTTCCCCAACTACTACGCAAATTTCCATTCCAGACGAACCTAAACAATTGGGGATTTCTTTGAAAAAAGAGGAAAAAAACAATAGGAAACAGAAGCGGCCCCAAAGGGAAAAAGGTTTAAACTCAAAAAAAAAAAGGAAATTAATGAAATTCGGGAGCCTCAGTGACCCGAGTGGCCGAGTCACTCCGCATCCCTCTCTCGGCAACATCGGCGGCTCCGCCCTATGGAATCCCAAAAATGTGTGGCAAGTAACGATGTTGGCAATAGTTGTCTTAGCGGGAGATTGTTGACTTCAGACGGTACAGCCACAGAAGAGGAAGAAGAAACAGAGCGTGGAGATGATAGAGACGGACTCAAAGGCGGTGATGACTCCCCAGAGGACGTCGTCGACAATGGAGAGGCTGAGGGTGTTCGACCAACCCATCAGCCTCTGTGGGGACCACCTGGGCGACGAGATGTAGGAAGCGAACATCCCCGTCCACCGCATCAGCGACGATCTCACTGAAAAGTTGAAGTCGAACCACCGGAAAGCCGAAGTAGTGGACCAGCCACCAGCCATGGTGATAGTGCAGTGAGCTGTGGTAGGGATCTCTTCGGCGAAAAAGGGTAAGATCGCCTTTCTTTCTTTGCTTTGTTCTTGCTTGGAGATCTTTGAAAACTGAAATTGGGGCGTTAGTCTTATAGAGGAGGTAGTGCCGTAGTGGGTCCGTGGTCACATGGACTGTTCTAGTTGGCGTTGGGTCTGAAGGGTGGATGGAAGCAGTGGGGTCCCACAGATGGAAATTTTTGAAGATATACAGCTGTTGATATGAGGAACAGTGTGAAATTAATGATTTCAATTTTTCAAAGTTGTGTTTGTTATTAGTTTGTGTTTGGGATAGCGGTAGGAAAAATGATTTATTATGATTTTGATTTATTAAAAATGGCTTAATAGAAAAGTCAAATTTTGTAATATGATTTATATTTGGATGAGCGATTTATTTTTGGATAATAAGTGTTTATAAATCGTGATTTACGGTATACGAGATAAATATGTGAGAGGAGTTTTATCTCGACTTACATAATAATTGACTTAATAGAAAAATTGCAGTAAGGAGCTTATTTAATAAATACTCCCTCCGGTCCTAAATATAGGACAAAGTTTGTAGTGCAATTTGCACTACAAACTTTATCCTATATTTAAGACCGGAGATAGTAATTTATTCTACCTATAATACAATTATAAAACTTGATACCAAACACTGTAAAAACGTAATTCATTTTTATTTAGATTTATTATTTGAAAACGGGCTTATTTCTACTCAAAATTTGATACAAAACCCTCCCTTATTTGTTTAGCCCCTAAGCGTAGATCACGTGGTCGCATCCCCACCACAATCACCATTCTCCTTTATCCCCACTTTTGTTTCAGTCAATTTTAATTGAAATTTGAAATATTCAAATTTAATACGCTATGAAATATTCAAGTTAGGAGGGAAATATTCAAATTTCAAAGTTTTTATAACCAGACAAATTAATTTGGACACTAGCTCCTGACTTCATTTTCATGGGAGTAGAGACACAGTCTCATCATGTGTTTATTAGCGTCATAGACGATTTAAAAATTGAAAAGAATAGACATTAGAGAGTGATTTGCGCGCCAAATAACCTTCTGGCACCCACCACCTGCACTTGTTGTAGGCGTTGGATGATGAGTGATGTTTAGGTATTTGTGTTTACTTAGTTAGGGTGGTTGTTTTTGTAATTAATCAATTTTAGATTAATGAAATCCAGTATTTTACTCAAAAAAAAAAATAACCTTCTGGCCAGTTGGCTACAAAATTTTACTCATGAATTTGGAGCATCTAGCTTCTCATTTTATTTGATAATAATATAGGGATTGTAATATAGCTATTGTATAGATTTTACACTGCTGAAATAACAGTATACCTATGATGCCCCTTACAAATCCACCACAACAGTAAAATCATCAGATCTAAAAGCACGGGGCATGGATGACGCACCGAAGAAATAGTTGAGACTCGCGCATGAGGAGTTTTTTTTTTTTTTTTATGGTTTATGCAATGGACCATTTTTTGCTTTCAGTGCACCCACCTTCCAGGTATCCGGCGTTAACCTGAAGGCCAACGCCGGATTTACCGACATGGGCCCCCGACAACCGACTAATTCTGGCGCCCCCAATCTGATAGGCCCAACAGGAATTCACCTCTTTAAGGCGCCCCAGGGGAGAGAACTCCCAATGGAAATTCTTTACACCTTCCGTTTCCTGGGATAGAACCCAGGAACGGATTGGTGTGGCGCAGATGCCTACCCATCTGCGCCAACTTCCATTTCAAAGACGTTTAGCTCGAATATTATTAGGAAATTTTTTTAATAACCAAATTTAAGAGATTTCAGATTTATTGAAATAATTTGGGAGCAGGTTTTATAAACAACTTATTAGTTTATTTTGAATATTTTTAGTAATATTTTATCTGGTATAAAAATAATAGCTATAAAAATATCAACATCACTATAACATTATATGAAAATGATAAAAAAAAATTTTGTTGCCCACTCGGTTCATCAGAGCTTTGCCCCAACTATATCTGGATCTGACCCGCGTCGCGCACCTGGCTATGGTGGGAGAGTTTCTCAATGGGAATTTTCTACATACACAAGGCTTGAACCTGAGATTTTGCTTAAATGAAACCAAACCATTTATTATTTTGACCAACTCCCATTGATAAAAATGATAAAATTATCCCTTCGGGATTATGCAAATGCAAATAAGTCCACTACAATTCGTTCAAAAACATAAAGCACTCAGTCGTTTTCGGCCTAAAATCAAAAAAAGAAACACAGTCGACTTTTTTTTTCCCAATACGTTAGAATTGTTATGAAAATCGGAAAAATATAAAGGATAAGGGAAGACGGAGATGAAGTGTTCGTCTGGAATAGTTTATTTTTGGCTAATAAGTGCTTATAAATCGTGATTCACGGTATACGAGATAAGTATGTGAGAGGAGTTTTATGTCGGCTTGCGTAATAAGCATTTATGTTTAAAAAATAGGTGTTCCCAAACATGTACGAAAAAGATGAGAGAAAGTAAGGAGGAGTTCTTATTCACTTCATTGTTGTTGGTACCAATATATTATACATGGCCTTTATTTATAGGCTTCTAACCATTGAATTATATACATATGATTATAAAGAAATAAAGATGAGTATAATGGTATTAATCATAAGAAACTCCCATAAGCCATTCATTGGGGAAGTTATAAGATTATAGTATTAAACATGTGGAATTCTGAGAGTGAGAGGTTATGGAGTAAAGGGCATACGAAAGGCTAAGAGTTGGATAGTTTATGAACATCTATATCATATACTACCTCCGGTCCTAAATATAGGATAAAGTTTGTAGTGCAATTTACACTACAAACTTTGTCCTATATTTAGGACCGGAGGAAGTAATATTCACAACACTCCCCCTTAGATTTCTATGAACAAATATTGTACCTCATTAAAACCTTACTAGGAAAAATCCAATGGGACTAAAACCCAATGAAGGAAAAAGAGTACACAATACATATTGAAGTTGCCTCATTAAAAACCTTACCAAGAAAATTCAGTGGAACAAAACCTTGGTTAAGGAAAAGAGTACAATATGATCTTTACTCCCCCTGATAGCAACATCACTCGTTTTGATTAAATTGTTATATTTCAAGACAATATACTGATTTCTCAATTACAACTGTCATTAATGGTTTTTTTAAGCAATTGATGTCCTTTTTATCTAAACTATGCATACTACATTGTCATCAAATTATATGTTGAAACATAATTATTTACCATATATTCTGAATATGTTAAATATTATATTCTCCACTTGCCTCTATGCATTGTGGAAATAATAAAAGAAAATTATCCTGAAAATCACCACTATATATCTTCTATTCATATGTCCAATTTGTTATAAACAAAATGTATTTATATAATAGTTTCATAAAACTACTACACTAAATCTCAGTTTCATGGCATCCACAGTGTACCTGTAGCATCTTGATTTTACTAGAAAGAACACAATAACTACAATATTAACATGATGTAAATATTCATAAATATGTTATACTTATAGATCATTAAATTCAATAAATTTTTGCAAACAATCATCATGGCAAAAATACATGATTTTGAAATCATTAAGGTTTCCAATAACTTGATATGTAAAATTATTTATTTTTCAATATATCTTTCAATCAATTATATATATACTCAAATCATTTTAATCCATGTGACATTTTATATATTGAAAACTTTTCTTAGATATGCTTTCAATATTTTGACCCTTCAAAAATTCTCATATAATATTCACTATCCATGGGCATATGCTATATATAATGATATCTAATAGATGCATTATTTTGTTTGCATATACTGCCAGACTAATAATATATGTAACAATTATTATATCCACCACCAAATATTGTACCTCATCATGATCATCATTGAACCTTGTGAAAATCTTTATTTTCACATGAGTATTCATATATCACAAACAAATTTATATTTCAAATATTTTAGACTGCAGGTCCATAAATTTCACATATTGAAATAACATTTCTTATCACGTCTTATCCCATTTTTCAGTTGGCCAATCACCTTTTTTTTTATCTATCGACATATTTATGTATAAGATCATCATTTGATCAGGTGATATTATTACTAAAACTGTTGTTGACAACTTTATCTTTTCAGTTCCATTTTTCTTGCTGTGGCATAATTCATTGAGATCTCTTTATTACTTTCAGGTATCTGGACCTCTTTTGAGGATTTTGCAAGTAGTTATGTGTTGATCTCTTATGAAGTATCTGCCTCCATAATATGATCATCTTGATTATTTGTTGTTTTCTCTTTTCTTTTGGAACCAATTATTCTCTCATGTTTCAGGTATGTCTTATTTCCATTTATGTTGATTAAACCATTTATAGCTGAAATATGAGATTTAGTAATTCCTATTTAGGTCTGTAACTGCATCTGACAGATTTTATGCAATATTTCATGAATACAAAACCAAATGAACTTCTGGTTCATATTGTTATATTCGATAATCTATACTTGATAGTAATAATTCATTCCTTCTTTTTATTTTCTAATTATTTAATTTCTTCCCCTTATGTTAGGAAAACTTTGTCAAATGACAATCGACTAATCATGCAGTATAAGTCTCTTAAATCCATTTGTTTCCATTAGAAACATCCTTTTGTTTCTGTTTCATTTAGAAACAGATAAGAAGAAGGAGATTCTTACCCAACATTTATCTCAATTTCCTTTAAATATCCATCTATGTGCATTGTGGTGAATCAATAGTAATGCACATTCAAACTTTTTAAGATGGAATATACCTGGCTCCTGACCAAAAGCCAATTACATCGGGAGAATTTGGTTGGCTAATATAAATGTTGTAATATGTAAGATCAAATATGCCAATAATGAACTATAAATTTTAGTCACATTAGTATTAATCTAACTATTTACAGAGGCTTCAACGAATAAATCGTATAATATGGAAATTGCGCTTAACATAATAATTTATTCATACATTATTGCAAACTTCAGGTTGCAAACTAATAGTAATATCACATATAACCATTTTATAGATGCATCTATCAAAATTATTGAATATTTATATGGTTTACATGCTATTTGAATTAGCCCATATATGAGTTAATATATTTCCAAAAATATAGAGATCAATTCCAAATTATAATTTGTAACACTCTCATAATCAAATTTCTTTGAGAACAGGTAGCACATGATAATTCTTGAATTATATAATATGTTGGCTATTTATGAAGAATCTTCTAGTTCTTCAATGGATGTCATATGTAATCTTTTATATATGACTCGGATGAATCAAACAAGTCATGCCAACATAAATTTGTTTGGATCAGTAAACTGCTAGTTTACTGTAACATGTTGCTTAACTAACAACAAACTTTTCAATTTCCATAAGTATTGATATAAAATGTTAATATGACATCCATTTTTTTGGAGATCAAAAGGTTTTGTGAGGAAGTATATAAGTAAAATTTTTCAATATTAACTCACACTTTTATTCTAACAATCTCCCCCTCAAGTGTGGTCATATAAATACATTTTCTTTATTTCCCTATTTCAAAGACAAATTTGTATATAACAAGCTAATAATATATCTTTCATTTCAAAACTCAAATACTTCATAACTCATAATTAATCATGGATTTAAGCAAATTGGGTTATCATTTAAACCCTGTAATAGAGTGAAACTCTAATGTAAATCTATGGGTTATAACTTTCCTTAATAAATTCTTCTTCTACCCATAGAATTTAAGAAAAACTATATTAATTCTTCAGGAATTATATCAATTTTGTTACATTTATGTTCTTCAGGAACTAATATGTATTATCACATATTTATATAATTTTATTACTCAATAATAATAATAATATGCTTCAATTTACCTTTATTTATGCATATTCAAAATACGAAATGTTTAGAATTTACCACTACATAAAGAAAAATATGAGGAGATCCATAATCAAAATACATAAAGATCTTATTGCAACGAATTCTGGTATTTAGGGGTTAAAATTAATTTGAGAGAAATGTAAAGATAAATGTTATAATATAAAATAATAAATACTTATGATATGCATAGTTTTGTTTAAAATATTCCTTACTGTTTGGTCATCTATAAATTTGACTTGCACTATATATATAGTTCATCTACATTAAGAAAATGATTTTGTCTAACAAATCATAAACTATTCATAATGAATTTTCTCATTAAAATAAATAAGTTCTCATTCTCTTAATTCAAATATGATATAAGATTTTTTTTCCACAAATGTCATATAAAACCAATTTGATTCCAATATATATCATATTATATACTATATCATAATTAATGTATCAAACTTGCACATATCATACAAGAGTGTTAAGGAGTAGAAGAAATGTCAATACAATAAATTGGGAGAGGAGGCAATAAATTATCAATATTAAAATAAAATACAAATTGAAGAGTATTTGTATGCCTTTCAATAATGAAAGTTTGGAACTAAGAAAAATTGCATATATATGTAAGGCAACATAATAGTGCTCAAGAGGAGAAAATAGATGGAAGACAAAGTTAAAATAAAAAATATTACTATTAATGAAATAAAGTACCTTGATGTTGAGATATATGAGTTGAATGTTTGTTGGAAAATCTTTTTTTTTTTGTATTAAAAAGTTTAGGTAGGTTCGGCACCAGTCCCCTACCAAGGCCAGGGCACGGCCCCAGGGCTCTTCGAGCGCTTACAAGGGACTTACGAGATCGCCTACCAATGAGGTCTCCCCATCGGTCAGAGGGTTCGAACACACTCCCTTGTGATCGGGGTGGCAAGACCTTAACCAACTGTGCCAAACCTCATTGGCTTGTTGGAAAATCTTTGATGCAATAGAGAAATTCAAGTCCCAAGAAGAAAATAGAGGTAATAAACTCTATTGATGTATGAATAGTATTCACATACACAATATACTTAAAATTACAAATAAATTATACAATTATACATAAAGAATGTAATTAAACAACTTAATTGTATAATTGAAGGTTATATGAATAAATGCTGAAAACCATTTGATATGGGAGTTATAGGGATTAACCATGAGATAGTTAGAATCCTAAAAGACCATGAAATCAAAATATCAATAGTTACCAATAATGTTTAAACTTGTAAATAAATTGGCACTATATTGAAATTTTAAAATGACTAATAATTACCTTTTTATTTATTTGATTTCATATATCACTCATGTTGATATCACAATGTTAAATAATAATTTCTCTCTCACAAATTAATCACGATCAATTTAAATTTAAATTTAAACATAATGAATCAAAATCATATTGCCTTTAGGGCTTACAATTATTTATTAATTAAAATCATATAGCGTTCAGGGCTTACAATTATTTCTTTTGGCTTTACAAGTTGATAATCTTTCTCCATAACTTATTGCTTTAAACATCATACCTAATTTTGATATTTTTCAAAATATCTCATGGTCTTTTTGACTTCACAGCCATTTTGATTTTTACTTTCAATAAATCAGTACATATTAGTCTATATGACTTTTGATCATATTATAACATTTTTTCTATCCATATGACTTCTAGTCATAGTATGATATTTGCTCATAATTTTAATCACTTTAGAAATGTTATTATTTCCACGATTGTAGTTTAATGGCTAAAATAAAGTATTCTTAACTTTCAATTATCAATTCCATAAATGCAATGTGATCATTTTCATTTTCACTCTTACATATGTTCTTTACTTTCGATGGCATAATCAATTTCTCCAAAAATTGGTCTACAAAACCATAGCAAAAATCTTGCAAAGCTATTTTTTTTGTTTAGCTTGATATTTGAACCTTTAGCCTTTAGGGCTTTGATATTTGTAACAATTAAATCATCAAAGTGCCAAAATTTTTCTTGTCAATCTTGCAATTTAATGAAACCAATAGCGTTCTTTCTTAAAAGAGCTATTACAAAAGTGATATGACTTATGGCCATCTGATCACGAAATTAAGAATATCATGGCTTCTGGCCTTTCAATGAAATTAAAATACTAGAAAATAAATTAAGTAAATTCAAATTCATAATCAAATATAAATAATAGATAAGTCCATGATCATATAGACCACATTACATGCTCATATATAATACTATTATATATTAATATAATGTAATAAACAAATGAAAATAAAAGATTGACATAATGATATAACAATAATGTATTAACATAAATAAATGAAATGTAAATACAATAACAATAAAATAAAATGAAATAAATGACATAAAATAAAGAAACAAACAATAATATATAACATAAAATGTAAATAAAATAAAGAAATATAAATGTTAAATAAGTGTAAATAAAATGAAATAACATAATATAATAACATAAAATGTAAAGAATACTGGAATATAAAATAAATAAATATAAATTTTGCATAATAAGAGATTAACAGAAAACGATAAATAAAAGTGAAAGGAAATAAAACTTGCGAAGGATAATATAATCTCAAATCTTAGCCATGAAACCCGATGTATAAAACAATCGGCAAAAGAGTATATTTAATTCTATATAATGGCTTAGATTATCCCAAATATATGTAAAAGATAACAACAGGATGAATAAAAATAGATAGCGTAAAAGAAAAATAATAAAAATAATATAGAACAATAGATTGATAACGTAAACTAGAAAGATAAAATAATATAGAGAATAAACAATATAAAACATAGTAAGGAAATGAGAAAGTTAAATAGTAGAAAAGATAGAAAACTAGACCATAGGTATTCTCAGCGAATTTATGCTGATAACATGTTATGAAAATTGGGAAAATATAAGGGATGAGGGAAGAGGGAGATGAAGAATATGAGAGAAAGTAAGGAGTTATTAGTCACTTCATTATTGTCGGTACCGATACATTAAACATAACCTCTATTTATAGGCCTATAACTATTGAATTCTATACATATAGTTACAAAGAAATAAAGATGAACATAATGGTATTAATGATAAGAAACTCCCATAAGTTATTCATTGAGGAAGTTACAAGGTTATAACATTGAATACATGGAATTCTAAGAGTGAGAGGTTATGAAATGAAGGGCATATAAAAAGTTAAGAGTTGGATAGTTTATAGACAACACATCATATAATATTCACAACAAGAATAGCTTTTTTCCGCCGTAAAACAATTACAAGACGCGTTTAACCCATCGAAAGAAAAACAGGAATGGACCGAAAAACCAGCGAACCGGTCCCAGGGCCGGTATGGTCAGCTATCTGTGAGGGGAGGAGGGTTGACCCGGTCTTGACCCAGTTGACCCGGTCGGTTCACCTGTGACTCGGCCAAACCTCCGAGTCACCCAAAAAAATTGAATGTTGTCCCAAAACAGCGACGTTTGGGGACATTAAAAAAAGGTATAGATCAAAAACTCAAACAGACAGAAGCATAGCGCCGCGCGAGATAGAACCAAAGTTTCAGAATCAGATCCCCTTCCCTCCCGAGTCCTGATCTTGTGCCCTAGCTCCAATCGGGGTGGCTGCTTGAACGACGAGTGACGACGGCGAGCGACGAGGAGCAAGCTTCGACGGCGACTGAAGGTATTTTGACTATTTTCGTTTTCAGATTTTTAGATGTTTCATGGAACAACATGAGGTTTCTATTATTTCTTTCTTCTTGTATGCTGTCATTGCTGTAAGTTACCGTTGTTTTACTTTCTGTGAGTTGCCATAACTTGATTTTGTGTTGGGAAAACTTAGGTAAAGTCTCCTTAGTGTTTGTTTTCAGTTGGCTTAAGATGAAATAGATGTGCTTGGCATGGGTACATCATTTTGTCATTTTCTATGCATGGATTTATTTCTTCGTACTCAGAATTATGCTGATTATAATACTGACTCTTGCTCAATTGGTTAGGTTTTGCTCTCTTGATCTACCAACTTTTCCTTTATCCTTCGGTGGATAAGGCTTGTAGACCTATTAGACTTTCTCACATTTCAGGGGTCAGCTTTTGCTCTCATGCTACAGTACCACGACTTGACATTTTCAGTGTTTGTTTTATACTTTTATTAACTGTTCTTTTTTTTTTGTTGCCATTTGTAGGCTATCTCCATACCGCTCTTGCAAAGTTACCCTTTCATTGCATTATTATGTGGCTTTTCACTGCATTTATTGATAACTGGTGCTTCTGTCTTCAAATATTGTCTCTCTGTGAGTGCATCTATTTTTCAATCTTTCCATTGCAATAGTAATATGTTTGTGAATCATTTTGATGGTGCTCAAATGTACATGCTCTTCTGTTTTCTTGCATTGGCATGTGTGTAGAGAGAAAGCCAAACACATTTTTAAGTGTCCAAATTAAAATGCATGAAACAGTAAACATCTCAGAGAACGTGTTCCATCTTAATTATTGCAATCATAATTCAATGAAGTCTGTATTTTTGAAAAAGTGTATGCAACCTAGCCATTTGGTTAAGCAACATTTGTTTTGTTTGTCAAATTTCAATGAAGTCTCTAATTTTGTTTAGAACCAATGTTTAGAACTAATAAATTCTTTGCTTTGATTATAACCAATGTTGTTAATATCTGATCATGAATTCCATGAATAATAGCTTTGTTGCAATGATGGATATATCAAGTTCAAAAAATGAGAATGTCACTCCTACTCCTAATACCGAGCCTCACACTTCTAATACTGAGACTCACACTTCCAATTTTGACACGAATCCTACTCCTACTCCCAAAAACATAATTCGAGGTAAAACTAATCCAACATGAGCGCATGTTGCCTTCAAAAAAGAGGGGATACAAGATGTATACACATGTTTCTTTTGTGATAATAGCTATAGAAAATGAGGCATAAACAAGATGAAGCAACATCTTACTGGTGTGTCTGGACAAATTGCTTCTTGCAAAAAGGTTACTTCTGATGTGTGTTATAGGATTGCAGAGTCTTTGAAAGAAGGTTCCAAGAAAAAGTAAATTGAAGTTGAAGATATAGGAGAAGAGGAAGTTGAAGTAGAAGAGGTTGATAGTGGAGCCAAGAAGAGGAAAGCTGGGATAATGGATAAATATTTCGCTCCTATGACAACTCCTGGAGCTCAGCCAACCATCAAGAGTGCCTTAACATCAAAAGAAGCACAACACAGTGTGAAAATGCTTCTTGATGAATGGGCTATAGTCAACTGCATTCCATTTAGAGCATTGGAGTGCCATTTATTTTAAAGAGTTGTGGATAGAATGTGCTCTATAGGGCCTAGATTTAAAGCACATAGTGCTTATGATTTTAAAACCAACTTGTTAAGAGATTGGAAAAAGGAATGCCAGTTACTTATTGATGGTCATAGAGCTAAATGGAAGCAAAATGGCTGCACACTTATGGCGGATGGATGGACTGATGTGATACAACGGACTTTGATAAACTTCTTATTTTATTCTACGCACGGAATGATATTTGTTAAGTCTGTTGACGCAGCAGATTTAGTAAAAGATGCTAAAACTTTGTTCACATTGTTTTCTGAAGTGATTGAGTGGGTTGGTTCGAAGAACATAGTTCATGTGGTGACTGACTATGCTTCCAACTATATGGCATGTGGAAGGTTGATCAAGGAGAAATATAAAAATATTTATTGGTCTCCTTGTACTGCTCATTGTTTAAATCTTATATTGAAAGATATTGCAAGCATGTCTCATGTGTCAGACATTGCAACAAAGGCATCAAAGATAACGGTATTTGCTTACAATCACATGATATTCTTGTCTTGGTTGAAGAAGAGGACGGGTTGGAAAGAAATTGTGCGTTCTGGTGCTACAAGGTTTGTCACTACCTTCATTACATTGCACAGCATTTACATGCACAAATATGACTTGCAAGCCCTTGTTATTGATAAACACTTTGTGGACCATAAGCTATCTAAGACTACTCCAGGAAAATTTTTTAGTGCGATCATATTAGATAGTCGGTTTTGGAATGAGTGTTACCAAATTGTGAAGATTGGAACTCCTCTGATAAAATTGTTGAGAATTGTTGACTCAAATGAGAAGCCCTCACTTCCATATGTTTATGAAGGCATGCAAAGGGCAAAAAATGGAATTAAGGAGATGTTCAAGAGGAATAAAGATCATTACAAGTCCTACACAACTATCATTTAAGTGAGATGGGATAAACATTTGAAGGCTAATCTCCATGCAGCTGAATTTATTGAACCCGGCATTCGTATATGGTCCAAACTTTGTTTACAAGGGAGGGTTAATACAAGCTTTGATTGAAGTGATGGAGACTAACTCAGATGAAAATGTTGATTGCTATAAGGTAATGAAGCAAGTGACATTATACCTTGATGGCAACGAATCTTTCAGCAGAGAGACATGCAAAAAGGGGGATGAAAAACTAGATCCTTGTAAGTAACTAAGTATTTATCTTTATTGTTTAATATTTAATTAACAACATATTAATTGATTGCAGCTAATATTATGTATATGTTTTATTTTGTAGATGAATGGTGAATGTACTTTGGCTATTCAGTTTCAGAATTGTAACATGTTGCAACATGTATTCTTAGGCAAACGTTTGCTTCTTCTGGTTGTGAGAGAAACTGGAGCTTATTTGAACGCATTCATACAAAAAGGAGAAATATATTGCAGCATCAAAGGCTAAATGATTTGGTTTACACTAACTATGACTTGCGATTAAAGCATAGGTAATTTTAGATATTATGAAAAATGCTTTTAAGTAATATGGATTAAGTTTTAAATTTTAACTGAAATCATTTGTCATTGGAAAATTGAAGGAGTTTATTGAATAAAAAGAAGCCAAGTTATGATCCCATTGACTATGAGTCTATTGATGAGGTTGATTTTTGGGTGATTGAAGAAAATCCCATTCCAGAATTTAATGATGAAGATGCAGAAAATCTTGAAAGTGTTTTTAATAATTAAGGCGTCGCACTTTCATCAACTATGGATAGGATTAATAAAGATTTATATAATTATATGTCCTATTAATATCCTGTTATTAATTTATTATCCATCCATATAATTATTTGTTATACATAATCATTGATATTAATTATTGTTGTGTATTTGGATAGGTGACGAAGATAGGGACATTCCCGATCCCCCGGCTTTGAATGATGATGTCACTACTACTTACCCTTTCCCCAATCCAGCACCTATTGACTCATCTCCAATAGATTAGCATGATGAGTTGTAGAGTTTGTTGAGTGATGATTTACTCATTTGGCTATGGTTGATGGATGATGTTATTGGCTGTTTTTGTAACTATTTAATGCTATTGGCCATGTTTGATGAATGATGATTGATATTGTTATGTTTTGACTATATTTTGATGTTAGTTATAGGTTTGTTTTGAAGAACTAATTAGGTATTTTAACTATTTTAATGTTGATAATGACTTATGAGTTATAAGTGTTGATTATTTTATTATTATCAATTAAATTGTAATATTTTTATATGATCAATTCGATCACCGGTTTAATTCCGATTCACCCATTAACTTTTAAATATGTACCACAACCGATTTATTGATCGATCCATTTTTCGATTTTTCGTTACTTGGTTGAACCGAACCCTAACCTGTTTGGGTCGCAGTTCGACGTCTTCTAGAGCTGGACGGAGGGGGTTGCACAGCTCACACGAAAGCCAGACTTAAGTCGCGCGGGTCACTTACGGCGGTTTGAGCGATCCTCGCACCGTCTCTGCCACACATATACTGTCTATATTGGCCGTGTGGAGGCGACCTCCGGCGCAATAAACCCTTGCCTTAAAACGATGGCCGACAACAAGGATTGCACAGACCAATATGGCGTCCTCCTCTACTATAAGTATGCTCAAATTCCTAACCTGGACCACCTCCTCACTTTCTACGAGTCTAATTGCTCCTCCCTTGGCCTCCTTGGTCGCGTTCGTCTCTCATCCCATGGCGTCAATGTCACTGTAATTCCCCTCATTTTCATCTCCCATTTTCCTTTTTTGCATTCTTATTAGCCTTCTCTATTTTCATCATTACGTTCTGTCATTCTTTTTTTCTATTTTCCAACTGGGTTTCATTAGGTTGGTGGCAAGTTATCCTCTCTAGAAAGACACATTGAATCAGTCAAGGCTAATAGCTTATTTGAAGGGACTGATTTCAAGCTTGCCGCTTGTCATCAACCGTTAAACGACAAGATTGCAAAAGAATGCGGATTTACTTCTCTCTCAGTTCGAATTGTCCAGGTAATTTTCGTCACTGGCTTCTTTCTAGTCAATTACACTTGTTTGTAGTATATATAAACCCCTGCATTTGAAATAATGAGTGCTGCATGGGCATCTGTAATTAATGTTATAATGACTGATTAGAACTCACCAGATGTTTGGGCGTACTAGTCTCTGATGTCTGGATTACTTTTCAACTGAATATCCAAGAAAAAGAAAAGAAGCGTTCCATTATCCGATGAAAAGATTAATTACTCAGGAAAATATCAGGAATGCAACTACCCATTACATTAGCGGATTAGATTTTCTTTTGTGGGAGACATCCATCCACTAGATGTGGAATCTACTTATCATAAAGGCTATTATTATTATTTAGCGACTGCACTGTTACTGTAATGCAGCTTCAGAGGAATAATCAATAAATAGTTAAACACTCGCCCATCATTTGATCACAAATGAAAATATGATTTTTAGCTTTTATTTAGCGTTTGGCATTCCCTTCACCATACTAAGCTCTTGCTACTTGTGATCGATTATTTTCTGTGTGCTGGAACACAAGCTTGGAAATCTGGTCATTGTACCTAGTTTATGCATTTCTCAATGATATGTTAGTTCCCTATTTGTAGGAGCTGGTTACTCTTAGTTCTCATCCCTTGCTAAAACAACCAGAAATTTCAAACGCTGGAAGACATCTCTCTGCATTTGAGTTTCATTCTGTCCTACAGAATGCTGGTAAGTAGCTAAAGCTTGCTAGCGTTGACTTATATCATTTCTGCACGTTTCTTTAGCTCATTTTCACTTGTCCTGCATTGTATTTCTTGCATCTCTATTTGTCCTTTTCCATTTCAGTTGCCTTCAATATTTCAAATCTTAATCTTCTTTTACATTTTTTTTGAAGCCAAGGAGAGTCCAGAAGATGGCCTTGTCTTGCTTGATGCAAGGAATCTTTATGAGACAAGAATTGGGAAATTTCATGCACCAAATGTTGAAACTTTGGATCCACAAGTTAGACAATACAGTGATTTGCCATCATGGATAGATGGTAGTTATGATCAATTGAAAGGGAAGCAAATCCTCATGTAAGGGCTCCTTTTAACAATAATAATTCTTTTAGGCAATTTTTTTGGTCGAAAGCATTATTCTAGTATGTTCATGTAAAAGGCAAAATGGGGTGATTTGAGGATAGGATTTGTCACGTAGCAGTTATTTTTGTAGTTAAATATCTTAGAGTAAATTATGGCACGTGATGCACCTTGTTGGTTTATTACAGGTATTGCACTGGCGGAATCAGATGTGAGATGGCATCAGCATATATTAGGTCAAAAGGTTTTGGCTTTGAGAATGTGTTTCAGGTATGCTCCTTGATTAACACCTAGATTGAACTGCACCCACCTCCCCTCTCCTCTTTTTTTCCTAAGAAATTTTGTTGTTAACTTGATTTTGGCTTGTAGCATGATCATAATCTGTTCACACTACCTTCAATAAGTCCGTAGCAATATAAATGCCTCGATGCCTTTGTGTAAGAAAATATGATTGACTGTGAAGTGTGTGTGTGTTTTTTTTTTAAAATTGATGGTTAATAGTGTAACTTTGATGGCATGCATTCCTATTATTTTGGATCAATTGCAGCTATTCGGTGGGATACAACGATACTTGGAGCAATTTCCAGATGGTGGTTTCTTTAAAGGAAAGAACTTTGTTTTTGATCACCGGTATGATTTTTGCATTCTTGCACTTTATCATAACTTGGTATTTGTTGAGAATAATTCCTGTAGCTGTTCTTCATGAATAATTGAGTACATTAGTTCAGTTATTTGTTTTGTTGGTTGTTTGATGGTTTGAATGTTTTATAACCATTCATGGTTTCTATAATCTTTTCAATTTCTTCTGCTTGTGATTTACTATTAGTTCCAATATTAGTGCTACTATTATTGCCGCTATCATCAACTCATCTTTTCTACTATTATTCCAATCCCTTTTTTAGTCTGCTATTCCCGGATTCTTCTCTTAGCTTTCTTGTGTTAAAATCTGCAATACTTAATGGTTTTATTGATTTTATTCACCATTTGGGAGTATTGTTGCAGTAACTAATTGTAAATGCTGATATCCTTGACATTTTTTTTCTTTGTTTTGTTTCACTTGTTATTTATAATCTATGGTAATGACATGGGATGCTTTCAGTGTAATGATGGATTGATTGTATATGTTGATGCCCAGTAGTGAAATGGTAACCTTGGAAACGGTTGAAGATGAATGGGTTGCTGCTGCAACATATTGGATTATAATCTGTACCTCATTTTTATTGTGACTGTAGGATATCTGTTGGGAGCTCAGATGCAAACGTTATTGGTGCCTGCCTTACTTGTGGGTGTTCGTTTGATGATTATTCTTCACGTAGCAGATGTAATTATTGCAGAATGCTTGTTTTGGTCTGCAATCGTTGCCAGGTATGATCCATAATCTGCATCTTTTCCATAAATTGACGCTGTGGAAAATTAGTCCTTCCAAACCCGTCCAATATCTGTTTTTGTCTCCCCTGCCCCCACCCTCTTTCTTGTCTTGTGTTTTTTTTTGGCTTCTAAAGCCTGTTATTGTGGTCCACCAGAATGAAGCTGCACCCTATGTTTGTGAGTTGTGCCAACAACAGGGCAAGGCTGTAAGGATGATGCAGCTAACTGAAACTAGTGAAGCTGAAACACCACTGCCTGAGGCTGAGTTTCAAAACGCTCCATTGGATGCTACCTTTTCATCTCAAATGCCTCAGCAAGATGGTAAGGTCTGTGATCTATATTATCTTGGCAATAATTGCTCTCTACGTTCTGTCAAATTGTTGTCCAGTTAATTGATAACTAATCTACGACTGTCAAGGAGTTGCGAATTGTTTTGGAGGAGAATTACTATGTTAAAATTAGAAATTTCTCGCTGCAATGTTTCTGGGGCAGAAATAAGTTACCAGACTAGTGGTTGTTCAAAGTTTGGTATGGTTAATAACTTACTATAGAATTTGTCTGATTGATTTTTTCATATCTAAGAAATCTTGATTTTGAGGAATAATAAATTTTGTTTCACCTTTGTCTACACTCCTAAAATTTGAGGACTTGGTGATTAAATGCTATAGTTTGCTAAAAGTCGGTAATATGGTGCTGCAGATGTCAGGTCGGCAAGAAAACTCAGAATCTTATGCTTGCATGGATTTCGGCAGAATGCATCAGGTTTTAAAGGAAGAACAGCATCGTTAGCAAAAAAGATCAAGAAAATTGCTGACTTATTTTTTATGGATGCACCTCATGAGTTGCCGTATATTTATCAACCCCCTGTATTGGATCAGCATGCAAATTGTGCATCAACATCATTGCCCTCAAATCCTCCTCCACCTTCGGGGAATTGTAAGAAGAAATATGCTTGGTTTGTGGCTCCCAACTTTGACAGAGGAGATAGAGCTGATTGGAAGGTGGCCGACAACTCATTTGATCCGCTTCAATACCAGCAGCAAACTGATGGTTATGATATTTCACTAGCTCATTTGAAAGCTGTCTTCGCTCAAGAAGGGCCTTTTGACGGAATATTGGGGTTTTCACAGGGAGCAGCGATGGCTGCATTAGTCTCTGCACAACAAGAGCAGCTTAAAGGAGAAATGGACTTCAAATTTGTAATATTGTGCTCAGGCTTTGCTGTCCACAAAAAGGAGATGCACTGCGAGTTGATCAAATGCCCGTCTCTTCACATTTATGGCAATGAACATGGCAAAGACAGGCAGATAGCCAACCAAGCTAGCAAGGAACTTGCTTCTCTGTATGATAAAAGTAGTTTGGTTATTGTTGAACATGATTGTGGCCATATAATTCCTACGCGGTCTCCGTACATTGATGTGATCAAGGACTTCCTAATTCGTTTTTTGCAATAGGTCAAATGGTCTCGACAGTGTTTTATTCTCTCATTGCTCTTCCGTATGCCCCTTTCTTCCCGAAGAAGGGAAAATGTGTACAATTCAGTTTGATGTTTATTTCAAGAGACACTGCGAGAAGAAGGTACTGGTGTTGTCACAGCAAGAAGTTGCCGAGGTAATTTTTGTTTTGTCTTGTAATTGAAACTTTCTTAGGGCCCGTTTGGTATATTGAAATTGATTTTTATGGATATGAAAATGGAAATGGTGATGGATATGGAGATGGAAATGAGATTTAAATGTATGTTTGATATGTCATGGAAATGAGGGTTAATTTTTATATCAGAAGTCTAAAATGCTCTTATAATTAAAAAAAAAAAAAATCATCTCCACAAATGGTTCTTTCCTCCACTCCGAGTAAAAAAAAAAAAATCTCTCTCCTCCTCTCCTTCCTCGCTGATCTACAAAATTGCAAGGGGATCGCTTCGTGGGTCGTGTTCATTGGTGATGGTTGGGGCTTTATGGCGGTGGCGTGAAAGGTAGTCGGAAGACGAGCGTTCTTGGTGGCTGAGGAGCTTCGATCATCCTCACCGTTGCCAAAAGATCTGCCAACTGCAAGCTCACGACTTGTGCTAGCCGGCGGTGCTTCAGAGATGATGGTGAAGAGAACCGTTTGTTGCTGCCGTCGTTGAATGTGAGGGTGTGGTGTTGGAGTCGGAGCAATGAAGGTCGGTAAGGGTCTGAAGAGAGGATGAAATGAGACCGTATAGAAGGGCAAAAAAGATTTTGACTACGTGAAATTAAAAATCTTTATTTTTTGGGTGGCGTTCAATTGGATGGAATTAAGAAGATTTGGCTTCCGCATGGAATTGTAAAAAATTTCAATTCCATTATACTAAACATACCTAGGCATGGAATTAAGACCCAATTCCAATTCTATCTCCCCCCAATTCCATTGTACCAAAAACATGCTCTTATTGATTTCTGACTCTGGGAAAAAATCTTGATCTCAGTTATTGTCATCATTAGGTTTGGATTTGGACGGCGTCGGCGTCGGCGTCAGCGTCAGCCTAGTGTATGTTGTTGTAACTTAAGCTCGACCTTAGGATTTGGGATCCAACTGCTAGCACTGTGACACGTTCTTACGGACTCCTTTCCTTCCAAGGAAACATATCCGACTTGCCTTGAGTAGAAAAATAATAGTATCTTTGATATTAAATATAAGATAAAATTAATTTCTTTTTTAGAGATTAAGAAAACTAAATATATCATATATTATGTATCTTTAGATTATATATTAATTAAATCAATTAGTTTGAAAAAAAAATATTCTAAAGTAATTTAATTAGTTTCTTTAATTTATCTGAAAAAATCAATTTTATCTTATAATTAAGGGTTAAGGTGCAAATTTACCAACAAAATTTTTTCCAAGGAGCGACTGGCACAAATATCTTTTAAAAGGGGCACAGTTATAAAGGGGCATTCACCACAAAAACCGTTAAATTCATACTAATGTCGTTAAATTATAAGAGAAGAAAACTCCCAATGACGTTAGTACGGATTTAACAGTTTTTGTGGTGGATGAAACTTTTTAACTGTTCATTAGTATTTTTACCCCTTCTAAAAGATATTTATTTTAGACGCTCCTCAAACAAAACTTTATTAATAAATTTACACCTTAACCCTATAATTAAAGTGAAAGGAGTTAGTGATATGGACGAGGACAGTGAGTGCTATAATTAATGAGAAATAAAGATGAATAGTATAGTTGGTTAGACATCTTATTTTCCATATTTTCTTCCCCGCCTTTTCAGCCCAAGATATTAAGATATTTTTCGGCTTGGAGTTATACATCTTATCAACCTTTGAATGAGGAGTTTGTTGAATTACAAGTATATTTCTAGGGTTATGGAGGCTGTGGTACGAACGGCGTTAAGGGTAGCTAGTCGTTAGCTGGTAAAATTTACGCATCTTGCCTTTGTTCCTCTTTGTTTTTTTAATTGAAAGCCACCACCTAACCTTTTTTTTTTCTTATAATTATTTAGTTACTATTTCATAGTTATATTGCCAGGAAAAAAATGAAAGTGTAATTTTCATACGTCAAACACGAAAGTTGTGCGTCTGGTTTTCCTTGCTTGTAATGGTAAATTACAGTGACATGTCCAAAGAAACCTTCAAACCACGGAAAGTGGCATAAAGTATAAACAAGTAATTCCTCCATTTTTAAGAGGACATTGAATTACATGGCAAAGATGTTGGTTTCCTTTGTAATGCTTAGGCCCGTTTGGTACACAATGTATTTTAACAGAAAAGTTATAGAAAGGAATGGTTGGAAAAATTTTCAACTGCAGAATATTTAGGGGCTGTTTGATTTTATTTTTAAAAACAATAAAACATGTTTAGTAAACTGTTTTTCAAAAATTGTTTTTTTAAAAAAAATGTTTTTAAAAACTAAAAAACAAAAACAGTTTTTAATTGTTTATTTTTTATTTTTTATTTATTTTTTGAGGTTGTCACTTATCCACTATCAACACTACACTACTAATGACAACCACTTCCACGTCACCACCGACAACTGCACCGCCACCTCATTTCAAAAACAAATTTTTCAAAGTGATCTATCTAAATAAATTTTGTTGTTGTTTTATAAAACTGTTTATGATAACAGAATCAAACAAGTCCTTAGTATGCCAAAGAATAAAAAATAAACTAAAAAAATTCTTCCATTCTTATTTGGCCATTTTCTGGATACCAAATGATCCATTATTATATAATAACAATGATAAAGTCTTATTTATTTCATTATGTTAGGTCGGTTACATGAATCATACTCCACAATTTAACTCAATCCAAAATCAAACAATCCGTAATAGAACAAAAGAAAAAATCAATGGAACTTCAAACGCTGGCTGGATTTGGTGCTGGATTTTTTTTCCCCGCATGAAAACAGTATACATTAACTCAAAAAAAGGAGTTACATCTCTAAAAAGAAAACAAATACAACACAACACTACCAGCCTGGATATTCCTCGTCAAGCACCGCCTCTCCTAATGGGAGGTGGTGGCTGATAAAAAATGTAAAAATTTTCAACAAAAATATGAGTTAGCTTTGCTAAATTGTCCGCTAAGCTGATTGTTTCCGTAGGAACATGGTGTTCTGCGTTTAAAATGAGAATAGCTTGGGCTTGCTTGTGAATTTTGTTTAGAATAACGATTGGAACTTTTAAAGACAGTTTTTTAATCGTGATGTACGATATATAAGATAAGTATGTGATAGAGGTTTTATCTTGATTTAAGTAAAACACACTTATAAGCTCTTCATAAGCTATCCCAAACAAGCTTATAAAAATAATTATTTTTGAATTTTGAATGAAACACAACCAACAACAACTGTCCTTTCGTTGGCAAAGCTACCGCTTTCCTAGTGATGCTGATCGGACTAACCGAGAGAGACGAATGAACGAGGCACCGTGGTTCTCCTCATAGCATATATCAATGCTATCATCAACTTTTTTTTTTTGGTCAACAATGCTATCATACACTTTGGCCACTCATGTGAGAAAAGGTAATTATATATTTTTTTTTTGGACAAAAAAAGGTAATTATATTCGGAAACGTCATTTCTGACATTTACCTTCAAACCGATAAATTTCGGTGGGAATTATATTTAAGTCCATTTAAAAGAAAAAATAAAAAAAAACTACTCTTGAAATTATCAATGACACTTCTAAATTTATTAATTGAAGCTCTGAATTTATCAATAAAATCATTTTTTCATTTTTTCTTTTATACAGAATCATCAGAATATAATTCTCCTTAAATTTTAATATTACATTGGAATTTGTACGACGTAAATTTAATAGGAGGGCAAATGTGAGCATAGGGGTAGGCGTGGGACGCGCCGAAGGGTTAAATTGGGGAGGCTACCAAAGCATCAAATCCAACAACGTCGCCCATCAAACATTCGAATCTTCAACCAACCTTAATTAACCCTCTCATTACTTCTTGGCAACCGTATCACCTATATCATTAATTGTCCATCCCCTCCACACTACACTAAAAATAATTGGGGAAAAAAGATAACTATGATTAATTTGTAACCAAAAAAATCTGATGAGAAAGCCATTTTATTCATTAAT
Organism: Inga oerstediana; assembly: GCA_963210345.1. Lineage (NCBI taxonomy): Eukaryota > Viridiplantae > Streptophyta > Magnoliopsida > Fabales > Fabaceae > Inga > Inga oerstediana. The sequence continues at coordinate 2,269,448 of OY723401.1, forward strand.
CCATCACCAAATGTTTGGACAGCCTAGATATAAAAAAGGGGAAATTTTCTCCTAGACTAATGAAACAATTTTATTTCAGTCACCACTTAAAAGATTCTAAAATTTTATTAGGTTAAAATGGAATCAAGTTTTGTAGATAAAAAGATAACAATACCCCTATTTTATTTTTTTTGAATCTCCTTATTTATCCAATAAATGTCTATATTTATTTTGCGAATGAAAAAAAAATGTTTTAACTCTCTATATTTTTTTGAATTCCTTTATTTATTTTGAAAATTCATTCATTTATCTTGTAAATTCTCTTATTTTTCTTGTCAATGGCTAAAATATTCTTGTTGACTCTATGATTTTTTTTGAATCATTTTATTTATCTTGTAAATGTCTTTATTAGCTTATAAATGCCCTTATTTATTTTTTAAATACTCTTATAAAAAAATAAAATAAAAACATTATTGTGTCTTCACCAGAAAAAAACTTAATTTCTTTTTTAGCCAAACGTGGGCGATGGAATTCAAATTACTTCTAGAAGGCTAAATGAAACTCTCCCAATAAAAAAAGGCAGAGGTTATGACGGTGAGTTGACGAAGCAGTGGCATTTTTGTATTTTATGGGAAGTTGAAGGGCAATTTGATATATGGAGAATTATAAGAAGCCACCAGTGTGAGGGAAGGTGGGGGCAGTAAAAAGAAAGCGAGCAGAGAACGATCGGAAGCGGGAAGAAGATCAAAGATGTCTCTGGTGACAGAGGAATTGAAAGCGAAAGCAGAGGTGTACCATGGCGACGAGCTGTGTCAGGAGAAGTCAAAGTTCTTGCTGAAGGAAATAGGGCTGCCCAATGGGCTTTTGCCTCTGAAGGACATGGAAGAGTGTGGGTATGTGAAGGAAACAGGGTTCGTGTGGCTGAAGCAGAAGAAGAGCACCACCCACAAGTTCGACAAAATAGGGAAGCTCGTTTCCTATGCCCCGGAGGTCTCTGCTCATGTGGAGCATGGCAAGATCAGGAAGCTCAATGGTGTGAAGACCAAGGAGCTTTTGGTCTGGATCACTCTCAGCGACATCTTTGTGGATGACCCTCCCACTGGCAAAATTACATTTAAGACCCCAGCTGGCCTCTTCAGGTGTTTCCCAGTTTCAGCCTTCGAGATTGAGGAGAAGGGGAAAGATGGCAAGGGCAACGAAGGTAAAGAAGCTGCCGTGGAAGTGAAAGAGGTCTGATTTTCTGTATTACTATTTATATTTAATAATAATGATAATTTATCTATATCTATCTGTTGTCATCGTTTCGGGTTTATTGTTGTTATCAGATGATCCTTGCACTACAATGTAAGCGGGTGCTAAAACCCAATGTATGTTGTGAAAACCGGATTGCACCGGACGGTCGCACCGGTTCAACCTGTACCGGGGAGGTTTTTGGCTCATTTCGTATGGTTCAGCTGTTTTACCATTTAACCTGTTTTGTGCGGTTTCAGACCGGTTTTTAGGCCGGAATCGGAAACTGTTTATTAATATTATTGACATGTTATTATATTATTTTTAATGATTTTAATATATTAGAACTTAAGATTTAGAAAAAATAATACATAGAAGATTTTGTATATGCTTATTTTTAAGTAATATTAAAATTTCATATTTATTTTTTATATTTATATAATTATATATAAGTATAATATTATTTTTATTTAATTATTATGTTATCGGTCCGACCATACGACCTATAACCTGATAGCCTCTCCAGTTCGATATCCGATCCGGCTTTTAAAACATCTAAAATAAAATATCGCTAAAACCCATATGCACGCCTCCGCATTAAAAGAAATGAATCCCTTTTTATTTGGGAGGGTACCAGAATGAATCCCGTTTCTTCTGAAACTGAAGTTCATTTAAGCTAGCGATTACTGATTAGTGAGTAAATGCGATTTACCGGGGTTACACTCTAGCCGAATCGAACCAATTCAATGGAAAAACAAGGACGAGGATGACAGTAGAACTGGATTTTGTTACAAATTGAACGCGATCATTTTTCTAAATAAATCAATAAAAGATTTGTATATATTTATTTCTACATACAAGGGTGCATGTGGATATATATAAGGAGGTGGGTTCTTTTCTTTTTTTCTCCACCACTAACACCAAGGCAAGATATTTTAGAGCGTGATCAAGAACATAAGTTTAGTAAGAGAAAACTGTCTGCATTCATTAAAATCATGATTTTGATATTGTCGGCATGAGATTGAGAACTAACATAAATTAAATTAGTTAGTTAACTTGGCATGGCGTTTCGCAACAAACATTCAGTCGCGGGTTCACGGATTTTGCACCTGCGTATTACCAGGCCGTTTGATGTTTTTGACGCTCCCACCATCTATTACTTCGCTAACGCGGCCATCTAATCTATCTATGAGCAGTTAGTTTTTTTTTTTTTTTCATTTCTGAGATTTCAAATGAGTAAAAAGTTAATAATGCTGCAAAGAAGCATACAGTACAATGTACTGTTATTCAAGGGGCAAGAAAAAGATGATGATGATTGGGAAACTGGATAAAATGTCACCCTTATCCCCAAAATTAAGGAGGCAAAAACAGGCCACGAAAACTTTTTCTGGTCATAATTAGATTATTTACAACGAACTTGAATAAAGCCTATGAATCCTACACCATATATTTACATTATAGAATCTTCCCCTATATATTTACAGTATATGGATCAGACAAGAATGTGGGACTTGGCAGCATTACGGGAACAAATTTTCCTGCCGCTCTTGTTGAGACCACAAACACATATCTCAAGCAGCTCATAATCCTCGTCCCAGAACAACAAGGACGCCGTCTTAGGATCCTTCAAAAGCATCTTAGACGAAAGGAAAGCAGCAATGGTCCATGTTTGATAGAGGCGAGCTTGTTTCCCCACAAATTTGCCGCTCCGAGTGTCATAATACTCCGGCCAACCATCCATCGGCAGCCTCTTCTCCACCAAATCCACCGCCTTCTCCGCTAGTACTACCCTCCCCATTTTCATGCATGCCAGTGTGAACTGCCAACCAAACATCACTTCTAATGCATCATCATATATAACAAATTTAAAATGCAATGTCACATTATGAGTGTAACCATGACATGTTTTTTATGTTGTTGATTTGCCAAGGGCTTCTGCATTGGTTCAAATCTCTCAATCACATCGGATTCTGTTTGTCAGATAAGTTCACTGGTGGTCTAAAACTGGGCATATATAAGTTGGTTGGTCCAGTTTGGAAACTCAAGTATTAATTGTATACATCTGTTCCAGGTTGCACAATGTTTTGTGTTGGAAGGTTTATCTGCTACCTATGTATAGTAAATGTTTGGTCCACGCTACAGGCAAATGATTCCTGGTGCATGTGTTATATTAGGTACATGTTCTTTTGCTTTCTTCCTAAATTTCTTGGCCCTATCCCCATAACAAGCGTAACAACAACAACCAACAACCAACAACTTATGTCAGAAATTAGTGATTCAACAGTTGAGACATCCATACACACCAAAAGATGGACCAACTAAAATAAATATTTTGAATTGCTCTTGGGAGGTAACTTTACCTGCCACAAAAGTGTTGGCCAAGATCCGCCATTGTGATACGACCAAGGGCTGCACAAGTTAAACAAAAACTTTAAATCTAGATGTAAACCGCAGAAGCGATTCTGACTATCAGACCATGAAAAGATTCAACATACTACTCACAGGTAATCGAACCCCGAGGAACTAGAAATCAGTAGCAGAACTTACGTGTTCTTTGGGTCAGAACCAGTGACTACACGCCAATCTTCTGACTCCAACGCAGGATAACATATCTTAAGAGGCATTTGCCCCACAAGATCATCCCATTTCTGTTCTATCAGACTCAAAATAGCCTCGTTCTGCTTGGGGGTACCCAAAGCTGAAATGATGGACCAAACATTCCCAAGCATGAAAAACCTGAAATCCATGTGTGCTGGCTGCAAGTTGCCAATCAGATACCCACCATCCTCTGGCATCCAATCCATCAGCCACATAGGAATTTGTTCTGGATAGATGTTGAACTTGTTAGTGGCATCTGTGGAATATTCTTCTGTCTTATACCTGTATATCTCATTCATCCTTTTCTTATCCAGCCAATAATATTCTCTGATGTGGAATGACAGTGCACTGAGTCTGTTGTTAATGGCCCTAACCAGATTCCTGGATCCATCACTTACTTCCACCATCTCACGGGCACAACGGAGGGCTGAATAAAACAGTGCCTGAACTCACAGTTTATAAGCTCATCATGTCACGGACACAAAAAATAAAACCAAGAGTATAGGGCAATGACAACTGATTAAAAACAAAAATATGGCACAGCACTTGATGTAGTTTCACTCACCTGGATCTCAAGTGGGTGACCATGAATGCCCATTCTCCTGTCTATCATGCAAGACCCATCAGTGACCAGCAGAGAAGGGAACATATCAAAACCATCAGTTAGACACAAGTTAAGGATCATTTTTAAGCCTGTTTGAACATCCACCCTCTGTTGCACGCTGTAATCACCAGTGAGCTTTCCATAAGCCCGCAACAAGATGATCCACCACAGCCCTTGTGAAGAAACCAGCATAGAAATAACAGAAGAAAGTCAGATTATGCTGTTAAAAATTTTGGATCGTGCTCATGGTTTTCTAATGCACAGGCAATTTTCATAATCACGGTTCCTTTACATGCATATTCGGGAAAAAATGAAGGAATGCACGAACCTGAATCCACAGGGGCAACTCGCCCAATAGCTGATTCCCCAAAATCAGGATCTAAAGCTTCTTCGTAGTTATCTTTCTCAAGAGGAGTGGTCTTAACTTTGAAACTTGCAGGCATTAAGCCTTGCCCTGGGCTGTAACAGTCCACTGTCTTCTCCCAACTCTGTTAAAATTAAGCAAAACTAAGAAAATTGAAAAAAAAAAAAAATTCATTCTTGTAACCACGCATTAGTTCGTGTTGTCACATTTTGGGTTACATACGGGCCAAGAGACTTATGCGATGTGACCGTGTAATTGCATGAACAATGATGACTAATATTCATGAATTTTGGTATTAACTAAATATTCAAAGTTCAAAATTCACGCAATCTGCAGTTAGCAGAATTGTTTGGCAGGAATAGGAGAGAAAGCTGGCAAGTGGCAACTAAGCTATTAAATAACCTGAAAGGCATAAATACCTGCAATTGCAAATTGTATATAAGGAAGTTCTTGACGATCTCGTGTTCCCCCTTAAGCAAGAAAGCAAGAGCAGAAGGGACAAAATCCCGAAGAAAAACCTGATCGTAATTCAACGGCTGAGTATCACCGGGATCATTTGCAGCCACCGTCCCCACAGGATTGCCACAGTAAGTCACAACTGCATTTCGCAGTAATTTCCATGCCTCTCTCTCCACGTCTATTTCCTCGCCTTCACTCCGTGAATTTACATCCTTTGATTCATTCCCACCTTTTGAATGCTCTATGTTCACTTCTTTAGGTTTCACATTATTTTCACTCTGAATATAAACCGTCTCAAATTTATTGTCATTGCCACGTGACTCGATGAATGTTGAGCATTCCCGAGCTCTTTGAGCGGCACTTGCGACTAGAGATGCGACTCTTTTGTTTGTGGCTAAAGAAAAAGACCTTGAAGCTAACCTCAAGCGGCGAAAATTCGAAGAGGGCAAGGCTTTAACTTTCTGGGCTTCATTAATTATACGGGGGAACCCCAATGTTAGGTGAGAACAGTGATTGCTACGATCAAAATTGAGTCGATATTTAGACACATTGCTAACTACATTATGGGGATATTTTGCACTTGGGTCCCCAAAAAATGATGAATTTCTACAACCACCGAGAAGCCTGCAGGAGGGTTTCATGGTGAGATGGCCGAAATGGCGAATTGCATTCATAACAGAAGAATCCCAACCAGGAGGTGAATAAACAAATCAAATCTACCTCAGATGGTTTATCTCTACACAGATGTCCTGAGTTAGGATAAAAAGATTATCTAAAGAGAATAAAAGATTAAAGGGAGTTAGGGGACAAAGGTTCTAACGGTAAACAAGCAGCTTGAGATATTATTTAAGGATACAACGGCCCCTGTAATATTGGAAAAGAAGAATGGTGATGTGGGAAGAAGATAGGCTTTTGTCCATATAAAACTCTCAACTTTCTGGTAGCTAAGAGAAATCAAAGTTGGATTAATAGGGTCAAATAATATAGTAACCCAGATTTTTTTTTTTTTTTTTGGCCAACGTATAGTAACCCAGATTTTGAGTTATCCTTTGGCGAAACAAAATATAGACAAGAATCGCCGTTTAGCCCTGCCTGTGCGGAGGGCCAATGGCTTCATATGAAGTTGGTAACCACGTGGTGTTGAAGTTGGGATTAAGCTTTTGGATTTTGCCTTTTAAGATTTTTTTCTCATTCTGCTATATTATCGGTGCTTAGGAGCCTAGATGGTTATTTACTATTTTTAAGTGTTTTTTCTTGACCTTGTATTTTCGGTGGTGCGAGGGATTTGGGTTTGACGCATTGACGTTAGAAATTGAGATGCTGTACGTGAAGAAATAACAGTCAGATTTTTTGCTAATAAACCAATTTCCTGCAGGTATGATGAGTTTATTACTATTAATTCATTACCCTTTGTTGTATTATGTTCACATTTTTCCTTTTACGTGAAATTAGATGTAGGCCTGCGTATTTTATATATATTCTCAACTTTAAAAGGGTATTTTTGGGCACAACCCTGGCATTGTATTAAAGAAATGTTTTGAATCGGAGAAGAAAGAGTATCCATAATGCGGGTTAATGATACTCTAATCATTGCCATAGGGAAGGATTCGACAAGAAGAGTCAACTTTTTTTTTTTTTTTTTATGGAAAAGTCAAATGGATTTAAAGCGGAATAACAAATAGGAAAAATCCCTATCAAATACCATTTAAAATAACAAAACCCACAAAAATCTTTTATAACATCTAAAAGATAGAAAAGGGATGTGGGATGTATCAGGGATATTGAAGTTTAATGCTAAAGACCAAAATGTCTTTCAACTCATTTACTCACACGGGACGACTCCAGACTGCAGGAAGGCTCAGGGTTCTCTCCTAGAAGGGTCACATTGGGTGGTAGAAGGCTCATCGTCGTCCCCAAATCGGGAAGCGTGGGTGCCAGGTGGAAGCTGTCGCAACATCATGCATTCGCTGGTGGAGGAGTATTTCATGTTGATCAAACTCAATGTCTTGTTCTGTGTAACGTTTTTTACTCTTCAAATTCTAGGTTACCTATTTTAGTTTAACTTTTGTGGATATTTTTTTTTTTTGATGGTTTATGCAATAGACCATTTTTGGCCTTCGGTGCACCCACCTTCCAGGTATCCGGCGTTAACCTGAAGGCCAACGCCGGATTTACCGACATGGGCCCCCGACAACCGACTAGTCCTGGCGCCCCCAATCTGATAGGCCCGACAGGAATTCACCTCTTTGAGGCGCCCCAGGGGAGAGAGCTCCCAATGGAAATTCTTTACACCTTCTGTTTCCTGGGATCGAACCCAGGAACGGATTGGTGTGGCGCAGATGCCTACCCATCTGCGCCAACTTCCATTGGTAACTTTTGTGGATTTTGTTTGGGTTTTTGAAACACAAAAAAGCTAGGCACTTGTTCAAATAGGAATAAGTAATTCACGCGAGAGACACAGAGAGGATGTTGTTGTCATGAAGAATTTGTTAGAACAAGCGTTTCACCCAAGAGGGAGGGTGAATTGGGTGATACTAAAATTTTGTCGGAATTATAAAACTTTAACAGTGGAATTAAAACAGTAATGAGTAAGGAGAAATATCACCGAAGTGTACACCAGGAATTATACTGGTTCGGTCACAACCACTTTGACCTACGTCCAGTCCTCAGAGCTTCTCTGAGAGTTTCACTATAACTTCCAAGATTCAGTGGGTTCTTGGCACCTCAGTACAAGCAAGTTCCTTCACCTGGACACTCGCTCCCCCTTACAAGTTGTAATCCAATCCCAACTCAAGGTTCCACAACCTTAAGTTATCTCAATAACAAATATTGAGTTTGAATGAAATATCTCTCTTACAAAGTGAATAAGAATCACTGAAGCATAGAAATATAATTTCAACGGTAAAACAGAGCAATGAACTTGATAATTCGTTTGTGTATGTTCTTGATGATCTTTATCTGTTTGGATGTTCCCATATATATAGATATGTTGGTGATGACCGTTGGAACATTTTCTTTCGTCCGTTGGAGAGTGCGCAGCCACTATTGACTTTTCAAGTTTTTGAAAAATATCCGTTGGCGGTGGTTGGCATTTGAACGTTTGATTTGACTTCCCTTTCTTGACATGATTCCTTCATTGTTTATCTGTAAATATGCTAGAAATACTAATACAATGAAAGATTAATCATATAGGAAACAATTTAATGAACGTTTGAATGATTTCTAAATTTCTGGGTAAGCTTACTCGAGTAACTACTCGAGTATTACTTGAAGGTTACTCGAGTACTTACTCGAGTATCATCGGGAAATCTTTGATCAACTGCAAGTCAATGAATAAATACAAGATTACTCGGGTAGTGCATGGAATAACCAATTTTCAAACCTTTGGAAATATCTGTTTACTCGGGTACCTACTCGAGTAATGAACTTATAACTTTATGAGTTACTCGGGTACCAACTTCAGTAAATCTTCAACTATACTTGTGGTTACTCGATGCTCTACTCTAGTAATGTTGGCAATATTTCAAGGCCGAGAGCACTTACCTCATTACTCGGGTATGGACTCGAGTAATGCACTCATTTTTGCATAGGTTACTCGGGTACCAACTCGAGTAAATGAGATTTTTGTGCATGACTTACCCGGGTAATGACTTGAAGTTTTCCTTGAAAGTGTTTCTGCATACTCGGGTACTTACTCGAGGAATCCACTTAAAATAGAACATTAAAAAAACTTGCATACTAGAGTAAGGACTCGAGGAAAATGAGATAAGATTATATCAAGTTAATCGGGTACCACCTTCAAGTTTTAACTTATCTTAGTGCGTTACTCGAGTAGCTCCTCGAGTAACATTAGCAGTAGTACTAAGTGCCGAGAACTCCACATTTTCAGAAACAGAGTTACTCGAGTAGCTACTCGAGTATCTTTGGCAACCTGAAAGCAACTGGAAGTTTTTCACATGGTTACTCGAGTAGCGCCTCGAGTAACATTGGCAGGCCGAGAGCAACTCCAAGTTTTTACCTGGTTACTCGAGTAGCTACTCGAGTAACATTGGCAGGCCGAGAGCACCTTGAAAAAACTTACACTATTACTCGAGTACTTACTCGAGTAACGTTGGCAGTTTACTGGAAGTTGTCTCTGGTTACTTCAAGTTTTATCTCATTACTCGAGTAGCTCCTCGAGTAATGCCTTAGAAAACTTGCTTCTGATCAAGTTCCTCAGCATTTTCTCTTGGTCTTTCTTCATTACTCCAATGCTTACTTCAAGTGATGCTTGTTCCTGTCATTACTTTGTTCAAACTTGTTTATTAATCATTTCCTTTTTAAACCATTCTTTTGTTATCATCAAAACATGAGATCTAACAGAATTTGATGTTCTAAAAATTCCATTACTGTACTTGTCATTTCCATTATTACTCTTGTTAATTGTGACAGTTGATGTAATTAAAGTATACATGAAGGAACAACTTTTTTTGGGTTCATGACTTATATACATTGGGTGTAGATTGAATGAGTAATGTAAAATTGTCATTTGAACCATTTACTTAATAGTTATTGTTATGAACATTTGTGGTTTTTGTTAATGTCAGAATAGAACTTGTTATTCCCATTACCATTATCGTCAACACCAATAAAAATTTTGTCATTCTTATTAGTGAACTTGTTAGAGACCTACCCTTTTGGGCCAACACTCTCAAAATTGGTGAAACTAATTTGTCATTCCCATTATGATTCTCGTTGAAACCATTAAAAAATTTGTTATTTACATTAGTTAATTTATCAGCGTGCACCCTTTTAGGCCAACACTTTCACACGTTTGGTGAGAATATGTTGTCATTCTCATTACCATTCTCGTCAAACACATTAAAGACTTTGTCATTTCTATTAGAGAACTTGTCAGAGATTAGCCCTTTTGGGCCAACACTCTCAAAGTTGGTGAGACTAATTTGTCATTTCCATTATGATTTTGGTCAAAACTATTAAAAACTTTGGTATTCTCATTATGATTCTTATCATCTTCCAACCATTTTGGGCCAACACTTTTACATGTTTGGTGAGAATATGTTGTTATTTTCATTACCAATCTAGTCAAACCCATTAAAGACTTTGTCATTCCCATTAGTGAATTTATCAGAGTCTACCCCTTTTGGGCCAACACTTTAATATACAAGATCTGTTGATTTACTTGCTTCTTGTACAATAAAAGTGCATAATAACATACTGTTGGAATAAAGGGACTATTGCTTTAGTAAATTAATATACACACTAACAGTACATCACAAAAGGCCACTGTTATGAATCAGTATATGCAACACCCCAAATTTTATTCATCAAGTATACATTGTAATTATTTGAGAAATTCAATAAAATGGTGAATATTCAAGAATTTGAATCTTATGAATTTTGAAATATTCATATTCATAAAGAAACGGGCAAATTAATTCAAGAATTGAATTAATTTACAAAGGTGATCGAAAAAACACTATTTTGCCAATTTAACCCAAGATTAATTATTTTCTAATTAATTGAAGTTAATTTCAATTAATTAAGGAAAATAAAGAAAAATATATAATTGGATTATTCTTAATGGAATAAATCAAGAATTAGGAAATTAGAGGGAGTTATACATAATTCATTTAATTGAATTATGGAATATTAAAACACAATTTTAATTCCCTTTCTCTTCCATAATTTCGCCCCACACATGAAAGTAGAGGAGAAAAATTCAATTCCAAGAACCCATGCCAAAATGCTACATGAAAATTTAGTGTTAGTTGGTTAGATGGGAAAGGAATTGGTTTGGCTAACTAAAGGGAGAGGGGGACAGTTTTTGGAGGAGCAAGACAAGGGAAAATCTAGTTCAAACCCAATTAAAGACAGGTGATGAGAAGGCATGGCATAAAGTTAAGAGAGTTTGGCATAAAGTAGAGGGTATGGTTGGAGGTAAAGGAGCAGGAATGATGTGCATGATAGGTGATGTGATTTCAACCCTTAATGAGATCAAGGGCTGGGAAGAAATAAGACTAAATTAATAAAACACACATTATCTTCCCTTTCTCATACATATTTCGGCCAAACCAAGGCAAAAAGATAGAAGAGGAGAGCTCAAGGAGGAGGAAGTCTAAGGTAGGTATTGTTGTTCTTGTGTTCAAGCTTCCTCTCTTGCATAATAGTTTATCTAATCTCTTTTTCTCCATGAATCACCATGTTAGCAAGCTAATCTCAAGGTTAAGGAGAAGAGAGAGAGGACACCATAGAGAGAGAAACACCAAGAATCAAGAGATAATCTCCAAAAACCTTAAACTTCTTAGTGTATTGATGTTGTTGATGTGATTCTTGAGTTGTTTGGTAGTTTGTTGTTGGTTTTGCAAATTTAAAAAATATAATCCTAAGGGGTTATGCTGCCCAAAATCCTTTAAATCATGATTAAAAAGTGTTTAAGTGAGTTAATCAAGGATTAGACGTGGAAGAGTACAAGTTTTGGAAGATAAAACATAACTATTTTTTGTCTATTTTCTTCAATATTTTGGTCAAGACCAGAACTGAGGTTAGAAGTTGGATTTTCATGAAAAAAATGGTTCCATTGGACTCAGTGGATAAAAATAGGTGGGGTTACAGTTAGGCACTTTTTTCGGTAGAGGCCGAAAAAACATTATTACGAAAATGCCACTGAAATCTCTAAATAGGGGATGTCAAGGGTATTTTCATAATTTTATAGTGAATTTGGTGATTTTAAGCCCTGAAATGGATTCCTTGGGTGAAAATAAGGCAGAATAACCTTGGTCAAAATTTTGGAAAAACGTGTCATCAGGCCAAGGTTTCGGGGGCATTTTGGTAAAATTTCACCATAGACTAATATAACCACAAGAAACACTATAGAAGAGTCTAAAATGATACTTGGATAGGTTATGACCTATTTCTGGTACATTTAATATCTTAGGACCGAGTCGGACGCCGGAACAACACGTTTTTCGAGGCACACTGAAAAAGGGATTTAACAAACTTTGAGATAGAGACTACCATCTTTCATACACTATGTGAATAATTATATGTATTTGTTACTGTATTTCATGATATGATTGCGTGCTAGAGGCACAGTACCTAGTTGTGGTTTGCTACCCAACAACGGTATATCAGAAAATTCTAGTTGTGGTCGATGACTTAGTTGAGGTATATTATCGGAAATCCTAGCTGTAGTCGATGACTCAGCTGAGGTAAATATAGTTGTCGATCGTATGTCTCTACGGAGATTCTTCGGAATCTCACCCTTTTTCAAAAACAAATATCTCAGTGGGTACCAGTGGGCCAAAGGGCATGGACGTAGACACCGGAAAGTGAACGGCACGTGTCTCGAGGCGAGGACAATATAGTGGTTATATTTAGTCTATCTTTTGGATATTCTGAAGAAATTTGTAAATATTAAGTTTTCACTGTATTTTCTGTATTTCGTCGACTAACGATATCGGTATTATAAATGAATATTTTTATCAGTATAATCGTACTTTTCTGTATGCCTATTGAATATCGTCTTTATTACTCTTCGATTATCGAAATGGAAACGGGTGTTGACAGTATACAAGATCGGTGATCAAAATAACAACTTTACTATGCCACCCAAAATGCGGTGCTTGGTTATTAAGTCAGACAACAGGTGTTAATCTTGATCCAGAATAATAATTTTAAAAATGTAAGATCTTTACCTATATATAATTTATTATTTTAGTCTTTAACCATAATTCTCTCAAACATAAATTGTTTTTTTCAATAAATAAAAATAACGAATTAATGATAACATGAGGTATTTCGTGTCGGATAATCACGTGATAAGGTGTGGCGCCCAACAACTAGAGGTTTTTTAATACGGGCTCCCTGGTTTTTATCATTTAAAATTATTACTCTTATATTCTTGTTGTTGTTATTGAAGTGATGGTGTAAGAGGAGGTGGGAGATCTGATTGCGGTTGTGTATACTTAGGATTTGAGAATTAGAATTGACCATTTAAGCTTTGAAGTACTTTTCTTCTCAAGCATGCTTTGAGCTTACGGTTAATTTGGTAAGAGGGGAATTGCAAGACGGACTTCGGATGATGGCCAAATGCTTCTATGGTTTATGGGATCCCTTCTAGCATTTGATATCAGACGAAAATTGGAATTCTCTTTCTGAGTATGCTAGAAGTTGAGGCATTTAGCTTACTAAGAGTACGCATATTGGGAACTGTTTGAGCTGAGTAGAGGTTTGTCAGTGGCAGTGGTTTTGACGATAATAGTAATGAGAATGACAAGTTCTGTTCTGACATTAACAAAAATCACAAATGTTCATGACACAATTATTAAGTAAAGGGTTCAAATGACAATTTAACATTACTCATTCAACCTACACCCAATGCATATAAGTCATGAACCCAAAAGAAAGTGTTCCTTCATATATACTTTAATTACATCAACTGTCACCATTAACAAGAGTAATAATGGAAATAACAATTACAGTAATTGAATTTACAAAACACGAGATTCTTCATGACAGCAATGTCCTCTCTGTGTCTCTCGCATGAATTACTTATTCCTATTTGAACAAGTACCCAACTTTTTTATGCTCCAAAAACCCAAACAAAATCCACCAAAGTTAAACTAAAACAAGTAACGTAGGATTTGAGGAGTAAAAAACGTTACACATGTGACATAACAAGACATTGAGCTTGATCAACATGAAATACTCCCCCACCAGTGAATGTATGACGCCGCGACGGCTTCCACCCGGCACCCACGCTTCATGATTTGGGGACGACGATAAGCCTTCTACCACCCAATATGACTCTTCTAGGAGAGAACCCCGAGCCTTCCTACGGTCTAGAGTCATCGCGCGTGAGTGTGTGAGTAAAAGGGTTGAAGGACAGTTTGGTCTTTAGCATTAAACTTTAATATCTTTGATACATCCCACAACATTTTTCTATCTTTTAGATGTTATAAAAGATTTTTATGAGCTTTGTTATTTTAAATAGTATTTAAATGAGATTTTCCGTAAAAAAATATAAAAGGGGAACACCAAACAGCATCTAGCACGTACAAGTGGTCGCACCAGAACGTGGCCTTCTTCGTCTTCCTTAAGTCCTATTTCAGGCCCCAGTTGCTGTGCCTCTATCCACTTACTTTCCCTGTTCTTCATTTCTCGTGCCATGGCTATAATCTTGGGCTCCCTGTTCCCAACATCACTGCTACCCTCGAGGCATACGACGTCGTTCAAAATCCCTCCGTCCTCTCCCACCATCTCCTGGGGTTTGCTCCATCACTCCTCGTCTAACTCCCTCCATTCCGCTCGCTTCTGCGGCTGCTCCGTCTCTCCCACACCCCAATCGGTAATCCTAACCTAAATTCCACATTTTCAATTTATCTTCCATTTGCTTATGTCATGCTCCTGGGCTCTTTTCATATTAGAGGTATTGAATCTGAATATCTGAGAAGAAAACTGCCGCGCATTAGGATAATTTTTTCTTGATTTCTTGGGCAGCAGGATCTTAATTCAATTTTTATTACTGACTTACTTATTGTAGATCCTATGATCATTTCTATTGGTTTCACAAGGGAAATCAAAGAACTGCTCAATGGAATTGATTTTTCAAAGCATTATTCTGTTATATGTATGCGTTCTTTGCCCTTTCCCTGCATCTGTGTCAGAGGTATGCATTGCATCTTTTGCTTACGACGGAAGAGAAGCATAGGCTCTAAAGTCTGTGATCTTTCTTGCAAACATTATAAAGTAATTACAATATAGAACATTGAATAATCTGTCATTGAGGGATAGAAAGGCGGATAGAGAAGCACATATTTAAGTGATTGTTGCCTATGGAAGGAGGTGTGAAACCCTGAAGAGGCACAATAAAAAAACTTCCTTAAGCGTTTATTCTTTATATTTATGCACATGTTACTTGGAACATCCGTCTACTTTGTTGCTACTGTCTTCTTTTTCCATCTTGACATGGGGCCATCTGCTAATGGCCTTTGATTCTATCTCTGCTAATGTATAATCAGACCAAAGCTCTTGCAGTCCCAAGGAGGAAAGCAATGTTTTTGACCTTATCAAGTTATGTTATCTTAGAAGTTGCTTTGCATGGCATCGCAGAGGCTCAAGCCCAGCAATCTGTTGTGTTCAGAGAATATGTAGACACATTTGATGGTTATTCATTCAAGTATCCTGGGAACTGGATCCAAGTCCGAGGTGCTGGGGCTGACATATTCTTCAGGGACCCTTATGTTCTGGATGAAAATATATCAGTTGAAGTGTCCTCGCCTTCATCTTCCAGATACAAGAGTGTTGAAGATTTGGGTCCTCCCGAGGAAGCGGGAAAGAAAGTACTCAAGCAGTACTTGACTGAGTTTATGTCTACAAGACTTGGTGTAAGACGAGAATCAAATATTCTAAGCACTTCTTCAAGAGTTGCTGATGATGGCAAGCTATACTATGAAGTCGAGGTTAGTCACAATACTGACAATATGAGCTGCATAATTATTTTTTATTCTTCATGAGATTAGAGAAGAAATTCTTATTGTGTCTATTGATTAGTTCATTAAATTGTTTTGTTGGTACTAGGTGAACATAAAGTCATACGCTAATAACAATGAACTGGCTGTGATGCCACAAGACCGAGTGGTACGTCTGGAATGGGACCGGAGGTACCTATCTGTTCTTGGAGTTGAGAACAACCAGTTATATGAGTTGCGATTGCAGGCACCTGAAAATGTATTTTTACAAGAGGAAAGTGATCTTCGTCGAGTAATGGAATCATTTCGAGTGAACAAGGTAGCTGCTTAGATCCTTTTAAGATCTTCCACAATCTTGCCTCTTTATTCCTTCTTTGTTCTGATGATCCTCTTCACTCTCTCGATTCTTTATTTACGTTAATTCATTAGTGGCGTCGAAGTCCTACACGACTTCTTTAACCGTCTTCATTATTCTATGTTTTATTCATTTTATTTAACAAATAAGCAACAACCCAAGGCTTTATGCAAGACGATACCTCATTTGGAAATAGGGGCTGCAAATGAGAGAATGAAGTATATTTGCAACGTTTAAGGGTCAAACAAACTCCCACAACAAGAAGATAACCAGCTTCAAGCCTTATGAGCGAGAATAATCCAAGCAGGATCCACACAGCTGCCTATAAAACAGAATTACCGCGACCCTTCAATTTAGATTGATCTGGACAGAAATTCTAGGCACAAGTTCCCTTTTTCCATTAAGTGCTTCACGATCCACCAAAAGCAGCGATGAATGTTTTTTGTTCTTCCGGGCTTGAATGGGGTGAAAGGAATAAATGCAGGTATCCATAGCGCAAGAGGAACACATTTTTATGAAATACGAGTAGATTGCTTTTTAGGCTAAATTACTCCATCTGAATAAAATAAAAAACACATTCTTGACCACCAAAAAATCAAGGGCAGAAAGGACAGTCACCACGAAAATGACGACAAAGTTATTTATGGTGTGTAAAAACTAAAAAGACAATGCTGCAGCCTGCCGGGCACAGAAGGATTGCTTCTGTGAAGAGTGCAAGGCTTCATGAGAGATAACAAAAGAATTCGATCCACTGAGAGAACATGAAAGAAGCAAATCTTTGGATTGGCATAGTTTTCGCCTCCAGGCTGCATATAATAGAGAACATAACGATATAAAATCATGGAGAAACCAATGGCCATGGGACAAATTCCAAACCAAGAGACTTCGCAATAAAATGACTTACATCTGTTTGACATAATTAGCCCTCGACACTTGCATCCCTCTCCCATCAATGTCCCTTCTCTTCATCTTTTCCCCATCTATTCAGAGCAAAGGGTCAAAAGCCCAAAACCGAAATAGACTTGACTTCTTCATTACTCAGGTTTGAAATATGTTATAATAGTAGTAACTAGTGATTATTACTTCATTAGCATTACTTGCTTGGGTCATATTTGCACTTCTTCGTTTTTTTGGAACAAGAGAAGGGACCTTGGGATGATCGCCAAAACTCTGCAGTGCACCGAAACGGGTTGGGCCCAATAAGATATTGAAGATCCAAGACCTTTGGGTTAGAAATTAGAATTACAGTCTGGGGGCTGTAATGAGCCCATTACATTTCTGATCAGCTGCCCTCCTCAGGCACATGCATGTTATTCATGATTTTGTGATCCGCAGGGTCTCCATCACCGACATTCGAGACGCCCAATTTCGATCTGGGATCCAGAATTTCAACGTGTCCCGTTGACTCATTATCTATCCAGTATCCACCGACCAAATAAGTGATTAATTTCTGTAATAATAAAGGAAATCTTAACACATAAGGAAATGGACACTGATGTCGGAGAAAAATATCTCCTTGATTTGCCGCCGATCTCTCCCATGTCATGCAAAGTTTTGATCTTCGCCATTATTCTCACAATTCCCTTTCTTTTTGTTAGAAACGAATTATCCCATATTCGTTGGTCTTCGTAGGAGGAAATTTTTCGTTAGCCGATTATAGTCAATGCAATCGGAAGAAATAATAATAATCAAAATATATTATGGAATCTCCGGGGAAGATTCTGTCATTAAAATAATTGAAAAGCAAACCAGGATAAGCGGGGAAGAAATTTCGTGATCGGGGCCACTCAACATCTTTGCCCACATTAACTACTATGGCCGGTTCGATTTAAAACGTTATCCTCCTAAACCGCGTGAATTGTCTGACCAGTTGAATGACTATTCTTTTCAAGATCGGACCAACTAACATACTGAAATTTGAAACATAAGTATGGCCAAATGAATATAAAACCAGAGAAATAGTAAATCATTTGACGATTAACAACAAAATATAAGGCAAGGAATGATACAACGAGTGAATTGTGCAAAAAAGTAGAATTTTTATATAAATTTTATATTAATAATTGGAGAGATTTATCCATTTCTACCCAGCTCTCTGTTTTTGTTTTATTAAGATATGTACCCATCTCTACTTCAAGACAGTTGCCACGGTTGGACCTGAAAGGTACACGAATCGCCGCGTGGCACTAGGCGAGCCTCTATTTTACGACACACGTCCCACTATGGAGTGAGATACTGAGATCTCGACACGCAAAGGTTTTCATATGGACCCCGCCAGAAAATAAAAGCAAATGTAAATCCGAGACGTTAATGTCGAAGCTAACAGGCGTTTCCTGGGAGGCCACGTGTCTAGAGCAGGGGAACGTGCCTCACCAACGGTGACTTTGGCGGAGGATTTGTGACAAATTGCTAAAACTTAATTACGCAAGGTCTGTCGGTGATGTGCACGGTCGGTGGCAGTTAACCAGCCAAATCCAATGGATTACTAACGACTTCCCATTTTCTCGTTATTTTGTGTTTTTTTGGTGTTTTGAATTGATGGAGATTTAATTTTAATTTTATGGGGGGATGTACTAAATAAAGATTTTAATTTTCGCAACACGGTTCGTCATGCATTTCAATTATAACGTACCCAATCAGTTCTATTTCGGCATGTACAGGGAATAAAAGGGTGGAATGAATTAAAATAATTATGGTCTGACGCATTCGGAAATCATCTCCTGTGTTTATGTCCAATTTATGATCCCTATTGACGTGTCATATATTATCATTAATGCGCACCTTAATTTTTAAACCTTTGATGTAACTAAATATATTATTTTGGAGTCCTCCAAAAAAAAAAGGAAATATGTTATTGGGAAAATTGCCCATAAATCCCTATTTAAAAATTTATTTATAAAATGAGACATTAGATTATATGAAGGTGTGAGATCCTATAATATAAATAATTGTAACAGGAGAAAGATAAAATTATCCTTAATGAAAGTATTCCCTTTTGTGCAATCTTTTTGATCCCCAGAAATCGAACATTAACAATTATCTTCCACCAACATTGATTTCATCGGAAAACCCTCAGCAATGTTTAGTTTGATCCATAGAAGCAAATTATCGTCTTCAAATAATATAATTCAATCCAGAAACAATAAACATTAATAAAATAGATGGAGGCAAAGGTCGCTCAGTAGGATAGATGCAGGTGGTTGTCCATGATGGCGGCGATGAGTGGAGAGGTCAATGGTGGTGGTGACGTTGGTGAGGGGGGGTAGCTGCTGATGGCAGCATCTGTTTTGGGTCATGGAAGCAAAAGCAATGTGAGCTTGAAGAAGGGAAGGAGAAAAAATGAATTATGGGTTATGAAATTACAATCCTTAACTCCTTTTTTTTTTTTTTATGAGAGATGAGTTGCAGAAAGGTAAGATGAAATGTATATAAAGAAAGATGGTTTGTACGTGAAAAAGGGATTACATAAAGGAGAGATTATTAGGACGTAAGGGAAGATGGTTTTGCACTGAGAATAGATGATTTGCATAATATGCAATTTGCACATTTGATAGTAATTTTGCATAGAAGGAAGATATATTGCATAAATGGGAAGATGATTTGTGTTAAGGATATGTATTGCATAAATGAAAGATTATTTACACTTAAGGGAAATGATTTGCACACAACGTAATTTACACATCAAGGACTAATTTTATAATATAAGGGGAAAATATGGATTATATATAGGAACGATGAATTGTACACAAAAGAAGGTAGATAACACATAAAAAGAAGATGAATTGGATAAAAGTAGAATTTTCATTAAAGGTAAATTTATCTTTCTCCTTATATAATTATTTACACCTAAAGATCTCACAACTTTACATAATTTCATAACCCATCTCACAAATAAATTTTTAAATAGGGATAATGGGCAATTTCTTTCTTCTTATTTCAATCCGCCAATCTCCTCATCAAATGGAAGAGAAAATTCGTGGTGCTGAAAATAGGGTGGAGTGGTCATCTTGGTCAATTATTTAATCTGCTGCAAAACCCGGGCATCATATTTGTAAAATTGAAGTTAATATACTGTATATAATATCCTTAATTGAGTGAGTTCTCTATTTCACATTCGTTAGGCGACAAAATGCAATCCGATGATCCATCGATCAGGTTTGATGCCATACTATGGTTGCATGTTTCGATCTCAAAGACTCAAACAAGTGAAAGCGACTCCAAGATAACTAACTGTAACCGTTGGTCCCAAGCAGTCAAAAGAATTCAGTCGACCAAACTTAAAAAATCATATAATCTCATCAAAAAGGAAAAAATAATTGTTTTTCTTTTTTCCCTCCACCATTAAATTAATTATTAATATTCAGAATCACGCGGATCTTGTACGGGCAAAAAAGAAAAATCGAGAAGCGACATGGTTTCATTTCCACGTCCAATTCCTTCCCTAATTGAATTTAATTGATGTCAAGATACGATTGATCCAAGATTCACACATCTCACCAGCCAAAAGTTAAAAGATAATATATTAATTAATTCCTCCCTCCACCGATGCACGGGAAAAAAATATTCCCTCGTCAGTGTTTTTCTTTTGCCATAATTGCCCTCGGAAGTCCTATATAAGCAGACCGTCACCACCTCCATTGTCACCACAGCCAAACCAAGAAATCCTCTTGCACAGTAAATTAATCAGTCGCTTTCTAGCTCTTGTTTGAAACATTCCTTCATATTCCCTTTCACTGTTGAGAGATGGCACCTGACATCACCACCGCTGCTGCCAACGCCGCCGCCGCACAAGCCAAGGCGGCAAGCCGTGCATACGTTACTTTTCTTGCAGGTAACGGTGACTACGTGAAGGGCGTGGTGGGTTTGGCCAAAGGTCTGAGAAAGGCCAAGGCCATCTACCCCTTGGTGGTCGCCGTTTTGCCGGATGTTCCCGAGGATCACCGCAAGATTCTGATCTCTCAAGGATGCATTGTGAAGGAGATCGAGCCAGTGTACCCGCCGGAGAACCAAACCCAGTTCGCCATGGCCTACTATGTCATCAACTACTCCAAGCTTCGTATTTGGAATGTATGTACCTCTCTACCCTCTCTCTCCACGTCCCTTTTAACTAACTTGAATTTTATGTTATCCTTGTACCCTACTCTGCTCCCCTTTATGCCGTTAATATCGTTTAAGTTCAAAGTTAACTGTTTTTTCACCCAAAAATTGTGCAGTTTGTGGAGTACAGCAAGATGATATACTTGGATGGAGATATCCAAGTATTTGACAACATCGACCACCTTTTTGATCTGCCCAACGACTATTTTTATGCGGTGATGGACTGTTTCTGTGAGAAAACATGGAGCCAGTCCCCACAGTACCAGATCGGGTATTGCCAGCAGTGCCCTGATAAGGTGGCTTGGCCTGCGAGTATGGGACCCAAGCCAGCCCTCTATTTCAACGCTGGGATGTTCGTTTTCGAGCCCAACCTTTCCACTTACAATGACCTCCTCAAAACCGTTCAAGTCACTGTGCCTACCATATTTGCTGAACAGGTATTTAATTATATTCTACCCGTCTTTTACCAACTATAGTGTGCATATATACACGGATAGTTAAAGGATTAATTTATGATCATGATTTTATTTTTGCTTGCAGGACTTTCTGAACATGTACTTTAGGGACAAGTACAGCCCCATACCGAACAATTACAACCTTGTGCTGGCCATGCTGTGGCGTCACCCTGAGAATGTTCGGCTTGAGGATGTCAAAGTGGTCCACTACTGCGCTGCTGTGAGTACTGTTCTATTTTATATGAATTTGAAATTTTGTAATCATTTCAAGCGTAATTGTTCTAATGGTGTTGGTTTCATTTCAGGGGTCAAAACCATGGAGGTTCACAGGGAAGGAAGAGAACATGGACAGGGAAGACATAAAGATGCTCGTGAAGAAGTGGTGGGATATATATGAGGATGAGACATTGGACTATGAGAATACTGTGAATGTTGAGCGTATCAAGGGGGCATTAACTGAGGCTGGTGGAATTCAGTATTTTCCAGCTCCATCAGCCGCATAAGCTGCTCTACTTTCTTATGTACAGGAGTGGATCGAGAATCCTTAATTTCCGCTGCGTTTTTTTGGGCTTTCTTCTTAATTCGTCAAGTATGGATTCTGTATAGAAGTCATACAGACATTTAGGTTTTTATTGTGGTGAATCTGATAGACCGCTTTTATTGGTCCCTTTTCCTTTTCTAAGCCATTGTTGGATATCCTTCTTTTAATATATGGATATTTGGTTTTCGGTATATCTTTGTTTCTCTTTTGGTCCGTTCAATCCCTGATATAATTTCCGGTTTTTCAGCGCTCACTGGGTATAAGCTTATTTTTGCTTTTTAATGGGAATTCAATGCGCATAGATTGTCTCGCTATGTATCACACGTAATGACTATTTTATCCACAATTTATTATAGCAAAAGATTCGCTAAGTAACGGAATTTCTCTTAAATGAGAAATCGGGGATCGTAAATAAATCGAGAGGTAAGATGGTTCCAGCGATGCAGTTTTAAAGTTTGGTTCACAATCATAATTTCATTCTCTCTCTCTCTCGCATCAGCGCCTTGGAGATTGGAGATGTCTCGTTAAAATTTGTAGGGTTAAGTGCAGTTATACCTTTTTCCTGTGAGCCGCAGTTCCTTAAATTATTAAAGACACAGTTTTCTCATACTTTCAAAAACCGAGCAATGTTTTGGCAAAAACTAGGCAAACAACGTCAAACACACAAGACGGACCAAAACATTGCAATGCACACAGGCAGACTATTGTAAACTTAGTCTCATTGAACATGTAGAAAGTGAAGGTGTACTGTTAGAGGCAGAGCATACTGCTGTGATGTATGGTCAATTGAAGGTGTACTGTTTTCCCCCCTTTAAAACCTTTCTTTTCACACTGTCTCTGGAGTTTCTTTTCACCACCTGTTGTGGTGATAAGGTTTGTACGCATGGAGTGGCGGGGTGCTCTATGTTGACATTTTGTAATGGTGTCAATGATGTAATGCGTTTCTCTGTGGAATTGGTATTTTTTTACAAACTATGTCGTTAATTAAAAGTCCCACCTTCTATGTTATGCCCACCAGTCTTTTCGATGTTAATTTGAAGTTACCAAGGACTAACTTAGTTAGTGAAAATGAATGTGAATGGTAGGCTTATATAAATTAGTTGGAAGAAAAATGATAAATATAAAAGAGAAAATAGAAATCATGTCATTATGTTTAGAATCATTCAACAAGAAACAATTGAAACATTAACAAAAAAAAGAATTTAATTACTTCCTCCGATCTTGAATATAAGACATATTTATTTAATTTGATCAAATCAAGAAATTTAGATAAGTTAGTTAATATGACATATATGTATTTTTTAAAAAATTATAAGCATTTTCCTTAATTCTCTTATTCCCACTCTTCCTTAATTATTGTTAAGAGAATATCAATAAGGGTAAGTTAGAAAAAGACTGATTAATATAAAAATTATGTCTCATATTTATGATCAAGAACAACTTCCAAAATATATCTATTATGTAAAATATAAAAAGAGGGTTAACGGCTAGTTAGACCGTTATTTAGTAGATTAGGCGTTAGTTAAGAGGCGGTAGCCGTAGGAATAAGAATAAGAGGCGGTAAGTAATAAGAGGCCGTGTATATAAATACCTTTTGTGCCTCTCATGAGAGTGGTTGATTATCTGATGTGTTATGAATAAGATTCTCTAAGTCTCAATCTCTCATCTCTTCTCCTCTGTTTCTCTTCTTTCTTCCTTCTCTATTCTATCTTGATTTCTGGTTAATACCATATCAGTGGTATCAAAGCAGTCCTTCCTCGGTTGTCTCTCTTCCACGCTCTCGTTTCTTTAATCTCACGAAAATAAAGAAACCGTTTATGGTACTTACCCGTGCCATGGACGATCGGTTTCAACTCATTGAAGGTCGCTTGGGCACGGTGGATTTGTTGCACGAACGTGTTGATGGGCTGACTAATCAGGTTCAGGTATTGGCAAACAGCATTGAGCACCTCTGAGTTGCGATAACAAATCAAGAACGCAATAGACATCATGTTCCTTGTCCCAACGACTAGGGCTACCATCGGCAACTCCAATATGCCAAGACGGACTTCCCAAGATTCTCAAATGGAGACCTCCTTCAATTACGACACCAAGGTACACTACGAGAGTTTAATTCCCAATTTGACTTGTGCTCGTCTAAAATGGCTTTCTTTGAGGATATGCTAGTCAACGCCTACCGGTATTTGATTAAAGAAGAGATTTCGGGCCCTATTCGGATGTTTCGACCCACACGTGAGGCAAAAAGTTTTGCCAGAATGCAAGAAATCACGATTGACAAAGCAAAAGAAAAGAAACTCGATGAAGAGAGTAATAGGCAGGTGTCGTCAACATTTTCGGTGGCCACCCTCACAACTGCCACCTCAACCCCTTCGGTGATCCCCATGACAATAATCAATGAAAAACAGGACACGGAGGAAACAACAGAAACAGAGTCGGATGTTGGTGGGTTATCAAGTTTCGACTCTCTTGAGGAATTCCCGGGTGAATCGAATGAGAAGTCTTCGTCGTTGCCGCTTGCTCTGTGTTCTTCGCCGGACGTCTCTTGGTTCTTCCCGTTATTGTCACGCCCTTATCTTTATTTCACCTTTATCAGAGTATTCACGGAAAACGATATGCGGTTCGGTAAGCAACACAGGAATAGCATAACTATACCGATAATATGTACATGATTACGAAAATTCCCCTCAGGGATTCGTACATGATAATTACAATTAGTGTAGCCGCACAGGGCTACTTAGGTGTCTAAACTCGTTCCAGTGAAACAGAGACTTCTTCCCGTCTTCGTTCCACTATTGTAATCCCCTCGTACGGCTCTCTGCATTGTTTTCAGCATATCTTCTGTCGTCTCCTGTCTAAATTGTTGGTAGGGGAGGGTGAGATTCGAGAGAATCTCAGTAGGAAACAGATACCATAATGCATGCATGATTGATGCTATGTGTATGACATGTTAGCTTTATCTAGATGTATGCCCCATAATGACATTTCTGCATGCTCAATGTTTCATACAACAAGACTATGGCCACAGCAAAAACAGAAACAGAGCTTCATTTATTCAAATATGCTCTACACAATCAAGTAAAGCAATCACATACATCACTACACAAGCAAAGATATCAAATACATGCAAGTAAGGTAAGTCCCCTACCTTAACCTTTTTCCGTCTCGAAACGCGTGCCTCGATCTACGTGCAAACAGCTCGGGGCTCCATATTCGATCCTACAATGTCAAATGTACTATTTAGACACTTCCATAGTGTTTCTGGGGGTTATATGAGTCTATCTTGAAAAATTACTAAAATACCCCCGGGACCCCGGCCCCGCTGTACCCAGCCCGATGGCACGTTTTCCCAAATTTTTGACTAGGGCTATCCTGACGTATTTTCATCCAAGGAATCCATTTCCGGACTCAAAATTATCAAATTCAATGTCAAATTACGAAATTGCCCTTGGCAGCCCTACTTTTAGGGTTTTAGGGGCGTTTCCGTAATTATGCTTTCTA
This sequence comes from Inga oerstediana, assembly GCA_963210345.1. Classification (NCBI taxonomy): domain Eukaryota; kingdom Viridiplantae; phylum Streptophyta; class Magnoliopsida; order Fabales; family Fabaceae; genus Inga; species Inga oerstediana. Next base: position 2,295,100 of record OY723401.1, read on the forward strand.
GGCTTTTTCCGAAAAAGTGCCCAACTGTAACCCCACCTAATTTTCCCTCCTGAATCCAATGGAACCATCAAATCATTGAAAATCCAACTCTAACCCCTCCAAACTAGGCTTGGCCGAAATTCTCAATTCCCCGGGAAAAATTGGGGTTTTTCGGTTTCAGCTCCGTAAACGCGTTCCTTTCTACTCCTAACCACTTTATTGACTATTCCATTAGGTTACAACTACCATTTAGTATCAATTTGGGCAGCATAACCCCTAGGGAAACCCATTTTCCATTTTTACAACCAATGGCAATCCGGCGAAATTTCACCGATTAAATTGCCCACAGCAGCCAGAATAGTCAATATACAAGAGTTTGGAAGTTACCTCAAGCTCCCAATAGCTTTTCCTTGACTTGAATGAAAACCCTAGGTGTTTTAACACCAAAAGAGGAGCTTCCAAACCTTAAAGAACATAAAGGAGTAGCTTAGGATCGGAGTTATACACGTTAAGAGCTAGATCGTCGGAGAAATCGGCTTACCTTGCGAGTTCTCTTCTCCTTTTCTCCCAAAACCCTCTCAACTCCTTTTCTTCACTTTGGTTGCAGAATGGCGTCGGAATGCTGAAGGAGAAAGATGAATAAAAAGTGTTTTAACATTAGGATGATGTCATGTTTTATTATGCTGATGTCATAAATCCCATTTTCGGATTTTATGACAGTTTTTCTGCCCAAACTTTGAAAAATCATAACTAATTCTAGAAAAATCAAAATGAGGTGATTCCAAAGCCAAATGAAAGATATTTAAGTCCTCTTCATAGGAAAAATATTGGCCATTACTAAAAATCACCACACAATTCCAGAATTACATAAAACTCATTACTGCCCCAAAACAGAGTTTAGTTTCCATCCCAAACTTTGGACAGTCATATCTCCTAGTTCACAAAACGGAATGGCACAAATTATATATCCATTTTGAAGCTTGGGATGTGAACTTTAAGACTGGAAAGTTTCATAATTTTCTGACATCATTTGCCTAGTAAAAACATCCACACGAGATGACTGCCCAGACAGAATTCACACTGGACAGCATTTCCAATTTTTTGCAACCAATGTGTCCAATCCAGTTTAAATCAATTCCAATGATTAAATACCACAACATGACACCATTTCCATCACAATATCCCATTCAATTCCTCCCTCTATTCTAAGTCAATTTGGATGTTAATCCACAATTGAACTCAAATACAGGGTTTTGGCGTTGCTCATAACACAAGCGACTACAATCCACTTTATATTCTCTAAAAGGGTTCATTAATCACTAACCACGTCCACTTTTGTAGTCATTAAACCCTAATCACAATTTGGGATCTTGCTAAACCGGGGCTTAGCAATCCACTAATCTCAGGCTTATTCTCTATCCTCGAGTCTCAAAATTCGGGGTGTTACAGTTATCGAGTTCTCGTCCCTTTTCACTGCCTCTATGTGTCTTTTGGATGCCTAGTCGAAGGTCTGGGGAATATGGAGGATATGTGCGACTTTCAAGAATAATAGAACTGGTTCTTTCCCATATTCAGGATTCATATAGCTAGAGGGTGAGTATGAAAAGTCAAATGCATCAATTGTCTATATGGGTGGAGGACGGATGTCTTATTTTTCAAGTGGGTATTGCATGTGTGATATCATGAGTGGAAGCCAACTGTTGTTCACTATTGATTCAGGGGTCTGATGGCCAGCTAAAGGGGCCAATATCATTTGCACAGGCCCGATAATGAAGGGAATTCTCAGCTGGGCCTTCATCACTCAGTTTCTCCCTACCCATCTGGTCATGCTAATATGGTACAAAGGAGGATTAATTAAAATGCTTATGGGCTCTGATTTTCATTGGACAATAATTTGGGGGTTATGCATCATATGGAAAGGGTAGAAAGAAGAGAAGTGTGCAGCGGCTCCAATAACAGTTTTCTTGAATAACCAGCAAAAGTTTCAAAGTTTCAAGTCTATGTTTTTGTGGATTTCAGATTTGTCTTTGATTGTCAACCATCCTTAAATCCTTGAGGGCAAGGATATTTTGGGAGGGGGGGTATTGTTATGTAAAATATAAAAAGAGGGTTAACAGCTAGTTAAACCGTTAATTAGTAGATTAGGCGTTATTTAATAGGTGGTAGCTATAGGAATAAGAATAAGAGGCGGTATATATAAATATCTCTCATGCCTCTCATGAGAGTAGTCCATTATCTGATGTGTTATGAAAAAGATTTTCTCAGTCTCAATCTCTCATCTCTTCTCCTCTGTTTCTCTTCTCTGTTCTATCTTGATTTCTTATTAATACCATAACAATGTCCTATATGAAGAATAGAGGAGTATTATGTATTGCTATTTTGGAAAGTTTTATGACATTATCGTGCCAATATTGCAAAAGTTTCATGTGTTGGCATATTAGGTCGAAATGGATCTATTATTCTCAGATGCATTCCCCCCACATTTTTAACGTATAAAACGATTTACTATATTGAAATTTTATATTCTCTTCATAGAATAGCACAAAAGAAATAAATAAAAAAGGAAATTTATTTTGCCTCCAAATGGGACAAAGCAAAACTCAGTGAACATCTTCTACAATGACTATATATAGATACGTTGCAGGTTGATTTTGGTCAGATGTGTAAGGTAATGAATGTCAATCATAATGTGCTTAGATCTTTGCAGTCATGCTCTGTTATGATTTCAAACTTGTAATGTACTATCATTTTATTTGTTTAATGAGAATTTTTATTCAAAAAAAAAAAAAGAGGGTTTGAAAATTATTGCTTGCTTAATCGGTTAATCAATGTTTTCATCCCTTTTCTTTTGAAGCTAATGTTTTGCCCTTCCTTCCTTGGTATTGCGCTATTGCTTCAGCATTTGGCCGGTTTTTTCTCATTATTATTATTCTCATTATCTCTCGTAATCTTTAAATTATATCTGTTCAATTAATTTAAAAAATAAAAAAAAAGTTATATTATCAAATTATCAATCCTTTGATTTTTCTCTGCTCTCTATAATCAACGGTCCAAATGGTTTTTTCTTTCCAATCAATAGTTTTAGATGAGTTCACAAGAAATGACGATGAGAAAATGAGATGAAGTGAAAATTTGCTTCCTATTTGACCCTTTTATTTTTTTCAACAAAAAACACAGATGGAGTAGGTAGTCGGTAAGTGGGTTGTTTGAATCCCTGAGCACAACTGTGGTGGTGGAGCGAAACTATCATCCTCCGAAGAGGGAAAAAAGAGAATGGGTTCTGATGGCAATTCAGGGCCAACGATCGAGATCAATGATCTGAAATTCACGTATCCTGGCATCGACGGCCATCCTCCGACGGGTTCCACTCCTCTCATCCAAGATTTCTCTCTCGCCCTCAATTCCGGCGACCGCTGCCTTCTTGTTGGATCTAATGGCGCTGGTTCGTTCTGCTTATATATCTTCTGTAAATATCAACTAAATTATCATTTCTGGATTTCTATGCTACGTGAGGCTGCATTATTTGAAGCTTGATCTATTGAGATACGCTGCATAGTCATTTTGCCGGGAACAGAGTTGAACTTACTGGTTTGTTAGCGCAGAGCTGAAAGAAAGAAAAGAAAACCGGAAATTCGAGGAGTTCCATCCTGATTTTTTACTCTATTATCTGTTCTTAGCTTCTTATCCTCCTACTCTGGTTATAATTGAAAGTCACAACTAATTAACTAGTAAGTTGTGTTTGTTCTTTGCACGATTTAACCTACACTAAAGGGGAACTTGTTTCTTTGATAGATTCGGTTGTTTTCGAGATGTAACAAACAAAATTAAATCAGGAGAATACTATTTCCCTTTCATTTTATATTCTTGGCAGCTGTAGCAAATTTTATTGAGTAAACTCAATCATCACAGGTCTTCCAACATTTTCTCCATTTTCCATCCCTCTTTACGTACTTCCTCTCAGCTAATACTTGGCATTTGAATCTTAAATATCAAATCTGACTTATTTGCTGATGATAGTTTCTGTTTGACAGGCAAGACCACCATACTTAAGATCTTAGGAGGGAAGCACATGGTGGAACCAGGCATGGTTCGTGTACTGGGGAGATCAGCTTTCCACGACACCACTTTAATATCTTCTGGCGATCTGTGTTATCTTGGTGGAGAGGTTGGTGCAATAATATCTCTATCTTTGTCCTTTTCACTCCAAAAAAGTAGTTTGAAAACACCATTAAGATTTATATATACATGGATGAGGATCAATCAACAAATGCGGAATTGAAGAAATTAACTACTGTGATATTTTCTTCTTTCTTTTGGATACATGCTTCACAATATCCATCTTGAAAGCTTAGTTTTGATTGTGCAGAGCTAATTCCTTAGACCACCAAACGCTTCATCAAGAAATCATTACTGTCCAATTTATGTTATCTGGCCCGTAGATTAAGGCAACAAGTTCTTAATATTCCACAAGAATTAATGAAAGCCACATCCAACCAGAACCCTACATTTGCTATGTTTATCAACATTACATCTATTGTTGATCGTGGGTAGGCAGCAACAGTCTTGAAACCGTTAGACATTGAGAGGGAGAATGAAGAAATTAGTTGGATTATTATAATCCGGTAGTTTCCTTTCACTTTATTACTCATGAATTATTATGACCTTTTTTTTTTTTTATATTTTGGTCAGTGGAGACGAGATGTTGCTTTTGCTGGGTTTGACGTTCCAATACAAATGGATATTTCTGCAGAGAAATTGATATTTGGGGTAGGTGGAATTGATCCTGGAAGAAGATCAGAGCTAATCAAGGTATGATGAATTTAATTAACTATACTATTGACACCTGTGCACTGCTGAATCTGTGCACCTGCTTACCTTTGAAGTTTTTCAAGAGGAACCACCCTTCATTCAGATGCAACCTCATGTTAACTGTCTTTGGTGTTGCTTTTTCTGAATTTTCTAAAATTTACTATTAATTCTTTGATCTTTTCTCTTTTGGGTCTTTCCATGGATAAAGATAAAAACTGACTTGTAGAAAAGTATAGAGAGTACAAATTCAGTGGTTTGTTGTTTATTGAACAAATAGCTGACTTCCGCAAGCAAAACAAAAAAAAAGTAAAAATTTTAATCATTTTTGACATTTCAATTTTTTCCAAAACCATTTTGAGACTTAGTTTGGGATTTTAAGTATTTATAAACCAACTTTTTAGCAATCTTGTGGAGATTAAAGCATACTGATACTGATAGAAAATTAATTGGTTCAACTGGATCACATTGGATTCACGGTCAAATTGTCAATCGACATGTCCTGGTATACTCTCCCCAGAATGAACCACACAAGGTGTTGCTTATAAGCCCAGAGTTGATTGTTTGTCACAGAATGATAATCCCTCCCTAAGAAAATGTCAGGCTGCAAAATTTAGCGCATAAATGTAAGACTTAGTGGTGCCCAAATGGATCTCCCGATTCTGCTATTATATATAGATGCTTAACTATTTCTTTTGTTATGCCAACTGGATTGAGCTCATTTCTGAGAAGGTCCCCCAACACCCCCCCCCCCAACCCCAAAAAAAAAAAAGAACACACGCACATATTGTTCTCTCTGGAAAACCATTGCCTAATCTTCCTTACTGATTTTCAACATTCCAGGTGCTAGATGTCAATCTCTCCTGGAGGATGCATAAAGTATCTGATGGTCAAAGAAGAAGAGTTCAAATTTGCATGGGTCTGCTCAAGCCATTCAAGGTGTGATTATAAAGTTCATGATATAATGGAAACTGTTGTAGCCTCTTCTTTTACCAACGTGCTAGTTGAATTCAGGACAAGTCGTATATTTGAGCAATCAGTGTACAAATATATAATGTCCATCTTTGCTTTTGCAGGTTCTTCTTCTTGATGAGATAACAGTGGATCTTGATGTTCTAGCAAGGGCTGATCTTCTGAACTTTCTTCGAAAGGAATGTGTAGAGAGGGGCGCTACAATTATCTATGCAACACATATATTTGACGGTCTTGAGAATTGGCCTACACACATAGTATGTCTTTAAGTTATTTCTGAATCCTTTTATGCTCACGATTTAACATAATACTTGTTGTTTTCATTGTTTACCAGGTTTATGTAGCTCATGGAAAGCTGCAACTAGCAATGCCTATCGATAAAGTCAAAGACATTAGCAAATTGTCTCTGATGGTTAGTTCGCTTCCTAAAACTCGGTTAAATTTCTTTGGTCAACAAGTAGAGTGAATGTAGATTACCCAATGCTGAGTCACATGAGCCGATGAACTTAATATAAAGGGGTGTGGATGCGGGGTTGGGAGCATGATCTAAACCAAACAGTGCTATTTGAGGAATAAACAAATGATTGTGGCCGATTGGTGTTGAATGTGCAGAGAACAGTTGAAAGTTGGCTGAGGAAAGAACGAGATGAGGAGAGAAAGAGAAGGAAAGAAAGGAAGGCAAAAGGTCTATTGGAATTTGAAAGGCAAGTCGAGGGAAGCCGAGTGACAGGGGAGCCGGCTCGACTGACAAATAATGGATGGGCAGCAGGGCGACTGAATCCCACCGTTGCTGGCGAGGAGAACTTTCTCTTCAGCTCTAACAGAGTGCTGAGGCAGTAGATACACGCCAAATCCTCTTAATATTTTTCATGTTTCTTTTTTGGGCCTCTATCAAAACTCTACCAATGCCTTCTCCCAGGCATATATACTATACTCGCAGCATTATTTTTAACTTTACGTTGGGCCCTTTTCTTTTATTCAGATAAAATGAGTTGTGCTTTGTATCAGGGATGAATGGCACAATTTATAAACTTTACACACAAACACACACCAAATATATTGATTTATTGGCTTGAGCTAAACAGTGACGTTATTGTAAGTGCTACAAACCACATATTGTTCTTCTCTTGATTCATTTCTGGGCGCCTTCCTTGATGAACTTCGAAAATTAGTTTTTTAAAAATGCGGATTGAATAAGGATCGAATGATGGGTGCCAAGATTTAGGTTCTGTTTGGTTCAAAGGAAGGGGACGTTAGGGAGGGGATAAAAGGAAAAGGTAGTAGAGGGTTGCCTTTTTTGGTTGAGTTGGTGAGAAGAGGAAGAAAAGGTTTTTACTGATCTTTTGTTTGATTTAAGAGGGGAGAGGAGGGAAGGAATGATAATAATCAATTCACCATTTTATCCTTACATATTAATTTATAATTTTTTTTCTTTTATGCTATATAAATTAATTTGCATCTTAATTTTATTTTTTTTGGCCAGAAATTTGTATCTGAATTCAAATGGCATAATTTTGGAAAAATCATTTTCTATTATAAAAAGAGTCCATGATGTTAAAAAGTGTATAAAAACTGATACAATTATTTTTAATTTTTTGGTGAATTTAATTTTTAATTAATGTATTAAAACATGTCAACAAATTTTATATATTTTCCTACGTCACAATCAGCTCCTCATCTTCCATTCTTCCTCACGCACACTGTCATGAACAAAACACACCACCCCTTCTACAATCACACCCAACAACCCCCACCGCCTCCTCCGCCCCACCTCAACCTCTAACAGACCTCTAAGATTGTCACTTCCCCAGACTCTGATCGCCTCTCTTCCCTCCACCTTCTTCATTGAAGATAATGTTCACACTTTGCTTTGCCAAAGAGAACTGGCGCATCACAGTGGAGGGGGCCTATAGGACATGGATTCCCTTGACACCAAAGCCATCTTTAGATGAATCATGAGAGTTTGGCAAGGTCAAGCACACCAAGAGCAAGCGGGGAGTAGAGGAAGAAAGCGTTGGGTGAGAGACTCCAAACTTGTGATGAAGAAGCCTACTCTGAACCAGCGAAGAAGCCTCCATTTTATTTTTTCACGGAGGGCGTTGATAGAAGCATTACAAAATTGATGGGATAAATCAAGGAAAGTTTTTGACTCCCCTCCAAAAAACTCTAATTTAGAGGGAACCAAAATAAAGGGAGGGGATGGATGAGAGAGGCGGATTTTGCTCTCCTTTCTTCCAAAATTTCAAATTAAATGAGAGGAAGGATTCATTTTTCCTCCCCTTCCATCCCCTCCAACCAAACAATTAGGCTTAGGCGTTTTGTTTGATTGGCATGTATCAAATGGTCATATTCTCATTTTCAATCAGTGATTTTCATTTTCACATCTCCTATCGTACTTTTTTCCCTATTATGTTCGCCTGCATAATGTTATATCACAACGGATTCTCCCCCCAATTTCGGTCGTTTACCTTGTTCTGTGTCAATGGTAAATGACTTGTTCCAATGATCATGGATCTTTTAAAGAAATGTTGCCAATTGAAAAATTTATTGGAAAAGCACCTGATAAATTTTTATGTAATAATATTTTAATTTAAGCCATCACCAAACGTTCAACACATTAGCGCGGCTCTAGAATGACGTGAAATCTGTCAATACAACCACAGAAATAACCATTATTTTTTTTAATTGAAAAAAATGATATGACAATACACTCACTTCACTATTGTCTAATTCTAAGACAACTACGTTAAGGAAGCGTATAGGTAATTCATTTATTTATTCAGAATCTACAGAAACAAATTAATCAAAACACAGATTGCTAACATATGACATAACAATATAACAATTATCTAAATTGGGGGGGAAATCACGCAGGAATAGAATTAGTGCCAATAAATGTGATGATACAAGACAAAAGCCCACTCTAAAGGAAAGATTGCAGCATCCCATCAAACATGATTGCCTTTTAAGCCTGATACACAGAATACGCAAATTAACCAAACAATTGTACACAGGACAAGCGCATCCAGGTAAAGCCAGATGTAGAATTAATTATTAAAGCCTTACCTTGTTGGCTATATTGTTTGAGAGCCAGTCCAGTCCCTCATAGAGTCCTTCACCAGAAGTGGCACACGTGCTTTGGATGTACCTGAAATAAAAACCAAAACCACAATCCAATAATCTGAATCAATAAAGTAGATAACAAAACAAAGCACACGAGCTTCGAATGCTCAAGGCAGGTGGACAAAAAATCAAATGCATCAAAATACCAGTGGCGCTGACGGAGAGAATGAAGGCCAAGCTTGTCTGTGATTTCGGCAGCATTCATAGCATTTGGTAGATCTTGCTTGTTGGCAAATACAAGAAGTACTGCATCTCTCAACTCGTCCTGAAAGTTAAGAACCTTAGTAAACATCATTTCCCCCATAGCTTCTAAAACCCAAAATGATTGTGAGTTACTCAATCAATTTCATTCTTCCAACAAAAGGACTTTTGTGAAACACCCCCCCCCCTCAAAAAAAAAATTCAATCACAGTGCTCTAGGCATAACCAAAATCCGTGGTACATGCCAAAACACAGCGTTGAGAATCTTTTATTACCTCATTCAACATCCGGTGAAGTTCATCTCTGGCCTCAACAACACGGTCACGATCATTGCTATCAACAACAAAGATAAGCCCTTGTGTATTTTGGAAATAGTGTCTCCATAAAGGACGAATCTGTAGTCACACCATACAAGAGTCAATCAGGAGGAAAAGGTTTATGGCCCATTAAGCATGTTAGAACCAAATGGTAAAATAACAAAATCACAAGTTAACCCAACAGACCCATTCAAGCCAAGGTTGTAAATGCCGGTTGCCTAGTACCAATCACAAGAGTAACATAAACATATTGTATTTTTGTATAGTGTATAAATGAGCAAACCTCCAATGAGGACAATATCAACCATAATCACACACTACAACGAAAACAGATGACTTGAACAAGTAAATGATTGGAGATTACAGATGATCATATGTTTGCTGCATGTTTAAAACAAACCTTCATGACCCCTAATGTCTCAGAAAGAAACATAATATGATTAGATGGCTCCAATATAAATAACGGATCTTGCGTTGGGTGCTAATAAAGAGCCTCTAATTAGCACAAGACCTAAGCCCACGTGTAAACACAACACAGATGACGTGGATTAGAGCGCATATCACACAAGTTCACTCTTGTTTTAAAGAATGTTTTTTAAGCACTCCATTGATGGGAAACATAGCAGTACAAAAAATAAAGAATGATGGTAGAATTAATAATTCAGATTATTACCAAAGTTGAAAAAAATCTCAACAAAAAACCAACTACCAATATGATGCAAATAACAAACCTTGTCCTGGCCACCCACATCCCAAACGGTGAAGCTAATATTTTTGTATTCCACAGTCTCTACATTAAACCCTGCACAGTAGTGAATATACGCATCAAATTGCAATTGCAGTTATTTTTCAAATCATAAATACTTTAGCATGTGAAATTGGATCAGACCAGGCAAGCAAAAAACACCAAGAAGCACTAGGCATAAAATTCAAGAACAAAAGCAAATGAAGACAAGCAAGATATAAGAAAATAAGGAGCATACCAATGGTAGGAATGGTGGTCACGATCTCTCCCAGCTTGAGCTTGTATAAAATGGTAGTCTTACCAGCAGCATCGAGACCTACCATCAGAATACGCATCTCTTTCTTGGCAAAGAGCCGGCTAAATAGCTTACCGAAAGACAGCCCCATCTCTTCTTTCAGCTGCATTAGGGGAAGAATGTCAGAGTTCAATTAAGTGATGAAATCGCAGATTCATTCATCAATCAGTACCATCAACAAGTAAAATATCTCACGAATCACGATCATTCTCATTACCACGGAACCAGAAACAAGAAATTAATTCAAATCCATCAAGCAACGAGAACAGCGACGCTTAAAGGATTCAGAGTTCAGACAACGGATCTTCGTGGCAGACTAAAACCTTAGTAGGAAAACTATTTGAAATTCTGTTTCGAACATTACGTTGAAATCTAATAAAAGTGCACAAAAGACTCAACACCAATTACATATTTAAACGTAAGTTGTCAAAATTTTCAGATCTGTTTGCATGAAATGATATAATTCAAAATCACAACCACTTTTAAGATCTACTACTCTCATGAATAAATCTTCATTTACAATTGGACATTCAATATGGTTTACATGGAAAAGAATTCGTACAGATTGGATCCTTGCAAGGAAAACCAAAAACAAAGAGATCCAAATGAGGCTCTCTTAGCGCAATCATTCATTGGCTATCTAAACGAATGAGCTCGGATCCGCGTATTTCGAACAAAAAGAAATTATGATCTGAGGAAATAGAAGAAAAACCATGAATCTAAACGTTGTAGAAACGACTTACATGGAGAGAGATAAGACGATCGCTGATTTGAGTGCAGATCCGAATACAATGAGAGCAGAGCCTGTGAAGGCTAGAAGGAGCTCCTCACATTTTTATAAGGCACATAAGACAGGATACAAACGGTCATCTGACGGCGTTAGTCCCTGTGAATGAAATTCAATTTTTTTTTTATCAGATGAATGAAATTCAATTTGAGTGACGCGGTTGTTGATTGTCAAACATTTGACGCCATATCAACGGATTTTTCTTTTTCTTTTTTGCTTTTTTCCTAATATTGATTCTTTTTAAATTTTCCCCAATAGATTATTGGACACAAGGGCTCGTCATAACTCGGGCCGAATCCAGATAATTAAAAGGAATGTGAGCCTTCAGAAGCGTGATCGTGGCCCATACTAATGAACTTTCGATTTTGGGTTGAAACCTAAAGACCCAACACCAAAAATAAGTTTGATAATGCACAAAAAAAAAAAAAGGCTTGACAATACAAATGACCAAGATTTCAATAAAAAAAAATATCAGAAAAGTTTCATAACTTATCAATTATAGCGCTTTCACTTGTCACTCACAAGCTATGGGACTTTTCTAATATCATTTTTTTTAGGACTATGGTGTTATTTTCCCTTCTTTCTTTACTATTCACATGCTATTGGCAAAGATTCTACTTTTATTTCAATGGAAATTTTCTAGAAAAATACCGTCAAAATTGGTAAAAGAAAAATAAGTATGTTGAATTTTAATAATTTTAAATGGACTAATTTAGATTTTTGAAATGTTGCAAAATTTGAGAAATTATCTAACTACCCTTGGTTTTTTTAAAATAAAAAATCCTCAACCCATTGGCAGCCGCCGGAGTTCCACTGACCTTACCAATGACCAGTGACCAGAGCTATGGCGGCCTAATATATTTTTTTGAATTTCTCAAATAAAAATTATTAATGTAGATATTTCAATTGTTAACAACGATACTAGAGTTGTAAACAAAGGCTTAATATATATTTTTTTGAATTTCTCAAGTAAAAGTTGTCAATATGGATACTTGAGTTGTTAATAGCGATACTAAAGTTATCATGTGCGGCCAATGGGTTTGGGTCTGACGGTCAAATTTCCAAAAATTTGACAAACTCATGTTCTCTCAAGTCTAGGTTGTCAAAAACTTGAGGTAACCACTTTCTAATTTATCTTGTATACTTGTTGATGTGATTATAACTGTATGTTGGTATTTTCAAATGTTATAAGTATATAATATGTTATTATACATATGAAAAATGTATATACATGAAATGTATGTTCGTGAGTAAACTTCTTAGTTAAGTGGGCTTAAGTTGTTTATCTTGTGATTCTGATTTTAATGATGTGTAGCACTGAATGTTGAATATGAGAATAAATTATTGAAGTTGAAATTGTGATGTCAAATTGTTGGAATCCATATTGAGCTATGTTGGATTATACGGAGTTGTGGTTATGGGAGGTTTGATGCTATTATGCCATGTGGTAAAGCTACCACTTGGCACTCAGTGATTGGCTATAACATTCTCAGGGCCCTTGGTATCATCTATTCCTTGGCCAGGTCAAGGGTCAGCTCAAGGGACATGTGACCCCTTTCCATATTCTAAGAAAAGGGAACCCATTGTCTAATGTGAGCTCTGTAGCTTTTGGCCAGGCTGCACCTCACTATTAGAGAGCTTGGTGCAGTCTTGTTGCAGAAACGAATCCTGTTATATTATAGCCCACAAGTTTTGTTAGCGGTTATAAGGATGGTTATGAGATTCCTATACATGCTTAGTTACTCCTTAAGCTATTATTGAATATGAAAAACTATTTATACTTTGTTATATAAATTGTTGTTTAGTCTGTCTAACTATCTTGTAATCATTCCCTGCATACTTGTTAAATTGGATAAATAGTTATTGAGTCTATGTGACTCACCCGTTGTTTTTAACATTTTTCAAGTAAGGTTCGTAATGTGATATATTCAAGGAAGGCTTTGGAGGTTTAGGTTTGCATTGTGCCATTGTAAACCCTCCTCATCTGGTAATTATATGTTGACTTTGTATATTGTCACCTATGACTCATTCATACTCTGATACAGCTTATGAAATTGTTTTAAGATTTGTAGCATTAGTTTATTGTTCTATACTATGGTGCAGTGAAAACAGAAGAGCCATAAGGTCATAGTTCCAAACCATTATTCTAATCATGGATCCAATTTTGTGTAATTTTTGAGAAAGTTATGATTATACAGGAAAATGGAGTTATTCAGGAAAGTTATGAATTATGATTGATGAAATTATAGTTGCGGAAAATGGTATAAGGCCTATCGGTAAATTGTGTTATCGGGTTTTGTGTGCTCAAGGCCAATTTATCATGCTGTTAACTAGTATGTGATTTTGAATCAGATGTTAAATATTTATTAATATTTCTTTTATCACTATCGCCGTTCTTTAAATGTTTAGTTAAATCTTTTCTGCTATAGTATGTCGTTGTAATTGTTTTTCTCTTTTTCTATCAAAATACTATTTAATATTTTAATAAGTTATTTAAAATAACTAATTATAAGATAATTATGGAGTCTATTACAGTACGTGTTGTGTAGAAGTGTACAATATAACGTGTGTGTGTGTGTGTGATATTATTCTATGTATTGGAGAATATTAGGATTAGTTTGTGTAGTGTTTTGGATTGAGCCCGAGGCCCACTAACTGAGACATTGATTATTATTATAAATAATAATGGTCTATAACCAAATTGTTTGGGTCTTTTCTATTTGGTCTTGCCTTTTTTTTTTATACATAGGAATGCAAAAGACAAAAAACTAGGAAAAAACAAAACAAAACGAGAAAACAAAATTAAGTAATGCCTCGTGCCATGAGGAAACTCGTGGTCAAATCTGCAGACATAATTTGAATCCCCAAGCTAGCGTGTAGTGCTTCCTTAGCGAGCATATCAGCTTGCTCATTCTCCAGTCGATCAATAAGTCTAACAGAAGCATCCCATTCCCGACTCAGCAAGTTTTCCACTTCAAGAATCAAATCCCTATCTGCATGTAGCTCTAGCGAGCTGTTCCCGAGGAGGGACACCACAGCATGCGAGTCACAACGAAGTTCTAATCTTCTGCACCCACATTCCCAAGCACGCCGAAGGCCCCATAAGCACCCCCATAGTTCTGTCGTTAGGCAGTCCTGTGCCTCTATACGGCAAAAGAATGATTCAATAATGCTTCCGTTAGGACGATATAAAATTCCTCCACATCCCGCTATTTGCATGTCAAAGGTCATTGCCCCATCAACATTCACCACAAACAGGTCCCCTTCCAATCAGTGAGAGACACCAGCATTCGGATGTCCTCCAGTTCTCATGCGATTATTCTTCCTCTGGTTAAAAGTTTTAGCTCTGATGAGACAATGGACTATACCTTTGATCTCCGCTAGGCCCTCAGTAATTGACGGGATGGGCCCTAAGTGAACTCTCTCATTTCAACGTCGCCACAATAACCAACAAGTAACACCAAACACATCATTCCAACGACTTGTAGCTGTCTTCCTACTATTCTTGATATTCACAGAGAACCAATCATTTAAGTTACTTTCCCAAAACCTTCTATCTGTTGGAGAAATACCCAGACGTACCCAGAATTCCCGTGCATGGGTACAATCCCGTGAAACATGTAGGGAACTCTCTATCAACTGTTGACAAGAGCTGTAGAAACCATTATGGTGAATTCCACGATATAGCAAAGATTCGTTGGTGAGCAGCCTATTGTGACGCAACAGCCATAGATAATTTTTGCACCTCTGTGGCACTTGTAACTTCCATATCTTAGACCAATCTGGGGATTCAGGAGTTTAATCCCCCTCTAAGAGCCTATACGCTGATGAGACTTAGAATTGGCCACTCCTTTCATGCTTCCATCTCACCTTGTTTTCCCCATGTCTGGTCATCAACTCAATGCCATCATGTACATTTGCCTACGTGCCTTTAATTCCACTCCATATTAGAGAATCAGGTCGTTGGTTTAAATTTTAGGTAGTAAATCATTCCCACATTTGTATTTACTCCTAACGAATTTGACCCACAAAGCGTCCTTCCTTGTTACTAGGCCCCAACCCACTTTCATCATGAAAGCATGATTTTGGATAGACGAGTGCCTCAAGCCTAACCCACCACTATCCTTCCTGGAACATACTGTATCCCATGCCACTAAATGGACCTTCTTCTTATCCTGAGTAGATCCCCATAGAAAATTCCGTGCACTTTTATCAATTTCATCACAACAAGGGGCAGGAATAAGGGATGTCTGCATAACATGATTCGGGATAGCCAAGGCCACCGACTTAATTAGTGTGTTTCTGCCAGCCATGGAGAGAGAATGACCCTTCCAATTTGCTAATCGTCTGCGGACTCTATCAACTACGTAATTGTACGTAGCTTTCGTGACCCTTTCGTGATGAAGAGGTACCCCGAGATACTTTCCGAGGTCAGCTACCCTTGTAAAACCCAAAGTCTCGCTTAATTGGGCTCGAACATTATTATTTACATTATGAGAGAAGAAGACCCTCGTCTTGGCCACGTTCACTTTTTGTCCTGAAGCATTATAGAAAGATTGAAGACAGTCTCTAATAACATTAACTTGATCCAACCTAGCTTCTGCAAATAAGATCAGGTCATCTGCAAATAATAGATAAGATATTGGTGGGCCATCCTTATTAAGCCGGATGGGTCTCCAAAGCCCTAGAGAAATTTAATCCTGAATTAGATGGGCAAGCCGCTCCATGCATATAACAAATAAGTATGGGGAAAGAGGATCCCCTTGCCGAATACCTCGAGCTGGAGTGAAGGTCTCTGATTTACTTCCATTCCATAAAACCCTTATGCTCGGGGTACATATGCATGCTTCCACCAATTTAATTATATTCTCCGGTAAAGAGAGAGTACGTAGACAATCAATGACAAATGACTAATGAACTCGATCATAGGCTTTTTCAAGATCTATTTTGATTGCCATAAATCCTTTCTTGCCCTTCATGGTCTTCATAAAGTGGATGACTTCCTGGGCCACGATAATATTATCCAAGCTAAGTCGACCTGGTACAAAGCTACATTAGTTCAGGGATATCACACTATCGAGAATAGGTTTAAACCTATTAGCCACGATCTTTGTAATTAATTTGTACATGACATTACAGAGGCTAATAAGGCGAAAATCTTTCACCCATTCCGGTATATCAATCTTCGGTATAAGCACCAAATAAGTCTGGTTTATGCTCTGGATTTCATGAGGAAAATTAAACACATTAGTAATAAATTTGAAAACCACTGAGCTAACCTGTTGCCATTGGGATTGGAAGAATAGTGCGTTGAGCCCATCAGGACCCAGAGCTTTCAAAGATCCCATACTCCAAAGAGCATGTTCAACTTCTTCCATTGTAGCTTGTCCTCCCATACTTTGAACGGCTTCTGGCAGTAGTGGAGGAAATGAGCACCGAGGATTCAAAACATGCAAATCATCCCCATCTTCAGTAAACAAGGCTGAGTAAAACTCCACTGTACCCTGTTTTATTGTTTCTTGATCATATATCCACTCACCATTAGCATTCTTGAGTGCTTCGATCTTGTTCCTTTTTCTCCTGGCATTGTCACGCCTATAGAAAAATTTAGAATTTCTATCTCCTAAGGCGAACCAATCACAGCGAGCCTTTTGTGCCCATAAAACATCTTCATATAGTAAAATCTCTTCAAGGTCGCACCATAAATTCTTGTGGAGAGAAAGAAGGGCTGACAATGGTCCTTCATTTTGTATGCTCTTATTTAAGCCGTCAAGCCTGTGCAAGATCCGTCTCTTTTGGCACCCCAAGTGACCATATACTTCTCTACTCCATATCCCCACGTCTTTAGTAAATTTCTTTGTATTCTCTTCCCATGTAGCATCATTGGACCACGTAGCTTTCATGAAGTCCTCAAACTGATCATGTAGGATCTAAGAGGCGACAAATCGAAACGGACGTTCGCGTATGACTGAACTAGAACAGTCCTCTAATTGAAGTAGAATAGGCCTGTGGTCGGATTTAAACTAATAAAGAACTTTTGCCGTTGCTTGGGGGTACAAATCCATGAAGGTACGTTTATAAAAGTCCTGTCTAATTTACTTAGACAACCCTCCCTACTCCAAGTGAAAAAAAGACCCACCGTGTGAATTTTCGACAGACTTGAATTTTCAAACCATGAGACAAACTCCCGATCCACACCGGTGCTAGACTGAGCTTGAGAGCATCTTTAATGTTCAAACAGAATACTATTAAAGTCCCCTCCAATGCACCATGCCCCATCTACCCTCTCTGCTAACTCAAACAGCCGAGTCCACAACTCGCGACGTTTACCAATATGTGGGCTAGCATAAACACATGTAAGAAATATCTTCTCAGTGCCTCGTTGCAGACGTAAGTGAATAAACTGACTGGATGAGTCAAGTATATTCACACTCCATTCCCCTTCATTCCACAAAACCCATATTCCTCCACTATAACCCATAGCATCAACAATATGGAAGCTTTGAAAGCCCAATTTAGATGCAATTTTCCTAGCTTTTCCTCCACTGGCTTTAGTTTCAAATAAAGCTAATAAGTCCAATTTATACATTCTAGCTAACTCCCTAATCAAACTTGGGAAGGTCCTCGCCCCAACTCCTCTGCAATTCCAAAATGTATAATTTATGGGGAAACCATGGTATGTTGAACGTGGCTTTCAGGGCCCTGGATCATAATTTCCTCTATAGACACAACATATTCGCTTTGATATACGCCTTGCTTTTCGTCTTCCATGTCCATTTCACATTCATGTCCAGACTGGGATATTCCTTGTTCCTCGTCAATATGGGCCAAAGATTCAAAAGGATTTTTTGAAAGCATAAAAGCCTTCACCAATCTTACCTTGTTGGGATAGGCCCACGTGAATATCAAGCCCATTAGCTAATTCTACACTGTTCTCTTTTCCTCTGGCAATCTGTATCCGTTCCCTCCTTTTGACTTGGTCTACCAGGACCCACCTTTTTGAATTTGTTATCTCCTTCCCAAACTTTTGGGACTCCAAATTTGCACCAGCTGAGAATTTGGCTTTCATGCCATTATGATTTATAGCAATATTAACTGCTGAACGAGAATCTCGCTGTGGTAAAGTTACCAGATTTGGTTTCCCTGGAATGCTCCCATGAATCTCGCTAGATCCTGATAATCCTGGAGTAAAAGGTGTTCTTCGTGCCGCCCGTTGCACTAGGTTCCACACCCCCATCACTGCCTTCTGTTGCGACGCCCCACCGCTATCGGTCTCCGGCATGGATGGCTCTCGTCCCCACTTCAAAACCATTCTCGTGTCCCTCCCTTCTTCTGCACTAAGCTTCGTTTCTTTTCCCTCTTGTTGTTGCGACTGCAGATTATTAATTGCAGAGCATTCCCCAGCAACTGCCTCACTCAGTTTTCCTGACAAGGGTGTTTCCGGGCAGACGTCGCGGTGGTGCCCGTACTTTCCACATTGAAAGCAAACTAGGTGAAGACCTTCATACTCTACATGTCTATCCTTTCCAAAAATCCTCACTGTAGGCACCAATCATTTCATCAAATCGAGTTCCACGCAAAGTTGAGCAAACCGACCTCGTTCCGTCAAATACGTGATTGAGTCTACCTTAAGAGTGAGTCCTATCAGATTACCAATTAAATTCAGACTTTCGGCATTGAAGAACTCCAATGGAAGCAGAGGAATACGAATCCACGCGGCTATTCTTTTCTATTAAGACGCATTCCAGGGATCGAAGTTTGGTCTCCAGCGTTGCACTAGCAGATAGTGATCTGCGATCATCCATGGTCCCTCCACATAGACATAATTTAAATCCTCCTCACTATCAAACGACACAACAAAATAGC
The DNA here is from genome assembly GCA_963210345.1 of Inga oerstediana. Classification (NCBI taxonomy): domain Eukaryota; kingdom Viridiplantae; phylum Streptophyta; class Magnoliopsida; order Fabales; family Fabaceae; genus Inga; species Inga oerstediana. Next base: position 2,314,191 of record OY723401.1, read on the forward strand.
TATTGTCGATGTCTCGCACTGTGTATTGTTGTTTCGTTTTCTAAAGCCGTTGGAGTTTGATCTGTACAAGCCGTAGATTGATGGTCTTACCCAATAGTTTGATTATAAGCGATTTCTTCCAGGGCATGCACCACCTTTCATATTGCTCTTGCGATATTACCAGGGTAGGAATCGGGTCTACACCCTCCGTCATTTTCCCACTTTCAGGCTGCTCCGTCTCGTCTCCAAAAAATTCTTGGAGACTCTCGATGTATCCCTTCCACGCCTCATCGAACACGCTGCTTCCTCAGGCATCTACTGAGCATTTTTTCGGCCCTGCCTCCAGCAGAGAGGCCTTATACGAACGTGCCTTGGTCCCTTCTGTGCTCTCTCCCTCGTCGCCTTCTGCTCCATATACTTCCGTCGAGCTCGCCTTCCACCGCTTGTTCCCTCTCCCAGATATCCCTCAGTCCTCCGTCGCGCTTTCGTTCTCCGAAGCACCTATCATCAATCCTTTTAATCTTCTCTCCTTGTGATTGTGAGAACCTTCAAGGGTGGTTAGAAAACAAATGAGGCTTTTCGTTGTGACGAAGAATTCTGGTTTTGAAGGGCCAATTGTTTGATGTCATTAGCCAAAAAAATCCAAATTAGGGCTTTTTTTGTTAGGTGATCAATCATTCAAAGGGAGATTCGCTATGTGATTCCATCAATTTATTTGGTGTTGCCTTTATCTGGCTTTTAAATGGAATCAGTTTTGGTGCCTATTCAAAGGATGGGCATGGAGAGCTTGTCCATATTTGGATCTAGATCTTTCAGATTTGATTTTTAAAAATGGGTGATTTTTTGATACATTTTTTTTTTGAAAAAATTTTAGTTAAGAGAGTATTTTTATTTTAGATTTTGTATCTATTAAAATATTTTTTTTCAAAAAAAAATCCAAACCGTCCAAATCCCATTGGATGATCCAGATTTGACAGGCACCGAAACTCATTCGACTTTCAAATAAGTTTGACAATGCACAAAAAAAAAGTATCACAATGAAAATGACCAAGATTCCAATAAAAAAAAAATAATATCAGAAAATTCTCATCACTTGTTAATAGTAACTCTTTTAACTGTTAATTGTTGTTTTTTCACTTATTATTGATAAGTTATGAAACTTTTCTGATATTATTTTTTGTTAGGACTTTGGTGTTATTTTCCCTTCTTTCTTAACTATTAGCACATGCTATTGGTAAAATTTCTATTTTTATTTCAATGGAAAACTTTCTAGGAAAAAACACCATCAAAATTGGTAAAAGACAAATAAATATATTGAATTTCATTGATTCCAAGAGGTTTGAATTGAAATTTTGGAATGTTTCAAAATTTGAGAAATTACCTAACCATCATTAGTTTTTATTTTAAATAAAAAATCATCAATCCCTTGGCAGCTATAGACCGCCAGAGCTCTAGTGACCTTGCTGGCAACCGGTAATCAGAGCTCTGATGGCTTAATATATTTTAAAAAAATTTTAAATAAAAATTATTAATATAATCATCTGAATTGTTAATAACGATACTAAAATTATATATAACAACCTAATATATATTTTTTAAATTTCTCAATCAAAACAAAACAGAAGTTATCAATATGTCACAGCGATACTAAAGTTGTCATGTGCCACCAATGGGTTTGACGGTCAAATTCAGTTATCGTGAACTTTTTTTAATATATCATTCCGGGGAAATTCAAGCAGATATCCAATTTCCAACGGTGGCTGGATCAAATTGAAAATGGAATGCTAGTACTTGGGAGTAATGTTTCTCCACTCAAGAATCCAAAAACAAGACTAATGAACCAAACATGCTTGGCTTCTGAACAAATCTCCTGCTAACGCTCTGCCTCTAACTAGCAGCAAACTCATCATTCGCGTTTGAAGACACCATCAAGGAATGCACTCCCAATTCGCTATTCTTTTTCTCTCTTGCCTTCTCCGCCGCTTCTTCTATATCTTCTTCATTCTCGTCTTTCTTGGCAATCTCCTTGTTCTTCCCCACAAAACAGAGCAGAGTCCCAAAACTATGAGCAGAGACCCTATAGAACTGAACCAAACATACGACACGGGTCAAAACCAAACATCTATAATTAACTGAAGCGGGAAAAGTATAGTATTATGGGTATTTCATACGTTCCGACGTATATTTCCTCGCGAAGCAGAGCCCAGCTGATAAAGGCAGTGATGACGAGCTGGAAGGGGGTGAACACAGACACATAAAGAGGACCTTTCCTCTCAATAGTCCACGACATGAGCGCATACGCCACTCCTGTGCAAAGAACTCCCTGAAACCCATTATATATTAACCACATTAATGAATATGGTTCATACGCCAAGTGAAAGTGGTGGAGGTGGTTCATAGAATATAGATGGGAGCAAACCGAATAAAGAGCAGAAATGACTCGGATAGGATTTGTGAGGGACCAAGCTGAGGCGCTGTGATCAAAACACAGAGCAATGACCACACACTGGAAGCTTGCCAAGAGGCACATGTAGGCTGTGCTCGTATACGGAGCTGGAAAATGTTTTGCCATGTCCGCCTGATATTTAAAACAATTATCGTTATCATTATTATTATTACTACTACTTGATCGAGAGAAATCGTAGGAAGGTGCACGAAGTTCTACCTGGACGACGAACCACACTGCCACACAAGAGCACTAACAATTAAGAAGAAAGGCCAAGAAACGAGTTGGCTTTGGCAGAGGAACTTGTTTCTTGCATTCTCTCTGCATATCCCCAGTGAATAATTGATTCACCTATTTCAATGACATTTCCATGGTAGAATGACAATACCAAGGCTCCACCTACACACAATACGGTCCCTACTATCTTTGCTTGCCCACTCCACGCCCTTATTCTCAGGTACTCTTGTCTGCCCACACATCAGACCAAAAAATAAATCATTAACACTGTCATGTTTACAATAAATTCTTGAAATATAGTTGCATTTATATATAGTACAGACAAACCTGAAGATGAGCGCAAGGATAAAGGTAAAAGCTGGAAGCAAATTTGTCATTGCGCATGCAATTGTAGCGGTTGAATATTTCAGCCCCAGGAAGAAAAATACTTGGTTTCCTGTTACTCTGCATCATTTCATCCTCAAACACTCATTTTTAGAGATAGAAAAGAAAACCTGCACCTCACATGCACACAGACTGATACGCACACAACGCAGCTATTTTTCAAGCTGCAATGCTTAAAAAACTGGGCCAACATTTGTTAGTTTGAACATGCAGAACAAATAAAACAAAGCAGAGTGGGCATGAATGTGTGGACCAAAAAGCTTACCCAGTTAAGGAAGAAAGCAATATCTGGAACATAATAGGCTTGGTCAACTTGGGGACAGTTTTGCTGCAAAACAAAACAAGAATAAAACTTAAAGTGGGGTACAAACAAAATCGCTTTAAAGTAACACTGATTGAAAACTCATGTTTGTTACTAACTGTAAAACTTGTATTAAAAAATGCATAGTTGATGTTACTATTGCGCTGCCTTGCTCTGATCACTTATTTCCAAAACAAGCAAGAGGCCAACCTTACGTGCGCATTGTCACGGAGAGCATCACCCGATCCGAAAACGTTAAAAAACAAAAAAAAGTCTTCACTCCCTTGCGCATTGTCACTACCGCTCAAGTCAGTTAGGCTCTGTTTCGGTGCACTTGAAAATATGAAAGAGACAGACACTTATTGATCGGTTTAAGTTGTTGGTTTGTGAGTCTACATTTTACTTGAACTATTTTCATACAATCGTTAAGACCGCTTTCATCAAGTAGATGCACCAAAAAGATGTGGTTATACAGTTGAAATTTGAGAGCCAGGGTAAGGTGTTTGATGTTGATGCATGCATGAATGATTGATAAATAAGAAGGTGACGAAGAATAGAAGATATAGATATAAATGAAAAGAAGACATTGATAAGTACCGTTCAAAGCAGAAAGCAAAGGGAGCGATGGCAAGTGTGGCGAAGATTTGGCGATAAGCGGCGAGGATGATAGGGTTCATGCCAGATTGCATTGCAAGCTTTGAAATGATACTCATGCCTGCGTACCCCAACTGCAAAAAAGCCATCGCCAGAAATGGAATTAGCCCACTCGCCATCTTCTCCCTCTCTCGATCAGCTCCGTCAACTTCTCACTTATTATCTCTCCTCTGCGTTGAGATGGAACAGAGTCTGCGGGAGAGGGCTGTCTTTTATAGACTGTGAAATGCAAAGGTGGTTTGAGGTTCGAGAGAGATACCGGGGGGGGGGGGGGGGGGGGGGGGACGAAAAGCTCTTCGAGGAAAATCGCGGGCGCGCGTAATATGAACTAGTTAAGGGACCTTCAACGTGACGATCAGCGATTTTATTTTTTAAGCATTACGTAACATATTTTAATATAAAAATAAATTAAATACTCATTGCGCATAAATTAAATTGGATCGGAGCATATATATATATATATATATATAGGCATGTAACTGTATAATTTTGTAAGTTATATTGACGTCGAAATGATAGTGATGATTAAGGAACTTTAACGTATAGGAGGAAGCTAAGCAGTTATAAATTGTTACTAGCAGCTAGCAGGACTTAGCATGCAGCTTGTACGAGCAGGAGTATAGAGAAATGGTGTGTTTTGTTTGTTAGGGCGAGTATTAAGGGATGGGTTCAGGAAAAAAAATAGCATTAGGGGGGAGAAATTAGCATTGTGTTTGTTTAGATTCGGATTGGCACTTTAAAAATATTCATTTAGATAAATTAAAATAAAACTCTTTTCGCATGCGCATCTCATATAGTAAGTATTGGGAAAGTTGTTTTGAAGATTTCAATCCTTACCTCCAAATAAATTAGGAATGGCTTGGTGGCCAGCGAAGCAATTAATTAAGGGGTAAGACCATGTCAGCGAGAACAGTAAATGGGACAGGACAAGGCAGAGAGCACGTAATGAGAATGCATGCTGCGGCGGCAGCCATTCTCTAGCAAATTTCCAAAAAGGCCAAGGAGTGTCGGAGCGTCTCACTCTCCCGGCCATTGCTTCCAGAGATGGCGATCCTATCCTACCAGCGCCTAATACAGGCAGTGGACCCCACCCTCTTCCCATTGGGACTTCACTTAATCACATTTATTTTTGCTCTTGGAAACAGCAATGCACTTAATTCTCTCCGCTGGCTTCACACTTCTACACCCTCCTTCCAACTCACATCATGCAGTATCCTGAATTCTGATTGGGGGTTTTTGGGGTTTAATGAACGCTTTTTTCAATCTCAACTTTGCCACGCCTCTGCATTTTTAGTCAAGCAGTTACGTACAAGTTAAACTAATATTGTCGATATACACATTCAAATAATGAAGTGGCGCACGCCATAAACTTGACATGCACGTAAATACTCTGTTAACAATAATAATCATTAGCTATAAAGTAAAACGTAAAATGGGAGATCACTCAAAAAGCAAAAACGAGAAATGCGTGAGAGATTATTTTGACATAGAAGAGAGGGGGTGAAGAATGTGCAAGCATAACGAAGAAGTTGTCGAATCCGTTGCACAACGCTTTCCTTGGGGCAGATGCAGAGTCGGACGACGTTGCACTAATCTCTCCAATGGCCAAATCTACGCAGAGCAACGCATAATGAAGTGAAGAGTTCTGAAAAAACCCGCTTTCTATAATCTCAAGTTCAAGATCAAGTCCGTTCGTGTGAAGGGATCGTTATTAACGTCCATTCCTCACCGGCAATAAATTGCGAAAACAGTTTATTTTTTAACTTTTCTTAATACTCCCTCCTGTGGTTTTTATAATAGAACCCAAAGTTTGAATCATCTTAGTTTTTTTTTATAAGAATGTGATAATAGTTGTCTCAATATTTAATAAATTTTTTTTATTTGTGACACTTATAATTAATTATATATATATTGTATTAATTAAAGGGTGGATGATAACTTATGTTTATTTTATTTATCTCTCTTACTTGCCTTTTTATAAATAAAGATAAAATTGAAAAAAAGTTTATTTCAAAACATATTTATTATTTTTAACTAATTATAATCATTTTTTAAACCATATAATTTGATTAACGGATTCTTATAAATAGGACTATAGGAAGTATGATACATTCTTCAAGCTTGATCCGAAGCAACAGCTCTCAGCTACTTAATATAGGAGCTAACTAATTAATTTATGTGGATTAAGAAAATTATTTAGTTGTATATAATAAATATATGTCCATTTCTTAAGATATGATATTCCATTATAACGATCTTAGATTTAAACCTTTTAATATGTGTAGTTAATAAAGATACTTTAATAAAAAAAAATTATAAATTCAAAAGTTAGACAGAATGGATTGAGGGATAGTATTATATTTAGAACTAAATTTAATTTTTTGAAAGATATATATTGTGATATGTGTGTGTAATTTTTTTTTTAGCCCACCTAATATCCAGAGCTTCATTTTGACTGATCCAGATCCGACCTGCGCACACTTAGCAGTTAGCATGATGGGTGAGTCTTCAAACAGAGATTTTTTGCATTAATCAAGTTTCAAACCTGACACTTTACTTAAATGAAATTGAGCCGTTTATGATCGGATCAACCACTGTTGGTGTGTGTGTGTAATTTAATTCCAAATACTCGTAATAAAATAGTTTCTCAGGGCATTGAGGCCCATGCCGCACTTTAGAAACTCTGGATTAGGCCTTCAAAGGGGTCGAGATTCTGAAAGACCCAAATTTTTTTTTTTCAACAAATGAGAACTTCGTTGATCCTGTTGCACGTGAAGGATCGAGTGCCTACATCCCCTGTCCCCAAGAAAGTGCAACGGGGATTTCAAGTTTTTAATAGTGCTGGTTTGTAGCTGCCATATTAACTAACATCCGAATTTTACTGGATTTTAAATGAATCAAATATAACTACACAAATTTAAAGATCTACCCTGTGAAATGTGAAGCTGCGGAAGCGATGAGGTTGGAATTGTGTAAAAGAGGAAATAAGAAGAGTAATAAATTGAAACATAAATAGTGGGAGTGACAAGCCTTTTGGCAAGTGTTGAGCAGAGCAGCCAGAAGCCCCGCAAAAACAGTGACTATGGCTTTTCACTCTCTCTCACTCTCCCTGCTGCCACTCTTCATTTGTTCCTTTCCGCTTCTTGCCCTGGCTCAGTGCAATCAGGATGCCGTCATATTCGTCTTCGGCGATTCCAACTCGGACACGGGAGGACTCGCTTCCGGACTCGGTTTCCCCATCAATCTTCCCAATGGCCGCACTTTCTTCCACAGATCCACTGGTCGCTTGTCCGATGGACGCCTCATCATCGATTTTCTCTGTAAGTCCTCTCCCTCCCTCTCTTACCCTCCCCTCAAACCAAACACACCCTTAATGTGTGGTTGCCACTTGCTATAGTTTATCGCGGGTATGATCACCGTATCTCACTGATTCGATTTGGTTGGATATCCACAAAAAGTTAGATAACTGTAGTACATTTTTTTTTTTTGAAAAAAATGAAACAAGAGTGGTTGTCCCTTTTAATTCAAAAAAAGAAAAAAGAAATAAAATGACGCGGTGTTACATCTCCACCTCCGCTTCCGTAGATCGGAGGTGGAGATTATGACATGTTGTCGTTGGTGGTGATCTGTTCGCCGACAAGATATTGCAGAGTAATAAAAATGACCCGATAAAGCAAGGAATGAACAAGCGAGCGAGGGAGTGAATCTGGTGTCGGTGAGCAACGACGTTCAAAGTTGGCGTTGGTTTGGGACGTTCGAGTAGTTGGGCCCATATTTTGAGTATCTTATGAAAGCCCATTACTCACCCCATCAACTCCCCGGCCTGTTTCAAAGACCCAAGAGGCAGGGCCACAAGAATTTTTTTCCAAAAAAAGTAAAGGTAAAAATTCTTAAAAAACAAAGGTAAAAAACGCCGGGGCCATCCAAATCTAATCAACCCGATACTCGTAGGTCACGACTAGGTGCTTGAGGGATTGTAGCCCTCCATAAGTAATTTTTTAATTATAATTTACGATATACGAGATAAGTATGTGAGAGGAGTTTTGTCTCAATTTATGTGAATAAATATTATTAGAGGTCTCAAACGTACGTGATCCCAAATAAACACTAGATGACCACGTCCGGTGCTCGTAGGATTAGTATTTAGATATATTAATACAAGCACCATGTATGTTTGATATAATGAAAAGCACCGTTGTTCCCGCAGCAATAATGCCTTTCAGCCATAAACTCTGGAAAAAACCATGCTCGTACTGGTCCCAAAATATAATAGTAGCTCCTTGAAGATACTTGAAGATACGAGACTTTGTGTTACTGGAAGAATTGGTAAAATGGAATACTGAATTATTCATTGATAATCTAGTGTTTATATATATGAGGGATAAAGGAACTATCATAATTACAAAATAACAAAGTGTAACAGAATGTAATTACAATGAAACTGAATATACAATTGAAATTATAGTGAAACTTATTATATACTTGACACCCCCCGCAAGCTGGAGCATGGATATTTTGCATGCCCAGCTTGGAAATGAGCTCATGAAAGCGAGCTGGCTGTAATGGTTTAGTGAAGACATCCGCAAGCTGATCAGAGGAGCGGACAGGAAGCAAATGGATGACTTTGGACTGAAGCTTCTCACGAACTAGATGACAGTCTAACTCAATGTGCTTAGTACGCTCATGAAACGTAGGGTTGTTAGCTATCTGAATTGCAGAACGATTATCACAGTAGATAAGGGCTGGATCAAGATGAGAAATATGAAAATCATTCAGTAGGTAAATGAGCCATTGAACTTCACAAGTGGTGGCACCTAAGGCTATATATTCTGCTTCTGAAGAGGATTTGGAAACAGTAGCCTGTTTCTTGGCCTTCCAAGAAATTAAGGAGGAACCAAGAAAAATGGCAAAACCAGTTACAGATCTCTTAGAATCTATGCAACCAGCCCAATCGGAGTCGCTGAAACTACGCAACTTAAGATCAGAAGTAGAGGAGAGAAATATACCAGCACCTGGAGATGACTTAAGATACCGTAAAATTCTGTGTGCAGCCTGTGAGTGTCTCTAGGATCAGACATGAACTGACTTAGTTGCTGAGTGGCAAAACTTAAGTCAGGCCGTGTGGTTGTAAGGTACTGCAATCGGCCTATAAGAGTGCGATAGACCTGAGGATTGGAAAGAGGTTTACCTTGATGCTGAGATAATTTGAGGTGAGGGTCCATAAGAGAGGAAGCGGGTTTACAAGCTAAATATCCGGTGTCCTCAAGGAGCTCAAGGGCAAACTTCCGTTGAGATAGAAAAATCCCTTCTTTAGACCTGGCAAGTTCTAAACCAAGGAAGTAACGCAAGTCACCAAGATCCTTAATAGTAAAAGCATTGTGTAATTTGCTGCTTGATAGAATTTATTTCAGACAGATTGTTACCAGCCAAAACCACATCATCAACATAGACCAAAATAACAGTAAAGGAAGAGGATGTAGCCTTAAAGAACAAGGAGTGATCAGAGGCTGACTGATGATAACCATAAGACAAAAGAGCAGCAGAAAGCTTTGAGTACCACTGTCTACTAGCTTGCTTGAGACCATAAAGAGATTTTGTGAGTTTACAAACAAGGTTTGGTTGAGAGGGAGAAAAACCGGGAGGAAGATCCATGTAAACTTCCTCATTTAAATCCCCATGTAAAAAGGCATTATTAACATCTAATTGATGTAAAAACCAATTTTTAGCAGCAGCAATGGACAGTAATAAACGAAGAGTAGTCATCTTAGCAACCGGAGAAAATGTGTCAAAATAATCAATGCCTCGGTTTGGGTGTAACCTTTGGCAACCAACCTTGCTTTATGCCGTTCTATCTCACCATTAGCCTTAAACTTAGTACGGTATACCCATTTGCAACCAATGGTTCTCTTACCTGGAGGTAAAGAAGTGAGCACCCAAGTCTAATTTTGCTCAAGAGCATTTATTTCTGCAGTCATGGCATCTCTCCAAATAGAGTGTTTACATGCTTGGTGATATGTCTTAGGATCAGGAGTAGAGGTAACAGTAGAAATAAATTGCTTATAAGATGGAAAAAGAGAAGAATAAGAGAGGACTGAAGAAAGGGGATACCGAGGAGGAACCTTAGCCGATGATTGGTCAGTGTTAGAGATGAGGGCACAATGAAAATCCTACAGATATGAAGGTGGGTGATGGGGCCGAGAAGAATGACGAGGTAAAGGTGAAGGAGAAGTGGGAGGAGAGGAGAGGTCAGAAGGTGAAGGTGAAGAGATAGGGATGGAATTAGGAGTGGGTAAAGAAGGAGGTAGATGGTCATCATCAAGAAAAGAAGGAAAAGATTGAATAGAAGGGTCAGGGGTAGTAAGCAGAGGGGAAGTGATACTGTCTGTGCTAAATGGAAAAACAAGTTCATAGAAGAAAACATCACGAGAAAGAAAGATTTGATGTGAAACTAAATCCAGCAATGTGTATGCTTTAGAACCAGAGGGAATGCCTAAGAAAACACATTTTCTAGCACGAGAATCAAATTTAGATTGGTTGTGTGATAAAGTAGAAGCAAAGCATAGAGAACCAAAGACTTTTAAATGAGAATAAGGTGCAACAGTATATAATTTTTCAAAAGGGGTGAGATTCTGAATAATTGGAGAGGGTAAACGATTAATGATATAAGTAGCATGTAAAACAGCAAAAGACCAATATGGAAGAGGAATGTGAGATTGAAAAAGTAAAGCCCTTGCAACATTTAAAATGTGTTGATGTTTTCGTTCAACCAAGCCATTTTGTTGAGGAGTCTCAACACAAGAGGTTTGGTGAATAATACCTTTAGAAGCATAAAAATCAGGCATGGAGAATTCAATACCGTTGTCAGAACACAGGGCCTTTAAAGAAGTGGAAAATTGAGTTTCAATAAGGGCAATAAAATTTTTTAGTTGAATGCGTGCTTCAGATTTGTTATGCAACAGTAAAATCCAAGTGAATCGAGAGAAATAATCTACTATAGTTAAAAAATAACGATGGCCTTGAATAGAAGGCAGAGAAAACAGACCCCAAATGTCAACATGAATCAATTCAAAAATTTTATTGCTGGAAGTGATGCTTACAGGAAATGAAATTCGTTTTTGCCTAGCAAAATGACAAGTATCACAGGGAAGGGAATGAGGTGTACAAGTAATATCTAGTATGTGCTTTTGTAAAGTCATAAAAGTTGAATCAGAAATGTGACCTAGGCAATGATGCCATAAAGTGAAAGGTGATGCAGGGGAAGTATGAGCAGTATGGATTTGAGGTGAAAGGCGAGGCATATCTGCATTCAAAACATAGAGCCCTCCAATGAGCTTAGCTGAACCAATCATCTGCAAAGGTTGAAGTGAGTGAATCTGGCAGGAATCACAGGAAAAGGTTAGTGAGCAATGAAAAGAGGCAGTCAAGCGAGAGACAGACAAAATATTGAAAGAGAAATTGGGCAGATAAAGCACATTAGGCAAAGAAAGAGAAGGAGAAATATCAACAGTGCCAGAAACACAAGCGACGGCAGTAGAACCTGTAGGAAGACTTACAGAAAGTGGAGATATAGAGTGATATGAAGAAAACAAAGCCAAAGAAGAGCAGACATGATCTGTCGCGCCTGAATCAATGATCCAGGTGGCAGAACATGACGAAGAAAGAGAATTATAGTTACCTGTAGTAGGAGGGACGGTGGACAAATGATTAACAGAGGGTGTGGAGGGTGAAGGAGTGCTCAGAAGAGTAAGAAGCCGCTGGTATTGATCCGCAGACAAGTGAGGCAGAATAGAGGTTGGTGAAGGTTTGGGAGAGACTGATGCAGGAGATTGAACTTGAGCATTACCAGAATCTTGAGTGTTCACATGATTTACCGAGGGAGAGGAGCCAGAGGAACGAAACTTAAAGCCCGGTGGAAATCCGTGTTTGCGATAACAAGTGGCCTCTGTGTGACGAGGCTTGCCACAAAACGTACACTGCTTAGAAGAGGACGGACGGGAACCAAAACTAGAACCAGAATGATGTGTTGCAGCAGCAAGCACAAGCTTTGGCTCAGAAGGAGGACGGAGCTCCCGTTCTTGTTGAAGAACCAAGGAAAAAACCCGATTAATCGGAGGCAAGGGGTCAATCAGCATTATCTGAGATTTGACTGAGGTAAATTGATCATTGAGTCCTTTTAAAAAACGAATCACATAATCCTCTTCACGATGATGAAGAGCAACAGCAGTGGAACCACAATCACAAGACTTCAGAGGACGAATACTGGTTAACTCATCCCAAAGAATTTTTAAATGAGTGTAATAATCACTTACACTTAGATGACCTTGCTTGAGATTATAGATCTCTTCCTGAAGATCGGCAATACGGAAGATATCGGTCTGCGAATAACGTGCACGAAGATCAGTCCAGATCTCGGACGCCCGATCGAACCAGAGGATACTCTTTGCGATGGTCGGAGAGAGAGACTTAGTAAGCCAGCCTTGGACAAGGTTATTGCAGCGTTCCCATGCCGGAAACAGAGGATCGGTGGCCGGCGGAGGAGAAATGGTGCCGTCAACGAACTTCAGCTTATTCTTCGAAAGGAGCGCCATCTTCATGGCACGCGCCCAGGAGTGGTAGTTGGAACCATCGAGCGGCGGAGCGACGAGGATGAGGGCGGGATTCTCATTTGGATGGATGTAGAAAGGGCTAGAGGGATCAGTGATGGTGTCCGTAGCCATGGAAAGGGAAAGAAGAAGCTCGAAGAAGACGACGACAGAAAAGGGAAAAAGGGAAAGAGATTGGGGAGAGAGAAACGAAAAGGGAAAAAGGAAAAGAGATTGGAGAGAGAGAAACGAAAAGGGAAAGGTGGCAGAGAAGGTTGAAAAAAAAAAAAGAGGGAGAATTTAGAATGCTCTCTGATACCATGTTACTGGAAGAATTGGTAAAATGGAATACTGAATTATTCATTGATAATCTAGTGTTTATATATATATGAGGGATAAAGGAACTATCATAATTACAAAATAACAAAGTGTAACAGAATGCAGTTACAATGAAACTGAATATACAATTGAAATTATAGTGAAACTAATTATATACTTGACACTTTGTGCCTACGTTTGTATAATCACTGAAATAACCGCGCGTACACGATAATACAGTTTGAGTGATAGAGGAAATATTCTAGGTGCGGAAGTGAGACAAATCAAGTGTTACTCAATATGGTGTTTTTTTGTATTTGAAAATTCCCAAGTTGATTATCATATTGTAATAACCCGCCGCCATGAAAAAGTGGAGACGATTTAATTTAATGACGCAGAAAACAAAGTGTAAGGAGTTGGAAAAACTTGACGCACAGAACAATCCAAATTTAGAAAAAGTTGGAGTGAAATTTGTCATATTTTAATTTGTTGTTAAATGTGCAGGCCAAAGTTTAAATGCAAGTCTTTTGACTCCATACATGGACGCCCTGTCAGGATCCACGTTCTCAAATGGCGCAAACTTTGCAGTAGTTGGGTCCTCTACCCTTCCTGAATATGTTCCTTTCGCTTTGAACATCCAGATCATGCAGTTCCTTCATTTCAAGGCTCGTATCCTCGAACTTGCAGCCTCTGGTAAACTTCCCTCCCTCTTGTTGACCCCTCTTTCAATAGTTTGACCATTTTCCTTTCGTTCTTTCTTTTTTGACTGATTTCTCCAGAATATAGAAATTAATGTTGCCCCAGATTTTAGTGAATGCTGCTTGCTGAACTTGTAAACTATTCATATCCTTCTAATTTAGGTGCAAGAAATCACATCAACGATGCTGGGTTTCGAAATGCACTCTACATGATTGATATTGGACAGAATGACATTGCCGATTCCTTTGTCAAGAACCTTTCATATGCGCAAGTCGTTAAGAGAATCCCAGCGGTTGTTGCAGAAATTGAGAGTGCTGTTAAGGTCAGTCCAATGATTCTTAACAATTATCCAGTAAAATACTGGTTCTACAATTTCCTGGTGAATAATGTGACTGGTAATATATGCAGAGTTTGTACAACGAAGGTGCCAGGAAGTTCTGGGTTCACAACACTGGACCATTGGGCTGTCTTCCTAAATTAATCTCATTGTCTCAAAAGAAGGTTGTGGATTCACTTGGATGTCTTTCTAGTTACAATAGTGCTGCAAGATTGCTCAATGAAGCGCTGCTTCATCTGCTTCAGAAGCTAAGAACTGAACTAAAAGATGCTACTTTAATTCATGTGGATATTTATACCATCAAGCATGACCTCATTGCAAATGCCGCCAAATATGGTAAGCATTAACCTATGCTCCACTTGTAAATTACATAATTATCCTTGCCTGAACCGTGAGAGGTTGATGAGATTTGTGATCGTAATGGTGAATAGGTTTCTCAAATCCATTGATGGCGTGCTGTGGATTCGGAGGGCCTCCATATAATTTTGACAACAGAGTGACATGCGGCCAACCTGGTTATCAGGTTTGTGGGGAAGGATCTCGGTATGTGAATTGGGACGGAACTCATTTCACTGAGGCTGCAAATTCAATGGCCGCTTCTAAGATACTTTCCATGGCTTATTCCACACCTCGCACGCCTTTCAATTTCTTCTGCAGCCATTGATTCATCTTGGCTCAGTTGATGTCCCCATGGTTCAAAGAGGAACTTGGACACGATCGAGATCAGTGTCCAATAACCGTTTTACTGCCAATCGATAACTTCTCTGTTCTTGATATTATTACATGAGCATTAAATTAAATGTTTTAGTTTGCGACAACTTGGTTTTGCTATCTCCTACTAAATTCAATTGGAGGTATTTGTTCTAGTAACGTGACTATTGAATGAAAGGTGTTTTTAAAAGTCTCCAACTTTACCAACCGACAAGAGGAATGTTATCGAGTTATGGAATTAGAATATATGGTTTGCAGAAAATAGAATCTTGACACGTGAATTCGACAAGTTAACGCACCCCTACCCTATCAAACCTTAGTGTGTGCCCGCTGAAAGCCTCTTTTCTGGTTGCTGAGGTGCCTTCTTGTCTCACTGAATATATTCTTACCCGCGTGCCGTGAACAAGCCTGCCTTAGAAAATGACTGGGCAGGCCATGCCTAACTGAGAAGATGCCATGTGAACGTCCCCATGTGAACAAGCCTACCTTAACGTAGTTTATGCTTTTATGCTTCGTTTGCTACCGTGTCCTTACCACAAGTTCCAGATTCAACGGGTAGCGAGACTGGTGGACCTACCAGTAGAGTTTGTGAACAATCCAGTCACGTTTGTTGAAGAATCCAAAGGAGGCTTTGGGGACAAATGGGGCCTAATGTGGGCTGAATCCTTGTAGGCTTTCATATTTAACCCGCTAATGGCGTTCTGATGCCAATCTCATTATTAGATTATTACAATCCTCTTCCAACACGCCTGATGTCATCCTATTGCATCATCCCCACCTAAGTCTTACCCCACCTAAGTCTTAATTAATGACGTCTTCACGTTAGTACATCCCAAACTCCTTCCCTAGTTACCACTTATACACCCCTCTTAATTAAATGGTGGCATTTTGTTTTAATATCCGTTGCAAACCTAATCTATGTCAAATTTCATCATTATTAACCACGAAACATTCTTTGTATAAGTAGGATTAGTTTGTAGAGAATAGTTTTCAGAGAAAAATGATAAAAAGTGATTTTTAAAAAAATGTATTTTAAAGAATAGCTTTTATAACTGTTGAAAAACTATGGTTTTGCACCGGAAACCATGATTTTCTAGTCAAAATAGATTGGCGACACTTGTCTTTATAAAAATAGACAAACTTTGCTTTTGTTACAGGAAATTTAAAACACAAGATTTGTGAATAATATAATTTAACTTATAGATTGTATTACATTGATCACTCATCGAAGAACAAAAAATTTGTAGAAGATGTCGGAGAGATGAGGAGAGAGAGCTAGATGACTCATTCATGATTTTATATTGATATTAAAGGAAATTTCTAGTTCAAAACACAAGAAGTCTGTCACTGAGACTTACGAAGCTGGATGACTCATTTCCAACGCAAAACCATATGGAGTGACAGTTTAATGATCGGTAGTCCCAGAACCAAACTGTCACATAAGCTATAAAGAAAGATTGAGGTCCAACTTATCTTCTTCACGAGCTTCTTCATCATGTGGTGGTGCCGGAGCTGCCGGCAGTGGCGGCGGCGGCGCAGCTTCTGCTGTTGGCTCTGATTCTTTGTCTTGGATGTCGACCTCCTTGTCATTGGAAGGTCCAGCTAGGTGGGTGCTTCTAATTACGGAATCTTGATAATCATGAATGAAATCCTCAGGTTGAAAAGTTGGGTTCCAAACATTCTTGAACTTGTCTTCCTCCGACTTCTTATTATTAGAGATTCGGTCACGCACCTCTTTGGTGCTTCTTACCAAGGCAAAGAACTTTTCCATCTTCTGCTCCTCGGTGTCGTCTTCTTCGCCCTCCAATCTCCGCTTCCTTCTTCCTCCATCCATACTGTGGTTAGTATGTGTGCCAGAGACAAGAAGAAAGAGTAAAGAGAGAACAATATTACGTGCTCCTTGAATTTGGTCACCGTGAAGTGATGAATGAAGAGAGCTAAATCAAAGGGAACCGAAAATGACCACTTGGCCTAGTTGCTTTTTTGCTTTGTTTGCTTTAACTGCTGTGGAGATGGTGAATCGGGGGGTGGGAAATGGTATGATGTGGTATGGGGCATGGGCGCTGAATCGCTGATGGTCGAGTGGGGTTCTGATTCCAATGACCGAAAAGCGTGTTGACTCCCAACAGAGCTCAAATGTCGCGTTATTTTACGTACCAGCCACAGTGATAAAACTGCAACAGTTGCCCCTCCACTTTAATAAACAGTGGCCTACTCGTCCTCTATAAAATGCTCCTATTGACACAAGCCACATACGTACACATTAGCGTCACGGCACCGCCAGTAAAATTGATTCATACATGTTGCATTCTGGTTTTATTTATAATTTTTTTTATTAAAAAAATTAATCTTATTTATAAGTCCAATTTTAAGATAGTAAATAAAATTGTAACAATTTTACTTTTATTAAAAATAGAGAGAGGAGAAAGAATTAAAAAATACTCACGTCATTTAGTTATGCTCCATCCCCTATCAAATATAAAACACTTAACTGATTTAATATAAGTTCTGATTTGAAAAAACATACAATCAAGAAATTTTTTAAAATTTATGTTATGCGTAAAACTTAATTTTTCCCCAGAGGAATATGAACATAGATGAGAGGCGTCACCTAATGACGTGAACGCGAGAGAGGGAAGGCTGGTTGCTTGAGTGAAGGAATACTTTAGGTGTGGATAGAGATGGATTTGACCCGTTCTCTTCGATTCAATTATAAGCCAAGCCATGTTCAGATACAACACAATTCTACATCTTAAACAATCCCCTCCTCTCGTTGGTCTCAATCTCGGATTTTACGTTTTAGTGAGATGAAATCAAATAACTTGACTCTTCATAAAAAGTACTTATGAACACTTCAAGATAAAATACAATTCACTTTTTAAACAGTCTTTTAATTTTTAGAGTTAAAATTGTTATTATGCTCAAGTGACACACGATGCCTTCCTCTCTTTCAGTGCGTGACAGGGCGACGACAAAAGGAATCTTTCACTCCTGTTTTTGGTGTACGGTTAGATTATCTTTTAAAAATAATTTTTATAATTGATAAAATAAGCTGATAAAAAATTTTTATCTTGACTTATAAAAAAATAACTTCTGAAATGACGTGATTTTCAAACACTTATTTTTATTGAAGCCCTGGAACAAGGGGATAAAAAGGGAGCTAACTACCATCCACTGCACTCGATTAAGGTAACTGAAGTCTGCTCTTATTAGACGCTCATTTTCAACAATGGCGGTTTTTTTTGAAGAAAATATTAATAGGAAAAAGAAATAATTGATAGGGTAATCCAATTCATTTTGATCGTTCTCCTTCGCTGTTTGAAAGTGACCTGGACCTGCACCTTCCATTACCAAGCTTTCTGTTGTATTGGAATTATCTGTCTTCCCTCTATATGCTTTCTCATTTTTTTCCTAAATCTGTTCGGAATCTTAACGAGCTAATCTACTCTGACGCATAAAATTGGCAGCTCTGTACTCATTTTCACCAGTTGGAAGATTACGAGTAAGGAAAAAGGCCCCATGTTTGTTTAATTTTCAGAACACGTGCTTAATTCAATTTTAGTTATTTTTGTCGGAGCTAAAATTTCTGGGTGTTTGCTATCCCCGATTTTGATCACTCGGGTTTCTGATCTTGGTTTAATTGATTGGCATCTTGCCATCATGTCTGGTTTTAAAGAGGTTTTGGTGGGAATTCAGGGGTCAACGTCGTTATCTGGCTCTAGATATGTGTGTCCACGCTTTTTAAAATCCGATCCTCTCTGATTTATGCTATAATCACTGAAATCAAACCCAGCTCTTAATATTTGACACGTAGAGAAAGTTGCTGTGTTTCCTGTTTATACGAGAATCTCACATGGTAGAGGGAATCTAGCTTCAGGCTGATTCTCTCATATCTTCTCCGATCTCATGCGGATCTATATTTTCATTTTCCTGATCATATCTCTAATTGAGTTTATGTTGATTTATGGTTCTCTCTGATTATATCTGAATATGAATGTTGATATGTTCTAGCTTAGTTTGTTGATCGGGTTTTCGTATGATGTTATGTCTTTCTACTTGTTTGGGGTCATTTTGGGGATTATATATATATATATATATTCAATTTATTAATTCATCTCATTTTCCATAACACATCAAATGTGGGCAATCTTTTCTTTCCGTCCTTTTTACTGCTCTTCCATTTTCTTCCCCATAAAAAACATTCTCCCTAGGGGCTCTAATTTGACTTCTCTATAGAAGCCTCCTAGTCCCAAAAACAAAACAAAAAAAACTTAGTTTTCAACAGTTATTGATATTGTTGTTACGCGATGAAGAAGTAAAATGTACATAACACGCACACCGTCTGCTCTAGTCTCTAGCATTTACCTACTAGATTATTTTGTGAGGATGAATCGAGGAATATATTTTTTTTTTCGATGTGGTCCCCATTTTAGACCAACAGTTCAATTTGTGCCTCCTAACCTCCTTAACTCAGACCTACTCATCATTTTACGCAGGTATCTGGAAACTGCACTTTATCTGAAGCTTAAAATATTTTTAGCCCAACCATCAGAGATAGATGGGGTCTGAATGTCCTCCAGAAACTGTAACTGTTCATGTTACGGGCTTCAAGAAATTCCATGGAGTTTCAGAGAATCCGACAGAGTCAATTGTCAATAACTTGACGGAGTACATGAAGAAGAAGGGTTTACCTAAAGGTTTAGTTATTGGGAGCTGTAGCATACTGGACACTGCTGGTCAAGGAGCACTTGTTACTCTGTACCAGACTTTGCAATCTGCTGCTGGCCCCAAGGATTCTGAATCTTCCAATTCCAACAAAATTATATGGGTGAGTTGCCCATGTGAATGCCAAAGTCTGATTCCTCAAAGACTGATTTCTTCATTATTGTGTGTCTCAATATCTAAAAGAAGACTATACGGCTGCTGGATCAATCGTAATAAAAGATTATTATTATAACTTTAAGCCCTGTTTTTCCCCCATTAATAAAAACAAAGCCTGGCATATAACTAAACTAAAACCAAAACTACGAAGGACAATAGTTTATAATTTAGAACCTGCTTAGTGTGTGTTCGGTAAGCTCTGAAACCATGGTTTCAGAAGCACTTTTCCGTAAATCGAGACAAAACTCCTCTCACATACTTACCTCGTAAATCGTAAAGTGTATTCTCTAAGTCTAGACTAGAGGGACTAGTTGTGAGAGGTAGAGGATCTCAAGATTACGGCTTATAATAAGGGTCCAAAAGGGAATTGTAAAAACTTATGATGGCTTATGAAGTGATTTCTTCATGGTCTAGTTTCCAGACTTGGATTTGCAATTAGAAGATTATATGGCTGTATGAGTTTGGTTTTAGCTTATAACAAAAAGGAAAACTGGAAATGGACTTTACAATTTAGTACTTTATGTTATATGCTGTTAAGTATAATCTGAGCTAAAAATGGAACTGTATACTTAGTTGAGTGAGTTTTTTCCTGTAATTTCAACAATTTTCTTTATTCCTTCAACTTACTTTTGGGTTGTTAATTACATTCATAGCTGCATTTTGGGGTTAACAGTGGAGCAACAAGGTTTGCTGTAGAGCATCAAGCTGTCAATGAGGCTACTTTCCGTTGCCCTGATGAAATGGGATGGAAGCCCCAGGTTAGATTGTAATTGTGCAAACATGTTTCATTTAGCCCATCAAGCCTTTAGAGCTACTAACCTCTATCTGACTATGCACACGCATTCACTGAATTTTCATATGTTGCAGAAAGTCCCAATTGTTCCTTCAGATGGCGGAATCATGCGAACTCGGGAGGTAAGTTTTGTAAATTTAAGCTTACAGAACATAACTGATATGCGTGGCCAATATGATGCAAATGACAATAGGACATTGTTTCAGTTGGTTCTTTTTTCTACTTTAATTACCCTACTTATTTCAGTGGTCATATGGTTGATTATGTTCATCTGTTTGTGCAGACCTCCCTTCCTGTCGAGGAGATTACAAAGGAATTGGCAAAGAAGGGTTATGATGTGATGGCATCAGATGATGCAGGCAGGTTTGTGTGCAATTACGTGTACTACCACTCCCTTCGTTTTGCTGAGCAAAATCGGATAAAATCCCTATTTGTGCATGTGCCTCTGTTCTTGACAATAGATGAGGAGACTCAAATGCAATTCATGGCTTCCCTGTTAGAGGTGCTTGCTTCTATAAGTTAGACCCTCCCTTCATTGTTCTGCGGCTGGGGAAGACTTGTGAATGTTCAGAAATGTAACTTTACCGAGTGCCATAATAATGTGAAAAAATAAATTGTTGTATTTAAATGGAAAAGTTGATGAATTGTTGTATTTAAATGGAAAAGTTAATGAAATGTGCATACGTAGCACTCAGGCATTTGCTTTGGCATCAGTAAATTGTCCAAGACAAGTTGACATCTTCCATTTGTTACGTTGTGTGGTTAAATGCTCATTATCTGTAAAAACTAAACTGCTCGTGTTTTAGAATGCAACATGCTTCTGAATGAATTGAAACCGCTTGAAGTGTAGAGTAAAAATACGAGAATTTGATTAGATGCTGAAGCTATTTTAGAGGCCTCTTAGAAACCATTCATAGTTCAATTTTATCAGTCATGTTACAAGCTGCTGCTTTCTCTTCAGTTTCAGGTTCATAATTCGGTTTTGTCTTTTGCTTCTGTTCCATAACGAAAGCAAAATCTTGATTTACCCAATTTTCCTCCTTCTCCAGACACAAATGTAGAGGAAAAATGTGGTTGGTTCCTTTGTGCCTGTTTTCAATTTCACAACGCTTGTGAAAATGGTTCGTGGAGTTTGGCAAGGAAAAAATTCTTCAATTTTTTTTTTCTGAAAATAGGTCGAGAATAGAGTCTTCAAAGTTTTACTTAGTGACTTGTAACGCTTTTGTAGATTTGTAAAATGGAGAACATAAATAAATATTACTGTATGGCCTTGGTCAATTAGTTTTCATTGAGTGAAAGTTGAAAAAGTGAGTTAGACAAGAAGACCCTTTCCTCTTAGCTATTTAATTTTGTTTTGTAGGTTTCATTTCATACATCTTTGATTACGCTATAGCTACATATAGTTATTTTTTTGGCCACCCTCCTAGGGTTCTTTCTTTCTTTGTTTTTTTTTTTTTAAGTACAGGGTTATGACATTATTTACTTAACCATTCCTGTCTAACACCCTACAACATCAAGTTGAGGCAAAGTCAGTGGATTTCCCTCTAACAGACACAAAACTGGTGGGATAGTAAGTGTCTGCATAGTTCCATAGGCATTCCAGCAAAATGGGTTGGCCACAATCTGGCCTTGTGCAGGAAGAAGCTCCACTTCTGATAGGGTGAGGTTGGCGCATGGAACAGAGTCACTGCAGGCGAATCGTATTGGTGGGCTCCTAACATCATAAGTACCTTTGATGTTCAAGTATGAAACATTGGAAACAAAAACAGATGATGTCTGGTTGATACAGTCCTTGGAGAGACAGTAGTATTGGTCTATGATGATTGGATTTCGAACAGTGTCCATGTATATGTTACTGAACTTTACGTTGGACACTGCTCCTGCTCCACCTTGCCATGTCTTTATCCGAACCCCATTATCTGAGTGCTTTATCACTGATTCTGTCACTCTTATGTTGGACACACAAGCTCTGGAATTGTGATCTCCAAGGCTGCCAATGCTGCGCAATAGAGAGAGAATCCCATTTACACACCAGTCTCAGAAAATTATGCAGAAAGTCACAACCTTTCTATTGATATTAGCATTACTGTTAACGTTAACATTTTGTCTCACACCGTTGACGTACCTTATCCCATGACTTGGACCGCAAGTTATATTCTTTATGTCCACGTTGTAGCAACCAGCTCCAATTGACACACAGTCATCACCTGCACGCAAAAAAGGATTATAAACAAAGGGGGGGGGGGGGGGGAATCATTCTGGCTAAGTAATGATGTTGAAACGAGTTAATCAGAATCTATGGAATCACCATTGGAGATTAGTGAATTATAAATTTGGACATTATTTGTCTTCTCAATGTGAATTCCATCAGTGTTGGGACTTAGAGCAGGGGATTTTATAACAAGATTTTCCACATGGACGTCTTCGCAGCCATCAAACCGAAAATGAAATTGCGCGCTGTTCATGACTTTAACTCCCTGCACTGTTAGATTGGAGCTCATGAAGAATCTGATGGCCTGCAACAGAAACATTCATTAACAACTTTGCAAGATAAACTCCTCGAAATTCCCAAGCAGAACATTATCGACAGAAATTTCAACTGTTTCTGCAACTGACAACGGGGCTATCACATGGACCATGATTGCTGTTTACCTGAAACGGCAAACTGCAAACTTAGTAATTGTAATATACGAGAAGGGGTGGTATTAATAAGGTTAGAGAAAAGAAAAGAAAAAGTATACTTTGTGATGGTGGGGTTTACAAGGGAGATCCCACCATTTCTCTCCTCTGCCATCAATAACTCCAGCACCCTGCATTGAGAGTCCATTGATTCTGTAGAAAACTAGCCATTGTCTCTTGCTGCTATGACTAGGCCATGAATCAGGCCCATCCGGTGCCATAATAGTCCCATCAATCTTCTCACATCCAACACCAGATAAAGAAACATCAGATTTTAACCAAAAATCAACGTGTACAATTTTTCTGCCTCCCAAACGAACATTACCTGAAATGTGACAGCAGTTTTACAAGGACCTGTGAATATGGCAGACTGTATCATGAAGATATAACCATCTGGAACAAGGAGGGTTCCTGATCCTTCAGCCTGGCATGCTGTGTCCCAAGCCAATTTGAATGCTTGTGTATCATCAGAGACGCCATCTCCAACAGCACCAAAGGATCTTACATTATAAACAGGAGGCCCATTGCCGTCATAACTTGGGCTAAGAGCGTCAGGTGCAGCAGAAGGTGATGATATACTGTTACTATAAAGTCTACCATGAATTGGGAGAAAGCACAAACATGTGAAAGTGAAGAAAAACCCAGTGAGAATATGGAAGATTTTCATGTTTAGTTAGTGGTATTCTAGCTAAGGTGTGCAGCAAAGGGAGTGTCTATATATGACAGAAGGAAGGTCCTATTTCTCGAGGCATGCAAAATGATCAGACACTTTGTTTGAACATTCAAGGAATTGAACCGAGATTTTTCTTAGACTAGGTCACTATCGTGGGTTAGGCATATTAGGGGTATAAGGAAGCAAGGCACCCACGTTTCTGGAAGTAGAAAACAGAGTTAAGCTGCAGATTACGTGACCACTTTGAGCATTATTTATGCAAAGAGATCATACCAGAATCATGGAGCAGAGGATACTACATAATGGTTTTGGAGACACATTTTATACTTGGCTTCACATAGCATAGTGGAAGTTACTTTATGAGGGTAGGTCTGCGCCTGACATTACAATAATGGCGCAAAACCGACCAATTCCATTCACGGAAGTAAGAGTGGCACTTTGATGCAGTTTGCTGAGTCCACAAGCGATCCATTTATGTTTCAAATGATACCCTGAGGTATAGGCGTGGGCATGGTCACTTAAACTTTTTATGCCAACGCATTTAGTTTGGTCCATTTTGGAGTAATCTGGAGCTAATATTTCTTTCCGGGATGATTACACATTGATTTTAAGACCCCATTTGCGTTTAGTGGACGCAGACAAGGAGAGCCTATTACACGTTTCAGAAGAAGGCTAAACGTGCCATTAGAGAATATTGTGGACGACCTAGAAAGCGAGTTCTCATGTTACTACTCCTACACGGTGAAGCCAAGTTTCTTGCCAGAGGCAGTGGAAAAGAGTGTACTGCTTTAATGATTCTGGCCAAACTTAAGAAGGTTATGCCTGCAATACGGCACGAGACTAGTAGATACTTGTTCTTAACTTTTTAAGTTTTGATAACATTTCTGACTTTCTGGGTCATGCATTTATTGTAGTACCTCAACCTAAGTTTGCTGACTGCTATCTCTGTTTAATGCATAAGATGGTCGTTAAATTTCTTCTTAACTGCCAATATGGAATCTGACGTCTCACAGTAAGAGTGTTTATCCTTTTTTTTTTTCTCCCGAAATCTAAGATTTCTTGGTTAAAACATAAAAAACAAGTGATAGCCATATTTCTTATTGTTGTTGGACGCCAATTAAGTGATTTGTTGACGTTATGTATTGAGGTCAACGCAAACTAATTATTAACGAAGAAACTGAATCCGGGGGCCAATGGACAGTTCAAAAAGAGCTCATCCTTTTCGGCTGCATCTGAAAACACTACTTGGTGACCACTCTATAATATAGTATTTAATTTAATCTTATCTACACTATCGAAACTAGGGTTTTATTTATTCAGCATTTGGGCTTTCGGCATCACTAATTTCATTTCTTATTGGCCATCTCGGCCACCTAACGACGAAGGCTGGCTGTATAGTGGAATGTACAGAAATCGGTGGATCATGTTCATGTTCGCATTTTTTGGGGTGGGAATTGCTGTTCTAAGTGGAGGTAGCTTCAGGTCCAGAACCTTCATTAGAAGATAAGTAAATTGATCGTGCAGGAAAAACCACAACTTTGACTTTATAATTTGTATTGAACACATTTATTTAATTAAACTAAAGGGGGAAAATACATGAACCGTATTTGAGCTATAATGTTTATGACTTCGGAATCATACAAATCCCTATGTTTTTTTTTCTCCATATCTTATAATATTGATCCCACAATAGAAAATGGATTATTAGAGTTCCCAGAAGAAGAATCTTCATTACCTGTGCTGTGTTAGAGTCAAAATAACAACCATGCTAATTAAGGTTTTGGTTTAGCAGAATTTAAGTGTTATGCATTGCATCTGGACGCCACGAGAGAGCGAGCAAGGGAAAGATTCGCAAACAGTTTTCTTACAATATTTACCTCTCAAAATCATTTTTGAAAAAAAAATAATTTTTTAATACTTTTTTACTTGATTGTAATTCAATTCCTAAGCTTTAATTTAGTGCAACTCCATCTAGCAATCTTAGTCTATGAACTTTAACTGGGTGCAATTCATTCCCAATGGTTTAACCATTTAAAATATTAATATTCATATTTTTTAAAACATAAAATTATATATTTCATAAAGCTCAAGTGCTAAAGATTTAAATAATTGAAACTATAATAACCAAATTGCAATTAATCAAAGCTCGAAGACCGAATTTCAAGTGAGTAAAAACTACAAGAGCTAAGTTAGCACGTTGCTTAATATCAAGTGTTCACAAATCATATAAATTGTTTGAAATGAGGTTTGAAACTTTTCAATTATGATTTAAAGTA
The DNA here is from genome assembly GCA_963210345.1 of Inga oerstediana. Taxonomy (NCBI): domain Eukaryota; kingdom Viridiplantae; phylum Streptophyta; class Magnoliopsida; order Fabales; family Fabaceae; genus Inga; species Inga oerstediana. The sequence goes on from OY723401.1 coordinate 2,340,141, forward strand.
TACAGGGTAAATATTTGAGAAGAGTTTTATCTTAACTTACATAAACATGTCTATGATAAGTAGTTCCAAGCAAATACTAAATAATACTACCTCCGGTCCTAAATATAAAACAAAGTTTGTAGTGCAACTTTTAGGACAAGAGGGATACAAGGTTTGAGGCTTGAGGCTTTAATTGTTACCAATCAAGATAGTTAGATTGGCCACAGTTTACGGTCAGAAGAGAAATGTAGCAGACCATATTTGAGGCAGCTACTAGCAGGACATGGTCATAGTACCAGATATGCAAAGTGCAAAACATTATTTACAAAATCTCAAGCCAATTGCTTCTCATTCGTAACTATGAAGACCAGGAACAGCTTTCCTTTTAAAACAACCAAAAAGGCACAAGAGAAGGGAAGCAATTAGCTTGAGATTTAAATCAAAAAGCTAATTGTTTTTCATTCGTAATTAATTAGATTAAGGGAGTTGATTAAGTTTGTTAATATGACATGTATGATTTAAAACACCCTAATTACTTTCTTTAATTTGCTCCTTCCCTCTCCTTTTGAATTATTGTTGAGGGAACATCAATAAAGGCAAATTAGGAAAAAATTGAAAGATATGAAAACTTTATCTCATATTTAAGACCAAAATTAACACCACAAATATGTCTTATATTAAGGACCAGAGAGAGCACTTTGTTAAGATTGGTGGCCACTATTAAATAGGTCGCCTTGAGGATTTCGACTTAATGCCACTTTGTTCGGAAGAGAAATGCTAGAATACATACTCTGTTATTATACAGGCACAATACCTTACTCCCGTCGACTTAATTTATAATGCTTGTGGAAAACAAGCGTAACCAGATTTACCAGTATGCAATTGAGAGGCTTATCTGTCACCAAAATCAGCAGCAATCCTCCATGTGTTAGAATGAAGGAAGTAGCCTATATACAAATGTATATATCCATATAATATCTATAGTATCTATCTATCTATTTATCCCCAGTCCACAAAGGGAAGGGCTGGATATCCACCTTCGGGGGGAGGCTTCAAAGATGGAGGTAAATTGTCCCATGCCATTCCCATACCGTCCTGCACCACATTTCCTGTATCACAATTATAAAACAAGTTACGAATTAAGGATAACAACACAATATGTGTGTGTTACTTTCTCGTTTGTCTTGTGTATGTATTCGTATGGCTATAGAGCAATAACTATTACCAACAGAAACACTACTATATTATAGTAAAGCAACTGAAATCGAAGTCAATCATTAAACCCAATACTGAGCCACTAAGCGAGAATTAGGCCATATCTATGGCTGGTATGCTACATAAATGCAAACCCATTTAGTTCACCTGGTGTAGAGCCCCCGCCAACCAAATTAGTCGCCATTATTGATGCTGCTGGCTGCATATTATCTGAAAAACATAACAAAATGATGCGCAAGGTGTTACAGCTTACAGCTAGCCTCAAACAAAGACCAACATTATGTTTTCAAAATGTTTCTTTCACAGGTCAAAAAGAAAAAATTGTTTCTTTCAGACATTTTTTATTTTTTCTAATACTATCTCCTTCCACAAAGCTCCCTCCTTCTCGGGAGAAAAATGCATAATACAGAAGTAGTGCCCAGAGAATTGAACTTGATCCATCATAGAACATCAGAATAACGGTAGCCTTTAACCTTATTTTCTAAGGGTTTCCTGTATCACATATTCGGAATGAGTCCAATTAAAAAGGGAAATCGAAACTAGAGAGAGAGAGGCAGGGGGTGAAATTTACCAATCATTCCCCCTTGAAGGTTGGCATTGGTCAAGTTTCTTGGATGAGCATACTTGCAAGAATCACCGTACTGGCAAAAACCCTAAGGGTCGCGCAAAGGAAGAATTAAAAAAAAAAAAAAAAAAAAATCAAAACTTTAGTTTTCACCAAGCAATCAACCATCTAAATCAAATTTATTTTTCCAGAGGAAATCAGATAGATACCGTTTTGACGAAGCGATTGCAAACCCCTTTGACAAAACCATCTGGATAAACCTGACTAGGATCTGTTCATCGATTAGTGAGGCAAAAAGGACGGGTGTTGGGAGGGGGGAGAAAGGTAAAGAAAGAGAAAACGGACCTTGAAATTTGAAGGAATCGTACCAGAGTGCTTTAGAACGGAGGTGCTGGATACCTTGAAGATGTCGTTTACGAGCTGTAGGCGTGTCCTGTATGTGCTTGTCGCAATAATCGCAGTAATATTTCCCCAGTGGCATTTGATTCCCTCTCTCCGGTCGCCTTTGCCACACTGGAGATTTCTCGGTGTTTTTGTCGTCGAATCGAACTTCATTGTGGATCGGAAGCAAAACGATTCGTTTTCGGTTTTCGGTTTTCGGTTGTCGGTTTTCGGTTACTGTTACTGGTTTTTTTAACCTGAAGGTTTTCTTCTTGCAATAACAGGTATTGGTTTAGATTCAATATTAATCATCAAATATTAATTTAGAATAAATTCAATGTAAAATCTAAAAATGAACCATGTAAATTACAAGTTGTGAATAATGCACAGTCCGTAATCTACCTTATATTAAATCGAATACCATTTTTTATGTAGAAAATAAAATTGCATTACACAAAACTATATAGATTAAGTATAAATTTGTTTTAGAAGTTTTTGTTGAGGAACAATGAAGTGTTAAAAAAGAACAATGTTGCATTTTACCCTTAAAAAGTTGACTGTTGATATTAATTTTTTAATTGTTAACATTATTATTTTTAACAATATAAGGCATCATTGCTACGTTTTGAAATCTCCGACCAAGTAACATCAAACCTAAAAAACACCTCCAAAACAAGATTACTCCTCAGCGAAAACTTTTGAGATAAATTTACACCTTAACTCAAATTGTATTATACATACAAAAGTATATTTGATGCAGAACAGCGTTTTACGTCAATATTATTTTATCATTTACTAATGCAACTGATAATTTGATTAATTTTACAAAACGATGTCTTTTTCAGAATGTGTATAGTTCAAAACAAAATGTGAATCGTCATACAAAATTTTCAGATTCCGATTATTAATTTTTAAAAGTTAAACTCAAAAGCGATTTTTTCAAAAGCCCCACAGCTTTTGTTAATTTTCTTTGGGCGAATGTGCAAAATGTTCCTTCTGCAAAAGAGCATACAATAAACAATTTTTAGATTAAAAAATACTTATGAATTTTTTCAAACGGAACAAAAATATTATTTCCATTAAATATCTCAAACACCATTATTTTTCTTTTTATCGGTCCCACCTATAATGTCCAAGTATCCATTATATGCTAACTTACTTCATCCCTAACCAATTGCAAATTAACACATACTTTAACGTTTTATTCAATTGAAAATTAATATAGGTTTGGTATAGAGGGATTCCTCTTTTGGAATGAGAAATCCTTGACTATGGTGAAACAACAAATATGACGGCAAAGGATTGGCATTATTGATGTTGTTATGGAGTTAATGGTGGTGGCGGTGAAAGTTTAAGCGCCTGTTTGATTTTATTTTTTATTTTTTGTTTTCTAAAACAATTTTATAAAATTATTTTTGAAAACAAGTTTTGAAAATAAAAAAACTCATTTGGATAATTATTTTTTAAAACAAGTTTTAAAAAAATAAAAAAAAACTCATTTAGATAATTGTTTTTGAAAACAAGTTTTAAAAAAAAATTAACATAAACTATTTGAATAAGTTTAGAATAAAAAAATCTGATTGGATGGTTGTTTCACACAACAATTGATTTGAGTCAATTCTTTTAACATCAATTTATTTAATTCGCTTATTTATATAATTGATATTAACGTTATTTATTATAATTATTTTTTGGCATGATTTATTTGTTATAAACACCTAACATCTTGTTATATTAATTAAGACAAAAAAGATTTACTACTAACAAAAATAATATAGTTAAAATTTAAATGGATACATTGTTTTATACGGAGTTTCAAAAATAACATCCAATTATATCAAATAAGATCTTATTGGTAGAATTGCGATGATGTGACCACATCTTAGCAGAAATTTGATCATGAAGTGTTGACATCTCTGCTGCGCTTTGATCAAATAGTTTAGAGAAGTTGTCCAAATTATAACTCGATGTAGTTTCTACATTCCTGTTTCCTGTCAAACTTTCTGCTTCTAAATTTGTGTTTAAAATTAAATCCTCCACTTGTAAACAACAAATCATGTCAATTCCACTTGCGTATATGGTTATGAATAGCACAACATGCTACCACTATAATGTTGTCTTACAAGCTTGTATGATGGCATTAATTTTAGAATTGGAAACCGAGTTTTCAAAACTCCAAAACAGCATTCAATCATCATTCTTAATAAAGAATGCCTATAATTAAAAAGCTCTTTAGCATTTCTAGCTTAACGACCTCTACCTTGATATTCTTATACATGATATCTTTCTCCTCTATATGGTGGAAGAAAACCACCGATGCAAGAATATCCAAAGTCTAGAAGATAAAATGATCATACAATAATTGCAAAACATTGATTTAGAAAAAGACAAATGACATATGAGAAGGATTTTATTATGAGTCATACCTTTGGGAGGCCATGGGAAATTTGCTTCAAGGTTAGTAATTGCATCTAACAAAACTTTCGCATTATGGATACTATCTTCCCATCTTGAATAAACATAAGCAAATATCATATTGAAGTCATATATGCATATAACATTTTGTGTGATGATTGCCTTCTTTCCTCTACATGACGCTTGCTTTTTAGATGGTACACAAGCACTTAAATGTGTACCATTAATTGCACCTACACAATTCTACATTAGAAACACACAAAATCATGAGAAAAAACTAATAATAACTAAGACATAAATATCAATAATTAAGATTGAGACTTGCTTTAAACCAAGAAAAGTACTTTGGGTTATCTCTAACATGCATAGTTGTCAACTCTGTTGTATCTTGTTTTATAAGCTCTTTTCCCAATTGATATAAAATAGCGTGAAACTGTTTTGATATAATGTTGAAAATGATCTACAACTACCCTCTATCCAATATTATGACTTATAATATATAGGAACATTACAACCTTCTCTTCTAACTTCACTTCTCTTGAATCTTCTAAATAACCTTTAGTCTTTAACTCATTGCAAGAACTAATAAAACATGCATTTCCATTCGCAACAATTCATAACAAGTAGTTCCTGATCCTTGCATAAGCTCATTAACAAATTTTTGACCGGCAAGTGCAGATGTATTAACTAGAATCTTATTAAGAAACTTCTTTTCATATTCACTTAACATATTAATCAACATTAAATCTAATCATTTAAAAAAGCTAGCAAAGTTCAAGACAGAGCAAATATGTTATTCAGCTTGATCATCATCTAAAAAAGCCCATTCCTCTCTATGCATGCATGAGAAACAAGAAAAAAACAGAGAAGCAAGGTCAAAGATTGACCTGTGGTGAATTCTAAAACAGAATCAAACAGCCCCTAAGTATGTGTTGTTTTTCAATTGGTTAAAGATGAAGTGAGTTGGCATACAATAGACACTTGGACATTATAGGTGGAACCCACAAAAAGAAAAAACGGTGTTTGAGATAAGGTTGTACATGTAACCCGGAAACCCGGATAACCCAACCCGATCCAAACAACCCCATTCTAGCCTGATAAAAGGAAAAGGAAGCCCGATAAATTTTGGGCAGGACTGGCTCCAATCCGATGCCCGGATATGACCAAGTATCGGGTTAGAATTCACGACTACGAAGCCCGGTCCTACCCAGATATATTATTATAATATTATTATAATAAGTTAGGGTTACCAAAAAATATCTGGCTAAAAGGAACAATAAAATATTGATATCCAACTGTATTTGACCAAAAACAAAAGACATTGATATCTAGCCATACGCTCTTTTCTCTCCTTCAGACTTGAATCATTGTTGGTTTGTGCACGGTGCACTCACATCATTGTTGGCTTGTTTTTGAGTTCCCTCCTCTTATCTTTCTCATCTCACAGTGTCCTCACTCCAATTAGCACCTCATTCGTCTTCAAGTTCTCGTCTTCGAAGTTTCAAGATCACTTACCGTCAACACTAAGAACAACACCAGGTAAACTGTAAATCGATTATGCTTGTTTATTTTTCACCGCCTTGTCTCTATTTTTGCCCATTGCCTTATTTTATCCGATTATCTATTTTTACCTCTCTCTCTCTTGTTTTTTGCAAGGCTATCTGCATACGTATGCTGGGCTGAAAAACAAACAGCAAGCTGGACTAGGCTACCTAGACCGTAACCCAATCCAGTTTGGCTCGATCAGCCCAACCTGATGTTGATCGGGTTCACATTCAAGCAGGACCGGTCTTCGGGCTGGAATGTCCAGCCTAATCATCCAACTGGACCAGACCACGGGCTAATGACCAGCCCGACCCGATCTGGTTTATGTACAACCCTACTTTGTGCGACATTTTTGCTCTGTTTGAAAAAACTCACGAGTAATTTTTAACCCAAAAATTGTTTATGATGCCATATGCTTTCCTGGAAAAGATCATGGATATGAGACAAAATTGAATTTTTTTTAAGAGATTAAAGAAGCTGAATAAGTTATTTAATGATATCATATATTGTGTATCATTAGATTATATATCAAACTTTTTTTTGCCCAGATTATATATCAATTTATATATTAGACAAAATAGTTTGAGGGAAAACGATAAATATAAATATTTCAAAATAATTTAATTAATTTTTTTAATATTTCTAAAAAAAAATCAACTATCTTATTTTTAGAACCAGAGTAGTATTTAATCATTCAACTTCCACAACTAATTAGACCTTCCAAATCTTCGGCCTCGTTAGGCAGATTGTAATTGAAATTATACAAAAGCTCGGGTATTACAAATTGCATCTAACAGTATGTGCATGTTCGCCAAAAAAAAAAAAAAAATCCTAAAAAATAAAAAGAGCAAAAAGAAGAAGGAAACAAGAAGTGTGAATAGATGCCAAAACTGGGCAAGAAAGAAGTCTAAATTCTATATATCTGAATAAATAGCAATTGTCACCAAACAAACAATAATTCTCTGAGACGCTCCTCGCTACCAGTTAGCCAAGTCGAGCATTCGCACTAAAACGATGTGATCTCAAGGCCGGATTCAATCTTTGTCCCCTACCCATGGAAAAATGGCTGCGACTCCACTGATTAGACAGACAGACGCTGAAAAAGACCCTGCTATGAAAGGCAGCAAGTATGCAACAAGGGTTTTAGTTTGCATGGCACATATATTGTGATCATTATGCTCATATCACCAAGTAGAGAGATTAACAGACTATTCGATGATTTAATAAATTCGGAAAACCTGTGATATTGAGAACACAAATCAACCAACCTTCTTGAGATCATTAGGGAATAGATCATTCAACCATTAAGCATTTTTTCTTTTTCGTTGAAAAACCCAAATGCAAGTTCAATAAATTAATCCCGCTAAGGTTAAAACAAATTTTAAGCTCCTAGTTCACAATTGGTGCGATCGCCCACAGGATACATGGGCACAATTTTCACATATATGTCTAGTAACATCTTAAAAGAAATGTGTATCTATGAGCCGACTCGACACAAATCAAACTCTCTCATCCTCTATTTCTAGCTATTCAGGAACGATCATAAGAATGCTCTCAGAAAGCGCATGATGAAGTGGGATCAGAATCGCAGTTGAACTAAGTGGCATTTTTGGAATGAAATTCTTCAACTTCACTAGAACAGAGCACCATTATCGACTTAAGTTCCACACTGATATGGACTAGAAGCATGCAACAATATCTCCGAAGTTGGATGAATATTTACCCTTTGCTTCTTGAAGTGATGAAATCCCATAATAACACCAAGTTTGACACTCACTATGCAATCCCCCTCCCCCCCAAAAACAAAAACCGAGAAAAAAAAAAAAACAGGTTCCATATTCACGGGAGGAGTAAATTCCACTACAACAACCCGCCAACCACCTATAATGCCTTTTCTCTCCAGAGAAAAGGGGATCCAAAGAGATGCGTAATAATAGTAACAATGGCCACACAATCATCCCTGCATCTCTCGCCTGCAAAAGCAGAAAAGAAGTGACACTTAACTTTCTATAACACTGACCGTATGCACAATACCTAGCCTACCTGTTAACATGTGATAGAATTCCTTCTCACCCCCCACCTATTCTTATGTATAGAAAGAGATTTAAAACAGGAGAGAACAGCAAAGATGTTGTGGTAAAGAGGGAGTAACTCCTCCAATGATTGGCTGCCAATTCTTTAGAATGTTGGTTTCTTTTATGCAATATGTTGTCAGTCCCTTACGCAGGATGTGTTGACTTTTAATTATTGGTTAATTATGTTCAGTTATTTCCATGTCAGTGAGGTCTTTGTATATATTTTTGTATTGGACTGATTATAATTATGTGAGGTATGATTCAGAACATGGAGATTCCCCTTAGGCTTTATTTATTAGAACATAAGTTCCAGATTCTGGTTCATGTTCTAGCAGAGATTTTTTCCTATTTCCTCTACATATCAGATTCCCTAAACGCTAAACCTAACAGAATGTTTCATGACATAAGTTATTCACAAGATGGCACCCATAAATTGCCAAGGTACCACCTACCAGAATTAGCTAAGCATGCTTGATAAGGGACTATAGTCAGTACCTTCAATTATTATTGCTGCACCTGTTGCGATAGCTGAAGCATCCAATCAGCATACCCACTGTTACCACCCATCTGGTCCTCAACAAGATTTGCAAGGATAAGGAATCCTTCTCTGGGCTGTTCGCCTTGCCTCACAAGATAGCACAACTGATAATACGAATGATCAGTATTTCTCAGTTTCTCAAGGATCCTGAATAGCTTCCTTGACATGTCATTATCATGCTCCTTAAGAGTAACCTGTTCCAGAAACATTGAGTATACAGCGCTCAATGGGCAATAAATTTTGTTCAAGAAGAAATCAAGTTGAGGAAAACATTACAAAGGACTGACCCATCAACAATTCTAACACTGTAAAGGGGCGTGTACAGAAAGAGGAATACAAACATATAAGAAGCTGTTATTATTACTATTCAAAAGCACCCCCTAGGTAAATTTGAGCAAGGAGATAAAAGTAAAAAAAGCATCAAAAAATGGATAAAAGTAAAAAGCTTACAATAGATTTGTCAACAAATAACAACTCCTTTGATAATTCCGCAGCGAGAATATTACATACCTTTGATAATTCTGCAGCAAAGTCTGCCCCGAGCAAATTCATAGCCATATCAGGTAAAAGCACTCTACCAAACCATATAAGGAACCGGAAGCCATCATCATATACATAAAGGCCTCTAGAATCCAAGCTCTCACCAGTCAACGGTAACCTTTTCTCAATGTTTTTTAACTCATCAGACTGCGCAGATGTATGAAAACATGAGCAAGGATAATTCAAGAATGTCACATTAAAAATTGTATTGGCAAGTTTTTAACAGCACCAAGCTTACCTTCAATAGATATTCATCAAGTCGAACCAAGCTTGGATATAGAAATTTCAACAGCCTTTTTATCGGTAGAGCCATCATTGTGTATCCTGCTGCACACCGTTCATCCAGCAGAGCATCAGCATGCCCTCCACGGAGAGGGATTGACTTACAAAGTGCTAAGCCATACAATGGTAGGAATTTTAGAGTCTCAGGATATATCATCCTATTAGCCAAGCGATGTTGCACAGCATATAGATTTCGATATTCTCTGAGGGCCTTGACAATTCTTAGCTGTACAGCACTCCTTGCATCCTCCAGTTTGCTAGACAATGTTTTCTCTATTACTGCAAATATAAGGGAATAGTTAAAGATTATAGCAACTAAGATCCATCCATAATGACATATGATATTTCTACAATGGCAGCCCTCTTCACCCTACCTAGCCGACTAAGTACAGAAACTATGGCACCAGTATCAGCCAGGCGATACATCTCTCCCAAGTCTGTAACTACTGGAACTGCAGCAGTGTGTATCCTGATCCGTCTTTCCCCACAAGATGCAGTATATCTATATTCTTGTAAAGGATGCAACTATTTTTGCCATCACATTTCAGATATACACCCTGACCACATCCTGACCTCAACAAATGAATTAATTGCAATCACAACGTACACATAAGATCAACAATAGACAATGACACACACAATCAAAAAAAGCCATGATAAGATGTGATGAATGTCCAACAAAAATAAAAAAAGAAGAAAAAAAATATTAAACAAGGCATTTGACATTCCATGTGCAAAGAAACAAGACAAAAGCCCAATTTTTTTAAAATTAGACATGCCTAGGTTTCAGGAATATCTTAGATTTAAGGAATAAATCATTTAAATACTTGCCACTATTTCAATGTTGCAAATCCCTGGTTGCAAAATATGAAGGGCAGAAGAGAGTCCCAATATATAGACGGCTATAGTTTGATAAAAAGACTCCAAACTTTTCAAGTAATGTCATTATACAGAGAGGTCAATAATCCAAGACAAAACTTATTCACAGTATCGGAACTCATCTCCAGCGTTGTGGAGAAAAGGATACAGCAATGCAGCTTGGAAATACATAGTCTGAGTAGTCAGCAATGTCTCTTCCAGAGATAACTGCATAGCAAAAGCTTTATCACAATCTACAGCTGGAAGTGCTAACAAATCGGTAGATCTTAGCATGAAGTTCCCGTGAAAAGTTGAGAAGCGGACACCTTAAAACACAAACACAATTGTCAGCTTTTGCATGTTATATATGTAGATACAGGTTGGATAAACCATAAGACAAGCAACACATGAAACAAGAAATGGACAGACCTTTTCCACATCTAATGCGCAGTACAGCTTCCCATGCAGTTTCTCTGGTTAGGTCTCTCCTTAACTCATGCCTCAACTTCTTCCCATGAATAGTTGATTGAAAAGCTGGATAGTAATATACTTGACCGGCAGTATACTTTGCCAAAGTTCCTAGACATGCAGAAAATGACAGATGGAGATCTCAATTAGTGACTAATAACTCCACTCAGGCAAGAAATCCAACAAATGTGCCCTAAAGATCACTTCTGCAGAGGTAATCAAGATTTAAAAGTGATAACGCATGCACTTTTAAGAGCCACCATGTATCATCACATAATCTTATAATGCACATTATAGATTAACCACTTCATGTATACTCATAAGTGAGAGACGTTATCAATTAACTTTCATCACATTCATGATTGCATGCACCATCATAGGTAAAGATGGAATTCGTTGAAAGAAAAAAAGTTCATCCAACAATCATAACGAGGTGATTATCAAATCAGAAAACAAATTGCCTTTTAAGATGAATATGAAATTGAGAATAAAACTTGATAACTGTATTGGGTTGAATTTTCATATAATGACAGCAAAAGCCATAAAAGAATGTTGCATCAACATAGAATAATCACACATCAACAGAAAGTCTCCTAATCCCCAAACATTGTATAAAACATTGCCTTTGTCTTTTAAAACAATACAGTGGAGGGTGAAGTAAGGTGAAAATGATAAAAAAAAATTACCTAAGGATGCAATGTCAGTGTACTTGTCACTAAATGCATACACATTAGCACAGATCTGGTATTTAGAAAACTCAGCAGCCATCTGCTTGTAAAATGGATCTTCTGGCAACCTTAACATGTGTTCTTTATCAGTGCCATAAACATGGGCATCATCTCCACGTAATTTTAAACGCCCAACTCCAAGAGATGGCAATGTGTTTTGGAAAATTAACAATTTCCCTCCAAGTTGACTCTGAGAAAGAGAAGCAAGTGAATGGGCATAAAAAAAGTAATACATTCTAACTAGTAAAGAGACAGACACCGAGATATTGCCCCCCAACTGCTCCCAAATCAATCAATTTAACAGGACACAAGGAAATAAATAGAACCAAAAGAAACTCTAGATAAAAAAATTATTACAGGGCATCCTTGTACCCAGATGCCAATCATGCCTGCATGCTAATGATGCCAATCTCCCTGCAAGGTGAGTCGGATGCACATGGAATATCGGAGTCAACATGCCCAGCTTTTCCACATGGATTTGAAACGATTTTTAGCCAATGAACCTCTTCGAATACTACTTACAAAATTCCAAACTACGCTTAATAATACTTTGAATTCTTGTTGAAGAACTCCCTTTCAAACACTTCATTAGTCCTTCCATCCCTAGTCTTGGAAACTAATCTTTAAATTATGCAAGGCTTCTTGTCAATAAAGTGAAGAACTTAGCAGCACCCAAAATGCCTTGCAGCATGGGATGCCCACCATTTTGGTCACATTCCATACAAGCAGAAAAATTATAGGATTTCACGTTCCTAAATTTTTTATGTTACCAAGACCATTTAATTTTCAGGACTACATTTGAGGGTGTCATTTGGCTTAGCCCCAACTAATTCCCTTCATACAATCTTAAAAGTGCATTTCCTCATCTCACCCTAGTACATTTAGAATCTTAATCCTAAAGTGCTCCCTGGAGAAATTGTAACCAAGTTGACAGAGATGTCATCCCTTCTTACCAACTAGACTAACTCTCATTGGCAATGTTACCAACTTTTTTATAAACTACCAACTGAGTGGATTCTCTACTAACTTTATGTTGTTCTACCAAACATGCTTGTCTTAAATATCGCTGTATTTTATAATATAGAATACAAAATATTAAGTAATGAAAGATAAAACAGCTTTAAAGTAGGTGAAAAGGGAACCACCATACCATAACCATGAACGCAGCCTTAAGAGCCGGACCAAAGGCTGATTCAATGTTTGCATTGTTCTGGAACATGGATGGTAAACTATCAAGGAAGGTCTCCACCACACTTCTGGATTCAGATAAATTAACAAGGAGATCATCTGGAAGTGGAACAAATATGTCATCCAGATCTGAGACTACCAACATCTGTGGCTGAGTCAAGGAAGACTGGACAAGCATAACAAACTAAAGTTAGCACATGTTTACACTGAACCATAATGTATACATCCCAACAGCATCAATACTATCACAAACCTTCATGTTATAAAAATGAATTGTGCTGTCAAAAGTCGCAAAACCTATTTGGGTTCTTGGAGAGCCAGGCAACTCGTCTAGACATGTCTTGATTGTTTGGGCCACAACCTGCGTTAGGATAATCAATATGAATACAAAGCATTATATTCAAGGAAAAACATGCATAGGCACAGGACCTTAGAACCATCTAAAACATATTATGTTTAAAGTTCAAAAAATGAAAAGTTTCATCAGTTTTGCCTTCTTTCTTACTTCTTTTTCTCTGTTTTTTTTTTTTTTTGGCCTTTCTAGCAGTGGGCTTAAAATTTTCTATACAAAACAAATCAAAACAGAACACATTGTAGCTGTACGTTGACTTCTTCAGAGGGGTTGGTAACAAAATTTATCAACGCATGCATCTAGCAAGTTCTCAAACTAACAAATTAACACAAACTTGATAAGAACCAAAAGCTGATAGTAGTATTGGCTAAGGCCATACTAAGAATGAAGCACAGACAAAAAACTGTCTCCAAGCTTTAGCAGTCACATGGAAGCTATAAAATTTATAATGATGCAAACAATTTCTAAGCAAAAGAATGAACGACAACAAAATCTACCAAGACCTAGAACTGATTTTAAAAAACAAGGACGGAAAGAAAAAAAAAAATTCAAATGCTTACCTCAATCATTCCACTTCTAACCGCAGATATGGAAACATCAATGAGGAAGAAATACACTGGGGGCATAGGAGGTCGCACCATATATTCAGCAGGGGCAACAAATTCCACAGTACCCTTTGTAAGCTCAGGTCTTTGATCCAAATCAACTCTTCTACCAGTGGCATCTAATTGAGCAAAATATTCACTAGGCACTGGACATATAAATCACTACATTAGCACTAAGAGATTAATTCAGACAATTATGATGCACTAGGAAAATTAAATGTTAATAGTTAACACTCATTATGTATGCTTAAAATAAGAATAAAGCAGGATTGATACAACTGTACAAAGTCCACAATGTCTGACACCAACTTTTGCCTCCATAAAACTATGGCACCATGATCTACCTGTTAGTGGCAGCAAGCTAAGGATATAGATGTCCCAATCAAGATGTCCTTTTAGGGGCATCCAATAAATTAAACAATACAACAACAAAACAAACCTTACACCATTAAGCAGGGAAATAAAAAAAAACTACGTAAAAGTTAATAAATAGTCAGCACCTGGAAGAGAAAACACTGGACATCTTCAGCTTCTTTGCATATTTCAAAACATTTTCCAAGAAATTTTATCATTTCAATTGACTTTGTTTAATGTGGGTTGTTAAGTTGTAATTACCGTCATTCAGCAAAGTGCAAACATTGCACCGAAATTTTCTCCCAGCATCTGTGAAAGTCACATATGGATTCACATAAGTGCGACATCTCCTACACCGTATGACACTAGTTGGGGCAAAATTGATTATAGGCACCTCTTCCTGAGAACAAAGTATAAAAAATGAGAAAAAGTGCGGGGAGAACTTAGAAGACAGACACACACTGCTAATTAAATTGTGTAAAGAAACACGTACCCCATCAGGAGCTTCTGCAAGTGGGCAAACAACTGCTCCAAGAGGTAGATGCCATCTTGAAGCTAAGGACTGAGAGCTGGGAACTGCACTGGTTGTCAACCGTAGGTATCTGGGGTTGCAGTTCATGGGGAAAAGGTCAGCCAGAGATGTTAGCTCCACATCACCATCCAGTGGCCTTGGAAGTTCTTTAGCATCAACTGCTTTATCCATTGAACCAGGACGAGTTTGAATAGAGAGTGAACTGAAGTCTTCTGCCAGGCCCTGAATGGCACCAACAGAAGGTCCATATCCTGGCTGTTGCATCTGCTGCATGCCCAATGGAGCAGCCACTGGAGGCGGTGGAACATAGCTCCCTTGATGAGATAGAGCAGGTGGGGCAGGCGCATAAATACCTTGATTAGTGGGAAAAGATGGAGGCACAGGTGGACCTTGCATTTCAGTACCAGTCTGCTTGCGGACATATCCAGGAAAAGATGGTTGAAAATTAGGCCTAGACCCCGGAAATGATGAATCTGACAAAGGAGGAACATTAGACTTCAAAGGTGCAGGAGGAGCACTTTGTGGGGGAGAACCCATTGGAACAATTGGTGTCTGTGGTTGAAGGGCTGCAGGAAAAGGCGGTGCTTGATTCACAGAAGGCGGGATTGATGGTTGTCCTATGGGTGGAACAAGTGGAGGAGCTTGGGCTGTTGAGGTAAACTGTGGAGTTGGAAAACGCTGGAAAGGTCCCCCGGCAGGTGGGACATTGTACGTTGGAGGCGAAGGCACAGATGGATCATTAAACCTGCCAGGAGGTATAGGCCTAAAACTGGATGCCCCTGGTGTGACAGTAGGACCGGATGATGGCAATGGCACTGAAGGCTGGGGAGCAGTAGGAGGAGGAGGACGGGGGAAAGGAGGCTCAGATCCAACCACAGGACCAGTTGATGAAAACGGTGTCATAGTCTGTGGAGGAGCAAAAGGTGATGTGGCAGGCCTAGCAGGAAAACTTGAACGTCCAGGATTTTCAGTCCCCATGGATTTCAGAACAATTACTTGCGTTGTTTATTGCACTTAGCTTTTACTTATTGCCTTCGTTCCATCACCAAAACTGCCATAAGATATATACAATTCTTTAGATAGAGAATAGGGGAGAAATCCCTAAAAGTTACCGCACGCTTTAAAGTAAGATTTGCACGATGGGAACGAATCGAATGACAGCAAAAACCATATAGGGGCAAGCGGTGGTTCACTTTAACATTGCCAACTAGTGTTGGATGCTCTGCATGACTTCTGGTCAATGCATCAAATATCATCTTGAACAATAAAATTAAAATAACGAGAATTGTGTGCAGTCAAATGAACATAGATCAAGAGGAAAAAGTCGGGAGAGGGGTACCCGCACAAGTGACAGGTTTCTCAGAAACTGAAATCAGAAAAGAAACATGGCAAATGAATTGGATTTGAGAAAATATCATTGAGAGTTTGATTGCAGAGGTAAGATCGAGAAAAAGGGGAGGAGAGTTCAATCGAAATTATATAAGCAGGCAGATAGAGAAAGGGGTACTGACCAAGTTCCGATGGATGGAGCACAGTCAGAATCCGAGATGCGAAACGGACACGCCAAGGCTGAATCCTAGAGGGCAAGTGCGACTGCGACTGGATGGGTTCATCGATCCAATTGTGACCTTTCTCTTCGGCCGCAGCCCGAGTTCACCTTCCTCGTGCTCTCTCGAGCTCTAATGTCTTCTTCGACGAATTACTTACCAATTCTCTTTTTGGATTGTTGGTTTGGAACAGCGATTAAAATGTATAAAAGTATTATCTTATTTTAATTATAAGATAAAGTTAATTTTTTTAGAGAAATTAAAGAAACCAGTTAAATTATTTTAGATTTTTTATGTTTTTATGTTTTTCTCTAAATTAATTAATTTAACTAATAAACTAGTATATAATCTAAGAATACTAAAAATATAAACACTCTAAAATAATTTAATTGGCTTCCTTAATTTTTCTAAAAAAGTTAGCTTTATCTTATAATTAAGACCGGAGGGAGTAATTTTTAATTATGATTTAAGATATATTAGATAAATATATAAATGAAATTTTATTTTGATTTATATAAAAAATGACTTATAAACAATCTAAATATCAAAACAAATATATCTTACAATAAATTTAACCATTAGATCCCCTTGTTCCCTCTTCTAATAATTAGGTAACGTTTTTTTTTTCTTTTTTTATAGACTGCTAAGCTATGGAATAATATGATTTACGGTAAATTTTACATACCTTGTGTTAGTATCTAAATATACTCCATTCACTTTTTAATATGATAGAATATATTTATCTCATTAGAAATAGTTGATAAATATTTGGGTATGTCTCTGCTTCATAGAAAGGTGACTACATCTACATACAAGTTTATCTTAGATAAGATGGGTATGCCTCTGCTTCATAGAAAGGTGACTACATCTACATACAAGTTTATCTTAGATAAGATGGATTCTCGGCTCTCCAGTTGAAAAGCTAATAATACTCTTTCACTGGCCGGACGTCACATTTTAGTGTCTTATGTGGGTTTGAGTATGCCCACGTATGCTATGCAAACTGTGCCTCTACCGGCACATACATGTAATGAAATCGATAAACGTTGCCGACACTTCTTGTGGGGTGGCAACCCCGCAAGGTTCACTTGGTGTCATGGAGTAACGTCTGTCGAGGTAAAGACACGGGAGGTTTAGGTCTCCGTCAAGCAAGCTTTCAGAATAATGCGTTTATGACTAAGTTGGGCTGGTCCCTGATTACCCACAGAGATCACTTGTGGGTACGATTTCTTTGGGAGAAGTATAAGGCAGGGTCGGATGTGATTCCAGTGGTGGAGCGGTGAAGAACTGAGTCTAGGACTTGGAAGGGCATACGGTCGAATTAGGAGATAGTAAAGGAGGGTTTGGGATGGAGAGTTCGAAATGGTCCGAACACGAGATTTTGGCAGGATAGTTGGGTTCCTTATGTGGGTCCCCTTCAACAATTGGCCACTAGTAGTATACCTACGGAGGTGCTGGATTGGCGGGTGGCGGATTGTTTAACGGGCACTGGAGCGTGGGAGTGGAGTAAGTTTAGTCAATATCTTCCAGGTGAGGTTCTTGCAGCTATACGACAGCAGCGAGCGAGTTGTGTGGATGGGAGGGATGAACCGGTCTGGCGCTGGTCTACAGATAGTCAGTTTTCCATCAAGTCAACTTATGGACAACTTTCTGGCCAGGGCTCGGTTCAGGGCACTGCATTGTGGAAGCGGATCTAGAAATTGAAAGCCCCACAACGATACAAGATGTTTTTGTGGCTCTATTGTCATGATAGGCTCTTAACTAACATGTCGCGGTGTGCCCGGGGGATGCAAGGTTCTGCTGCTTGTGGGGCCTGTGGATTTGAGACGGAATCCCTTTTGCATGTATTAAGGGATTGCCCTATCGCTAGGGAAGTTTGGGAGATGATCCTGCCAAAGGGGGTACATGCCCGATTCTTTGAGATTGTGGATCATAGGCGTTGGATTGATTAGGGTACCCAACAACGGTTTTCGGTTAAAGGATATGAGTTCCGGCTGTGGTTCGCGGTACTGAGCCGTCATCTGTAAAATCCTTTCCTTATACACAATAATTCACTATGGACTTGATAAAACCATTTTTTTTTATATATTATTATAATCATTTACAACCTCTACCATAGTAATAAAAAGATTTCAAAACATCTTTCAAAAGATTACCATGGTAGAAAAGAATTCAACTAACTATTTAAAAACTCTTTAACTAAATAATATCTCATCATATATTAAAATATCCATATCAAACCAAATTATGGTCCCAGCAATTCAAACCACATCATAAGGCCCGCAAGCCATCCAACATCATCAAGAGTAATTAAAAATATATAGTTAAAATATCAAATCTTCAAAATAAATCAGAGTATGCAAAATGAGCCCTAACGTGGCAATATACAATAATCCAACATATATTATAAAGATAGAAGCACTACTTTTATCAGAAATAGTTTAAGCTTTCGGAGTCTTCCCTGATGGACCCGCACAACAACTATCACCTGGAAAAATGTTAAATCAACGGGGTGAGACAAAAGCCTCAGCAACCAACAATCCATCTCATTGGGCATAAGAGTAAGTGCCCATGAGGCGCCAAGTGGGATAGTTATTAAAATCTTATCATTATTAAAATGTCACATGTCCACATGTATATATACACATTAATTTACCATATCATAATCTCGTTCTCATATTTATCACAAGTATATAAGAATCAATATACAATAATTTATTCTTTGTCCTGCCTTATTTCCTCTGACTGAACCCATGGACTAGCACTGACCCATATAACTGGTAGTTTAACTTAACAAGCTCACCAATCAAGTGATATGGACCGGCCAAAATCCACAGAGCACGAGACCGGACCATGGGTTCCCCCTCTAATTATATTAGTGGGGTGTCAATGCCCTACTGAACACAATTGGGCGAAAGGACTAACCAGTGTACACCTGGAAGTCCACCACCTTATTACCTCTTTTTGTACAAAAGTTCACCCCCTTATTTCCTCTTTAAGTAACAACCCGTCAAATCAACATCCACCATCCCCTCTCATATCAATATGTGTGATTATAACAAATCATTATCAATTCTCAATTATCAAAAGGATATTTTCAATCTCATAAATACATATCAATTCATATAATAAATATCACTACTCATTTTCTCAGCGAAAATAAGTCCCACAAGACTATTTCATTAACAACATATTTTCAAAGTCCACATCATATATCAATAGCCAAATTTATAATTCTATGTAATTAAAAATCACTCACAAACATCATACAAATATGCACAATAAGAGGAAAGTGGTTACCTCTCGTCAAAGCACAATTATAACCACAAGCTCCTAATCCAAGAGCTTAAATACACGCCAAAAATCAATCTACAACAATCAATTTATTATATATTAATAACTACTTGAGTTATTGGAAAAATTAATTTATTTAACTCAATTCTATAATTTCTAAGTTTTGAATTAATTACTCCTAAAATTCCAATTTCACACTAAAATTCCAATTATAAAATTTAATTATTTTTCTTAATTTAAAATAACCTATTCAAGTAATTGATTATTGTTAATTTCATTCCAATACATGAAAATCCCCAAATTTTAAGTTTAAGATCTAAAATACTAAATTATAAATCTTCATCTAAAAAAATCTAAACCGATTAAAGCCTAAAGAATACCCCCAACAATCCAAATAAATTATTTAACCCAAATTTAATCAGTTAAAAAGTCCAATATATATAATTATTTATAGATGTATTATGTAGAAAATTCATTATAAAATAATATACCAATTGAATAACAAAAGTAAACCGATTACAATTCACTATTAATCATCCTCTACATTTCTATAGTCTTGCTCTTTAAAAGTTTAATTTTGAATAAAGATATTACAAAATATTGATTTGAATTATAGGTCATTTTGGAAAGTTGGAGATAAAAGACCAAAAAGTAAAGATGCACAAGGACTAACGAAGAAAATGAAATTCTACATGTGGCTAATGGGAATTGTGACAGAAAGTTGGGGTACTTTTCTGTAATATTATCCCCTACTTTCAGTGAAGAACATATCAGCGGAAATTACAGAAAATTACCCCGAATTTTGAAAATGTCAGTTTGGCTCAAAAATCCGAAAAACCACCGCCTTTCACCGAGGAACATATCAACAGAAATTACGGGAAAATACCCCAAAGTTTTAAAATGACAGTTTAGTCTAAAAATCCGAAAATCACCGTCTCCCTCCACTGAAACTGATTTTCTGGCTACTGAATCGGTAATATAAAATGAGGGAGAAATCTAAATATAATCTTGGAGGGATTTTTCGGCATCTTGTAGGGGATTTGATGAAGATTTCAAATCACAGCTAAAAAAAAAATCATTGAGAGTCTTCTTACTTATTTTATCCACCGTCTGCCCAAAATTCTAATTCTATATTGCTCTCTAATCAGTAAGAAATCACTATCATAAGAAAGATAAAATTATTTAGAACATTACTCATAAAAAGAGTTTTATGATCAAAATAGAATTTGAGTACCTTATTAATCTCTGAAGAACCAAAATTACTCCTACTAAAATCTCACCTCACACTATTTCTGCACAGCACTCCACGCAAGTAATCTGCGTGAATTGAGTTTGGGGAAGGGATATTTATAATATCCCCTCCGCCTTAAATTATTATTATTATTATTATTATTATTTTAATAAACATAATGATTGTTAAGATAGTGGCACCTGCCACTATCTTTCAACTTTCCAACTTTCGGCGTCACTTAAGTGGCTTTATATATATATATATATATATATATATCAGAGCTTATGGTTCGATAAAATGGAACTTTTAGATCCCTATTAATTCTCATACTACTTTCGGTAGATATTTTGCTTTGATAGAAATCTTTAAAGTCTGTGATAAATTTGTGCTTAATTAGTTTATCTGATTGTTAGAAATTAAAGATATATATTTTCAGGAATATAAGATGAATATTATAAAAAAATTAGAACCTCGAACATATGAAGTAGAAATAAATAATTTACCTATAAGTTCTCATTTATCTTTAATAGGAAATCAAGAAGAAACGTGTATATTTACACCTTTTATGCCGGGAGGAAACGGAGATAATATTTGGAATTTAATAAACTGGAATAATATGTATATGATGAAACAGATAGGAACATATATAAACCCGAATATTTATGATTTAATGGAAATATATAATTTAGAAGAAATATTAGAAATGGTCCCAGAGGATATAAAAGAAAAAGTAAAATTAGAAAAGCCAAGTAATAGAAAAGAAAGATTAGAATATTTGAGTCAATCCTTAGAAGAAAAAATATATCACATGAAAAAGAGAATAGATAGTAATACAGAGGATTTGAGAATAATAAAATTAAATGTGAAAACTATAATGAATTCTTTAGGAGTAACAGATATGGAAATTGAAGAACCCGAAATAAAACAAGAAAATGAATTATTAGAACCTATAACTCATAAGCATAGAAAATTAAATATGATGAAAGCATTGGAAGAGATGGAAAAATTAGAAAATGTTAAAGAAAAAATATATAAACAAAATATGGATGAAAATGTAAGGCAAACAAGATTAATCGTAGAACAGGTAATAAAAGGACAACAAATAATGAATAATAATTTATGGACGATTAATGATAAGCTTAATAATTTAGGAATTACAGAAGAAGAGAAAAAACAATTAATTGAAATAACGAAAGGAAAAGCTAAAAAAGAAAATTATGAAAAGAATGAAGAAGTTGAAGAAGGAAGTAAAATTGCAGAAATAATATATTCAAAAGATGTAATAGATATTTTTAAAATATATAACCCACAAATAAAAGAAGATGATGAAATTGAAAATTTAATGGGATTAGAAGAACAAGAGTTAGAAAGAATTCAAAGAGATTTTAAGGATGCGACAAATATAAAAGGAAACATAGAAGAATATAAAGAATTAAATGTAGGAGTAGGTATTAATGAAACAGGAGATGGAAGTAAAAAGTCAGAAGAAGAGGCATCTAAAATAAGGACAGAAACAGATTATGCTAAACATAAAGAACAAAGAGAAAATGAAATAGAAAGAGAAGAGTTATCACATGATAAGAAAACAGAAAATCAAGAATTTGATATAAGATTTCAAATACCAAGAGGAAAGGGCTTTACTCCAACACCTATAGATCAATATGAAAGTAAAAGTATACCTGTATCTGGAATATGGTTAAATTTAGATTGTGTATTAGACCCCGAAAAAATAATTGAAGAATGGTCAAGAGCAACTATAATAGCACTAATAGGAAGGAATAATTTGGATTTTCAATCAACTAATTTACTTATAGAATCAAGCTTTTTAGGAAATGTATATTATTGGTGGAGAAGTCAAGAAGAAAATTGGAGAAATCAAATAAGGAATATAGCAAAAGAAGAATATAATAGTAGAAAAGAATATTATGTAAAACTGGTAAGAAGATATGAATATGTGCTTAGAACAGAATTTGTCGGAAGAAGTAGTACATTAGAAGAACATATAACGAGTAATGAAGCAATAAAAAGATTATATCAAATAGAAATATGCTCATTAGAACCAAAATACTTAAATCCTTATATATGTGAATTTCAGAAATATTATTATGAAATAAAAGAAAACCCAGAAATGAAAAGAATAAAATATTTAGAACTTTTTTATAGAAAACTACCAAAACTAATAAGAGATGAAATAATAGATGATTATATAAAAACATTCAAAGAAAATCCAGAATTAATACCATATATAGATTCTTTAGGAAGAAGAATAGATTATTTAAGAAATTATTTATCTGAAAAATGTAAACAAGCCTGGAGAAATATGAAATATTACAAACAAAATAAATTAATCTTAAGATGTGCAGAATATGAGAGACCACATAGATGGGGATGTAAAGATGAAAATAAAAAGATAAGGAGAAAATATAAAAAAGGGAAATATAAAGATAAGAAATGGAAACCTATGAAGAGATATAATAAGTATAGGTATAAATTCAAAAAATATCCAAAAGAGAAGTTCTATAAGAAGTACAAACCTAAGAAGTATTTTAGAAAATATTTTAAGAAAGGAGATAAAATAAATTATAGTAAAAAACCTAGAAAATGTAGATGTTATAATTGCGGAAAAATAGGTCATATATCAACAGAATGTAAAGAGCCAAAAGATAAGAAGTTTATGAATATATTAGAACAAGCCCAAGAATATGAATTAGAACCATTAGAATTTGATGAGGAGATATACAGTGATATAGAAAACCCTGAAATAGAAATATATAAAATAAAAGTAATAAGTGAATCGGAAACAAGTGAAACAGAAGAATCAGAATCAGATATAGAATATTTAGAAGACTCAGAAGAAGAATTTAAATTTTACATGATGAAAGGAAAAGAAATAGAAGAATCAAAAGAAGAAGATGAATATGAAACTTATGAAGAATATAGAAATACGACAGAAGGAAGTGTAGAAAAGAGATTAACTTTTAATGCAAAACAATATGAAAAAATAAAAGATATGAAATTAAATTTAAGGCCTGATCAGATAGTTAATGAAAATTTTATGAGAAGAGTTAATAGAATATTAAAATCAAAAAAGGATATTAAAAGTCAATGTATAATATTACAAAAGAAACATCAAATAGAATCAACTTTAACAGAAGGAATATTAAGAATACCATTAATAAGTAAAGGATTAATAGAAAATGAAATATCTAAATTACCTTTTAAAGAAGAAGTAACTGAAATTTACATTGCAGGAGTACAATTATTAGTAAAAGCTTATTTTAAAGAAGGAATAGATTCACCTATAGAATTATTAATAACAGATGGAAGAATAATAAGTAGTGTATTAGGAATGTTAACAGGAAATTTAATATATCAAAAATTAAAATTTACTTTAAATACAAATTTTGCAATATCTAGAAATGATGAACATATAGACCAATCAATAATGATATACCATAAATTAAAAGGAATTAAATTATTAAAAGGTGCTAAAACAATAAGTATAACAGCAACGGTAGGACTAGTATTTACAAATGAACATAAAATATATAATAAATCAATAGGAAGAGTAAGTATAGAAAAACAATTCATGCCTATATTAAAAGAAGTAAAAACAGATCCTATAAATATAACCTTACCTGAAATATTAGAAATAGAACTAGATAAAACTATAAGTATCCATGATAATAGAGGAAAAAGGTTAATAGCAAATAACAATATAGGAAACAGATCATTAAAAATAAATACGCTAGATAAACCTTTACAAATAAATATAATGAATCCAAGGAGAAGTATTGATATAGCAAGTAGTAGCCGGTTAGCTGAAATGTCTCTAATGAATCCTATAAATACAGAATTAGTTGAAATAAATCAAAAGATAACAAATTTAGATATAACAAAAGAAAATAAAAAGGATAAAATAATAATAGAAATAAAAAAGCAAGGAATATGGCAAGAAATAATAACATTAGTAGATGAACATGTAGAAAAAAGTAGAATAGAATTAGGATATATAGAAAATGAGTATGAAGAAACAGAGGAAGGTATAAAGACAAATATAGTGATAAGATTTAATAAGAGAGATGTAATACAATTAACTTTATGGATAGAGCAAGACTCAAATAAATCATATAAAGTAGTGTTAGGAAAAGATTTTTTAGAAAGAGTAAAACCTTATAGAAATCAAGAAGATAGAATAATCTTTAACATAAACCATCAGACAATTATAATTCAAAAGCTAATATGATGATAAATACACACCAAACTGCGAAAATAATAAGAATAATATTATCAGAAGAAAATAAAGATTATTATTATATAGATGATGAAAAAATAGTAATACCAAAAGTTGATAAAGCAATGATAAATCATATAGTACATAAGAGAAATAAATGTAATGAAAAAGAAAAAAGACAATTAAGAATAGTATATCATAACCAACCACAAGACTTTGTAGAAGCTTATAATGCAGTAGTAAATAATATGATGAATAGAAATGATATTAAAAAAGTATTAAAAGAAAGATTAAAAGTATTATCTAAAGCTTAAATGGACAGGAAGATAACATTGTATGATGAAAATAATTGGTATTATTTTAAAGACAATGAAGGAATGAGAATACCTAAAGTAGAAAAAGGATTAATGAGAAGTTTTATTAATAAATTGAGAAAATGGGAAGAAGTAGAAGAGCAAGCATTAAATCAAGCATTACAAGAAATTGGAGATAATGAACAATTGAGATTTAGATTAATAGGATATACAGTAAATAGGATATATCATAGAAAAGAAGTAAAAGATGAATTTAGGAAACAATTAAATCTGTTATCACGAGCTTAATGGATAGAAGAATCACACTTTATGATAAAAATAATTGGTATTACAATAAAGAAAATAATGATATAAGAATATCTAAAAGTAATATAGGATTATTAAGGTACTTAATAAATAAAACAAACAGAACAGATAAAATAGAACATACAGTTATAAGCCAATTATTAGAAATAGTTCGATATAATGATCAAATGTATATACAGTTAGTAAATGAAGTCATAACTAGGAAAAGACAAAGAAGAAGTATAAAGAAAGAATTAAAGAAACAATTAGACTTATTATCTAGAGGTTAATATGGGAGACATTCATATGTTAAATGAAGAGTTAAGAAATAAAAGTAGATTGATTATAGATAATGAATATTGGGCATATAAGAAAAAAGAATATATTACAATTATACCAAAGAATGATAAAAGCTTTTTGAGAATGATAATTAAGAGATTAAGTAAAACCTATAAATGGGAAAAGAGAAGATTAAACTTTATTTATGATAATCATTATTTATTATATGAAGAAGAATATGCTAGAGTAATGAGAGAAAGAAAAGACAGAAAAGAAATTAAAGAGACATTGAAGAAACATTTAGAAGTACTATCTAGGATATGAGTAGACCTCTATATTACATACTTATAAAATTTATATATGCAAAATATAGATCTAGAAAATATCATGCTTTGGTTGATACTGGAGCAAACTTGACAGTAGCTAAATATAATGTATTACCACCTGAGTTGTGGAAGAGGAAGAATAAGACATTAAGAATGGAAAGTGCAGGAAAAGAAATTCATATGTTAGAATTAGAAGCAAAAGATGTAAAAGTTCAAATAGGAAATTATGAATTAATAATAAAAGAATTAAACCAATATAATGAACCTTCTTGTGATGTAATTTTAGGACTAGATTTCTTAGAACAATATTTTCCTATGCATATGATTAGTAAAGCTATAATATTAACAACTCATTGTAAACATGAAGCTTGGGGTATAAGAATAACTAGACCATATAGAAGAAAAGATGAGAAATTCCAGAAAAAGAATAATGAACATGAAGTACAATTTTTACAAAATAATAACCCAGTAGAAATTCAACATATGTTAGCCACATTGAATATTATAGAAGTAAAAACTATAGAACAAAGAATTATAGATAATTATAGTGAAAATCCTTTAATACATTGGGAAAAATCTAAGCCTATGGCTAAAATAGAATTGAAAGATTATAGTAAAGAAATAAATTGTAAACCTCATGCATGGACTAAAGAAGATAGAAAAGAATTTATAATGCATATAGAGGAAATGAAAAAGTATAATCTTATAAGAGAAAGTAGATCAGAATATTCATCACCAGCTATAATTGTGTCTAAACATAGTGAAGAAAAAAGAGGGAAAACTAGGATGGTAATAAATTATCAAAAATTAAATGAATTAGCCATAAGAAATAGATATCCTATACCTAAGATGGATTTGTTGTTTAACTTAATAAGAGGAAAAACTATATTTAGTAAATTTGACTGTAAATCAGGATTTTTTCAAATAAGACTTGAAGAAGATAGTAAAAAATATACAGCCTTTAGTACCTCAGAAGGATTATATGAATGGAATGTATTACCAATGGGATTTCATAATAGTCCTAGTATATTTCAGGAATATGTGTCAAAAATGTTACTACCAATAAGAGATTTTGCTGTAATTTATATAGATGATATATTAATATTTTCAAAAGATGAAAAGGAACATGAAAGTCATTTAGAACAATTTGTAAACATAATAGAAGAGAAAGGATTAAATATATCACCATCCAAAATGGAATTAAGAAAAGAAAAAGTAAATTTTTTAGGACAAATCTTAACAAAAAATGGAATAGAATTGCAAGATCATATAAGCAAAAAAATATTACAATTTAAGAAAATAAATAATAAAAAAGATTTGCAATCCTTCTTAGGAATAGTGAATCAAGCTAGGAACTATATACCCAATTTATCAAAATTAACCTCTAAAATATCTAAGTTAGCAGGAGAAAAAACTATATGGAAATGGGATAATAATATAGAAAAAATAGTAGAAAATATAAAAACTTTGTGTAAAAATTTACCAAAGTTAACTATACCTATAAAAGAAAATATAAAATGGATTATATATACTGATGCCTCTGATAATTATTGGGGAGCAGCTTTATATTATGAAGATGAAGATGGAACTGAGAAGATAACTAGATATACTAGTGGAAAATTTAATGACTCTCAAAGTAGATACCACTCTAACTGGAAAGAATTATTAGCTGTTGTAAAAGCTATAGAAAAATTGGAATTATTCATTGTGAATAATAGATTTATAATAAGAACAGACAACACACAGGTAAAACATTGGTTATCTAGAGGAATAAAACAAAATAAGTTAAGTAGTAAAATGTTAATTAAATGGCAATCTGATTTAGCCTATTATGATTATGATGTTGAATATATAAAAGGAAAAAATAATTTAATTGCTGATTATTTAAGCAGATGGAGCCAGTAAGAAGAAGAAGTCCTATAACTCAGACGAATAAAGAAGATGATTCTTCCCCAATGATGAACCAACTTATAATGAAGATGAATATTCTTGAAATGAATATGAGTCTATTAAGTAGTCAAGTTAGTACCAGTATACAAGGGATTACAAGCTCTATATCTGGTATTAATGATTCACTTAATGACATTTATATTCAGCTTGAGAATCTGAAGCTCTGTAAGGCTGATGTCAATCCACTTATAAGGACAGATGTCCAAAATGAGACTTGTAAGGATACTGCCAAATCACCTATAAGGACAGATGTCCATGATATGAACTATAAAGGAAAAGAAGTTGAGCCTTATAAGCCAAGTGCACCTATAATGGAGTCATACACTCCAGGCGAGTCATCCATTCGCAATACCCAGAATCTAATTGAGTCATTTGGACTTGAGTCACTCTTAACCTCTAATTCTTTTGTAACCTCAACTCCTATAAGCCAGCCTGTACCAGAAAATTTATCTTTTTCCCAAATAATGTCCATACAAGAAAAAGAAAAAGACCAAACTAAGAAGAATAACCATCCTCAGAAAGAATCAAATAATGATCTCTTTGAGATACCCAAACAGTATAATTTCTATAAAGTCATTATCAAAAAGTTGAACCAGCTTTCTTTGTCTCATAAAACCATTAAATATGTATCCCATTATGCTTTCAATAAAGCCATCATATATCCAGGAACTCCTTCAGGAATTGTAAAAACTCTCTATCAATATGGTTTAATCCAAAGTATATATCCATCCAGATCTTTGGAAGAAATCGCAGAATTACCGCAGAAATTAGTAAAAGCTGTTGGAGATTATTTTGATATCGTAACCCAAAATCAAGTATTCATCAGGTGTTATTCAACTGTAGCCGAGATCACTTCAGAGAAGTTTTATATGCCTATAAATCTTATTAGGCTGGGAACTACTAAGAAGCCATTGGAGTATGAACCAGAGATTAAAGAAGATATATCTGCTGATGAAGACTTCCAGTTCAGAGTATCCAATATAAGAGCTCAGGATTATCATATAATTTTCCAAGAAATGAGTCGTATAAAGGTTGCCAATATGACACCTGGAAAAGAAGAATATCCATGGGTATATTATTCCACTGATAAAACATGTGTATATGCCTTGGGAAAGAAAAAGCCCTCTAATGATAGGTCTAATGAGAAGCAATTCGGGTTTTGGTATGATAATATAAAGAAGAATAAAATGGAGAATACCCCAGATACTAAGAGAAAAATATGCCAAATAATCAATGATTATCCAAATCATGAATGCGAATATTGCCATGAATTCCGAGGAAATGATAAGAGTCCTTCTATCACCTTGGATCCAAGTATACTATGAAGAAGTGTCGGCATAAGAAGACAAATGAAGGTGTCGGCATAAGAAGACAAATGAAGGTGTCGGCAGATATATACAAGTAACGGCAGATGGTGGCCGACAACATTGAGTCATGTAACCTTATCTTTTACTTTATCTGTAATCGTCCTTCAGTAGGTCAGATGTCCTGTAATGTCTTGAAAAAGTAACTAGAGTTGTAGTTACTTGAGTCAATTGTAATCCTAGTTATGTAAATAGAGTTGAGTCCGTAAGTCTATAAAAGCCCCTGTAAGCTCCTTAGTCGAGCACCCCTTCTGTAAGCAATCCTTGAATGCAATATACAGAATTTCCAAATTCTCTCTCTTGTCTCTCTGAGCTGTGCGAACAATTCTCTGTGATAGCTGCAACCAACATCATCTTTAATCAACAATTATTGAAGGATAATCAGGTATGATAGGCTAAACTCTTTTTAGGGATCTAAGAGGGAAATTTTATTCGATCATAAGGGAAGTATTATAGATTATGTTACTGGGCAATATGTAAAAAAAAAAAAAAGAGTCTTTTTCTGTTCGGATGAATAAAAACAGGATGAATACGCCTCCAGTAGGAAACGAAGGAAGGCTGTGCTGATATGGTCTGAAGGAAGAAGGTTGAGATTCCAATTAAATGAATGCTCTGTGCGAGATTCAGAAGGAATTCTCTATAAATGGTCCATGTATGAAAGAGGACATGGTTCCTTCTATGACCCGGATCAATATCGGTCAAAAATCATCCTAGTTTTATTTATCTTCTTAGTAAACATATGTACAGACTTTGATTTTGCAAGTGTGTCCTTGTTTATATCTTTATTTTAAATTCTTAGTTTTATTTATCTTCTTAGTAAACATCTGTACAGACTTTGATTTTGCAAGTGTGTCCTTGTTTATATCTTTATTTTAAATTCTGAAAAAAATTTCATGTTGCCCAGGTCTGCATAAGCTATGGTATCATATATATATATATATATATATATTTTAATGATATTATTTTTTTAATTATTAATTATATTTTGATTAAATCATTCTTACTTAAATATTTATATGGTAAATTCTAATCACCTTAAAATAATCTTGTAATACTCAGAATAAATAAATTTAATATATTCTAAAGCTCATTAGATAATAAATCTCATGCTATTATTTAACAAAATAAAATTTGGGATGTTACATCATCTCTGGCTTGGTAGGAACGAACGGATCTTTAGTAAGAAGGGCTAGGGTAAGGAGGAGATTTTGGCTTAGTCTCAGGCTTGCCTTTCTTGGGGTGTTTCTTGCCATCTTAGCCAACGTGTGGGAGTCAGTTCTCTTCAGGTGTGACAGAGGGGTGGTTCGTGATCATCAAGGTAATTTTGTGCATGGGTTTATGTTCCGCGTGGGCTACGGTTCTGTAGTTACGGCGGAAGTGAAACGACCCTTTTCTCTGAACAACAATTAACCGTAACAAAATCTGGTTAACCAGTAATAATCGAAAACAATTTCCTATTTAAAACATATCAGAGTTCAAGGCACAAACTCGCCCACAAACCCACTACAAAGATATTTATTAAAACAGTTATCCAAACAGTAAATATGATATCTCCGAAAACATAATATGTCCTATAATGGCAATATAGAGAATAATACAACACCAATACCACAAGAGGCCTACAGGATTCTCAACGTCTATGCCTCTGGTTGCTTCCCTTGGCCTCTAGCCAAATTAGAGGTTTCGCCTGAAAAATATTTAAAACGACGGGGTGAGACATAAAGTCTCAGTAACCAAAAATTAATTTACAAAATATGCAAGAAACAATTGTAAGTCAGTGAAGCAGCTTTAACTAACATATATTAATAATATTCTCAATAATTAAACTTCATATAATATGTTCGACAATTAGAACCATCCCCACTCATCCATCCTGCTCCTCCTTATAGCTTCTGGACGTGGTACAGCCTATCAGTGCTAGTATACCCGGCCAAAGGTTGGCTAGTCACTTCAAGAATACTGCCCCTCCCATGCCACCACCAATATACCGTAACAGGGAGTTGTCCGCCCAAAACACTCAACTCAAAATCCAGGCCAGGAATGAGAGAGCCGATGGGCACAGTTTCACCATATCTCTTCCACACAACCCACCATATCCCATAACAGAAAAACAATATATCAATATAATTCTCGAAACATATACAAATTATCATATCTTCTACAACATTCCATCTCAAACATCATCACCATCACAACAGTAACAATTTTAATAATATCTTTGCTTATATATAAAATTTTGAAAATACACTGCTTCACTAAACTAGGTTCATATTCAAACATACACATAATCTTTCAAAACACATACAAGTGGTATAGATGAAAGTAAGGTTTAGAAAACACCTTACAGTCCAAAACAAGCATATAAAATAAATTAACCCCGGTTACCTCAATTCCAAGCTTAACTTTATCTTGAGTACCAAATACGAACAATCACCGATCCCAAGAAAACTCTACATTATCAATTTAAGTAACAATTAACCCCAAGAAATACTAAAATAAATCATTTACACAATTCATCTCCAATTTTCCTCTACTATTATTATCCTTAAATATTCTAACTTCCTTAACAATCCTTAAACAATCTCTATATCATTCTCTCTCGTCAACCACTTAATTTTTATAAATTAAAGTTTCACCTTTAACATATCTATTATTATATAATCATCAATATCAACCTTCTAAAATAACTAAATCTCTTTTTCTAATTTATATGAATATAGTATAATTATTAAACAATAATTGAAACTCCCACATAATTAAAATCATATAAAAATCTAATTCTTAATATCAAATTATAATTTATAATTTCTTATACAACAAAATTTACCAAACTAAACCGATTAGAATTTCTATAATATCTCCAACAAACCAAATAAATTATTTAATCCAAATTTAATCGGATGAAAAGCTTAATATATAATTATTCATATATTAATTATATAGAAAATTCATTATAAAATTATATACCAACTACATAACAAAAGTAACCTGATTAAAATTAACCATTAATCCTCCTCTATATTCCTATAGCCTTATATTAACAAAACTCAAATTTGTCCAAAATCCTAATCTTAAAATTTTCTCTAATCCACACAAAATTACTATCATAAGAAAGAGAAAATTATTTAGAACATTTTCACAAAAGAAGAGTTATAATCAGAAAAGAATTTGAGTACCTTATTGATCCCCAAATATGTGAAAATACTCCTATCAGTATCACACCCTACACCATACACCTTCTGCACAATCACTTCACGCAGACGATCTGCGTGAAGTGAGAAGGGAGAGGGGGTATTTATAATACGCCCCCTCCCACACCATTAATAATTGGCGCCTAATGGCGCCAATTAAACACGGAGTGGAGGCACTTTCGGTGCCTCCCTCCTTCTTTTACATATTATATTATAATAATATTATAATAATATAATGTAATATATTATATTATTATAATATTATTATTTATTTATTAATTATTATTTTTATTTATTTTTATTTATTTTTTTTTCAAAAAGTTACTACTAAATTTATAATTATCTTTAAATTATAATTATATTTTAAAAAATAAGGATGTTACAGGAAGCCTGAGGAATTTTGTGGGCTTTAAAACTTGCTTGGGAAAGGAATATCAGGTCCTTGGTGGTGGAGAGCGACAGTACAGAGGTTCTTAACCTGATAGGATCTGCTGTGTTTGAGAATCATCCAGACTATTCAGTACTTCTAGAGATTCATGGCCTGCTTGAGAGGAACTGGGATGTTGAGCTTCTCCATTGTGATCGTGAAGCAAATAGTGTGGCAGATGCATTGGCAGCTGATGCTAAGGACATGGAAGTTGATTTTCAGGCTATCACGGCCCCTTCGGAGCGCATATGTCGTCTTATACAGCATGATGTCGACACTTTGATGTCAGTTTCGTAGTTTGGATACTTGTCTTTCTCATAAAAAAAAAAGAAATAGTTGATAACTTTTTTTTTTCATTTTTACCTTATAAATTAGTTTATTTAAGTGTGTAGTTTCAACTAGGGGCAGGGCGTACTACAAAAGATAAGTTAATTCAGTTATTGCAACCATAAAGGAGGAACTTGAACTAGCTCCCAAATGACTAAACTCTCAAATCCTCTACTCCATCATCACCCAATTTGCCTTAATCTGTGTCACATCGCATTTCTTGTTGAGAGACGCACTACAGTGAACTTTCCGCATGCTCTCCCCTGGAGGGAGGAATCTTTATGAACTCAATGCAAATCCATAGGATAGATCTGGGTCTATTTGGAAACACATTGAGATTGGAAAAAAGGCCAGTTGAATGGTAAACACACCTAAAAGCCTGGTTGACTATTTTTCACTCCGTTTGGGAACCCGATCGGTGGCAATGGGCTTCAAAAGAACAAGCCGTGTTTGATAGAAGCTCTCAACTGGAGCTTTTCCCTGGGAAGTTGCTTCAACGGTGTGGTCACATTGACTTGTTTGTGTTCTTTACCAACCAAGTTTTTCCACGTTGCACAATAGGGTCCACTAGAATGGAGAACTTTTCGATTCCTATATTAATTTAATAATGATTTGAATTTGATGCTACTTTTGGCATGCTGCAGGGGGATATAAATGTATAAAATGATTACAAATCTATATCATTTTCACTTCTTGATATTTATTTATTTCTTTAAAAAACATTTAAAAATTGGCTATCAAAACGTCTTGAGAATTAATTTTTCTTATCAAATTTTATTTATATTTTTTTAATTCAATTATCACAGTATATATAAATAATATATACGTGTGTGTAATATTCAATAAGATTCATGCCCTTTTCAAATATATTCCATATAAATGGGTTTTTCGAACACTAATATAAACATGTTTAAAATTAGAAAAAAAGTCACTTCTACCACCGCCAATCCAGATACAAATCACATATACAATCTGACTTTTTTAAAAGCTCATCTGCAAAAATAAATCATTATACACCGCTAATCCAAACAGGCACAGAAGCATCATCTGAGGAAAGGAACGTACATTTTTTTTTATACACTGGAAATCAAAAAATTAAAGACCAAAAACGATTAGTCCGGTGCTTCCATAAGCAATAAATAAATGGAAAATTTGCATTTAGGTCTCAAACCAAAAAATAAATAAAAATAAAATGGTCTCTTAAAATATTAACCCTCTGATTGGATGGGAGGAAAAGTAGGGAAGAAAGAAAATAAGAAGAGAGAAAATGAAGAGAAGAGAAAGGTATGGAGAAAACATTATCACTCTTCCTGCTTGGCTGAGTGGGAGAAAACTGAAAGGAAAGAAAATGAGCAAATATTTGATGACTAAAATACCATTACCCCTATACTGAAATAATCATACTTAAAATTAAATTAAGTATCACAATGACAAAATCATTTTAATACTAACATCATCAAATAGTTTAAAATAATAAAGATATATTCAAAAACCAAATAATTTAACAAAAATATTTTTTAAGGTAAAAGATAAAAAGTGGATAATTTTTTCAAATGAAATTTAATAAAAGAAGATAAATAAATTATACATTATTAATAACCAATTAAAATCTAATATAAAAATAAAAGAGTTAAAGTGTAATTAAAAAAAATTAAAACATTTTTAAAAAATAAACTAATAAAAAAATTTAAATACTACTATTTAAGGTTTTTTAAAAAATGCACATCATGGGCAAGTTGATTTTTCTTGAGGTTTAATCATCTATACATGAAACAAAGTATACATTCTGCGTGGGTGAGGCATTGAGGCGTTGTGTCAATGACAGTAGTGCTGGGAAAACGGGCCGGCCCGGCCCTGCAGGGCCGGCCCGTGACGGGCTCGGGCCTAAATGGGCCGGCCCGAGTTCAAATCCGTACACGTTTGAAGCGGCCCGGCCCGTTTAAGGTAGGCCCGACGGGCTTTAGGCCCGTTTATGTTTTTTCCTTTTTTTTTTTTGCCATTCCTTTTTTATTTCTTATTCTTATAAAAATTAAAATACCTAATTTAAAACATAAATATCATCAACACTAATTTAAAACATAAATATTATCCAAGTTTAATAGAATACAAACACTAAAACTTATGTCCAAACCATAATTAATGTTCATAACTAATTAAATAAGTTCACAGCCACAATCAAACAAGCCTACAAGCTTCAAATGTCAGTAATAATATAACACCTAATTTGGATTTTGGCGTATACATGCAAAAAAAGAAAAAAGAAAATCAAAGAAAAGAAGCTTCAAATGAGGTCTAAGTTAGTGTGAGAGTATTTCTAATATGAGGGTTAGGTTAGGTTAACTCTACCCTCTAACTAATGCTTGTTGCCCATTGCCTTGTGCCCATTTTTTTTTTTTTTAAAAAAAGGTTAAACGGGCCTAAAAGGGCCGGCCCTACAGGGCCGGCCCTTTTAGGCCCGCTTCCATTTTCAGCCCCTAAATCATAGGCCCGGCCCTTGACGGGCTCGGGCCTAAACGGGCCGAGCCCGTCCGGCTCTAAATGACAGTATAGTGGATAGTAAAGGTCTGAAGGATTAAGAGCAATTTGGGGAACCAACTTTTCTCATAAAATCACTCCACTTGCGGAGATAAATCTTGGGAGGAAAATAAGGTGGGTTCCACACCCCTTTTTCTTTCATACTTTTCTGTTCTCCCTCATTTTCTTCTTATCCAAGCAAGAGAAAACTCCCTTCCTTCCATATTTTCCATTCCACTTTTCTTTCCTCCCTAATTTTCTCTCAATCCAAGCAAGGCCTAAAATTGTCTTTAAATCCCAGTGAGATTTTTTTGCATTAAATTTCAATTGTTAAATACCTATGGGCTTGTCAATGGACACCTAGAGATTTGTCAGTGTAAACGCTCATAGACTTGTCAGCAGATGTTCCTAGACTTGTCAGCGGAATTGGAATTTATTGTAAAAAAGTCACATGGGACTCAAATGCGGTTTTAAGATTTTAAGAGACCATTCTATCGTATTTTCTCTTATCTAAGACTTGAATGCAATTTTTTCTAAATAAATTTATTAATTGAACATTTAAAAAATAAACAACCAAACAAATATAAAATGCGTGATACATAATATTTTATTTCTTCCCGGGGCAAGCTTGTTGATTCTTCTTCTTTTTACCCATTATTAATTGAGCTGATGAGCTCAAGAGCAAAGGATCCATATCTCGGCCAAAAAAACGGATCCATATCTACTTTTACAGATACATGGTCCAATTCTGCTCCACGAGAATTTTTGAAGCATTCAATCGAAGGCCCAAGAGTCAAAAGGGTAAACCAGCCCAATAGACCCCCAACACATTCAACAAAAGGCCCAAAATTAAAACGCCCGATAGACATAATACTTTCAACTGAAGGCCCAAAATTCAAAAAATGAAATTAAAATACGATTGGTCCCGGCGGGGCTCGAACCCGCGACCTTCGGCTCATAAGACCAACGCTCTAACCAACTGAGCTACGGGACCAATACATTATGTTTTTGTCTTACATTATTAATATTTTATTATTTTATATTATTAATTTTACACATTTATTACAAAATTACAAAATATAAAACAATAAAATTAAAAGGAACGAAAAAACACAGAAAAATCGGGTACTTCACGATGTAATACTAAATGATGGGATCGTGATTTTCTTTTACCTAATTCCTAGGTGAAATCAACTTTTATCATTAACAACTTTAATTTATTTTTAAATTCAAAGCTTGCCCATTATAACTTAGCTAGAAATAGGTATATTTCTAAATGCTTCATTTTGTTATGAAAAGTCAGTCTCTTATGAAATTATAGATAACGGTGCATTAAATATCAAGATATAATATTAAAACCATATACTCATTACCCACCTTTAGAACAGATCTTTGCTGATACACTAGCCCACATCAACTCGAGCCAGACTCTAGTACCACTTGTAATATCACAGCATCTCCCTTTCAATATTGTTCACTTTGGGGCCATATCACCCCTCACAATTTTAAAACGCGTCAATGGGAGAGATATTCAGACCTATACAAAACGTCTTTCATTCCCCTCTCCAGTCAATATGGACATAACAAAGATTAGGTCGTATGGACATGGACATTCAGATGTCTTACTAAGAGCATTTAAGATCTTAGCAGCAAATTATCTGCTAGTTAGGATCACTGTATGTTTTGTGAGATAGAGGAGTTACTCCAGAACCACAAATTAAAAAAAAAAGGAAATGTTTTTTAAATCATGTAGTGTTGCTATTTGAAAGTTTTAAAAAAAAAATTTGATTATACACTTATTAAAAAGTTAATAGAAGCTTGTTGATGATATTAAAGTTTCTTAAAAGCATGGTGCAAAAAACCGGAGAGGGTTTGCTGTTTCTGAGGGGGAGAGGGTTGAACCGGTGGAAACCGGTCGAACCGGTCCAAAACCGGCCAAAACCGGTGGGTCACTGGTTCAACCGGTTTGCTCTTTTTTTTCTTTTTTTTTTTGAAAAATGAGATATCCGGTTCAAAAAAAATCTGAAAAATAAAGAAAATCATAGATTTAGACCGATATACATACAATCTATAATATTTTATTAAATTATAAGAACAAATTTTAATTTCAAAGCTACAAAAATTTAAAAAATAAAAAGAATAAAAGAATAAATATTATATATTATATACATATAATATATAATATTTTAGTCAAATAATTTTATATGATTCAAGTAATCAAATCTAATATAATCAATTGATTTTATCTATAGAAGTTTAAGAATATATTAATATATATTGTTACTAATAAATTATAATATTTTAATATGACCGGTTCAACCACCGGTTTGATCACCGGTTCGACCCCGGTTGAACCATTAACCCTTGAACCTGTTCCGTGACCGGTTCATTGACCGGTCTGGTTTTTTGTTCCTTGCTTAAAAGTCTTTTAATTGATTTTTTTAAATATTACTCGATTTTTAAGAATCTTTCATTTGATTCTTAATATTTTCCTAATGAAAATTTTCCTTGTGAAACATTGAAAGAATACTTTTTTTTATTGATGTAAGGTGAATAAATGAAACAATTTTTTAATTGTATTTGAAGTGATCCGAATATTATGTAAACTATATCAAAAAGATAAACTAATAACACACATTAAAAAATGAGAAAGTAGAGTCTCTATCTTATGAAGAATTTTGTTTTGAGGCAAATAATCACTTATTCCATTTATCAAGGTATTATAGTCTTAACAATAAAGATCTTTTTCTTGTTTCACACAAAATGTTTTACAGGAATGGCATAAAGTCTGGATTATGGCAAATCCCTATTTATAAGAAATACCATTATAAAACCGCATTCAACATTCCTTATGGCCAAAATGAATGGAATATTATGCCTTTCAGAATAAAAAAAAATGCTCCTCCTGAATTTTAAATAATCATAAATGATGATGATGTTTTAATCTATTCTCAAACCATTGACACACATTTTAAACATGATTCATGCACTCATAGATGCTGTGAAAACAAATGGTCTTGACATTTCATAGACAAAGATCAACTCTTCTAGACCAAGATAATGTTTTTAAGGCATCTTATCCACCACAATATCATTATCACGGTTAACAGAACCATTCAATTGGTGATATGTTCCCTTGATAAAATTTAACTCCAAAGGTTTTAAGGATGCCTTACTATTATATATCTAGGGCTATAAGAAGTTAAGAAAGAGAATAATGAAAGAATTTCTAATAAGTTTTCGATTGTTGGAAGAAAAGGGGACAAGAAGAAGACACACAAGTCTAAAAAGTAGTGAACTTACTTAACTTGCATGATGTATTTGTTGTGTATTGATTTGTAGTTTTGATTTGTTTGATTATGTGAAACATATATGCATGTGTGAAGCCGTTTCTATTTATATTGTGGCCATAGATATGTTACACGAAACATTAAGCATGCAGAAATATTATTATGTAAACATAAGTCTATGTAAGGAAAGCATATCATTCACTAATATTCATCTTGCATGTATTGTTAGTATTATTTGTTACTAAAATTCTCCCGAATCTCACTTCCTCACCAACCACATAGGTCCGTGTGTATGAGACAAAAGGAATGCTTGAAAATGAACAAAAAGGAAAGAAAATTAAGAATTGAAGAAAAAAGAATATTTATTTTACTGTGTGTAAATTATTTACACTAAGAATTGAATGAATACGCAAATTAGAATTTAATTGGTAATCAAAATCACTAAAATCAATAATAAAAACTAACTCTGATATATGAATCTGGTAAGACTAACGACTAACGAGTCATGAAGAAGTTAATGAACCCCTAAGTAATTAAAAAATAACACTTTCGTGTACATAATGAAGGGACATGTAAGACAATTGTTACATCTAGAATATTGCAATGGATCTTAAAAGGTTTTTCCTCTGTTCCCAGTGCACAATATCTATTATTCTCCACAACTTATGAGCTTGAACCTGAAGCCATTCATGTATTAAAATTTGAGTTTGCCCATGTACCCTATTGGCGCTCCTTTACCACATTCAAACCTCCCTTCTTCATCAACCTCTGAAAAACCCTACTTCCAATGGCTACACAAACAACCCTCCTCTACCATATTCATAGACTAATAGAGATGTGTGGAGATAAGGGTTTGGTGATAGAATGGTGTGACCAATTGAGAGTGTTATTACACCATGATGCTATAGGTGGTTTCTGGTCTCATGGTGGCCGGAACTCTATTAAAGAAGCTGTGTTTGCCGCGGTACCGTTCATTACTATCCCGATAATGGCGGATCAACATTTCAACAGCAAAATTATCGTGGAAGATTGGAAACATGGGTGGAGGGTAAAGAAAGACGTTGACCCTAAAAGTTTGATAAGCAGAGAAGAGATTGCAGAAATTTATGGATTTGGGTGATGAAGAAGGAAGAGATATGAGAATGAGAGTAAAAGAGGTTTGACGTATATGGAAGCTTTCAACAGTAAAAGGTTACCCTTCTGAAATCAATATCAAAGCATTTATTCGAGATATATCAATGAAGAAAGATATATAATAATATCTAGATTCTTTTTATTCAATAATATAAGTCTTGTTGGAAGTATTTAAAAAAATTGTATTAAATTAAAATTTTTAATTTTTTAATTTAATTTTTCAAGAAAACGAAAAAATTATGTTTTGTTAAACGGGCGTGAAGTCTATGGGCTGAGCCCAAGCCTCTGAGCAAAATGGGTCAGAATTTAAAATATGAATCTTTTATAGGAGCTAGGCCTAAACAGGC
Organism: Inga oerstediana; assembly: GCA_963210345.1. Lineage (NCBI taxonomy): Eukaryota > Viridiplantae > Streptophyta > Magnoliopsida > Fabales > Fabaceae > Inga > Inga oerstediana. The sequence continues at coordinate 2,380,815 of OY723401.1, forward strand.
GAGCCCGTGAAGGATCGGCCGTTTTCCTACCCACACCTGCTTCTGCGTGAATCTTTATTTTTTATTTTTTGAATGTAAACTGGAATTCATTGCCCAAATAAAAGGTTACAACAAAGCACGCCCCAAGAGGAGCACAAAATACACAAACATCAAGCTTGATCAGCCGCCGCCTCCGTATAAGAAGGTGGAGGTTGGTCAAGGATGACAAAACTTTCAGTAATGCTATGAGCTAATCCAGCAAGATGATCAGCCAAAACATTCTCCTCCTTAGGAATAAAAATAAGACGGACTTGCCAGTCCTTTGACATCCAAAGTCTGGCATCTTCTATTACCTCCCTGAACGGGTGATCTCTCTCAGAGCCCCTCATAATTAAATTAATGGCCTCCAAACAATCTGTGAAAATATTAATATTCTTTAAGTTCCTGTTCCAGCAGATCTGAAGGCCCTGGATAATTGCAATGATTTCAGCGACCATAGGAGGCACCTGAATAAGTCTGCTAATGTAACCGCTAATCCAACCACCCTCTTCGTCTTTGATTGCTCCCGCGCATCCTGTCATACCCGAATCCAGCACCGATGCATCTGTTTCCAATGAAGCAAAACCAGGTCTACCTCTTAAAACAAATCTTTCATCACCTATATCATTTATGTAGAAGCGGCAGTTATTTTGTAGATCCATATCCCAACTGGCTCGGAAGAAGCTCGAATGACCCGTCTGATCTCCAGTCTGCTGATCGTCTCCGAACAACTTCGAACATCGAGTAACCCAGATGTCCCAACACACATAACCAAACAAGGTTGGCCAGTTGACCTTTCTGGTGAAATTTCTACCAGCCTCATTTCTGAGATTCCATTGTATCCAATCCAATCCTTGTAAGGTTGAAAATTTAACCCACAATACTGGATTGACTAAGGATATCCATCTCTCCTTTGCATTGACACAGTCCCTCAGTGAGTGCATGATGTCCTCCTCCGGATTCTCCATCAAGCCTTTTTGAACCCTCAGCTTCGTCGTATGGACCCTTCCATGTGCTGCAAGCCACATAAAAGATTTTATCTTCTCTGGTACCTTGCTTTTCCACAGCGTTCTCCAACCTGACTGATTTTGATTTCGGATCCCTGCAAATCAAAAATGATACGCAGATCTAACAGAAAAACGACCATCAGGAGCAGGTTTCCAAAAATAATTATCATCACCTCTCTCCACACAGGGTGGATGAGTGCTTACAATACGCTCGATATCCGGCCACTGGAACCATCTGCTTAATTTCCTTATATCCCACTCACCCCACGGATTCACAAACTCTTGAACTTTCTCATTGATATCCATGAAAGCTTCCATATGAGGAAATAGTTCAATCAAGGGTCTATTTAAATCAGACCAATTATCATACCAAAAAGAGGCTAATGCACCATTACCAATTTTAACTCTAACCCCTTTCCGGAAACTCTCCCAAACGGAGCAAATCCCTTTCCACGTATAAGAAGCATTTTTCTTCGGCATAGGTCTATTCATATGATCCCATTTATATTTACCCCGAAGCACTTTCGTCTATGAAGCATCCTTATTTATCAGAAGATTCCAGCACAGCTTCATTATGAACGCTTCATTCTGTTTACACATATCCCTTATGCCTAGTCCGCCCTCTTTCTTATCCTTCTTAACTTGATCCCATGAGATGAGATGGAGTTTTCTGTGATCGTCACTCTCATCCCATAGGAACCTCCTGCTCCTCTTTTCAATCTCCCTAAGAATTCCTTTCGGCAATAACATGGTTTGCATATGATAAGACGGAATAGCAGAAAGAACTGATTTAATTAGAGTAATTCGCCCCGCCATGCTAAGACACCCACTTTTCCAGCCTGATAATCTCTTCTGGGTTTTCTCAATAATGGGATAAAACATAACCTTGGATACCCTTTTGTGAAATAAAGGAATACCCAGATATTTGCCCAAATCTCCAGTTAATTGCACTCCCATAGCTCTACTAAGCCCATAAGCCCTGTTGAAGTGACCATTTTTTGAAAAATAAATTCTAGTATTTGTTCTATTCACTTTTTGACCGGAAACATTGCAGAACTCTTGTAAACAACTCAGCATCCTCTCCACCTGTGCCTCTGACGCCTCGCCAAAAAGAATAAGATCATCTGCAAAAAATAAATGGGATAACGGAGGACCGCCTCTATTAAGACAGATTGGCTTCCAAAAGCCGTCATTAACTGCATCCTGAATAAGGTGGCTTAACCACTCCATACACAAGGTAAAGATATAAGGAGAAAGGGGATCTCCTTGTCTAATTCCACGGGAAGAATTGAAAGAACTAGTAGCTTCACCATTCCACAACACTTGAAAAGTTGGGCTCGATATGCACGCCATAATAAGCTCACAGATTTTCCCTTCAATTCCCACCTCTTGAAGCGTATTTTGAATAAAAAACCACTCCAGACGATCATATGCATTCTCAAGATCTACCTTTACTGCCATCCAACTCTTCTTCCCCGTCTTGCATCTCATCGAATGAATGACTTCTTGCGTAATGATTATATTATCACTGCTCTGGCGCCCTACAATGAAACTACATTGATGTTGCCCAACCAGATTCCGCATTGCATCCCGAAGACGACAACTAAGAATCTTGGTAATGATTTTGTAGCTTACATTACACAGCGATATGGGCCTGAAGTCCGTGATACTCTCTGGATTGTCCATCTTCGGAATAAGCACAATATTTGCATTATTGATGTCCCTAACTCGTTCCGGATTTTGAAAAACACCAGTAACCAATTCAACAATATGTTCCCCAACTACTGGCCAAAATTCTTGATAAAACACCGCTTGAATACCATTTGGTCCCGGTGCCTTAAAAGAACCAATGTCGAAGGTTGCTCTTTTAATCTCCTCATGCGACACCTCTGCATTAATCTTGGTAATTTCTGATTCACTCAAACTTTGAAATTTGATACGGGTATCTAAGCTAACAACATTTTGAAGACCACTCTGGAACAGATTTTTATAATATTCAACAGCCATACTTTTGAGCTCCTCCTGGTCAAATGTCCATTCCTCTTCGCTTTTTTTCAGACCTTCAATCCTATTACGTCTCCTCCTGGCAGTTGCTGCACTGTGAAAGAATTTACTGTTTTGATCCCCCCACTTCAACAACTGACATCTCGATTTCTGGTACCACACCAGTTCTTCCTGAGCCAGAAGTTTGTTATATTCTTTCCATAACTCATTTTCGGTCTGGATCAAGTACTGGCTATCACGCCTGGCTCTCGCTCTCTCAATACCCCCAATCCTTTGAAGAATTTTCCGTTTCCTTTCCTTTAAATTGCCCACTCTTCTTTTATTCCAATCTCTTGCCTTGTTAGCAAAATTGCTGACTTTTGCATTCCAGTGAACCCCTGTCCAAGCATCTTCAACCATATCACGAAAACCTTCTTCTAAGAACCAAGCCGCTTGGCATCGGAAAAATGTTATTGGCCTTCGGAAATCCGTAGGATAAGATTTCAACAGGATGGGGCGATGATTGGAACCGAACTTACATAGATGATGCACCTTTGTGAGAGGATAAGCTTGATTCCATTCTGAATTAATAAAGGCCCAATCAATTTTTTCTTTAACAAACCCACGTTCCCAAGTGAATTTTTCGCCAATAGTATCAGTCTCAATAAGATGGCAATCGAAAACACAATCTTGAAACTGCCGCATGGATCTAAAGTTAGGCTCAGAGCCCCCACATTTGTTATCACCATACATATATGCATTAAAATCCCCCATTACAATCCATGGGATGTTGACCAATCTACTAAAATCATTTAGATCGTTCCAAAGGGATTGACGAAGAATACGATTCGGCGCAGCATAGACACAAGATAGCATAAACACCTTAGAGCTTTTGACTACCACAACTCTCGTATGGATTACCTGAGTAGTAGAGGAGATATATTGGATAGAGATATCCTCCGCATTCCATAAAACCCATATACCTCCAGCAAATCCAGTAGCTTCCAACCGAATCCAAGTATTGAAACCCAAATTTTTAATAATCCTATTAGCCTTACTACCACTCACACGAGTTTCCATCAGAATCATAATCTGCACATTGTTATTTCTTAACACATCTCTAACTCTACCAGGAAAGGTTTTAGACGCTGCACCCCTACAGTTCCAAGATAATATATTCATGTAATCCATAAACAATTAAATAGGATAGAAATACTTACCTGAAAACAGCGAAGCTAATGGCTTAAATCAGTGGCTTGCATAATTTCCACCTCCACCAGTATATCTTCGCCAGCATCCTTGGTTGCTTCAATCTCAGTTCCAACATCCGCGTCACTAACTTTGGTAGAATTCGGAATTTGTTGAATATCTATGTGCTCCGTTTGTCTCGTTGGATGCAAACAAGGCTCATTTTGATGTTCAATACCTCCACCGTAGCTATCAGCTTTTTCTTCACATTGAGTCAAATTCTCCATGTTCATGGTCTTGTCATTTAAGTCCAATTTGCTAGACTCATTTTTTGCAGCAGATCCAAAAACTAAAACATGATTTCTGCCCATTTGCTTCTTTTTAAACCGTTGGTCTGAATTTTTTGGCCCAACTTCATTGATATTTTTTTTCCTACACTTTAGTTTCTCCCAAAAAGGGCCTTTCCTTCTCTCAATTTCATTTCTGGACACTTCCATAATTTTATCTTTGCACAGCCCACTATTTTCCTCCCCAATACCGTTTGGCCCACTCCCTTTCTCCATCAAACCACTCGGCCCACTTCCTTCCTCCACCCTTCCATGCAGCCCATTATTTTCTTTTAAAAAACTATCATTTCCCTCCTCTTGCATCAGATCGCTGGATCCCACATCACCTCCCTTCTTTCCATCATCTATCTCCACTGTACCCATTCCTTCCTTCATCTTTTTTCCATCAATTCTCTCCACTGCACCCGTCTTGGAGCCGCTACTCCCACTTTAATTAAAAAAACAGCTTTTTATTTTCATTTTAACATTACTTGATTTTAGGGGTAAAATGGATATTTCACATTATTTTCCCCACACCAATCTTTCTATTTTCATCCTGTCAAACATTTTATTTTCCCTTAACTTGTGTGTGTTTTTTTTTTTTTTTGATGGAATGCATTGGACCAATTTTGGCCTTCGGTGCACCCACGCACAGGTATCCGGCGTTAACCTGAAGGCCAACGCCGGATTTACCAGCATGGGCCTTCGACAACCGATTAGTCCTGACGCCCCCAATCGAATAGGCCCGACAGGAATTCACCTCTTTGAGGTGCCCCAGGGGAGAGAGCTACCAACGAGGGTTTTTTAAATCCGCCGTTCCAGGGATCGAACCCAGGAACGGCGAGATTTGGCACAGATGCCTACCCATCTGCGCCAACCCCCGTTGGTAACTTGTGTGTTTTTTTCATATCTACTAAACAACACATTTTTTTAAGTTCCCTCCCAATATTTTCTCCTTTCCATTCCACTTCCCTCTCCTTCCTTTCTTTCATCATAAATTCCTTATACCAAACAGACCCTTAGTGACTACACGCTCTTCAACCGTATAATTTTGCCAAGCATGAAGGTGAGTCGTCACCAGTGTCATTTTTAATGATGTAGAAAACCAATAAAGATTCTGCAACACTTCCAAATAATCATGCTATGTGCAATGAAAATCGGACCACTCTCTCAATCTTCCATTAATCATTATTATCCTCGCCTGATAAAATAAGCAACCCGTACTCAGAATGGACCAAAGCTGGAAGATGGCTATACACAACAAATTCCACTCCATACCGAGCTCCTGGTCTCACCACCCAATTTTTCAATCGAACGTGAGAATAGCCTTTATAGAAACAAGGGAATGCTTTTTTCTTGGATTTCATGTAATTCCATAGCTCTTCATCATCTTGGGTACTGGTTTCGATCGCTGCCATCAATTTTAAGGCGCTCCAATGAATGGCATAAGTAGAAGGCGGACTCCAAGCCCAGCTGAAACCATTGTTTATCCTGCTCAATTGTGCTAACTGGTTGACCAATGCATGCTTTAACAAAGAGATCAGCTTGTTACGCTGATGCTATCGCCAGAGAGAAATCCAGTAGCATCTGATTGAACAAGAGAAGACTGAAGCTAACATATGCAGCGTGTTTGTTTTGGCGTTTTCACGTCTAAACGGGTTTGAACAGTGACGTAAACGAACTTGAACAATGGAAAAGTTAAAAGTGAGTGTTTGTTTTCGTGATGGAATTTAAGGTAAAATAAGTCAAAAGTTGGAAAAAGTCATAAGCCTCAAAATGAAGCTTATTGCTATAAAATAATATCAAAAGGAGTATTTTCATATTTTTGGGGATCAATGAGGTACTCAAAATTACTTCTAATCACAAAACTTCTTTTATGAAAAATGTTCTAAATAATTTTCTCTTTCTTTAGATAGTAATCTTCTGCTAATTAGAGAATACTTTGGGATAAGAGTTTAAGCAAGTTTTGAGTTTTGTTAATATATGATTGTAAAAATGTAGAGAATAATTAATAATTAATTTTAATCAGTTTAGATTTATTATTTAGTTTTTTTATGATTTTATAATCAATTTTTTTATAAACATGTCATAAATTAGTTTCTATATAGTGTTTTTACCCATTAAATTTAGTTTAAATAATTTATTTGGATTATTGGAGGTATTATTGAGATTTTAATCGGTTTATTTTGTTAGATTTTGAACTATATGAAAATATAAGTTAGGATTTATTATTTAAATTAGAGTTTAATATAATTTATAAGATTTAAGCTTGAGGTGCACAGTAGAAAAGACTTTTTGAGTGTGTAAATTTAAATTAGAGTTTGATATAATTTTATTAAAATTGCACCATTACCAAATTTTCAAAGTTAATTTGAGAAAATTGTGAAAAAATTCCTCCTTGTGTAGATATCTTCCCAGGTCCCATTGACAATTAAGTTGCCAATGATGACTTTTTTCACAATTATCCCTTCATTTTTTTCATTTTTCATCATTTTTTCAATTTTTTTCTCTTAATTAATACAAAAGTCACGTATACAAAAGTCAAACCAAACATCCTAACTTTTACATAAGTTACTTATCCAATCGCTAATCCAAACACTCATCATTTTACTTAATCTAACTTTTTTCCAATCTTAAGATTCCATAAGCTTAAGTAAAAATAAGTTACTTATCCAATCGTCAAAACAAACACACCCTTTAATCCCATTAAGAGCCGACGTCCCCGACGGCTTCACACCACGGCACTTCACTTGGCGTCTTGTTAGTCAAAATGCTCTATGGGTAGTCCTTTCCGTGAATATCGGACTCTCAATGAAAGTACCAATATGATGATTACAAGCCTAAAGGAAGAGCCTATCCTCAAAGACTAATCTATTGGAAGGGAGAAACCTTTGAACTTATAAACCCCACTTTACTTATGAGATTTCCCGACATGGGACTCATAAAAATTAAAGAGCTTTGGTTTCTGAATCCTTTTTAGCCATGTCATCTTTTCCCGTCCATCTAGGTGCCATTTTGCCTTGTAATGGAAAAAAAAAAAAAAAGAATGGTTAAATCGGAGATGACCGACCAAGCAGAGCTCGATCAAGAACTTAACCGGTTTAAGAACTTGCTGACAAGAGAGGGCTTAAAGCCTTTTCCGGATAGTAATATACTTTATAAATTATAAATACTAATATGATTTATTGTAAATTTTATATCTCTTATATTAATATCTAAATATATGATTTTTTTTTTTCACATTTGTAGTTGCGTCATGGAACTCAAATATTATATTTAGTGGTTTGGCTAGAAAAATATATGTTTAGGATTTAGCTGGTTAGAAGAAGGCAAAAAACTAATGAATGGTTGCTCTAACTTTTAAATTTCCTTTCGCATTTGTAGCTGTGTCGTGGAATAAAATTCTTACAAAACACAAAACTATCGCATGTTTGAAAAGTAAGCCTTGGGGGGGGGGGGGGACGTAATCCTATTTTCATTAGAAAAAAATATACCTATTTTACGTTTTTTTTTTCATATCTCTATCTTATAAATTAATTTATTATTATCATTATTAATTTTTCAAATTTTAACTGCGTAATTTCGGTGAGGAGGCATGTACCTTAAAAAAAAAGTAAATTAACTCTGGTGTTACAACGGTGAAGGAGGAAATTGAATCAAATCTCAATTGACTGTCCGGGAGGGCGTGCAGCTTGCCCAAGTTTCATGATTTTTGCTGATTTTAATTACAACTGGTTAGACACAATATTAAATATGTGTTTGGATTAATTTTTGGATAATAACTTTTACAATTTATGTGGTAAATACGTAAGAAGAGTTTTATCTGGACGGAAAAGGGTTTTTGAAATTAAAGTTTCAGAGTTATCCAAACACTTACTAAGAGGAGTTTTGCGGTCATACTGGGTCATTTCCCGGCAAAGTTTTCATGGTAATTTTTTTTAATAAAATACTGTAATTTCTTTTTTCTTTTTGGTGTGAAGTCTTTATAGCCCATCTGGTTTGATTTAATGGGAGAGGATTACATGTAATCCTGATGCAACAGACCGATTACAGCATTTGGTTGGTCTTATGTGATATAAAGATGATTACATTTTGTAATCCTGATTACATCATTTGATGTAATCAGGATTACATTACTAGGACTGATAAATGAAAATGTAGGCATACTGTAATCAAATGAAAAACCCATAAATGCTGTCAAATATTAAATAATTGCCACCATTAAATATTTTAATTCATTATATAAAAATATAAAAAATTCCCCACTGAAAAAGTTAAAAATTATATTCAACCATTAAAAATATTAAAATATCCCATTAAATAATATTCTCACCATTAAATATTAAAAAATTACCACGAACCCCTTCATAATATTTCCACCATTAAATATTAAAAAATTGTTATGAACCCAACGCATATACCGCATAAATTGAAAAAAAAACTTTGATCCCAACATGTACATTATACATATATATATGTAGATAGGGGTAATTTTGTCTCTTGTTATATTATTCTCATATATTTTCATTTTTTATGTAATCTAACCAAACATTTTTATGCATATGCATCATCTTTCCTTAATCGTGAACCAAACAAATTCATTTAAGCATCATTATATTATATTTCATTACATTACCATTTACCTCTGATTCCGTGAACCAAACAAGCACTTTAGGTCCAAGTATTCTCGATAAGTGTGATTTTCAGTATTTAAACTTATGTTTTCTTTAAAAGTATAGTAGTATCTATTCAGTTGTGATTTGATCATATACTTTAAAACCTGATGCTGAACAAATAAGAGTACAGTAGGGTCATAATAGAATGTTTTACAAGCCGGACCAGACATCAAGTTAGAAATGTCAGTGGGTAGTGGTTTAAACGATTAGAACGGTCTAACCATTCGGTCGAGTTGATAATGCAATAATTAAATAAAAATTTAATAAAAACAATCATATGCTTATATAATAATATATATAAAAAATAAATCTATAAAAGGCCTAATTGTCACCATAATAGCACTTCAACGCACAAACAATTAAATAACAGCATATAAGTTCAAATTTATATTTTGGCAAAAACATCATTTTATAAGAAAACATGTAAACAAACAGATCAGTATTTTCAAGTTTTCATCATTGTTATTCTCATGGTTTTCTTTTATTTTTTAAGCAAAGTTATTACTACTTCCGGCCCTAAATATAAGATAAAGTTGATTTTTTTTAGAGATTAAGAAAGCTAAATAAGTTATTTAATTATATCATATGTTATATATCCTTAGATTTTATATTAATTTATTAGTTAAACTAATTAGTTTGAAGAAAAAAATAAAAATAAAAATACCCTAAAGTAATTTAACCAGCTTCCTTAATTTCTCTAAAATAGTCAATAATATCTTATAATCAGGACCGAAGGAGTATTATTTTCTAAATGACACCTCTTCAACTTAACACTCCACACGTCTCCTTTTACAACCATGTTTTTTAATTAATAAGTATGCATTTTTCTATCATCAAAATACGATGCATACATTAAATTATTAAATCAAATAATAAAAAGAATATGAGATAATTACTTTAAAAGTAACAATTATAAGAAAAAATTAATAAAATAATGATTCATATCAAAATTGTTGCAACTTGCAACTAGTCAGAGTAGACGTGAGTTGCTTTTAAATTTAATCAATACAAATATATTAAAAAAATAATTAAAAATCTAGTTGAACTTAGCCACATGAATTTATTGCCCCCCACATGATATTGCAAACATGGTGTGATAAACTAAACCAGACTTCCTTCCTTCCTTCTTCTCACTACCCAGTGAAACTCAACCCCGATTCTTTCTCTAACTAGCACCACAAGTCCTCGCAACCTTTGGAATAATATGGAAGAAGCGAACGAAATTATAATTGGTATGTTTTATTTGTTTGGCTCATCATTATTCCCCTTCTTTGTTATCTTGATCCCCATCACCTTTTTTTTCTTTTTCATCATCATTCTCATCGTTATGGACTCATTAAGGAAAACAAAGGAGGGAGAGATAAGACCGTTTGGTTTTTTATAGTAGTTCTAGCTTTCAGCCTAAAAGCGTTTTTTTTCTGGTTTAAAATGGGTTGACATATAAAATGGCTCTTATCTATAAACTGGGCCGGTGTTTACTATGGTCGACGGCTGAACCGACCGGACTATCAGGTCTGGTCTTAAAAACATTTGACTCAGAAGGATAAGGCAATTAAGAAATGCCAAAAAAAAAACAGAATATGAAAGTGAACCTCTCTAGTTAAGGGGTACCAATTGGACTCCAGCATCCGCACAGCTTGGCCCATCCTGGGTCTCTTCTCGAAATTAGGATCTATACATCTCAAGCAGTCACGAGGCCTCGTTTCAAAGCTCTGGTGGAGGGCCTCACCTCGATATTTGGGTCAACCACTTCTTTACCCACTTCCCTCCATCATCTTCAGTCAATCAACCAATTTGATTGTTTGGTAATTTGTCAAAGCTAGGTTTACGTAATCCGAAATAAAATTTTCCTTATATATTTATCTCATAAATCGTAAAATATATTCTTAAAAGCTAATCCAAACACACAGCAAGAAGCATTTCAATTTTAGAGTAAATGTCAGTTAAAACCAATGTTTTGAAATAGGCTGGTTCGGCCCGGGAACCGGCAAACCGGGCATGGAACCTAAACCAGACCAGTTTAATATTTTTATTTTTTGAAAAAAATCAATTTTTTTAAATATTTTTAAAATTTCATATTAATAAGTTTAAAATATTCAATTTCTTATCGATTTGGCCTCGGGTTAGCTTCGGTTTGACTTCAATCTGACCTACTAACCCTTGATCTAGTACCCCGATCCTGTGACCTGTCCAAATTTCACAATATTGGTTAAAACTCATGATCAGAAATAGTAACTGATTAACCAAATCAGAGTTTACTAGCAACCAGCTTTTTCATACTAGAGTAAATAATTAGAGATCATTACACAAGTATTCACCAAATTAGCAAAACAGAACCGAAACAGCTTTAATTTCATATCAATCAATTAAAGGTACAAGCATAGGTCCACGGAACAGATGAGTACGACTAGGTTCGACGAATCCGACTAGAATTCAGGCCAATATTGTTTTCAAGTTTGCTAGCAAAAAGTGGCATACTCAAACAAATACGGGGATTGTTATCCAATCAATAGCCAACACCACGCATTAATTCATATACAATTTGAACGCTTCAGATTCTGTCACTGTTTGAGTCCACACGCACTTTGATCATCATGCTTTTGTTTTTTTTTTTTTAATTACAAATACCAGCTCCAAATTGGGATATACCTCCTAGTGATCTACTATCAATGACACAAAGCAAACTACATCACAAATGTCAGCATAAATCAACCAACATTTGATTCGAAGAACAAATTAAGGGTATGTGAAAAATCCCCAGCTCGTTGTTCGTATCGTGAGCTACTCTAGTTAGCATGTAAGCAGATCATCATGCTTTTTAATCATCAAAGAAATACAAGAAATAAACTAAAAATCTAACCTGCCCCTAGGCGTCTTCATAATTATTCGGTAAAACCATGTCAAACAAAGACAGATAATTCCAGCTGCAATTTTTTTCCTAGGAAGAAAACATGCACTCACCTCATTAGTTGGTCGGCCACACTGTTAGGGTGTGTTTGGGGGGCGCGTTTGGCCCCCCAAAAGCTCAATTGATACCCAAATCTCAATTGGCAATTGGAAAAAAAGAGAGACAGAGAGTGTTTGGTGTCTCCAATTGCCAATTGAGCTTATGGTGATCAAAATAGTTTATGTCATAAGCTCAACATTGGAGCTTTTACTGATTTAGCTTTTGAGGAGGGTGATAATGATTAAAATATTTTTTCAGTTGTATCCACTGCGCTATTAAACTGATTGCAATTTTATCCTTAATGTACTTTTTCGGCTATTAAAATTAATTTCAACTATTTTTTGGTATTTTTAACCCTTAAAATATTTTTTCAACTATACCCAGTGTGTTATCAGACTAATTACAATTTTATCCTTAATATACTTTTTCAGTTTCAAAAATTATTTTAAACTATTTTGTGATGCTTTTAACTCTTTAAAATATTTTTCCACCCACTCTCTCTTACTATTATCACAAAAGTCACTTATACTTAAGTCAATCCAAACAAATTTTACTTTTACAAAAGTTATTTATACAATCGCTGTTACAATAGTTCTTCAAGAGGATGCTTTGGGTCTGAGGAGGTTTGACTCTTTTGGCAAAAAAAAAACATAAATTATATTACACAATCGGGCTTTTATCAAAAATAAAATTACTAAAAGTTAAATTGATAAACTCCATTTTTCCTATCACTGTTCCAAACACATTTAGTTGGAGTGTTAGTGTTCAAATAGAACCAAAATGAATGACTTGGATTACATGGTGATGATTGGGATTTTTATAAAGTTTAACACACGTCTTCAACCACAACACCAACTCCGCACAAAAAAAGATCTACAACCAAAATGAGGCAATGACGGTAAGATGTAAAAGTAATTTTTTTTAAAAGTAATACAAACAGCTATTCCAAAACTATGATTGTGCTTCCAAAGGTTAAAATCATAGTTTTAGAAGTTTTTTTCCGTAAGTCAAAACAAAACTTTTTTTATATATTTATATCTTAAATTATAAAAACTATTATCTGAAAACTAATCAAAATATGCAACATATCCCCCTCCTTTAATATTTTTTTTAATTAACCTTCATTAATTTTCCTCATATCTACTCGCCTTCTTTATTTAATACATTCCTTAAAAAATTCATTCAAAAAAACCCATCTTTTATACGTGAGGATATGATGATATTAATATAAATAAACACTGAACTTAAAAAATCTCTTTCAATTTTATGAATTAGTTGATTTAGTTTTTATATTTAGTAGTATTATTATTAGCGTCATCTTTAGGAGAACAACTCGGGACGTTTTAAAAAAGTTTCAATTAATCCCGCCAGCGGGTTTTCCCACACGATCACTGCAAACGGCACTGAACGCAACTACAGTGAAGCAATGGGTTCTAAGGCAGGTACGGAGATTGCAAGTCCTCGCTTTCCGATATTCTCACTTATCAGTTTCAAGTCCTCTCTTAATTTTCATGTGCACTTTTTCCAGGAGGAAGTTCTCTTGATTTATGGTCAGAAATTGTTGGCGCTGATGCACCGCAGCAGCAGCATCAACAAATTGAGGTCGTCTACAGAAGAAGAAAACCTCAGAACAACCAAAAGGACTTGAACTTGTAATCCCACGTTCACTCATTTAACCATCTAATTTTGCATTTCTCTTGATTTTTCCTTTCTATCGAGTTCTAAACTGTTTTCATCTTTCTATGTTTCCAGAAGACAGTCTGATGCTAGTCGCCCGCGTTCGAATCGCGTGAGTTTGGTCGACCCAACCAAGCGAGTCAGTTGGAACCGATCTCTCTCGACAAGGTTTGCTTTTAGTTTCCGCTCTCTTACATTTTTCTTCTGCTTTTCTGAAAACGCTCCGCTTTCCTGGTTTTTACCCTGCCTCCATTGCTTTTTAGTGCCTAAGGTTTTCGATTCAAGAAAATGATGGACTCGGTTACCCCCTTAGACTTCCATTTCTATGTACACTAGCTCGAAGATACTTGGAAAGGTTCGGGGTAATGAAGAAATTAGTCAACATTGCGCTGCACTTTTTTCTTTTTTCTTTTTGTGCTTAAATGTTCGTAACATGTTCAAACATTTGTTTGTTTGTTTATTCGTGCTTTGAATGTTCCAGCATTACTCTGAAGCTTATGGAAAAACTGAATTTTTGGCTTTGTTATGAATATCTTTGCGCTAACTTTTAAATATTTATTCAAAACTCTTTTTTGAATTATTTAATTTTCACGTCTGATTCTGTTGAACATATACATAATTGTTTATGTAGAATTCAATATTTCACGTATTTGTATCCTAAAGTTTTAAGATTTGTTGTATTTGACATATTAATATATTATACTTGATATGCACACTCATTTGCATAATACGTTTTAAGTCATGACCTGGAACTGCGTAGAAGATATTGAATACTGTTGTATGGGAAGTGCTTTGATTTATTACACATACGAGTTTCTGCTTCTGTTTTGTGATCTGAACCCTGAAGCCTTGAATTTTGTTTAGGTGGGTCATTTGACCGTCTAGAAGTCAGTATCTAGTTAGGGCGGCGGTTGCCTCTGCCTGTCTTTTTCTTTCTTTTATATTATCAGCTGTTGGCTCATTTTCTATTAATCGAATTCTTTCAAACAGAGGGAGGACAAGTATAGCTGTTGGAGCTTGTATGGTTTATCAGCCTGAATTAAAGAAGGAAAAAAGAAAAGGGAAACCTGCTATTCCCAAAGTATGCTTTTGTCGCTTCGTATTCTCATTTTGAACGATGATTTTAGTGGTGTAACATTTTATTTTGTTTGTGGTAGCTTTTTTTCCCAACTAATTTTTGAAGTTATCAGATATTCAGGAATCATAGTATGTTTGTAATGTTGAACATCAGAAGATTTCTAAGTTCATGTTTTCTAAGAGATGCAAACCATTTTTCAGTCACTTATTTGTTTGGTTTCGCAGGGAAAATTTGCAGCACCTCCTAACTTTGAGAAGGAGAGAGCATACTTTGAAGAGGTTGATGCTTTTGAGTTGTTAGAGGAGAGCCCCTCGCCCAAGAAAGTTGGCACTTGGACCATAGGCAATGAGAATTATAATGGTCAAGTGCCTCATTTATGCTCAAGATTAGAAAAATGGTTACTCTCTAGGAAATTGAATCTCAGTTGTGGTCCTTCTAGCACGCTGTCTAAGATATTAGATACTCCAGCCAGGGGATTGGATACTATTTATGATGTTGATTCATGTTCCTTGCGTCTTAGAACTTCTGAAAAATCTGGAGAAGTCGATCCACATCGTCATACCATCATAACTGAGAGCAGTAGTACTTTACTTGATAATGGTCTATTTGGGGGTGACATCAATTTGCCAACTGATAAAATGTCCACTCAAGATAATGAAGATTCTGAAAATTTAGAAGCTGCTGTTAAGAAACTCTCACTTGCATCAACATCAACATTGGCAGATGAACATTTTAGTCCATTTGCTGCTTTATTGGAAATATGTGGACAGTCTGTGCCTTCGAAGTTTCAAGATGTGCTATCTAAGTATTGGTGTGTTTCTTAGTTCCTTAAACCATCTTATCTTGCGGATTTCCTGCTTATGCTTATAGGAGTTTTTTTCCCTTAGTATTGGTGTGTTTATTAGTTCCTTAGACAAGTTACTTCTTTGAGTGTGGTCACATCTTCATGCTTATATTAATTTTTCTTTCAGTGTTCCCGAGACTATCGTCAAAGTTGGTGAAGGAACATACGGAGAAGCTTTCAAGGTTGGCAGCTACGTTTGTAAAATAGTTCCTATTGACGGAAACTTCAGAGTGAACGGAGAAATGCAAAAGGTAGCTCTTGCATTCATACTGTTCTTGGAATTGGTTGTCCAAATATAAATAGATCTAAGCCCATGCATTTCACTGAAATCAGTAGCCACACTGTCTTACAGTTTTGTAAACAGCATGGCTTTCAGTAGTATTTGTTGATTATCAAAAAATTGATATTGATTATGTTAACCCTACCGCAATAAGGCTATTTGATGAATGATCTGACGGACAACCACTACAAATTAATTGTTTAATGAACTAGATTGTTGAGCGCCGCAGGCAGTGATTGGTTGAACGAGTTGGTATCTTGTTTGTTTCCTGCTTATGTTTTGGGTTTAAGAAGATGCTGCTTTCACTAATCAAGTAAATAATTTATGTCATGTTACTAACTGTATATGGCTTCTGTACTACAGAGATCAGAAGAATTGCTGGAGGAGGTGGTTCTTTCGAAAACTCTCAACTATTTGAGGATAAATGATGGAGATGCTCACAATTCTTGTGGAATATTTATTGAAACAATAGAGTGAGTAATTGACTCAATTTAGAAATGCTACTTCGTTACAGCTATATCTCGAATCTTGGGAAAGAAAATTTCTTAGTTCTTGTATACTGTTCAGTTTATTTGTTTTTTGAAACAAATGTGCATGCTTGAAAATGGAAAAATGTTCCCTGTTCTATAAAATAATTTATAGTTTATAATGTTCAAGTTGACTGTCATTACCTTTGACGATGACAAATATTACTCGATCACAACTTGACCTTCTAATGGTGGTCTTTTAAGTCTTCCATGTTGCTGCTGCTTGTCAATTTCCAAGTGTTAGAAGTCAGAAGAGGATTTCGGTGCAAGCCTGACATTATTGACTTGCACCGAAATCTCTCCTTCAATCTCTCCGCTGTCCACTGTCTCTGTTTCTTATTCTCGCGCCATTTTCTCATTCTTTACTTCTATAAATACCATTTGTACATCTATTTTGATACACATCAATGAAAAGCATGAGCTCTTAAGCTCGTATGGTATCAGAGCACCTCACTAAGAGGTCCGGCGACCAGAAAAACGAGAGAGAGAGCGACGACAGCGAGAAACAGAGGAGGGGACGGTGTGCTCTGATCTCCCTCATGGCGGCGCGTTAGAGCACACCGCCCACCCAGACAGAAGCAGAAGGTGCCGATCGGCACAACCCCGAAGAACGGCGGCGATCTGAGCTGCGCGTGGACCCCACGCGTCTCCACTTCTGCCGGCGCGTGGCACCCACGCGCCGCCGTCTGCAACATCTCCGGCGACCATTTTTGAGCCAGAATGGATCCTTCAGCTTTTCATTCCCGTTTTGGCTCTTTTCCCACAAGTCCCGGAGTCAATCCATTGGCACTAATGTCCGGTACTACTTTTGAAACTCAAGATACATCTTCTCCTTCTCATTCCTCCACTACAAGCAAAACGGTGACGACCCCAGAACTTTCCAATAGTCAGATTATGGCTGTTAACCATAGGTTTAATGGACGGAATTACCTCCAATGGTCTCAAACCGTGTTAAGATACCTTCGTGGCAAGCGAAAAGAGAAGTATATAAATGGAGAAGCATCCCAGCCTGCCCCTGATGACACTCATTTTGATATATGGTTTGCTGAGAACAATCAAGTTATGAGTTGGTTGTGCAACTCTATGACTGATGACATCAGCGAAGGATATCTCCTCGCAACTACTGCAAAAGAAATTTGGGATGTAGCCAGAAGATAATACTGCAGCCTTGATCCATTTGAAGCGCCAACTTCGCGATTTAAGACAAGGTACTCTATCTGTCACTGATTACTATAATGCGTTGATTAAACTCTGGCAACAATAGGACCTGTTTGAAGTACATCCATGAAAAAATGTGGAAGATGCTCAGTTATACAAGAAAATAGTCGAAGAAGGACGAGTCTATGATTTTCTCCTTGGACTAAATGACTCATTTGAGGAGATACGGGGCAGAATAATGGGCATAAAGCCTTTACCACATCTCTTTGATGTTGTCAACCATGTGCAGTTCGAAGAAAGCAGAAAGCTCTTGAATCAAGGTAGCTTAAGCTCAATTGAAAGGTCAGCCCTGACAGCAAACCAAGGTAGTTCGAGCTCAACTGAAAGGTCAATCTTGGCGACAAAACGACCACAAGACGAACGAAGAAACAAATGGTGTAGTTATTGCAAGAAGAAGGGCCACACCAAAGAAGAGTGCTGGAAGCTCCATGGAAAACCAGGAGGTAACAAACAAAGCCATATCTCTGCTACTGGGTCAGAAGCTGAGGATAACAATTCCTTGACTAAAGAAGAACTGCGGATGTTTCGTAGAATGCTAGACAGACAGAATAAGTCTAATTCTATGCCCAACACCAACCTTGTACAATCAGGTAACTCTATTTTAGCTCTAAATATTGCACGAGCTAGTGAGAATGCTTGGATTATTGATTCAGGAGCAATTGATCATATGACTGGTAATCGCACATTGTTTACAACTCTTAATTTGATTCATGAGAATCTTAGAGTTAAAATTGCTAATGGCCTATACACAAAAGTTGAAGGAATTGGCACAGTCATACTCTCTAATACCCTGAAAATTCATAATGTTCTATTTGTGCCTGCACTCACTGTCAATCTTATATCTGTGAGTCAATTAACTAAAGGCCAACTATGCCGAGTCATTTTTGATAACGATGTCTGTACTATTCAGGATTTAAAATCGAGGAAGAAGATTGGAACTTCTAAAGAATGGGATGGATTGTTCTACCTTGAAGATTCAAACCTGAAATCAGGAGATGCAAGAAATGCAAGAAGAGCACTGGTTAGCTCCAACTCACAAAATCATGATGTATACTTGTGGCACTGTCGCT
Source organism: Inga oerstediana (assembly GCA_963210345.1). Taxonomy (NCBI): domain Eukaryota; kingdom Viridiplantae; phylum Streptophyta; class Magnoliopsida; order Fabales; family Fabaceae; genus Inga; species Inga oerstediana. Next base: position 2,399,654 of record OY723401.1, read on the forward strand.
CAGGCCACCCTAGTTTTGATTATATGAAGCATTTGTTTCCAAATTTATTCAATAACAATTCTGTTCCTTTTCATTGTGAAACTTGCCAAATTGCAAAACAAACCAAAACTTCTTATCCCAAACAACCCTACAAACCTTCCTCACCATTTGCACTAGTCCATAGTGATATTTGGGGACCTGCACGAATAAAAACACTCACTAATGCCAGATGGTTTGTTACTTTCATAGATGACCATACTAGAACCACATGGGTTTATTTAATGAAAGATAAATCCGAAGTAGCCAAAATCTTTCAAAACTTCTACACCTTTGTGCGCACTCAATTTAATGTTTCCATTAAGGTACTACGAAGTGATAATGCCAAAGAATACATGAGCAACACCTTTAAAGAATTTCTTGACCAACAAAGAATACATCACCAAACCTCTTGCCCGTACACTCCTCAACAAAATGGAGTAGCTGAGCGAAAGAACCGACACCTGTTGGAAGTAACCTGAACCTTACTAATGGAAAGAAATGTTCCTACCATCTTCTGGGGTGATGCCATACTCACAGCTACCTATCTCATCAACCGATTGCCTTCCAAAGTACTCAAATACAACACCCCTATCCAAACACTACTAGAACACTTTCCCACTTGCTCCATCATCAAGTCATTGCCTCCTAAGGTATTTGGTTGTGTTGTCTTTGTCCACAAAAATGATGGCAACAAACTTGGTACTCGAGCTGTCAAATGTATATTTCTTGGCTACTCCCCTACTCAAAAAGGGTACAAATGCTATTGTCCTACTTCCAAGAAGCTTATTATCTCCAGGGATACAATCTTCTCAGAAGAAGAAGCATATTATCCAAAATTACCCATTCAGGGGGAGTATACTGACAATGAATGCAATGAATGGCTAATCTTGGATGCCGAACAATCATCACCATCACAACCTAATCTCATACCTGTCATTGACCCCTTACCTCTCACAAACCAACCTAGTCCTACCCGTAATTCTGAAACCGAACAAAGTTCATCTCAACCTCCCTCATTGAATGAACTGGAAACAAATGTTGAAATCAATTCAGGGATGGATGCAGAATCGGGACAAGAGGAAGAATCCAGACTATAAGATGAATCAAACACTGGTAGAACTATCTCTCCCATTCGAAGGAATGACCATGACTCTAATCCGGTATTAAATCCTGAAGAACTGGGTTGGCCTATTGCATTAAGAAAAGGGGTAAGATCGTGTACTCAACATCCAATTCAACGTTTTGTTTCATACGGTAATCTTTCTGCAAAAATGCAAAGCTTTGTTGCAAACAGTGCACAGATGAAAATTCCAGACACGTTTCAACAAGCTATGACTAATCAGAATTGGAAACAAGCTGCAGAAGAAGAATTAAGAGCACTTGAGGAAAATAAAACGTGGGAGATTACAACTCTTCCTAAAGGAAAGAAACCAGTAGGATGCAGGTGGATATTTACTCCTAAATTCAATCCTAACGGCACAATCAACAAATACAAGGCTAGACTTGTTGCCAAAGGATATACCCAGACATATGGAATTGATTATCAGGAGACATTTGCTCCAGTAGCGAAACTTAATACCATCCAATGCTACTATCGATCGCAGCTAACTTGGATTGGTCATTGCATCAACTGGACGTGAAAAATGCATTTCTGAATGGCAACTTAGAGGAAGAAGTATATATGGAGATTCCAGATGGAATTTCAGCTCCTAACAACTCTGTGTGTAAACTGAACAAATCACTGTACGGGCTCAAACAATCACCTAGGACGTGGTTTAGCAGGTTTACCAAAACTATGAAACGACTTGGGTATACTCAGGGACAAGCAAATGACACTTTGTTCATTAAACGAAATAATGACAAAGTCACTATCTTGATTGTCTATGTGGATGGCATAGTCATTACAGGAAACGACGAGGGATCCATTTCTCGACTAAAACAAGATTTGTTAACTGAGTTCCAGGTGAAAGATCTTGGACAAATGAGGTATTTTCTGGGCATGGAAGTGGCAAGAACTCAAAAGGGCATCAATGTATCTCAGCGGAAGTATACCCTAGATTTATTGCATGAAACAGGAATGTTAGGAGTAGAACCTGTAGGAATACCAATGGAAGAAGGTTGTCACCTCAGAATCAAACCAAATGGTGTCTCAGTCAATCCTGAACGATATAGAAAACTTGTTGGGAAACTTATATACTTGACTCACATGTCCATATATTAGTCATGCAGTTGGAATAGCAAGTCAATTCATGCATCAACCACAGGAAGAACACATGGCAGCTTTGTACAGAATCCTAAGCTATTTAAAGCTTAATCCTGGAAGAGGGATCTTCTTCAAGAAAGGCACTATCAGAGGTATTGAGATCTACACTGATGCAGATCATGCCAGAGACAGGGAAACTAGAAGGTCGGTCTCAGGATATTGCACATATGTGTGGGAAATCTGGTTACATGGAGAAGCAAGAAACAGACTGTGGTGTCAACAAGCAGTGCAGAAGCAGAACTGAGAGCTGTTAACAATGGAGTACGTGAAGGACTTTGGATTATCAGATTACTAAAGGAATTAGGAATTCCACATGAGGGACCAATGCAAGTGTGGTGTGACAACAAAGCTAGCATTGAAATGGTAAAAAACCCAGTCTATCATGATAGGACAAAACATGTTGAGATAGACAGGCATTTCATTAAAGAAAAGATTGAAGCAGGTATCATGATATTGTCCCACATACGATCTGATGACCAAATTGCGGATATTATGACAAAACCACTAAGCAGAGCCAAGTTTGAAGGATTTAGGTGCAAGCTGGGAATGATCGATATATATTCTCCAGCTTGAGAGGGAGTGTTAGAAGTCAGAAGAGGATTTCAGTGCAAGCCTGACATTATTGACTTGCACCGAAATCTCTCCGCTATCCACTGTCTCTGTTTCTTATTCCCGCGCCATTTTCTCATTCTTTACTTCTATAAATACCATTTGTACATCTATTTTGATACACATCAATGAAAAGCATGAGCTCTTAAGCTCATATCAAGATATGGCAGAATTAGTGAATTACTAATCATCAGGATGCCCTGTCTGCATGTAGACCAATTTATGCTCTGTTTGTAATTGTAAATAATCAGTGGAACTCAGGTACATATTGATTTGCCCTTTGTGTCAGATTGAGCGTATGCCAAGGATCTTATGACGCTTCATTGATTCAAGCATGGGAGAATTGGGATGAAAATCATGGTTCAGAGAATGATCACCCGAAAGAGTTTCCAGAGAAACAGGTTTTCCATTTGACCATTTTTAATGTTATAATAATTATGTTTCAACTTCTTGTTCATAGTTTATAATCTTACTTTATGCTCCCAATTAATCATGCATTTCGATCATACTTCTATAATTTATGAACACGTAGGGTCAGAAGGGGAAAGGTTGAGATATGCCTTTAGTTTCTTATTTTTAGGTCAAGTTGTAGAGGTAAAGAATATATGATCAATGTACCAAGTGACTGAATAAATATCTGCATTCAGTGTTACATGGTGTTTGTATTACAACATGGTGGCAAGGATCTTGAAAGCTTTGCACTTTTGAATTTTGAAGAGGCAAGGAGTTTACTAGTTCAGGTATGTTTTTTCATGTCATGATCACATACCACCTGTTTCATGAAGGTGATAAAGGCTTATTTCTACATGTTTCATTTCCATAATAAAATGCAGGTTACTGCGGGGCTTGCTGTGGCTGAATCTGCTTATGAATTTGAACATCGAGATCTTCACTGGTGAGGCTATCATGCTGTGAATGACTACTTTTGCAATTATTGCATTCTGTTTGATAAGTAATTTATAAATTGGCATTTGCACAGGGGAAATATACTTTTAAGTCGAAGTGACTCTGAGACGTCGCAGTTCACTCTCGATGGAAGGCATATGCTTGTTAAAACTTATGGACTCATAATATCCATAATTGACTTTACGCTGTCACGAATAAACACAGGTCAGGGGTTAAGGCACTGCGCTTTTAATGTTGCAGTGGATCGTGACAGTGTCACTTGCATCCACTAACTGTGTCCTATGATGCTCAACAGGTGATGATGTGCTCTTCTTGGATCTTTCCTCAGATCCCGATCTATTTAAAGGTCCTAAAGGGGACAAACAGGTCAGGAATTTTTATTGAAGTCGTAAGTATCTTCAGAATTCATATAAGAGTGTTCAAATGTTTGGTTTTAGACCAAAAATAATTCAAATCGCCCAATTCACTTTTGCTAAAAGAACTTGCTGGGTTTTAGTGTAATGTTATTTTGGCTCAAATCCCTTTCCCCACCCCCTTCCTTTGGTTTGGGTTCTTATCTGAGATTGTTTCTTAAATATGCAGTGTGTTATGTAATGTAATTTTTCATTGATTTGTATGTTCAAAATCCATTGTGGTATGGAATAAAATCCATGAGTTTGAGATCTTTCTGTCACTATTGCTTTACCACTATTTTAAACACCTCCATCCTTTAGCCCCTTAAGTGGGGTGAGAGGAGGATACCTCACTTGGTCTATCCTCAACTGGTCATGCAAATTTACTCATAATCAATTTCTTTGGCTTGATTTTCATTGATCTGAACAGATTTTAGCATGTTTGATTATGGATCGATTTGGCGTAGTTTGGTTTTTTTTCAATTTGTTCACCTAATTCTATATAATAGCATAAATAATTAAAACTATCAAATGCAGTCAGAAACATATAAGAAGATGAAGGAAGTTACAGAAGATTGGTGGGAAGGAAGGTAATGTTCTTGTGCCTTTTCGTTTCTTTAAAGCATAATCTTCTGGAAATGAAGAACTGGTAGTAGTTGATAAATAAGAATCTGATTTATAGATTGACTTTATGGTAAAGTTTTATTTATTTCCCCCGCTATTTGAGTTGCCAGCAGGCTAATAAGAGGTGTATATATTCACTCAATGACATTAATCTTGAGTCTGAGATTTATGTTTTTGTTCTATTTGAATTTCCTAGGCGCTAAAACCTTGTGGCCTTTTCTAATTCAGTTTTCCTAGGACAAATGTGTTGTGGTTGATCTACTTGGTCGATATACTGCTGACGAAGAAATCATTTGTAAGTCGTCTTCACATTTTAGCAACTACTTCCCATCATTGCACCCATGCATACGACACAAGACCTTTGCATCATGTCACGATCCTGCTAGAATTTCTTTCTCGGTGGCATGCCTGATTGTGCAAGCATATTTTTTACCGTTAGACATACTGTTTTCATTATTTGGATTTTTTTTTCCTGGGCTGAAAAGGAGATACAAAATTAGTCAAATAAATAAAATAATGTCAAAAACACTGGCTGAACCGATCTATGCGCATCAGGGAGGCAGAATTTAATAAAGTTGATTTTATTTCAGGAACGCACTTCAAAGAATGAGAGGGATCTGCGTTCCCTGAAGAAACGTCTGGACAAGTATAATTCAGCCAAGGAAGCAATTTCCGATTCTTTCTTCAATGACTTGCTGGTTGTGGATGGTCCTTGAGCTACACGAGACAGAGGAAGAAAAAGACATGATCTGCAAAAAGTATGTAAATTTTGGCGTTTCTCCCTTGGTTTTTGGGTTGGTGAAAATGTGTATATAAAATGTTCAATATTACAGAACACGGCTTGGAAACACCTAGGGTAATTTACAGTGGTGCGCATCCAATATGACTCTTGTTTATGGGAGCTGTCGTCATTTGTGACCCTAAAATATGAAAAGTGAGTGACGTTAAAGGAATGAAGTCCTTATCTTATTAGATATTTTAGTATCAGATGACGAGGAAAAAAAAGAAGAAAGATGAGGCTGCTAAGGAAAAGAGGAGATATAAAGGAGGCAATATGGTAGATTAATATGATAAGCTGAATGAGCTTTACATGTTGTAAACCGAATCTCACATGATATGTTTGAAATGTTATCGTGGCATTGTGCACTTACACCTCTTGCTGATCTCACTTCACTTGCCTTTTTCCCTTTAATCCCCCTACTCCGCCACTTGCACCAATTGCTTTATTACAATATCCATGTTAAAGCTTACTTCTTTGTTCTGTTGGCTGCTACTCTCTCAAAAGCCTTGTGTCTCACCCCAATAAGATAAATAAATAATAAAATGGAATGGAATTGTTTTTTTTTTTGGGTACAAAACGAGAGCCAAGGCTCAACTATTAATTAAGTGTGGGGATCTTGAATGGAATTGTTGAGCATGTATCTTATGGCTAGGGATGAGCATAGACCGGACCGGACCGGGTTTGACATCAACCCGAGGTCTGATCTTGAGAAGATCTCGGGTTAAACAAAGCAGTCCGTGGTCTAGTCTGGTCCAGCACCAACCCGAGGTCGGGTTGGACCAGACCGGGTCTGGTGGACTACCTGGACTAGTCCAGGTAGTCTAGGACCTAAATTTAATATTTTTTATTTTTATTTTTTCGTCTTTAGAAGGTAAAATTTGAACCTATTAAACATAATTATGACCACAAAAATACCTATAATAATATAACATATGTCAACAAAAATTAAAACATCATAAATCTATAAGAATATCCAACAACAATAAAAAAAATATGTTGAGAAAAAATATTTAAACATGATAAATATAATTAAGATAATAAAAATACCTATAATCATATAAAAATCATCATAAAAAATAAAAATTGATTATAAATCCTTAAAAAACTCTAACAACATCAAATAAAAAATAAAAAATAACATCTAAATTATAAAAATATTTTTTAAGAAATTGACCTGGACCAGACCGGACCAGTCTAGGTGGTTTAGTCCCCTGGTCTGGAACCCGGTCCAACCCGACCAGTCAGTCTGATCCAGTATGGTCCAATTTCATTATATTGCTTATTTAGATTAGACCGGACCAGACCTGACCAGCTCGGGTCAGACCAGACTGGACCGGACTACCGGGTTTTTGCTCATAAGAAAGCTCTTGTGCTTCTAGACCCGTTCTGTGTTTTTATGCCTCCAATGCAATGTATCTACCATATCACCATTTTCTCTGTATATGTTACTCCCTCCGGTCCAAACTATCAAAAGACTTATAGACACAAACTTTGATTCAAAAGTCCAAATATAAAAATTCTTTTAGGAAGAAATTTTGATTCAAAATATAAGAGGTTGATAGGATAATTAATTATTACTTTCCACTTGATCCTTTATAGGAGAGAGATGTGACAGATAATAAATGAATGTTTAAAAATTACATTCTTTAATAAGAGTAAAATAAACAAATTTTATTAATTTAAGACATATGGAATAACTTAATAACCTTCATTCGTTAATAACATCTTATACTTTGGGTCGGGGGAGCACTAATGCTATGCTTTCGGCAGGAAACCTGGTCAGAACTCAGAAGGTGTCTTTTTACCATTAATAACATGAAATCAGCGAAGCAGAATACATTATTCCTCTGCACATGGTTTGTCTGTCCCCACCATTGCTTCTTACCTACAACGTGCCGTCCTACCCCAATCTCCCACTCTCACCCACCATCCTTACTGCTTTCCCTATTTTCTCATCCAACTTCAACTTATTTTCTTATGGGTTAGTGGATAAATTTGTTTCAGAAGTTTTCGTTGATGAGCATTGTTACCCTATAATTTTTTTAGATTCAATGTTGTGTCGGAAATGTTGTAATTAAACAATGTTATTCTTTACTATTAAAAAGTTAATAGTTAACATTAATTTTTTAATGGTATAGTGCACGTTGCTACATTTTAAAACTTTGAGGGTAACATTGCTTCTCAGCAAAAAATTTCAAGACAAATTTACACCTTGAACCTTTCACTCTCACTGATAAAATTAATCCAACTTGGACTTTTAGTCCTACTCAGCATCATCCCTTCTTTTTCCATTTCATCCTTTTATGTCTTCCACTTTACTTGATTATTATTTACTAGCGATGTTTGCTCCCCCAAGATTCTGATTTTAATGTTATCCTTAACAGTTAACTCTATCCCCCTTACTTTGATATTTTATATCCTACGTCCTAATCCAAGTTTTGTGATAACTCTCCACATTGCGATCTCATCTCATTCTATACGAAGTTGAACCTTTTTCTGCCCCTCTATTCGCTATATCTACAACTAAAAATCTTGGTTTCCCACCGATTCTCTAGTGGCCCCAACTATTTTACCAATAATCAACTGCCACATTTTTTTAAAAAAAAAAAATTATTTTAACATTGGTTTGTATAGGCTGGCAAATAACTCTGCTTATCCGAGGGCAACAAAGTTAAACCAAATTAAAATCCCTCAATACGATACATAGACAAGAGACTCAAGACCCGGGAGGAAGAAACGAGAAAATAAAGAAAGAGACATGGGACACGAGATTCGGTCCCTGCCCTGCTCATCGCAGAGAAAGAAAGAAACAGGGCATGTGTTTTTTTTTTTTTGTTCAAAAACAGGGCATGTGTTCAAAAGACGCCATTTTTAAGTGTTTTTTTTTTTATCGAGCATTTTTAAGTGTTTGGCCAATTGGGAACGAGGCATCTTTTTAATTTTGCAGTCACAGTCGTTGGAAATATAAAGAAGCAAATAAAATAAACAGGTTATATGCTTTCCTTTTTAGTACTGTTCGAAGTCGACCATTTTCCATGGTCACCCATCCTTCGTGACAAAGTAACATCCTTTTCTTTGTCATTCCAATTTGGCTGTCTTTCTTTCCCCACCTTTTCTTCCTTTTTCACTCACCACCTTTATCTTCCTCCTTCCGGGCTTCTTACTCGTAGTTCTGTGCCGTCCATGGTTTTTAAAGCTCTCAAGCTGTATCAATCACACATCAATCACACAGGAGTCTTTCTACATTCCGCTCTCATTCTCTTACAATGGCCATCCATTCTTCTTTATGCTTCTTCTTTCTTTGTCTCTTCGTCCTCTGCTGCTCGGGTAAGTAATTGATTCTGATATCATTGAGTAATCATTTTTTTTTTTTTTTGGTTTTGGTGTTCCTGATTTTTCTGCCTGACATTTTCTTCTTGTCGTCTTTGATTTCTGAAAATGCACATGTTACCGAGTTCTATAGGAATCCTATTTATCTATTCCTGAAAGTGCCTAGTTAGCTTGTTGTATCTTGTTATTTTTGGACTAACCGCTTGTTATATCGATTTTGCTTTTGTTTTCTTCATCAAAATGTTCTAATTTCCCGTGAGCCTTTTATTAACAAGCGGTTATTGCTTAGATTCAAGTGGGAAAAAAATTTAAGGAGTTTCAGATTCTGATATTCCTATAAATCTTTACAGGAACTCTTGTGGGATTTTCATTTCGTGAACGAGGGGACGCTGGGACCATCCCTTTCCTCAAACAAGAAATGTCACATTCTCATATTCGAATTTTTGTCTCGGATTCTAGATCTTTGAGCACTTTCACGAACTCCCACGAGTCACTAGATTTCTACCTCAATGAAACCCTCGTAAAGACTTTGATTAGCTCAAATCCATCTGCAGTTTCATGGCTGAAAACCAATCTTGTAGATTTTCTTCCAAAAGTTGAAATCAAAAGCATTATAGCTAGTTGTGGGAGTTTAGGCCAAAATGAGGTACCATTACTAGTTTCTTCTCTGAAATCTATTCATTCAGTTCTCAGTAAGCTTCATCCAGGCAGGGAAGTGAAGGTCTCAGTAGCATTTCCTCTGTCATTCTTAGAGAAGTGGAAAACTTCAAACGAGAATGATCTCCATAGGATTCTGTCATTTATAAAAGAAACAAATTCCTTTGTCATGATAGAAGACAGCATTGATGGGGAAATAAGCCTAGGGGAACGTTTTGTACAGTCTGCTATAAAACGAGCTACTCATGCTGTTTCTATCCTTCCTCACAAAGATGTTCCCTTGGTTCTAGCAATAAAAAGCCAAGCGATTCCCAGTTCAGAGGAACTAGCTCAATTCAGCCAAACGGTATCCAAACATCTTGAAGCAACAAGTAGAGTAATGGCATTTTATGCAAAAGTACATGCAATAGAAGCTTTTGAGCAGGAACAGCTCAAAAGGGAAGAGGAGGAGATGTTTCCTCTGTCCCACGGAGAAACCCTAAGCAAATTCCACATCAGAAGAACTCTAGATGACATAACCAGCCCACCAAACCAAGTTTTCCCCACAAATCCAACTTCAGCTACACCAATAGTTACAACACCAGATACACCAACCATTATCACAGTTCCCTCCACCATTCCTGCACCTCCCACCAATCCTGCTGCAATGCCTGTGACAGTTCCTACCACAACCTCTGTGCCATTACCTCCCACAAATCCAGCCAATCCCGGGTTGACCCCGATAACTGTTCCGGGGGCACAACCGGCAACATATTATCCACCCCCAACAGGAGGTGTTCCTGTGGTGAACTCCATTCCACCACCTGCAACCGGTAATGCTCCGGCCACAGCAGGGCAGAGTTGGTGTGTAGCCAAGACTGGAGCTGCAGAGACTGCTCTTCAATCAGCACTGGACTATGCTTGTGGAATAGGTGGTGCAGATTGCTCACAAATCCAGCAGAGTGGGAATTGTTACAATCCAAATACTCTTGAAAACCATGCTTCTTACGCCTTCAACAGCTACTACCAAAAAAATCCTGCACCAACAGGCTGTGACTTTGGAGGGGCTGCCACCCTAGTTAACGTGAATCCAAGTAAGATCTTGACGAATTAACTGCTAATTAACCAACAGTATTATCTTATTCTTGAACACCTGTTTTAAAGATCCTTTTCTTTAAAATTTTAAACAGGCACGGGTTCTTGCATTTTTCCATCATCCTCTTCCTCTCTTACATCGTCAACCCCAACAACAACGACATCATCGGGGACAGGCATGTCAGGGTAAGTTATCTGTCTAGATTTTCTGAAAGAATTCTTAATTCTTAGATAGTATTTAAAGCTGAAATTTTATTATAATCATGAACTTGAAACGGTGAGAATGAATAGCTTAAGCTGTCAAAGTAATGCTAACAACAATACTAATTCCATTCCTGAATGTTAACACCATTTGCAGCTATGGTACCCCACCTTCAGTGTTAAATTCAAGCAGCAGCTCAGCATCAAGCACAGGCACCTCACCCATTTACGGGTCCGAAACTCCTCCAGGTGTAAATACAGCGTCATCATCCCATTCAGCCAGTTTGCAGCCTTTTCTAAGTTTCATTGTTCTGGTGATATCACTAGTCACTGGAAATCTCAGTATGTGCCCATAGAGATACAACTTTTCTGGGAGGATCATAGAATGAGAAGCTCAGTGCTCTAACTTTATAATGGATGGAATTGTAACATTACAAGCTGTGTACAGGTTATTAAGTGCAGAAAGACAATAGGGTAGAATTGGAGGGAAACTTCATTATAAAGGATCTGCTGAGCTTATCAGAAGTGAAGGGTAGTTGTGGAGGGTAAAAGAATCTATGCTGTTGAAATAACTCCTAGATACGGCTTTTAGGCTGTGGTAGAAAAAATTGTAGCAACTAATTATGTACATATATTTTGAGAGCTTCAGTAGTCTATGGATTGTGGAGTTTAGTGTGCAGTGATCACAGCTTGCTATGGGGAATTGATAGCTTATGGGGGAAAATATCCATGCGAGTTAGAAACCTGCTAACTCAGACGATGAAGGTTAGAGAAGTTCATAGCTTCATTGCATTCATTAAAGGTTGATGAGTCTATTATGAATTACGTTACACTATTATGTTTCGAGGAACCAGTTGAAGAGACAGTATTAGTAAGGTTGTTAGATGTTCCTGAAGTGTCATGCCACACACACACACCCCCCTATATAAAATGTACTTAAATGAGGAGAAAATGTGTGCACTTGTTTTTCTTGATCTGAAACATTCTTATTGGTCAGAATATGAATAACGTAGTATTCCAAAAATACATGATGAATATCATTAAACTTCAAAATCCTAAATCTACAAGAGTATAACAATTCACAACTCATTTTAGTAGAAAATTAATGATTTGAAATTTTAAAGATCAAGTTGTATTTTCTTTTTTCTTTTTCTCATTAATTAATGGTATAAAGTTAAATGGAAGCCACCGATGTGGTAAAAAATGCCCGAGAGTGTGTCTTGGCCTTCTTGGATCTTTATTTAACGAGAACTTTTGGAGCCCTTGTCTTTTTGTTTTTTATTTTTTAAAAAAGTCCCAGAGTCTTTTTGTCGCTCCACTTGAAATGCATCTCATTCATAAGGCGAGAGCGACAGGGGATAACCTGGCTGACTAAGCAAAATAAGGATGAAAAAAACGATAATTATGAGGTTGATTCATGATTGTCTTGTGGAAACTTAAATACACAAAATAGTCAGAGAATGGCCCATAATTTAATGTAATAACTGCAACAAAAAGAAAAGCACATAACAAAAAGCTTAACGGCATCTCCATGCATTGGATGCCATTTTACCCACTTTACCAAACGTCATGACTTGTAGTGTAATAGTAGTCCGGTACTAATTATAAAATATATTTATTTAATTTTGAAGAAATTAAGGATAATGGTTAAATTAGTTAATCATATTTATTTTCCTAAAATACCCTTATTTAAAATTTAAAATGATATCCAATTACGTTGATTCTCTATTTTTTCTTGTACCTCTCCTGCCTTACACACGACTTCTTCAAGCTCTCATACAATCTGACATCTTCAATCTCCCTCAACAACTTTCGATATACTCTTATTAAATTATTATTGTGTTTAATTATTATTAAGAAAATAGGAGTATTTTAAGAAGAAATTGATAAAAATTAAAATATTGTCCTATAATTAAAACCAAAATCAACTCTTAAATGTGGATTTTAAGCAAAGGCATGTCCATGTGATGTGATGAGCTTCCTCAATGATCCAAAAGGCAGATTATTATTAAAGAGTCACAGCTGGACACCGCAATATTTTGATCGCCGACATTCATAGTTCATCATTATTTTAAAAGCAAATAATTATACTAGCAATCATCTGTAGCTGCTTCCCCAGAACTATCCTCTCCTCCGAAAGACCATCATTGATCATGCAAGGGTCGAAAGAGTAAATTAACCTCATCTCACTATATTAATGGTTTTAGAGAACACAGCAAAAATACGTTGGGATCCTGATGCTACAAACTCGGTAATAACTAAACTAGATATGTATAACTCTACGAGAAAAAAGGCCTTCTCCTATGTGCATATATACAATAATCATAGAATTTGGGGAATGCTTTTTCACCGCCTTGAGAACGCCACCAAGACCAGCATGGACATGGACACCACAATTTTGAAACCAGAGGTTTCCCAGAAATTCTGGTTTTGCTTTTTCCCACCCGCAACTCCACTCTGCGGTTTTCCTGCTACTTGATCTCTCAATTCTTTAATAGCTTTGTCCCTTTTCTCCCCCATCTGTCCACAAACCCATACAAGTTTGTCATTTGACTAACCATTAGGATGCCTAATGAGGTTAGATCATGAGCATAAATTATAGCATCACAATTAGGGGCATTCATGTAAATTCATGAATCGTGTTTCTAATTATGTTTCATAACTGAATACGGATTCCGAAGAAAAGAAAAGAAAAGCTCAGATATACCCGCTGGAGCTTCCGTGTCTGAGAACGAGTTTCCTGCAGACAGAATTCCAGCTTCAACACCTTTTTCTTCAGTTCCTGGTCGGCACGCCGCTGTTTCTCTAACTGTGCTTCAAAAAAAAAAAAAAAGTCAACATTCATAAACATTCAAGCAAGAAAACAAGCCACTAAATTAATGAACATGAGGCGAGAAAGAATGGCTTGTTTACCTGAGATTCTAATTCTTTAGTTTTGAGCTTCGAATGAGCAGACATTATCTTAATTTCATCTTTTAGTTTCGCTATTTCCTCATCCTTAACTACCAGTTGCTTATTTATCTTCTCAAAATTCCTCGGAGAAACCTCATCTAATATCTTCCTGAGCTCACAATCCTTGTTAGCACCAGCTTTTGCTACTGCATCCATGATATCATGCTCTATTCTCAAAACTTCATCTTTCAATTGCCTTTGCGAAGACTCCCTTGCCTGAAGATCCTTCTGTAAATTATCTAACTGCTCTCCCAGCCTAGTTACACGATCCTCATGCTCTTTCAGTGAACTATTTTTCTCATCCAACTCTTTTACGAGTTCCCAACATCGGAGCTGTGCTGATTGAGCTGATGCAGCACTTGCGTCTGCCGTTGCTCTAGTTGCTGCAAACTGTGCTCTAAGATCATCCAAATCCTTCAGATACTGCATCAGGATTACATAATTTATTTTAGGAACAAAAGTGTAATTAACGTGTAATCGGTTGTGCCAAAAATTTCAAACTTCAAACAGATCTAGTCCCCGTACTACATCAAAATTTCCATTTTAGATGCAACGATTTAACTCCTAAATGTCAACAAATCTTTTGTATTAAGATAAAACTAGAGGAAGAAATAATTAAAATTCCTTTGTGAAGCAGATTTGAAACTTAGGACTCTCCCAGCAGAAATGAAGTGTGCAAGAGACCAAGCAACGATCTCCTAACATAAAATCATAAGTTGGATTTATTTATTGTAGTGTCAAATCATTATTAATACGTATAATACTTGGGTCCGGCAATAACATTAGAATTTAGTAATAAATTTCAGAAGCTTATACAGAATACTACAGATAAAAAATCAAGTGTTTGACCATCAGCCGAAACTTGTGTCAGGACTTGGATCTTTATAATCAGAGGAAATTGTTCATTTCAGTGATTTTCCAGCTAAGAAAAGCTATGATGAATTGCTCCCTTCATATCAAAATTAGCAAGCTAGCTTCTAACAATACCATAAACTCGTAATAATCAACACTCTAAGTTAAGAGTATTAGAATTAGAATTTCATAAACAAAAAAAATCATTCTTACAAATGACAAAGTTAATAAAGCATATCAAAAAAGTCCGACAAACTTTAATTTCATGGGCTCCACAATCGAAACAGGTAGAATATAAGACCATTGGTTGTGAGGTTGAAGTATTTGTACGAGATAGTGTTAATAAAGTGTGCGAGAAATTGAACGACATAATTTGCGAGACATGATGATTTCAAATAAAGAAACTATCTAACAGTGATAATACTAATCAGAGAACGAGGGGAAAAGTTATAAGAATATATGAATTCATCTTGATTAAAACCTTCTCAACTGCAGCGGCTGAAGCCTGAAGCTGACGGTTTCTCTCTTCTAAACTTGTCTGCAATTTACCAATTTCCTTTTCCATGTTCTTGGCTTTGATCTCTGCCTCCTGTATTTAAATGCCCACAAAAGTTACCCAACTAAAATAGATGAATAAATGTGAACCCCACTGACAAAAAGATTCCAAAAGTATAAATGATTAAAATCAAGAGGAAGACAAGGTTGTAAAGGTACAAAAAAACTATTTTAGCTGCAGTTCAAAAAGAATAGCACAGGAAATATCGTACTTGTCTTGTTAGGGTTTCTTTAGCATATGACTGCTCTTGTGATGCAAGGCGGCTCCTAACCTCCTTCAACTCTGCAGCTAATGACACCACGTTGCGCCTAAAGCTCTGCTTTTTCTCATTCAAATCCTTTAACAACGGATCAATATCTCGAGCTGGTATGGAGGCCAAAGCCAAAGATTGAGATGACGATGGATTCTCCGAAGTTGACATGGGAATTCAGAATTTTTGTTCCAACAGTCTATTACTAGGATAATGCGATCATGAGCGTAATACACCGAATCCAGTCCTATGACCCAGAGATCAATAGTTTACAGTCCTCAGAATGAAAGCAATTAAACTCCATCCCTGCATGTGAACCGGGTAGTTTTGCATTAAATTTAAATGGGCCAGAAGGACAAATCAATAATTTAGTTGAATTAAAAAGAATTAAGACGAGGCTTTTCAACTTTTCAAACGGGAAGCGAATTTAAAGCGATCTTCTCTACTATATAGCATTGATTTGTTTGAAGAATTAAGTCCAAGAAAATACTAGGCTAATATTTGCTAGCGTACAAGACACCAGCAGTCCGCCTTAACCATTATTGAGAAAGACAGAAAAATAGTGTCTCGAGATGTGTCTATCTGTCAACGTCGAATAATAAATAATGATGAAGCGGGTCAAGAGAACGATATGAAAAAATTAATGGGTTGAGATAATTAAAGAAGCTTCAAGCGTGTTTAAACCAAACATTCAAACTCAAACCAGATTTCAGGTCCCTCAGACCCTCGACTTCCCAAAAATCCACTTCAGTGGATCAAAATCCAACAGTATAGATTTCGAGAAAGCTGATCCAGTGAATCTTGAAAAGTGGTTCTCAAACAAACTAAGTCGTATAGTCATGCGACAATATCAGAGAGTAGAAATGATCAATACCATTCGGTGAGCAGAACCAGCAGACGACCCTTGCGTTCGAACTTGGATGAGGATCTTCGTCCCTACAAGATGCTTAAAGCTCTGTGATTCTGAGCTGCGACGATAACGGAGAAGAAGATAACGGGGATTGAGCAGGGGGATGCGATCGGAAGAGACTATAGGAATTGGGATGGAGAATCGGAAGCAATTAAGGCGTGCCTTGAGGAAATTGGGTTTTAATAATTAAGAAGTTGCTATAATAATCCGGTTGTCTTATTTGCAAGTGATAGTGTGGAAGCAGTGGGGGCTTATGTGACACTTAATAGGTATGGAGCAAGGCTAGGGATGAGTTTTGGTTCGGTTTGGAGGTGTGGGCAGAAGAGGATGGGTGTGTGGTTTGAAATTTGAAAGGTTAGGACTAAGTCCGAAGCAACAGCTGGCATTTGCTGGTTTCAAGTTTTGACCCCACCGATGGTAAGCGCGGCAAATCCAAATTTTGGGCTGGACCTATTGCTGCGTAACACGTGTACACACATTGGACGGCTCATGAAGCCATCACAGCATTTGGAGGGCATGTTGTTCGTACCCTGTAAAGTTGAATTTATTTTATATTAAATACTTTATCTCTTGGTGGCCAAAAATAAATCTCTTGCTATTTACCAAAAATCCAAATGTAGAAAAACATTAAAATTTAGATATTATGTAAGATTTTCTTAACTTTGTCCTTCGTCTGGGGTCATATTATTTTTAATCTTAATTATCTCTATCATAAGTAATTAAGAATTGTATCTTAAATTGAAACAGGACGTGTGTTTTATGTGGTAAGTATAAAATAATAAAACAGAGAGAAAATAGCAGGATGAGATCTGATGCCTTTATTATTCACTGCGATGAAGCCTGTAAATAGGAAAAATACATGATAAAATAAAAATAAAAATAACAACCCTCGACTAAAATAAATATAAATCAGGCACGATCAACATTAAGCAACAGAACTGCATAACATTCATAAAATTGGGTGGAGAAAATCTAGCGAAAATCAAGCCAAGATAAATAAACATGAGATAATGAAATTTTGAAATTCAAACAGGATATTTTGTAGCTAACAAATTAGAGTGGGCAGCAAGTCGTGGCAGCATCAGAATTTTTTCAACAATATGACAAAAAAATTTTAAATTATGGCAGATAATTATGAACGAGGAAATTATTAAATGTTAATAACTTGAAAACGCGTATCGTGTCCCGTGTTATATTTGTGTTTGGTTAGACTTAATTTTTAGATAATAAGTCCTTATTACGTAAATTGAGATAAAATTCCTTTTATATATTTATCTCGTATACCGTGAATCACGATTTATAAGCACTTATTACCTAAAAATAAGTTATTCTAAACGAACACTTTGTATGTGGCAATACCGAAAAAACAAGGCAGATCTGCGGATCTTGCATGGCTCCATGTAAGATTACTAGGATATAGTATATATTTGGTATCACTTATTTTTTGATAATAAATTTTTATTATGTAAGTTGAGATAAAATTCCTCTCATATATTTACTTCATATATCATAAATCACGATTTATAAATATTTATTACCTAAAAATAAATTATTCCGAACAAACAAATGATTTAGTTTACATGAATCAGAGGCACTGGGCTTGGTTCCACCAGTTGTGAGCGCATTCTCATTTATATAACAAAATTATTACAAAAAGAGGTACGTCAGTGTTTTATATGGTTGGGTCACATGCGAGTTCACATATAGTTTGCTTTAGTTGATAAAAATATAATACAGTTTAATTTAAATGAAAAATAAAGTTCTATTACTGTGTTGAAGTCCGGCGGAAGAGATTTTCTCTTTATATGAATAGTAAAAAAATAGGAGGGGGCCATACCAAACAAATATTCCAAAAACAGCGCCTCTCATTCAAGTTTTCTCCCAGTCCAAATGAAACTATGCCTTTTATGCAATAAAGTTTAGGTGATATAGTTTTCGAGTGACCAAAGTCAAAACGTGCCTTCTAATTTAAATAAAACTTACAGACGTACTTACATATTGTCTATGGATAATATTCTCATGCCAATAGTAAGATTTGAAGTAACGTCCATGTAAGTTATAGGTTAGCTTTTAATAATGAATCCTTGTCCAATGTGTGCCTGAATTTAGTGGTTGGTCTATCTAGTTCATGTATGTTTTACACACCCATAATATTTACAGATTGAATTGAAAAATTTACAATCTATTTCATATATCTCTTTCATGAATGTTTAAGGGGTTATTAATAAATATCCTTTTCTACATTAGATTTCTCTGTGATTTTTCTACATACACACATGTTATCAATTTATATAAAAAATTAAAGAATTAATATAATGTCTAATCCATTTTAATTTTGACCAGTTAGTTTTGAACCACAGGTTATGGTCACTAAAAAAAAATAATATAGGTCTTTATTAAAATACATGAACCATGACGTATTTGACAAAAACAAACTTAGGGCTCATTTGATATGTTGGAATTGATTTTGATGGAAATGAAAATAGATGTGGATATGGAGATGGATTTGAAGTGTGTTTGAATTAGTTTTTGAGAATAGTTTTTACGATTTACGATGTAAATGTGTGAAAAGAATTTTATCTCGGGTTGTGCAAACCTATGTTTGGGATATTCCCAAACACTCATTAAAAATATGTGGATATGCCTTGAAATTGATACCTAATTTTTATATAAAATGACTAAAATATCCTTTTAATTATAAAATACAAAACAGTTTTTTTAGTGGGTAAGAACCCATATCTCCGACCACCATTATTGATGGTAACCATCACCTAAAATCAACAACTCATGCACCTCCAACCACCCACACCCACACCCAGATTTCTTTCAGATCTGAAGCTTGCTTTTTCATGGCAAAAATATAAGGAAGAAGACAAATTTCAAGTTGTCTTCATAGCTTCCTCCATTGGCAGAGACGTGGCTCTAAGCAATTTTTAGATTTAGAAAAGAGAGCTTCATAGAGCAGCAAATGGAGTAAGAGGAGATGAGTTCAAAGACAACAAAGAAGGTGGAAATGAGTCACCGGCATTGACGCTCGCACCATCACCGTCTTCCTTGCAATTTTCAACAGATTTGATGAACTTGTGATTTCTGAAAATCAACACGAAGAAGGTAAAATTGAAAACCCATGAGCTTGCCATGCTATAATCTCCAGGAAGTGAGCAAACAATGAAGTTGGGTGGAGTTAAGAGGTCATTGTCGTCTCCGATGAGTAAGAGGGGGTCGCCGTCTTTGTCGGTGAGGGTGAGAATTTTTCCGGCGAAGGTCACGGTGAGTGTGGAGTTGCTAGCCGAAAACATGAAAAAGAGGGAAAGAGCAAAAGTAAAATCCACCCACATAGAATTGTAAATCTGAGCTTTTTTAGTGGAATTATTTTGATGGAATTGACATCAATTGGCTTTCACATGAAAATGAATTTTTTTCAAATTCTATCATACCAAATATGCTCAATGCATGGAATTGAACTCCATTTTCATTTCCATGTGCTCATTTCCAGCATAATAAACGGGCCCTTAGAGGAGCCAAAACTTATATTGTTTGAAACTGTAGAGACCAACCTGAATTGGATGCCAGATGACAGTATAAAAAAAATTCAGAAATAAAAACCAAAATACAAGAAAAATTTAATATTAAATATTATATCGGCCCAAAGATAAATGCTATTGTTGGGCAACTGTGAGCATTTTTTTTTGAAATACTCCCCTGATCCTAATTATAGGACATATTTACCTAACTTTGAAGAAATTAAGAATGGTAGTTAAATTAGTTAATCTTATTTATTTTTCTAAAATGCCCTTATTTAATACATACAAGAAATCATGTTTTATTCATGTTGATCACTTGCCTTGATGTAAAGCAAGTGATCTTGCTTGTCATTAAAATGGATTTATGCCGGTTTGGTTCGAGTGGAATTAAAGAAAAGGAAAGTTACAATTTTTAAAAATAGAGATGATGACGTTGATAGTGTTAAATTGATTTTCTTACTCTTTATTCTTATAAAATAAAAGAAACAGTAGAATTGAAGTGTATGTGACATTAATGAATTGTAAGTATTACTTACTTTATAGAATACATAGGTGTATTATAAAATTATTATTATGTTTCATTATTATTGAAAAAGTATCAATGGAGGTATTTTGGAAAGAAATTGACAAAAATTAAAACTTTGTCTTCTAATTAGGACCAAGATTAACTCTCAAATATTATCCTATAATTAGGATCGGAGGGAATACTTTATTACGTTTAAAATATACAGACACACATGTGTACGTAGGCTCTTGTTTTTCATTGCAACCAGTTTCGTGGGTGGATTTTATCTTCTTGGATTAATTATTGCATGCTATAAAGACCGAGATATTGTGAGAGATTATATAGAAAATGACATGTTACTGTTCTTGATGCGGTGTAAACATTTCTTTTTTAAAAAATACTCTCCATCATGTTTGAGTTTGATACACAGCATGATTATGTACTCTGTCCGTTCCAAACAGAGCTAACTCTCTTTTAGAGATATTAAAAAGGTTAATTAAATTATTTTAAAATATTTATATTTATCATTTTTTTAAAACTATTTTGTCTAACTTATAAATAAGTATATCATTTATAGATACACAACATATATTATGATTAAATAACTTATTTAGTTTCTTTAATTTCTCTAAAAAAAAAAAGCTAACTTTATCCTATATTTAGGACCAAAGAAAATACATCCTAAGCCTATGCTTTATTCGGGTTCTTGGGTGCATATGTTTGTCTAGCTATACTTTTTTTTTTCTCTCAAATGAAAAGGGGTATGCATTGCCTTGGCAAAGTAGAATTTCAAAAGTGGCCTTTTTTTCTCTAAATAAGCTAATTATAAAAGGTTTAAGTTGTAAATTTGTTTCAGAAGTTTGTACCGAGAAGTAATGTTATCTTGCAAGTGTTTTTAGGTTTAATGTTGTTTTGAAAGTGTTGAAATGGAATAATATTGCTAATTTCTATTAAAAGGTGAATGATTAACATCAATTTTTTAACTGAATATAATAACATTGTTACGTTTTAAAACATTCAGAATGACAAGGCAATATTGCTTTTCAACAAAAACTTTTATGACTGATTTGCACCTTAACCCATTGCAAAATACATGAAAAAAAAGGAGCGTGTTAAACAGAATGGCTGATACACTCATCGAATCAAACACGATGGAATTGCAATGAATGCTAATGTCCTGTTTGGTACTACGGGAATGGGGGCTAGGAAGTGGAAGTGGAAGTGAATTCTCCATTTTAGTCTGTTTGGTATCTTAGAAGTGAGTTCCTCATAGAACTCACTTCTATCAAAATCGATGGAAGTGAGTTCCTTATCTCTACCGATGGAACTGACTTCCAGCTCCACTTCCCTAGCTTATTTCCTCAGTTGCCCTTATGATTTTCCTTCTCCCCTTTACTTGCAATAATGGTCCTCTATAGCGGTGGCGGTGGCGAACCTCCACCATAACCGATGATGACGTTCGTCTACCAACAATTGCGACGACGAACCTCTAGTTGATGTGCGGAGGCAAGAGTGACAACTGAAGCAGATCTTCGACGGCAAACCCAAGGATTGCGATTAATCTCTTTGCTTCCTCCTTCCTCCTTCCACCGCCAGCAACGACGATGTCCACCACCAGTGACGACAGCAGTCTTACACCAGCAATGACGAAGATCTTCCTCCACTGGTGACGGTCCTTCACGGTGACGACAATAACAACCATCCTCGAACGATGGCGGCAATTCTCGTCATCCAACAACAAAGGCGATACTCCGTTTCCATCGGTAATGGTAGCGGACACAACTTCGCCTTCCAATAACAAACGCGTCTCCCTCCTCGTCTCCCTCTGGTAGTGAACGGAACTTGGCCGTCATCTCCCTCCAGCAGCAAACATAACTCAGCTAGGTGAGAACGAGTTTTGTTCATACCACATCTGGGATTGCGATTTTGATTTCCCATTAGATTTGGGTTTGCAATTTCAATTTCTGTCTAGCATTTGGGCTCAAGTTTTCGATTGATCTTTTTGCGATTTCATTACTCTGATCTTGTTATTGTTTGTTCTATGGTTTCATTTTGATTATGGTTAGATTTTGTTTCTGCTTCTTCCGATTTGCAGCCACTTTTCAAGCGAGGGTGGTGGTCAAATGAAGGCATGGGACGGTGAACATCATCTGGGCGTGACAAAGATTTTTTTTGGTTGGAGGGTAGTTTGGTATTTGTATATTTTAAATACATATTTTAATTAAAAATTATACCGTACTTTCATGATCATACCAAACACACTTTTAACCTCATTTCTACCTCCAGTTTCACTTCAATTTTTACTCCTACTTTTATAAAAAATTCTTACATGATACTTAATAAGACAACTGCTAAGTTACCCCACTACAGGGTAACAAGTATATGTGACTCTTCAAGTCACGCTCACGTAAGGCACAAAATAATCAAGCAATAAGATACCCCCTTCACTTGTTCTTTTATTTTTTATTTTTTTAAATAAAACTCGGGTTCATTAACTTGAAGAACTAAAAGAGCGAGTCTGGCAAAAAAACAAAGGACTAAAAAAGCGAGAGAATCCGCCTCTTACCCATTGCCCTTGGATCACTCTTGGGAGTTTTTGCTTCACTTCTACGAAAACTCATTCATTCCCGGTCAATAAGAAAAGAATCCCTCCACCTTTCCATGTCATCAAATATCAGTTCTTCTTTTTCAAAAATTATATTTTGCCTTTTACAGAAATGCCAAAAGCCAGCACTGATTGGCCTCTCTGCCCTCTTGACCCAATCAATTGCTTCGCCACCAAGCTCACTCAAGTGATAGGACTGACTCAAATATGAAGTCAAGAGAGAAGTTTGTACTTTGTATCAGAGAGATGAAATGTTACTCTCAGGTTCTGATTATAAGATATGGTTGATTTTTTTTAAAAAAACATTAAGGTATTGTTTGGTTTAATAAAGGAAATAAGAGAGGAGGTTAAATGAGGGGAGGTAAGAGGAGGGAGGGAGAAGTTATGAGTTTTGTTTGGTTGGATGGGAGGGAAGGGGAAAAGAGTGTTCTTGTTTGGTTAGGGAGGGAAGAGGATATAAATCAATTAAATATTGATAAATATGCCATGATACTTTATTTAGATATTGAAGTTATTATTTCAAAATTTATAAATCGCAAAAAAAAAAAAAAACTCTATTACCTCACTTATATAGTTATATATGATAAAAAACCTTATATATATTTGAAATGATGATTTTATTAATTTTAATATGTTAACTCATCAAATTTAATATGTTTTTTAAATTTAAATCTAAATCCTAAATCAAATTATAATACTAAGGTAATAAAGGTAATTATGATATAATTTAGATATCATATTTTATTGAGATACTAGTGATAACGTTAAAAACATACAAACTTATCTAAGATTATTTTAGGCATATACTTGTGATCATGTTATAACATTAAAACATATTTAACTAGAAAGTAAATCAATAAACTTATATAAAGTGATGTATCATACATAATAAATATATAAATGGATACATGTAGCTTGAAAGAAAGTTTGGATGGCTGGAAAAGCAACTTGCAACATCAACAAGTAGAGGAACATGTGGAATTCACAAAAAGGGAGTTTAATGGGAAGCATAAATACTGACATGAGGGAAAAAGATGGTTGATTTGAATTAGTGTTATAATATTTAGTAAGATATGATTTGATTAAATGGATTTTTTTATTTATTTAGCTTATGCTAGTAATATTATAGGGGTTTTATAATCAAATGGGTAAACTTGAGATAATAAAAAATTAGTATGGGTATTTTAGTTAGAATAAGACATAATAATTCCCATCATTCGAAAAAACCCAAAATTTGAAGGGGCGTCAAAGAAGGAGAGGGGAGCATCAAAAGACAAAATTTCTCACCTCCCCTCTTTCTCATTTTCCCAACCAAACATGCTCACCCCCACCCCCATCCCTTCTCTCCCCTCGAAAAACCTCGAATCAAACAATGTCTAAGGAAATTAACTAAATTATTTAATCATATCATATGTTATGTATCATTATATTATATATCAATTCATAAATTAAACAAAATAGTTTGGAGAAGAATGACAAATATAAATATTTTAAAGTAATGTAATTAGTTTTCTTAATATCTAAGTTATTTAAACATATCATATGTTATGTATCTTTAGATTATATATAGTTTATAAGATAGTTAAAATAGTTTGAAAAAAAATGGCAAGTATAAATATTTAAGGGTTAAGGGGCAAAAATATCTATAAACTTTTCTCAAAAGTGTATCTACCGTTATAAACTTTTTTTTTGTACAAAAGTAACCATGAACTTTCAAAAGAGGGACAAAAGCGACACTTCCATTAAAATTAACCAATGGCCGTTAACTCCTGTGTAAAATTATTAAAATACCCCTATCTAAAAAAATGTTATGGCGATGGACGTACTTTTGAAAAAAAATTATGGGTATTTTTGCCTCAACGTTTTTTTAGATAGGGGTATTTTGGTAATTTTGCACAGGAGTTAATGGCCATTAGTTAGTTTTAATAAAAGTGTCACTTTTGCCCTCCTTGTGAAAGTTTATTGTTACTTTTGCACTAAAAAAAAGTTTATAGCGAAGGATGCACTTTTGAAAAAAGTTTATGGGTATTTTTGCTCTCTTTTTTATAGTAAAATATAATCTATAAATACATCAGAAGCTATCCTCCTGAATCAACATGAAATCTCATCCTAGTTACATCATTAAATAAAAAGGTTGTAATAGCATCAGGGGGCGAATATGTGATATGAAGATCAATCGCCATCTTCCAAGCTTCTTTAGCCATAGAGTCTGCAACTATGTTAACATCCCGAGTGCAATGTGAAATTTCCACTTCCTAATCTCTATTCAGCAACGTTTGAACCTCCTCAATCAGCCGACAATCAGGGTATTCCTGAGCTACCTTTCCCTGAATTAGATCCATCACTTCACTACAGTCAGACTCAATCATGATTTGTCTGTAACCTCTATCCCATGCGACTTTAAGTCCCCACAAAACACCCCATGCTTCTGCAGATACTATTGTTCCTCGCCCGATTTGATACATAAACCCCATAAAAAATTCACTATTGTGATCTCTCAACACACCTCCACACGTGCAAGTGCCTAAGTTGTCATTCCTAGAACCATCGGTATTAATCTTCACCTACCCAAACGGTGGTGGCTGCCACTGTTGTTGATTCATTTCTACACTCTTATCTTGAAGCAAGCTTGTATTACCCCATGTTAAGCAGACACGAGCAGAGCCAATTGGCCTGTCTACTCCAAGTGTTATTGTTAAAACTTTTGTCATACGAGCCAACCAGATATGCCGGCATAAAACCGTAAACCAAAGACGAAACTTGAATCTCTGTATTACGTCTTTTCTTCCCGTACACCATGTAAGCCGGTCATTTCTCTCAAGCATGCCAAAAAATTTATCACGCCAATCAGGCGGTAAGAATTCTTTCCATAATTCAGAAGTGAATGGACAATCCCGCGAAACGTGTAGTAGAGACTTGCGTGAGTTATGACATATATCACAAGTACCCGTGGGATGGCTACCTCGCTGGTAACGTATCATGTTTGATGATGTAGGCGATGGTGTTATAGATGTAGAAGTCGACGTGCTATCCGTGCATGGCGACTTTGACGTATTTGTAACTTGATTATTTGTGCAATGTTCTGTATCATGGCCATACCTCCCACATGAGAAACAAATTAAATGCAAACCCTCATAAACAATCTTCTTTTTTTTTTTTCCCGTTAATCATCAAGGATGGAAGCAAAGGTGCATTTAAATTAACCTCAACACATATACGGGCAAAGCGCCCTTTGGTCTGCCTAAGAGTATTTGTATCCACTTTTAGAACCCTTCCTATCTGGTTACCCACCACATGTAAAATACCCTTATCATAGAAATCAACTGGGAATTTAGGAATTCTTACCCATGCTGCAATTTTGGAAACCTCACCAGAATCTGGATCAAACTCTGACTTCCACGGCTGCACTGCTAGATAATGATCCATGTATAACCAAGGGCCTCCTGTTAACGCAAAATCATAGTCCTCCTCATTGTTCATACGAACCAGAAAATACCCGGACTCTATCTCAATAGTTTCAACCTGCCCTCTACGTCCCCATAATTGTTGCAATTTTTGACCCAATTGATCCTCCCTCACCATCCTGCCAAGTAATCTAACAAACAACGACGTTGACCATCTCTGTGCTAGCTTCCTTCTAAACTCCGGAGACACAATGATATTAGGACCCTTCTTCGTTATCTCGACCTTAATTCTGGACTTCCATCTGTCCCCTTTCCACCATTCTTCTTCTTCATCTGAACATTCCTCCCTTGTCTGATCTTCGACACATGCCTCCTTGTATGACCTTTTTGGTGCTTCCGGTATAACGGTTTCTTTTTCAATATCCTCATTACTTATCCAGTCCTCCACCCGTGGAGCTAATGATTGCTTACCTGTGAATTCTTCATTATCATCTCGAATTTTCTTTGTAAAACGCTCCAAGGCATCACTCTTCTTCATCATTAGCTCTGAAACCATTCTCTCAGGAATACGTTCTCTCTCACGTTCAATCATGTCTAACAGCTCTAAAGCCGTCCAGACAAAAAATATTCAATCCTGCGAAGAAGAAGAAAAAAAACAAACAAAAAACAAAAAACCCACGCACGCACACAATAACTACGTATACTTAAAATATACCTCACCGACGGCCAACCCCATGAACAATACAGGACGATGACCAATGACGAACTAGGTAGATCTAAGGAATTAAAGGTGCTCCCTTGCAGATTACCAGAGACCATCGAAAGAGACGATCACAGTATACCGAAGTTAACAACCACGGAAACGCAGAAGAACGACAAGATCTGGAAAAAAACTATAGTTGCAGAACGAACGACATACTCACAGACATTTACTCAAAAATGATCTCCTCTCCCAATTCCGGCAACATACCCACGGACTCAGCTTGGTCGACTGAGAAAATCAGAGACAGAGTGAATCCACGGACAGAACAAAAGCAGCCGATTCAGAGAGCTAGATCAGCAGCACAGAATGGACAGATCTATATAGAAGCAGAGCAGATTGACAAAAAAAGAGAAGCTCGACGGAGCCGGAGACCGTTGCCGATGCAACGGTAAAAAACTCAACTTCTGTCTCAGAGCACGAGAGCACGCTACTGTAGCAAGAGTTCAGTTCTTTTTTGCTCTTTAACTCAATATTTTAAAATAATTTAACTATCTTTCTTAATATTTCTAAAAAAAACTCAACTCTACCTTATACTACCTCCGGTCTTAAATATAAGATACAATTGACTTTTTTTAGAGAGATTAATAAAGTTAAATCAATTATTTAATCATATCATATGTTGTGTATACTTAGATTATATATCAATTTATAATTTAGGCAAAATAGTTTGGAGAAGAAATGACAAATATAAACACTCTAAAATAATTTAATTAGTTTACTTAATTACTCCAAAAAAAGTTAACTTTATCTCATATTTAGAATCGAAATGAGGGAGTATTTACATTTATAACAGGAGGATTAGGATAGTACTCCCTCCGATCTTATTTATAAGTAACTTTTTTCTTGATTGTGTAAAACGAACTGGTAGTTAAAAGAGTATAGGAGAGAGAATACCCTATTTATAAGATACCCTATTTCCATATATACCCTATTTATGAAAAGAGTATAGGAGAGAGAATAAATAAAAAGTATGAGATAATGAGTATAAGATATGAGAAAGAATGAGTATTTAATAAAGGTAAAATAGAGAAAAAAATTTATATTTTTAAATAAAAAATGAAAATTATTTATAAAAGAGATCAGTTTTATAAAAAAAAGGGTTAAGGTGCAAAAATACACATGTGATTGTTCTCGAAGTGCACCCAACACCAAATGCTTTTTTTAGATGCAACAGTGACTATGTGGTTACAAAATAGGTGCAAAAATACCCTTTGACTGTTAGTTTGACTTTTTGACCTTGAAAGTAATGACGTGTACGATGACATGGATGATAGAATAACATTTTGGATAAAAAAACTTGCTGAGTGGTAAAGCTTTGCAATTAATATTACCCACATTTCACTATTTTAGTACCACTTTCACTGAAGTAGATTCAAATCTGAGTGCAAAGTGCTTAACTCACTCAGCAGAGCTGTTGCCCTAAAAAACATACTGATTGCTCAATTTTTTCCCAACCTTAGATTCCCAATATTATTAAATTAAAATCATTATAATATATATATTATATTACTAATTTTTATTAAATTATATGATTTATTAGAAAAATTTGATTTTCAGTAAGTTTTTTTCTCTTCAGAATGTCATTCCAGCGTTCATATCATCGTACACGTCATTACTTTCAGGATAAAAAAGTCAAACTAACGGTCAAACAGTCAAAGGGTATTTTTGCACCTATTTTATAACCGCATAGTCACTGTTGCACCTGAAAAAAACATTTAGTGTTGGGTGCAATTCGAGGACAATCACATATATATTTTGACACCTTAACTCTAAAAAAAATTACTTATAAATAAAACAAGACCGAGTAATTATTATGCAGTATATTAAAAAGTTCCGCATATTGTAATTTCCGGCGGGGTCCAATGCAGCGCTGGGGAATTCGGGGCGAAGGAACCGAATTCAACAAGGGCAAACGCGTCAAAGCGAACAGGGAAGGTCCATCTAAGCTCTGCCTGAATAAATATAAAATACCCACACGACATCAAACAAATTCGCTCAGCCTTCTCCACCTCTCGCTCTAACCCTCCCTCCAGTTCTAACCTCCACCATCATCGTCAACTCGTCAGTGTGTCTCTGTATATTATTATAATCGGAGGGTCAATCGTCATTCGAGATCTATTTGCACAAGCGGGAGAAGTATGGGCGGAGGTGGAGCGACGCCGAACGTGGAGGCACAGTACTCGTCGGCGAAGATTTCGGTGTGGTGGGACATCGAGAACTGCCATGTCCCCAAGGGTTGCGATCCGCACGCAATCGCCCAGAACATCAGCTCAGCGCTGGTTCAGATGAATTATTGTGGGCCCGTTTCCATCTCCGCCTACGGCGATACTACTCGCATCACGGCTTCTGTACAGCACGCTCTCTCCAGTACTGGAATCTCCCTCAACCATGTCCCAGCTGGTAAATCTCTGATGCCTATGCTCACGAAAATACTAGATTGCGTCTCTTTACTTTGTTTTTTCGTCTACTATGTTGCATGTGCTTTTTTTCAAACGATCAATGTTGTATCTAGGACATGCCTTATATTGGTTGGGGCTTTTACTCTAGTTGGAATCCTATTCGTGTAATTGTTGCCTGTTTTTCTGTGGGAGGATCAAATCGATACGGATCTATTTTTCTCTCCCTATATTAATCAGGGCGTGCGTTAATTTTGACCACTTCCGGTTTGAGTCCTTTAATGAGTCCTCTCCGTGAATTTTGATGATTTATAGCCTACACTCATGTTCATACATGGATGAATCTGAAGTAGGAACTTCATCCTAGATAACCTAGAAATTACCAAGTAGCAAGGAAACAAATAATAACAAATAAGATATAAAGATTCATTTTTTTGAACTAGGAAATTGAACACTTTGATTATAACAAATAAGTTCATTGAAATTTGATGATTAGCTCATTTCCTGAGGTCTGTAAAGCTGTAAAGTAATTACTTGATGTATTCTCTCTTCGGAGTTTTTTTTAATTATAAATTCCATTATTTTGAAGATAACCTGGAACCTTTAATTTCATAGTTATCTGTTTTTGTTTGTCTGACATTTCCATTTCT
This sequence comes from Inga oerstediana, assembly GCA_963210345.1. Lineage (NCBI taxonomy): Eukaryota > Viridiplantae > Streptophyta > Magnoliopsida > Fabales > Fabaceae > Inga > Inga oerstediana. The sequence continues at coordinate 2,429,876 of OY723401.1, forward strand.
GGTCATAGGTGTTAAAGACGCCAGTGACAAAAAGATTCTCGTCGATATGCTGTTTTGGGCTGTGGATAATCCTGCTCCTGCTAATTATCTATTAATTTCCGGTGATAGAGACTTCTCTAACGCACTTCATCAATTGCGGATGAGGAGATATAATATCCTTCTTGCACAGCCTCAGAAAGCATCTGTACCCTTAGTTGCAGCTGCCAAGAGTGTATGGCTTTGGACTACTCTCTTAGCTGGAGGACCTCCTCTAACAAACGGTGAATCACAACAATTTGGTAATAATAGCAACTTAACGAGTTCTGACACCTTACAAATCCCGGTCTCTAGTTCTGTTCAGACAAAGCAACAAAGGGATTCCTTTGCTGAAGTTCACGTAGGAAATCATAACCATAATCATAAATTTCCAAATGCTGGAAGGGGATTAGATTCTAGGTACCAGGGTAAAACAAATTGGAGAAGCCCTAGTCAAACAAATGGACCCAAACCATTGAACCAATCGATTGGACTTCAAGAAAATCATAGCAGTATAAACTCTTACCGAGCTGGCAACCCAAATGTTCCCCCAAATGGATCTGCTCCAAATTTTGTGCATGGCAGTCCTGGTCAATTATGGAGCAATAGCAGCAATCTACCAGGCAATAGCCAAATGCCTTATTCACAGCCATTAAGACCCAACAATTATCCAATGCAACCTGCTTTTGCACAAAACAACCAATATCCACCAAATACACATTCTTTTGCAACTCCAGGAGTGCCTCCTAGAACTGGTGGACTCAACTTCACCTCAGGACCACTCACAAATGTGCCTGATATAGGTAATTTGAACATATCTGCATTGCCAAAACAGAATCCTATCAATAATGGTCTACATCCTGTAAGGTCATTTGATGAACAAAATGGACATACAGTAAAGAACAATCAACCATTATACCATGCCCACTCTTATGGTCCAGATCATCTGCCTCCATCTATGGCAGCAATGGGTAGTAATAACCCTCCTGGTAATGGCATGTGGGGATCTTCAGGATGTCCTAAACCTTCTGAATATGTACAAGGGCTTATTGGGGTTGTTTTGCTTGCCTTGAACACATTAAAAAATGAAAAGATAATGCCAACCGAGGCAAATATAACTGATTGCATCCGTTATGGAGATCCTAAACACCGCAGCACCGATGTTAAGAAGGCTTTGGAGAGTGCCATTGAACAACAGATGGTGGTGAAACAGAATTTAGGTGCTTTGCAGTTGTATATTGGTAAGAATGATAAACTTTGGAAGTGTGTAAATCCTATAGGTGGTAATCCCAATCAACACTCGAAAGAAATATGGGATGAAATCCAAAAATTTTTAACCACTCCTTCTGGAAGACTTGCAATAATGGGTACTCAATGCAAGTAAGGATCTTCTACTTCATTTTGTTTTTGCTTCCTGAAAGTTTCCTCAGACTTCTTATTAGATGCTTCTGTCTTTTCTGTAGATATGAAGCAGGTACTGTGATAAAGAATATGTGCTTAAAAGATGTTGCTTTGGGAGATGTTCTTCAGATTTTGAACATGGTGATTGCTAATAAAAAATGGATCATGCATCGTCAGCCTGGATGGCAACCACTTACCATTACTCTACCTCAGACGAACTCTGATTTAGGTGTCACAGCCTGAATAAATGCACATAAAACTGGTAGTGGTATTGGAAACGTTCCTGAAGAAAACTTAGCTACTGAACCATTAAAACCCATTGGGCTGGTTGTTCAAATAAGTCTTTTAAATTTTCAGCTAATCAAAAGGTAGGTAGTAGTAGTGAACTGTAGTATGGTATCCGTATTTTGAGTGCTAAATCTGTTTTTACAACTGAAGCCCTTCAATTCAGTCTGAGTCAGAAACAAATGCAGTGCTTGGGCATATTAGCTAGATGCTCAATACCATAGACTTGTTTGCAGTCATTGAAGTTGCGAAGTTTCTGGTTGTCACTCTGGCCTGCTAGACATCATAGTGATCTATCTTGGAATTTGCATTTGCTTCCTGTTTTGAGCTACTCATTCTGTCTCCTACAAATTTATACGTTGCTGGGAGATTGATCTATTAATACTGAACTCCTTGGATATTGTGATTGAAACCTCCTCAAGCGTCCAGGATGTGGCTGAATATCGTGTTACTGGAAGTAAGCATTATAAACCTTCAAGCAAGTTATTTTATAATCTGCTGTGCTGTTTATGTATTGTCTGAGCAGTGGTCTATCAAGTCAAAATGTTCAAAGATCATGTGGAATGCGTGTCCAGAAGCTGCAGCATTGTCTTTTGTTCACTGAGGGTTATATCCTCCAAATAGAGTTTAGTTGTGGTGACAGAAAACACCAATTGCACCAGATTGAAGAAACCGACACCTTTTAATTTTATGAAGTTCAAGATTTACTATTCTCAACTACAAGGTAAGTTTCTGGCGGAAGTTGACTATGAAAAGAATCATGATATGAAGTCTCTAGACTTGGTTCCCAGAAGGTAGTCTCTAGATGTGGCTTTAAAAAAGGGTGAAACCAAAGGGTATTTTGTATCTCCTGTAGCTGACACTGGCTAAATGTTCGTGATCATACTTGATTATACGGATTATGCTTTTGGAATGCCTGGCTCACTAGATGTTCTGTCATTCAGTCAGGATTGGTTTTCTAGTTCTTGCTTTCTTGGGCTTCTATATGATTATTCATGTGTATAATCCACTAGGGAAATGGCTGTTTCCTCTTGGTAGTCCTAATGTATTTGTACTGTATTGTATGGGATTTGTGTTATGGCATGCTTAGTTTTTGAAAATTTGCTGCTGCCTTGTTTTGTTTAATATCTCCCCGCAGAATCCCTAACCATCATACAAGCCTGGATTTGAAATCTAGTTCACCTGGAAATGGCCATCAAAACTCATGCAGAGCCGTGCCATTAGCCGGGGGAACGTATTGTCGACTCTTTCTGATTTTGCTTCCTAAGTTTATGGCTGTATTTACTGTGGTACCGTCCTCAAAACTTGAGGATAACAGATCCCCTATGATTCCCTTCCGATGCCATTGGTGAACTTTTTTCTGGTCCTTAAAAAAAGGACGAAGGGTAGGGTCTAGGGGACGTCGATCAATAGATTCGACTTCCTGATTCTACCAACGCCACTCGAGCTATATATTGTCAATTTTAGTTTGTCTTCTAGCTTTGGAATGGAAGCAATTCTTGAGGTGGGAATGGACATGCAGAATGACTGTCTCCTATATAGTCTGAGTGATTGTCCATGAGGCCCAATTTTGGGAACGAGACAGCCCGAGAATGTCCTAGTTTTTCTGTAGCCTATAGGAATGACAATTATTGAGAAACATGAATACAAAAGCGATACTGCGATAGCATGCCCAACACAATCAATTCATTTTTACTAAATAAAATTAAACATTATGTGCTTTTCGCATGTTCTCTCCCTGTTTTCTTAATTATCAATAGTTTGAAGTTTATTTTGTTCATCTGTTGATTAGAACACTAATTTCATTAGTTGTGAATAACAATGCTCCCTCAGTGGTTGAGGTGTTTGATGAAAGGTTTGATGCGTTCATTAATTTCCTTAATGACATGAACAGCGACTTGGGTTTTGGTGTGTTTAACTTTGGGTTTCGAAATCATTGTTGGAAAATTTGAAATGACCTAGAATTGATAAGATAATGACTACATTTGATACATAATTCATAACTCATTTTATGGAAAATTTCTGTTTTGAGTTTTTACAATTTTCAAGTTCCTTTTCTATAATTTTCCCAATATATAATTTGTTTTGCTTTTGCAAGAAAATTAATTATTCAGAACCGCGTTAGGGCATGTAAATCCTCTTAAGAGTAGAGTGAAGGGATTGACTGATCAGCAAGGTTACGGATTTCAATGACTGCCTCATCTAATGTGGAAGGAGCTCCCGCATTTGTGATCAAGCAGCAGTTTTCCAATAGCCAAATGGAGGCCTGAAGGACAGAAAGTGTCAAAAACATGCTACAGAGGACAGCTTAGAGGGATACCCTGCTGCAACTGTAATACATAATTCAGACATGATACTCAAAACTCGGAGCTCTTCCGACAAGACTGGACTATATAGGATTTTGGCTGAATTGGATAGAGCTTGGTTTGTGATCCAACAGTGTCAGTATTATATTTACAGCAGATTGGGGATGATGCACGAGCATCAGTCTCACCGAGAAATTAAATGGATTCGTTTATTATAGAAGTTTTATGGATCCCCAATGGAGTGATGACCGTGGGACTGAAACAAGCCTTGGAGATTCTGATAACTGAAATATGACAAAGAATGCCTCATCAGATCAGATGCACGCACTGAAAGAGAACTTTAATGTTTCCATATATGGTGATTGGCACGCCAGAAGAACAAATGTCGCAAATAGCTAAAAAGAAGCCAAGAGGGGACTGAGCATGCATAAGTAAAGATCTAACGTTCACAGAAACATTCAAAATATTCAAACTTGTTCAACTTCCTCAGCAAGCTCCCATATTTCTACAACATGCAACGCATGGCTGCTTAAATTGACAAATGTGCCAGCCCTCATCAATCAATGGGGAAAATTAATAAGAACAAAGAAGAATTGTTAGCCAGAGTCTTCGTTCGTGGTTTATACTATTCAGGTAACCAAAACGCATCATAAAAAATGAGGGGCCTGTCATCGCAATCCTCCCACCTCCTTAATCCTGCCCATAAAGTACAGAAGAGAAAAATAGGTAAGAGAACAAAGATGGATTGGCATCTGATCTCACTGAATAACAAAATGCAAACATTAATTACAGCCAAGTAATTGGAATCCAACTTAATTACATAATCCATACCAAATAACTATGTGCATGCACTACCTAATCAAAAGCGAAAAGATGTCAAACAAAGCTAACCAGGTGGTGCAGCATCTTCTGTTACCTTAGATTAGTTTAAATTCCTTCCTCAGCCAATAAATGAAGTTCATCCAAAACGAACATTAACCATCGGGCCATGGCTACTCTCTAAACGCTCATTATCCCCTAATTTGCCATATACCGGGTACTGTACAACCAGTAAAATCTTCTCTTTTTCCTTTAGACTTCTGTCCAGGATCAGTAACCTTCAGAATCTTATCTCTATCCCTCGCTCCCATGTTCCTAGACCCAGAAACATGCGCGGAACCCTCGACACGCCGAACCTTGAGAGCTACGGAGAACTGCTGTAATGCCTCTTTAGCTCTCTTGCGAGCCAAGGCAGCCTCCCTAAGGGTCCTATCGGCTTTGGCTCTGGCCAAAGTCGCAGCCTTGTTCATGGACGCAGAAGCGATCTTTGCAGCACAGAGAAGGACCAGGGCAAGCTTTTTATCAAGGACGGGCCGGGTTTTGGTTAAGCCGAAGTCGGGTTTGTCAAGGTCGAAGAAGAAGAAGTTGGAAGTGGAGCAGGGAGGGCAGAGGAAAGCGGAATGAGGAGGAGGAGGAGAAGGGAGACACTGAATGTGAGTAAGGGAGGAGCATTTTATACAGGAGAGGAAGCGATGGGCAGAGGCAGAGGAGGTAGAAGACAAAGGGTGATCGAAAAATTCGAAGCAAGTGGGGCAGAAGGAAGAAGGATGAAGACGGAGGACGCAAGAGGTGCAGACACGGCGATCGATGCCGCGAAGCTGAACGTGGTGGACAAGCCACCGGTTTTTGAGGCCACAGTTGCTGCATTCCGCCTTCTTGCTGATCCTGTTGGCGGAGCCGGCATTACGCGTCGTCGTCGGAGAGGGTTTTGACGGTGGAAAATTCATAGGGTTTTCGGTAGAGAAAACTAGAGAAACAGATAAATGAAAAAAATAGCTTAGAAGGAGAATCCACACAATGCGAGTTCTAGGGTTTGCAGCAAAGCAAAAACACGCCGCAGAGCGAGGCGGAGCAGGAGCAGGAGCAGGAGCGAGGGAGGGAGGAGCTGGTGACTCAAACCGATAGGCCCGTCCAGTATGCACGTCTTTTTCAGATGTTTGTAGCAGGTCTGTGATTGAAGTTTTTTTTTTTTTTAAAATACTTTTATAAGACCCTACTATTAATTAAAGATTTTTGGGAGAGTTACAAATTTACAATCAGGTCTAAGAAAAAGAGAAATGAAGAAATTGTCCCTATAGATTACAAAATGAAAAAATGGTTTTATGGAGTTGTTAACGAGTTATTAATACAGGCTCTTAGAGTTGTTAATGAGACTATTTTTTCATTTTACAACCTACATGACCAATTTTTCGTTTTTTTTCTTTCTTAAGATCTCAGTGTAATTCTCCCAAGATTTTTGGAAGAATTACAATCAGATCCCAAGAAAGAAGAGAAATGAAGAAATAGTCCCTATAAATGGCAAAATGAAAAAATGATCTCATAGAGTTATTAATACAAGCTCTTGAAGTTGTTAACGAGTTGTCAATACAGGCTCATAGAATTGTTAATAAGATTATTTTTTCATTCTGTAATTTATAAAAGCCAATTTTTCATTTTTTTCCTTCTTTAGACCCAAGTAATTCTCCAAAGATTTTTTGCTTAGAAAACTTGGACCACCGAAAAGTAATCTTTTCCAAAAAATATATATAATTTTTGCCAATGGCCTTGTATAATAATGGTATGTTCCTAATTAGGTATGCTTTGGCCTATTTCTTTTTGTATATATTTTATATTATTATTTTGACATTAAAAAGAAGGGAAAAAGATAGAAAAATTTTAAAATTATAAAATCACAAATAAAATTTGTTATTAAGAATTGATAAGAGAATGATAAAACTTGATAAACAATTCATAACTCATTTTTTGATAAATACCTTATTTAAAATTATGCAATTTCAAAATTCTTTTTTTGCTTTTTTTCTTTAAAAAAGTGGAAAAACCGGACTAAAAATAAAAGGAAAAGAAAACTTAATTGCCCTTTCTGGATTGCAACATTGGAATCTCCACGATTCGCACCTTTCTTAATTTAATTTGAACCCTAATATTACCCACGTGCCTAGGTCATGTGGAAGCAAATTCTGCCTCCGTTTTCATCTTGCTTCCCTCAATATTTAACATGCCATCGTTGAAACTGTTTTTTTTAATGTGATTTTTGGTTTATGAGATAAGTAACAAATGTTTTTCAAACGTCAACTTAAACAAGCATAAATAAAACAAATTTCAACCATATGGGATTCTAACTTGGTAAATATTTTCCCTATAATAAACTGCAGAAAATACATCAACTTAAATTAGCACCTACAGGCTACAGCAGATGAAAGAATTATAATTTAATAAGAAGCCACCATAACACAATTACAATTTTGTGCATTCGAATCAATAACTAAAAGCGTATTTTACTATCACCCATAAGAAAAAAGAAAAAGAAAACCGTAATTCTACAGGGATTTTATTTCCAGTCCAATCGATAGAGCTGTTCGGTGTTTTGTACAGATCCTAGTTCCCCCATTCCCCCGTTGAAATTATGTCAACAAAACCAAAACTAGAATACATTTGTTGAGGATCATCCAAATATTGCTCATGGACAACAGCAGGGAATAAGTCAGCCCCTGAAGACTCAACAATGAAATCAAGCTCGAGCAAGCTAAATTGTTCTGTATACCCTGAAAAGAAAATAATATTGGAGAAAGGAATATTTACTGCCTTAGCAAACACAAACCCACCATTATATCATCAGGGTGTATTGCCGCAGTCACTCACTTTGTCCAGTACTCTACAATGGCTCCTTACAAGTGGACTTGTTATGCCCAAGTCCCCTGCATCGGCTGCACTGGAGCTGACGCTTGACTATGCCGTGTGATCCATATCGCTTTGTTGTAGGTCGACCTGGTGGTCGTCGGGTGGGAGGAGGTGTTACAGTTACCATAAGTTCAGAACCTGTTAAGGCCGGAAAATCCACACTTGGAATAGGGTGTAAAGACTCTGAATAAGTCAATCTGTAGCTTTCAGTCGTGAAGTATCTGGAGCAATAATCATAAACACTCCGGCCAATGCCAATGATGACAGCAATAGCATGGCAGCAGGGTATCCCGGATAGCTGCCAGCCTTTGCAACTACAATCCCACCGATCAATATCAACTACCTCAACAGACTCACCACGAACCTCGCAGGTGCTACCAGCTGACAACAGAACTTGAAGTGAATGAGCTTGCCTGTTTTCATTTTCGAGCTTTTCCTCCATGGAAGGAGTTAGCCTCGTCAACCACTGGTCAGAAGCTGCCCTTCTGGTAACAAACAACTCCATAATCTTACCCCTTATCACTTCAACCATCTGTGTTATTGGCAAATCATCTGCATCTGACGCCCAGCTATAAAACAGTTCCCCAAAGTTTGATGTCATGTGATTATACCTGGCACCCTGAAAATATGAATTTGCCCAATGTTGAGGTTCGCTCTGTATAATCCAATTATAAGCTTCTATTGAAATACTTTTGATGCTCTCAATACAGCTTTGGAAGCCCTCTGGTTTGGAGGCAAAAGCAGCAGTGTATAAATCCTCAATCATGAGTCTCCTTACCTCATGAGAAAATTGCCCTTTCAAATCTCTAAAGAGTTGCTCGGTCAAATACCGTAGGCAATATCCATGAAATGAACCGGAAAATACCTCAGCAATTGAATTTTTCAACCCTTTCTCTCTATCTGCCACAAATGTTATCGGACAGGATGTTGACAGCACAGATTTGAGTTGAAGCAAGAACCAATGCCAGTTATCATCAGATTCAGTATCAACAATAGCAAAAGCAAGAGGAAAAACATCATCATCTGCATCTGCAGCAGTTCCAACCAATAATGTTCCTTGGTATTTTGACTTCAAAGAAATGCTGTCAAGGAAAATCAATGGTCGGCAACCTTGCTGGAAGCCATACAATGAAGCATGAAATGATACAAACAGACGATGGAAGCTTGAGTCTTCTTTTGTGGTGTAAGTAGCCAAATTTTCAGGATTAGCCTCCATTATCTTCTCACAGAAAAAAGGTAACAGACTATATGCCTCTTTATAGGAACCCTGGAGCTGTTCCTTTGCAATCTCTTTTCCACGCCATGCCTGAAAGTAGTTAAGTTGTATTCCATATTCCTGTTTGATATCACTGACAATATCCTTGGGCTTATAATTTGGACAAACTTTCAACTTCTCCTTTATAATACTGGCCACCCAACTTCTAGTCGCTTGATGCCCTGTTGTTGTAACAGCACCTTCGCATATATGAGTTGGATTCATTTTCTTGATGCATATCAATTGAGTAGTTGACAACCTAGATGCATGAATTCTCCATGGGCAACCTTCTGCTTTGCATTTAACAGTCACTCGATGACTATCATTTTTCTTATACCTAAAGGCAAATTGATGGGCAATAGCATATTTACGTAATGATTCGCGAAATTCATGAACACTACTGAACCTTTGACCTACACCCGTGATAGTATTCTGCCATTGCTGTGCTCCTTTGGCATGCTTATCATCATTTGAGATGACATTTGTCAAATATGGGGACACTTGATTGGCATCATCAACAACATCAAGCGCTCCATCATGCGGAATCACTGTCTGGGTAGTGTTATCCATCACACCACCCACAGTATCAAGAGGGGCATCGATTGGAACCACTCTTTCGGACAAGGTTGTTCTGCTTGACCTGCATGTCCATGATTTAAGAATTTACAATTAGAAAGTTCCTCAAATAATAACCAGATAACGACTTAGAAATAAAGAAAACTACCTACTGGCAGGCATGTTTGACACGTCAGGGGAAATTGCATCCTGAATGATATAAATCTCAACAGAACTTGAATCTCCATGAAATTTAACCATTCGTTTTAGATCCTTATCATTAGAGATTGTAATGAGAGTCTTATTGTTCCCTGGAAGAAAATACTTGATAGACATGCTATTGGCGCTGAAATTAAACATCTCCGCTGCTTCCTCCTTAAACTCACTAAACGTCATCTGATCATCAACGTCAATAGCATGAGCATCACCACCTCTATATGACAAAGAACCATCTTTCTCAGTCTCAAATTCACCTCCTGACTGACATATTGCGATTATCTTCTTTCCACCCATGACCTGAGACAGCACACGGGAGTAGCTAAAATTGATGTACCCATTGAAAATAATATTACAAGAATAAATTTCAACAACAGTGATAAAATGCAGAGAACATTCAAAAAAAAATGTACACTTTAAAATGAGAAAATTCCGGTTGTTTGAGGCTTCCAGATTGGTTTAGGCATTGATCCAAGAAAGAAAGAGAGAAAAGGATACTGCATATTCATTCATCCAGGTTTAAGATGTCACAAGACACAATCCGCATTTTTTGTTTTCCACCTTCTTACATGGAATTTCACAGCCCATATGCACACTGTATCTCTTCGAACATGTAGTAGTGTGTTTATATATATATATATATATATGAGGGAAACGAAATTCCTTTCATGGTTGTTAAGAGCTTACCGACAAGAAGAATTGCAGGTAACAAGTCTACGGCTAGCTACAATTTTCAATATAAATCATGTCTCAGAAGAATAGATTGGCTCCTTGCACGGGAAAAAAATCATACTTGATACGAGCATTTTTATTGAAGTAATCCCACCGGAGAAAAAATTTAAAACAACAAAACAAAGATTGAGATTGAGTCCAACACACGAATTTCTTACTAACAGTAGAGAAAAAGTAGTTTACAGCGAGTTTCATATAGTTCATCATATGCCCCTCCTGCCGGCCATAACCAGAATACGTATCGCAGATAGAACAGGAGACTGAGATACCCTATGGTATTTATTGCTTAGAGCAGCTGATTCCGAATCAGATAGAGAATAAAAAGCAAGAAACCCAACTCCGAGACATTGAGAACAATACATACCATTCATGTAACCAAAATCAATCACCCAAAAAAAAATGTTTTGATGAAGTTCCCCAATTTCCCCCAATTAAAAAGAAAGGGGCGTGATCGGCAACAACGAGTGGGATAGGCGGCGATGAGAAACCCTAAAGTAGAAGCAAATGCGATGAATTTAATTGAAGGCAGGCGACGTTCACCCGATTGTGTATCAGAAACGAGCGATGCTTACCATCTGCAAGCTATGGGAGAGAAAGCACATGCACGCGTCGATTGAGTAGCGTCACATTTTAGAGATAAGTGATTCGAGAGACAGGTGAAGATGGAAACAATGGGTGTGTGTGGGTAATTCGAGAGCCGCTCACCATTCGAGTATGCCTCCGTCCCCCTCTCAAAACAAAACTACATACTCCTCCCTCGTCGCTGTACATGCGCTTATATAGACGGTTTATTTTTAGATTTTGTTTTTTCCCCTAATATAAGCTTATAATACATTTTACGTACCACTCCTCCTCCTGTTCTAATTATAAGATAAAGTTGACTTTTTAAAAAAAATTAAGGAAACCAATTAAATCACTTTAGAGTATTTATATTTTTAGTATCTTTAGATTATATATTAGTTTATTAATCAAATTACTTAGTTTGAAGAAAAAAATATAAATATAAATATTCTAAAGTGATTTAATTGGCTTCCTTAATTTCTCCAAAAAAATCATCTTTATCTTATAATTAGGACCGGAGGGAGTAGTATTTTACATTAAAAAGAAGTTTGTGTAAATTTTTAAAATTAAAGAGATGTATTTGTATTTTTGGGTAAAATGAGAAAAATCAACACATTTTGATAAAACATAATTATGATATATACTTAAACTTTTATGCTTTTTTTATTACTATTATGAATTCAAATTTAAATTTATTTAATATCGAATAATATTTTGGTTGAACGCTGACTAAAAATTGGGTCAAGCAGGTGTACAAAAAAAAAACGGGGGGGATCCAGCCCCCAGCCGGCCACACAAAGGAAGCCGAAAACGACAATGAAGAGCGGTATATATTATAAAGTAGGGAGCAATCCCTTTGGTTGTCCGGCTTTTGTTGTCACCATCGGTCTTTCTTTCTCTCTAGAAATTTACACAATATTAATCAGATGAATTAAAAGTTTATTATGATGAGAACTAAATTAATAAAGGGGTTTTTGTTGATGGAGATTTCACCCACCCCAATCTTTTAAGAGGTATTCCTTCTTACTTTACCCTATGTCTGTATGTTTAAACTTATAATATGTGGTGAGAAAATTATTCCTCTTAACCAACCTCGAATATTGATTTTTAAAGGGCTTAATTTTATAATTAGATTACGCTGCTAAAGTGTTTTAACTGTGATTTCTATTCCTTTGCATAATGCTTCCAGCGTCCCCAGTGGGCAAGAAGCTATAGCTCTTTCATATACGTGGTAATCCAGATTCAATTATGTTTGTTAATTGTTAATTTTATCACAAATTCCTAATTATTCCACCAAACCTTGGGTTCAGGTCAATAGTTCCAAGCGCCAAATATTAATTGAGATGGCCAAAGACACTATTCCGCATTCATAGACATTTTTTTTTTAATCTCCAAAATTCGTTCTGGGTTATGAAAGCAAAACGCGATGTACATTGTGCATGTTTGGGAACACTTATTTTTTGAATATAAGTGCTTATTACATAAGCCGAGATAAAACTCCTCTCACATACTTACCTCGTATACCGTGAATCACGATTTATAAACATTTATTATCTGAAAATAAACTATTCCAAACGAGTACATTATATGCTTTGGATTGTTGAGTCAGCTTCCCGATTTTGGTTTGTTCAAAGCAAATCCAACACAGAGTGCTCATACGTCTTAATTTCACCGAAGTCCCATGTTGCATAGCTTGTATCGACTATCCGAGTCCTGCGAAGAAAACGAGTTCACATTCGCTAGGGAAAGCTCTTTCGTTCAGCCACGCAAAATAAATTAATGATGGCCCCTGAACAATTTGGGCATAAAACTCGGTGTGCTGAAAGATTTTAAAGCATGTATTGGTTAGATAATCACAATTATTCATTCAACCATAATTCCATAGGAGTCCCAACATTTTAATTCCTCTACATAATGTACAGTCCATGGCATCAAGACCATCATAACTAGCCACTCTTGCAAGCAACCACACATCCCCCTTTCTTTTATTCTTCATAATTTCAGGGACTTCTTTCACCACCACTACCTGTAGTCTGCAGGTAAACATTTGAACCTATAGACCCAGTTTGGTATGAGGTACAGATTTTGATGGATTGAAATTGAGACTGATATTAGGATAGGGACATATATTAAGACTGGGGCTGAAATTTTAAAATTATGTTTGGTATGCGGTAATATTTAGATGAAATACTTGAATTGATTTTGTTTTATAATCCTTCATAAATTATGAAAATAATAAAATATCCTTATTATTAAAATTGATAGTGGGTATTCTTATCCAAAAAATATTATAAACGAGGATATTTTTGTCTCTAACATTTGCAATCTCAGGATTGGAAACGTAATATCAAGGGGAAGCTGGTTTTACAGCAATCCCACTTTCATGGTACTCTTAATCCCGGGTTATCTTCAGTCTCTCGTACCAAACAATATAACTTAACCCAATCCCTAACCTAATCCCAATCCCTACCCCAATGCCGCGTACTAAATAGGGCCATAGTATCTGTTGAATCCAAATGACCTGAATTCTTTTTTTTTTTTTTTTTGCCATACAAATGACCTGAATTCATTGAGACTTTAAATGGACTTATTGCATTCATATTTGGACAAAATCAAAACAAGAGGGTATCTATTATCTTCGTACCTGGAGCCGAGAGGCGATTCAATCAGACAGAAGAGAACAAGTAAAGCCATCGCGTACAAGTTGATTAATCGAATACCTGAACTTGTAATAATCATCAAGCTTGTTATAGACTTGGTGAGAGATTCGAGCATATCCAGCCACAGATCCAACCTCTCCATCTCTTGGAGTCCTATAATATATTGGGACTTCAATCCCAAAATTATCCCTCAAATGAGTCCTTAACTTGATAGCATCAGAATCACAAGTAATCCCCAAAGAAGCAGGCAAGCCTACCATGATCATGCTGGCACACATATGTGGAGGAGTCCCCAGATGAGTCCCCCAAGCTTTGGCCAACATCTCTCCCAACTCTACAACAGCATCATGATTCCTCTTCTTAATCCCTTCAATGCCACCTTCGAATCTGTTCACAAACCTCAAAACTGCAGGAACAATCAACTGAGGACTATAATCTCTCGTACCAATCCAAGAACATTCTATGGCCAACCCCTTGCCATACTCATGAGACACCACAGGATGGTGCACATCACAGGACTTGGGCGACCGGCGACAGTACAAGAAGGCAATAGAAGGAGGACAAAAGAACCACTTATGCAAATTGCTAGCGTAGAAGTCTGCACCAATCTCCTTCATATCAACATGTGTACATCCAATAGCATGAGCTGCATCCACAAAGACTTGTTCAACATTTTCTACTCTGCAAATCTTAACCAGTTCCTTCACTGGAATCACCACGCTGGGCATTGAAGTCACGTGATCGATCACAGCTAATCTAACCCTCTTACCGTCGGCCTTTCCTCTCTCCAATGCCCTCCTGAATTCGGTTATGATCTCCTGATCGGAACTCACCGGAAAAGGTAGGTGAACTTCGATGACTTCACCTCCAGAACGCACGACGTAGGCTTCTATTGACTTCTTGACAGCTCCGTAAGCGTAATGAAGCATAATAGCGACATCCCCTTTTTGGAATTTGCCTTCGCGAAAAGCCCAAGCGACCTGCTGGAGAACAATAGCGGCAGCTGTGGAGGCGTTATCGACGATGGAAATCTCATCAAGGTGCTCTGCATTAACGAGCTCTTTAATTATTGTTCTGGATTGAAAAATCCCGTTCTGGAGGTGGTTGAAGTAGAAATTGTCGGGTTGACGGAGATATTTGAGATGCCATTGTTGTTGAGCAGAGATGACAGAAGCAGGGCAGCAACCGAAGGCGCCGTTGTTGAGTCGGGCAACGGCAGGGTCGTGGTGAGAGAACTCGGATTCAATCTCGGAGTCAGTGATGAAAGGTGAAGAAGAAGGAGGGGAAGAGAGCTTCAGCTTTTTGGGAATGTGGGAAACGGCGGAGCCGTTGGTGTGATTTTGGTCTTCCTGGCCTTGAATGTGATTACTGTGGCCGTCGGAGGCCATTGGAGTTTGAGGAAGGGGCAGATTTCTGGGATTAATAAACAAAGGAGATTGCCAAATATAAACAACAGAGTTGAACCTTACAGTTTAAACAGATCTAAACTCAATGTCTGCGATCACCCTCTTTTCTTCTTCTCTGCACACGCCACGCTTCTGGACACACCATAAAGTCAAACGGTTTTTCATTGGACAGTATATTTATAGTATAGTATATAATATGCACGTGTGTGTGGTCATTGGGATGGAGAGAGCCAGGAGAAAACTCAAAAACTAGTAGCTGCCAATGGTAACATTGTTAGTTTTCGCTGGACAGTGTGTGTATAGGTGGGAATGCGGGCTGGGGATTTAGACGGGGTGGGCTACCGGTCTGGCCATCTGGCGGCTGGCCAATTTTTTTTTTTTTAAATTTCACTTTTTTTTAAAAAAATCTATCATCTTTCTTTTTCACCCGCTTATATTACATTTCTTTTTTTTATACATTTATATTATAAAGTCAATTTCATTTTTATTTTTCTTTTTTTTTCATCTATTCACATCACAAAACCAAGGAACGAAAAACCGGACCGGTCAATGAACCGGTCAGAGCACAGGTTCAAGGGTTAATGGGTCAACCGGGGTCTAACCGGTAGTTGAACCGGTCATATTAAAATATTATAATTTATTAGTAATAATATACATTAATATATTTTTAAAATTCTATATATAAAAATAAAGATTTTTAGAAAAACAAAAAGCTTAAAATCTATTAGTATTAGTTATAATGCTTATACTTATGCAATTATATCTCATTTCCAATAATTATTATATCTTTTTAAATAATTTTTTTCATTATCTTCTTCAGTTTTTTTTATTTGTTCTTTTTTTACATATTTTTCTTTTCATTTTAGTCTTCAACCTTCCATTTTCCCCTCAAAAAGCAAAAAAAAAATTTAAAAATAAAAAAAACGAAACCGGTTCGACCACCAGTTTTACCGGTTCTGACCAGTCGAACCGGTTTCAGACCGGTTCAACCGGTCGAACCGGCCGTCCGGTCCGATTTTTTGTTTTATGCACAAAACTATATAAACACATATTTTTTAAATTTAATAATAGTAGAATAAATAAATATAATATGAAAATAAGTGTCAAATAAAAAATATGGGGAATTAATTAAACACATCATCAAAGGAAAGAAGATAAGGGATAATAAGAGGGCATTTGAAGAGAAAAAAAAAAAAATTTTCACAGGTTGGCGGGCTGGCCCCACAACCCGCGGGCGAGCCCGCACCAAGCCCGTTTAGCCCGAATTTAAACGGGCTGCCGAAACCCGCCTCCCACCAGTCCGCCCCATTTTATCGGCTCTAAGTGCGCGCGCGTGTGTATATATATATATATATATATTATTTTTGTGCACTGCTGAGCCCATGGTTGATGATTGTTATGGTTTTCAGATTCATTCTCCATTTACTCGATTATTCCCAGTCGTTTTATAAACTTATCATTACCATTTGGTGACTGGATGCTGTATCCCCGTTTATTAATTATTCACAGCGGTGACACTGACACACATTCTTTTTCAAATAAAAATAATGTGAAAACTTGGTTTTCTTAAAGCAAGTATTCTACTAGTTATGTCTGAGGCGCAGTCAGGGTTCACCTTTTCTAGTTACCAATTGGAGTTGCAGGTAGGGTGGGAATAGATAGTTTTTCATAACTTGAAACCAATATTCAAATTCTTGCTTCTTATTGGGCCATGCCTGAGCTCACCATTCATGCCCTATCACAACACTCGTCTCTGAGTATGCTAAATCCATTTCATTCTTTATCCGTTAACACATGGTAAATTCACCAAGTGCTTGTAAAGAGGCTAATTTGTTTGAACTTTCCTTTAATTTCTCTGAATTCTTAATTCTGGGATATAAAATAAATGACCAACTGGCGTTGATTGTAGCGAAATAGGCGTTGATTTCTTAAGTAAAAACATGGAGTTCAAGTCTATGTGAATATATAGAGTTCTCTTGAGTAAGTTATCTCAAATTAGGCCGGACAATATTCAAATTTAACTTGAGATAGGTAGCCTTGTACAAAAATATAAAATTAATGACTTCTCATTCTTTGTTTTGGGTAGCAACAATTAGTGAGTGTTTGTAATAGTTTATTTTTGGGAAATAGGCACTTATTACGTAAGTCGAGACAAAACTCCTCTCACATACTTACTTTGCATACCGTGAATCACGATTTATAAGCACTTATTGCCCAAAAATAAGCTATTCCAAACGAACACTTAATAAGCAACAATACGTTTAAATCTATAATGTAAATAAAATTGGGGAAAATTGAAATTGAATCCCCCTGACTTAGAACGAAAAAAGGTGAATACAACATTGTAGCATATAACTTAAATTAATCGAATGGTTAAAAATAAAGTTGAGGAAAATTAAAAAAATGCAAACTGAGGGTATCCAGATGGGATAATAATTCAAAAAGAATTTTAAAATTACAAAATCACAAATTAAACATTTCTCGTAAAATAATTATAAATTATTTATCAAATATCATCAATTATTTTATCAATTTTTGATAACAAATCTGATTTTAAATTTTACAATTTTAAAGTTTTTTTCTGAAATTTTCCCTACCCAAATTCTCTGATTTGGGTAGCAAACATAAATGCAAATTAAATCTATCCGTATAAATGCAGAAAATATAAAATCCGAAAAAAAAAGGGGAAACTTACCATTCATGTAAAGGAAAACCCTAATATATAGGAACGATGGTCTCTCTTCCTATTACTTATTATTACACACATGCAAATCTTGAACACATATATAGACATTGCGCGGCAGGGTTACCAGACAACAGGAGGTATTTATATACTGTGTCATTATATTTCTAAGCATTACCATGGCGCGCGAAACTCCATATTCAACACGACTTCAATGCTTAATTTTTTTGGCGATGATCGCGACGCTGTTCATTGCCGTCGCCGTCTTTATGGTCCTGTTTCTGCTTCCTCACTCTCCAAAACTCCAAGTCGTTTCTCTTAAGACCTCTCCAATCATTTTTACGCCCTTAGCCTCTAACCACCCCTCCACCCTCATGTCTGCCACGTGGAACCTCACTTTCATCGCAACAAACCCTAACAAGAGGCTGCAACTTTACTTCACGGACGTCAACGTCGCTGTTTACTACCAGCGGCTCATCCTCTCTTCTCAAAAGTTGAAGTTTTTCAAGCAAACCGAAGAAAGCGTAGTTGTGGCGCAGGTTTCTGTTACTAACTCTGTTGTCTTAAGTAACCAGAGCGCGGCGGCAATGGAGAAGGATGAACTGGAGGATCTTTCTATTAATTTTATCGTTAGATTTAGGGGTACTGTTAGGGTTTATGTTGGGACGTCCATGGGTATAGACCATGCACTTTCTATTGACTGTGACGACGTCAAGGTTGTTTTCTCACCCCAAAATGGTACCGGCAGTATGCTGGACCCTACCAGAAAATGCTACAGTAATAATCTTATATTCTAGTCTAGGTTTTAATTTTTTTTAAAAAAATTCTGAAATCCAGTTCTCTGTGTCTTTTTCTTTTGATGAACAGTTCTCTATCCGCCTTTGATTCAAATTCAATTAGTCGGGAATTCTAAGCTCTACCGTCGCATTATAAAAAGACAGCCTTTTCACGTTGATTATTATTTTGGAATTATTTTCTGAGGATCCTGTGGGTAACATACGAGTAGGGCTGTGCAACGGATGGGCGGGGCTACCCCACAGCCCGCCTGTTTATCTTTACACAGTTACGGGGCACCCGTACCCGTGTCTCTACCCGTTTAACCCGTAAAAAACGGGTACGGGTTTTATAAACGGGTACGGGGGGCAACCCGTGGAAAAAAACCTGAACCTTTTTCAAAAACAGTGATATATGAAACCCGTGAAAAACCTGGATTAAAATACCATTCATAAAAAAAACAGCAAGCATGAAATAGCAATGCCAGGTGACAGCAGCAAGCATGAAACAGCAAATGTATCATTCAATTTACTACAAGTGTATCTTCACAGAACACAGCAATGAACACATCAACAAGTGTTCTAGCATATTATCGAGCAATATAATAAAATCAAACATTGAACACAGCAAACTCGATATCAATGAATATAATAAAATCAAACATTGAACACAGCAAACATAAAATTGAGCCAGGCCTGAAACAGAACAAAGCATTATATCTTCACAGAATAAGGCCAAAAAACTTGCAAATCTAACAAGTGTTCTTGCAAAACGCCTCAAACAGATGAACATATCACTTCTAAACGTTATGGAATTAGTAAAACGCCAACAAACATGAATAAAGTGGATGATTTCTCAAGAAAGACCTAGATTTCAAGTAGAAAACCCTTACAGATTTTAGCTCTTGCTGATGGGAATTGGGAACTGGGAATGAGAGCGAGGTTGGGGCCGTGAGAGTGAGTGCGTGCATCTACCTTTCAGGGCTCCCAGCGTTTTGAAATCAAGGTCTGTGGCTCAGGGCGATTGCGATCGAGAAGGAGCACTGGAGCAGGGAGGGCCGGACCGCCGGAGGGACTGCTGGACCTCGACAGGGTGTGGCCGTGTGGGAGGTAGTGGGAGTCTCGTGATTGCGGCGCACAGGGAATCGCTTGTCGTGTCTCAGCCGTCGGGGACTCGATCTCGGGGCGTGGTGCAGTCGTGCGGCGCGGAGTGGGGGCCTGGCCGCCTGGGGGGTCTGTCGGGCTCGGGGGAGACGGGGAGTGAAGCACCGTGCTGGTGTGGTGTGGTGTTTGCGAATTGGGGATTTGGGGGGGGGGGGTTTGTGCGAATTGCCAATTGGGGTCTAAGTTTGACGCAGACGCGGAAAAAAAAATATACACCCAAACGGGTAACGGGCGGGAACGGGTTACCCGTGGCCAAACTTGTTCCCCGCCCGTTATGTTTAAACGGGTACGGAGAAACCCGTTTCCCATTCCAGGCCATACACGGGCGGGCCTAAACAGGGAAAATTCCGAGGGTTGCGGGCGGACGGACGGGTTGCAGGCGTTTTGCTCAGCCCTACATACGAGGACTATTTTGCATGCTACCTCTTGCAATTAAAAATGAATAAATTTGTTGTCCTGAAAAATACATGCACTTAGTGTTGTAGTAATTGATTCACTATCAATTAAATTTATTGTTTTTATTAATTTTCATTTTTTAACTAAAAAAGTTTAAAACAAAATCAAATATGTGTATGATGAACGGACAGTGGCAGATTTATCCGTGCGCACACCGGAAAGAAACAGGCATTGGAAGATTTTATATCTTCAAATTGAAATAATAATTTGTTGACTGAACAAGAAAATTAAGATTAATTTTCATATCATCCTTTATCTCCACCTCATCACTTCTTTCAGAAGATAGAAGGAGAGAGGAAAGGAAGTGTTAGATGGAGATAAAGTTAAGAGGTAGAGAAAAAGAGTTTGGTGGAAATTAATTTTCCTTGCCAGATCAGCAAATTATAATTCTAAGTTATTTCTTAATCATCTACGTAATCCTCTATGTCAATATTTTCAGTCAAAAAATTTAAACAAATGGCCAACTAACGGTCAATATGTATTTTTACATATATTTTAGAAGTTTATAGTTATTTTTACCCTTTAAAAAAGTATTTGTATTGAGTGCACTTTTGAAAAAATCCCATATATATTTTTTGCACCTTAACCTTAAAAACTTCAAACAAACAGTCCATATATAATTTTACATCTATTTTGGAAATTCAGTGGGACGCACTTTTAGAAAAATCTCGGATATTTTTGCACCTTAACCTTAAAATAAATTTATGAAATTTTGGCAACTAAAAAATTGATGCAATTATCACTTATCATAAATCATCCCATCAACACATTTCAGTTAACGCAGATTGATTCCCACTCTTAATTACTCAATAAAAATTTATATACTAATTTGACTTGATCACCGAAATTATCATAATCATTATTTTGCATTGGTTTTAAAATCAACAACAAAATAATAAAAAAAAAACTGTCTCGTTTTTTCTAAGATGGTTAAATAATTTTCAGGGGTTTCCAAATATTTCTAAATTGGAAAGGATTAAGGGAGAATTGCTAAAAAAGACATCATTGACAACTTATTTGCTAAATGAGACCTGTAAAGGTATCTTGCACATGGAGGGAAGACATTTGCACACGGAGGGAAGATTTCTACACATGTAGGGAAGATTTCTGCACACGTATAGGGAAGAATTTTGCACACAGGAAAGATCATCTGCACATTAGGGAAGATATTCTGCACACATGGAAAATAATCTGCACGCGAATGTCCCATTTGACAAATAAGTTGCCAATGAGGGATTTTTTCACAATTTTTCCAAGGATTAATTGGAAAGCACAAAACTGAAAACCCTAAGCAATATTGAGGTTATTGGGGGTGAGAGTAATAGCACAAAACTGAAAACCCTAAGCATTTGAGCTTCTAGATATGGGCCAGAATAATGAGGTTATTGGGGGTGAGAGTAATATTGGTATATCTCATGTACAAGAGCAAACTTGTCAACAGGATATGCAACAATGTCATTTCGGAAACCCAGCAATGATATCGTCAATGTCACCTAAACCAATCTTGGAACAAGAGAATATTGTAGTTGAGCAGAACCAGTATGAACTGATTGACGATGGATGGGGCTCCAATGAGGTGTCTAGCGGGGACCAACTGGGTGGAGATGTTGCAATGGAAGTCCCTGAATCAGGCTAGCAATTTCCCTATCTTTGTGTTCTATAGATTTCTTTTATCTTTTATGGATATTTTATCATGGAATTATAGAGGCACAACCTCACAACATTTTCCACATATAGTTAAAGACGTGATACAGGATAGGAATGTTAAAATCCTTATCCTAAGTGAAACGCATGTCAGTGGGAAGAGAGCACACAAAATTATCCGAAAACTTGGCTTCAATACATGGATACGATTGGAGGCCACGACTATGTTGGGGGAATTTGGATATTATGGAATGCGAAAGAACTTAATGTGCAGTGCATAAATTCTTCTACTCAAGTGGTTCATGTCAGGATTAAACCAATTGATAATTCAAGTGAGTTTATTCTATCTAGTATCTATGCCAAACCAAATTGCATGTTGAGACAAAAGTTGGAATGATCTGGAGAATTTCAGTACCTCAATTACAGCTCCATGGCTTGTAATAGCATATTTTAATGCGTATTTATCCGAGGAAGATAAACGGGGTGGAGCTAAGCCTAACTATAGGTCTATGAGACAATTTAGAGAATGCATTATGCGATCACAATTGATGGAGGTTGATGTCGTAGGAGAAAAATTTACATGGGAGCGGGACTTGCTTAAGGAGAGAATTGATTGGGCCTTTATTAATTCAGAGTGGAATCAGGTTTACCCCTTCTCTAAGGTGCATCATTTAAGCAGGTTTGGGTCAGACCACAGACCTATTCTTCTTCCTCCATCTCCTGTGATGGAAACCCATAGACCTAAACTAGCTTTTAGATGCCAGGCTGCTTGGTGTTTAGAATAAGGCTTCGATGAGGTGGTTCGACAAAGCTGGGAAGGAGACCAGTGGTCTGAGAAAATTAGCAATTTTACTCATGAGGGCTTGGATTGGAACAGGAGGAAGATTGGTAATATTAATGAAAAGAAAAGGAGGCTGCTCAGGAGGATAGAAGGAGTAGAAAGAGCGAAAAGAAGGCATGATAGTCAATATCTTGTCTAAATAGAAAGAGAATCATGGAAAGAATATAACAAGGTGTTAGTATAGGAAGAGCTACTATGGTACCAAATATCCAGATGCAGCTGGCTCAAATGAGGAGATAAAAATAGTAAATTTTTCCATTTAACAGTTATGATAAGACGTAGAAGGAATAGGATTGAGGCCTTCAAGAACGATAATGGAGTGTGGATTTATGATCAAGATGAGCTGAAGTCTATCACCTTGAACTACTATAAAGAGCTTTTTAAGAGTGAGGGTTCTACAGTTCCTCCGTTGGTCACTAGGAGTGAATTTCCACACTTAACTGCGGAGGAGAGTAATGGTCTCCACTCGAGCGTAACAAAGGAGTAAATAAAAAATGCCACTTTTGACTTGGGAGCATTCAAGGCTCCAGGGCTGGATGGAATACAATCGATTTTCTATCAAGAGTATTTGGAACTTGACAGGGGATTCAATTTGTAAATTGGTGGATGACTGCTTTGACAATCCTACTAAAATCATAGAGGTCAATGATACCAACATCGTTCTTATACCCAAGATGGAGAACTCTCAATTGATTATGGATTTCAGGCCGATTTCTCTTGGTAATGTCAGTTATAAAATCATTAATAAAATAATTAGCAGGCGCTTATGAGGTTTAATGGATAAACTAGTGAGCCGACATCAATGCAGCTTCATTACTAGAAGACAAAGTAGTGGCAATATCATTATTGTTCAAGAAGTCATCCATTCTATGAAGACTAGACCTGGTCCTAATGGTTGGATGGAAATCAAGGTGGATATGGAAAAAGCATATGACAGACTTAAGTGGCCATTCATACATGATACGCTCAGGAATATTGGCGTAGAAGGGAAACTATGTGACATCATTTTGGCTTGTATATCATCTCCATCTTTTAAGGTTCTATGGAACAGGGAAGCTACAAGATCTTTCAGCTCGTCTAGAGGAGTGCGATAGGGAGATCCTATATCTCCATATATCTTTACCTTATGCATTGAGATATTAAGTCATATTATCATAGATGCACTTAAGGAAAGTGACTGGATCCCTATCAGCTAAATCAAGGAGGTCTAAAGCTATCTCATCTATTTTTCACCGATGATCTTATTCTTTTTGGTGAGGCTTCCGAAAGACAAGTACAAGCAATTCTGAATTGTCTTAAGAGATTCTGTGAAGCATCAGGGCAAAAGATGAACAGGAGTAAAACCAAAGTGTGCTTTTCTAAAATTGTCCATGCGTCTAGAGCTCTTAATTTGAGTCGAAGTATGTGAGTTGGATTGACTAGTGATCTAGGGAAATATTTGGGAATACCTCTGATTCACAAGAGAACTTCTAATGTTCTTTTCTCGCCTATAATGGATAAAACCCGCAAAAGGCTCTCGGGATGGAAACGAGGATGTTTGAACCTAGCAGGGCGGACTACTTTTATTAGATCAGTACTCATGGCACTCCTAAGCTACCACAAGCAGACGATGCTACTTCCAAAAAGGTTAATCAAGGATCTGGAAAAGAAGAGTATGGGATTTTTATGGGGAGATATCAAGGATGAGAAGAACCTACACTTGATCTCGTGGGATAAAATTATAAAAGATAAAAAAGGAGGAGGATTAGGAATACGAGATCTAAGCAAGCAGAATGAGGCTTTTATAATGAAATTATGCTAGCAACTGTTAACCAACAAAGAGGCTTTTTGGACTCAGGTACTCAAAGCCAAATATAAATGTGGTCAGGAGCATATGCCTGAGATTTGTAAGAAGAAAGATTCCTTTGCCACGTGGAGAGGAATATGTGCTGTGTGGGAGCAGTTCCATAAGGGTGTAGGTGTTAAAATTAGGAATGGTCATCATACGTCCTTTTGGTTTGAGAATTGGTCTGAGATCAATAGGCCTTTGATTGAACTAATTCTTGGATATGAAGCCTTTGCGGACAGGGAAGAAAAGGTGATTGATTATGTGGACCTTTCAGGTGAATGAGATGTGAGCAAATTTGGCAGGTGGTTTTATCCACGCATTATTGATCGGATTGTGTGTGCTCACCCACCTCATAAGGAGAGAGAAGAGGATAAATTTTATTGGAAATCGTCATTTGACGGTCGATTTTCAGTTAGTTATGTATATCACTTTCTTTTTGCAGGTACCCATCGGGCGAGAGAACCATTCTATAGGAGCTTGTGGAAATGGAATGTTCTTGAGAAGATCAAGACTTTTATGTGGTTAGTTGCGCACGGGCAAGCTCACACAGCATAACTACGGACCTAAAGAGGACTCAATGATTCAGTCAATTGTCCTTTCGAGTGTAACCAAGCGGAAGACTCGATGCATTTGCTAAGGGATTGTGTCAATGCTAGGGAACGATGGATATCTGTAGTGAAGCCAAACATGTGGGCTACTTTCTCTACCTTGCACGGCATGGAATGGATTCAATGGAATTTCAAGAATGAAGTTGGCAAAGATTTCAACAAGAAGGTACAATGGACTACACTATATGGATACATTTGCTAGGATATATGGGTCTCTAGATGTATGAAGTTATTTGGAGAAGAAGCGGATGGAGAATACAGAAATGCCAGTTCCAGTCTATGTCACGCTAGCTGGGATAAAGACCTTATCTCGCATTGCCAATTCTACACTCATCAGGTCTTAACTAGTATGGCAGTGGAAATTAGACGGCAAGGCTACATTAATCTGGAAGTCGATGGTTCAATCTTGGATTCTGGGCAAAGCGGATGTGGTGGCTTAATTCGAGGAGACGAAGGACAGTGGATTGGAGGCTACATGTGCAAATTGACCTCGGTCCCCCCAACCGTAGCGGAAATAATTACAATAATTCAAGGCCTACAAATTTGTTGGAGCAAAGGATTCAGGAGTATTATTTTGCTTACCAATAGTATTGAAACTATTAATTTTCTTACAAGAGGATGTGACTCAAACCATCCTTTCTATTACATTATAGTTGATGCTAGATTGTGGCTGGCCAAGAGCTGACAGGTGTTGATTTGTCATATACCCATGGATAACAATACTCTTGCGGACTACTTAGCTAAGTCTGCCCATAACATTATGGAGAATTTTGTGTTTTTTGATCATCCACCACCTTCATACCGACAAGCCGTTGATGATGAAGGATAATAAGCCCATGCTAGGTTTTTTATTGTAATTCGCAATATGTGCTAATGTAATCCAGTTTCTAGTAAAAAAAAAACTAAGCAATTGAGTTATATACCGAACAAAGTTTTTTTTTTGGGACAATATATACTGAACAAAGTTTGAAACATGGTTATTCCAAGCCGCGCAATGTTGCGGAACCAAAACGTACTATCGGGTTTATCCATTGACTTGTACAACAAAGTTTGAAACAGCATCAATTTTGAGATCCCAACGTCGAACTAAGCATGAGCAAATCACTCAAGGCCATATAATGAATTATCAGATGCACGCATTACACACCCACCAATGTATGTGAAACCATTAGCAATGCCATATGCTTTACTTTCAAATCCTACCAAAACAACACAGCAGCAAATAACTTATTCTGTCAATTTAATTAGGGAAGGGGTACGAGTAATTTAATCTCGGCCCTACTACTTCTTCTGGTCATAAGCAGATATATTCTGCGGCTCGCATTCAGGGCTAAACAACCGAACCAACAAAGCAGTGCTTGAACTAACAGTTACAGCTCCACATGCTGCCCAACGAAGACTCCTGGGAACTGTAATTCGAGGACCTGCATATCCGAGTCCAACAAGTAAGAACACCCACTAACTACTTCAAGAGAAAACTTGTAGCTTTTCACACGTATAGCAAAGTCAGGTTGACTGGAGTAAAAGGGGAGAGCCAAATACTTCTGATATATAGGGGAAAGCACCGCACATTGAACCTATAGCAACCTAATTGTATTGCCTTCTTTTTTTTTTGAGTGAAAACTGGAATTCATTAAGTTTCAACCAGGAAGACTTAATACAAACTCAAACTAGAAATAAGGGAATAACCCTATCCCTCATCAACGACCGTCTCCAGTAATGAAGGTGGTGGTTGTTCAAAGAAAACAAATAGCCCCGTACTAGTGTGACCCAACCTAGCAAGGTGGTCAGCATCCCTGTTATGTATTGCCTTCTTTGAGCACCAAGAAACTTTACCACACCAGCATGCATATAATGAAACAAAAGTGACAAGTTAAAGGCTGCTACGGCCTCAAGGAATCTGCCACCTGGGACTTGGGAGATGGAAAAGCGAAACATCTAGTCACTTGACCAAAACGAACTGATGTAGATTTTAGGGTGATTAAAATAGCTTTCCGAATGACCAGCGCCTACTGGCGCAGTGGTCACTAGAGTGGCCTTAGGTTAGGCCACTTAACCCCCCCCCCCTCACGGGTCGCCAGATGTAATCCAAAAAAAAAAAAAAAGCTTTCCGAATGCTGTAATTACTTCAATAAGCAGAAAAAGAAACGCTGTAATCACTATAACAATAAAACCATCGTTATGAAAGAACTAAAACAGCTGGT
The DNA here is from genome assembly GCA_963210345.1 of Inga oerstediana. Taxonomy (NCBI): domain Eukaryota; kingdom Viridiplantae; phylum Streptophyta; class Magnoliopsida; order Fabales; family Fabaceae; genus Inga; species Inga oerstediana. The sequence continues at coordinate 2,457,186 of OY723401.1, forward strand.
CAAGCCGTAAAGAGCGCCAGAACATATACTTTCAAGCTGGAAAAAGGTAAGATAATCAGGAATGGAATTAGGAAGAGAAAGCAATGAAATGAAAAGCATAAATTTACTTTAGAATACATCGTACCCAACGGAAGTTAAAATTTAGCAAGAAAATGTTGGTTTTAATAAATTAGGTTGAAAAAAATGCATATAGAACAACAAAAGGCCGACCGCAAATAGTAGAACAAACCGTAATGCAGACGGCAGAGAATCCAAAATGCTAATCCTCCACCAACACTAAAAATTCCAGCTGTCTGTCTCATGAGTCTGGAACAGGGTTTTGCATCAGACCTCATCAGCTCCCCATCAGAAAAGCCAAAGAAACGCCTCAACGACATTATATCGATCAATTACCTGACACAACTCCAAATCGATCGTCAAAATACCACACAATCACAGTCCTAGGCTACAGTAGATACAAAAAGACAAGCTAGTAATAATCACAGGGATAATTCAGTCGGCTTGTAAGTCAAAGTGAGCAAACTACGAGGTTTGGCATTTCATCGAATAGTTGAACGGCACTCTAGAAAACCCCGAGTGGGTAAAAGAATGCGCAAGAAAAATAGAAGAAGAAAAAAATCAAGTAAACAATGAGTTCCATACCTCTTCGGTCTGTATGATAGGCAATTTCTTTGAACTTTCCCTGGAAATATGAGTGAAAAGTGAGGTGGAAGCTGTCGTTTTTGGTGAAGGAATGAAGATGGGAGAATCTGGAAAAAGCCTATGGTGAGAGCAGAGGAAAATCGACGGGAAGGTGGTGAATGAGAATGAAGAAGGCGATTATGGTGGGTTGTGATTTCGGCGGAATAAGGCAGTAATGGAGGAAGGGAAGAGGATGACAGTGGTGGCTGAAACAGTGATGAAGGAGCGAGAGAAATCGACAATGATGAGATGGTGACGATGAGAGACAGATTCCGACTGTGGTGACCGTGGAGATCGACGCCGTGGACGGTGGTGGTGTGAGCTTGGTTCTCCCCCTCTTCCTCTCGGATTTCCTCCTCTCTTCTCCGTCTTTCTTCCCTCAATAGTCTATTCGAGTCTCACGGCCTCAATGATGAAGGTTTCGGTGATGATGTGAGTGAGGATCGAGGGGGTCGACGGAGGTGGTGGTGCTTGGTGAAGTCGTTCGAACCTCCTCCTTTCTTCGTCTGAGTCGCCGCTCTCCTCTCTTTCGGTGATGATGTGAGTGAGGATCGAGGGGGTCGACGGAGGTGGTGGTGGACGGTGAAGAGGGAAGAAAGTGATGGTGGTGGTGCTTGGTGAAGTCGTTCGAACCTCCTCCTTTCTGCGTCTGAGTCGCCGCTCTCCTCTCTTTGGCAAGCAGAAGCTTTCCGACCTAATTCTCCAAGCAAAAACGCTGCAGTTTCACTCAAGGGTCCTTCATTGCAATTTTCAAAAGTTCAGGGTCCTTTTCTGTAATTTTCTCTAATCCTTGAATGTCATTTTCTAAGTTCGCCAAGTTGCTTCCCAAATTCCCATTATACAAGATTACAAGGGAGCATCAAAAAGTTCGGGAAACAATTTTATGAATAAATTAATAATTTTTTGAACCAAAAAAAAAAAATTTATTATCATTTTATTTTTAATTAAACTTAATTCAATATAAATGTCCCTAACTTAAATTAATGTTAAATTATACGATAATGGTATAGAAAATATATTAAATTTACATATTAATAGTGAAATAGCGTATAAAATTATGGTATGATCACTCTCTTACTCAGCTTTCAGAATGAAGGAGATCCACCTTATGGCAAAAATGGATTGAGAGTTCAGCGACAGGGTTGAAGGCTGTGAGAGGGGGTTGTGAAGGAGGACAGGTATATGTAGCAATAAAAAACCCCTAGAAGAGAAGTAAATGTGATTAAATTAATTGAAGGTAGGCGATGTTCACTATATTTTGTAGAAGAAATAATCCAAAATTTCAATCCACAATCAATGGGAGAGACAACAATATATCAAATGTAAGCGTCGATTGAGTAATATGTGATTAAAGAGCCAGGTGCATATGGAAAAATGGTTGTGAGTGGGCAATTCAAGTGCCGCTCCCTATTCAAGCATGCCTCCATCCATTCCTCAGACAAAACTACTCAATCCTCCCCCATCGCTCTACATATAGATGATTTACCTTTAAATTAGTTTTCTTTGGGTTAAAACAATTTTTTGCCTTCTGGATTAAACGCATGAGGGTAATTAATGGCTCGCCTTGCCCAATATTAGTATGACTTAGGAGGAAGGGAGATTTTGCCATACCCTTAAATTGTGAGTGAGCCCAACCACTTTCCAAAAATTTATGTGTCAAAAAAAATGAAAGTAAAATTGAAGCACAAAGGATTGTAATAAACATTTTCCACCTCATACAAGTGTCTACTACTTTTTTTAAAAAAATATTTTACCTCAAGGAGGAATTTCAGTTGAAAATTTAATAATACTTCCTTTCGTCTTTAGCAGAAGGCTTGTTTGTGGAGTTGATTTTGGTGATAAATATTTTTCATATTTATCATTCTTTTTAATATACTCCTATTGATATACACCCTCAATAATAATGAAGGAGGATGGGGAGTGAAAAAATTAAAGAATACGATTAGAGTGTTTTAGAAAATATCTACACGTTATATTAACTAATATAACTAATTTATTTAAGTTAATTAAATTAGGTAAATAAGCTTTAAATTAAAATCGAAGAATGATTTAGTGGTATTGATAATTAGCCAAATGGAAAGAAGAATCTTTAGTGAAGAATGGATATATGTAGGGGTGTTAAAAATTCGGGACGGGACCGAGATACCATAATCCAGGTTCCCATCCCAGTTTTTGGCTAGGCAGTCCAGGTCCCGATGTGGTTTTAGTAGTATTGGGATGGGACTGGGAAATTCCGGCTTTTTCCCAAAAATAAACTTATATAATATCATTATATCAGTTACATTTTCAATATTCTATTATTTAAAGAGATCATTTAACAACTAATAGGGGCATAATAATTACACAAATTGATCTAGAGTTGACGAAAAGCATTTCATCATAATCATCTTTGTTGTTATCTTTATACAATATATAATTAGAATTAGTGTCACGATATATGCACCTTAACTCCAACTAAATAAGTGATACGCATCTTATTAAAGGATAACTTAATTTATGGTGTAAAAAATATAAAAATAAAATGATAACTTAATTTATGAGAAATAAGAAATAAAAAAATCAGGACCGAGACTGGGATCATGATCTCAAGGATAATACCGATTTTAGTCACGGTTTTGGTCCTAACATGTCCCTGTCCCGGACAAGAGGGAGGTTAGATTTCATGATCAAAATATCTGGGCGGGACACTTTCAACCATATAGGTAACATGACTAGCTATGTTTGGAATAGTTGTTTTTTGGAAAATAAATTCTTATTACGTAAATCGAGATAAAACTCATCTCATATATTTACCTCATATACCGTAAATTACTATTTATAAGTACTTATAAATAAAAATAAACTATCCCAAACGAACACTTATAATTTTATACAAGTTTGTGTAAATTTTTAAAAGGTGATGCATTAATCTTGCTCATGATACATCACAAAAGGGCCTCCTTGAACAATTGGTTCCGAACTCAACAAACAATTTTCATGATTCCGGGTCTGTTTCTGCCTACGGAGCCGCAGTTCCTAAATGCCAAACGGGACCTTAAGCCGGTCGATGGATATGTTTGGCCCAAACCCAATGAAGCTAATATTTGAGCTTGGGAGTTTAAATTGAGTGATATTACTCATATCAACTTATCTTGCTATCTTTTGTTTTTTGTTTTGAGCAAAACTCATCTTGCCATCTAATTTTCAGAGATGATACAGTGATATTACTCATATCAACTTATCCCCCCCCCCTCTCTCTCTCCCTCCCTCCCTCCCTCCCTCCCTCTCCCCGCGCGCGCGCGCAAAACTTATCTTGCCATCTAATTTTCAGCGATGATATAAACTAATAAAAATTAGACTTGTCGAAATTATCAGAGGCTCATGTTTTGAGATTGATTTAAAGATGGAGGAAAATAAATCTGTAAGAATTTTGGGTTTATTTGGAATCCGATTGACTAGCTAAAGTACCCACACAAAACCGAAGTACTGATAGGGATCCCGATTATATTACACGGCAACTACATCATAGACAGGAAGAGAAGAAAACTTTTTTATGAGCGAATTTTTTTTAGAGGGAGAATAGTACTATTTGGTGTGTTATATAATTAGGTTTCTCCCTTAATCCCACACCCTATATATATAGTGTACGTACGGTCACATATATACAACTCTTGAATGTATGATTATATGGCAATAGATATAACCTTTAAATCATAAAGGATATCTCTCTCTATAACATGTGTCTCTTCATGATAGCCACTCTTGAATCAGGCTTGGACCCTAATCCACCAAGATAAACTAATAAATTGCAACAATATCTTGTGTTACAAGATAAAATTTTTCTTTATTTTCGACATAATAAACAATTTATTAATCCATTGTTAAATATTCCTATGATTCATGATATTCGTGAATAATTTAAAACGAGGTAAATAGGGGGGGTCCAGGCAGATGTACAACTCAAAGTCAATTTTTATCAATCTCAAATAACAGTAATTACATACACCAATAGCCGAAGTTGAAGGAAAAAAAGAAAACACTCAAAAGCAGCTAAACAGGCCTAAGTGCCAAACACACTAAAGTTGTGTTTGGTTGGAGATTTTATAAAATTAAGTTAGATTGGGGGAGGGTTAGAGATTAAAAATAGGTGTTTGATTGGAAGGAGGTAGGGTTGGGTATGAGAGGTTTTTTTGTCCTCTAGTGGTAACCTCCCCCACTTTACAAAACCTTCAAATTTGAAGTTTATTCTAGGTGAGAGAATTTTTATGTCAAATTAGGACTAAATTGCCCATGTCAATTTTTTAAAATTCCAACACTACCCTCCTCCCTTGTAAAAGTCGTACATCCTTCCCCAGTTCATTTTCTTTCATTCCTTCTCCCGCGCGAAATCGGACCCGATTTTCCTCCTTTGCACCTTTGCAAAGGAGGCTCCGTTGCACAATCTGGGCCGTTGGATCATATCTCAACGGTCCAGATTTAATGTATTATAAAAATATAATAATTATATTTTTATAATACATTAAATCTGGACCATTGAGATATGATCCAACGATCCAGATTGTGCAGCGAGCCTCCTTTACAAAGGAGGAAAGCCCAATCCCGCGAAATCCCATTTTCTCTTGCTTATTCGCGCGCTCTGCAGTTGAGCGTTGTCTCCGACCGGTCCTCCAGCCTCCGTCGCCGCCGACTGCCTCAGTTGCCACCGTCATTGATCGTCGAAGGTAGCTGCCGGTCCATTTGTCATATAGATCGAGTCGACTCCTTCACCACACTGCTCCTCCAACGTCATCTCGAGTCCTGTAGATACAGCCGCAGCCGCAGCTGCCTCCTCCTGCTCTGTCGGTTGCTCGTTCGTTCAGGTAAGATTATTTTCTATGATGATTTTTCTGTTGGTTGCTCATTCATTGGGATAGATCAAGGATTTTGTTCTTCCCTGTTTTGATTTAGCTTTTTTGGAATATGCTGTGTTTTACTGTGATTCCTTGTCTGAATTGGATTCCGCTATGTTATGTGATCCCTGTTTCGTTCTAACTGATTTGGGTTAATGCTTTTTTGCTCATTTGTCTATTTGTTTTGTATATTCGGAAGTCAAAACTTGTCATCTTCCCATGTATGCGAGTACATATGCATTTATATGCTTATTTTGTCTGTTTCTTTCACTGTTATTATTAATTCCCTCTGGGGAAATAGTTTCTTCATTCATTATTTTATTTTTTGCACGTCTTTTCCCTTGTATTCCTGATCTTGTGAGACCTGCATTATAATGCAGACCGTGGACAATGATCTTGCATTGAAAATATATATTAAAGCCAGAGCCACACCAAAAGTTGCTGCTGCTTTTGCTGAGAGGAAAGAATTTGACAAGATTCTGATATATTCAAAGCAGGCGATAAAATATTTTGTAACTTAATATAGTTGCGTTTTCTATTGAGAAATAATGCGTATTATTTTTTCTGGAGTATTACATAGTTTAGTAATTTGTTTTGTTACAAATGACTGATGCGTTTTTCTCTTTTAATTTGCTGAAGGTTGGATACACACCTGATTACTTGTTCCTTCTTCAAACAATTTTACGGGCAAATCCCCAAGTAATCAATTTCATTAAATGCAAATATTTGAAGCTATCATGTAGAAGCATGTTCTGTGAGATTTGTTACTTTTGTGGTGCACTTAATTTCTGTTGCAGTGAAACCTGATTAAGTTAGTACCAATCATGAATGTCAGTTAATGCTGCAAATTGGACCTTGTTTATGATGTTTGCCTATCCATATTATTTTTTATCTTGCTCGCCTCCTCTGAAAGTTTTTCTCGTTTTAGAAATTGTGTTGAATTTTTTTCACGTAGAATAATTCTAATCTTGCTTCACTGGCCTTGGTGAGAAAATTGTTGTTGGAAGATTAGTACCAGATTTGTATATATTACTTTCATTGTAGACTAGAAAAATGTGGCAACACATATGCTTCCTTTATTTTCTACTTTGTGATTCTTATATTCTACAATTCCATAATCAAACACTAACACATTATAAGTCATAGTTGTTGCTGAACTTTAACTTTTTGGAGTTGTTTGATATGTTTCAAGTGGCCTAGTATTAATTGAATGCATGTTCCTTGGTGTGTTAGATGGAGTCGGCATTTCAAAACAATTTAGTATTGCGTCTTTGATGGTTGGATTTGCGTTAAAAAGTTATAGCACTACTCACATGTGTCTTTGTCTACCTAGTTATTTGGAGGAGCCATAAAAGAACTTATAACAAGAGTTCAGAAAGGGAAAGGGTGCGTGAAGAAATAATGAGTCAAATAAGTAGTAATGAAAGGAGCCGCAATATTATCCGTATGAGTCTTAGAACTTTCCTAATATTATGTGCCTTGCTAGAAAGGGAGGGGGGATTAAAAGCCACAAGATGGTCTACTGTGGAGAACAAGTAGCAAAAACTCTTTACATATTATCCCATAGAGCAAAAAATCATGTGGTAAATTTCTTCTTTCGACGACCTGGTGAGACAATTAGTCATCATCTTCATAATATGTTAAGAGCTATTATTGAAGTAGGAGATAAGTTTGTTATACAACCTGATGGGACAACAGTCCCTCCTGAAAGTCGTGCAAATGATAGGTTTTACCTCTTTTTTAAGGATTGTGTTGGTGCCATTGATAGAACACATATGCGTGTGAAAGTATCTGGTAAGGATGTTTCTTGATATCGTGGTAGGAAAGACTCCCCCACACAAAATGTGTTAGCAGCTTGCTCGTTTGATTTAAAATTCGCATATGTACTCATTCAATGGGAAGGCACGACATCTGATTCTAGGATTATTAAAAATGCATTGGCACGAGAAGATAAGCTTAAAATACCTGAAGGTAAATATTACCTTGTGGATGCTGGCTTCATGCTGACTAGTGGATTGATTACACCTTATAAAGGAGTCCGTTATCACTTAAAGGAATATTCAGAAAGAAATCCCTCCCAAAACTATAAATAATTGTTCAATATGAGGCATTCATAGCTACGTAATGCAATTGAAAGAACTTTTGATGTTCTGAAAAAAAGATATGAGATTTTAGCTAATTCATTTGATCCTACGTACGGAGTAAAAGCTCAAACATTTATCATTGGAGCATGTTGCATTCTTCATAACTACTTGATGAGCGTTGACCCTAATGAGGATCTCATAGAAAAAGTATATCGTGAACTTGCAACTCAATTTGAGTCTGCTGATAATAGTCGTGATCGACGTGGTGACAATGATAAGGCTGCTAGGGACAATTAATTAGGGAGACTATAGCAAATGAGATGTGGATAGATTATTAAAATAGGATAATGAGACATGGTGGTAATATGCCTTAATTTGTTTGAAGTTTATGATATGATGATCTTGTTCCAAGTTTATTTCAATTTTAAGTGCTCGTGTGTTTTAGTATGCCATGGAGTGAAATAAGTTTGAAGTTTGAAGTTTGGATCTTTATGTATTGTTATTCAAGTTTGGATCTTTACTACTTGTTTATTGAAGTTTGGATCTTTATTTTTAATACTTTTATAAAAGTATGCTGCCAAAATCAATCAAGCAGAAGCAATGTTTGAATTGGATAAAGGTTATGGATGACTACCTTGTTAATGCTTTCTGGGAACAATATAAATGTGACAACAAGGTTAATGGACAGTTCACATACACAACATACTATAATATTGTGAAAGAGATTAGTGCCTTACTTGAAATTGAAATAGACAAAGATAAAATTAAGAACAGGTGGAAAATTCTGAAGAAAAAATTTCTCTCTAGTTTTTGATATTTTTAAGAATGGATTGAGTGGGTTTGGTTAAAATGCATCATCACATACGTGGGAGGCTGAGGATGAAGTTTGAGACCAACTTATGGAGGTTAGTATTTTCCATTAATCACATACTCATTAATTCTGTTACATTTTCAATTCTGTTACATATGTGCAAAATGAATGAAGGTTGAAATGCATCATCACATACTCATTAATTCTGTTACATTTCCAATTCCACAATTCTGCTATGCAATTCTGCATTTCCAATTCTGCTGTTACATTTCCAATTCTGCATCATCACATATTGTTGTGCGATTCTGCTGTCCAATTATGCAATTCTCCAATATTAACAATTGTGATTCTGCTGTCCAATTCTGCAATTCTCCAATATTTATATATAATGGCATACAAAATAGTCCTGAAGATGATAGTTATATATAATGGTTTGTCCTATTGCTGTGCACCTCAATGGCATACGAAACATCCCACAAAAAGTTGCATTTTTTTTTCAGTTCTATGACAACTTTCTGTAACACTTGTACTTAATCATTGTTTAAATTTTGCCTTTTGTAGTCCAAGCCACAAGCTACGAATTGAAGAAATGTTCCTTACCCAAACTATGACAAAATGATTTTTTTATATGGTAATGATAGAGCTTCAAGGGAGGGCACCTGTACACTTGGTGAGATGCGAAGGAGGCATCACACACTCAATGAGGCAGACTTATTTGATGCAGCCAACAACACTAATAATGTTGGTTCCCAGAATGATATAAATGTAGACAATTTTGAAGCTCTTGATAATAGCACCACTCAAGAGAACTCACTTGGTGTTGCAAGTGGTTCCTCAAGAAAGAAGCAAAGAGTGAATTCCAATAAAGAGAAAGATTCTGACCTGACTGAGCTTAAGGATGTCATGTATGAATTTGCACAAGCCATTAACGTTGGAAATCAAGCCATGATTGCTGGAAATGAAGTAATGAAAGAAGCAAATGAAATAGCTAGAGAAAGAATTCAAATAGCTAGAGAAATATCAAGAAAGCTTCCTCAATTGTCTGGGGAAGAAATCTAGAAACTGATTCAAGATTGTGGCTTTTCAACAACCACGATCACCAATATTTATAGAGTTCTTATTGGTAATGGTGGCCTACTGAGGACATTTGTTGAATGTCCCCTTCTTGCCCGTAATAACTTACTTATGGATATTGTGAAGGACTTAAAATGATTTAATTTGCTAAGTTTGCTAACCATATGTAGACTTTTGATGTTAGCAATATAGTTTGATAACCTTTTGGAGACTTTTGATGCTACAATATCTTGCTCATTGAGCAATGATTTTTGATAATCACTTGTTCACCATATGTATATTTTGAAAGAATTAGCAATATAGGATTGTGTAGTTTGCTAACTATATGGAAGCTTCAGATTTTTATGTAATGATGTAAGTTGATGTGCAACATATCTAATTATCTCTTCAATGTACAAGAATTAATCACTGTCCTACAAATTCATTTGACAAAACCAGAAGGAGACATCCTTCTCTTCTTGACTAGTCAAAGAGGAAATTGATTTTGCTTGTCAATCTCTTTATGAGAGAATGAAAGGATTAGATAAGAATATTCTAAAATTGATTATTCTACCTGTCTATAGTATTCTTCCTTGTAAAATGCAATCTAGAATAATAGATCCTGCGCCACCTGGATGGTGGCATTTGGTGATCAACTTGGAGGAGTCCATAGCTATAACCCAAAATTATGTCAGTCCATAGCTATAACCCAAAATTATGTCAGTAGGTAAGTTTCTGTACTGCTTTCTGTAGGTTTCTGAAGTTAGTTTAATTAATAGTATCCTATTGTGTAATAGATTATCAATCAACATAAACTAATTATTTTGTAACTCATATCTTTGTAAGTTGATTTCTTTGAACAAGTTGTGCTTTAATTAAAAGTTATATGGAGGAGCGTCCTAGCTCATTCAATTTGGGTTTTAAATTCACCTGTGTGATAATATGGTGTGTTCTACCTTTTGATCGTTCCATTGACTATTGAGAAGTAGTTATAGGCTTCTACATTCTTCTGTTCCTTCCCCCATTGACTTTTGTCTTTTGTTCATTGTAGACTTGTAGTAGTGATGAAATGTTTAATTTTTGGGTCGAGGTGTAGTAGCTATAGCTTCAGAGAGGTTAGAATCTTGAATTGTATAATGAGCATCAGGCAATTGTTTTGCTTGTCAGGTTTAGGATATGTTTTGGGGCTCAGTGAATTTGGTGCTTCATCATTGAAGCCAAGCATGGAAAATTTCACATTAAAGCTAAAGTTGTTATGTGTGTTATATCTCTTCTGATATGGTTGACAAATTACAATTTCTTTTCACTCTGTCATGCTTATAAACAACTTGAGAAATGATTAAAACTGGTGAAAAACTAAATGCTAAACAATTTAATGATACAACAGCTATGTAGTGTTTAATTTGGTTTCACCTTTATATTTTGCTTGTGGATTTTGTAATCCCAAATTGTGCAGGATCGAAGTTCTTTATTTGACAGAACTTACTGATGGTAATTTGTTGCAGGGGAAACTTGCTTAATGTCTTGGATTTTCTTAAAATGCCGAATGCCAGCGTGCTAGTTTCTGGAACAAGAGATCGAGTGAATTTGTATGATAAGTTTAGAAATGCTATAGAGGATTCTTTTCCTAGAATAATTGATGAGCTGACTCGGAAAGAGGAAGAGAAACAGATTCAGCAGAAGAAACTTTCCTTCTGGGATTCTGTCACAGATTCTAAAGTGGGAGCTTTTAAGTTCTCTTTCTAGGGAGGCATGAAGCACAACTCAATTTTGCTAATCTACAGTTCAATATGATAAATATTACTACCTCCTGTCCTAAATAGTCTTATATAGGACAAAGTTTATAGTGCAATTTACACTATAAACTTTATCCTATATTTAGGACCGGAGGGAATAACATTTTGATTTGTTATTTCATTAAATGTACTTTCATCTTTGTACGTTACGGAATTATCATATTCATGATGATCACCAATTCTTGGCAATCTGCTGCAGTTAAAAAAAAATGATATTCATTTAATGTACCTAAATATTTTACTCGCATGTCTAATTCTATACCATTTTATCTCTTTGATGTATATGATTCATATCTCATTCAAAAAAGAGAAGATATATATGATTCATACCATCACGAGTTACTTTTTATTATTTTATTTTCACATTGAGCGTACAAATTTAAAATGTTAATATATGACACTATAATCGCAGCAAAAGTAGTAAACAATACATTTAAAAATCCATAGCAAAACTAGAAATTATAAAAAAGATTGAATTAATAATTTTGAGTTGAATTACAAATAGCAAAATCATTTCTACTATCATTAATTAATAGTTAGTTTCATTGCATTAAATAATTATTTTCTCACTTTTTTTTTTCTATAAACAAGGATATTTTTTAAAATTTATATTTTTTTTATATATTTATGGTCTTTAATTAATTTAAATCCATTTTTTTTATTATAACTCATCTTTTTATGTATTATAAAAAGAGAATAACATGTGAAAGAAGTGTATATAATTGTTAGAATAATTATTTTATAAATAATAATTTTAACAAATTATTATTATTAATAAATACATTATAAAAGAAGAAGGAAAATATGTAGAAGGGCATTTTTATCCATTTATAATTAACTCCCCTAACCAAACTTCCCGAACCAAATAAAATAACAAACCTTCCCTAATCTTTCTTGAACCAAACAACATTATAACCTTATTTAACCTAACTTAACCTTTATTAAACCAAACACAAACTAAGATTCAATTGGGCACAATAGACTTCTTGCGCGATTCCTTCTTTATAGCTTGCTTGTCTCTGACGACAGCTTCAGCGCCATTAACCAGTTTCCACACAAAAAATGATGACCTTCCCATGTAGGCTTCACAAATTGTCGGATTTAAAGAGTCGTATAACAAAGGGACCCAGATTTTGGGACGCTAGAGAAAATTCAAGTGCTTGAATGCAGCTGTGTCATGATGATACAAGTTGTAGAATAACAATAGTAATATCATTATTCAAAAATAAATTACAGCGCTTCACTGTTAATCTGCAGTGACATATAAGCCCCTTGGCAATCTTACTCCATTGTTTGTCGCATGATCGTTTCAATCTAATCATATATGTAAAATGAAGGAATTGATTCAACAATATGGCTTATTCATTTACTTATTTTTACAAATCACCAACAAGGGCAAAGAGCTATCAAGATTCTACCAGGAAAAATCAAGAGCATTCCTTAACATCACAGTCGTATGTAGAAGAACTTGCAAAACCACAAGAGCTTGTAACTCTGCAAATTGCAAAGTCACATGCTCTTGTGGCGATGCAGTTCTTCCACAAGAGTTGAAGAGAGGAAATGCTCTTGATTTTCCCTGATTGATCTATTGATTTCACACATATTATTTAAATCATACAACTACGTTATGGGGTTTACGTATCAATAAAAATTAACAATGAAGTCCCTAAGTTTTTCTTTAAATGACGATGATATATATTGCTACCATTGTTATTAATTCTCTAACAAATCAAAATACACTCATATTACAATGAAAAAGTGATGAAAAAAAAAATACATAAAATCATTCAACTTCAATTGGAGAAAAAAAACAAAGCTTTGTAAATGCACGAAGAGAACAATATTTCTTCAATACAGGAGAATAAAGCTAATTTCAGAAAAGCTCATGTAGGAACAAAAAATTGCTTAGAAAAAAAGGAAGATGCACCTAACAATAATGAAACCAACAAAAAAACAAAAGAGTTTGCGAGTAAAATAAGCAATTCACATCCTCATCTAACGATCTAATCCTTGTTTTTAAAATTCACATACATACTAAAATGTTAAAATAGAAACCACAGAAACTCTCTTCAAAGGCAAAACCAACAAGTGAAGAAACAGACCAATAAGATGAAATTCCATCCGATCATTATTCTCCATCCTCCCAAAATTTAAGTCTTTTAGCTATACAACTCTCTCGGTATTTGCCTCGTTTTAAATAATTCAAGAACCTCGTGAGTCATTAATGCAATATATTGCAATTGATTTGATTAAATAATTAATGTCGGAAATAAAGGAAGGTCTTATTTTGTAATAACTCCTCCCCGAAAATAACAAAAGAAGACCGAGTGAACAAATAGATAGATAATACTAGAATCGAATGTAATGCGAGCAAATATTGCCAGCTTAATGTGTATAATCTCTCAATCAATTGAATGCGAATGGCGAGGGATTTCGAGAAAAAACTCTCACTACCCATAAATTATTCCTTGATTATTTCAATCAATATTCTCCCGGCTTAATTTCGTGTGCACATATTTTCCTTGTTTTTTTTTTTTTGTCTTGTTTAATTTTTTATATACAATATCATTAATTATTTGAGATGTTTAGTTCAATTTACAAAAATAAACAATTTTCATTTGCCTGGTGCATCATTTGAAATTTTGATATGTAGTATTTAAATAAATCAAACGTGGCATTACTATTCGAATCTTCAAAGATGTGGAGGGGCTTCTCCTTTAATCTGCAATTCAAATTCCATTGTCCCTTTTCCTTTTATTGCTCTGCGTGATTATCTTATTTCCTTAATTTCTTGATCACAACATATAATTTCCTTTCTTATATATGGTCCATTAGCCGTGGTCTAATAAATCCATATTTTATTTTGCTTGATTGATGAATCCGTATTTTTTTGTGGGAATTCACAATCTTGACATTTTTTTCAGCTACTTAGAGCGGCCCCGGGCCAAAAAAATTAAAAAGGCTAGAATATACTTTTAGTTTTTTAAGTTCACAGGGGTTATATTTTTAGTCCCTTAACTTTATAAAGTATACTTTTGATCTTAAAATTTTGATACCGTTAATGTTTAATGAAGAATGCTAATACAACAAATTCAAGTAATAACGGTGTAAACTTAAATAATGATTGGGTAATTAAATACTATTAATTTTATAATTGAAATATGTATAAATTAAAAAATATCTAAAAACCTAATAAAGTAGTTAATATCAAAACCTTAATCACATTAAAAAATTTTAGTTTAATAATCTAAATAGGAAAACTATGATTTCATTTGCAGTGATTTTTTGGTTCATTTTATTTCAATAATATAAATATATTATATTAAAAAAATTAAAACCTAAATATACTTTGTCAGCAGTACAGTTATCACTTAAATTTATTACGTTAATAACATTAACGGTGTTAGAAATATATAAACAAAAGCATATTTTATAAAGTTAAGGGACTAAAGGTACACCTCATATAAAATTTAGATGACTAAAAATATATTTTAGCCAATTAAAAAAGAGAGATGGAGTTGTCCATTTTAATCTAGTACGTGTTTTCTATAAGCTAATTTAGTGCGTATCATTTGGGTTAATTTTTTTTTATTCCACAATGTAACATCCCAAATTTTATTCGCCAAGAATATATTGTAATTATTATATAAATTCAATGAAATGGTGAATATTTAATGCCAACGAAATTAAATATTGAAAATTGAAAGTGGAATAGTAGTTTCAGTGAAATCGCCTGCGAGACAGTAAGTTTGTCATGTGGTTTTGGAATATCAAATGATGATCAAAAGTTATGAAATTTTACAAGGTGAAAGTAGACATCTTAAGCTTTAATTTGATAGGTCATATGACTCAATTGAAGCTATGTACAAAAATATATGAATTTTTGAAATTAATCCAAAAAATCTGGAAAGTTTCTGGAGCAGCGGTCAAAGATTGAAAATCTGGGAATAATATGATCCTATCCAGTAAAATTCCATATTTTTCCTTGAAACTAGACTCAATGAGGGATTCATAGGCTTTAGAATCGCTTCGAAACGATGTCTACAAAATTAGTTATGATTTTTCAAAGTTAAGGCAGAAAATCTGTCAGAATTGGCATTATTCCGAAAATTTAAGAAATAAAGTAATCTTCCTTTTTCTCTTAATTATTTTAGAAATTAAGGGATGAAGGAGGAGAAGACAAGTGTCAAAATCCAATGAGACCAAGTGTCAACACCACATAAAAGATGATGGAAATAATTGTTGTGTCATGAGTCCTTACTTATGTCATAAGGTTAGGTAGCCAACTCTTGTACCAATTGACTTGAGTAAATGGAAGGAACACTTGATTTAGTTGGAGCATAAGAGGGAGCACGTTTTTTGCCAATCAAGGAAGAAGGAAATGATAATCAAGGTTGAGTGCACACAAAAGGGAAGTATGGTAAGGTTGAGTGCACACAAAAGGGAAGTATGGTAAATGCATGAAGGGAGTAAGTATGATATAAACTTGAAGAAAGGAGGATTGTGACAAGTGTCACATTATGGTCCCTTGATTAAATTAATGGTTTAGAATTAAGGGAGGAAGTTTATGAAGCATTTCTCTTCCCTTCCCTTCATATATTTTGATCACACTAAAGGAAAGAAGAGAGAGAGAGAGCTTGGAGAACTCTTGAGAGCTAAAGAGGAGGAGGAGGAGGAAGATCAAGGTAAGAGTTGTCTCTTAAGCCTTTTCTTGTGAGTATGCATGAAAAATCCTTCTCTAAACTCCTTTTCTTCATGCATCCATGATCTTGAGGATACCATTCTTAGCTCAAGAAGAGAGAGAGGATATGTCTAGAGAGAGAGGATTCAAGATCTCAAGAGGTAACCTCACAAACCTTAGATCTAAACTAATATAGTGTTGTTGTTGAGGTTTGTGTTTGGTTTTGTGATTTTTGGGTTGAGTTGTAAAATTAGAAAAGTCATAACCCTAAGGGGTTATGTTGCCCAAAATCCTTTAAATCATGATTAAGAAGTTTCTAAATGAGTTAACCAAAGATTAGAAGTGGAAAAGTACAAGTTTTGGAAGCTAAAACAAAAAGCTACATTTTTCTATTTTCCTTTCAATATTTCGGTCAGACCAGAAATGGTAGTAGGAGTTGGATTTTCATGAAATAAATGGTTTCATTGGACTCATTGGGCAAAAATAGGTGGGGTTACAGTTGGGCACTTTTTCGGTAGAGGCCGAAAAAGCATAATTACGAAAACGCCGCTGAAATCCCTAAATAGGGGTTGTCAAGGGTATTTTTGTAATTTTACTGTGAATTTGATAATTTCGAGCTCGGAAATGGATTTCTTGGGCAAAAATAAGTTAGAATAGACTTAGTCAAAATTTTGGGAAAACGTGCCATCGGCCGGGTACGGCGGGGCGGGGCCGGGTTCCCGGGGGCATTTTTGTAAATTTTCACCATAGACTAATATAACCACAATAAACATTATGGAAGAGTCTAAAATAATACTTGGATAGGTTATGACCTATTCTGGTACATTTAATATTTTAGGACCAATTTGGAGGCCGGATACGACACGTTCTTCGAGGCACATTTAAAAAGGGGATATTAAAGCTTTGAGGAAGGGACATTATCCTTCATACACTATGCCATAAGTTATGTGATTGTGTGGATGCCATTGTTTTGTAAATGCGCTTTATTAATCAATATGATTTGCCTAGAAAGGGGCCAGAAGTGTCAAAAGCACTTACACTAGAGTTGGTGAAAATTCAACCGGTGCAGAATAGTGGGGCTGGGCCCTACTCATGTATACATGTAGATGATATGTTTATAATGTTCATTAATTGGTGCATACATGACATATATCATATTTACTTTTCACATTTTCTATGAACGATTGCATGTTTCTACTGGGGTTCTCAGGAATCTCACCCTATTTTTAAATAAACACCTCAGCGGGTACCAGTGGGGCAAAGGGAAAAGACATAGACGCCGGAAAGTGAATGGCACGTGTTTCGAGGTAAGGACAAGAACATGGTCATAATTAGTCTATTTTGTGATATTTTGGTGAAATTTGTAAATGTTAAAACTTCCGTTGTATTTTCTGTTTTCGTCGACGAACGATATCAGAATTGTAAACAAATATTATTATCAGTAATATTGTACTTTTCTGTATGCCAATTGAATTCCGTCTTTATTACTCTTCGATTATCGAAATGGAAACGGGTGTTGACACATAACATGTCAATATAATATTCTATTTTAATTTATTTTGCAATTATTGTGGTGTTTTTTTTTTTTTACATGATGATGGCAAGAACTATTCTTGAGAATAAAACTACTACATTAATAGAGTAAACCCAGGTCCTCTTGCATACGTTCCTAGCATTCTGGTTAGGGATGAGTATGGATTGGACTGTATTGGGTTTGACATCAATCTGAGGTCTGGTCTTAAGAAGATATCGGGTTGCACAAAGCAATCCGTGGTCTAGTCTGGTTCAACACCAATCCGAGGTCGGGTTGGACTAGACCAGGTCTGGTGGACTACCTGGACTAGTCTAAGTAGTCCATGACCTAAATTTAATACTTTTATTTTTTTTATTTTTTCCTCTTTGAAAGGAAAAATTTGAACCTATTAAACACAATAGGGACCACAAAAATACCTATAATAATATAAAATATGTCACCAAAAATTAAAACATCATAAATCTATAAGAATATCCAACAACATTCAATCACAATAAAAAAAAAAGATGTTGAGGTGAATCGGATCAGTCTAGGTGGTTTGGTCCCTTGGTCGGGAACCCGGTCCAACCCGATCAGTCAGTCTGGTCTAGTCTGATCCGATTTCATTATATTGCTTATTTAGACTAGACCAAATCAGATCAGATTAGCTTGGGTCAAATCAGATTAGACCAGACCATCGGATTTTTGCTCATCCCTAATTCTGGCGGAAGCTGATACAAAATAACCTCTTCTTCTAGGCTATTAATTTAATACGAATTTAATCCTTTGTAAACCACTCATCGGTAGCCTATGATAATCAGAATGGATAGAAGAATGTGTTGTTTTAGTTTGAACTTTGAAGCATACTGCTCCTTTCTCTTTTAACTATAAGATAAAGTTGATTTTTTTTAGAGAAATTAAATAAATTAATTTAATTATTTTAAAATATTTACATTTTTATTTTTTCCCTCCAAATTAATTTATTTGATTTATAAATTAATATATAATATAATGATGCACAATATATGATATGATTAAATAACTTATTTAATTTTCTTAATCTCTCTAAAAAATATTAAGGAAGTATGTTATTCTGTATCTAGGAAAGGAGAAGCAAAGCCGGTAAAACGGGGCTGGCTGGCCCGCCAGCCCGCCAAAAAGAGGCGGGTTCGAGCCGCCATTTGAGCCTGTTTAGCCCGCGGGTTGGTGCGGGCTGGCCCGCCAACCCACGAATTTTTTTTTTGATTTTTTTCTCTTCAAATGCCCTCTTAGTATCCCTTATATTCTTTCCTTTGATGATGTGTTTAATTAATTCCCCATATTTTTTATTTAACACTTATTTTCATATTATATTTATTTATTCTACTATTATTAAATTTAAAAAATATGTGTTTATATAGTTTTGTGACGTGAATAGATGAAAAAAAAAAGAAAAACAAGAATGAAATTGACTTTATAATATAAATGTATAAAAAAAAAGAAGTGTAATATGAGCGGGTGAAAAAAAAAGAGGGTAGATTTTTTTAAAAAAAGAGTGAAATTTAAAAAAAAAAAATTGGCGGGCTAGCCCGCCAGCCCACCTAAACGGGCTCGGGCTAGCAAAAGCCAGTCCGCGAGTAGCCCGCCCCATCTAAATCCCCAGCCCCTAACCCACGGGCCAGCCCGCATTCCCACCTGTAGGAGAAGGCAATGCGGAGTTCTGGGTTTTGGTCACTTGATTGATATTCCTACCCCTATCCGTATCGTGTGTCTCCTTTAATTTTCTTAATTAAACTAGTAATTTTTTTTTCATTTATCTTAATATGACTATATTAAAATCAGAAGTAGTACAGGAACAAAACCATGGGAGTCGTTACTTTCTTATAAAGCAATTAAGCTGTTTTTAATTAAAAGTTAAAACACGTACTCATTTCAGTCTTACGCAAGTCCAGTTGGAGATTATGATTTGTAAATATTATTTGTAATCTTCGAAATGGAATATATAAGTATCTTGTGAAACAAACCGTGGAGCTCGTGGACCTCGCTTGCGAAGGTTCCTGGTAATTTCACTAGAGTGAAGAGTGAAGACGTAAAAATTAGTGAATTCCGTGTATTTCCGGTTCCGGTAATTTTAAAATATAAAACAAAATTGATTTTTTTTAGAGTGATTAAGGAAGTTAATTAAATGCTTGTTTGAGATAGTTTAATTTTAACTTATAAGTACTTTTACATCGTGATTTATGATATACGAATTTAATATGTTGAAGAGTTTTGTCTTGACTTATGTGAAAAATATTTATAAGTAAAAAATAAATCATCCCAAACATAGCTAAATAACTTAGAATATTTTTATTTTTATTTTTTTCTCAAAACTACCTAGTTTGACTAATAAACTAATATATAATCTAAGGATACATAATACATGATATAATTAAATAACTTATTTATCTTCTTTAATCTCTCTAAAAAAAATCAACTATGTCTTATCTTTAGGATAGGAAGAAGAAACAGGGATTAGAGCAAGTAGTGACGGAAAAATTGAGCTAGGGAAAAAGAGAAATAACTAACAAGCTGGTAAGCGATCTTAATTTTAAGGAAAAGAATGAAAATTTGAATATCCAAAAACGTATTTATTATAATAAGTTAATAACTTCCGCCCTTCAGAATGCAAATTTGAATATCCAAAAAAAAACGTATTTATTAGAATACGCGAAAACCTTTTCCACTATCAGAATTAGAGAGAGAGAGAGAAAAAGGAGAAATAAAAGTTATCCTTTCCGCGCTCAGGGAAAAAATATCCTACTGGTTTCCGTCAACCTCATATTGGTGTCGCGAGGGAACAGGGCAACTTGATGTCCAATGAGAGATGAGAAATTTTTCAGCACAGGCTGAAACCATAACAGGCAGATAATCCAGAAACTTTAACAAATGTAATAATATCAATACTACTGACGACATAAGGGGAAAAAAAAGAGTTTAATTTTGTGGTTTGTCAATCTAGTTGTGACGTGCAATGGGAAGTATAACTAGTGGAGCCATAAAAATGTGAACCCAATCTAGGAGTGTCCCGACGTTCTTCGCTGCTCTTTCTCGATTTCAGTTTCACAAGCAGTCTGTGTCTCCCAGCTCCTACTTGCCAACTGCCTGCTCGGGTTTGATCTTTTTGTTCTTTTTTCAAAAAAGTTGTTATCCTTACTTTTGGTCATGCGATGACCCGGCTGATATTTCTTCTGTCTGGATTCCTTCTGTGTGTGTTCTAAATATTTTTAATTTTGTACCTGGTTTTTCTATTTTTTTTCTTCCTCCTCTAGTTTTCCATGTTTTAATTCTGATTTCTTGCCTAAGGGTAGGTAGAAGTAGAGTGAACTGATTCTGTTAAGTAGCCTTTTGGCCAAATAAATAGATAGATAGATTGGTAGAGTCGCTGGTTCTTCCGCATACTCTGTGCTTAAGGCTCAAAACCAGTGTAAAAAGAAAAATTAAAGATCGACGAGCCAACAAAAACTTGGCATGAAGAAGGCTGGCTAGAAGCAAATGGTGAGAAGGGTCTCTGACCCTTTAATTTATGGTTTCTCCCCAAAATAATCCTGTATTATAATCCTCTTAGATGTTGGATTATTGGTTAAGAATTGACTTGGGATGAATCCTAACTCCAATTTTGTTTACTAATTTAACCTGAAGTGGCTGTATTATAAAGTCCTTAATTTTTTGGGTTTTTTCATGGAAAGTCAAACCTACACGGTTAGACACTGACTATATTCAAACTCAGGTGACCTATTTCACTTCTTTTCTGATTGCATATTTGTTTTCTGTTATGCTGATGTCTTCTGGTACTTAGGCTCCGTTTGGCATGTAATTGATGGAAAAAGGTGTACTCATCTCATCTTACTCCTTCCTTTCTGACAGGCTTCCCTAAATTATGGGGCGAAATCTTTTGTGGGTGGCTTTCTGTTTATGGGCTTTAACATGCTCTCTTCTTCCTTCTTTCTCTTCTGGGCTTCTGAGAATTGGTTTGAAGAAGAGGCGTCTTGATCTTGAGAGCATCAAAGCTGCCAGAATTACAAGAGAACAGCTACAGCCAGGCAGACCAGTGAATGGTGCACATAGGAATATTGGTAGTTCAGATGATGAGGGCACAGTACCTCTCAAGAATTATTTAGATGCGCAATATTATGGAGAGATTGGAATTGGCACACCCCCGCAAACCTTCACTGTCATATTTGATACTGGTAGTTCCAACCTGTGGGTTCCCTCATCAAAGTGCTATTTTTCTGTAAGTTCAGCTTAACCTCTTGATCTCCAATACTCTACCATACAAGAGTCGTTTCTTGACTTAATGTTTACATGCAGATTGCATGCTATTTCCATTCTCGGTACAAATCAAAGAAATCAAGTACATATAGCAAGAATGGTAAGGCCAACAAATTTATGACAATTTCTATTTATTCACGTATATCATAGTGGTAGTTGCAATCAGGCAAGCAGTAACTTAGTACTACCTCCTAAATGTACGACATAGTTTGTAGTGCAATGATTAGGTCCTACATTTAGAACCGGAGGAGTATATTATATGGCTTTTAATTGAAGTTCCAATCATGCCTATCATTTTGTCAATCAGGAACGTCATGTAAAATAACCTATGGGTCTGGATCCATATCTGGTTTCTTCAGCCAAGATAATGTTAAAGTTGGTGAAGTTGTTGTCAAGGATCAAGTGAGTACTTCTCAATTTGATCAACATAACCTATTGTTTGTCCCCCAATCTGCGGCAATACTTAGTTTTACTTCCACATCAATCTCTTAACTGCAGGATTTCATTGAGACAACCCGAGAAGGAAGTCTTTCTTTTGTGTTAGCTAAGTTTGATGGAATACTTGGACTTGGGTTTCAGGAAATCTCTGTTAAAAAGGCTGTTCCTGTGTGGTATTGTTTGGCCTGTCCCCTTTTGTTTTTGCTTGTATCTGATTTCGTTGTTCAAGTATGGTGATTTTTTTTCTTGCTTTCACTTCTTGTTTGCAGTGTCCTTAATTTACTGATCTATTACAAAATTGCAGGTATAATATGGTGGAGCAAGACCTTGTAGATAAAGAGGTATTCTCTTTTTGGCTAAATGGGGATCCAGATGCAGAAGAGGGTGGCGAATTAGTTTTTGGTGGTGTTGATCCAAATCACTTCAAGGGAAAACATACTTATGTTCCCGTTACTAAAAAGGGTTACTGGCAGGTTAGAAAATGCATAAAAAAAATACTTTGATAAGGAAATTATTTTGGATAGGCAAGTCTATTCTCAGTAATTAACAAGAATTTTTTCCTCTCAGTTTGAAATGGGTGATTTTCTCATTGGAGGTCTGTCAACAGGTAATTTCACTATTCCTCAGCTGTCAAAAAGCTCTTTGGGGTATTGACTGAAATTTTACAGATTACAACTATCTTTTCACCAAGCTAATTGTGAAATGTATTGATATTATTGTCAGGTGTTTGTAAGGGCGGCTGCACTGCTGTCGTTGATTCCGGAACATCCTTGCTTGCTGGTCCCACTGTAAGTGCTTCCATCCTTTTGAACATTTAACATTTGTAGCTTTGACCTATAACTTATGCTAATTGGCTAGTAATTTCAGTCTGTTGTGACTGAAATCAACCATGCCATTGGAGCTGAAGGAATTGTGAGTTCAGAATGCAAGGAAGTTGTATCTGAATATGGAGACTTGATTTGGGAACTCTTAGTATCAGGGGTAGCTTCTCCTACCTTCCATTTATTAGTTTGTGTTTGGGATTTCCATCTTGTATTCTTGGACCTAAATATAGATGACTATAATTTGCAGATACAACCTGATGAAGTATGCATACAACTTGGTTTATGTTTTGCAGATGTGGAACAATCTAAGAGGTTAGTTCATTGTGTTTCACATCTCAGCTGCTGGCACTGTCTCTGAGTTTGTCTTAAATTTAAAGCTGAAGTGATTTTTTGATCCTAATGGCATGCAGTTCTGGGATTGAGATGGTTACTGAAAAGGAACAGAGAGAAGAGTTATCAGCTAAAGAAGGTGCTTTGTGTACTTTTTGTGAGATGGCTGTGATTTGGATACAGAACCAGTTAAAACGAGGAGGAACCAAGGAAAAAGTACTTGAATACATATATCAGGTGATCCTTTTGAACCAAACTTTCTATAAATCATATTGATCCTTATCCCTTCCAAGACCTCACTTTGTGGGAGGCCTTGCTCATTGGGCCGCCCTTTATTAATTACCGGTTTTGGCAATTGTCAGTTGTGTGAGAGACTGCCAAGTCCAGCCGGAGAGGCGGCAATTAGTTGTGATAGCCTGTCTCAAATGCCAAACATTACACTTACAATTGGAGATAAACTTTTCGACCTCACACCAGAGCAGGTTTGCTTTTGATATTCTAAAACTGAATCACTACTAATTATGACATGCATATGTATATATTTTAGCTTGTTAATATTCTGAGGATACTTTGGCTGCATCAATTTTCAGTATGTTCTGAAAACTGGAGAAGGCCTAGCTGAAGTTTGCATTAGTGGGTTCATGGCATTTGATTTTCCTCCTTCACGGGGTCCCCTCTGGTATATGACCTTCTAATTTATGTTCATCAGTTTAGAATGATGCATGTAATATTCAGAATTTTAAAGACTTGTGCTTTTTTCCCCTTAAAATAATATTAAACTATATGTTGATGCAGGATTCTGGGCGACATTTTCATGAGGGTGTACCATACAGTGTTTGACTATGGCAATCTCCAACTAGGTTTTACTGAAGCTGCCTGATACGAGCTGTGGAAGATTATGTTAGGAAAATCTTAAGAAGCTTGAGTTTGCACTGTGAATAAAGGTGCTGTGAAATATGTGTGCGTATCTACCATGTCTTAGGTTTCCATAGGGAGGATATGCTTAGGTTGAAGCTTGAAAATATCCTCGTCGTACAAGTATCATTATGTATGCTTTGACTTGAGCTACGTAGCACTTGATATTACTGAGCCTTTTTATGATTTTATTTTGTGAGGAGCGTGTAAATAAAAGTCCAGTCTGTTAATAAGGCACCTAAGAGCTTCAACCGACTTATTAAGTAGTTCTACATCAAGTTAATAGTGAGTTTGATTATAGCCTTTTTTTCAAAATAACAATAACAACAATTAAGTAGTTCTACATCAAGTTAAGACTTGCGAACATGATAGTCTGATACAAGTATTTATTAGGGAGAATCACTTCTAAGTCCCAAGAAAGGAAGATATTATCAGAAAGGTCTCTCGAGGTTGTAAAATACATTCAACAGATTGTGAATGCACGTAGAAGAGTTGTAAACAAGAATTTTTCTGATAATATATTGCTTGCTTGAGACCTAGGAGTGATTTTTCCTATTTATATTTATTATGCATTACACAAAATTTGGAGCGAGTATAAGAATAGTACGATCCATTATAAATTTTACGTTTGTTTTATTGATATTGATGTTTCAATGATATTTTAGGCGCAACCGGATGCTAGAAGTTGTCATGAAAAAGTGGTTATCGCAAAAAATAAATTAAAACATAGAAGACAAAAAAGGTGAAAAGAAAAAAACTGATTGGAAGTGCTAATGTGAGACTCAATCAAGGCTAGTTGCGTGAGAGTTCATCTCTCTCCCTCGCTCTTGGGATCTGGCAGGAAATTTCAGCGGGGAAATCAATTATTCATAGACGTTAATCTTTCTCATGCTACTCCTACTTGATTCAAATATAATACGAGTTTTTTTTTGGGTATATAACAGCGTAATCTATACAATATAAAAAATTAATTACAAAATAATTATCAAAAAGTTTAAATAACAGGTATGCAGCATATGTAGTACAATATTTATAAAAATTCATCCTATTTTTCCTTCTTACACCACAATCGCCATCATGTTACTACCTCCGATCCTAAATATAGGATATATTTTATAGTGTAAATTGTACTACAAATTATGTCCTATATTTAGGACCGGAGAAAGTATAATTTTTATCCAGAATGTCAAATAATTTGTTAAAAAATCCATGTCACACGCATCAAGCATAATTTTCTTGCACAGGTTAGAAAAAGCTGCCTCCTTCGAATTTGGCGGGTCGATATCTTACAAGCGTAGACAATATGTATGATCCTGACTGCTCAGGCGCATCCTAATAAGGAGTGAGCGCTTAAAACTATTTATCATTGGAGATCGTTCAGATCTAATTTTAATGGTTTAGATTATTTTTTTTAAAAAAATAATTTTAACATATACAAAATCTAAAATAAAGATAATCTTTTTAATTATCAATTTTTTAAAAAATAATTTTTAAATTTAAAAATTATTAATTAAAAATCTTAAATCTAGACAACTGAAATTTTATTTAAACGGTATAGATCTCGTTAAAAAATTAGCTGTCAACAGTCACTATTGAGTTGAGCTCTGAAATCAGTTTCTGTGCTGGGACAAATTACGTTTCTTCCTTCCTTTAACTTTGTAGAGGTACTGGCAAAAAAAAAAAAAAAAACTTTGTAGAGGTGGGGCCCTTTATCGACCTTCCTGCTTTCCTTAATACGGATGGTCAATGGTGGAGTTCGTTAGATAAGCCGGTAAGCTCCTCGGAGTCTCAACATCCCAGCTTCTGCAGCAGCATCCCCAGTCACATCCACCTAAGAAAGGTTCTTTTCTTTTCTTTTCTTTTCCTAAATCTTTATCATCTTCACCACATGATTATGATCATCATATTGACTTCAACCAAGTTCATGTTTCTCCTTTAAATCTTCTCTTTCCTGTCTGAATTTCTGTTGACTTTGCCTGTCTTGAAAGTTTTGTCTGTTTCTTCTTCTTCTTCTTCTTTATGTAGCTATTTCGATATTTTGCATCTAGGATTCTAGTGTTTGTTATAGATGTTTTAATTTGGTAACAGTATTTGTTATTTTCTGATAAGAGTAGAATGAACTATGTCACCAAAAAAAAAATAAAGTGGAACGGACTGACACTATCTACAAAAACAGCTATTATTCTCCTAGTAATTTTGCAAACAAAGATCAAACAACTTTAAAATGACTTTAGCGGGTGGAAAAACATGAATCAACTGGAAAACAGAAGGGACAAAAGGCGGGAATTGAGGAAATTAGTGTCCAGAGCTGCTAACAAAGGATCCCTCTAATTTATCGCTAACTAGTTCCTGCTAATTTCCATGTTAGTCTCGATTACTACAGTTTGGGGATCATGTATAGTTCTTGATCACTGTAAGAAATGACACACTGGAGTATTCGCTGCCTGAATAACGGAATATTTGAATTCGTTTCTTTGTACATCTATCCATCTATCTGTTTGTGTTTATTTATATATTATTGTGGGAGTGCGGAAAAAAGTTCCTAAAGAATTGATTGCTACACGGTTACCCCTCTTTCATGGTTGCTTGGCTTTTGATTTGGCTCATCGAACTTTATGATTCTCCTTTCTGGCAGGGTTTCTCTTCACTATGAGTTCCAAGCATCTGTGGGTAGCTTTCTGTTTATGGGCTTTAACATGCTCACTTCTTCCTTCTTTCTCTTCTGGGATTCTAAGAATTGGTTTGAAGAAGAGACCTCTAGACCTTCAAAGAATTCGGGCTGCAAGAGCTGCAAGGGAAGAACTGAGACCAGGAAGACCTGTGAAGGGTTCATATCAGTATATTAGTAATTCACATGATGAAGATATACTACCTCTCAAAAATTATATGGATGCGCAATATTTTGGAGAGATTGGAATAGGCACACCCCCACAGCCCTTCACTGTCATATTTGATACTGGTAGTTCCAACCTGTGGGTTCCATCATCATGGTGCTATTTTTCTGTAAGTTTATATGTCGCTTAATATCCATAACTATACCCATATGAGCCTTTCACTAACCCATAATATTCATGTGCAGATTGCCTGTTATGTCCACTCTTGGTACAAGGCTAGCAAATCCAGTACATACACTGAGAATGGTAAGGTTACCGTACCTCATGCCAGTTTCTTAAAATTGGTGTTACTGATTATGCTAGATATAATTATGAGGAAAAAGAAAATCAGTTGGCACTGCACGTGTCATTTAATGAAAAGTTGAAATTTTAACCCATTCGTGTTAACTTGTCAATCAGGAACATCATGTGAAATACAATATGGGTCTGGATCATTATCTGGTTTTTTCAGTCAAGATGACGTTAAAGTTGGTGATGTGGTCGTAAAGCATCAAGTGAGTACTTGATCTATAAGTTTCCCACTTGAAAAAGGGACTATATAGTTTGTTTTGTCCTCACTCTGCGGCAATGCTTGGACTTGGGGTGTCATCAAGGCTCTTATGTTAACCTGTTGAATGCAGGATTTCATTGAGGCTACTCGAGAGAAAAGTTTTTCCTTTGCACTCGCTAAGTTTGATGGAATACTTGGACTTGGGTTTCAGGAGATCTCAGCTGAGAAAGCAGTGCCGGTTTGGTATAGTTCAGCAAGTTTTTTTGGTTTTTCCTTTGTGTCTTATTTTCTTGGTATTGTTAAAGCATGGCTTTTTACTAGTGACTTTGGGTTGAGTTCTGAAATTACTGATCCACTATCAAATCATAGGTATAATATGTTGGATCAAGATCTTGTTAGTGAGAAGGTATTCTCTTTTTGGCTCAATGTGGATCCGGAGGCAGAAACAGGTGGTGAACTTGTATTTGGAGGTGTTGATCCAAATCACTTCAAAGGAAAACATACTTATGTTCCAATCACTAGAAAAGGTTACTGGCAGGTAAGCAAATGAAAAACTAGATAGTTTGACCAGAAATTCTGTTTAAACCTAAAAAGGAAAGATCCAGAAAATTTGAACATAAATTTGTTGCCTTTTCAGATTGAAATAGGAGATTTCCTCATTGGAGGTCTTTCAACAGGTATAGGCATTGTTTTATTTTTCAACCACAAGAAATTTTTATATGGCCACAGAGAAATCTTTAAAGGGATGAAATCCTATCGTACAAAGAAAAGCATGAGATTTTTTTCCCCTCCCAGACCACATAATTGAAGAAGAAAATTGGTGAAATCTGATTTGCTAGAAAATTCCGTATTGCTTTATAATTGTCACCATTCTCCTTGATTACAATGACCATATATTATAATTCTTAAGGTGTGTGCAAGGGTGGATGTGCTGCTGTTGTGGATTCAGGAACATCTCTGCTTGCTGGTCCAACCGTATGTGCTTTCGTCTCTCTGAAGATTTTCTGCATATAGGTTTTCTTTCATAATTTTTGTTAACTGCTTATCATTTCAGTCAGTTGTGGCTGAAATCAACCATGCCATTGGAGCTGAAGGAGTTGTGAGTTCAGAATGCAAGCAAATAGTTTCTCAATATGGAGAGAGGATATTGGATCTATTAGTATCAGGGGTAGGCCCTTCCACCCTTCATATAAAAGTTTGTGTTTGTGGGTTCTTCTAGCTGTGACATTCTGTTTCGTCCTCTGCTTCTTGGACCTAAATGCAATTGATCTTAATTTGCAGGTGGATCCTGATCAAGTATGTTCACAACTTGGTTTATGCTCTGCATATAGGGATCAATCTAAGAGGTTAGGATTTTCTTATTAGCTTTATATTTCATCATCTTACCTTTTGCTTGCCTTGTTACTTGTTTGAATGTCAAAGTTATCCATTCCCAGAATAGGTGCTTATAGTGGGGAAAATAGATTTTAAGCAGAAGTATTTGTCATAGAACCTCCATTACCAAATCAATTGAAATAGAGAGACTAGCTTCAGTAGCTTACTCTACAATCAAATCGTCTCTTGAACGGACTTCTAAATTTACTAATGTTCCTAATACTCTATGCTGCAGCAATGGGATCAAAATGGTGACTGAAACAGTAGAAAGTGGAGGTATGTCAGTTAGAGATGATAATACGTGCTCTCTGTGTGAGATGGCTGTCGTTTGGGTCCAGAATCAACTTAGGCGGAAGGTAACCAAGGAAAAAGTAATCCACTACATAAATCAGGTGATCTTTTTAAACCAATCTTTGTAGAAAGCCCAAGCTGCATTATAGCTTTAGGTGGTCTAGTGACTGAGTACTGCCTTTGGTCATTGACAGTTATGTGAAAAACTGCCAAGCCCTGGTGGAGAATCCACAATAAGTTGTTATGGTATTTCTCAGATGCCAAACATCACAATTACTATTGGAGATAAATTATTCGACCTCACTCCAGAGCAGGTCTGTTTTGAACTTCAATAAATTTATCTTTGTGTCAATATCTTTCCTGTGTAACCTCACAATTAACCAGCTGCCTTAGATTTAATCATTAACCTCTGTTTATCTTTGGATTGGATATAAGTAATGTTGATCACTGATCGCCTGGGCGTCAATCCTTGATTTTCACTTGTTTCGCTGTTTTGACAGTATATTCTGAAAACTGGAGAAGGAGATGCAGCAGTTTGCCTCAGTGGGTTTACAGCTTTTGATATTCCCCCTCCTCAGGGCCCTCTCTGGTATATTACCTTTGTTATTATTATTATGGCTATTGCGTTCATAGTTCTAATAATATATGAACGTGTCCATGACTTAAGAGTAATGAACTATATAAGATAGACCTGTCGCTTTCAGCTTTATGCTCGTTTTCTAAAGCAACCGTATAATATGGATGCAGGATCCTTGGAGATGTTTTTATGAGGGTCTATCATACGGTGTTTGACTATGGCAATCTCCAAGTGGGTTTTGCTGAAGCTGCC
Source organism: Inga oerstediana (assembly GCA_963210345.1). Classification (NCBI taxonomy): domain Eukaryota; kingdom Viridiplantae; phylum Streptophyta; class Magnoliopsida; order Fabales; family Fabaceae; genus Inga; species Inga oerstediana. The sequence continues at coordinate 2,487,348 of OY723401.1, forward strand.
TAGATGGGCTTATGGAGAATCATTTTCAGTCCAAGACAAACTCCCGCGAGTTTTAACTTTTAATATAAAGTTAATGGTGTTACTGGTAGAATATACGTAATTTAAGATCTGCTTGTGGAACAAGTTGATATGTTACTTTCTTGTACATATGTTTATGTTACAGCAATCAATCCGTAATGTACTGGCGAACAGCATATTACTGGGTTTAGAACATATTGTAATTAATGAAAACAGTAATTATGAACGGCATTGGGAACATTCATCTCCTCGTAATTGCTCTTGCGGAATGAACAATAACGTACTCAATCTGTTGATATGTCTGACTTGTACTACTAACTTTGGTTTTAAGTTTTAACGTGTTTTTTTTATAAATAAAATCATTAGATTGATTCAAAACAAGTTAGGGCCTGACAACTTAATATTTTGTTCTCTGACATAATTTAGTCATACTTTTTAACATACATGTTCAATCATGTTAAACTGGTTTTGTAGTCAAGTAGACATTTTTTTCAATGTATTGTACAAAATTTAGAGTGAGTGGCATTGTCTAAAGCCAATGAATAATATGATTTGCTATAAATTCTTTTACTGATATTGATTTTTACCTTAACATTTTATTGGCAATCCTAAGGATCAATTGCTCGATACCAAACTTGTCCTATACAAGTGGTCAACAGAGATAAAACTAATTTGGAGGGCCAACTTGAGATTCAAACAAGGTTAGATTGCGTGAGAGTTTTAAAGACTAGATTTGGTTGATTTTTTAAATGGTCAAGACATCGAGGTTAAAATTAAATTGTTAGTGTTGGTCTCGATTGATAATTTTAGATTTATTCCTTATCGATTTGGTCATCGGTGCTTTTTATTCTTTTTCCTGTATAATGACATAATCTATATAATATTATATATATTATAAAATGTATGAAAACATCGACGTTCTAATTCATATTTATGCTAACATTCTCAAATGAAGTGTTCAAAAATCCATGTCAAACAACACCAGTGACATCATTTGCATGTCGTTGTAAAGGTGGGGCTATTTACCATCGCGGTTTTGTGGATAGGAATTGTTGTGTTTGGGGGAAAATATAACACTTGAGTCCTAAAAATCAATTAAGCAATATTTATTACAGTTGTAATTAAATATGAAAATTTGAGTTGCAAAATACGGAAAATGGTATTGCATTCTCATGTTTATATTTGTTTGATTTCCAACTAACATGCTTATATTTGTAATTGACTGAATATATATTTGTAACTATTTTTTATAAAATTTTTTTAGACAACTACTATCAAATTAATTTTTTAGGACTTAGCAGTTAGCACCATTCTTACTTAGTGTTTGTTTGAACAAGATCCTCTGCACCAACCTTTTCAGCAGCAGCATCCTCAGTATCAGTAAAATCCACCAAAGAAAGGTTTTTTTTCTTTTCCTACCTAAATCTTTATCATCTTTGTCATATGATTATGATCATTATAGTGACTTCAACCCAGTTTATATTTTCCCCTTTAATATTGATTACTGTAGTGTAAGGATCTTATAGAGTTCTTGATAACTACAAGAAAAGACTTCGGCTCAATCCCACATCCCTCATTCATGGTTGCTTGCTTTTTCATTTTTGCTCATCTAACTTCCCGGTTCTCCTTTCTGGCAGGGTTCTCTTCATTATGAGGTCCAATCATCTGATGATAGCTTTCTGTTTGTGGACTTTAACATGCTCACTTCTTCCTTCTTCCTCTTCTGCGATTCTAAGAATTGGTTTGAAGAAGAGACCTCTAGACCTTCAAAGAATTCGGGCGGCAAGTGCTGCAAGGGAAGAACTGAGACCAGGAAGACCGGGGAAGGGTCCATATCAGTATATTAGTAATTTACATGGTGAAGCCATAATACCTCTCAGAAATTATTTGGATACACAATATTATGGAGAGATTGGAATAGGCACACCCCCACAGACCTTCACTGTCATATTTGATACCGGAAGCTCCAACTTGTGGGTTCCATCATCATGGTGCTATTTATCAGTGAGTTCATACCCCTCTTAACGTCCATAACTATATCCATATGAGTCTTCCATTAACCAATGAGATTCATGAGCAGATTGCTTGTTATGTCCATTCTTGGTACAAGGCTAGCAAATCCAGTACTTACACTGAGAATGGTAAGGTTACTGTAATCGTGTCAGTTTCTCATAATTGGCGTTACACATTATGCTAGATGTAACTATGGAAGTGGTAACTTAGCATTTCTACATAGAATTTAATAAGTAGTTTCGAATATGGAAGAATTCATGTTAACTTGTCAATCAGGAACATCATGTGCAATAGAATATGGGTCTGGATCAATATCTGGTTTTTTCAGTCAAGACAACGTTAAAGTTGGTGATGTGGTCGTAAAGCATCAAGTGAGCACTTCGTTTATATATTTGTTTTGTCCACAACGTGCGGCAATACTTGGACTTGGGTTTCATCAAGGTTATTATGTTAACCTGTTTGATGCAGGATTTCGTCGAAGTTACTCAAGAGAAAACTCTTTCCTTTGCATTCCTTAAGTTTGATGGGATACTTGGACTTGGGTTTCAGGAATTCTCAGTTGAGAAAGCAATCCCAGTTTGGTATACTTCAGCTTGTCTTTTGGTTTTTCCTTTGCATCTGATTTTCTTGGTATTGTTAAAGGATGAGTTTTTACTAGTGCCTTTGGATTGTGTCCCGAAATTACTGATCCACTGCCAAATCATAGGTATAATATGTTGGATCAAGATCTTGTTAGTGAGAAGGTGTTCTCTTTTTGGCTCAATGTGGATCCGGAGGCAGAAGCGGGTGGTGAAATTGTATTTGGCGGTGTTGATCCAAATCATTTCAAAGGAAAACATACTTATGTTCCAGTTACTAGAAAAGGTTACTGGCAGGTAGCAAAACTAGTTAGTTTGACCAGGAATTCCGTTTAATTGTGAAAAGGAAAAATCCAGAAAATTTGAACACGAATTTTGTTGCAATTTCAGATTGAAATAGGAGATTTTCTCCTTGGAGGTCTTTCAACAGGTAAGGGGAATATTTTAGTTTTTTTTACAGTGAAATCTTAAAGGGTTAAAATCATATGCGGTACAAACAGACAATGACCATATACTATAACTCTGAAGGTGTGTGCGAGGGTGGATGTGCTGCTATTGTGGATTCAGGATCATCTTTGCTTGTTGGTCCAACCGTATGTGCTTGCTTCCACCTCCCTGAAAATTTTCTGCTCATAGCTTTTCTTTCATAATTTTTGCTAACTGCTTATTAATCTCAGTCGGCTGTGGCTGAAATCAACCATGCTATTGGAGCTGAAGGATTTTTCAGTTCAGAATGTAAGAAATTAGCTTATCAATTTGCAGACAAGATATGGGACCTATTAGTAGCAGGGGTAGGCCCATCCACCCTTCATACAAACTTCGAGTCTGCGCGTTCTTCTGGCTGTGACATTCTGTTTCATCGTCAGACCTAAATGCAGTTGCTCTAAATTTGCAGGTGGAGCCTCATGAAGTATGTTCTCATCTTGGTTTATGCACATCTAGGGAACAATCTAAGAGGTTAGGAAGTTAATGTTTTTCTTATGAGCTTTACATTTCATGGTCTTACTTTTTGCTTCCCTATCTACTTATTCGAAGATCAAAGCTATCCAGTATCAGAATAGGCGCTTATATATATATATATATATAGAGAGAGAGAGAGAGAGAGATCATTTACTTATGCTCCTAATACTCTGCAGCAATGGGATTGAAATGGTGACTGAAACAGTAGAAAGAGAGGGTGTATCAGCTAGAGACAATAATATGTGCTCTTTATGTGAGATGGTTGTAGTTTGGATCCAGAATCAACTGAAACGAAAGGCAACCAAGGAAAAAGTAATCCACTACATAAATCAGGTTATCTTTTTAAAATAAACATTTGTAGAAGCCCAAGCTGCATTATTATAGCTTTAGGCGGTGCTGTGACTGATAACTGCCTTTGCTGATTGACAGTTATGTGAAAGACTGCCAACTCCTTTCGGAGAATCCACAGTAAGTTGTGATAGTCTTTATCAGATGCCAAACGTCTCAATTACTATCGGAGGTAAACTTTTCAACCTCACTCCAGAGCAGGTGTGTTTTCAACTTCGATAAATTTATCTTAGTTTCAATATCTGTCATGTGTGAGCTTTTAGCAATTGATAGCGGCTGCCTTAGATTAGATTTACTCCACAACCCGTTTTGACAGTATATTGTGAAAGCCGGACAAGGCGAAGCAGCAATTTGCCTCAGTGGGTTTGCAGCTATTGATATACCCACTCCTCAGGGCCCTCTCTGGTATATTAACTTCATTTATATTATGGCTATATTGCACTTACGGTTCTAATATGCTTGCGACACACAGTACGGTTCTAATATGTCCTTGAGCTTTATGTCGTCTTTTTCTGAAGTAACCATGTGCGCGTGTGTGTAAATGCAGGATCCTTGGCGATATTTTTATGAGTGCATATCATACGGTGTTTGACTATGGGAATCTCCAAGTGGGTTTTGCTGTGCCTGCTTAGAAGGACTTCTGGAAAATATTATCCGCTCTAGACAAAACTGAACTCCCTTGAGTTTTAAATAAAAGGATGATAATGTTATTACCGGTAGAATCTTGTATACATGTGTTACCTATTAGAATTGTGATAAGTATCAGTCCAAAAAATAGAGCTGAAATAAATGCCACTATTTAACATACATTTCCTGATTATTAACATGTTCGGCATTTTGTCCAAGAGGTGTTTAGTATCATTAGACTATGAAGACATTGATCGGAAGGAGTCATATTACTCGATATAAGATTGATAGTGATGATAACCAAATGAAACTATTGTTCCGGTACAGGGGATAAACAATTAAGATTTATTAAAAAACTATATACTTGTTCTTCTAATATTTTATAAGTACAAAAAAATATACATAATCTTTTTTAAGATTCTTTTTCCTTTTCTTAAGAAAAATACCTTGAGGGTACGTATGGTGGAATCGAAATTGTGACGGTGAGGGATTTCCATATGGAATGGAAATTGAAATCAAATTGGGGGCTAACATCATGACGGCCAAACTCGTACTAACTGGACTCCAAACAATTTTCCCTATGAGATATGCAAACACAGTTCACATTGTCTCCAAATCAAACAGAATCCCATTATAGAAATACACAGGCTGATAATGGTTCAAACTTGATGGGGAATCACAAAAATAAGCATCAAGCAACTCACGAATAATGATACAAGGCTGGATAACAGCCGAACGAAAATTATCCATTAATCTTCATCAGCATCGGCACTGAATATAGAAGACATGGCCACTTTTTGCTTCTTTGCAGCACCACCGAGTGAGTTCTGCATGAATTGGGTAAGAAAATACTACGTTAGCATGGCTATCTAAGGCAAAAATCACAGACTAGATGAAAACGCAGTGGTAACATCAAATGAATTGGCAAGTTTGAAAACGTTTCATGAAAGAAAGAAGTCAAATGATTAGTCAGTTTCATGAAATTTCTACGTCATGACAGAAGTCAAACCATGAAAGAAAGCAGGCCAAGGCAATCATCCAGATCCAGAAACATTTGAGGATGGCAAAAAAATTACAGTATATATGATGATATTGCAATAAATAAAGAAGTTAGTCAGAGGTTAGTTGTGCTGATTAGTGAATATGACCGTTAGGGACCATGGCTGTAAATAAACAGGCGGTAAAGCAATGTATTTGGAAGGAGGGGCGGGAAAATTTTTTAAATTCAAATCAAAAAAATTTTTCCTCCGCCCACTTTCCCTCACCTCCCCTCAGACCAAACAAGCCCTAAAGATCTATTTGGTATGAGGTATTTGGAAAGGAGGGGAAGGAAAATTTTTATGAGTTAAATTTAAAAAAAATCAGAGAAATGGGGTTACAAAATTATAATATGGAGAATATGTAATATAAAAGAGTAAGAAAATTTAATTAAAAACTTTATACCTCACTTCTCTCATTTTTTTTAAATCTAACTTAAAAAAATTTTCCATCCACCCACTTTTCCTCCCCTCCCCTCATACCAAACAAGCCCAAAGGATGTGTTTGGTTTGAGGGGGAGGGAAAGGATCCTCATTCTATCATTTGGTTTGAATTTTTGAGTGGGAGGGAAGCCAAAATTTGGGTTCTCATTCCCTTCCCTCCGTTTATTTTTGTCTCTCGTTACAAAAGATCCCCTCCTCTCCCCTCCAACAAATTAAATAAGTTAATATACCCCCCTCCCCTCAAACCAAACACACCCTAAGTCTCTTACTTTCTCTCTCCTTCCCTATTCCCTCTCTTGTAAAGATTACAAACATAAATCAATATATTTGTCCAAGCTTCATTCTGGCATACCTTGGAAACACTTCCCTTGGAAGAAAACCCAAACTTCAAAGTCTTCCGCTGATCCTGATCTGCAAGTGGAGTAGCAGTTCTAGATTCAGAGGAAACCGAAGCAGATCCAGATTCTCCTTCTTGTTGTTGCAGCTGTTGCTGCTTTTGAGCATCAGCCCTGGTTGACATTAAAGAATCCCAAAAAACAAGATGACGTCAAAAGAAGGCAGCCAACTACCCACAATAGCCAAAGCACAATAGGGAAAATACATTTTTCATTGTATCAAAGACCAAACAAGATTAGAGGTACATAAGCAGAAGGATACATTTGGGCAAACTTAGCCATTTCCCTCTCTTGACGCTGCTGTTCCCTTTTTTGCCTATCATCTCGGCTGCTGCTACCATGCATGTCCTTCATTTCTTTGAAACGCTGTAATCCCCATTAAGGATGTTGCATTAGAATGATGGAGAATAGCATTGATGTAAAGTCAACAAAAGCTGAACCAAGTTAGTCAAATCATCTACCTTTCTGTGATTGTGATCATATGAGCTCAAGTGTGCTTCAAATTCCATGGCCAATTTGTATTGCTTGTTGCAGAGTTCACAAAAGAACACCTTTCGTATTTCGTTCACTTCAATTTGAATTTTTTGCTCACGTTCTGCCAAAACCTGGATTTTCATAATGCGCACGAGACAGGCAGAAGAAGCCACCAGGTAATAAAAACTGCAGGAAATTCTCAAGATCTTCCAAAGTTGATGGTTCCCTAAGACACACCAATCCCATCAAAAGACATGCATATGTGGTATATGCTGCCTTCTGCTATTAGGTGGGGGTTCCAGAAAACGGAAAACATCAACCTCAATACTACTTTATGATTTTAACACTAAAGGTAACTGCTAATAATTTCTGAATCATACCTCTCGCTTCCTCATATCTTCCTCCGTCTCCTCCAACTCTACATCAAGTTTCTTTCGCTGGATGTTTTCTTCAGCAGTGAAAAAATCATCTTCTTCTTGTTTACCCACACCCAATCTGGGATCTCTAATGCCAGATTTTATTGGCTCAATAATTCCTGCGCATAAATTCAGAGGCATAAAATGAAAACTCAGTTAGCGAAATTGAAATCAGGGAGAACAACGAAAATTCACAGAACATGCAATTAGGGGTGATAATTTTTTGTTAGCTTCCTTTACATTGCAATGATGTAAACGGTTATATGCCACATATTGAAAGTTTCAGTGGGTTTATTTAAAAACCTGAAAGCACTGGTGAATGTTTTGTCAAAAGGTCAATTTAAAAGGGGTTACAAGCAACCAACATCATCAACAAAGACTATGAAATATGTGGAAGCTCAAAATGATTCCTTCTGTCTAGATAGAAGTTTGAGTTACGCTAACAATAAGATTGCTTCTGTTCTAATACAACTACAAACCTTGCTCATTCTTCCCCAGACCCTTTCCTTTCCATCCCATCTTTTGAAGTAGCTTAAATCCAATATTAGACGATGTTATCTGTGTGTCCAGCGATGCTTGTTCAACGTTGTCTAGATCAACATTTTCTGTTGGCCTGTGATTGATAGGCAATCGAAAATCCTCTGCCCAATCTTCAGTAAAGGATTCCTGGGACGCCTATTAAATATAACTCAGCATGTACAGTCAATTATTAAAAGAAGCAATACTAATTAATTATTTAGTGGCTTGAACTAGTAAATAGGAGGAAAGCCACATAAGTACTACACTTAACATAAATCTTATCAATTACCTTCCCCTTTCTGGTTTGCCTCCTATCAAGAGTACCAGTGTCCTGCCAACCACTGGTCCGTGGATAATCCATTTGAACCTATACAGATCATAAGAAGACAACACGTGACCAAAAGCCTTGTTCATATTTCAAGACAATCAGAACCAATGGCCACTTCACTATTCTGAATTAGAATAGCAGAGTTTAGGTAGATTAACGCCTCAACCATACAGAGCAAATGGAAATAGTTTGAAAAAGGAGAGCAGGAAACGCAATCGCTTCACAAAAAATGTTAGCTTTATAGCAAAGACATGTCAAGGGGTGGGTTCAATTTATGCACTTTCAGCATTAAAATATATAAAACCATGATTAAATATTGATAATACGGGATTTAATACTGCGGGCTTCTTTTTTTTTTTTTTTAAATTTTCTGGTTAAATACAGAAGACTGTGTTCGATCCAGCACACCAAGCAACTAAATCGATCTACAATCTCATAATCATCCACAGTGCAAGAGGCTCTTAAAACATCTGAAGACTTCAATGACGGGATATAAACCAATCAACTTAAATCGAAAAGAGCAAAATTTTCAATTCTCCAAAGACAAACCCGGAAATTGAGAGGTAACCACTGGTTGTGATTCCAAAAACCCTACCTAGCTCTGACGCCCCCTACTGTGCCAAGAGTGAAATAGAATTAGATACCAGAATAGAATGAACTGATCAATAAACAGGTCCAGCAAAGCAACGGTGCCTGGACGTCTTACCCCCGCCTCAAGCCTAATCTTCTGGCACGAACATAACAGCTGGGGTTTTTTTTTTTTTTCCCCCTTTTATTGGGGGCGTTCGGGTCCAAGGGAGTCGGCGGTCGGCGGATGGGGATTAATCCTGATGCCCTTTTGACAACTGGAACGAAACTTTGCGATGCACTTAACCAAAAAAAACCCAAACCTGGAATTCAAGAGTTTCCTGGGTCATCCAAAACTGGTTTATTTATGGGCCCATTTCGACCGAAGGTTGGCCCATATTCTACCAGAAAAGCCCAAGATTTCTATTTTGTAGGTAACACTTTTGTGGTTCTCCTGTCTTTGGGCCCGTTGCAATCACAAAATTGGCCCAAAATTCCTCTTTTGCCAGGAAAATTTTGGTTTTCAAGATAAATTTCTCAATTAAGTTTTATATTTAAAAACAAAGATAATTTTTGATTATTATAAGGTTATGAGTTCAAATTCCACCGATGTTAAAATTTTTTTGATGGGCCATGTAAGTATCTCCGCAAGCGATTTTTGAGTCCAAAGACATACCCTGATCCTAATGAGCCCCGAGGCCAAATCACTTAAACTTTTTTATATCAAAAAAATATTTAAAAACGAAGAAATAATTCATTCCCTCCAAGATAACGACAAGGATGAACGTCAATATTTTTTTTTTAAAAAAACATGACTGCTAACTATTTAACATTTCATTTCATTCCCAATATCACTCCAATATTATCCATATGCTCTGTATGAGACTTGTAAGCCCGCTTTATCTTCTTAGCTCGAAAGCTATCAACACCGTGAGCCACTGTGGGTTGGTGATTTGTGGTGTCATCCTCCGAAATCCCTTATTTTAGCGATGTAGCTGGATAATACCTACTCCAGTACTCCAACATTTCGGGACTTTGAACAGTGTCTATATTGGTGGTGTTGCAGATGGTTGGAGATGGGACTCAATCTTTGACTGGTGCTTGAAATGTTAATAGTTTTTTGGTTGAAGTTTCATGCACTGATGCTCATTTAAATTGTCATGATGTGTTTTAATTTTTAAACTCGGGGGCCTCAATTTGATGTTGATTCAGGATCAGTTGGTGATTTTATCTATATCGTTTTGTTAAATGAATTAATAACTTGTAAAAAGAAGTTATAACATTGCTTGAAACCAGACATAATTAAATAGATTATCCGTCTTAGCTTAATTATAAATATGTGCTTTCTCTTTCTGTGATTCGAATATTTTTAAAGTTTTCATGTTCTCGCTCGAGAATATTTTTAAAGTTTAGTTCTAAGATCCTGGAAAAACCACCTTTATCGATTTAAACCCAGATAGGTTTTTGTAACTTCTTTATTATATATTTTTTTCATTACCTGGTTTACTTCCTTAATGATATCCTTCACTAAAAAAAAAAATCCAAGCTACAACATTTTTACCTTTAGGCAACAGTTTTTCTGTCAACCGACGTTTAAAATAAAATATATGTATATTATATGAAAATTGATCTTATTTTAAGAAAATTACGGTCACGTTTAGAAATTGTTGCATTTGATATTTTCTTAAACAGCGCCGTCGATTGCGAATTGTACTCATATAAGTTTATACACACCACTTGAAACTGTTGCTTATTATTGGACTTTTAAGAAACAGCCGTGGATTATGACTATTTCAATCAATATTTCGAGACTATCGCTTAAAATTTGCGAATTACTGTCGCCTATTCTCATGGCATAGACAAAGTAAAGTATGGCTATAGGTAGGGGTGTTTATGAGGCCTAGAGGCCCGCAATGCCCGCCCGAGCCCGATAAAAAAATGTCCAGTCCGGTCCTAAAAAATACGCCCATAAATCATTTGGGCATCTTCAGGCTGGGCTAAATACTGGGCAAGGCTAGGCACCGGGCAAGGTGTGCTGCCCTGCCCATTTGGCCCTGCCCAATATGTATGTATAATTGTATTTAAAATATATATATATTGTATATATAATTGAACAAGTATTTACTTACCATTCAATTAGAATTTAATGAATAAACATATTTTGTATTTACTAGGCATATAGGCATATTTTTTCATACACATATTTAATTAAGAAGTGGGTAAATTGAGTTTTTGAAAAGTAAATTATTTTCAAATAATAAGAAAATAATCTCTGTTGAATTAATTTGTTTTATTGGCCCATGAATTGAATCTAAGTAATAACATAAAATATGTTTTTGAAATACCAAACTATATATTTTTTCTATATTATTATTATTTAATACTTTATTATTTTTAAATTTTTAAAAGATTTTTGGATACACAAGCCCGCTCTGCCCAGCCCCGCCCAACCCAGCCCGAAATTACTCGGGCTTTAATTGGGCAGGGCCGGGGAACAGGCCTCAAAATACCGCCCATTCTTTTTTCGGGCTGGGTATCGGACATGGTCCATACCCTGCTCAGCCCTATACCCATGTACACCCCTACCCTAGCTATACGGTGAGTAAACTATGGTCATATATATATAGACTTTTAATTACGCTATTTTATGTAACAACTATGCTATTTTATCCAGCAGTCTTCAAATTTCTTGCTATATATAGTCTTTAAAGTTTAAACGTTCCTAAGTGGTAAAAATGTTGTGGCGGAAGTTTGATTTCTTCAGAGCTTCTTATTATAAAATTTGGAGACAAATATATAAAAAAATAATTAAATATGCACACCTTTTTATTAACTTCGCCAATATTTTTATACTTTATAATTCAATTTTTCTTTTTCAAAAAAAAAAAAAGCTCTGAACAATAACCTCACAAAAGGAACTATTAGATTCTGAGTTGAGTGATAATTGCATTAACGTTACACACTGGTCTTAATAATTCAAAATTTAATCCCACTGGGCACTACAGCTGTAGGAAATTCCCATATGTCTATTTTCTTCTCCCAAAACTGGGAAGGCAGAGAAAATTCGGAGCAAGAAAAATACAAAGTTTCCATTAATTGTGTGTTTTTATCATTGTTCCCAGAATCGGACCGGACCGGCCGGTCCGGCCCGGGAACCGCCGAACCGGTCATCAGACCGGTTCGGTCCGGTCTGGGTTTTTTATTTATTTTTTTTTAAAATCAATTTTTTAAATTTTTCCTTTAGAATTTCATACTAATAAGTCTAAAATTTTCAATTTTTCACCGGTTTGGCCCGGGTTGAGCTCCGGTTTGGCTCCGGTCTGACCCACTGACCCTTAACCCAGTACCCCGACCGGTTCACTACCCGGTCCGAGTTTTAATACCTTGATTTTTACAGATGGGGGAAAGCTAAAGAGCCGAGAATATGTATATTATATACCATGCACAAATTAAAGTAGATGTAACCATCTTAGAAAAGGAGGAAGTTTCAGTTCTGAGACAAATCAAAATGCTTTCCCAGGATCCGAAGAGAGCATTATAGGATTGTATAGCAGATATAATTAAACAACGACAAATGACAGCTACTTCTTTCATTTTTTGCAGAATTATTGCCCAACCTACAACCACTTTTACAGTATGAAGCATTATTTTGACATTATTCTAGAAGGCTAGAACTAGCCAAAGCGTGTGGGTTAAGTATTCAACATATATGAAAATGAGTGGTCTAAATAAATATTCTTCTGTTGAATTAATTATGCAGCTTTTGAAAAGCTTAAATTCAATTAAATATGATTTCAGCTGGGAGATATCATCGCAGGGGTCTTAAAATATCAGTGCTTAATGCAAAGAAGGAAGGAATAAGATATAGGGATCCGTGTCTAAGAGGATAATATTAAGTTGGGCCTGCCAAACTGTGGCCTTTAATTAATTCATTACAGATTAACATTAAACTAATTTTTGAGACATTTATTATGAGATTCCCGAAAGCTTGACAGCTACAGCTGCAGGAACAGCCTTGTGCCATGCTAATTTTGTAATTGATCCGATCCTCCATGATCTTGTTTGTACGAAGATCCGACAAGTGGTGCTTCAACCCTTTGTGCTGCACCTGGTAGGTAGGAACCTCTTAATATAACGATCGATCAGGACCTTATGAGGAGGAAGCAAATATCTCACAAACGTTTTCTTTTGATATGCACTAACCAATCTAACGGTGTAAAACCCCTCTAGATTCATCTAGGTTTTGAGTTCGAACTCCAAAAAAGATATTTGTGTTTGGAAGAACATGTTGCCCCTGAACCGAATACCAGTAATAATATGAATAAAAAAAAAGTTAACGGAAAATGACATCAAGATATCAACAAAAAAAACAATATTAGAAAAGTCTCAAACTTTTTTTATATTAGTTTTCTTGGTTGGTCGGTAGCTTGGTTTAATTTTCCTTAAAGTTAATAGCTCCCCTGGAACCGTGTATATTGTGTGTGTGTAGCATTTACGTATGTAAACTGAAACATAATGTAGGGATTTCCTTGAGGGTTAATAATGACGTGATAAGTATAAAATGTGTTGGCGGGTTTACAGGGTAAGTAATATAACAAATTAACGGAAGAGGAAATTTACCAAAGTCGTGAAAATATGTAAGCAGAGTTGTAGAATTTGCAGGGTTAGGTAAAAAATGGGAGTGTGAACATGCAAAAAGGTAAGAAATGAAACAGTTGGGGAATGATGCCGGGAAGCTATGGGAAGGGAGAAGAATGAATGGCCCAGTTGGCGAAATAAAGAAAGCAAATCAGGCAGATCTGCGTGTAGCATATAGCATGAAGATCCTGAAAAATCAAGTAGTAGTTATAGAAAGAGGAAAAGAATCATGGCAACAAAAAAAAAGAAAGAGGAAAAGAAGGAGGAGGAGAAAAAGTAAAGGCTATTCCAAGACTAAAAGAACCTCCAACCAACTCCGAGGGGCCACTCTACTAAAAAACCAATGGAGAATAGCTAAAGTAGGCTGTTCTAAGTGTCCTTGTGCAAAGGTATATGTGGTCTTGTCTTAACAGTTCAACTTGTTCGGTCCATGAATTTTACCTGGTCACTGGTCTTACCAAACCACCTTGAATCTGATTCTCTGCCTCGAAAGGAGACCCCACTTCCTCTGCTATAAATATTCAGCCCCGGAATCTGCAAACTCCAAGCCAAGACAGAGTTCCTAAGCGCTTGGTTAACCAACAATCCTCAGTCACCTAGTAGGAGAAACAAACATAATCATGGGGCAGAGGAGGTCATCATCATCCTCGTTGATGTCAATCTTCAACATTTTCAGGTCAAGCGGAGGCCGGAGAGAAGAGTACTACTCCAGCGACGACGGGACGGCGGGGATGCAGGGGTGGACGAAGGTGTGGAAAAGTGACGAGGACAGAGGACAGTGGGGGCCAGCGGAGCCTGACATTGATATGAAAGCTGCTGCTTTCATTGCACGTTACAGGAAGAAAGTCACTGAGTCTGAAGTTCATCATCAATTGCCACCTCAAGTCGAGTAGTACCTCCTTCATATTAATTAGCCATTAGGATCGTCCTAGCTACCATCTGTTAGACCATTAATTATTCTAGACTCTTGTTGTTCGTTGCTGCTCTTCTCTCTATTAATGTATGTGATTAAGTGTTGATTCTATATATGTATGTATGTACTCTTATGAATCAATAAAACGATCGATATGCCTACAATATTATTGTACAACTTGATGGAAAAGTGGCTCTCAGAATACCAATGCGTGCGTATGTGGGTGTTTAATTTTGATTCGCTTTCTTCTTTCTTCTTTCTTCTTTTCTAAGCTCAACGATGTCAGAAATAAACTGAAAAGTTTCTTTCAGTGTTTAATTTTTCTGAGGTCTATCTTGATATTATTTTTTTCCCGGTCCATTACTTTCATTCATCTATGTTTTTGTATATATGCACTCTTTAACTTCCCTCTGATCGTTTTTTATCTTGTGTACTGTTAGAAGTTGGTGTGAATATAATTTAGGACGGTGGTATGATCTTGTTGAAGAAACAAGTCGGTAGTGGAAATTGTTGAAAATTCCTTCACCTACTCGTTGAATTGCTTCCATCAATCACGCCTAATCTTTCTTTGTTTTGTGTATATATATATCTTGTAATCCTCTTGTTTAATATATGAATAAGATTCTGAACTTACATTTCACCACATGGTACCAGAGCCTTGAGTATTTCTTTGTTTTCTGTTCCTCTGTTCTTCAGTTTTTCTCTCCGGCCAAACTCCATTTTTTCCGGCGAACTAGCTTACGTTCCCCGTTTCAGATCTCCCTCTTCCAGCCATCATTTGACTACACGCGCCACCTCTGCAGAATCCTTGGCCTCCAATCGGCTTACCCCAGAAGCCGCTTCCACATCCGGCGGCATGTCGCTCATCACGCGCCGTTTGAAGCTCCGCCACCAGAGACACGTGCCGGCACGTGGGAGCTCCTCCGATGTCCGTTTGCGGCGTTCAGATCGACATGTTGTCCTCTTCCTGCCTCTGAAGTTTCATGCCCATCCGACGAATTTGAAATTTTGAACTCTAATCTTCACTCCTGTTTACACATTCGTAAATTGCAGTTTGTCACTAACTTTTGTATTCTGAGTTGGTGTTTTATGTCTCTACGAGTCCCTTACCTTGTTTGAAGCCTTTCTCTTCCTGACATATTAGATTGATTGGGTATATATCTGTGGGTCCCGTGAGTTGCAGCTAGAGTGTGGTACGTTCCTTTTGATTGATTATTAACCTTGCTACTCTGTGAAGATTATTTGCATACCACTACTCAACTTATATCATGGCCGATTCTAAAAACTCTGATATGTTACCTATGTCTGCTAAGATCACTGCTTCACAGTTGAATTGGACAAATTACAGTGATTGGAACAAAACTATTAGAGTTTATTTTCTGGGAATTGAAATGGAAACTCATTTAACTGAGGATCCTCCTTCTGGTAATGAAACAAAACTTTTGACTTGGCAAAGAGCGGATGCTCGACTTCTGTTTCAAATTCGAAACTCTATTGAACCAAGGATTTTGTCTTCAATTAGTCACTGCAATTCCGTTAAAGAAATTATGCAATACCTTGAATTTATGTTTTCTGGCAAAGGAAATATCACTCGGATTCATGAGATCTGTAAAGGCTTTTATCGCTCTCAACAACAGGGCCGTCCCTTAAAGGACTTCTTTCTCGACTTCAAGCGGCTGTATGAAAAAATGAAAGTACTTATGTCTCCACAGGCAGATCTTTCAACTCGTGTTAAGAATCTAGAACTTCAGGCGATTATCAGCTTTCTTGAAGCTCTTGACCCTTCATATGAAACGATTCGTTCCCAGATTTTGTCCAGTCAAGAGCTTCCCTCTCTTGAAGATGTGTTCTCCCGAGTGCTTCGTGCTAATAATTTGGTTCGTCCGTCCATTGATCCAACTGCAAGTGCTTTAGCTGGACGTAACTCTTTTGAAAACAAGAACTATGGGTCCAAACATGGTATTCAACCAATGAATTATGGCAACATTATCTGCAATTATTGCAAGGAACCTGGTCATATTAAGAAAAACTGTCATAAATTACAGAATAACCAACAGCGGGATCAACAACGAGGTTTTGCCCATATTACACAAACATCTGATCCAGATCAGTTAAATGTTTGTTCATCAAATGCCGGGGGACTCGCTACAGGTAATTTATCCTCTGGTCTTGCTACTTCCTCCACGAAGTGGATCATAGATTCTGGCACCACCGACCATATGACAGGTAATCATCATTTATTTTCATCATATGCTCCATATGCCAACTCATCTTCCATATTTGTAGCCAATGGTTCCTCCATTCTTGTGCTTGGTTCAGGCACAGCCAACCCAACTTCATCTATTTCATTAACCTCTGTCCTTAACACCCCTGATCTTACATTTAATCTCCTATCTCCTAGCAAACTCACTCGTCATTTGAATTGTTTTATCTCACTCTTCCCTGACCATTGTTTAATTCAAGATCTGTCGACGAAACAGATTATTGGTAGAGGTTACGAATCTAACGGGCATTACATTCTTGATGATACGGTTCCACGTTCAGTTGCTTGTTCTGGTGGGTCATCCTTTTTTAACGTTCATTATCGTCTAGGTCATATGTCTCTGTCCTCTCTTCGAAAGATGTATCCTCAATTCTCATCTGTGTCTACTTTAGATTGTGAGTCATGTCAGTTTTCCAAACATCATCGTGTTTATTTGGCACCTCGCGTCAATAAACGGGCTGCGTCCCTCTTTGAGTTAGTACATTTTGATGTTTGGGGTCCTTGTTCAGTTATGTCTCAGACTGGTTATTGTTATTTTGTTACCTTCGTTGATGATTTTTCCCGCACCATTTGGCTTTACTTAATGAAACATCGTTCTGAATTATTTACTCACTTTCGTAATTTCTGTGCTGAAATTCAAAACCAGTTTAATACTTCTGTGAAAATCTTACGCAGTGATAATGCAAAAGAATATTTATCTACCCTATTTACTGATTACATGCAAAGTCATGGTATCCTTCATCAAACCTCTTGTGTTGATACACCTGCTCAAAACGGTGTTGCTGAGAGAAAGAACTGACATCTCTTAGAAACTGCATGAGCTCTCATGTTTCATTACTCCGTCCCTAAACGTTTTTGGGCCGATGCCGTGTCTACTGCCTGTTTTCTCATTAATCGCATGCCTTCGGCTGTTCTTGGTGGGAAAATTCCGTATTCCATTTTGTTTCCCAATACTAAGATGTTCCCTGTTGATCCAAAACTCTTTGGTTGTGTCTGTTTTGTTTGAGACGTCCGTCCTAGTGTTAGTAAACTTGACCCTAAGTCTTTAAGATGTGTTTTTCTTGGCTATTCTCGAGTTCAGAAAGGTTATCGATGTTACTCTCCTGATCTCCGTCGTTATCTTGTGTCCATTGATGTAACTTTTCATGAATCCTCTTCTTTCTTCAAGGATTCAATCGTGTCTAGATCTCCCTCTATCATGGATGAACCTGATGATCTCTTGGTTTATCCAGTTCTTCTCTCCCCAGAACAAACTGCTGCTCCTGGACCTGATATTATCAATGATGCTGATGTTGCCAATGATACACCTACACCGGTTCCTGCTTCGTCGATTGATTCAGTTGAAGCCTCACTCATTCCTGCTTCTATTCCCCTGATCCTCCACTATCTGAACCTGAACCACCGACTCCAGCTCCTCAAATTGCTACCCCTGATGACCTGCCTATTGCCCTCCGAAAAGGTACCCGTTCTCACTGTCCCCTCAAAAGATATGCTGATTGTGCCTATCATATCTCTTCTTTTGTATCATATCAGACTTTGTCCCACATTTCTGTATCCCTTGTTGCCACACTTGATTCCATCTCTACCCCTACTACCCTTCACCAAGCCTTGACTCACCCTGGTTGGCGTGCCGCAATAGAAGATGAAATTTTGGCTCTTGACAAGGCTGGAACATGGACTCTTATTGATCTCCCGCTTGGAAAGAAGCCATTGGTTGTAAATGGGTGTTTGTGGTTAAAACTAAAGCTGATGGTTCCTTGGAACGATTAAAAGCTCGACTCGTTGCCAAAGGGTATGCACAAACTTATGGTATAGATTATTCTGAGACATTCTCTCCTATGGCTAAACTCACCTCCGTTCCTCTTCTTATCTCTTTAGCTGCCACATATCATTGGGATTTGCTTCAGTTAGATGTTAAAAATGCCTTTTTGAATGGTGACCTCCTTGAAGAAGTTTATATGGAGCAACCACCTGGGTTCGTTGCTCAGGGGAAGAATAGGAAAGTGTGCTACCTCTGAAAGTCGTTGTATGGTCTAAAGCAAAGCCCTCGTACATGGTTTGATAGATTTTGTGATGTAGTCAAGAAATTTGGATTAAGTCAAAGCAAGTGTGATCACTCTGTGTTCTACCAACATTCTGATGCAGGCATGATTTTTCTAGTAGTATATGTTGATGACATTGTGATAACAGAGAATAACATTTTTGGAATCTCATAACTTAAAGTCTTCCTGAATTCTCATTTCCAGACAAAAGATTTGGGGTCATTAAGATACTTTCTTGGTATTGAAGTTTTGAGAAACAAGAAAGGTATTCTTTTGACTCAAATGAAGTATGTTCTCGATCTCTTAAATGAGACTGGAAAGCTTGGAGCTGCCCCAAGCAGCATTCCCATGATTTCGAATCCCTTCCTAGATCTTGATGCTAGTATGTTTGATGAACTTCCTGATGATTTGAAGAAGAAGATTGATCCAGAAAAATTGAAACCGTATCCATTTCCTGAGAGATATAGAAGACTCATTGGGAAGCTGAATTATCAAACAGTAACTCGTCCTGATATAACCTTCTCAGTAAGTAGGCTTAGCCAATTTATGGTATAACCAACGGTGGCGCAATGGGAAGCTTTAGAACATATCTTGCATTACTTGAAAGGTTCTCCAGGTCTTGATATTCTTTATACAGATTATGGGCACACTAAAATTGAGTGTTTCTGTGATGCGGATCATGTAGGATATAAGGCCACAAGACGATCCACTACGGGTTACTGTGTGTTTGTTGGTGGAAATTTGATATCTTGGAGAAGTAAGAAGCAAGGAGTTGTGTCAAAATCAAGTGCAGAAGCGGAATACAGAGCCATGTCACAATCAGTGCAAGAAATTGTGTGGGTATTCCAACTTTTGAAGGAAATTGGCATCACTACAACATTGCCTGCAAAACTATGGTGTGATAATAAAGCAGCACTTCATATAGTATCGAACTCTATGTTCCATGAACGAACAAAACATATTGATATTGATTGCCATTTTATTCGTGATAAAATCAAAGAAAATATTGTATCTACAGGGCACATACGATCCGACGATCAACTGGCAGATCTTCTGATAAAAGCCTTACATGGGACACGGGTTCAAAATCTCTGTGACAAGTTGGGCATGATAAATATATATGCTCCAACTTGAGGGGGAGTGTTAGAAGTAGGTGTGAATATAGTTTAGGACGGTGGTATGATCTTGTTGAAGAAGCAAGTCGGTAGTGGAAATTGTTGAAAATTCCTTTACCTACTCGTTGAATTGCTTCCATCAATCACGCCTAATCTTTCTCTATTTTGTGTGTATATATATCTTTTAATCCTCTTATTTAATATATGAATAAGATTCTAAACTTACATTTCACCACAAGTACAAGTCTCTTTAGCGGTATGCTCTTTATTTTCCTGGAACTCATTAGTTATATATGGTTTTTGTCTGAAATCGTACCTCCTTTTCTGATCCCTCTTTAATTCATTTCCTCGTGTAGGTGACCAATCATGATGGAGATCGGCAATAAGCCTAGCTATGAAGGCAAAATCTATCTGATTTCTCTTGTATATATTGTGGACTGATCATGAAAGTTAGTTATTTATGTGATTAATTATTAGTTGTGTAAACAATTTGAAAGGTTTCAGATTCTTTAATCATAGATAAATATAATTACTCTTAAAAAATTTAAATCTTTAAATTAATTTAATAATCAGGTTGTATAATAATCACAATTTTTCATCCTAGATCAGTCAAGAAAATTAACTCAGACCCATCAGAAAGAGTAACGTACGCTTTGGCACGTACAGAATCAGAAAAAGGGTAACTTACACGCAGTGTGTGTGTTGAGGATACATATGTCAATGGTAAAAATCTTAACCGTTAGACTTTGGTACACTTACTGATAAAAATATATATAGATCTACATACCAAGCAGATATATTCTGGATTTATGAGTTATCATGTCAAGACTAATAGGTGTGGCTCACACGGTTAGAGAGAAATACTATGAAGAATTTGATGCTACTCTCAAATATAAATTTTTTTTTTTTACCATGACTATGATAAATATAATTAATGAGTAATTAAGCTAGACAAAGACGCGAGCGCGTGTAAAGCTTGTAAAATAGATTGGGTCCGTGCCAGCCTGCCAAGGATGCAGCCCGCCCCACTTAACCTGCGGGTTAAGCGGGCTGGCCCGCTTATTTTTTTTATTTTTCTTATAAAATAAATCCAAATACCTTAATCATCTTTCCTTTGATGCTGTATTCAACTACTTCCTCATATTTTTTATTTGACACTTTTATTTTTTATATTATATTTATTTATTCTACTATTGTTAAATTTAAAAAAAATTGTGTTTATATGATTTTATGATGTGAGTAGATTGAAAAGAAAAATAAGAATGAAATTGACTTCATAATATAAATATATAAAAAAAAGAAGTGTATTATAAGTGAATGAAAAAAAAAAGTAAGAATTTTAAAAAAAGAGTGAAATTAAAAAAACAAAAGATTGGCGGGCTCATACTAGCCTGCAAAGAGACGGGCAGGTGTCGTTCTAATTTACAACCCGCGGATCGGCCGAATTACCAACACTACATGCGTGGGTCTAATATCAGATTATCTATCACGAGAGGCGGCGATAATTGAGTGAACCAAGAGATCACGTGGCGAGAGATCGTATTAATTAATTAATCATTATTTGAAAGGCATTAACGAACAACATAGGGAGATGGACATGACAGTTCGTAGAGAAATGTATGGTGGTGAGAGGAAGTGAAGTGAGTGGCAGCTTTGGAATCGTAACATCAACTTGTCGTTTCTTTAGTCCACATCACATATATACTCTCCCGATTCCTTTCCTTTTCCTCTCTTTTTTGAATTCTTCCCTAAAAAACAAGCAACTACACCTGCGTTTGTTTTAACTTTGCTGGTTAAAAAGGAGTGATGGGTACCATAAATCCGTGTGTACCATTAGAAGTGCTCCAGACTTGACTACACTTTCTTGGTCGCCAAGGCTCGCTTATTTCTGTTTAGTTTCAACCATTTATAGTGGTCTGATCTTACCCGCGCACCTGCAACTTTATTCTGTTTTATTTTTTCACGCGGTCACCAATATTATATACATGCATCTATATAAAAATCACTGTACGTACTTTGCTGCAGAATCAAAATTCGACCTTGCCAGAGGCTGCTGGCTCGCATTATTAAACAAATTAAGTGGTTGTTAGGCCAAACCCATGCCATATCACGCGAGTGCTCAGCCATGCAAAATACGCGGTTTACGCTGAAAAGTGCACCTCAGAATATATTTCAATAGCAAAATTAAATACTGAACGCCCATTTCGGGAAACCAATCCGGTACAAATTCGATCAATGCATGCATGCTGCCAATGCCAAGTGATGATGAATATTCTATAAGGCAAGGCCAACGAATATAACATAAATCATTTATGTGTATCAAAGCTTTTCGAATGGCTGTGTTTTCCATCTTAAAGCATAAGCGAAACTAGCGGATCACAGCCAAAATTAAGTGTGCGTCGTTCATATAATTAATTAAGATTCCTTCACTGTTTGCTTCCTCTGCTATAAAAACACATGCTTGGCCCCTTGGATAGAAAACCAAAACAACAAGAGCCAGCGTTGGATCAAAAAAAAAAACACAAAGAGCTAGCTACATAGTTTGAAGTCATCAGTAAGCCATATGGGAGGCAATACGAACAAGTCTTCTCTCAGCTTCTTGTCAGTTTTCAACATATTCAGATCGAAGAAGAAGGGAGGAGGCTATTATGATTATGGTCATGATAATGGAATGAAGAGCACAAAGATCTGGCCGAGTGACGAAGACGCAGGTCGCTGGGGGGTGGCCGATCCTGCTATTGACAAAAAAGCTGCAGCTTTCATTGCCCATAAGAAGAAACGTGTCTTCGAGACTGCTTAGTTAGTGTTCGTATATATGGTTAAATAAAGCTGCGTCACAATCTGTTTCCCTGTTCATGTATGTACTCATCATTCAAATTCCCTTTTAATTTGTTCTTTCAATTAGTATTCATATTAATTAGCTATAAGAATGAATAACTAGTCTATTTGTGTGATGATTTAGGAATTCTGTGTGTGTTCTATGTATTAGTGTCTGGGGTCTAGGACTAGGAGACGATGAAACATCTATTATATACTTTGATTCTTAATATAAGATCTAGTTTATATATATTATGACCCCGAGATGTATTAATCATATCATGAATAACATTCAATATTATGGTGTAGCTTATGAATTGTGAGGTATGCGGTTGTGTGTGCGTGTGTACCGATTAACACATTCGAACCCTCAGTTTTGTTTGGCCAGTTTCAGTGCCATATAATGGACCCAGCCAAAGCCTATAATCAGTTCCTCGTTTGTTTATAATAATTTTATTTGGCGTTCACTGAACATTCATCAAAATAAATAATGAAGATTACATTCCAAGTTATCGCCTAGCGATCATTATTACGAATCTCAACACTCTCATAGCGTCATTCTTCTAATAAAAGAACACAGCTTCATTATGCCTATGCGACTCTGCGCCAGTTTCTATATTTTCCTGGAAAAATGTTCTCATGAAATAAGCACTGCTACAAAGTATAGATTTAACGGCGCTAATTTTATGGCACTTCTTTAAATAAGAGTTGGAGAAGACTCATACCTTTTTTTAAAAAAATACATGTGACAACTATGACGCTCGATCAGGAAAATGCCATAACTGCCTAATACCTTATATGGCACTTATCTGTGGAAGTGCCATACAAGGGTTTATTAAAAAAAAAAAGATTAAAACCCCTTGTAGGGGTTATATTCAATCATGCCAGTATTTCTTTTTTAGACCCTTGTTTGGCTCTTGCCTGGGTGTTATATTTTTTTGTTAATTTACACACCTTGTGTGGGTTATTAAGTAGCTATGGCGCTTTTTTAATCAAGTGTCATAGCTGCCACATGTATTTCAACAACAAAAAAATTCTAGTGATACTTTTTTCTTATCCTTTTCATCAGAGCCTTCGCTCATAAACTTAATCCTCCCCTCCTGAAAAAGAAGAGAAACGTCCAAGTAACACTGAGAAAACAAGCCAGCTCGGCCATGCAGGGCCTGCTCGTGATGGGCTCGGGCCTAAACAAGCCGGCTCTTTTAGGTCCGAATTCAAAAAAACACTGAAATTAATGGCCCGTCCTGTTTAGGTGAAGCCCGCGGGCATTAGGCCTGTTTAGGTTTTTTTTTTTTTTTTGCCATGACTTTCTTTATTTCTTATTTTTCTAAAGACTAAAATATCTAATTTAAAATATAAATATCATCAAAACTAATTTAAAACATAAATATTATCCAAGGTTAATAAAACACAAAACACTAAGACTTAAGTCTAAACCATAATTAATGTCCATATCTACAATCAAACAAGTCTACAGACTTCAAATGTCAATAATAATAGAACACCTTATTTGAATTTTGGCGTACACATACAAAAAAAGAAAAAAATCAAAGAAAATAAGCTTCAAATGAGGTCTGAGTTAGTGTGAGAGCATCTTTGATCTTAAGGTTAGATTAGGTTAACTTTGCCCCCTGATCAGTGCTTGTTGCCCACTGCCCTGCGCCTAGTTTAAAAAAAATGTTAAACGAGCCTAAAAGGGCCAGCCCTATAGGGCTATAGATAGAGCTGCCTCCTTTTGGAGGCTCTAAATTATAAGCTTAGCCCTTGACGAGCTCGGCCTAAACGGGACGGCCCGAATTCCTGGCTCTATGTCCCAGGAACTCTAGGTTCGTAACATAACATACTCAATTTCTTCTTCATTGATTTTAATTTTTCTCTAGATTTTAATTTCATTTTGTGACTTGCACGTACAAATCCAGATGCAGAAGTTATCGCTTGGTTGCCTAAGTCTGTCATGTTCGAAGAAATACGCAATCCAATCTTATTGGAAAAGCTTATACCAAAGCTTGTGGTACTAGAGAATATAAATGCGATTGTGACACCCACTTCTCCAAGTACATACTAAATTTCCAAATCTTAGAAGCGTTTTTATTCTTATTGTCACTTCCTATAAAAACTCCCTTGTAAGTCTTTTTTCTTTTTTTTAGTACATAAGCTTTCATTGATTGGCACTATAATTTCATTTTTTTTATTTAAGTTTAAAATCTGTCATAAATCTAAGCTTGTAGTTTTATGTGTACTTATAATTTTTTTTTTTTAGGTATTTGCTTGAAGTTACAACTCTCTCTTGTTAAACTTCCTATACATTGTAAGTTTTTTAATTTTTGAGATTACAAATATAATTTTATTAGTTATTACTAGTTTAATTTTTTTAATGTAGTTATTTTTTTGGAGTTATTTCATTCTGGTTTAGTTTGATTCTAATTTGATTTTGTTCGGTTTGTTGTAAATTTATACTGTAAAATACAGAGTTCATTAGGGGGAAAATTATGTAAAATTACTTTTTTTTAATAAACTTCCTATAGCGCTTCCTATGAAGTAGTTATTTAAAAAAAACATAAAAAATATGATTCTTTCAAAGCTTCAAGAAGCGCTATAGCTTCTTTTATTGGCGTTGGAAGCTGTAGTGCTTCCTAAATGTGCTATAGCATTCATAAAAATAAGTGTCATTTATGAATTTTTTGTAGTAGTGAATATATAATTTAATTTAAGTCATCTCATAGCTTCCTAAGGGCAATTTTAATTTATCATAGAAATATTAATGCAAAATGGAATTAATATATGTGTGCGTGTGTGAATTAACGCAATAGAAAACAAGTGACGATGAGAAACAAATAGCAGGAACAAGGGGCTTGTTTGGTATGAGAGGAGAGGAGAGGGGTGGAAAAATGAGTGGAGGGAAAAAAATTTATGTTAGATTTTAAAAATTTAGAGAAGTAGGGTTAAAGATTTTTAATTAATTTTTCTTGCTCTTTAATAACACATTTTCTCTTTATTAAAATTTTATAACCCCACTTCTTCAATTTTATTAAATTCAACTTATAAAAATTTTTCCTCCACTCCCCTCCCCTTCAAATCCCTTGAACCAAACACTTACAAAAGAAAAACCTTAAGACCCAAAATATTAATTAATCTACAATGATTGCTTTGAGAGAATAGACAAAATATAACCAACACCCAGCGACACATGAGAAAAATAAAAGTTATCAAAATTCTAAAATTCGGAAGTCTCTATTTGGCATTAGTTTTTCTCTCCCCTAAAAAATTCGAAAAATAGTTCTGCGGTGCGTGTGGATAAATATATAGTGAAAGCCAAGGAGGAGGAAGATTTTTTGTTTGGCCTGAGAAGAAGAAAAAACTGGAAAAAAAAAAAAAAAAAAACAGGCTGCTATAGAAAATGTAAGCCATGGATGTGTAGCTTTAATTTGTGCCTATTTGGATTAGCGGTGGAGAATGAGCTTTTTTTACAGATGAGCTTTTAAAAAAGTCATATAGAAAAAAAGGAGCTTTATATATATGATTTGTGTTTGGATTGACGGTGTCAGAAGTGACTTTTTTTTTTCATAAAAGTTGAGAGAAGTAACTTGGATGAGCTTCTCATAAAAGCTCCATTTGCTTCATAAGCTCAGCCATCCCAAAATCTTTCCCAAACACATCAAATGAGTTTTTGGAGCTTTTAACCCCCAGATGAGCTTTTTTTGGACTCAAATGGATTCCCAAACAGACCTTTTGTCTAGTATGTGGAGCGATCGAGAGAAATGTTCAGCTTCCACAGATCTCTCGAAGGTTTTTTTTTTTTTTTTTAATTTCATAATAATGTGTAATGAAGTGATTGATCGATCCAACTTGCAAACATCTCAGATGAATTATATGAACGAGGTGCATGATTCGTCCGTAACGCTTCTAGACGATTCGCTGAAAAGAATAACGTGAGTTGAAGATTCTTAGACGAAAAGGAATCGTGTGTGTACATAAATTAATTGATTCAATATCATCTTCCAAGCATAACTTAAAACTTCGCCAAATGTTACCTCCGCAAGCCTTCAATAGAATTTGATTCTTTTACATGTCCACCACTGAATGCGCGACAAAAAGAGTTGATTTTTCTTTAAATGTCAAGTGCGAGTGGGAACTTGATTAAATTAGTCTTGAGATATTAAGATGTAGATCATTATATATTCTAATATATGATATTTATTTCATTAATGCCCATGCTCGCATTTGGGAGGAGAATTTTTTTGTGTATTTTAAAAGTATAAAGTGGAAAGTTTCATAAACTTAAACCTTAAAGTTCAGTTTCGAGGTAGTATACATGTGCAATATCTTTCTTATTTGGGGTGACACTTCTTACAAATTTAATTTCTGAATTCTTTATTAATTTCTTCTAAGTTAACTATCGAAAGAGAGAAAATATATATATGTACCCCATCATTGATCAGTTTTTTTTTTTTTAAACGTCTAGCTACTATATCTCTCTTCCCTCTCATTATTACAAATCAGGCACATATCTCTGCTTTTGCCCATAAACTAACATTAATAGTGGTCTCCTGATCTTTATATATGCTGGTTTGCAAGAAGATTTTCACCTTTAATTACGAGGTAAAATAGTCATTGGGCGATTCCCAAGTTATTATAAACACAATGCTTGGGTAAATCTTGGTGACCAATAATGAGGGCAGCCTTGAATATTGTCAAGAACATTCTAGGAAGGCATATAAAGAGGGAAAAGGTGAGCCTCGGACAGGATACGATTCTTTCACTGTCAGTCTCCCCGAGATGTACTATTTTGTTAATTTGAAAACCAAAACACTAGTCGGTAATATTTTTATTGGTGCTTGTTTAGGAAACTGTTAAATTATAGTTTCACAAGTGTTTTTTTATAAGTTAAGATAAAATTTTTTTTCACATATTTACTTTGAATATGTAAAAGCATTTCTAAAATTCAAAACAAACCAGCACTTGATAAGCTCTAAACACAAACATAAAGAAAGATACTGATATGGGGCCGTTGAAAGCATATAATTATAATGGATCTTTGGTATTCGGATGCACTTATCCTGAGATTGACGGTGTAAATTTGCATATTCTGGGGAGATCGGTTGAAGAGCAAAAGATTAAAAGAGCTTTGTTTGATATGGGGCCGTTGAAAGCACCAGGGCCAGACGGATTCAATCCGCTATTTTAGCAAAGCCAATGGAAAACTGTAAAACCGTCAGTGATTGAATTAGTGAAAAGGGTTTTCAATGATCCGATATGGATACGACAAATCAATGGGACTCAGATTGTTCTCATTCCAAAGGTGGAACATCCAGAGACGTTTCATGATTTTCGTCCTATAAATCTTTGCAATGTTGTTTACAAGATTATTACGAAGGTTATATCAAACAGACTCAAGGCAATTATGCCTTTGGTGAAAGCCCCGAATCAGTGCAGTTTTGTTAAAGGGCGTCAGAGTTCAGATAATGTTATATTTGTGCAGGAGATCATTCACTCTATGAAGTCATTAAAAAGAAAAAAGGGTTTCATGGCCATTAAGATTGATTTAGAGAAGGCTTATGATTGGGTGAGATGGAATTTTGTCTACGAATGTCTAAAAGAACTCAAGATTCCTGAATATCTTAGTAAAGTTATTCAAGCTTGTATATCGACGTTTCATTTGCAATTGCTTTGGAATGGAGAGGCTACTAACATGTTTTGCCCTTCCAGAGGGGTTAGACAAGGTGACCCAATATCACCGTATCTTTTTGTTATCATGATGGAAAGATTGGGGCATCTTATCCAAACGACAGTGGAAGAGGGTGTTTGGCAACCGTTTAGGCTCTCTAAACGAGGTACTCCTGTCTTTCATATTTTTTTTGCTGACGATCTCATTTTGTTTGTAGAAGCAGATCTAGATAACGCAGGGGTTATTAAGGCTATCCTGGATGACTTCTGTGACATTTCGGGACAGAAAGTAAATGCCGGAAAATCAAGAGTTTACTTCTCTAAGAATGTAAATAATATAAAATGCAAAGAAATCAGTGAGTTTTTAAATTTTACTCCGACATCGAATCTGGGGAAATATCTGGGTATGCCTATTTTACATGAACGAAGATCAAAGGCTACATATAGTTTTCTTCTGGATAAGATGGATGCTCGACTGGCCAATTGGAAGTCTAACATGTTATCGATGGCTGCCAGGCATATTCTTGTGTCGTCTGTTATGTCAGCTATGTCAACTTATGCTATGCAGACAGTGCCTCTTCCTTTAGGGATTTGTGATGAAATTGATAAACGTTGTCGTAACTTCCTCTGGAGTAGTAGCTCAGCCAACAGAAAACCTCATCTAGTATCCTGGGACCTCGTATGTGCAAGTAAGGAGGATGGAGGCCTAGGTCTTAGGTTGGCATGTCAACAGAACCAGGCTTTCATGATGAAACTTGGATGGAATATGATTAATAGAAGAGATTCGCTCTGGGTCAGGATTTTGCGAGAAAAATATAAAGTTGGCAATGATATTATTCCTAAAGTTGAGAAGCGCTGGTCAGAGTCTAGTACGTGGAGGGGTATTCGTAACTGTTGGGACAAGATCAAAGATAGCTTGACATGGAGAGTTACCAATGGACAGAACACTTCTTTCTGGAATGACATATGGGTACCGCATTTTGACAAGCTTCAGAGTTTGGTAATCAGAGAACTGCCGAGAGATGTTACTGAATGGAGAGTAGCTAATTGTATCACTTCATCCGGACAATGGGATATGAGCAAGTTTAATCACCTACTTCCAAGCCAAGTTTGTACAGCTATTGCACGCGTTAATATCAATCAGCTAAATGGGAAGGATTTCCGGTATGGAGGTAGTCGTCAAATGGAATTTTCACCATCAGATCCGCTTACAAATATTTGGTGGGAACACCACAATCTCTCAGTAATAACTGGAGGAGATGTGTTTGGAAATTGAAAGTTCCTCAAAGGGACCGTATTTTCTTGTGGCTGTGCTTTCATGGTCGACTAATGACAAATATGATGCGTTACCATCGTGGTAGTCATCCGACGGGTATTTGTGATATATGCCATAACTTACGCGAGTCAGTACTCCACGTTTTGTGAGATTGTTCATTCACTTCTGAATTATGGAAAGGATTCTTACCTCCGGATTGGCGTGATCAATTTTTTGGCATGTTTGGGAGAAATGACTGGCTTACATGGTGTGTGAGGAGAAAAGACGTAATACATGGATTCGAGTTTCGTCTTTGGTTTACGGTACTATGCCGTTATATCTGGTTGGCTCGTAATGACAGATGTTTTAATAATAATACTTGGAGTACACATGCTATTTTAGCTCGTGCTCGTGTCTGCTTAACATGGGGTAATACAAGCTTGCTTCAAAATAGGAGTGCAGAAAGGAATCAACACCAATGGATGCCACCACCCCTTGGGTGGGTGAAGATTAATACCGATGGATCTAGGAATGACAACTTAGGAACTTGCACATGTGGAGGTGTGTTGAGATATCACAATGGTGACTTTTTGATGGGGTTTATGTACCAGATTGGGCAAGGAACGATAGTAACTGCGGAAATTTGGGGTGTTTTGTGGGGACTTAAATTAGCATGGGATAGAGGATACAGACAAATTATGATTGAGTCGAATTGTAGTGAAGTAATAGATCTTGTTCAGGGTAAGGTATCTCGGGAACACCCTGATTTACAACTTATGGTGGAGATTCACACGCTGCTGGATAGAGATTGGGAAGTAGAAATTTCACATTGCACTCGGGATGTTAACACAGTTGCAGACGCTATGGCAAAAGAAGTTTGGAAGATAGCGATTGATCTGCATATCACATAATCGCCCCTGATGCTATTACCAACTTTTTAATAAATGATGTAAACAGAATGAGATTGCATGTTGACTCAGGAGGATGGCTTCTGATGTGTTTGTAGAATATCATTTACTATAAAAAAAGAAAGAAAGAAAGAAAGATACTGAACAAATTAAAGTCGATCTCTAGCATTAATCTGTTTGTGTCAGTCTTGCAACAGGATATTATCTTTGGCCTTTAATATAATATCTCTATTTTTGTCTAATTTACACCACAATTAAAATTTTATATTAATGACCCAAAGTAGTATGTTTAATCGTGTTAGTGAGAGAAGCCCTGTTAGTGAAAGTACAAAAGCTAACTCATTTTCACCCCAAAAAAGACAAAAAGCTAACTCGTGTGGGTGGATTCTCGAGAGCAGAGATCAGAACCAACCAATAAGGGGATCCGGAAATTAGGTAGGCGCTTTAAAATGGAAAGAACAAAAGGGGGTTAAGTACCAATAATATAATAAATAATAATAACGTCAAATGAACCTTGAAAAAAACAAAAAACAAATAAAGTATAGAGTGAAGAGATCTGAACCAACCAATAAGGAGATTCGGAAATTAGGTAGGCGCTTTAAAATGGAAAGAACAAAAGGGGGTTAGGTACCAATAATATAATAAATAATAATAACGTCAAATGAACCTTGAAAAAAACAAAAAACAAATAAAGTATAAAGTGAAGAGGGAACAATGCTTAATATTTCATTAGGTGTTACAGAGTACGAAACTAGCGGAGCGCAGCAAATGTGCGTTCCCCAATTTGGGTGGCCATGTCGGCTAGCTTTACCTGAACCATTTATATTTAGATTCTTCACTAATCGCTTATTTACCAGATGGAACAAGTCTCTGCTAGTGCTATATAAATCAAAGACAACGCCTCGTGACCTCGTCAACTGAAAAAACAATCATGGGAAGACAGAGGGAGTCTGCTAGCAGTTTCTTCTGCGTCAGCCTCTTCAGGTCAAAGAAGAAGAGGTACTACGATGAAGAAGGCTATGAAGATGGAATTAAGGCCCAGAAAGTGTGGCACAGCGATGAAGATCGAGGTCGCTGGGGAGTGGCTGAACCTGGAATTGACATGAAAGTCCAAGCTTTCCTTGACGCTGAGACCAAGAAACGTATTTCCCAGCCGCTATAAATATGTCTCTCGACATGTATGTATATATAGCTTTGTAAGTTCAGATTATCCTGGTATAAATAAATAATATACTTTTCGCTCTCTCAGAAAATAATCAGCTCACCTTTAATTTCCAAATATAGTAAATTTGAATAAACAAGTTCAAAAAGGTCGATAATATCATAATATAATTAAACAGTTTCGTATAATAACTAAGTTGTGTTTGAAGTTTGGACAATGCTCTACAAGACTTGCAGAATTAATGACGAAAAAACTTAGTTACCATATATTCAACTCATCGAGACGTAAAACTTCTGCTGCAAGATAAGCAATTAGCAGCTTGCAAATTGTATATGGTTATAGAGAGGCACGAGCTGTGTTTTTTCAGACCCATGTAATTGGTGGCATGGTTTCATGATCCGAACCTCTCTTCCATTTTGCAAGATTTTCCCTCTTTATAATAAGTAAACTTTGGATTTTCAGATTTTGTTCCTCACTATCCAGATCTCCGAACCTAATCGATAATATATAACTTTAAGAGCAAGCTATCAGTAAACTAGCTGATTAGGAAATAAAACTCTAGAGTTGGGAGGTGTGTTGCTTTCACTTAAGACTTCAAAATTAGTGTCAGCTTGTTTTATGTTTTTAGAATTGTTTTAATGTTTGATTGGAATGACAATTAGAACATTAAAAAATAGTTATTCAATTATGATTTATGATGTACGAATTAAGTATGTGAGGCTTTTATCCTGATTTACGATGTAATGGGCAGACACTAATGGCCTGAAGTTATAAATGGGATCAAACCTATGACTTTCCACTTAAAGGGAAATTCTCATACCACTAGGCTATAAGGCCTTTCATGATGTGCTTGAATTTTGATACACACACATATATTCCTATATGTTTCCAACTTTATAATAATCTATTGATTATATAAAAGGAGGGATGTTGAGAGTCTCTCCTCTTATCATTTGACACATTCTCGTCCTGTCATAAATATCATAGCAACTAAAATAAAGATACAAAATAAAATATGTTCAAAAAATAAAAAGATACTAGGATAATAGTTAAAATTACAAAATATTAAAATATAAAATAAAATATTTTTAAAATAAATATATTAAAAATTAAAAATAGAGAAATAATGAAAAGGTTGTTTCAAAATATTTTAAAATCTTATGAAGCTGCACCTCTTTCAATTCATTACTAATGATTTTTAGAAATTAAAAATGATTTTTATAATTCATAAAATAATTTTTGAACAGATTTTTCTCACTCCACTCTTCACCTCCCATGTTCTCCGCTCCTAATGTCATTAGCCTCCCCATTCCCTCTATCGTGGAGTTGGTAACCAATTCAAAATTACGGTAGTCTCGATTGTCGTAACTCTGTAATGTCTGGAGATAAGATTGTTGGTTAATTTTAAATATACATACATATATAGAATAAATAAAAAGTGTGGAATAAAGTTAAATAGTGAAAATAAATGAGTGATATGTACGTGGACTATACCTACAGGGGCTTTAGCATGAAATGAATTCCCCACTAAGCTAAATACACTTTAAGTGTGGGGTGATTAAGCTCCCTGGCTGTCCCCATGCGTGTCCAGTTCAATCATGAAATGGATTGACTGATTCCCCAAAAACCTTCAAAACACTACATGTTGCATGTAGCCTCCCATGTTAACAATATTCGTTTCCATCTACAGAGCCAGCAGCCTTGACAGATTCCTGCTTTGTCTTGTCCTTCTTTGCAAGAATAAAGAGAAGGGCAGCAAAAATTGATTGAAGTAGCATCAGATCAAATCAGAAGCGATATTGATATACACAGATCTGCTAGCTGCCAGCTGAAAAGTGAGAATGAGACGTTTCATGTATACTGGTGCACTTTATGAATGAGAAGTACAGGAGAATGCATGTTGAATGGTTACCATCTTAGATTAATAATAAAGAAGCTGCTGGTAGATCAGATTCCACTTTTTCATGCAAAGATACTGAGACCAGAGTGGAGTTTGCTTAATTATCCAGTGGTTCTCGTCTCTTGTCTGCCTTCCAATTCAATCCTCCGTTTTCAACTCCACTCACTTCAACCTTGCATTTCCATCTACCATCTTCCCTTTATTCTTTATTTTTCATTTCTTGTCCCATATCTCTCATCTCTTGCCTCCTAAGCAATCAATTCATCGATGATTACAACGTTGCATATATGAGCACTTACCAGTGTCTCTGTCAGATTTTTCTTCCTCTATGGATTTTGTGTTTTGTCCACTAAGGGGGAAATGAGTAGCTTTCTTTTTCTTTTTGCCAGTGAAATGAGTAGCTTTCCTTTCCTCTTCTTCTTTTTTTGTTCAAATTCCTTTCCTCTTCTTTGACTACTTTACTTTATGAGATATTCATGTTGATTTTGATCCCACTCATGGATTTTGCCTTGATTTTTTATCCTTTAAAAAATACTTCATTTTTTCGACTATCTCCCTCACAAAAGCATTTAGCTAACAATTAATCACACAATTGTATCAAAAAAAAAACAATTAATCACACAAAGTCACACACCATATAATGAATAAGGTGTACTGTTCATGCGTGAGTGCACATCCAAAGCGTCCCCACAAAAATTCTTTATTTTTTTTTTAGGTATACATAACCCAACTAATCCTTCGTCAAATATCTGAAATGGGCATATGATCATATTGGGCCGAACTTCGCCCACATGTCTAATTGAGCTCATTTTTTTAATGCGACGAAAAGGGCGCATGAGCATATTGGGCCTACATCTACTATGTTCCTTAAAGCCCTATAGGATTAGCCATAACAGGCCTAATAATCTCCATTGAAGGCCCAAAACATTTTTGAAAGGATACCAGAAACGCCACGGATTTCGTAGCTTACGTTCACCGCTAGTTCTGGCTCTTGTCACCTTGTCGGGGCGGCCCCTGTCGTAGGGATTCTTAGTTTTATGTGGGTTGGTTTTCTGATTTGTCACTCATATTAAAATTAAAGGGACCAACACAAAAATTTGATAAGACCAACAAATGATACTAACTTTTTGGGAAAATTCCAAAAAACTACATTCAAAATATATAAAGGACAAATCAGTACAACGAAATTCAGAAATGACAAATCAGGCGGGTGTCAGAAAAAGGAGGAATCTGTCCTTTTGAAATTTCGGCCAAATTACGAAAATGTCCTTCAGCCCTCAGTCGCAATAACAACATCGGAGTTGTTAATGGTGAATCATGAGGTGTTAATGGCGAGGTGAGTGTTGTTATTGGCCCTGAAACTTGTGAAGTGTTAATACCGAATCCGAAGGTGTTAATTCCGATGATCATATTGTTATTCTGAAGTGTGCATGAAGGGCATTTTCGTAATTTGGCCGAAATTTCAAAAGGACAGATTCCTCCTTTTTCTGACACCCGCCTGATTTGTCATTTCTGAATTTCGTTGTACTGATTTGTCCTTTGTATATTTTGAGTGCAGTTTTTTGGAATTTTCCCTAACTTTTTATTATTATTTTTTTTTGCCAACAAACTCTTTATTATATTGAAAGGTGGGGAATATTCTCTTTCCCCCTAACTGTCTCTCTCATTTACTGCTGTAAGAAAGATCAAAGTTTCACTTATAAAATTTCACAGTTCCAAAAGGATATGAAATTTCTTAAAACAAGATTCTATTGATCAGGAGGTGAATCTTTCAAACCAGTAAATAACATCAAGTCCTAACCAAAAGAAATTAAACAAAACAGCTTCAAATAAACTCGTGCATCTTCTTGTTGATGATGTTTATGTTCTCCTTGGCCAGGGAATCAAGTTCATCAGGATCCACCATGGCCTCATCATCCACACTTCCCCCTTCAGCACACTGGAACATAGCCAGGTTCATCTCCTTCTTGGAATTCTCCTTGCGTTGCTTCTTGAGCTGGGCTCTAACCTTGGCAATCATTTGCCTAGTAAAACTCTCCTGGTTCAAATTCCTTGTCTCATCGCGCGCATGTTGTTCTGAAACCTTGCGATCACCTGTTGAGCTGCACTTGAATCTGGCCAAACCTCTGGCTTAGATTCATTGTATCTGACGCTCATTAATTACTATTAATGCGTTGTTACTGTGTTTAGAGAAAGTCAATCCGTCGCTAAACTTTCTTATTTTTTGAATTAGATGGTGGCTAAATTAACTCTATGGAGGATTGAACCTACCATCTCCCTATTATAAAGGGATCACTTTTCCTCCTGGGAAATGTACTCATGTGTGTGCAATCCAAAATTTCAGTCGTTGTAAACTTTCACAGAATGGCAACAATTAAAGAATCAAAGAATAAACCCTATAGGGTATTTAGTCTAGTGATGGATAAGTTAGAAGTGATGAACTGAGTTCAAATTCTGCTTCTTGAAAAAGATTTGGGGAGAGACATCCTGATCGAAAAGCCTCGATATGGATTATTATGTTGCTCAAATATCTGATGCTCCCTCCGGTCTTTAATATAAGACATATTTACCTAATTTTATTAGATTATAATAAAGTTGATTAAGTTAGTTAATATGACATGTATTTTCAAAAATACCTTTATTATCTTTTTTAATTCCTTCATTCACTTTCTTCCTTGATTACTGTTAAGGGAGTATTAATTGGGGTAAATTAGAAAAAGATTGCAAATATAAAATCTATATTTTATATTTAAAACCAAAGTCAAATTTTCAAATATGTCTTATTTTAAGGACCAGAGGAGTAATAAGATTTTTTTTGTTAAGTACAGGTATTAGTGCGAACTCACAAGGGAAGATCTCATGAACCCACAAGGGAAGATCTCACGAACCCACAACCAATCTGAGATATATGCACCCCAGGAAAGTCAAACACAGATTAACAATTCACTTGAACCCTTGAATAAGAAAGAACAAGGACCCGAAGTGTTGGAAAACACCACAAGGTTTATCAAGCTTTGATAAGTCTGTTAGTTCTAAAAAGAACCCTAGAGAGAATCTACTCTCAAGAAACAAAGTGTAGAAGTGCAACTTTCATTTAACAATCAAATCTGAAGTGTGTCTTATAAATGAAAAAACACTAAGTATTTATAGGGAAGTATACCTAACTGCAAAAATTGCAACTTAGAAAATAGTAACTAGAAGTCTAATACAATGCGCTAGGGAAAGTCTGATACAATGTGCTGGAAATTCAAAAGTTTGATACAATGTTCTAGAGAACCTAAAAGTCAAATCTAGCAATTACTTAATAATTTTCGCACAAACAAATTCAAGAAGATGTAATCAGCATTTAAAGCTCTAAATGTGCTTATTTAGGACCAAATGAGTCCTCCTATATATAGTACTAGGTCCAAATTCTTCAATTTCGCTTGATCAATATCTCCATTTGCAGCTCATTTGAAGTTAGTAACGTTTTTAATATTTTTATCCAGCTTTGATTCGATTATTACTTGCTTTATCGAAGTATCTTGCACTAGCCCATTTAATGCCTCCTTAATTTGTTTGGCTCTTGCTCTTGTGATTGGTCCACTTGAAATTTGTAAATGATACTTAAATTTGAAGGCATAACTTGCTGAATAGCACCATTCCCTCTCTCTTCAAAAGATTCATTCTCGAATCTTTACCTGCATTAAAAGGAGATAAATCAACTACATTAAAAGTAGCACTAACAGAATACTCATCAGGTAAATCAATCTTATAAGCATTATCATTTATTCTTTCAAGCACTTGAAATGGACCATCTCCTCTTGGAGCTAATTTTGATTTTCTTTGAGCTGGAAATCTTTCTCTTCTCATATGCACCCACACCCAATCTCTAGGTTCAAAAAGAACACATCTCCTTCCTTTGTTGGCCTTGGATGCATAATGCTCATTTTTCTTTTCAATTTGCTGTTTCACACGTTGATGAAGCTGCTGCACTATTTTGGCTTTCTTTTTCCTATCAAGACTTGCTTTCTCATTAATAGGCAATGATAATAAATTCAAAGGAGTTATTGGATTAAAGCCATATACTATTTCAAAAGGAAAATAATCAGTAGATGAATGCACACTTCTGTTATATGCAAATTCAATGAATGATAAGCAATCTTCCCAATTTTTCAAGTACTTTTGAATCACAATTACGAGTAATTGAGACAAAGTTCTATTAACAACTTTAGTTTGTCCATAAGTTTGTGGATGACAAGCAGTAGAAAATAACAATTTAGTACCAAGCTTTCTCTACAAAACCCTCCAAAAATGACTCAATAATTTTGTATCCTTAACAAAAACAATACTTTTAGGGACGCCATGAAGTCTCACAATTTCTTTAAAGAATAAATTAGCAATGTATGTGGCATCATCTATTTTATGACATGCAATGAAATGTGTTATTTTAGAAAATTTATCAACAACCACAAATATGGAATCCATTCCTCTTTTTAACCTGGGCAAACCCAAAACAAAATATATTGATACATCAACCCAAGGTTCATTAGGCAGAGGTAAAGGAGTATACAAGCCACGTGGCAAAACTCTAGATTTAGCCTCTTTACATATTATGCATTTAGCACAAATTCTTTCCACATCATGTTTCATTTTAGCATAAAAGAGATGCTCATGCAAAATATCCAAAGTCTTTTTCACACCAAAGTGACCCATTAAGCCTCCCCCATATGCTTCTCTCACAAGCAAATCACACAATGAACATTGAGGCACGCGCAATCTGTTTTCTTTAAACATGTACCCATCAACTCTGTAAACTTTACCGAATGCTTTCTTTTCATAAGCAAGGAACAATTAGCAAAATCAGCATTATTTGCATACAACTCCTTGATATATTCAAAACCAAGTAACCTAGTATTAAGAGAAGAAAGAAGAGTATACCTTCTGGACAATGCATCACCAACCACATTCTTATGACTTTTCTTGTATTTGATGACATATGGAAATATCTCAATAAATTCCAGCCACCTTGCATGTCTCTTGTTCAATTTACTTTGACCTTTAATATGTTTCAAGGATTGATGATCAGTGTGAATCACAAACTATTTTGGTTAAAGGTAGTGTTGCCAATTCTCCAATGCTCTTTTAATTGCATAGAGTTCTTTGTCATAAGTTGGATACTTCAAGGCTACTCCATTTAGCTTTTCACTAAAATAAGCAATTGACTTTCCTTCCTGCATTAAAACAATTTTTATCCCAACTCTAGATGCATTACATTCAATCTCAAAAGTTTTGCTAAAGTCAGGTAATACTAACACAGTTGCATAACACAATTTTTCCTTAAGTTCAATGAATGCATCATCTTATGCTTTATCCCATTTAAAACCAACCGATTTTTTAATGACCTCAGTAAGTGGTGCAACAAATGTGCTAAAATCCTTCACAATTCACCTATAAAAACTAGCCAAACCATGAAAACTTCTCACCTCAGTTATGCTTTTAAGTATTGGCCATTCTTTTATAGTTCTTATATTTTCCTCATCAACTTCTATTCCTTTAGCACTCACCACAAAACCAAGAAAAACAATTTTATCCATGCAAAAATCACATTTTTTCAAATTTGCAAACAATTTTTCTTTCCTCAAAACATTAATTACACAATGTAAATGATTTTAATGCTCATCTAAATTCTTGCTATAAATCAAAATATCATCAAAATAAATCACAACAAATTCCCCAATGAAAGTACGTAACACATAGTTCTCTAACTCATGAAATTGCTAGGTGCATTAGTTAACCCAAATGGCATAACTAACCATTCATACAATCCATGCTTGATCTTGAGAGCAGTTTTCCACTCATCCCTTTTTCTCATTCTAATTTGATGGTACCCAAATTTCAAAGCAATCTTAGAAAAGACAATAGAACCATGCAATTCATCAAGCATATCATCTAATATACAAATGGAATGGCGATACCTTACAGTGATATTGTTGACAGCTCTACAATTAATGCACATTCTCCAAGTTCCATCTTTCTTTAGAACTAAAAGTATTGGAACTGCACAAGGTCTCAAACATTCTCTAACATATCCCTTTGCCATGAGCTCTCCCACTTGCTTTTGAAGCTCTTTTGTTTCTTTAGGATTGCTTCTATATGCTGGTCTATTAGGAATTGTTGCTCCATAAATAAAACTCTAGAGTTGGGAGGTGTGTTGCTTTCACTTAAGACTTCAAAATTAGTGTCAACTTGTTATATGTTTTTAGAAGTGTTTTAACGATTAAGTGTTTGTTTCGAAAGGCAATCAGAATCTTCAAAAATAGTTATTTAGTCATGATTTACGATATACGAGGCAGATGCTAATGGCCTGATGTTATAAATGGGATCAAGCTTACGACTTTCCACTTAGAGGGAATTCTCATACCACTAGGCTGTAAGGCCTTTGATAATGTGCTTGAATTTTCACATACACACACACATATATATATATTGATGTTTCCAAATTTTTAATAATCTATTGATTATATAAAAGGGAGGGATGTTGAGAGTCTCTCCTCCTGCCATCTGGCACATCCTCGTCCTGTCATAAATACCGTAACAACTAAAATAAACATACAAAATAAAATATGCTCAAAAAATAAAAAGATATCCGGATGATAGTTACAAATTACAAAATATTTCAAAAAATTAAAATATAAAATAAAATATTTTTAAAATAAATATATTAACAAGTAAAAATAGAGAAGTAATGAAAAGGTTGTTTCAAAATATTTTAAAATATTATCAAGCTGTACCTCTCTCAATTCACTACTAATGATTTTTAGAAATTAAAAATGATTTTTATATTTCATAATATACTTTTTGAACGTATTCCTCTCACCCCACTCTTCACCTCTCATGTTCTCCGCTCCTAATGCCATTAGCTTTCCGATGTCCTCTATTGTAGAGTTAGTAACCGACTCAAAGTTCCCTACAAAACTTCGCTTTTATTACTTTCATTTGACTACCGTAACTCTGTGATGTCTGGACATAAGGTTGCTTGTTAATTTAAATATAAATACATACATGTATAGAATAAATAAAAAGTACAGATGAAAGGTGGAGTAAAGTTAAATAATGAAAATAAATGAGTGATATGTACGTGGATTATACCTATAGGGGCTTTAGCATGAAATGAATTCCCCACTAAGCTAAATAAACTTTAAGTGTGGGGCGATTAAGCTCCCTGGCTGTCCCCATGGATGTCCAGTTCAATCATGGAATGGATTGACTGATTCCCCTAAAACCTTCAAAACACTACATGTTGCATGTAGCCTCCCATGTTAACAATATTCGTTCCCATCTACAGAGCCAGCAGCCTTGACAGATTCCTCCTTTGTCTTGTCCTTCTTTGCAAGAATAAAGAGAAAGGCAGCAAAAATTGATTGAAGCAGCATCAGATCAAATCAGAAGCGATATTGATATACACAGATCTGCTAGCTGCCAGTTGAAAAGTGAGAATAAGACGTTGCATGTATACTGGTGCACTTTATGAATGAGAGTTACAGGAGAATGCATGTTGAATGGTGACCATCTTAGATTAATAATAAAGAAGCTGCTGGTAGATCAGATTCCACTTTTTTCATGCAAAGATACTGAGACCAGAGTGGAGTTTGCTTAATTATCCAGTGGTTCTCGTCTCTCGTCTGCCTTCCAATTCAATCCTCCGTTTTCAACTCCACTCACTTCAACCTTCCATTTCCATCTACCATCTTCCCTTTATTCTTTATTTTTCATTTCTTGTCCCATATCTCTCATCTCTTGCCTCCTAAGCAATCAATTCATCGATGATTACAACGGTGCATGTATGAGCACTTACCGGTGTCTCTGTTAGATTTTTCTTCCTCTATAGATTTTGTGTTTTGTCCACTAAGGGGAAATGAGGCGCTTTCCTTTCCTCTTCTTTGACCACTTTACTTATGTGATATTCATGTTGATTTTGATCCCACTCATGGATTTTGCCTTTTGATTTTTTATCCTTTCAAAAATACTTCATTTTTTCAACTATCTCCCCCACAAAAGCATTTAGCTAACAATTAATCACACATAGTCACAGACAGACTTTATATTGAATAAAGTATGCTGTTCATGCGTGGAAGCGTCCCCACAAAAATTCTTTATTTCAATATACCATTCTAATGCTACTTATAAGTAATTTTTTATTAAAAAATTTGGTCTTATTTATAAGTTCAGTTTTAAAATAATAAATGAGATTGTGACAATTTTACCTCTATTTATTGTACCAATAAAGAAATAATTTAAAGATAGATAGAAGAAAAAGTTGAAAAGTACTCATTTATAAATAAAAATAAAGTTGAAAATTTCCCTCATAATCATTAAATTAACTAAATCTTCTTAGTATATGAGATTTAAAATGAATTTATAAATAAGATCGTACATATATTTTTATGTGCTTGCCCAACTAATCCTTCGTCCAATATCTGAAATGGGCATATGGTCATATTGGGCCGAACTTGGTCCACATGTCTAATTGAGCTCCTTTTTTTAATGAGACGGAAAGGTCGCATGAGCATATTGGGTCTACATCTACTATGTTTCCTTAAAGCACGATAGGATTAGCCCATAACAGGCCTAATAATCTCTATTGAAGGCCCAACATATTTTTGAAAGGATACCAGAAACGCCATGGATTTGTAGCTCACGTTCACCTCTAGTTCTGGCTCTTGTCGGGGTGGCCTCTGTCGTTGGGATTTCTTAGTTTTATGTGGGTTGATTTTCTAATTTGTCACTCATATCGGGGTCAATGATGTCTTTGAGGCTTGTGATGTACTAGGAATCAAAACCAACTAATTAAAATTAAAGCGACCAATACCAACATTCGATAAGACCAACAAATGATACTGGGTATGTTTGTTTCAGCGATTAGATTGCTTATAAGCTGCTTTTTATGTAGATCGAGATACAACTCCCCTCACATACTTACTTCGTATACCGTAAATTACGATTAAAAAGCTACTTTTAAGTATTCCAATCGCTCATCCAAACGAGAACACTAACTCTTTATTATATTGAGAGGTAGGGAATATTCTCTTTCCGCCTAACTGTCTCTCTCATTTGCTGCTGTAAGAAAGATCAAAGTTTCACTTATAAAATTTCACAGTTCCAAAAGGATATGAAATTTCTTAAAACAAGATTTTATTGATCAGGAGGTGAATCTTTCAAACCAGTAAATAACATCAAGTCCTATCCAAAAGAAGTTAAACAAAACAGCTTCAAATAAACTCGTGCATCTTCTTGCTGATGATGTTTATGTTCTCCTGGGCCAGGGAATCAAGTTCATCAGGATCCACCATGCCCTCATCATCCACACTTCCCCCTTCAGCACACTGGAACATAGCCAGGTTCATCTCCTTCTTGGAATTCTCCTTGCGTTGCTTCTTGATCTGGGCACTAACCTTGGCAATCCTTTGCCTAGTAAAACTCTCCTGGTTCAAATTCCTTGTCTCATCGCGCGCATATGTGTTCTGAAACCATGCGATCACCTGTTGAGCTGCACTTGAATCCGGCCAAACCTCTGGCTTAGATTCATAGGAGCTGAAAAGAACAGCACATGCTTGGATCCCACAAAGAGTGATTAGCTCACTCACCTTTTTGGCCAGACCCTTCTTCCTTTTCTTATATGTTATTTTCCTTGCAGCGTCGTCGGAGACATATGCCAGACTCGCTCTGTTTCTGGTCATGGCGCTTTGACTGGGAAATGGGAATTTGGGTGTGAGTAACATTAGGCAAAAGGCTGTGCTTTATATAGTTCTACTTCACCAATCACATTGAATGCTCAGTTCATAGAGCCTTGATCACCATTTTGCCACATGTTTGCTTGATGCAATGTAAGGTTTAAATGAGTTTCCATGTCTGGAGGGTGTTTAATCTGGGGGCCTCTAATTTATAAATGCGTAGAATTTATGATTTGCGTGAGGTAATTGAGTTGGGCAAATTGGCAGCGTGGGTACTTATTTTGATATGAATGATGGAAAGCATAAATTATACTCGCTATAGTATTTATTTTAAGGCTCTTCTGATAAGGAATGAGTAATCCTTGTGATAAGTCATCAAGTAAGATATTAATTACGTCTTTTTAATATTGTCCATATTTGTTTGATGCAACTTTTTAATTTTTATATTTTTTAAGATATAATTTGTGATTTTAAATATTAATAAATTTGTAATTTTTCTGAACAAAATTTATGAGTTAACTATGTTTCTTTAGTTTTGATAAAGTGACTAGAGGTACCTTATAAGAGGGACTTGAGATACGAAGTTTTTGGATCTCATTTTACTTTTTGATTAATCAAACATATTCATAATATCGGTAAGTCTTTAATAGCGATTAAAGTCAATCCATTATTGTACTTCCTTTTCTGTGAATTAAAAGGCAGCCAAACAAAACCGTGTTAGGGATTGAATCCACCACCTTTCCTTTATGTAAAGGGATCACCTTGTCAGTCGGGGAATATCAAGGTATTAAAACCCGGACCGGGTACTGAACCGGTCGGGGTACTGGGTTAAGGGTCAGTGGGTCAAACCGGGGCCAAACCGGAGCTAAACCTGGACCAAACCGGTGAGAAATTGGAAATTTTAGGCTTATTGGTATAAAATGTTAAAGAAAAAAGTTAAAATTTTTTTTTTTTTTTTTAAAAAAAATGGAAACCGGACCGGCCAACCGTCCGGTTCGCCGGTTACCGGGCCGGACCGGCCGGTCCGATCCGGTTTCCAGAACCATGGGGAATATAACTCACGGGTTGCGTGGTGCAATATGCCTTGCATTTTTTATTTCATTTTACTTCTATATTAGGCAAACATGTTTGTTGTATCTATCACTCATTAATAGCG
Source organism: Inga oerstediana (assembly GCA_963210345.1). NCBI lineage: Eukaryota > Viridiplantae > Streptophyta > Magnoliopsida > Fabales > Fabaceae > Inga > Inga oerstediana. Next base: position 2,531,618 of record OY723401.1, read on the forward strand.
ATTAATGCATTGTTATTACTACTTCAGGTCTTAAATATAAGATAAAGTTGATTTTTTTTAAGAAATTAAGAAAGCTAAATAAGTTACTTAATCATATCATATGTTATGTATCTTTAATTTATATATTAGTTAAACTAATTAGTTTGAAAGAAAAAATACAAATACAAATATTTTAAAGTAATTTAATTAGCTTCCTTAATTTCTATAAAAAAATCAATTTTGTCTTATAATTAAGACCAGAGGGAGTACATTTGAAGAAAGTCAATCCATTGTTATGCTTTTTAATTTTTTTGAACTAGAAGCTAAGAGAGCTAAACTAGTAATGTGGGGGCTCAATCCCATGACTAAAGCCAGGGAAATTGGACCGAGCCCGTCAAGGGTTGGGTTTATGATTTAGAGACTCCAGAAAGAATCGGACTTGAAAGGACTGGCCCTCTTTTAGGCCCGTTTAATTTTAAAAAAAAAAAAAAATTAATATATGTAATATCATTATATCAAATTATCAATATAAGAGACACCTAAGTACCTAATAGAGTATTAGAAACATGCTAACACTTATTAAATGGTTTGATTTATTTATTTTTCTATAATGATTTATTCATTTAAACTTTAAAAAAAGGTTAATTTGAACATTAGATAATTATTTTAACTAAAAATTTATGATTTTTAAAAAGGGTTAAGGTGCAAAAATACACATGTGTTTTTCCTGAAAGTGCACTCACTATCAAATGCTTTTTTTAGGTGCAAAAGTAACTATAAGCTTTTAAAATAGGTGCAAAAGTCACATAATCCGTTAGCAAGCGACGACGTCCGTCAATTTTGGCATCACACTGCCAGCTGGAGTACAACTGTAATTTATGACTCCTTTGACATATGCATCCACGGAAGTGGGTTTCAGACTTGGGATGGGAAAGTATCCAAGAAAGAAATTTTCCATTAAATCCACGCTAACCCCGCAATCATTTTTCTTTGGGGAAATAAAAATGAACCAACTAACAGAGGATATTGACGAATAATGGCAGGGGCAACAGATACCACATCGGTCACTATGACTTGGGGGCTCTCACTATAACTGAATCATCGCGATATGTTGAAGAAAGTTCAGGATGAGTTAGATGAGAAGGTGGGAAAAGAGAGGTTGGTGAACGAGACATATATAAGCAAATTAGAGCATCTTCAAGCAGTAATAAAAGAGACACTGTGATTATACCCAGCTGCGTCACTATCGGGTCCACAAGAATTCATAGAAGAGTGCACTTTAGGAGGCTACCATATAGAAGCAGGCACACTCTTGATATTGAACATATGGAAGTTGCAGAGGGACGAAGGGGTGTGGTCGGAGTCGTCGGAGTTTAAGCCGGAAAGGTTCTTGATAGACAGAAATTAGAAGTACACAAAAAGGATTTGTCCTGTGATGTGAGAAAATAAAATTAAGCCAACTAACAGAACCAAAGGAATTGAGAAGAGTAGCAACATCTTGAATGGAGATGCTTGGTGAAAACCTCAATACACTTTACGCTAAAGAGGGGACTTTCTTGTTAGTCCAAATTTGCAGAGAAAAATCAGAGGAATTCAAAGAGGAGGATAAGACCCACAATCAATTAAATCTCCATCAAAGAAAAATAAGAGGAATGCAAAGTGTCGAACTCCATCGCCGAAGATTCTTCACCGGATTCGTCGTACCATAGAAGAATCTCGATTCATCTGTTCTGGGGAAGAATCTTGATTTGCCAGTTCCATAACCGAAGATTCTTCACAAGTTCGAACTCCGTTGCCGACCACGCCTCCGATCTCGCTGCCGATAACGTGTGGAGCTAACTCCACCATGACTCCATACTTTCTCGAAGTTCGTCTCGGCATCAAGGCTCCCTTCTCTCAATTTGCTTCTATCGATTTGGCTCTGATAAAGTAACTCTAGATTCTTAATATAATCCGAATTTTATTTCCCATGTTTGTTTTTCATTTATATTACTCATTTACCTTTTTTTATTTAAATGTTGTTTCCCTGGCTATGTCAGCAACTGTTTGCTGCCAGTTATTTATTATTCATCCAAATCATGCTCCATATCATCATTTTTAGTTAACAAAGTTTAAACTCACGGTCAACTTTTTAGAGCTAACGGAATATGTGACTTTTGTACCCATTTTGAAAGCACATAGTCACTTTTGCCCCAAAAAAAAGCACTTGGTGTTGAGTGCACTTTTAGAAAAATCACATGTGTATTTTTGCACCTTAACCCTTTTAAAAATAATGTATCTCAAATTAAAATAAAATAATAAATAAATTATAAAACTTGAAAGTAAATTTTATTTGAATTAAAATAAATTTAGGCCTGAATCCGTGATAGATCAACCTTATAGGATCATAAGTTTTAAAAATTGGGGGTTTTATAGAAAACTGACCTAAACAGACGATAGCCTCGAACCCGTAAAGGCCCGGCCTGTATTCCACGGCTATACCCATGACCTCTCCTATACAAAGGAATCATTTTGCCATTAGGTTTTTATACTCACGTGTCGTGTGGTGCAACATGCTCAGTACTTCGGATCTCATTTTACTTTTAGATCAATCGAATATGTTCATTGTATTTGCTTAGAGAGGTAGTAACCGTTTTGGATCTCATTTCAATTTTAAATCATTTAATAATGTGCATTGTATCTTACACTCATTAATTGCAATTAATGCGTTGTTATTGTGTTTAAAGAAAGTCAATCCGTCGCTAAACTTTCTTATTTTTTGAATTAGATGGTGGCTAAATTAACCTTGTAGAGGATTGAACCCACCATCTCCCTATTATATAGGGATCACTTTTCCACATGGGAAATGTACTGGTGTATGCTATCTAAAATTTCAGTCATTGTAAACTTAACAGAATGGCAACAATAAAGAATCAAAGAACAGACCCTATTGGGTATTTAGTCTAGTAATGGACAAGTTAGAAGTGATGGGCAGTGTTCAAATTCTACTTTGTTGAAAAAGACTTGATGAGAGACATCCTGATTGAAAAGCCTCAATATGAAATATTAGGTTGCTCGAATATCTGATACTTTCATCGGTTCTTAATATAAAACACATTTATCTAATTTTATTAGATTATAAGAAAATTGGTTAAGCTAGTTAATATAACATGTGTATTTTTCAAAACACCTTAGTTATTTTTCTTAATTCCTCCATTCACTATTTTCCTTGATTATTGTTAAGTAAGTATTAATGGGGGTAAATTAGAAAAAGATTGTAAATAGAAAGTCTATTTTTTATATTTAAAGTCAAGATCAACTTTTCAAATATATCTTAATTTAAGGACCAGAGGAGTAATAAGATATTTTTTTGCTAAGCATGAGTATCCTCACATCGGAGATAATCCTATTACGAGACATTGTGAGCACTAAATGTGAATACATCTCTAAACGGAGTTCAAACTGTAGTTTGCCACGTTGTGAAAGATAAATCCCTTTTGTTATACTCAACTTCGTTGATAGAGGAATAATAAGATTTAGAAAAAAGTGATGGAAAAAATAATGGCAACATGGAATGGCGGCTCGGTTCGTCAAGTTAGCTGGATTGGTAAACTCGGTGTCCAAAATGACGGGAAGCTCTCTGAAAAACAGTGAGTAGAGGACAATTTTTTTGTCATGGATTTTAAATGGTCCTCAACCTGGACTCGCGATATATCAATTTTTGACCATTCTTTAGACTCATATTATAATAACAAGAGAAAGAAGTAATGAAAAAGAAAACAAAGAAAAGAGAAACCGTTGACTCTTATCAACAAGTGTGAATTCTCTGGTCTCTCTTTCTTTCTTTAAAAAATAAAATAAAAATGCGGAATGAACAGCAGGGAAGTTGAAGACGGATGAGAGTGATGAGGGTTTTGACACTTAGCTTATGTGTCTCTAATATCTTTCATACGCAACTCAAAGATTCAGAGGTTATATGAAAACTTGAAAACGCTGGCTTTCTGTGGCGTGAAAGCTTTCTATGAATTAAAGCACATCAGGCCAGGACAGGTAATAGATTCTCAACCAAAAAAACTTTAATAATAATCAGATTTCATTTCAGCTGTAATCCTTCATTTAGTCTCCTTTCGTACCCGTCATGCATTCAGAACAGCATGTGATTATTGTTCGTTGATGCCATACCCCGGACAATGGATAAAAAAGCACTGCCCCCAAGTCATCACCCCAATTACAAATCAAAGTAAAGTTTTACCGTATTTTACGTATTAATCATGTCGCCTCCTTATTAATTAATTTGCGCTATTGATTTGATTCCAAAAAGAGAGCTACACAACCTCCCTTGTGCAAAGGGGTCACCTTGCCGTTGGGGCAACATATTCATGCCCAGCTCAATGCAATGTGCTCAGTACTTTCCATCTCATTTTACTTTTAGATTAGTCAAACATGTTTGTTATATCTATCACTCATTAACGGCGGTTAATGCATTGTTACTCCCTCTTGTCTTTTTTATAAGAACCTAAAATTTAAACTGTTTTGATCATATTTATAGGAGCTGACAAAAATTGTTTTAACATTTAATGAGGTTTTTCCATTATTTTACCCTTCATCTTTTTTTCATACTACATTCTCTATCCTACATTATATCATTATTACTCTATTTCTCTCTATTATTTGTCTCTTATAAATAAGGCCATACTTTGAAAAAAGAAAGTTTTTTTCATACATATTTATTAGTTTTAACTAATTTTAACCATTTTCTTAAATTGTGTAATTCGGTTATTAAACTCTTATAAATAGGATCGAAGGGAGTATTAAAAGAAAGTCAATCAATTTTATACTCTTTTAATTTTTGTTTTGGGAACTAGAGGAGGAATAAACTAGCCCTGCAGCGAGGAATTGAACCCACTACTTCCCTGCTAAACTAACTTTGCGAGGAATTGAACCCACCACCTCCCTTTTGTATTAAGGGGTCACCTTGCCACTAGGGCAATATATTCATGTGCGCGGCTCAGTGCAATATGCTCGGTACTTTCAGTCTCATTTTACTTTTAGATTAGTCCAACAAGTTTGTTGTGTTTATCACTCATTAATAGTGATTAATGCATTGTTGTTGCATTGAAAGGGAAAGTGAAAGCTGGGAAGAAGACGACAAAGGGGAAAGGGCAAAAGGGAAAGAGGGTTTGAAAGAGAGAGAAACGAAAGGTGTCAGAAAGAGGGTTGAAAAAAAAAAGAGAGAGAATTAGAAAACCCTGGTACCATGTTACTGAAATAATTTAATAAAAATGGAATACTATTTCATTCATGGATAATCTAGTATTTATATACATGAGGTATGAAGTAACTAACATAATAACAGAGTAATAAAGTTTAACAGAATGCAGTTACAGTAAAACCGATTATACAATTGAAGTTACAATAAAACTGATTATACACTTGACACTTATATTAAAGAATCAGCTTGCCACTGGAGCAATACACTCATGCGCCGCACAGTGCAATATGCTCAATAGTCAATACTTTCAATCTCGTTTTACTTTTAGACTAGTCAAACATGTTCGTTGTATCTGTTCGGTGGTAGTAATCGTTTTTGGATCTCGTTTCAATTTTAAATTAGTCAAGCATGTTCATTGTATCCATCACTCATTAATGACGATATATTAATGCATTGTTACTGCATGTGTTTAAAAAAAAAGTCAATTCGTTGCTATGTATTTTCCATAGTTTTTGAATTACAAGGTGCTAACATCTGACCCTGTATCGAACTGAGCCCACCCCCTCCGTGGTACATAGGGATCACTTTTCCACTAGGGAAATGTAAGCATGTGCGTGCCTTCCAAATTTTCGTTCATTGCAAACTTATATATAGAGTGCCAACAATTAAAGAATGAAAGAATGAACCCTGTCGGGTATTTGGTCTAATGGTGGACAAGTTAGAAGTGGCAAATTGACCTTGCTAAAAAAGATATGTGGAAAGACATCTTAATCGTAAAGGTGATGAAAAAATGATAACATGGAATGGCAGCTCGGTGCTTCAAGTCAGCTGGATTGGCAAACTTGGGGTCCAAATAATATCCGGGGAGCTCTCTGAATAATGGTGAATAGAAGACAATTTTCTGATCATGGATTTTACACGGTCTTCAACCAGCTGGACTCGCAATATATATATCAATTTCTGACCATTCTCACTACTCATTTTATAAAACAAGGAAAAGAGAAACTGTTAACTCTTGTAGTGTGAATTCTCTTGTCTGTCTTTCTTTCTTTTTTTTTAAAAAAAAAAAGGAAGGAGAAAAATGCGAAATGAACAGAACATACATCTGGGCAGAACAGGTAATAGATTCTAAATCAGAGAAACTTTTATAATAATCAGATTTACTTTTCAATTGTAATTCATCTTTTAGCCTCTTTTTGTACCCGTTCATGTATATAGAACAGCGTGTGATGGTTGGTTATGCTGATGCCTTACACTGGACAGATGGATAAAGACGGTGCTCCCAAGTCACCCCAACTAAAACAAAGTAATAAAGTGATCTTATATTATTTAACGTATTAATCATCATGTCGCCTCCTTATTAATTAATTTGTTATCTTTATTTGATTCCAAAGAGAGATATCTCGTTGGCAATCCATCCCCACTATGTGCTGGTTGTCGGTTTAGACCTTTTGATTATGACCAGAAACATCGTTATGAACGGGTCTGGGGGTTTTTCTCGAACATGTAATCGAATTCTTACACATATAATATGGAAATCTCAGTCCGATACGCAACGTTAGGTCACAGCACCCATATACTGTATTTGGAAAGACGTGTCACATCTCCACTGATTGGAAACTTTTTTCATTTGACGTTAATTTGATAATCTTTGACCTCATATGTGTGAAATACGTGTTTGGAAAAGAGGCGGTGCTTGTTGAGGGATTGTAGCTAGGAATGTGCAGGTTATGTCTTTTGGTCTAATTATTTAGCTGTAACTCTTTTTTGAGTCTAATGTTTTACAGTAAACACCAAAACCAAGAAGTGTATGGTGAATTTCACAGACAAATAACAGAAGCTCCATGGAGTCGCTTTTCTGTATGGCCTAACTTTTGCGGTTTACCAATTCTTGCAGGTATAGCTCTACAAATCAAATGCATTACAGTGTCGCTTTGTGTATGTATTTTAGAATAAATGAATTAATGATGTCATTTTATTCCTATTGAAGAACATATGCAATAAAATATACTCATTCCCGCCGTAATTAAAGACAATGGACATATTTGTTTTAGCGATTCGATTGCTTATAAGTAGCTTTTCAATAGTGATTTACGATATACGAAGTAAGTATGTGAGAGGAGTTATGTCTCAATTTACGTAAAAACCAACTTATAAGCAATCGTAACGCCCAAACAATAGCTTCCTGTAAAAGTCACCATACAGGATTGGAATTTCATGCTCACAGAAAGTCTGTGATTGCTTGAGAAGATGCTAAAGAAACAATAGTAGAATCATTATTAATGGGGTGGAATTTTGATCAATCTTCACACAAAACGAATAATAATCTGTGAGATATGAATAAACAACCAAGCAAGTTGGCTGTCAATTCGATCAAAATGAAATCTACACGCTAATAAGATTCATACTCCACTGATCACACTATCAGACTCACTCCCCATCTTCACATATCGGACAAATTCAGTAAGAGTACGATTACAAAGCAGATTCTGACAGAAGAAGGACACCGACACACATTGAAATTTGCTAAAAAGAAAAAAGAAAGAATAAGTACTGTGACTGTCCCACGGACGGCTATGGATAAAAAGACATAAACACCCCCAACCTCTGTTCAACGTCCATCTGTCAACAAAGATAATCATGGACCCGAGTCAGTTGGTGGGTCTTAACGCTGGAAGAGAGAAGTAGACAAAAATATAAAGCTACAAAGAAGTTAATAATTTTGCTTAATATTCGTTTGAAATATCTTATTTTTAGTTAATACATGTTTATAAATCGTGATTCACGGTATACGAGGTATACGAGATAAATATGTAAGAAAGATTTTATCTCGACTTACATAATAAAGACTTATTATCTAAAAATAAACCCAACTAAACACACACTTAATCATGATTGTAGAGTCCGATTAGGGCAATTGGGACCCATTTACACCCGCATTCATAAAAAGCTACAATAATTCAAAATGTTCACGTCACTTCATTATCACTTTTCTTAAAAAAATAAAAAATAAACTAGGGGCCCGCAGGATTAGGAGACTCTTGAATTATTTTGTTTGTCCCACTCTACAACCCAAGCGCCTTCGATGGCAAAAAGAGAACAAAACTTCAAATCCCAGGGAAACCGCAAAACTTTGATAGATGAAATTCTTTCCTGAACTTGAGACACGACTAATAATACAGTGAAGGTTTATACATATACACATATGTAGAAAGGGGAGGGTAACTTACAAGGGTGATCACTTGGTGATGGCATAAACGGCATAGATAATTCCGGGGATGTAGGCAAAAAAGGTGAGTACCAAGCAGATCCAGAACTCTGACTGCAATAATTTACGACAAATAAGTTTCATTGAGAAGTTAACGAAGAAACAACGAGACGTGCCAAACAAAAGAAAGAAAGGGGACGTACATGGCAGCCGAACTTGAGGAAGACCCCAAGAGGAGGGAGGATGATGGCCAGAAGGATGTCAATACAGTTTGCTCTGCCTTCGTCTGCCATTTCTTCTTCTTCTTCTTCTGTTCAGTTGGCTCTTCTGATCTCTTGTGATTTTGATTTCTGAGCGAATGCGCGCTCCTTATTTATAACACAACCTAACTTTGCATCTTATCCTTGGGCAAAAAAAAAAAAAAAACTTTGCATCTTATCCAACTGTACTCCACGTGGCTTCTCTCCATTTGCCCACGCGCTTCCTTAACCTCGTTTGTTACGCGTCCCCCGCTTCCCATTTATTTCCATTTTGGGTCGGTGGGCCAAACCCCCCAAGTGTTTTTTTTTTTTTTATGGTTTATGCAATGGATCATTTTTGATCTTCGGTGCACCCACCTTTCAGGTATCCGGCGTTAACCTGAAGGCCAACGCCGGATTTACCGACATGGGCCCCCGACAACCGACTAGTCCTGGCGCCCCCAATCTGATAGGCCCGACAGGAATTCACCTCTTTGAGGCGCCCCAGGGGAGAGAGCTCCCGATGAAAATTCTTTACACCTTCCGTTTCCTGGGATCGAACCCAGGAACGGATTGGTGTGGCATAGATGCCTACCCATCTGTATGTTATAACGTGCAATTTTGTCCTCAAAATGAGTAATTTTATCTGATCGTTAATTTGATTTCTTTTAATTATAAGTTAATTAAATATATTGAACTGATAATTTATATGTCATATGTACTATTTTTATAAAGATGAAAATTTACTTCGAAAACCTGTATGTTATTTATTTCATTTTTTTTAGGTTAGATTTAAAATTTTTAGGGTAAATTTGTATCTTAACAAAATAAGATGAATGATACATAGACTGTTAGTTTAATATATTTAGTCAATTAATTTTTAAAATTAAATGAGTTCATGGTCACGACAAAATTACTCTCTTAACCCTTATATTTTCTACTATATTCACATTTAGTGCCTGTTTGAAAACTTCTCAAAAGTATTTTTAAGCATTTTTTTTAGTTAAAAAAAAATTCCTCTAATATCCTCAATTCATAAATTATAAAAGCACTCATAAAAAGTTAAAACAAACAAAATCTTACAAATAAAATAGGGGAAATTTCATATAGCCCCACTATGACAAAATAATTTCCAATTTCCCCATAAAAATCTAAAGATCACCGCACACTTTTGGGGGCAAATGAAATTAATTTGTGGAGCTAATAGGCAAAAACAACCTTATCAAAAAGAAATAAAGAAAGAATAAACAAAGCTTACAAATCAATTATGTCTATTTACACAACACATGTGAAAATTTACAAAACTATATCGGTCATATACAAGATAAAGAGCATATTGACAATAACACATGAGAATTTACAAGTCATGTATACTTATTTATAAGATAAAGAAGTGAAATTACAATATCGTCCTGGCCTTGTACAAAACAATGACCGTATTTACAAGAACATATGCTATTTTTAAAAAAATTAAAGAGCACATAGTATTTACAAGACATATGTGATAATTTATAAATTAATATGAGTGTTTACGAGATACATGTGGGAATATACAAAACCACATCGGTCATGTAGAAGACCAGAGGCATTTACAAGAATACATACTATTTAGAAAATATATGTGGGAGTTTACAAGTCAAATATATTTATTTATAAGATAAATTACAAATCATATGTGCCACATACAAGACAATAGGCATAATCACAAGAACACATACTATTTACAAGGGAAATATACTTATTTACATGACCCATATAAGAATTTAAAAGATCATCTCAACCAAATACAAGATAAAAGCATAAAATTTTTTTTATCAAAAAAATCTAATTTCCATGTACCCTGAGGGATGCAAGAAAGTTTCAGAAAATTTTGAGGCTTATTTGATAGGAGAAGATGTATACCACGGGGTGCATTGAATTTAATGGAAAAAAAAAATCAAATAGAGAGAGAGAGAGAGCATCTGCGTCTGCGTCAATGTGGTATAAGGGACACTTCCTTCCTATTACCCTAAATTTTTGAGTGAAGAATATGTCTATTGATCACTTTATTTATTTATTTTTCATCTAACAATATTTAGAATAAGTTTTAATGGTTAAGATTTAATTTTATATAAAAATATTATTATAAATTAGATATAATAAAAATCTACCTCTTCACGCGCTCTTGCAGACTTTGCCACGTTCTCTCCTTTTCGCTTGTCTCGCACGCGGTTCCCCTGACTCTCCCAACTCATTGCTTTTGATTCACTTTCCGGTTCCCAAGCATCAGATTCGTTTTAAAATATTCGTGCCATTTCTTATCATTTTTATTAACAATAAAAATATTGATAGAAATATAATGCTTCCAATCCTTCTTTATAAAGCGTTAAGTTGTAATTTTAGTAAAGAAGTTCTTTTGTTATTAAGTGACTGGCATAATTATGTTTTGAAAAATAAAACAATAGACATTATTTTTTAAAAAAGATTTTGCTTTAATAATTTTATTAAAATGATTCAAACCTCAAGTATAAAGTTAGGAGAATAAGTGGGCTTCGTATAAAAAAGAGATAAATATTTAGGCTAATTTAACGAAATAGTTAAAATGACACCTTTTTTTTAAAATTATGTTTATTTTTGTATATTTTAAAACTTATTTATGCCAAACGTCCAAATCTCACCGTGAAAAATTTTGTTGTTAAAATTATATCTTAAGTTTTTTATAAATTTCTTCTAACATATTTCTTCAAAACAATTTTTCTTAAAAAATTCATTACCTATGCTTAATTTAAATGGGGGGTAGGGGTGTTTCCATTTACTTGCCCCACAATCCGATCAATTAACTTGCCAGGATTGAGAATTATTAGTATTTTATAACAATATATTGCAATATTAAATAAAAAATATATAAAAATAAATATAAACTAATACACACCAACCTGAAATGTTTAGAATTATTACGGGAGGTAAAGAATAAAACAATTATAAAATAGTTTAATTAAATCCTATTGAGTTGAAGTATTTGTATATAATTTTAAAAATTTAAATTTATGTATACGTGCTTTTGTTTTATAAAAATATTATTATAAAATATTAAATCTTTAATATTAAAAGTTAATCTCACCATGAAGAAAGTAAATAAGGACACTTTTCTATTTTTCCAGGGTGATTCCTAATTATATATTTCATCATGAGCTTGCTTATAAGGGCATCATCTTAATGTCCCTACTTTTTTTTTTATCTCTCCTCTGCTATCTTAGGGTAGACCACCTTTTAGGTATTATAACAGTCCTAAACTAATCTGAATCGCATCGGGAACCTCCACTTAAAGATAGAGTGCTGGTCAAAGGGCAGGCTGCAATTTTAAGACTTGAACTCGATACTTCTGATTAAACGGTGAAGTGAGGTTACCACTAAATCAACCGCGCTTGATTCTTAACGCCGCTACTTAAGTCACAAGCCAGCGTCACCTAACTCCGCAATGGGGACACTTTTCTTAAGCGATTTTAGTAGTTGTTCGATTGGAGCAAGTACTTAGCTAGGACAACTTCACGAAGAGCACGCAAGTAAATCAGAGGGGGCATCTGTCCTTAAAAAGAGCACAGGTGGCCTGAGCTCCGCGAGGCTGTGGAAAGGTTCACGGCTAGCATATTGCCACGCTATCACGAAACAACGGCGCCGATGGAGTCGGGGTCTCTCCGTTTGAACATCCAAGTCTAAATCCAATTAAAATTAATGTCCCAGAAAGAATTCTGTGCCGCCATCTGTCTGCGTACTGTAGTTTGATTTTTGGCGAAGAACACCGACGAACTTATTTTTAACACCCAAAAAATCCTGCGACCTAGTTCCCTGGACCGGCACGTAAAGGAACCGCCCTTGCCACCTCCACGTGTACACGTGTTTCCCAGCTCTTCCACGAATCTCTTTTCATCCTTCTCGCCTCATTACAGTAGTTTAGGAAAATCCCTCCACTCATCAAAGTCAACAGATCATCATAAATCAAACGTCATTATGGGGAATTAATTCACCTCTGCTGGAGTTTAATAGACAACTGCTGCCTCGTGTCTTTTTTTTATATAAGTAACTACTCCATCCTACCCTAATTATAAAATAAAATTGATTTATTTAAAGAAATTAAAGAAACCAATTAAATTACTTTACAATGTTTATATTTTTAGTATCATTAGATTATATATTAGCTTATTAGTCAAATTAATTAGTTTGAAGAAAAAAATAAAAATAAAAATACTCTAAAGTAATTTAATTGATTTCCTTAATTTCTCTAAAAAAAATTAACTTTGTCTTATAATTAGGACTGGAGGGAATATTTCTTACATGCGCAGAACTAATGAGTAAGATTAATTAAAAATAATAAATGTATCAAAAATATTATTTTTTTAATATACCCTTGTTTATTAAAATAACATAGGGAAAGAATGAGTGTAACATATGAGAGATAATGGGTAATAAATAATTAAATGAAAAAAATTAGTAATAAGTGGAGGATAATTAATATAAAGGTATGTATTTAAAGGGGTAGAAAAATTAAAGGGTTGATATCACCTTTGGCTTCTCAAGTTTACCCTCATTTTAGTTTTGGTCTCTCTAAGAGCAAAATGATCCAATTTTTTATTGAGTTTATAGGACCAATATTTTAAACTGAATGAAACTTGAGAGATAAAAACCTATTGTTTAAAATTTAAGGAATAAAAATCAAAATAAGTATAAACTTGAGGAGTCACAAATTATATTAACAAAAAAAATAGTTTGAATTTTGAGAAGAAAAAAAATATTTATATTATGGATCAGTTTTAAGAAAAAGAAAGTTTCCTGCAAAGAGGGGAAAGATAACAAGAAGAAGGAGCAAAACGTTTTACGTCAGGAATGGCCATGGGTCCATAAGCAAGCCGACAAATCCAATTCGGCTTTGTATTATATGCATGTGATATCTAATCCAATAAATACGTAGAAAGAGAAAGGCGCCTCGGCAGGCACAGTTGGCTCTATACCGCCACAAGTTCTGCACTCCCTTGTGTCCCTATCATTGTTTACAATCCAGGTTGTACTTGTACCAACAAAAAAAAAAAGGTAATACTTTCTCCTGCCCTGCTTATAAATGATTTTTTTTAATTATGTAAAACGAATTGATAATTAAAAATAATAAGTGTGTCAAAATGTCATATTTTTTTTATATATACCCCTATTTATGAAAATAGTATATAGGAAAGAATAGATAAAAAGTATGAGAGATAATTAGTATAGGATATGAGAGATAATGAGCATTTAATAAGAGTAAAATATAAAAAAGAAGCTTACATTTTCAGATAAAAAGTGAAAGTTGCTTATAAAAGGGACCAAACCTATGAGAGAAAAAGTTACTTATAAATAGGATAAAAATACAATACATGCGTAGTAATGAGTAATGACCAGGCTGATTATTCATGAGCTCCTGAGCAGCCAATTTGTTCATTTGGATCCCATCAAACACAGGTTTTTCTTTTATTTCATTTGTAAATGTATCATGTTACAATATAAAAATTCAAAATAGTTATACTGTTTATTTAGAATAGTTATTAGAATATTTAAAAGTAATTTTTTAATCATGATTTACTATATATAAAATTAATATATGAAAGGAGTGTTGTCTTAACTTATATATATAAATATTTATAAGTCTCCCAAAAACGCATCTAAACAATCTTATATTATAAATAATTCGTGGGTCGTGGCAGTCAACAAAAATGCCACAACTAATGCGAGGCATTTGTCCACGTCCAACAACTTTTAAGTTTATACTAATCTATGTTTTGGGTCATAGAAGGCCTTGTTGTTTAACACGGACAATGGGCCCATGACCCATTTCTTTTTTCCAAACCTGATAAGAACAGACAATGTCGTCAATGTTTTGCATGGAGCCCACCACTGCCTGGTATTATGAAACTAGTACACAAGCTTGACATTAAAATACGTAGTATGTTAGTAATTTTGCATTTTGTATATAAAATAACAAATTCAAACACAACATCTATTTATATAATATAAGGTAAAAAATTATAGAAAATCTTCTTATAGTGTGTTTGGAACAACGATTAATAAAAAAGGCTTTTTTCAATTTGGTTTTTTGTAATCTTATTTTTGGTAAAATTCATATTGTGTAATATGATTTATGTTTGGATTGACTTAAGGATAAGTGATTTTTGTGATAATAGTAAGAAAAAAATTAAATTAAAATTTATAAAAGTTAAAGTTAGGAAATTAGACAAGTAAAAAAATACACAATATGATGAAATAATATTACATAACTAATTGGATCACATCCCATATAATTTAGTCTCTAATTAAGTGGCGCATATGATTTATTTGAGAGGAACTAACGGAAACCAGTTCCAATTTTAGGATCAGCCCTTCGACTCAGAACTGATGGCAAATTCCAGTCCCGAAAAATCGAAACCAACTATTAGTAAACACAAATTACAGGAAATTGCAGAAAGGAACAAAACTGAATTCAACTTACCACAGATTCATGAGCATTATTTGAAGTCAGAACCGCTGAGACAACCCTTGGTTTCGCCTTCTCCATTTTCTCTCCTTTTCTTAAACATGTAGCCGACTGATTCACACACATATTGTTATTAAGGCTTCCTTTGATTCTTTCTCCCCAAAACCCATTATCTTGATGAAGAAGATGATGGTTTGCTCTTGTTTTCGCAAAGTGAGGATTAACTTCCAAGCTCACACAGAAAGAAGAAGCCATTGCGTTGGCCATTACTAGTAAGAACAAAAAATCATAGTCAGTGCTTTGTAGAGCTGGGAATCAGGGTCGGCCCTTGACGGGCCAGGGCCTAACAGGGCTGGCCCTAAAGGGTTCGGGGTTAGGAAAATTGCAGTTTTTGAAGGCCCGACCCAAGAAGTCCTCTTCACAATATTTAACTAGTTTTCCTGCTTATTTTCCCCAGAGAGATATAATTAATAAATAATAACGATTAAAGTTCTAATTTAATACATAAATATTGTCAACATCAAGGTTTAAATAACACGTCTCTTGCAATAAACAAACACAATTACTGATGTATAATCAAAGGTAAAATCATGTCCATAAGTAACTCACACAAAGGCCAAAGTATAAGAAGGCAAGAAGCTAAATACTCTAACCTCTAAATAACATGAGTATGACGACTATCATTTTCACCTTCTTCGCCACTATCATCAATTTCAAGGATATTTGATTGTGTTTCACTTTGAGTAGTAGGTTCAAGTAGTTAAATAATCATAACCTCCATAAAAAATCATACTCTATCAAGCAGAATAATATATAATATGATTTTATTCTAAATAGGTAGAACAATATACTCAAAAATCATAATATGATTCAATTAGACAAAACAATATACTCAAAAATTATACTCTATACAATATGAGGACAGAGTGACATATATATTCAATAAAGCAATTCAAAAATGTAATATGATTCATTTCCAAACAAATAAAATAAAAAATAAACGGGCTTAAAGGGCCGGCCCTTTTAGGCCAAACTTCCTTTTGAGGCTACATTTTACAAGCCCGGCCCTTGAAGGGCTATGGCCTAAAAGGGCCGGCCCGACGGGCTCAGCCCGTTTTCCCAGCTCTAGTGCTTTGAGAGATAAAGTGAAATCCCAGGAGAAAAGAACAAATTGAAGTTCAAACCTGAAGCAAGATAAGCCAAAAAAAGTACATAATATATAAAGATACCGCCACAAAAATCAGGAGACACACAGTTGTATCAGATAATCCAAGTAACACTTTAAGAGAATAAATCAACGGACAAAATCTAAATCAAAGCAACACCCAGAAGCTAAAGATTATGTGAAGTCTTTATCAAGAAAGTTGAATAAATCAAGGCAATAATACAAACAAATAAACCGGGGGATGAATGGAACAAACAAGGTGTGAAGTGTCGTGCGCGTGCACACAACGAACCAAAAAAAGAAATGAGAAGGAGGATGAAATTGCTAGAAATGGTGATTGAAATCAGAAGCAAAGCATTTCTCAAGGAAATGCGATCAACAGTGAGATACGATTCAACACCCACGACGTTAAACCAAACAACCAACAGGGAGACACATAAACGAGACCAACATAGCCGTATTGTATACTAAATTCATAAAAAAAAGCACAAATCTCCATATGAACTAACGAAAACCAGCAACAGGGAGAGTTACAGAGATCTGAAACAAGATGAAGGTTAAATGAAGTTAAAACCTTACTAACCAAACAGATCACGTCGACAGAGCAGATTGACGACCACAACACCTTCAACTGGAGATGGCGACTTCAACTACAACTAAGCAGAAACATATCACAGCCACCAGATCGGTCACCCCCTGAGTCAAGCCCGTTGAAAACCACCGAGAAACAAATTGGCCGACTTTAATAGAAGTTGCCGGAATTCAACTCCACCGGCTACTCTAACAGACACGGAGACAAGAAGAAGACCCACACTTGACGATACGTCAAAACACCTAGATGAACACCACGCCAAAAAATGGGAGACTGTTATTCGGAGGTTCTGGAGCTAGAGCCGCCACCGCGAGCTGGAGGTGTTTTGTCGAGAAAAGGAATGGGAGACTGGTATAAAGAGGAGAGAGAGAAGGAGGGTCTGATGAAGCGTTGGTGAGGTTTTTAAAAAGCAATAAATGCTTATTAACAGTAATATTTGGCTAAGCTTTTAACAAAAGTCCCAACATCCAGCTTTTGCCAATCGTGTCTCCACAATGCTTCAATTTGAAGAAGCTCAATCCCCCATAAGCTTAACCAAACATTAAAAAAAATGATTGCTGCCAATTGGGCTTATGTATGCCCAATCGGGCTTAAGGGCTACCAAAAATCCTCACCAAACACACACATAAACTATATTAGAAGTTTGGTTTGTCGGATTTCCTTCTTCAATCACTCTTTTTGTCTCACACGTAAGACTGCAACATATAATTGGCCATGTGTGAAGATTCGACGTGGTAGATATAATCCAAAATTAAGCAAGTTTTGACCCTGACTCTTATTAATTGTCATGGCAAATGCAAGCATAACTGGAAAATGTCTCATGCACAATGTAAATGGCAAGGTTGAATCTGAAGGTGTGATAGTGATTCGTTGGATGAGCACATTGGTTGAGGGACCGTCTCTAGATATAATGTTAACTTCAATGATATGTTCTTCTAATCTTGTGACAATCAATCGAGTTCCATTGCATAGTCCAATGAATTTATCAATGTTCCTCGTTAATATAATGGGGCACCTACCTTCAATCGGAGCTCATGGTTTAGAAGACCTGATATAGAGATTGAGTTCAATAACTCAATTGAGTGCATATCTGCAATAGAAATAAGGGCACCATTCTGCTTATATACGCTATCAGTACTTAAATAAATCTTTTCTTCACCAAGAAGCATATGAAGCAGTGCATTATTGACTTCATCAACTACAGATAATGTAGATGTCAAGATCGCTCTATCACGGAAGTACGACTTATCATGCAAGTGAACTAGCAAATCTGGATAATTTGAATGTATAATGCACTCCAATGCATTTGTGGTGGGTTGTAACAGGAATTCACTCAGGATGGTGATTAAATCATCAGTATCATCTTCTGTTGGCCACACTACCATCACCAACCGCAAGAATCCACTTTGCAAATTCAGCAAGCTCTATAGTAGTACTCGTAGATTCAGCTGTCAACAAACGCATATTCTATGTCAACGTAAAGACTTTGTAATATTTCCACAAAGATAAGGCATTAATAGCTGTGATCACAATATCTTCACATGTACCATTTGGAACAACTGGTAGTATCTTTCTGAAATATCTACCAAGAACTACAACTTTACCATCAAACGGCTTACCTCTTGAACCATTCACATATCGACCAATTATATATCGCAATGTCTTGTCAAGTGCTTCAAAACAATACTCGTTAGCCATTTGTGCCTCATCCCATATAATCAAAGAGGTATGTGGTAGTAGTTCTGCTAGATATGTCCGCCGCTTAATATTGCAAACATAACTTTCATTAATAGAAAGAGGAATAGCAAATTGAGAGTGAGCTATTTTGCCCTTTGGCAGGAGAAGGGATGTTATACCATTGATGGCAACATTAAGTACGATTTTACCCTCAATCCTTAATGAAGTTGATAGTGTTTTCCCACTACCACCGTATCCATAAACGAAGAAAAAACCTCTTGTACAATCATTAACAGCTATAGTTATGTTGTCAAAAATGGATTTTTATTCTGGTGTGAGGTTACATAGTAATTCATGCAACTCTTCCAATAGAGCATTCCTGTCAAATGTATCTCCTCTAGTATAAATTTATTCCCAACCAATGTAGAGGCCGGAGCATCAAAAGAAGGCATTGTTAGATAGTCCCACAAACTTCTCCCATTTTTTTATAACATGTTCCAGCTCAAGCTCAATCAAAGCAAGGTTGTGTAACTTAGACTCAAGTAGATTAAAACCTGAGAAAATATGATTGACATAAGTAATGTTATATTGTGTAAGCATGATAAGAAAATAAAGACAAACGTATCATTATGCATGTAAGCAAACACCGGTGGTTCATAGAAACTATTTCTCTAATAAAAATTATACGCATATAGGTACTTATTTGATAGAATATTATCGAACTGAAAGGACTGTAAAATTGATGTCTTTGAAACAAATAAGAAAAAATCCAAGTTGGACTGCTGTGGGTCTTAAAATCCAAAATATGTTAGTTCCATGACATTCTCTTGGCTAGTTTAAATTCAAATTCGAAAATTAAATTTAAATAATTCAAAAATTAAATTTGAATTCAAAAATACTCTTTAAGGATTAACTATCAGGAGGAAATCTTTAAATTTTTGCAATTGTTTATTCTTAAATGAGGAATTTAAATTCAAATTCAAAAATTAAATTTAAATAATTCAAAAATACCCTTCAAGGATTAACTATCAGGAGGAAATCTTAAAAAAATTTGTTAGTTTAATGTTTATTTTTAAATGAGGAAAAAGATTAGTTCCCCAATTACCTCTTAGCTAGTTTGAATTTATATTCAAAATTAAATTAAAATTCAAAACTAGCTTTTAGGGATTAACCAATTAAAAAAGTGGGAGGTTTTTTAGCAGGCAATATTGGAACATGCGCATTGGTATCATAGTAGTTATTTTCTAATGGCTGACGTGATACGCTGTGGTACCTGCTTTCAGCCCTACTTTTAAGAATAAAAAAATAAGATAGATTTATCTTCACTAGAAAATTCTGTATAGGACAACGCTGTCTGATTTCTATTTCTATTCCCCTGTTCCACAATCTGTACCACCAAGTCTAATATCTATACACGACATGGGATGGTGGAGAAAGCTCACGAAGTTAGGCAACTAATGGGGATCAATAATAGAGAGTGAGTAAGGAAACTGAATGTAGCTGGATCCAGTTTAGGAACCAGACCTTTGTATTTACTGTCAATGATAAGTCACATTCAAGGACGGATGAGATTTATGAACTGCTGAAAAAGTTAAAAGAGTCGGTAAATTACAAGAGAGGAAGTGTGGCTGAGATCCAGTTTGCGACTAATAGTGCGGAGGGGTGTGAAGAACTGAGTTTGTGGTGTCGGACTGAAAAACTAGTTCTAGCATTTGGACTTATGGTCCTCTCTAGTGGGTCTTCAATAAGGATAAAGAAAAATCTGAGAACTTGTGGTGATTGTCATATTGTGGTGAAGTATGCTTCAGAGATCTTTGAGAGAGATCATTGTGAGAGATATCAATAGATTCCACTGATTCACCAACGGTTTGTGCTCTTGTAGAGATTGTTGGTGACTCAAACTCGAATGTTTAGTTTGTGTTTGGATTAATTTTTAGAGAATAATTTTTATGATTTACGAGGTAAATATAGAAAATGAATTTACTTGCAGAAAAGGGTTTTGAAACCATGATTTTAGGGTTACCTAGTCACTCACTTTAATCTAATACACACCACACACATTGCTAAATAACACCCCAAAAATGAAAGAAAAAAAAATTCCATTTCTGACATGATAGCGCGCCAATACCACTAGTGGACATGGTATCGGAATATGTTAAGTGTATATCCTCAAAAGGTCCTGTCTGATTCAACTATGGGGCCAAAAAAATCAGAATGGAAGGATCTGTGCAGTTGCAGAAAAGGAAAAACACCACCACCCCACTGAAAATATTCTGATGGTGATTCTTTTAATCTGGGGCAGGCCTACAGGGACAGCCCACTAGGAGGCGTTTGTTTTAACAAGGTTGGGCTAGGCTTATTCAAGATTTCTACTTCTCGCTTAGAAATGAAACCTCTTTATGAATGATGCGTCGAGCATCATAAACGATTTTCATTCTACATCACCCACAACGCACATGCGTAGGTGCAAGTTTCAAAAGTTGCAGATTCTATTTCTATCCCCACAAGCGTTTTTTATGAATTCGGAAAGCCTAACTAAATGATAAAAGGCAGTTCCTCAATAAATGTATAGACTGGTTTTTATTATTGTCCAGTGAGCCTCGTACTCAAAGTTTGCGTAGCTTTCCCCTCTCGTAATGCTCGGCTTGATTTCTTCTTGTTTTTGCGTATTTATTACTATATATATGTTTACTATAGTATATATAAACCTTTTTTATATCCATGAATAGTGTGCCTGAGCTCAAACTCCATAGAACGCACAAGAACCTACATTTGTAGTTTAGTTAAATAATCGCTTATCACCATAGACTCTTTTCCTGGATTGAGGCCTGTCTTTATATACTTTTGCAGCTATTTGCAATCGCTTGTTCACAGAGGAACCTTTTTTTCTTGTTGTTTTCTTTGATGCTTTTTGTATAATCATGCAGCTGGGATTGGTTAGCAATTATTGCTATTATCAAATCTGGCAAGGTCCAAAAAAAAACTGAAGAACTCGTTAACCAAGGTAAAGTTTACTTTTCTTATCTTGCTTTATCTTTCCTCTCCCATCACCTGAAAAAACGGATTCGGAGCTCGAATTGAAGGAAATTATTGGCATGCAGTTGGTAAAAGCTTGTTCATTCTTTTCATAAAATCAAATCATTGGACTTTCCTTTGAAGCCAATTCCAGCTATGCAACGGAGTTGGCGCCACCAGGAAACAAGATCCAAAATGAGAGGCCACTACTCACTACTCACTACAACTGCCTCACGGTGTCAATATTATAAACTTCTCGTCACTTTATTTATAGTATTTTTTTTTGGACAAAACTTTATTTATAGTATTTCAAAAAACGTAGTTTCAACAATTATTTAATTAACTAACTGCCGCTCATGAACGAATTACTAAATACTCCCTCCACTCCTTAGTATAAAATTTATTTCTTATATTTATCAATATTTTTTTAATTTACTCATATTGACATGCTTTAACAATAATCAAATAAGAGAGAGATTGAGGATATTAAAAAAAATAATTTAGGTGTTTTAGTAAAAACATAGTGTATTAACTAACTTAACTAATTTCTTTTATATAATTAAATTAGATAAAAGGGTCTAAGGATCGAATTGGTAATTAATATATGAGGAGTCGCACCTGCAAATCTTGAACTAATTGCTTGATGCGTGGGTGTGTATTATGATCCTAGCTGTTGTATCGTGAGTGACGGTGTGGTCAAGTTGCACTGGAGTAGAGCAGCAAATCCATGATCATATTTCACATGCACTCAGGTTGCTTCTTTCAATTTCTGTGGAGGCATCTCAGGCTATTCTAGGCACACAAAACCAGCCACTCAGCGCATATTTTCAGTATCTTGAAAAACTTTTCATATAATCAAAAAAATCACATATCACTTTGGTCTTATTTATAAATTATTTTTAATAAAAAAATTTAATCTTATTTATAAGTCATGTTTTAAGGTAGTAAATGCGTTTTGTACTTTTTTATCCCTATTAATTGCAATAGATAAAAAGAATTTATTTATGTGAACTTTTGGAACTAATCATAGATAAAAATAAAATTCAAAATTTATCTCATAGTTAATGAGTTAACTAATTCTCTTTGATATGTAAGAATTAGTTAAAAAAGATTTATAAATAAAAAGAGAATGGTGTATAATATTTTGTCCATAAAAGTTTGTGATATATATGAAACATTTCTACTCATCATATAGAAGAACGAATTTCTTGTTCCTAAAGACAAACAATTTTATGCTCAAGTCTGTCCAGAAGCCATATATATATATATATATATATGGTTTTGTTGTATATATTGTTGTTGATGGATGAATATTGTGCGGTTCCTTAAGCCTTTTATGTATGAGGTGTCCCGACTTGAATTAAGCACCACTAGTCTGACTGATTGAGAACGACACCTCAACAATAGCTCCCATTCTATTCTTGATATTTTTTTAAAGCTATATGGTTCAAATCAGAGACACAGTCTTGGACTTTGTAACGCTTGATACAGAGGCACACCACAGCTCCTTCCCATCTTGGTGCTTTCCAGCTGTACTCTCTCCCAAACTCGAGTCATATGAGTTCATTTAATTTTTGCTCTTCATCTCAGACATCAAAAGCATCACTCATCATGGGCTCTATATTATTATATATAGTGATAGGCGATCAAGCGCTTCATCTATATACACACACACATACACACACGCCTTAAAACCTGACACGTTTTGACCATTTTGATGATCGAGCAACACATATATAATGGTCTTAGCGCGATTTAGAACATTGATCTGTCTGATAATACAGGATAGCAGATTCATTTCCGGTATATATTTTAGAGGGAACATGATGCATGAATCATTAATTATATTGGTTGAGAGGCTGATGAACGAAATAAAAGTGGTGGTTCTTGTCTGCAACAGGTAGCTAGCAAATGCTTGTTTATTCTTGCGCATGCATTGATGTGAGCTTAATTATATAAAAAAATATAGAAGCAGATGTTAGATAGGTGTGGGGATCGTGTGCAGAGTAAGCGGGTGAGAAAACATAACTCATATTTGGTCCACTTTATTAGGCTCCACGACCAATACAAATGTATATAAATTATCAACCCCACCTTCCTTTCGTCATTTATATATATTAATTAACATTATCTTGTATTTTCTGATGATCTGAATCTCGGGCAACAGTACAGTCTTTGGTTACGTAATTTGTACAGCTACGTTTATGAATATGTGGTTGCACTTAATTATACCAAATATTCAAATGCAATGCTGGCAAAGCAAGGCAACGACGCATGGAACTTGGAAGAATAAAAAGGAGGACTTGAAAGTGGAAGCACAGGTTATGAGGATATGGTGGCCGCAGGAGATGATTCGGTGGAAAGAGCGGGGGGACACGTGGTCAGGAAGAGCAGCAGAGCACCGTGGGCTCATGCACGACACACACAAACAAATCGTCACGTGAACCCCACGCCCCCTTCACTTTGTTGGGTCAATTTCTCAAGACATGCCACGCCCTACCACATGAAAATTTTCTCACGCAACCAACCAAAATCTTCTCTCTACTGTTACGCTTTACACCCGTCAAGATAGTGTGGCTCAAGCCCCACGCAAAATGTAGAGGGAATCAAATATATTCAGATGGATGCCCCGTGCGGGTCCCACGAGATGGAGGCAAATCCCTTTCCGGGTCAGGAAGGGTCCAACTGCTCATCGCCCATGCTCCATTCTACTCCCCTGGGCCCCCCACTCAATTCCATATTATTACAGTATTATTTTATTAACTAACAAACCAAGTCCGGAATGGGCTTTATTTGGTTCTGCGGCCCAAGGGAGGTTCAAATGGGGTATCATACGCTGCTGTGTTCTTACAGGACAGGCAGACATCCCTTGACTCCAATCTAATCTCTTTCTTTGTTTTTTTGTTTATTGCTACGTAAATTTTAGAAAAGTGGTTGGACATTCAAAGATAGGGCAAAATCTTTTTTTCTCTTGAGTCATGTTAATGTTAAGTAGGACGAACCGTCAATTACTCTCAGGCATTTACCTACACACCCAAAAACTAAGATTTGTCCCCCAGTGCCTCAACTAACTCTAGAATCAAACCCTCCCCTTTTAATGAGAGTGTCCGACCTTCGCCACTTCAACACATGAATCTCTTTCTTAATTCAACATTTATCTGTTAGTCCCCACTTTGTTTATCCATTAGCTCCTAAACGCCCCCATTATAAAAATGTTCTGGAGTGGCCCCCACCCTTATCTATTTTTTTTCAAAGTTGATGATTGGTTTCAAGATTCTTAATCTAAAGTGGTATTAATTATTAATAATTAAAGGAATTCTTCAGAAAGGTTGCAGTAACTTACTTCAAAGAAAGGGCGGCAGAGGCATTTCAGTGCCCTCCCTTAAATCAAGGGGACCACTGACCCCAAGCAATCTCTTAGATTCTGCCTTCACTCCCTTATTTAAATGCTCATTATACAAAGTTTTATCAATGACCAAATCTAAGACAAAAGAGGAAAAGAAAGGAAAACGACGCCACTCTTAAGCATATGTCTCCAACAATGAAGGGGATTAAGAAGAAGAATGCTATTTTCTTTAAAAAAAAAAAAGGAGCTTCTTTTTGGTCATTAACGAATTTAATTTAATAAGGGGAGGGGATTAGTCAAAAGGCCTCGTGATATTATATCCAAAATGTTTAAAACCAGATAATGATTGTTAATAAGTGAATGGAATTGAAATATACATAAAAGTGTCACCGTCCAAACAGATTACAGCGATGGAGACATAAAAGCTCGCAGTCACAGGTGGTGGTACCGCTAAAGACGGCTATCCCCTATAGAGTCAAAGATAGAACTGCTAATCAGCACCAGCACAAAGGCTCTCTCCACTCTCTGTTCTCAGGCGCTCCCAAGTCCAAGGTATGTCCAATTCAATATTTACTTACGTTTACTGTATTTCTCTCATATCACCAATCTGTTGTTCTGGGAGAAGGAAGCCGATCATCCTCATGGTACTTCCCTATGATTCTGCTCTGCACCTCCACTGAGGCTAATCCACTTCATTGCACCACCCCACCGTATACTCCCTCTCTTCTTCCCCCTCTTTCAAGCTCATCGATCCTCTTTTCTTCCCCAGAAAAACCAATCCCAGGATGGTCTTCTCCACGATTTCTGACAACTCGAAATTTTCACAGCGATTTCTTTGCTTCTTCTGCGCTGTTGAGCCAAAATTTGGTCGCTATATATGGATCTGGCATTATTTTTAACATTTTTTTTATCGATCATTTTGGTTGAAACCTGGCACTTACGAGTCCCTAAAGAGAAGAACGCCATGGATTAATTCAGTTGTATCAGAAAAATGCCAATGTGTTCCGCACGGGAATTGCCCATCTGTTTTTAATCGCTAATGTTCCTAGAGTGCAAAGTTATCTCCCCGGCGAATTATGACCCTAAATATGTTCCTGATCGTCATCGCTCTCGCCACTTGGCCATCTATATATCTTCTTCAGGAAACTGCAAAGCCAGCATGATGCAGATCTTCCTTGCATTCCTCTTACCCATCTGCTTCTTTTCAATTCTTTAAATCTGCCTTGGATCTCTCAGCCCCTCTCACATGTTTTATCTGGTGAGAACCTTTGAATTGATCGGACACTAGTGACGGAGAATAAGGACATGGTAATTCGGGCGGACTCATTAACGCGTTGGAGCACGAAAATGTGAAACAAGGAGTAGGTAGCTTAAGCACTTCAAGCATCGAGAAGTTGATTTCGGTTTCAACTTTCAAATTTTAAACCATGATTTTATAATTTCATTCATTTTTAAAACCGTATAGACACACCAGCTCAGTAGAAAAAAAATTATGTGGCTGATGGTTCAAGTTGCTGATGCTGTGTGATATTCTTTTACAATATACAATTATGGAATTGCTGAGAAACCAAGAACCACTAAACAGGGCAAAATCAGAAGCGAGGCAAAAGTTCAGCATGGAAGGATATGCGAATGAAGCCCCTCTTCTTTCTAAAGTTGTGGCATAGATCAACGTGAAAGAGCGGAAGAAGAAGTTGATTTTCATATGTGCTGCCATTAAAGAGAAAGAATTCGTGACAGAGACGGATTTTTCTTTTCTTTTCTTTTTTGACGGTGAGAGAGATTTTAAGAAAGAAGGGAGGACGGGTATGGTTGGAATTTTCCTTTGCAGGGGATTCGCAGAGGACCGACCCTGCAAAGGAAAATTCCTAAAGCATTATCGCCAAGTGAAACTAGCTTACCGTACACGTCGCTTAGTGGCAGTCTCTTTTGGACAAGGATCCTAGTGCTGAAAATTTAAATGGTCATGCTAAAGGGAGACGGAGAAGTAACTGGGAGTCGAATATGGAAACACATTTGGGGATTAAAGGTACCAGAACGGGTTAGAGTATTTGTTTGGCAAGCGAACCACGTGCGCCTACCCACTAAATCTATTACAGCAAAATGGAGGTTGGAGGAGCCAAGATGTGGAAGGTGTGGAGCTGACAATGAAGATCAGATGCATGCACTATACGTGATTGAGATGTGGCTAAATCGGGTGCCGCGGCACAAGAGAGAAGCTTTCTATGCTTTAGAGGGTGCAGACTGGCTTAAGTTTAATATAATAACCAGGGGAACATCCGAAAGAGATCTGGTATGGCCTGAGAAGTTTGCTGTTGGGTGCCGGTATAATTGGCAATGGCGAAACAAACAAGCGCATGATGCAAACTTCCATATCCCGCCTAACCCGGACAAGATTGTGGTACGGTTCCTTCAGAACTATCGGAACAAATGGGAAGGAGGGGAAAATCAGTATGCAAGACAGAAAACGGTCATTCGTTTACTTTACAATAAGGTCATCTTTTTTGAAATGTTATGTTCCATTTTATAAAATCTTCTTTAGTTTTGCCTGAATAATAATAGATGTATCGGGTTTACTCTTCACTTTTTTAAAAAGAATAGAGTAATATTTCCTATATCTTCATTGCTTTTAACTAATTTTAGCTCTTTGTTTAATGAGACCTTGTAAATAGGCATAGAGAGAGTGTGATTTATGACGACCAGTATATCTTGCTAGCGCCATTTTCTTTTTTCTGTTTTTGTCCTTCAATTCTTAGAACTCGTTTAGGGCCCTGCAAAGAAAAACTGGGAGTGAAGAATAATGTTGGAGTTGGTGGGTTCAAAGTTCGAACTTCATAGAACGGGTACACTTATCCCATATTCATAGTATGAAGGCGAACCTACCCTCCCATCCGGCCCAGTGACAGTGACAGATGCTTGGGGTCCAATCGCTCAGGACGAGAGTGGGCCTCTGTCGAGAAGCATTGCTAAGTGACCGTTGGATTTGCAAGAGATTTGCTGGGTTGATGGATGGGTCCCAGATTAAAAAGAAGGAAACCTAACCGTGATTGCTTGATTAACTATGGTTAAAATCCCCAACAACTTTTTTTTTTAAAAAAAAAAAAAATTGTCCCTATGTCGTTTACGAACACTGCACCTCTGTGCGGCCATTTTACTGATTGGCCGCACTGGTCTTCTGCAAGACTGCAATCCTTTTGCCGTGATCTGCATGCACTTGACTCGTTCCCTTTTCTGAAACTTTGGGTTCTCTTTCTTCGAACCAAAATAAAGTCTTTGAAGATGGCTGTGGATAACTTCTAGCGTATATAAATAACAAACGATCTCTCAACCGTGATGCATTTGGATTAGCAAACTTTTTTAAACTCGAGGAACTCTGGTTTTCCGAATTTGTGTTTTATGCCCTGTTGAGGGTTTTACGTGCCATTCAGAATTCTTAGATGTGATTGGAGTTACATGACTCTACCATACTCTTTGCCGAGGATTACTACTGTAATTTTTACTGGGACCTGCAATCTGGTGGTTTTTTTTTTTTTTTTTGCCGATTATAAACAAACCACATCG
This sequence comes from Inga oerstediana, assembly GCA_963210345.1. Classification (NCBI taxonomy): domain Eukaryota; kingdom Viridiplantae; phylum Streptophyta; class Magnoliopsida; order Fabales; family Fabaceae; genus Inga; species Inga oerstediana. The sequence continues at coordinate 2,560,066 of OY723401.1, forward strand.
AATCTTTTTTAAGTTTCCTGACTTACTTGGGTCGCTTTAGGGTATGATATAGCCACTAAATAATTTGTTTGACTCATGTTCTATTATTAAATCAATTTTGTGTTATAGTTTGAGCCGTGATAAGGACTTCAGCACTCAAATATTTTTATTTTGCATACTATAGCAGGCTAAAGTCGAGCGTTCCTTTATTTCATCGTTATTCAGCTCCCAAAAGTTTCTGAGCTAACATTGGATGTCGAAAGCAACGAGTACCAAGTGCCTGAAAGTGGGGAGCCATTTCTGAGTATTACTTTGTGCTTCCATCGGTCATCATGCCTCTTTACGAGTTATACAGAATGACTAAAGCGAAGCTTGATTCTAAAGAGGAAGACAACACATGTGCAACCGATCAATCTTCCGCGTAAGTTTGTAGCGTCCACTGTAGTAAGCTTTTCAGTCAGTTCATTTCATGTGTTTGAATTTCAAACTGTCATCTCATTTTTTCCACCTTTGGCGAGCAATCTTTCATTTCATTTTAGCATTGTTGATTCATGTTCATTCCAAGTCCTCGTTTCGTGTGTTGAAATGCAGACCGGAGAATGACTTTTTTGAGCTGGTTTGGGAAAATGGTCAGATTTCGATGCAGGGTAAGTCAAGCAGAGCAAGAAAGAGCCCAGTACATAAGAGTCTTCCATCTCACAGCTTACCATCTCACAGTCCAAGGACTCGAGATAAAGATGTAGGATTTAGTATCGATACAAGGATGGGAAAGTTAGGGCATTTAGACTCTGGATTAAATGAAATTCCGATATCTGTTCCTTCGGATGAAATGAATTTGAGTCAGGATGAAGACATGATGCCTTGGTTAAATTATCCAATGGATGACTCTTTACAACATGAATATAGTTTTGATTTCACGCGTGATGTCTCTGGGGTCATCGTAAATGAGTTCCCGGCAACCTCAAATAATTTTGCTCTGATGGATAAAAGAAGTAGCGGCAATCAGGTATGTAAGGACTCTCACAGAAGTCCTGTGCCTGGTGTTTCAAGTTCAGAACAAGCAAATATTGCCAAGGGATCTTCACCTGGAGAAGTTGAGCCTAGTGGGCCGAAGGGAAACAACAGCCAGTTATGCCCACCACCATTGCAGCAATGCCAAACATCATTTGCATCCATTAGACCCAAAATATCAGATAGCACTGAAAATAATACAAGTAATGCAATACTGCAAGCACCTTGCGGGGAAATCACTCAGACTCCATCTTCCTCTAGTGGTTTTTGTAGCCTAAATATGCAGAAACAAGATCCTTTATGTCCTAGGAATAGTTCTAACACGATGAATTTCTCCCATTTTGCAAGACCTGCCGCCATTGTGAGAGCTAATCTTCAGAGCATCAGTATGATGTCTGGTTTATCTTCACCAAGATCAGAAAGCTTGGGAACTAGGAAAAAAGATGTTGATGCAAGTAGCAACAACCCTCCTGAATCAACACTCGTTGATTTAAATAATCAAAAGAACTGCCAAAAGCTGGTCATAGACCCATCGAAGTCTGAGTTGAAACAAGCCAATTCAAAATCTCTCGAACAGAAGGCTGATTTTGCAAAGCAGTTTGACCCTGCTTGCAAAGAGGACGGTGCATGTAAGAATAATCAAATTTCTGATCAAGTTCCCACGGAAAGTGGCAATAAAGGACAACCAGCTGTTGAAAAAAGCATTAACCCTGAAGTAGCCTCTTCCTCCGTTTGCTCAGGAAACGGTATGAAGAGAGGTTCAGATAATGCAAATAAGAATTTGAAGCGAAAAAGTCAAGATACTGAAGACTCTGAGTGTCAAAGTGAAGTAAGTTAATAGCAATGTTTTCTTATTAACACTATTCTGTGTGTTAATTTCTTCCTCTTTCATTTATATTTTTTTCCCTCCATGAAGCAAGAAAACATTTTTACTTGCAGGAAGTTGAGGAAGAATCAGTGGGCATTAAAAAGGCAGCTCCTGCTCGAGGTACAAGTTCTAAGAGAAGTCGTGCCGCTGAAGTGCATAATCTATCTGAAAGGGTGAGCAGGGCCAACCACTGGTTGTGTTGTGTTCAACATGTTTAAAGTCAAAAAGAAAGAGCACTAGCACACATTTTTAGTTCAAGAGTTTGTGTTCTTTTGTTTATGTCATACATGACTATTCATGGTATTCTGGTCAACTTTTATATCCAGAGGCGGAGAGACAGGATCAATGAGAAGATGCGTGCATTGCAAGAACTCATCCCAAATTGCAATAAGGTGATTTCTCCCAGGATTTAAATTTAAATCAGAGGATTACTAAATCTGCTCCTGTGGAAGTATTATGAACTTGTTATAAGTGAAAGCAATAGATGTCAACTTTTGAAGCCCAGAATTGTTGGCAAGGCTGCAACCTTTGAATTGCTTTTGAAAATATTGGCTTTGGCAGAGTTAATTCTAATGGAGATGCTGAAGCTTCATACCTTGAACATTATGCATGTTGGCCTCAAGAAGAAAAAAAAACATGAAACAAAATCTTTGGATCATATTGTTTACTTGATTCTTTTTTGCTGACTTTGTTTCCTGTTAGGTGGATAAAGCATCAATGCTGGATGAGGCAATTGAGTATCTTAAAACACTTCAACTTCAAGTTCAGGTGATCTTTCTCTCTATACCTCTCTTTTACCCTTACCTTTTAATTTAATTTTCCCGAGATTTTGAATAATCAAATAATAGCATGGGGTCGTTTCCTATCTTTATATGCAGATTATGTCAATGGGAGCTGGTTTATATGCGCCCCCTAATCCAATGATGTTACACCCAGGAATGCAGCACATGCAGACCCCACATATGGCTTCATTCTCACCCATAGGAATTGGCATGCCAATGGGGTTTGGAATGGGTTATGGGATGAGCATGTCTGACATGAATAGTGGATCCCTTAGATTCCCAATGGTTCAGGTGCCCCAAATGCAAGGAACTCATTTCCCTGTTTTTCCTATGCCTGGACCCACTGCTGCTTTGCATGGGTTGCCAAGATCAAGTCCTCAGGTATTCGGGTTTCCTGGTCAGGGACTTTACTTGCCAATGCCAAATGCTCCAGGAGTTTCTGTGCCAGGAGGGCCACTTATGAACTCTTCGACTTCAGGACAAAACACCTTTGGAGCTGCAGGACTTAGGGAAACTGTTGATTCGGCTTCAGCCTCTAGTTTAAAGGATCCACTGCCAAATGTGAATTCACAGATTATGCCAGGCACAGGTAGCAGTAACTCTGCAGTGCAGATGTCTGCTCAGGTACTGATTAATTTCTGGAGATGCTATGGGTTCAACATGCACTAAACATGCTATCCAGTTATATTCTACCTACACAACAGGCCCAAATCATGATGCTAATGTTCTTTTTCATGCTTCACCTTCCTCAACAATATTGCATTTGTATGACCGTAATTACCTTTTACTTTTGAAGGAGATTCTTGAGTGGTGACACAAGTTTTAAATGTTTGGGATGAATCCCACATAATTAACTTATGGGAAAAGTTTTAAATTTCACACTTCTAAAGGTCACTTATGATTTTAGAGGCTGATAGGAAAGATAGAACTGAAAGGAACATTAGGAACATGGGAGCAGATTATTCTATGCTTGACATTGGATTATTACCTGCTATCAAGTATTTTTTCTCACAAAAAATTGTTAAATTCAAAGACAATAGCTGTCTCATAATCTCATAATAGTTGATGAATTTGCAGATTCTGACCCTTCTTGTTTGACATCTGCTCTTATCGTGTTGTTTACTACTTTGTATCATGCTTTTTTGCAAGTTTGTATACTCTTGCGGATTTTTATATTCTTCTCTCAACTGTAATGCTAGTGTGAAGCAACGAATGTTGGAATTGATCAGACAGCACCAGTTCACACTAGCGGGCATACCTCCAATATTCATGACAGTGGAACAACAAATAGTGCCAAAGAAGATAACGCTGTTATTGGTAAATCTTGCAAGTATCATTAAGCGCAAACACAAATCCACATCTAGGTCTAGTCCTTTCAAGTTTTCAACCTCGTGACTTGTAAACTTGTGAGCTCCTTCTTAATTTTATTTACTTAGGTGGAATCCTTTACCAATAATTTGGGAATCGTATTCTTTTCATTGAAGTTTAAAGAGGGTCAAAAAAAATAAAAGCATATCAAATTTAATATTTAAGTTGCATTGATTATGCCAATAGGAATCATGTTCTTGTCTTTATCATGCTAGCTCCACACACACACACACATGCATCTAGATAGTGAGAGTCTTCTTGCAAACCATGTCGCTAAAATAAAAATTAAAATAAGAGTTGTAAACATTTAAATGTATACAGCCTTGAGAGGAAAAGTAGTTATTTGCATTATATAACCCATAGTTTTTGCTTTTCTTACAGGTAGATGACTGACGTTAAGATCGTGGGCTGTTGGACTCCTTGTTGCATAATTCTCACTATTGTAAGTTCAACCACATAGGATATGTTAGATTCAGCAACGGTATTTTTTTTTTCATAATCCTAATTACTGGACTTTAGGATAACAAAAATGCAAATTTTGGCATCCTGGGTGAGGACGCTCATTTGTACATTCATTTGGTGACCTTCCAATTAATCAGTGTCAAAATTTCAAATTCCGCATAGAAATATGCGCTAAAAATGTCCTAATCATATCTTGTGATTCTTTGTATCAATGAAATAATAATGTTATCCTCGACCACGGAGATCTCTGTTTCCCCTTTCCTACCTCCAGAAACAAAAGGAAAAAACAAAGGCGATTCAAGTGTGGATGGCAAATGCTTACTGAAGACTTGCTTTCTCATGCGTTTATTGCGGCATACTGATGCCACGTTGGGTTTGATAATCTCTTTCTTGGGAGCAATTCTTGTATGCAAACAATTTTCCGTAAAACCCATTTGCGCAAATCAGATGAAGGTTACAGATGCGGTCATCGTTCACAAGGAAAAAAAAGTTTCCAAATGACCGAAACAAGTGTCAAAATTTAACTCGGATACATTTTTTAGGGGTTTTCAAGTCTGCTCACATCGGATACACTTTTGTCCTGAATATATCTCATTTGTTTGCTTAAATTATAAACACTCTATAGGAGTTTCCAACAAGATTATAAGGCCAGTTTGATCCCGAACTCCGCTCTGACACAACCAAGTTCCAAGTTTGCAATAATAATGATAATATAGAGTTTCTAATAATCTCTATTAGTTCGCATATATATGCTCCCAGCCTTACATAACCAAATTTAAATAATCCAATAACTTATTAAGAACAATTAAGAACACATACAATACATATTCCCAAAATGAATAACGCATAAACAAACAATCAAAAGTTTTCAGCACTGCCTATAAATCTTCTATGTACACTACACTCAGCACACTCATTTGCATTCAATTCAATTACAAACAAAACCAAGACAAAACAACAACTATGCTATTCACCACAACCCGGAGAAAAATACAACACCTCCGTAAATTCTGCAAGCTTTGCTTAATCCATTCCATATATTCCATTATTTGACTTTAATATCGCCTTTGGTGTCTGCAGTGAGATTCTTGGAGCTTGGAGATTTTCCGGTGAGAGCCTTCTTTGCTTTCACTAGTGACTGCTTGACCTTTGATATTATGTTATTGGATTGCTTTTGAGATTTTGTTATAGTCTCTTTCGGAAGGTCCTTGGCTGTTTTTGTGGCTTCGCTTTCTTTTGTGGCAGCCTCTGTAATTGGAGCCTCGGTTTTCACAGGCTCATCAACTTGTTCTTTCTTTTCACCAGATTCCTCTTCTTCAAATTTAGATGCCAGAGTTTCTCTAATGGGATCACTTACAACTGTAGATCCATCATCCACCTTATCGGCTTCAGGTTGATCGTCTTTTTTGGCATCCACCATGTTCACACCCTCTTCTTCTACTTCAGTTGTTGTTTCCTTTGCTTCATTCTTTTGTACCACAACCTTGTTTATTTCCACTTCTGCTTCTCTTGACAATTTTTCAACTGCATCAGATGCGTTTAATTCTTTCTTTTCTTCCACACCGGGGGCAGCAGAATTCTGTTTTTCTTCTGTCTGGTCGGTTTTATTTTCCTGATTAACAGAAATGTGTTGGGGATTTTCTGAAACCCCGACCACTTCTTTTGAAACCCCTTCAACCTCATCTTTCTTGCCCTCTTCTTCAACAACTTTCTCTGCATTTACAGGAGAAGCTTCCTCCTCATTAGCTTCAGCTTCCTCCTTAGACGTAACTGGTGCTTTGACCTCTTTTACATCAATTTTCTCTGCGGTCACAGGAAAAGATTCCACCACGTTTGCAGAAGCTGCTTCACCTTCCTTCTTCGATGCATCTTGTGCTGTGTTTTCGGTGACACTAATTCCCTCCTCCTTTCCAGTTTTCTCTTCCTCAACAACTCTCTCTGCAGTTGCCGATGAAGATTCCACTGCATTTCCCGATGCTACTTCCTCTTCCTCCTTGGACACAACTGGTGCAATGTTTGTGGTGGCACTAATTTCCTCCTCTTTGACACATTTCTCTTCTTCAGCAACTTTCTCTGCTGTCGCAGGAGAAGGTTCCACCACATTTGCAGATGCCACGTCAGTTTCTTCCTTTGGTGTAACTTGTGCCGTGTTGCTGGTAACACCCGTTCCCTCCTCTTTTTCAATTTTCTGTTCCTTCACTATATCATCTGATGTTTCTTCAGTTGCAACAAGTCCTTTCTCAGTCACCTCATCGTTACTCTTCTCCTCTCCTCTTGGCTTTTCCTCTACTGCATCAGACACAAGCTGTTGTTCAGTCTCCACGTCCTTGTCTTTTTTCTCAACTTCTGAAAGTTCTTTCTCAGTCACCGCGTCCTTACTCTTCTCCTCTACGTTTGAATCCTCTTCTCTTGGCTTTCCCCCCACTGCATCAGATACAACCCCTTGCTCAGTCTCCACGTCCTTGTCTTTTTTCTCAACTTCTGACAGTTCTTTTGGCTTTGCCTCCACTTGGAGAGACCCAAGTTCTGGTTTCTCTGTTTCCACAGTCTCTTTCAATACTCCAGGATCTGATTCTTTAGGAGGTTGTTCCACCTCAATCGTATCTTCTTTCTCTATGATTTCATGGATAACTGTCTGGGATTGCTCCTCTTGTTCTTTCTCCAAGGACTGCTTTTCCGGTTCACTGGGGTGATCCTCAACTTCAGTAACCACAGGTTCTGGCTTCTCTGGCTCTGCAGGCCCTGCTTCGTGGTTGCCATCCTCTTTCACTGCTTCTCCATCAGAATTTCCCACTTCTCTTGTTTTGTCCTCAGCTGCATCACTGGGTTTTTCAATGGTTTCAACTGGAGGTTCAGGAATTGAAACTATAATTTGCTGCTCTACCTTCTTTTTCTCCTCTTCTTTCTCTGATTTTTCCACCGCTGGTGTGACAGAACTTGTTTCTAAATTCTGTTTCTCTTTCACTTCCTCTGATTGCGATTCTTTTGGAAGACTAACCTCGTCGTGGTTACTTGATTTCTCTATGGTTTCAGCTGCCACTTCTTTTATTTGCTCTTCTTGCTCTGTTTCTGGCTTCTGTGGCGTTTCCTTCTCAGTGGCCTCTTCTGGGGGCTTAGACACTTCAGGGTTGCAAGCTGCAGGATCTGCTTCTAATTCCTTGACACTGATCGGCTCTGAATCTGGAACGACCTGCTGTTCGTCTTGCTTCACGTTATCTGACACCGCAGGAATGTCTTCATCCTTAACTTGCTTCTCTTTCTCTGTTTCTTTATGCCCAATAGGCTCTGTTGCAGAATCTTTGGCTGGTTCGATTATTGTTGTAGGCTGTGATTGAGGAGGAAGTTCCTCTATTGTCTCCTTCAGATTGTCTGCAACAGATTCCTGTAATGCTCCTTCACCATCAGCCTTCTTCTCTTCTCTCTTAGCTTCTTCTTCTTCTTTAGCCTCGTCAAGCTTGTCTTCATTTTCATTTGCCAAAGAAACCGTCTTCTCTCCAATGCCCTCTTCATTCTCCTTCTTCTCAACTTGCTGTAACAAGGATGGAAAACTGATTGTCATTAAACCAGAACATACACACACTTAAACAGTAGATTTGAAATTTGTAGAATATGTAACATGTATGATGCTAGTGGACAAATCAGGAAAGCTCAGAAATCAGAATTTTGTCGTCTTCTCCCTCCCCATAATTGGACTGCTTCTCTGAGAGGTTTATGAAAATGAAATCACTAGAGTTCTATTGTTGTTCTTTAATAATATACATCATTCAATGATCTTTTACACATATTGTCAGTCCAAAAAATTAAAATGATCGTAAATATTTCATACTAACTGATATGCTAGCTAGTCTGTTCTTTTGTGCTGGAAGAATCTGTTGAGAAGAAGGACAACAGTGAAAACCTCCTACAATTTTCTTTACTGGCTTTTCCTTTAGTTATTGCTTTATTCGAACTTATCCCCACACTCTATTTTCTGCACCTAATCCATATCTATAGAACAAAGCTTATTATTCTCTCTCACGAGTAAAGAGCATATACTTGCCTGAATCTTTCAGACTCAGCTTCAACAGTGAATTGGATCATTTTTGCGGCTCTTTCCTTATCAAAAAGGATCATCCAAAACTACTCACCTCATGCAGCCTCACCCTTCCTCTCAAAAAACAAAAATTATAAACCACTAACTGTAAGTCTATCGGAGCCTTAGCCTAAAAAGGGAGAGCTATTAGCAAAATTTATTTATAGTTTCCCAACTAAGTACGGTAAATAAAATGAAATGAATTACTGATCATAGTGGGTTATATGGTAGAAGTTGAGGATGATATGATATGTGCTATAAAACTTGAAAAAGAAAAAACATGAAACCTGATCAGTAGCAGAAGCATGATCAGCAGCAGCAACAGTTTGAGAAGCCATGGTGAAGAAATCCAGGAACAAAGTGAGGCTCTGAGACGCAGAGAAGTTGGGATTGAGATAGAAAAAGGGAAGTGAAAGAAAGGAATAACAAGGTTGGCAACAACTCGAGGAAAAAAAGAGGAGGAAAAGGCAGCACAACTTTAGGAAGAAGAACAACCAATGTTAAGAGGAAAAGGTAGAAACTTGGCTGTCTGACAGACTGTACCACATGAGCCTATTATGGTCTCAATGATTTAGAAGGATCAATCTGCCAACTAAGGTTTTCCCCCTAAATATGAATTAATTATTTGAAATTAAATTTGAAAAGAGGACCCTATGGTTGTGGCAAAGTGGCAAGCTTTATTGGGGAAGTTGGGGACCAGATAAGCATTCATGAAACTCCCCCCCATTAAACGGTCCTAATATTTGGCCCCTCATTATTCCTAATATCCAACTTACCCACTAGTTTATAGGATCCCATTGCATCATTGTTCTGTACATGCAATAGATTATAGTGATTTTTAATTATTCATCTTGTTTTTACTTGTTGTCTATTTTTGAGGGGGGAAAATGTTATTCCTTACTTTGCATCATTGTTAGCCGTTGCCATCGTCAAGTCCAAAAATGACCATAATTAAATTGCAGGGGAGTTCACTGGTGACGTAATTATCATTCGAGTAGAACCTATCAGAAAGGTCGAAGAGACAACGTCTGTGGACGAACTAGTCAAACAAGCATAGAATGTTAAAGAAGAACAGAGTAATTACTCGAAGTGACGGCCATTATGCATTTAACCTGCCCCATTTGGTCATGTTTGTTCCACGTTTGCGTCTTCCCAGTTACTCAGATCTTCAAACTTCTATTCAAATGTGTCCCTCTAATGATAATGATATTGCGTCAAGTCATTTCAAGGCATTGATGCCTTTTTCTTAAAAGAAAATGTTACTATAATTAAATATTAAATAGTGCCAGACTGTTCGTATTATATTAGCGTCGGTTAGTCTTCCGTTTTTTTATGCGGTAGGCGTCAGGTGTTGTATATATAAGATAGAAAATTACAGCCTAAAAGTAATTACCTGGTGTATTTTTTTGCACTTGATCAATTGAATTTAAAACAAAGAGCGACACGTCAGCTTTGAGGTTAAAGTGATTGTTCGGATTGATTAGCTGTGCATGTTGTTTGCAACTGAGATTGAACGGGGAGTGCTGGCAAAAAGGGTAAAAAGGAATGAATCAGGAGCGAAGATAATTTAAAAAAAAAAAAAAAAAATTGGTGACAAATCTCCATCAAAGAATAAAGCTGTGTGTGGGTGCACTTTATCTTTTTGGCGACAGTATTGGTTGGTGAGATAATTATGAGAAAAGCTAAGTTACCCTTGATTGGGCCGATTTTACGGGTCTGAATCATTGAATTTTGATAGACCCGTAAGGCCTAAAGATCGAATTTGGGCTCAATATGCCTTTATTGGAGCGCAGGTGGACTCAGGCCCTAATATCGAATTTGGATATGTAAGGCCCATATAGTACACCGATTAAACTTCACTTAAACAGATAAGTGAGCCCTAAAAGACAAATGGGCTAATCCAATGGGACAGGGAAATACCTCTTACTCGAGTCCCATGTTTGGCCCAACAATTGGCTTCTGTTTTGTTTTGCCTTTCTTTCTTTCTTGCTTTTCTTTTTTGTTTTTTTATTGTTTTGCCTTTCAAATGTGTGAACAGATGCATCCCAATAAATCAAACAAAATTAATTCGACTATGACAGTAAACACGCGCAAATATGGAGAGAGAGAGATAGAGAGTTTCATTCATATCGATATCTTATTTATGAATCTTCTTTTAATTTATTTTATAATAATTGAACTAAGAAATATTTGATTTTACATTTGGTAAGGCCCTGTAGTTACAATGAAGAGCATGGAGAGGGTTAACTTTGGAAAAGGAACGTCTCTATTGAATTATCTTCCTATTTACTTTCCATTAAATGAATCCATTAGATTAAGTTGCAATGCTTTTTTTCCGGTTATGATTCAGCCAAAAAGGTGCAACCAAATTGATTGAGAAGCCTCAACTCTTGGGGGCAAAGAATGGTCCCGAAAAAAAAAAAAAACTCTTTGGGGCCAATTAGAATATGAAACAGTTCCCTCCCAAAATTTGAAAGCAATTATGTTAGTGTGTCCATAAAGTTGACCACCACTTTCCCACTACAAAACATGTAATTATTCGTGCCTGGAGAATATTTCGACCGGACAAATTACACGCTTTTGATAATTGATGCTTTAATTAATTCATATGCCATCAGGATCTCTCCTTAATTACACTTACATGCTTTAAACTTGATTAAGGAACTGGGTTGGGTTATTAAAGGTGTGATTAGGCGAGTGTTAATGTTCTAGATATATAGAAAGCGTGGCATGTGTGTGGGTGTGTCATCATCACTCGTTGCTTTGACAAGACAAAAGACATATAATTAAAGTGTTCGTTAGCAAAAACTTAAGAAAATTGCATGTGCTCATGTTCTCAATCAGCCTTGATGGGCCACTCAAGGGTCTTCTCAACCTCACCTCTTCAGATATTTTACGCTTCATCTAATCCACAGTCACACAAACTCCTCTATATATACGTGGGTGTGACGGTGGAATTAGAGGGGCCAAAATTTTGTAACTTTAATGTCAATCAGACGGGGGTTATAAACTTGCAATTAGTTGTAGCGTTGTACACCTCCATTATGTGTTTACAGTTAGACTGAAGCTTCTCTGGTTTTGAAAATAGCGTAGTTGCTCCTATATTATATTATGGTCTCCCAAATTAGTCCTTCTTTTATGGATATAACTCCTTTAGACTTTTCAAAGTCTACCCACCCCTTTAGATTGATCAAAATAGTTACTAGAATAATGACCAATGTTTTCCAAAATGATAAGTTGGGCTTTTAATTAAGGACATATGCCTCAAGTTGCCAGATGTTTCAGGATTTCAACGGATATAATATTTGTATGAAACTCGATTATAATCCAACTTGATTTGGTCAATCAAAAAATTTGAAGGAAAAAAAAAACTGCAGTTTAAGCACCGTCTTTCATTTAAGGATAGCTCGTACCAAAGACAAGGCTTGCTATTCGATAATTAATAATAGACAACTTTGAAGCAAAAAGAAAAAAAAGAAAAAAGAAAGCTGAGAAATGGAGGGATTTTAGTCCTTGTTTATTCTGAATTTGTGGGAGTATGCATTGGACCTAAATTATAAGCTTAGTTTTAGTGATGGACCTACCAAGATTAACGTCAAATATTCTCATCCACAATAATGCTCTACGTAATCTTTCTATTATGCAGCTTTATTATTATTATTTGCCCGCCAGAATAAAAAAGAAAAAGAAAAACTAAAAAATGAGGGGCTAAAAATTCCATACTGTTATAAAAGTATATGTTATAAGAAAGAAGATTGATAGGATTCAAAGAAAATTGATAGAATTTTTAGAGAGAAGTTAGAGAGATGTTCTCATTCAATTCAATTGAAACAATCGATTACAGCCCTTTATATAGAGGCAGAAATCTAACCCTGGTTGTATTACCATGGTTATATTTAAATGACCATGGTTACTTTATATCGTCTTTATGTCCTTGTCTTCTTTTACTTTTGCTTTGTGTCATGTCTTCTTTTCTTCTTTATGTCAAGTTGACTGGAAGATTAATATGAGTCAATGGACATCCACATATTTAATATTCATAACACTCCCCCTTGGATGTCCATTATGAATGTGCCTCATTAAAAACTTTAATTAGGAAAAACCCAGTGGGATAAAAACCTAGCTAAAGAAAAGAGTACATCATTCATTGATACACCGTCAAGTGCTGCCTCATTAAAAATCTTTCTAGGAAAACCCAGTGGGACAAAACCTAGATAAGGGAAAAAGAGTACAGCGTGTATCGACTCCCCCTCTTGATAATATCAGTTGAAATCTTTGAATCTCCGAAGACCAATATCATGAACAAGTTTTTCAAAGATTGTACCTGGAAGTGACTTGGTGAATAAATCAGCTAGATTTTCACTTGAACTGATTTGCTGGATATCTATTTCACCATCATTTTGAAGATCGCGAGTGAAGAAGAATTTTGGTGAAATATGCTTCGTTCTATCACCCTTGATATAGCCTTCTTTAAGTTGAGCGATACATGCAGCATTATCCTCATAGAGGATTGTTGGGATCATTTTGCCGGAAGATAAATGACAAGTTGTACGTATATGATGTATTACTGACCTCAACCACATACATTCTCGACTTGCTTCATGTATTGCTAGAATTTCTGCATGATTAGATGATGTGGCTGATATAGTCTGTTTCATAGATCGCCATGAAATAGCTGCACCTCCACATGTAAATAGATAGCCCGTTTGTGATTTACCATTATGTGGATCAGATAAAAATCCAGCATCTGCATAACCAACCAGTTCATGCTTGGATACATTTGAGTAGTATAACCCCATGTCTGTTGTACCTCTGAGATAACGAAGAATATGCTTTATTCCATTTCAATGCCTTCGTGTTGGTGAAGAACTATATCTTGCTAGTAAATTAACAGCAAATGATATATCAGGACGTGTGTGATTAACAAGATACATTAGTGCTCCAATAGCACTAAGATATGGTACTTCTGGACCAAGCAGTTCTTCATCACCTTCTTCACTAATTTCTCGATGTCGGAATGGGTCTTTATCCACCTTCAAAGATCTTACAATTATTGGGGTACATAATGGATGAGATTTATCCATGTAAAATCACTCTAGGACCTTCTTTGTATAAGTTTCTTGATATACAAAGATCCCTTTCTTGAAGTACTCGATCTGTAATCCAAGACAGAATTTTGTTCTTCCCAAGTCCTTCATCTCAAATTCTTTCTTCAAACAATTAATTACCTTTTGGAGCTCTTCAGGAGTTCCAATGATGTTGATATCATCAACATAAACAGCAATTATAGCAAACTCACTATTAGATCTTTTCATAAAGATGCATGGGCATATCGGATCATTTTTGTATCCTTCTTTCAACAAATATTCATTAAGGCGATTATACCACATGCGCCCTGATTGCTTCAGGCCATACAGGGACTTATTTAACTTAACTGAGTATTGTTCTCGAGAACTTGAATTGGATGCTTCTGGCATCTTAAGTCCTTCAGGGACTTTCATATAAATATCACTATCAAGTGATCCATATAAATAGGCAGTCACAACATCCATTAGATGTAAATCAAGTCCTGCATCTACTGCTAGACTGATTAAATAACGAAAAGTATTCGCATCCACTACTGGTGAATACGTTTCTTCAAAATCAATGCCAGGTCTTTGTGTAAAACCTTGGGCTACTAGACGTGCCTTATATCTAGTTATTTTGCCCTTTTCATTTCTTTTTTGTACAAAGACCCATTTGCATCCAACTGGTTTTACATCTTCAGGTGTAAGGACTACAGGTCCAAATACTTTTCGTTTTGCCAATGATTTTAATTCTGCATTAATGACATCTTTCCATAGGGGCCAGTCTTTTCTTTGTTGGCTCTCACTAATGGATTTTGGCTCATGATCCTCATTATCATTCATTACATCATATGCTATATGATAAGCAAAAATGTCATCAACGTTGACTTCATTTCTATCCCATCGGATTCCATTCATAACATAATTTATTGAGATCTCATTATTTTCACATATATCAGGTACCTGGGTCTCTTCTAGGACTACAATGTTCTCTTCTGGAGATAATATCTCTTCAGGAGATGGCTCTTCTGGAGCTATTAATTTTTCTTCATTATCCTCGACTTGACCATCTATATTCTTTGCTCCTTTTCTTTTTCGAGGATTTTTATCTTTGAAACCGATAGGCCTGCCACGCTTCAGGCGTATTTTAGATTCATTCATAGCAGGTTGTCCTTTAGGGACATCAATTTTAATAGGAGCATTAGCAGTTAGGATATGTGACTTTGTCACTTTCTTTGGGTCAGTAAATGCTTCTGGCATTTGATTAGCTAAATTCTGTAAATGAATTATCTTTTGAACTTCAAGTTCACATTGTTTTGTACGAGGATCAAAATGAGCCAATGATAATTCATTCCAACTAATTTCTTTACCCAGCTGTTTGTTTTCTCCCCCTAATGTTGGGAAAAATGATTCATCAAAATGACAATCGGCAAATCGTGCTGTATATAAATCTCCTGTGGATGGTTCCAAACATTTTATAATTGATGGAGATTCATACCCAACATATATTCCCATCTTTCTTTGTGGGCACATCTTAGTGCGTTGTGGCAGTGCTACAGGCACATATACCGCACACCCAAAAATTCTTATATAGGAAATATTAGGTTCCTGACCAAAAACCATTTGTAAGGGGGAAACCTTTAAATAACTTGTTGGCCTAATGCGAATTAACATTGCTACATGCAAAATGGCATGGCCCCAAGCAGAAATTGGTATATTAGATTTCATAAGTAAAGGTCTTGCAATTAGTTGCAACCTTTTAACCAATGATTCTGCAAGTCCATTTTGCGTGTGAACATAAGCTACAGGATGTTCAACATCAATTCCAAGGGACATATAATATTCATTAAAAGCTTGTGATGTAAATTCACCAGCATTATCAAGACGTATTTTCTTGATAGGATAATCAGGGTAATGTGCTCTTAATCTAATCAATTGAGTAAGTAATCTCGCAAACGCCAGGTTACGAGAAGATAATAAGCAAACATGTGACCATTTAGTTGATGCATCAATTAAAACCATATAGTACATAAATGGTCCGCATGGTGGGTGTATTGGCCCACAAATATCTCCCTGTATCCGTTCTAGAAATGTGAGAGACTCACTTTCTACTTTGCTTGGTGAGGGGCGAATAATTAACTTTCCCTTAGAACATGCAGCACATGAGAAATCATGGGATTGTGGTATTTGTTTACACTTCAGGGTATGTCCACATGAATTCCCAATTATTTGTCGTATCATTATTGAACCGGGATGGCCTAACCGGTCATGCCAAACATTAAATTCATTAGTAAACTTCTGGTTTACATTATCAAACTGCTGGTTTGTATTGGCAAACTTCTGGTCTGCATTATTGAACTTCTGGTTCACAATAGTATGTGTTTCAATTGTGCTTATACATGTGTAATCCAAACCAGAAGAAAAAATAGGAAAATTTTCTAGTATGCATTTTCTACCAGCAACTATATTTGTAATGACAAGATATTCCTTATTATCTTTAGTTGTTGTTTCTAAATGATATCCATTTCTGCGGATATCTTTGAAACTCAGTAAGTTTCTTTTAGGCTTGGTAGAATAAAATGCATTATCAATGCATAATTTTGTTCCTTCAGGTAACAAAATATTAGCTCTTCTGGAGCCTTCAATTAAATTTATACTACCAGATATAGTCTGAACATTGGCTTCTCGTATTACCAGGGAAGAAAAATATTTATCATGTCTGAGTATGGTGTGGGTTGTTGCACTATCAACGAGACATAAATCTTCAGGATTGATGCCAATAGAATTCATTCTTCATAAAAACATAAATAAAATTAATACATATGATAGAAACAACTTTAAATAAAATATAACAGTTTAAATTATATTAAGAAATCTGCAACATCCAAATAGTTATTATCTATATCGGCATACTCAGAATTCTCGCCTTGATCAACATGATTAACTTCAACATTTGATCTTTTACCAGTATTTTTTATTGATTCTTGGTAAAGATCAACTAGGTGCCTTGGTGTACGACAGGTACGAGACCAATGGCCATTTCCACCACACCGATAGTATGGATTATCAGCATATTTGTTATGCCTACTGCTTTCCCCTTTTTGGTTCTTATCAGTCTTTTCCCACTTCTGGTAGGAATTTGAACCTCCATGATATCGACCACGACCACGACCACGCCCACGGCTGTAGCCACGCCCACGTCCACGTCCTTGTCCACGTCCACGTCCACGGCCACGGCCACAATAAAATTCATTAGTTACTACATTCACTTCAGGGAATGGAGTTGAGCCTGTTGGACGAGATTCATGATTTTTCAATAAAAGCTCATTATTTTGTTCAGCCACAAGGAGACAAGAAATTAACTCAGAATATTTCTTGAAACCTTTTTCACGATATTGCTGCTGCAGGAGCAAATTGGATGCATGAAATGTGGAGAATGTCTTTTCTAACATATCATCATCAGTAACATTTTCTCCACATAATTTCAATTTAGAAGTAATTCTGAACATAGCTGAGTTATATTCGCTTATAGATTTAAAATCTTGCAGGCGTAAATACATCCAATCGAAATGAGCTTTTGGAAGAATGACCATCTTCTGGTGATCATATCTTTCTTTCAAATTGTTTCAAAGGACAAGTGGGTCCATCACTGTCAAATATTCAGTTTTTAAATCTTCATGTAAGTGGTGGCGAAGAAAAATCATTGATCTGGCTTTATCTTTGTTGGATGCCTTATTCCCTTCTTTAATCGTGTCTTCCAGACTTTTGGCATTCAAGTGAATTTTCGCATCCAATTTCCAAGATAAATAATTTTTCCCAGTAATATCAAGAGCCACAATTTCAAGTTTTGCCAGGTTTGCCATTGTTCAAACTAATTAAAGAAATAAATGAAAATAATTAAAATATGAAATGTAAATATGCAATATAATAACTGTCAATTCATAAAGACAATAAATAATTCATAAGGCAAGATAAGAAAATTAAAACATGTATGGCTTCGGGCAATTTAATCTCATGACTTCAGGCCATGTATGGCTTCGGGCCATTTAATCTCAAGATGAGGAATTAACTATTATCTTCAGGATAAAAATTGTACATGACTTCTGGCCGTACAATAAGATAAAAGATAAAAATATATATAGCTTCTGGCCATATAATAAGATGAAAAATGTATATAGCTTCTGGCTATATAATAAGAATGGATATGGCTTCTGGCCATATTATAAGAAATTAAAACATTATGACTTCTGGTCATAATTTTAAGAATAAGATGTGTATGGCTTCCTGGCCATAATAACAGTAATAATAATAATATAAAAGAACTTGTAAATAATATATAAAAACAATAATGATCTCCTATCTTAGCCATGGAACCCGATGTTATATAACAATCGGTAAAAGTATCTCTCTAATTCCATATAGTGGCTCAGATTATCCCAGATCTATAAAATAAAACAAGAGATATATAATCATTAAAGAAACCATAAGAAGATCATACCTTCTTTTAGAGCTTCGTGCTGATAACGTGTTATAAAAGTATATGTTATAAGAAAGAAGATTGATAGGATTCAAAGAAAATTGATAGAATTTTTAGAGAGAAGTTAGAGAGATGTTCTCATTCAATTCAATTGAAACAATCGATTACAGCACTTTATATAGAGGCAGAAATCTAACCCTGGTTGTATTACCATGGTTATATTTAAATGACCATGGTTACTTTATATCGTCTTTATGTCCTTGTCTTCTTTTCTTTATGTCCTTGTCTTTTTTTGCTTTTGCTTTGTGTCATGTCTTCTTTTCTTCTTTATGTCAAATTGACTGGAAGATTAATATGAGTCAATGGACATCCATATATTTAATATTCATAACAGATACGTGTATTCAATTAATCTCCCCAAAAGGAACCCCAGCCCATCAACTTGTGACACAAATATACACATCAAATTGTACAACTGATTTTGGATTAGATTTGTTCCATCCTTTGTCTCCCTCTAATTATATATCCCCAGGTTTTAACATGTTATTGATGTAGCTAATTGCAATTACCTCCCTTCACTTTACCAAAATAATAATAATAATAATTATTATTATTATAATAATACCACCATCAACGTGCGTGCTTCATGAACAAGGCCACTCAAATAAACATTAAAATGCCACCTTGCAGCAGGTAGTGAATATTTGCTCATAATTAAAAGGCTAAAGTTGATCCTGATAAATTAAAGAAACATGCCTTTTTCATATTTGTTTCCAATCATTTGCAGTTAGAGATTATTGATTCCCAGAAACGCAGACATATGAACTCGTACATTTTTAAGAAGGAGAAGGAGAGGGAAAGAAAATGGAGGTGTCTGCAATAATATAACCAAGCTGACCGACCTCAAATTGGTCATTAATTAAATGGCCAAGTTTGATTATTATTTTTCAGTTCGTGAAAATTTATATATCCACAAGACAGCGAAGCCGACACAAATTATTGACGTAGATAAGAATTCAACAAATGAACATTTTACACGAGGATTTGTAGTTTGACTTGAATGAACAGCTCATATATATATATATATATATATATATGGGAAAAATTAATTAGGATAAGACTAGAAATGCATGATGAGGCATGGAGATTTCGAGCATCTTCTCTTGCCTCTCTCTTATTATTTTAAGAAATTAAAATAACCCATTTGGATGTCTCAATTAGGACACTGCTCTAAGGGCATGGAATCATCTCAATGTCAGAACAAAGAAAGACAGGCTATCACACATAGAAAATCAACATTATTGTCACTAATTTATGTATTTTCTTATTCAGAATAATGGGCCTATATATTTCTTTATTTCAAGTTCAAAACATGATGGTCGAAGAATATGTGCAAACAGACAAATTAATCGCTTGGACCTTTGTGTGCGATCAACGAATAATCACTTGCAGAGAATATTTTGCAATTGTGCCATCTAAGAAGGACAAATGAAATGGTTAGTATTTTAGAGCATTTTGATTACTTTTGTTCCAAGAAATGTGATTGTATATTCATTTCGTTTATTTTAAAGATCAACCTTGGAGAGTATAAATTTAATTCACATGACTTTATGTACATGTTGATGCCATTATTGTTGTGTTCAGTTTTGGTGCTTTGAAATGATTTGCTGTTTAGTTAATTATTTCCAAGAATTAATTATTTTACTATTCGTCGACCTTGTCTTTCTGTGATGAGCATGCAAGGTGGTATGACCAGTTCTTGACAAACCCTTGAGAACCTTTTTATTTTGCTAGAGTATGACTTTTTGAATTTATGGATTTCAGCCTAATTGAATATAATGTTCAATCAAATCATGATAAAATTATAAGAATTGAGCACTACAGTTTACACAAAATTCATTAAAATTTCTATTACTGTAAAACATAACAATGGCATGACTTTTGAGACTAATCATATAATTTTTACAATCTAATGTCATGAAATTAAATTTGTAATATAATTTTTGCACATGTTATTTTTAATTTCATTCATAATAAATTACTTAATGTTGACTATCATATATATAAATATATACCCTCTTCAATTCAATTTTGAAAATTTTAACTTAAATATCCTTCATATATAAATAGTGAGAAATGTTTCAGTCAGTATTATATATTTGGACTAATTAATAGGAGGTATTTTTCGCAAAAAAAAGTAAGCTAAGATATAAATTTTACTTTGAAAGAGGCTTATGAGTTTAAAATAAAAATAGAAAATGAACGTATAGTTTTAATAAGAAAGCATAGGAGCGTATAATTCATTCTCTTGTCGGAAAAATTGAAACTAAATGAATTTACTTTCAAATAATGGTCCTAGAAATAAAGAATTCAACCACCATCATTTCACGATGAGGATGGATGACGTGATCAATCCCTTTGATTTTAAAATGAACGGCTATTTAAAGGGACTTCAACTAAACAACGAAGGTCAACTTGATGAGCACCCTCTTCCAGACGCTAACGTTATTATAATATTGGTTTAAGTTTACATTATAGGCTTTATATGTTCTGACTTGGCAGTTATGAGTGGATTGAAAAAAATTTCACAATTTTTCAATCCACTCGGAACCTAATGACATGTAAACTTTTCTATGAATTAGAGGTGATATGGTTGTAATTTCAAATCGTTAATATTTATCCCTTTAATTATAAAAAAAGAAGAAGAAATGAGTTAAAATCAAGGTTGACAGTTTTATCGGACAGTGGGGCAATTATTTTTCCAAAAGATTTTTAATAATGAAGAAATGTACTAAATCTAGTACAAGTTACGTGAGTACTATTTTCGCTTTTTTTTTTACAAAATAAAAAGTTTAGATGAATTAAATTTAAGAAGTTTATCAAAGTCAAAGCATGCCTCCAATTTTATAAAATGCTTGCATATTACTTACTAATACTAATAAAATTTGTATATCGGCAGAATTAGAACTCACAACATTTACTCACAAAAGTCAGAATTACCTTTTTTTTTTTTAGTGATGGCAACATTTACTCGCGCCAATAATAGCCGTAACTCGTACTAACATTTGTGCGCTGCAAGTGTAAAACCAGGTACAAAAAAATTGAGCCCAAGCTAGCATTGATGAACGAATAGAATAATACTGCGCTTCAAGTTTTGTCAAATTAAGTATGCCAGCAATTTGTAATAATTGATCATCAACACTTGTCTGCTTTCGCGTTTCAAGAATTGCAGCCTCCAAATCCAATAAACAAACTAAAAGGCCAATTGCATTATTGGGACTGAGGAATCCTTAATCATTCATATGGAGAGAAGTAGAGGGGATTAATTCTATACTCCTCCTCCGGTTTTATTTATAAATAATTTTTTTTCTTATAAGACTGATTCTTTTTATAAACAATTTTTACTTTTTGTCTGAAAATATAGGTTTTTTTTTTTTTCTATTTTACCCTTATTAAATATCCATTCTCTCTTATATCTTATACTCATTATCTCTCATACTTTTTATCCATTACCTTTCCTATACTCTTTTCATAAATAGGGGTATATATAGAAAAACATAACATTTTTGAAATACTTATTACTCTTAACTATCAGTTCATTTTTACTTAACAAAGAAAAAATTATTTATAAATAAGACTGGAGGGAATAATTAACTAGAGTCGTAATTATCTCTCCACACAATGGCAGAACTTGCATGAGTTCAGCCAACTAATCTTAAAGAAACCAACATTTAATTAAAAAGTCGAGTGGCTTTCAAATTGGGAAAAACACGAAAACTTGGCGGGGTTGGTGGAGTTTCCGGCATTTACTAAGAGAAGAAAAATGAACTCAACTTGCGAGATGTCAAAAGCTGAATTGGATATTGTAGCCAAATCATGATTTTTTTTAATGAAATCATCCGGAAAAGCAAAACAAGAGAAGTGAGTGAATAAATGATGGGCAAGGAAGAAAGAAAGGGATTTCCGTTATCGTGAATTTAATGCTAAATACTTAATTTGTGAAGATTACCAATATGGGGCATTTCCTGTGAGCAACAAATTTGCACTTGGACACCATAGTGAAACAGTTGCCTTGGTTGGTTAAAAATTAAAATCCCCCTCTTTCAGCAAAAGTGTCCAACAATAGTAAGCATTTTGTCACTCTTGTTTCAATTTTTTAACATGCCCACTCCCCTGCGAACGGTTAAATCTGTTAGAGCCACAAGACATTGTTTACGTTATACAAATATTTGATCAAAATACAAGCATTTATTGAATCCAACTAGGATAAAATATTTAAGGGCAAAGGAGCAAAAATGCCTATGATCATTTCATAAAAGAGCATTGAGCACCATAAACAAATTTAAGGGGCAAAAATGCCCATGGTGTATAAAAATAGGAGCTTAAATACCACCACCGTTTTGTTGAGGAACGTCGACCGTCTGTTTTGAATGATTGACCAAAGATGCTGACTTGGACAGTGACTTGGCGAAGGGTGTGTGGATGACAGTGAGAGCTTGAAGCCACCAACTCCGTCAGTCACCACCATCACTGTTCAGCCTCTTGTCCATCTCTCTCTCGCTGCCATAAATCACCATAGCTGAGAGTTGAGTAACAGAGCACCGTAAAATTAAATACAGAAAAGTAAATACAAACCATAACTATCATTTAGATCTCCTTAGATTATATTTTCATCGACAATATACGAAAGGGCTAGTTCAATTGAGGCCAACCAACCTTCTATTTCACTTCCCCTTTGAAAAAATTCTAGAGCTAAATTAGACTACTACTACTACAGATGATTAATCATTTATCATCCTTACAAAAAAAAAATATATAAGGAAGCCATAAGAAAATCTACCTCATTTAATTATGGGAATGCCAGGGAAAAATTCCCCTTCCCACCCATCTGAATCGCCACATTCACCAGGGTTCTCAGCAGGGCAAGTCTGAGGCTGCGCAAAAATCTACTTGCTGAAAATCACAAAAGGAAAAAAAAATGAACAACCAAATAAAGAAATAATTATTAACAACAAAATCACAAAGATGACTGCTTCATAGTTCATACCACTGCATAAGAAAAGACATACAAACAAAGAAGAAGCAACAATGTTTTCCTAGCTTTCATCATCATGGTTCTACACTGATAACTGCTTCGACAGAAAATAAAACATTAAACTATGAATGAATATAAAACAGACTGATACGATGAGCGCAAATCCAGATTGTTCAAGGGATTGTTATATAAGAGTCAATAAAAAAAAGAAGGAGAAAACTTTCATCGAAAAAGCAGGGGAACGACGAAGAGAAAAATTTACAAACTCTGATTTTAAGAGGAGAGGAACTCCACTACTTCTTACCAGCAAAACCCAGGTGAATCATCTTCAATTTCACCATCTTTAGCGCAACGCCATCGCCACCACTGTTGACGGCATCTTCTTTTATCCATCGTCCTTGTCTTTTAGATCACTTCCGCCGTTGACACTTCTGGGCGAGGACAGTTGTTGAACCACCGATCGGAGCTAATCTGAATAGAGCTCTCACTTCAAGCTTTTACTGTTGACACCCACCCATTAATCATCCTCACCGTCCTCAACGACCACGTGTACCTCCCCCTCAGCAACTTTAGCCACCTTAGGGGGGAAGATTAACGCCGTTTCCTCAACAAAACGTCCGTGGCATTTAAGCTACGATTTTTATACATTATGGGCATTTTTACCCCTAAAATTTGTTTATGGTGCTCAATGCTCTTTTATGAAATGACTATAGGCATTTTTGCTCCTTTACCCAATATTTAATTACCTTGAAATACCATTTTCTTTAAATTAAATGAAGTTAATATACTCCCTTTAACCTTAATATAAAAATTACCTAATAATTTGGGTAGACTAAGGGCCCGTTTGGTTCGATCACATTATACCCTGCGGTGCAGTGCAATGCGATGCAATGGTAATGCAATGCGATATTAATTACAAGGGTAGTGTTTGGTTTGATTTTTAAGCAATGTGCAATGAGTTAATATTTTAACAATTATTTAAAATTAATTATTACACAAAGTCTATTTTACCCCTTAATATAATCTTTGTAGAAAAAATAGTTACAAGACGGCGACGGCGGGGATGGAGGAGGAGGAGGTAGTGGTGGTGGCAATGGGCGGTGGAGGAGGTGGTGGTGGGCAATGGGCGGTGGGGGTGGAGGAGGTGGTGGTGGGTGATAGGCGATGGGTCGGTGGGGGTGGCGGGGTATGGGTGGCGGCGGATGAGGAGATGGTGGTGGCGGCGGCGGTGGCGGCAATGGGCGGTGGGGGGTGGAGGAGGAGGTGGTGGCGATAGGCGAGGGTGGCGGAGGAGGAGGTGGTGGTGGGCAATGGGCGGTGGGGGTGGAGGCGGTGGGTTGGTGGGGGTGGCGGGGTGCGGGTGGCGGCGGAGGAGGAGGTGGTGGTGGTGGCGGCGACTGCAATGGGCGGTGGGGGGTGGAGGAGGAGGTGGTGGCGGCGGCGGCGGCTGCAATGGGCGGTGGGGGGTGGAGGAGGAGGTGGTGGTGGTGGGCGGTGGGGGTGGAGGAGGTGGTGGTGGGCGATAGGCGGTGGGGCGGCAGGGGTGAGGGTGACGGCGGAGGAGGAGGAGGTGGTGGTGGCAATGGGCGGTGGGGGTGGAGGAGGTGGTGGTAGGCGGTGGGCGGTGGGGGTAGTGGGGGTGAGGGTGGCGGTGGGAAGAGGAGGTGGTAGTGGCGGCGGCGATGGAGAAGGAGGTGGTGGCGGTGGCGGTGGGAGGCGGGGGGTGGAGAAGCACACTGTTTTAGAGAATAAATATCATTGTTGACATATTTTTGGTTGGTGAGGGTAAATCTTGTCTTTTTATTAAATTAGTAGGGTCAAAATTGAGATTTCATCAATGATTACACGCCTGCAATGAGTTTTCATAGGGGTCCCCCTATGAATGTTGATTACCAAAAAATATGCAATCTATTTTGCAATTGTAATCTACATTACCATTAATAAACCCAACCAAACAGGCCATCAATGGTAATGCAATCAAGATTACCATCGCATGTGTGCAATGTAATCTAACCAAACGGGCCCTAAGAACGCGCGGTTAGTTACTTAATTATAACAAATATATCACCCTACTCCTATTTATAAGTCTAAATTAACAAATCCTCATATATCAATTATAGGCTAAATTTCATATTTTACTGTTATTTATTATTTATTCCAAAAGTCAACATAAATATATTTTTTTTGTTTATTGCAATTAATGGGGGGAAATTATAAAAAATGTATTTATTACTCTGAAACTGGACTTATAATAAAGACTAAAATTTTTGGTCAAAACAAACTTATAAATAGGACCAAACTGATAACATAATCTCTCTAAAATACATGTATAATACTAAATTATATATCAGTTTATAATTTAGGTAAATTAGTTTTGAAGAGATATGACAAATATTAAAAATAAAATGAATTGATACCTTATAAATATAAGAAGAAAAATCATCAAACTATCTCTTATGTTCTTATTTGGAATAACTTATTTTTGGATAATAAGTGCTTATAAATCGTGATTCACGATATGTAAAGTAAATATGTGAGATGAGTTTTATCTCGACTTACAAAATAAATGACTTATTGTCTAAAATTAAGTAATAACAGACACAGAATATATCTAGGATGAATGTATTAGAAAACCTGGCTCAAGGGTCACGACTCACGAGCTTACGACGGGATGGTCCCGTGAAGGGAGAGGAGCCCAGTTGAGCAAAAGTCGTTCAGAAATTCAAAAACCTCAGAGCCTAACCACCACTTCCCCTCGAGTACAGCTTAAAAGCCTCCTTTGTATTCTATTTATTTGATTCCCTATAAACCCTCCATTTTGTTTCCTTCAACTAGCTCCTCAATTAACCATCTTCCCTCCTCCTCTGCTTTCTTCCCGACCATATTAAGATTATCCACGCAGCAGTGTTTGCTACTTTTTATATACAGAGTTACATCATCCAAGGTGGAGGGGTGTACAAGTCTTCAAGTGCACATGGGAAGACACTCTTGCTGTTACAAGCAGAAACTTAGGAAAGGCCTCTGGTCTCCCGACGAAGACGAGAAGCTTCTCAATTACATCACCAAGCACGGCCATGGCTGTTGGAGCTCCGTCCCCAAACTCGCCGGTACGAGCACTTCTTTCATTGTTTTCTGCCGTGACTATATGTATATATATTGAAAGCCAAGAACCATTCAACCTTTTCTCCTTTCTCCGTGACGCAGGCTTGCAGAGGTGTGGCAAAAGCTGCAGGTTGAGGTGGATAAATTACCTAAGGCCTGATTTGAAAAGAGGAGCATTCTCGCAGCAGGAAGAGGACTTGATAATTGAACTCCATGCAGTCCTGGGCAACAGGTTGTTATCCTTCTCTATTCTTTTGCCGTTCGGATTATTGCTCTTGTTCCATAAATATTTCGTACTTACATGTATATATGTGTGTCTTCATCAGGTGGTCACAGATTGCAGCTCAGCTACCAGGAAGAACTGACAATGAGATTAAGAATCTATGGAATTCCTGCCTCAAGAAGAAGCTCAGGCAAAGAGGCATTGACCCCAACACCCACAAGCCACTCTCTGAGGTAGAGAACGACAAGGACAAGCCCCCCTCAGCCGACAAAGCCCATCACCAAGAACTGAGTGTAACAGAGCCTTCAAAGCCAAAGCCAAGCACAATAATGCCTTCGAAGCGATACCCAGTTGAAGTTTATTCCAGCTCCAACAAGATCAGCAATAGCCGCACTATTAGCAGCAATTTGACCAGCAGTGGAACCACCCAGGATTTGTTCCTCGATAGCTCCATCACCAGTTGTGGTCCTTCTGATATGATGGGTTACTTCTCATTCCAGCAGTTGAACTATCCACCACATGTTGGCCTCTCCGCAAATCCCAACGGTTCTCTCTGCTTCATGTCAGGTTCCAGTTCCTCTCAGGTGATGTCAGAGCTCAATTCTAGTATGCTTAACTCTCTGCCAAGCTCTATTTTCCCAACAACACATGTAAGTACCACTGTTAGTCTCCAGTCTGATAATCCATCCATATCCTCTGGCGATATTGATGGAGTTCAGAACTGGGAAGCCAGTATCCTCGCTAACAACGGCACCAACAGCAATGGGCGCGGTGGGAGTATCCAATTGCAAAGCAGCAGCAACTTCCTTGAGAACAACAGTTTAGCATGGGCATTGGCAGACTCTGTGAAGGCTAATAAAGATGCTCAAGTACCCCTACAAGCAGAACAAGAAGACATTAAATGGTCTGAGTATCTGAACACCCCATTTTCTCTGGGGAACACAGCACAGAATCAAAACTGTCAATCTATTTACAGCGAGGTTAAACCACAGACAGGCTTCATAACAGATGAATCAGGTACCAGTTGGCACCACACCCAGCATCCGTCCGTTTTTCAAGCTTCAGATATCTACACCAAGGATCTGCAAAGATTCTCAGTGGCTTTTGGACAAACCCTCTAGTTTGTACTTAACATGTGCAAACTTTAAATTCGACCAAAGAATGAGACACCAACATTGCCAGTTATGAACTGAGACCGAAAAATTCTCGTGAGTTCTGACCACAGGTGTGCGCTACAGAAATTTCTTTTGTTCATGTAAATGTGTCTTATACAAAAACATCTGAGCATTCTGTTACAGTATAACATTTGTGATTGATTTAAGCTTCTCTCTCTCTCTCTTTTTTTTTGTCATTAAAAACAGAAGAAATACAGCAGAATAAGGCTTGTTCCTGGTCTTCTCTTTTTACATTTTTCAATTATCATGGATCTGTAATTTGTAAACTTCATCTGTATACAATAGACAGCATTTTTTTTCACTTTTGTCACTTTCAATGATGATTTGAAACCTAATGGTAACAGATGTCATTAAGTTCGTGGAGGATGCGTCTCATTAGTTTTAAAAATACTAAAATTTTCTCTTTCTTTGAACATGGTCTAGCTTTCCCTTAATCCTTTTCAAATGGGAGTCCAGAGAATTCCCATCTTGTTTTCTCTTGGAAGTCCAAACCTCAAGGGACCGTGTCTTCAATGGGTGTCCATCACTGTCTCCCACAGAATGAGATGGTTTTCACTTTTTCGACATCCAGAGCTAACTTCCCCCATCCCTCAATGGCCGAAGGTAATGTCTTGAAAATGAAGAAGTTGCTTTTCCCTTTTCAAATAAACAAATGCAGAACAGAGAGGCATAAACCACCCCAGAAAATTTTGGGCAAACCAGCGGCTGGCTGAGAAATAGAGAAATAACTCAATAAAGACCACAAGAAGCACTTCTAGAGTTAAAATCATCTTAAGGACGCAGTAGAGTGAACAATTAATTAATAGAAAGAAGATAGAGTGGGTTCATTGTCAGAGAAGAGGATATTTTAGTGAACAGTGTATGAGGAGGTGACGCGATTTGTACCATTTATATGACAATAGCATTGGGTGTGAAACGTCATTAGCGTGGGCCTAAGCCTCTATAACCTTTGTGCCAGAGAATGGGGTCCTCCAGTGGACATCCGATGCCGAAATAGCAACATCAAAGGAGGGGTTAGGGGGTTTTCACGGATATGACAGAAATGACTCTGAAAAATAGGGAGAAAAAGAAAAGTAAAAGATGTTCAGAAGAAGTATCGCTCCCACCGCAGAGACAAGTTTTTTGTTCACCATGTCTTGGAGGGGCCTATCTGACGTCCCAAAGATTATTATTTACTGCTTTCAAGGTGGTGAAATAGTTTTATCTACAGGGAAACCGTGAAAGAGGAGAACCATCTATTTAGAAAGTAGAAACAAGAGAAGTTGATATTTCTCCCTTCTAGGTCGACCAGAGTGAAAACCAGAGTCAAAGTAAAAATGATCATATCACTCTTTTTCATACGCATCACCAAGGAAGTTCAGGGCAAACTGTTTCAGTGCATCTCCTGCGATAGTGATGGGTTTTCCGTTTTTCAAATAAACATTTTTCCAATTAGCAAACAAGTTCAAATTTCAACAAACACGTTATCTCGCAAGAAGGAAAATAAGCATTACATATGTCGTGTTAATCAAAGACGTCCCTGTAATGAAGAAAAATGAACACTTTCAGCATCAGGATAGTTAATTCATAGGAAAGGACAACCTTAAAATTATTCTAAAGCCATACGCCCTAGTCATTATTTCTCATTTCCTCACAGCATCTACTCGTATACCATGGTTCATTGTCCATGTGCACACGCATTCAAAAAAGTCTACTCTGTCATTACATAATTTTCAAGCTTATATGAATTGTTTAATTTGCAGGCGATAGCGATTGTATGTATAAAACCCCCGTGCATGTGAAACAAATTATTGGGGCCCCTCAATCATCAGGATGCAGGAACAGAACAAAAATCCCGAGAGGGATAACGGTGGTGGAGGCTATGTATGCAATCCCAAGTTTGATTCCCTTGGAATATTAATATAGTGACTGAGCCTCTAAGAGAGCTGTTTGTTCTTAATTCTTTGCACTCGTATAATTGCAGGAGGAACAATATTATAAAGACACGGAAATATTTAATAAGCAGGTTTTTTTTAATATGACAGTGATATTATCATTGGGCTGATCATGACGGTGTTGATGCATGTCTATATAAAAAGCCTTATGAGAAGATTTGTTCTGCGTGACAGATAATTTATGGATAGTTTTTTAATGAAGCAAGAGCGAATAAAAACAAGGCAGAAATTGATAGTACAATGAATTGGGACCATGATAGAAAATAGGAAGCAAGGAGGACACCAATAATATGTAATTGTAATGACCATTTGAAAGCAAGAGAAGGAGCCAGAAAAAGATCGCCAAAGATTTTGATATTTCCTTAGCCTGCATTAGCCAAATCCATTTCACTGGTTGATCAATAATTGATGAATATGACTTGAACAGAGAGAGTGATTCGTCATGATGATACTAACGAGACTATTGCTGGCGACGACGGCTCCGAGAGAACTCGTCGCATCTCCAGAATTTAGGGTTGACTGAAGTTTAGTTCAGTGTTGAAAATATTTTTTGCTTCTTGGATTTACTTCCTCCCGTCCACAGTATAGGATATTTAGAGAAAAATAGTTTGATTTAATATAAATCATTTATAGGATAATTAATATTTATTTTTTAATTTTGTTCCTGTAATTAATGTTCATTTCTAATTTATCTACTCAATAAATTTTCAAACATATTTTCCAACAATAGTAAAAATAGAAAAAAAATTTAATTTAGGACATATTTATTAAATTAATTGTTATTTCTTATTTCCCGTGAATTAATTGAATTGTCCTATATCATGAACAGGAGGGAGTATTAATTCTGAACGGTCCACAAATAATCATCCAATCGTTGTTGCATCGCAGAGTTGACTTGCAAAGCTGAGCTCACCTTGCCGGTGGTCCATGGCGAAGGAATCAGCCGCACCGCCCCCGCTGGAGCAGATTTGTCCAATTCAAATAAATGAACCAAAGATAAAAGGAGTGTTCCATGTTGTTATTTTTCCCTATGTCATGGAGAAATTCACAGGGGAGAAGTTCAGTTAGCTCTAGTATAATTTCAGTACACCCAAAAACTTTACGAAAGTTCACTACACCACCGTTTGAGACAAAATAAAATTAAGTTTTGAGATAAAAAAATAATTATGCTCTTATTTTATTTATCTTATAAAATGTTTGATTTGTTTTGTAAATACCTATTTATTTTGTAAATGATTAAAATATTCCTTAGATTCTTTTAAACTTTTTATCTAGCTTGTAATCGCTCATATTTATCTTGTGAATGATCAAAATATTTTTATTTCCCTAAATTCTTTCGAATCTTTTATTTATTTTATAAATATCCTTATTTATCTTATAAATACTCTTCTAAAAAAAATTCAAGAGGGGCATCATTATTTTTTGACCCACAAAACTTTATTTTATTTTATCCCATGAGACACTGTAAAGTTTCAGAAACATTTAATCGTTGAGTGAAATTATGTTACATCATTCCTCAAAGGCTGAAAGAAGTTTTCCCAATTCAAACATCTATCCACGACTTTTGACATTTTTAATAAGAATTACAAGTATGCATAAAATACTTATAAAAAGACAAAAAGTAGGAGTAAAAAAACTATTAAATGGTATATATATTACAAAATTAAACTAAAAATATATTTACATCAAAATATATTAGGGAAAAAATTTTAAAATATTTTGGTCGTTAAATTTTTTTCCTAATCTCACTCCTCCTTGGTTGTAGTAAGTTGGTATGCTTTTAATTCTTAGAAATTAGAATACGCTTTGGGTAATTAGGAGTCATATTATTATTTGTTTATAAAAATAATATATTATAAATTTAACTTTTTCAATATATATAAATACTTGATATCAAGTATTAGTGTATTACTGCGACAAATTCTAATATTCTGGCAAAAAAGACAAATTCTAATATTGTCAAATTCAACTAAAAGTAGCTTTTTATATGTCTTCTGCATTCATCCGAATTTGAACCCTAAATTTTATAATCAAACGGTTATGACATTTTTCATTAGGACCAATGTCTTTTTGGTCTATTACAAACTTGATATTTGTTTGGCCAAAAAAAAAAATGATATTAATTAAATTGAATTATTAATTTTAAAATGTTAGGACGAAAGCGGGTATGTTTCTATTATGCCCTTCTCAGAGGTAACAAAAGAGTTGGTTCGATATTTATGATAATTACGCAGTAGTTTCGTTGGTTCAATTTAAACGCAACAGCCTATTGGCCAAAAAAAAAAAAATTTAAACGCAACAGCCAGGGAATAGCTTAACTTAGGAGTATTTATTAAGCCGTACAGTGTCGGCTAAGTGTTTTTTTTCCCGCATGAAGTGTCGGCGGGGTTGAAATCCATGCCAAAGAATACTTGTAAAGTTTGTTACTTTGTCATCCTCCTAAATACTAAAATAAAGGGGAAAACCCTCTCACTATTAGGAGTTCTAATTTAAGGCTTGTTTGGTCTCAGGGGAGAGGGGGGAATTTTTTTGAATTGAATTTAAAAAAATTAGAAAATGAGATTAAAAATTTTTAATTAATTTTTCTTACTCTTTTATCTTATATATTCTCTTTATTAAAATTTTATTACCTCACTTCTTTAATCTTTTAAAATTCAACTCATAAAAATTTTCACTCCCCTCCCCTCTCCTCCAAATCCCTCACACCAAACAGACCCTTTAGTTTCTTCTTTTCTCCTCACACCAAACAGACCATTAGTTTCTTCTTTTCTAATTAAAACTAACAAGGAAAAGTAATTTAAAATTTTACATTTAATAAATAAGTCTCAATCAAGGAGTTTGGGGCCGCTAAACATTTTTTTTGGGTAAGCGTTTGTCTTATTTTTATTTATTCTTTTTTTTATATACATAAAGAAGAAATTTCTTAAGACTCGGCCTATATCAATAGGATTCCCCTGATCTAGCTCCAATACAGCTGTTAATTCCGACGATGAATGCAAACTTGGGTGGAACCCCGTTACAACTGATAACACTTTTTTTCGCAAGGAAGTCGGGCACCCGATTGCGTTCTTAGGAATGAACTGCAATTCAATTCTCCATTCTTGTTGCAACATCAAACGAATTTCTTCTATGGTAGTAGCATTTAGATGATTTTGGAAATCCCCACTATTATCAAATTGAGTACTTCTTTGCATCAGTTTCTAATACCACTCTACGCTTCCCTTGATCCCAAGTTGTCCTCAAACCCAGAAGAATACCCCGTAGTTTCGTGGTAATATAATCCCCAAACTCCAATCTATGCATGAAGGCCATGATAAAATTCCCGTCAGCCTCTTGAATAACTCCTCCATACCCAGCACCCGTGTACCTTGAAAAGTCTTCGTCGACATTTACTTTAGTCCATCCTTCATTTGGCGACATCCATGTGGCCCCTTGTCTATTAATGTTATTGTTTCCATCCATAGACGTTTAGTTTTAGTGTAGTCCCGCAACACATGCAGCACCGTTTCTAGGGCTTTCTTACACCAACCACACATATCATCAACACACATACCTCTCCTATATCTTTCCTTGTTAGTAAGAATCTTGTTGTGAGCTGCGAGCTACATAAAGGTTTTACATCTTGGAATAGAGTTCAGCTTTCAAATTTTCTGCCATAAGATTTCCTGGTTTTGTCGTTCATTTGCAATAGCTTTATATGCGGATTTCACCCAAAAATCTCCATTTCTTGTGGGCTTCCATCAGACGTTCTATCTTCGATGCTCAACTTTTGTACCCTCTTGCACAAATCTCCATGCCGTTTTGATCCCCGCCCATGTATTCAAGCCCTTCCTCTGCAAGTCAATCTAGGGCATTAGATCATTTCTACATTTATATTTGCTTCTAATAATTTTGACCCACATATAATCCTTTTTCTTAATGAGATTCCATCCTGATTTGGCCATAAATACTTGGTTTTGAGTTCTAATGTCTTAACCTTAAACCACCATTAACCTTTGACTTACAAACCGTGTCCCAAGATAGAAGATGATTTTTCCGCTTTTCCTGTGTTGTGCCCCACAAAAAAATTTGATTGTTACGATCGATTGTATTACAAGAGCCAATATGTATTGAGGCTATTTGCATTGTATATGATGGAATTGCACAGGTGACAGATCCTGTCAATATAACACGTCCGGCTAGAGATAAAGAATTTGCTTTCCAACTAGATAACCTCTTCTTCACTTTGTCAACAATCTCACTGGAGCTCTCCTTTGTCACCCTTTTATGATGTAAAGGAACTCTCAAGTATTTTTCTAAATCTGCCACTATTTGGAACCCCAGAATAGTGCTTAGCTTAGCGCGTCAATTATGATTCACATTCCTGAAGAAGAAAACTTTGGTTTTCATAGCATTGACTTTTAAACCTAAACTTGCACAGAATTCGTCTATACAAACCTTAATTTCATGCGCCTGGTAAATAGAGGCTTGCCCAAACAATATAATATCATCAGGAAAAAAACAAATGAGAAATAGGGGCCCCATTCTTACATAACTTGATCGGAAGCCAGGTTTTTGTGTTTATCCTATCCTGAATCATGTGCACGAGTCGTTCCATGCAAATCATGAATAAATACGGAGATAAAGAGTCTCCTTGTCTAACTCCACGGGAAGTTTTAAATATATCAGCTTTTTCCCAATTCCATAATAGTTGCATTGACGGTGTTGTAACACAATTAGTAATAATCTTAACCAGATTAGAGGGAAATGAAAGACCATTTAAACATTGTTCCAAAAAATTCCAATTCACTTTATCATAAGCTTCCTCCAGATTAATCTT
Source organism: Inga oerstediana (assembly GCA_963210345.1). NCBI lineage: Eukaryota > Viridiplantae > Streptophyta > Magnoliopsida > Fabales > Fabaceae > Inga > Inga oerstediana. The sequence goes on from OY723401.1 coordinate 2,594,439, forward strand.
AATAACCATATACCCTCGTTTACCATGTATAGTTCTCATAAAGTGAACAACCTCCTATGCTGCAATAATATTATTTGAGCTATGTCTACCTAAGACAAAACTGCATTGATTAGGGCTAATAATTTTTGGAAGGACAACCCTAATTCGATTGGCAATCACCTTAGTCAGGACCTTGAAAATCACATTACATAAATTGATTGGACGAAGATCCTTTAACTCCTCTAAAGATTCCTTTTTTGGTATAAGAACCAGAAAAGTATTGTTTACACGAGCAATCTCTTTCAAGTGAGCCCAGAGTTTTTCAATAAAACTATAAATCGATACATCAACATATTTCCAGTGACTCTGGTAAAAGAAAGCATTAAATCCATCCGGTCCCTGTGTTTTCAAAGCTCCCATATTAAATATCACCTCTTTTACTTCTTCATCCTGTATTTGCTTGCCTAGGAAAGAAAGATCATCATCTTCAATTCTTAGATATGTAAACCGATAATTAATTTTCTCCCTCCTAATTCTTTCACTGTAAACAAAGCAGCAAAATAAGAAGTAGCCATCTCCTTAATTATATACGCTTTATAGACCCATTCTTCATCATTGTTCTGAATAGCTCCAACAAAATTTCTTTTTCTTCTTCCATTAGCTCGAGCATGAAAAAATTTTGTATTTCTATCTCCATTCACAGGCTAATCAGTATGAGCTTTTTGTGCCCACAATAATGATTCCTACAAAAGGACATCCTCCAGCCATCCCCATAAAGGTAGTTTGAAGATTTTAGAGATCCAATGATAACCCATAATGTTGCCCAACCGGTAATTCCACTAAGACGTCGCATTAGTTCTCGTTTCCTCTTATCCGTATGATCGAACACCTTTTTGTTCCAATTTCTACAATCTTTTTAAATAGAGTAATCACCTCCTTTTACTCGTCAGGCCTCCTCCATTTTTGCTTGACAAACTGTTCAAACTCATCATGCAACAACCATGCTACGATAAACCGAAATGGTTTATTGTTCTGATTTGTCATGTGTATTGTTTCCAATCGCAGTAGAATAGGACGATGATCCAATTTATACCATGGTAAATAAGTAACACTCGCATCCAGAAACATTTCCATCCATTCATTTAAACTAAGAACACGATCAATTCTGTTATGAGATTCCGTTCTATGCCATGCAAATTTGGGACCATTAAATCCAAGATCATTAAGAGCAACTGCATCAACAAAATTAACGAACTCTCTATCAGGACCCCTATTCTCATCCACAGATCTTCATTCATCATTCATCAAAGTAGTATTAAAGTCTCCACCAAGAGCCCATAGAGCATGAATCTTGTCACTCAACTCGAATAGTGCCTGCCACAATTTCCTTCTATGCATTATATTCGGGCTAGCATAAATCAGCGTCGATTCCGATATTCTATGGTCATGTCCGCAAATCCTGAAATGCATAAATTGTGGATGCTTCACTAATATATCAACTTTCCCACTTTTTCCATCCACAAACACCAAATCCCTCCCTTATATGCATAAATTGAAAACCCAACTTACTAGCAATCTGGACTGCTCTATTCCCACTGCATCTAGTTTCAAAAATTGCCATGAAATCCATATTATGGAATCGTGACATTTCTCTAATTAGATTAGGAAAGAGGCGAGCTCTTATGCCCCAGGTATTCCATAAAAGGAAATTTATTAAGACTGATTAATATTTTTTGGGATGGAAATCCCCATCAAAACATCCCCATCCTCTCTAACAGTCCCACCTTCACACATTGTTGATGTAGGAAGGCCATCATCTTGATCCATAATTACCATACCTTGATATGTGATATAGCTTTCATTCTCCATTTTATTAGCCTGCAACTGATAAATGTATTTTTTTATAATTAAATAGGTATAAATTTTATGATATAATTGATTAAATTTATTAATATTTTATACCTATTTAATTATCTTTTATATATTTTCTATCTTTTAATTAAATTTAGGATAAAAATAAATTTTAACATAAAATCTACTCATATCCTATTTTATTGTGCAAGAGATATTAAATGATGAAAGAGATCAGAAAGTATCAAAATAGCAAATAAGTGAGCTCAAGCAAATTATATTATATGTAAATGAAAAGATAATAGGGTGTGAGATATCAAAATTGAATCAGATGCGGGACCCACAGTAATTGAAGGAGAAGCAAGATTCAAATGCAATATATCCCAAGCGTGGGCTATCAGATATGGATATTGTGAAGAGATAAAGATGTGGGGTCCACAACTTAGAGAAAAGATAAAAAACGTTGCCCAGTTAATATATGCACATTCGGGGAAAAAAAAAAGATATGATCAGCACATAGAGGTGGCAAAAGATATGGGTTTATCCGTACAAATGGGAAAAGGGTATCAGATTTGGATTAAAAGATAAAAATAAAAACCACATTTGCTCATCAAAAGATCTATAAAAAGGGGGAGAAGGCAGCAAATAGGACACATCAGAGTAGAACAAGAGGGAGCAGAAATCAAGCGGAGATCAAGAGAAATAGAGGGAGTCTTTCACATATTTGCTCTCTCTCTTATTCTTTTTCTTTATTCTTTGAATTTAAATTTCTTTATTTCATTATAGATTTTATTTTAGCCATGTGTGGCTAATTTTCTTTTTTTGACCTAGAGAAACTATGAACTCACTAGTGAACTAGATGTTATTTTCATGATTTATTAGTTATGATTTATGTTAATTTTGGTTACTTAATCTTGTTTTGATATGACCGTTTGATGATTGGTCACCATTAGATGTGAATTTGAGTATTAGGATTTACCTTGACAAAGAAAATTTTAATTAGGCTCTGAGATTAAGTAATATGGGATTAAATTACGATTTAATTTGCGATTAAGATAGACATATACCTAATGGCCCCATATAATTATTGAAGAGTGTGTTTGAATTATCTTGCATCTTGAGTAATTTGGTTAGACATAACAATTATGCTTAAGAGAGGGTTGTGAGTGAATCGACAAGCACTTATAACTATTTATACTTGAGATTAACAAAATTAACATTTGAAATTAACTAAGTAAATGAATTTGAGATTTGGAGAGCTAGTGAGGGATTAGTGACTCTAGGTTATGTTTAATATTGATAGTTTTCGTTAATTAGTTTTCTTTAAATTTTCTCATAACTAGATTCGTTTGACTTAAAAGAAATTGAAATTTTAATACCTAAAAATTAATTGATTAATTCCTCGTGGGACGATACTCTACTTATCACTTTATTACTTGGCACGACCCGTATGCTTGCGAAGCGCATCAGCAACATTTCCCCTTATCCCATCTCCATGTTTTGATTTTCTATTCTATCCACCTGTGTTACTTCACTAGTTTTCAAATCTTCACTAGGCCCGTCTTTTAACACAAAAAATGGATTTTGGGAGAACAACTCGCTTGCTTCCTGGTCCCCATTCTTCCCTATTTTTTTCAGAACTTGTGTCGAAACTTTACCTCTAGCCATGCTTATTTTTTCTTGAGCACGTCTCTTAATCCCAGTGAGTCTTTTTTCTCCCTCACGGACCCACTTCTGCTCTATAATACTCTTATTAATTTTCACACCAATTTTACACCTCCCCTTATTCAGTCCCTCACTTTCATCCTTCCTTTCTACTATCTTCCCCTTATCCTTTGCAATATTATGCTCATTTTTCTTCTGAAAACCCTTTTGATTTATGACCCCTTTATTACCTCCTGCATTAGAATTTGATCCTACCAAATCCACTTCATTAATATTTTTACTAAACTCATACCTTACCAACATTTGTGACCTAAAAATTCCACCATTTAATTCACCCTTCTTAGTATCCTCTACATTCTTCCTCAAATTATCCCTCTTCTCATCAATGGGCTTTTCCGGAACTTTGTCTAAACGAATCTCCCCATTCTCCTTCATTTTAACTGGATTTTTATTATAACATACCTCCATATATGGCTATAACAAGATGTAATCCCTTATATTCAATCTTCCAATCTTCCCCAAAATGATTAAAGAAAGGTAGTAAAGGTTTCTGCATGAAATAGAAGGGTTAAGGCCCATGAAATAAAAAGACTAGCCTAATGAGGAATTTGATCTCAAACTATCGTGTTCCAACTAAAAACCTTAAATCAGCGGGACACGTATCAATGAGAGTCGTGCCACCTTTCAGCTAAGCTACCAAATCAGTGGGACACATCCATGAGAGTGGTGCCACCTTTTAGCTAAGCGACTAGCCACTTTGTTTTGAACTCTTGAAATATGAACTATTTAAAGATCTCAGTCGAACCTCATCATGCTTTTGTATTTCAAGGAACACCATGCTGCAAACTTTACCCGTAGAGTCATCATTGAGGAGATCAATCAAATTTTTAACATCGGATTCAAGAATTATTTTCTTGAAACCGAATTCCCAAGAGAGAGCCATTTATGTGAACATTTAACTCTCAATGAAAGCACTTTTATTATGGATATAAGTTTAAAGAGAGAGCCAAATTCTGAAAGATCAATATATTAAGAAGGAGAGCATCTTGAACTTATAAACACCACCCCATAATAAAAAGGTTTCCATTAAGGGATAGTTCTAATACACATAATTAAAAAGAATATTTTAAATAAATTAATACAAATGTTATAAATAATTAATTTAAATAATTTTCTTAATATTTACAAATTTGTTATTTAGTTATTACATTAAATGATATTAAATAGTAAGATGATCAATGTCCAAGACATTAGCTGTTTTTTTTTTTTTTTTTTTGTGGCCAAATTCAAGACATTAGTTCACTTCCACGCCGTATGACTGAACAGTATAGGCAACTTCCCACGTGGAAATAACATTACAGAAATGCAGAGCATTTGCATGCCCAAGCAATCACCACTGAAGTAAATAAATATGCCAAAAGTTGAGTCGCAGATTTTTCACCGATCAGCAAACCTTTTTTTTATTTATCTAATTTATTGTGCTGTACACGTTGAATAAATGGCATGCTCTCAGTTCAATGGCTGAAATGAGGAGTCGGGAACTGATAATAGCAGACTCATTCGAAAACCAGATGGTGTCATGTCTTATCGCAAGGGTAAGCACAATCAATGGCTTTCTCACCTGCTCGCTCAAAATATCAATCCCCAACAGCCTCAGCGATTGCCTGCTCATTAATTTATACAAATTGAAGAAAATCAATCAAACAATAGGAGTACTTCTTAAATAGCAGAGATACACAGTTGCCATTGGAGAACCAAAACAAGCCACCATTTTCCAATTTACGTTCAGTTGTTACAGGTACAAATATGCATTCTTGATAAACCAAACAAATTTTTTTTTTTTTTAATGAGAACCCATTCAGGCTATTGGATGGATATCACCATGTGAAATTTCAACTAAAACTGCTTTAGTAATGTCTGGTAGATCAGGCTCACCTTGTTGCCAATGACAGGAGAATTGCGGGCAAACCACGTGTCCTGCCACTCGGTTTGGCAGTGAGAAAAGCATGAATTTATAAAAAATCCATTATGGCTTGATCTTGCGAAGTCTCTAATGGCATTCACCATGTGATTCCTGAATCCTGTCTTACAGAAGCAAGAAAGTTTCTCCATTCACTGACTTACTACTAAACGACGATTTCTACGTCATTCAAATGAAAATTTCTCAATAATAAATCACCTTGCAGAAACTTGACTTGATTTATAGTACATTTATCATGGTTTAATCTGCAAAGGCGCCAATGGCCTTGGGGACTTGCTGATGGAGGAGCTATGCTGGATTGTATCTGATGCAATCACTAAAATATATACGTTTTGTCTAATTTGTCAACAAACAATATCAGGCATCACAATATCAAGATATATAGGAGTTGCTAATAAGATAATATAAAAATCAGACATTTTACCTGCCACGTATCATAGGCAGCATTGGGAATGAATAGTGGGGTTCTAACACTGGCGATCAAGTTCTGTGGGAAGAAACACTGAGATTTCAAAATAAAAAGTATTGGCAAAAGTTAGATTAGGAGCAAGCAAATTATGTTGTACATGATATATATCTGAATTTTCAGGATAGTAGAAATTGGGTATTACTGAAGTGGGATCAAGGTGGTTAGTACAAATGCGAGGCAGATTCTTCTGCACTCCCTGCAGTGTTCCTGGACAAAATATTAATCCACATGCCTTAAACTCAAATGACCAATTCAACAGTAAAAATTCACAATGTAGCTGCAGTCCTACAACTTCACCATACAGATCTCCTTCGATTCAAAAGAGACCTACAATTAACAAGTTTAGGAAACAAAATCCAACGTGAATGGCAGAGAAGGTATTGGAAACATAAAATAGTGAGGTTATAGTTGCTCACACATCAAGAAATAAACCAGAATCGTTCAAACACTTCACTCTAGTAGTACTCGGAAACAGGCCATGGAATTCATCGCAGTGTATAACAGCAGCCAGATCACCAGCTGAGCATCCAGAAAGAAGAGCCTAAAAGCACAAGTAGTTGTACATGTGATGAGAAAAAATGATGATTCCAATCTGTATTATGGATATAAGTGACTTTGCAACCTGCTTGGTATGACGCATTCCCGCTGACATCAAATCTTCCATTGCAGCCAACCAAATGCGTTGTCCTCTAAATTTCAGTTTAGCAGTCTATCTCAAACAGACAATTTACACAAATAAATCTTTTAGAATGACCTCTTCTGATCATGAATGTGAGCAGCTTTAATAATAATAGAAAAGGCAAGGATGCTAATAAAAAACACTCTTCTTGGGTTACTATTCACCTGAGGAATAAGAAAACAACATAAATTTTGGTAGCTTGTAGTTATGTTCATGAGAACTACTGATTCAAGCATGTGGAGTAATCAAAAGGTTAGAATCCACATATTATAACAAATTTGAACCGCAGGCATTTTTTCTTTCGTTCTTTTATTTTTTAATAAAACGAATGATGGTGGTGGTTTTGTTAAAAGTAGTGAACAGCAAGATTCAATTCAACCTTAAGTTCACTGTCCCCAGTAAAAGAAGCACCATCACAGTAACGAAACCTCACTCTGTTCCAGTTGAAAAAATATAAAATCACAGGAAACAAGGACGTGAGCGAGGCAGATAGGAGTCTTTAAAGGCAAAATATGACCATTTATCCAGGGAGGTGACAGAACAGAAACCTGGATTTTGTTCAGCATTACTGCTTAATATTCCTGTAAAAGGGAGTTCCTTTTCCATGAAATTTGATGATCCGCGTCTCGTTGTCTTCCGGAAAGCACATGATCTAACACTATTAACCCAACCACGTACACCGCCCTGTCATGTGATTATCACTTGAATATCATCACATATCATTACACCATAGCTTTAAAGCTGATTGATCAATGATTAACACTTTTAAACTTGAAGAGCCACAGACTTCACCTCTGAATAGTTTCAGTATACAGTATAGGGAAAAAATTACAAGACAAAATTTAGAATGAAAGTGGATGAGCCAGCTGTTTGCTCCTGATCCATGTCCTCTATGCAAATGATAACCAAGTACTGTTACGTTCCATCCAAACAAACTGCCACCGGAAGGAAGGAAATATATTTAGCCAAACCAGAGACAATTCTTTTAAAATTAACGTGAAAATCCGAAACTCTTAAGACAATATTTTTATAATTTAGTCTTATAATTATTATTATAGCATTTCTTATTTGCACACGGCTGTACATAATGCTACCACACACTAACAGTGTGCGAGAGAGAAAGAATCAGGAAGAAGGATTTGGTAGGAAATAGACGATGTTGAAAGTAGAACATATATCCAAGTAGGTCTAATATACAAAATAAAGCAGCATCAACACCCCCGTTAACCAGAACACGAGATTAGCATACAGAAGAACGGTTTTTTTTTTTTAATAAAAAATGTGCTTCAAACACCAAACAGTTGTTATTACATGCAAAGAAAGAAGGAAATGTGGCTGCTGCTTAAAATAATCAGAAGCAAGAACTGAAAGAATGAAATGAAGAACCAGTTTCGCGGTATAACCGAAAGGAAATATAAATGTGAATGGATAAAAAAGGAAGTGAAATGAACGGGGAAGGTAGGAATATTAGACAGTAACTGCTCCTTTGGCAGAAGCAGCATGAATGAGGGTAAGTCCTAGGAGCAGAGGATTGGGGCCAACAAAGACAGCTCTGTTTCGTTGAAGTGGTCTGCGAAGTGCGAACCCATCAACCCATTCACTAAAAGCTAGTCCTATGACAAATGAATCAGGGTTTGCCAGGCTTTTTAAGGTTACATCGGCAGGCAAACGTTTATTTGTCTGCTCTCCTTTGTTATAATATTCCTTTTGTCTCTTTTTCTCTTTTAAATCAAATTCTTCAGCTCCCAAATTTAAATGATAATATAATATAATATGTATTCCTAAATAATGAGTTAATGACAAATTTAGCACTGTCCTGTGTTGGTTCATTAACCACGCGAGTAAATACAGTACCAGCTGCAGAGCTCTGGGTCGTTTTGGAGTCCAAACAAGGCTTACATATTTTCGTACCAACAATTTAATGCTGAATGAACAGCGAGCGGGGCTCCGCACGGGCATCGGCCCTTGGCACCACAACTAGCTCATTGAATATTGATGGATTAAATTAGAAGAAAATTAACCGATGGGTTTAAAGAGTGTCATGAAATTTACAAATTAATATAATGATGTGGAGAGGTTTTGTTTAGCCACGAATTGATATTGATGGCATGTTTTTAAAAAACAAGTCATATTTTGGTCGAATATACGGTCATTACTGTGCATTATTCTTTGTTACGTACGCGACATATAAAAAATGTAGCATACATATGTAAGTAGATAAATAAATGTGTGTATGGGTAGGAAAACGATGACCGATCCAGCTGAGAGAGTGACAGAGTGCGGACAGTAATGGAGATTGAGTAACCAAGAGCTATTTGTGGGAGGGCGTTGTGGCTGCGTACCCAACTCTTTGTTTGAACTTTTGCCGATCAGTTAAAAAAAAAAACATGTTTGAGATATTTTTAAAAACTTTATAAGTATTTATGATATAAATTAAGATAAAATTTTTCTGATATACTTACCTCATATACCGTAAATCATAATTAAAAAATTATTTTTAAATATTTAAATAGTTGTTGCAAATAATATTTGGCTGTCAGTCATGAGTCATGACATAAGGAAAAATGTGAGGTTGACAAAAGTGCTAGGTTTGTGTGTGTGGGGTAGATGACTAATTGTCAAGGTGAGGCAGTGGGGGCGGGGTTATCAAAGTGACGAGGGTGGTGGGGATGGGATCACATGGAATAGCTAGAGAGATTTAAATGGATAAAGGTAGATGTTGACGGAGGTGGAATCATTAATTAATGATCCCCCACCTCGTGTCCCATAACCCCATGCTAAAGCAGATACGGGACGCGCCACCTTTCTTGGATGCTCGACACTTCCCATGCTCCACGCGCCTCTCCCCTCCTCCAATTCCCATTCACCCCTCCTCTACATTCAAACCGCCTTCCTATATATTATATGTCTTTTTGATTCATGGTAAAAATTATTTTTCTAATATGATCTATAAAAGAATATAAGATAAATATGTGAGGAAAATTTTGTCTCTAACTAAAATTCAAACATGCCCATATCTAGCACTATACCTCGACTGTTTGCCCCATATGTTCAATACCCTCGTTCAAAATGAACAGAATGATGTATTCATTAGAACAACTTCCATCATTTTAGTTAATACAAAATCACATGCATTTTCCTTCTGCCACCCTGAAAATAATATGTGACCAGATCAGTCATGAAAAAAATCCGACCCATCGGACATGTCATTCGTTATATTGTCAAATTAAAGTTCATTATTGGGAGTCATAGATATAGAAGACTACGTACGTAATAACCAATAAACAACAACAAAAAATTTGCCTGGGCTGACTTAATATGAGAGAAGTAGATAATTAATCCATGATATAATTGAAGCGTGTTAATTCCCGGGCGTCATATGGAATAACAATTCACCCCCAGAAAAAAAGTTTTCCTTGAGCTTTTTTATTCATTCAAAGAATAAAGATTAGTGATATACTTACTTCTTAATACTAGTATTTGTTTAAAATGAAGCAGCCACTTTTGACCTCAGTGGTCAGTGCGAGTGGGAGAAGAGTATTTCGACTCGGCCAATCAACACGCGTACATAACTTTTGCTTTTGCATGATATTATAACACTATGCTCCATTGATTAATTTACCTGTTGTAACTAGACATCGTACATTTACGTTGGAAGTCGGAATTGAGTGGATGCTACTGCCTGTTAGGCCTAAAGTGTGGCCTTTATACTCGTTAAGATGTGCACTAGGCGCCATCGATTTACTTAATGGGCTCCCATATCTGCTCTTCTCTTTCCAGCCACACTGGGGGACGACTGGGACCACGTTGACTTCGCCCATTCCATTTAGGCCCATTCGGTTCCTCCCAATGACAAAGGATTATTGATGTTATGTCCCTGACATGAAAAAATAACGTGTTAAACTAATCATCTTTAATCATAACTATCAAATTATCATAAACTATAATAAAAGATTTGATAAAATTAAAGCTCATCCCTTATTTTAAAAAGGATTAAGGTGCAAATTTACCAATGAAGTTTTGTCCGAGGAGCGTCTACCACAAATATCTTTTAGAAATGGCAAAAATACCAATGAACAATTAAAAAAGGGTATCCACCACAAAAACCATTAATCCGTACTAATGAAGTTAAATTATAAGAGAAAAAACCCCTAACGACGTTAGTACGGATTTAACGGTTTTTGTGGTAGATGCCTTTTTTTAATTGTTAATTGGTATTTTTGCCTATTCTAAAATATATTTGTGCCAGACGCTCCTCAGACAAAACTTCGTTGGTTAATTTGTACCATAACCCTTTTTAAAATAAGGGATGAGCTTTAATTTTATCAAATCTAGAATTGAAGAATAACATTTTGATCATCATCATCATCATCACCACCACCTTCATCATTTTTGTTATTATCTTTACACATTATATAATAAGAATTAGTATAATGGTATATACGGTTTAACTCCAACTAAAGATGTGATACATATTTTATCAAATGATAACTTAATTTATGGCATAAAAAAATACAAAAACAAAAGAACAGCTTAATTCTTAAGGTAAAATTTTTTTTTTTTAAAAAAACGGGACCCAAACGGAACCGGGATCACAAGGTGTGATCCCGGTCCCAACTGGGACGGAAAATTCCTAAGATCAAAATGTCTGGAATCAGATCAGGATAACTGGGATCGAGATAATTTGAACACCCCTGGTTAACAGTGTGGAAGTTAAATTTCCCCCTTTTTATTTGGTTGTATCAAGCTGAGCTACAACCACCAGGGTTATTATGGTATTTTCAAACTTAAAACCCAAGCTTTGCTTTTGCGATGGGGAGATGACTCGTTTGCTGAGTCGATAAGGAAGAGGATTTCGGGAAGGATAGCTCCCCGAACTGGCCAAACTTGCGCCAGGAAGAAATGTGTTAGGTTTCCCTTTCCGCTGCACTAGATTCGGCCCCCCAAACGCCACCTTTCAATGACAGAGATTTCGTATAAATTCAACTATTTGCAAAGTTAGTATATATAATCACAACAACAATAAAAAAGTGACAGCTGAATTCAGGGAAAAACCGCTAGATTCGTCAATAAATTTGTGTTGGTTGCGTGAGTAGTTACTAGTATGAAACAATTTTCTTAAAAGAGACGTAAGGCCCGTTTGGTATGGTGTAATTGATTTTGATAGAAACGGAAACAATTTTCCAAAAAATGTGTCCAGGCATTTCAGAAATGAGATCGTGGGTGCTTGACCAGTCTCCCTTGTAGCCTTCTGGGTCATTATTCATTGATGCTTTGGGGTTTTAGTTCGAGACGTGGTATTTGTATACTCCCTCCTCAAAACCAAACAGATTGTGGGTTGCTTGGGTCCATGAAAAGCAAAGGGATTTGCAGGTGTCGGCAAGCACGATGAAGAAGGCGAAGCTCGATCGTGGGTTGCAGGTGTTGGCGAAACTCGATGAAGAAGGCGACAAAGCTTGATTGTGGATTGCAGGTGTTGGGTCGCTCGATGAAGAAGGAGACGATGCTCGATGAAGGGCAAAAAAGAATTTGCCTACAGGAAATTAGAAATCTTTGTTTTTTTGGGTGGAAGCCAATTTGGTGAAATTGGAAAGATTTGGTTTTCACATGGAATTACAAAAAATTTCAATTCCATCATACCAAACAAACTTAAATATAAAATTAAGATTCAATTCTAATTCCACGCCTCCAATTCTATTATACCAACCGTGCCCACAGAGATTTCACTTTCCCCACACCCAAGCAGCGCGACTCCATTTCGTATATACACGGAGGCTAGTTTATTTAAAATCTAATCATTAGTGTCGCTGCTCAGAATTCTACGTGGGGCCCAACTCAATTTTGAAGATTACATCAATTGATCTATGCTCGTGAACAGCGATGTATGTTGCTGGGCTTGTCAGTTGTCACCTCCTCCCTCATCAGTTGCTTATGTTTTTTTGTCCGCAATATCAAAAGTTTCCCCCCTAAGTATAAAAAAAAAAATTTCTCAAAGCATAAGTTTAAAAGATAAAAGGTTTTTACCTTTTCTAATAAAGATTTTTTCAAAGACTTCAACTTGTGTTATGGGATGAGACCCCTTACCACCTCTATCAACAATTTGAGGTCGCTTATCACCTCTACAACCATTTATTGATTTATTAGTTGCATATTTAATGTAGAAAGATTTTTTTACGTTGAGTCATGAGTGTTTGGCCAATCAAAAATCTAGCACACTATCTCCAAATTCAGTCAATTATTTGTCAACCAGATTTTGAAAACAAATGCTTGTGATTGTTACAGTGCTGCTTTATTTATTTTCTTTTGGGTTTTGGCCTCTAGTTAATGAAGCACTACTAAACTTCATGTCCTCATCACGGAACACCAATTCTCTCTATCACCATCTGCCAACTTTTATATGCAAACTTTGACGTTCTTTCATTAATTTTTCAAGTCTTTTTAAACATCCAGTTACAAAGGTCAATCAACTTAGGGGATTCAGCCCAAGGAGCGCAAAAAAAAAAAAAAAAAAAAGGAAAAGGAAAAGGGTTAAAGTAGGAAACCTTTTAACTATGCACACACACAGACACAAGGCTAGTCCTAGAACTAACAATACAATCATATTATATAACCACACAAAGTTGAATAATAGAGAATTCATCATATTCAGTCCCCTAGCATTTTATTGCCCCCCTGCTTTAATCATTTAGCAGTACCACCTTCTGTTTCATCAGAGGAAGATGGTCCCTCACCAATCCTGGCCGCTTCCATGAGTCTCAGATTCTCAGTGTCCCTTTCTTGCGTGCTCTCCACTTTGTTCAGAGCCTTCGAATTGGGCTCCTCAGACTTGTACTTGTACCATGAGGCCCAATAAAGATAGTTGATAAAGTTGAGGCAGCTCAAGATGGCCAAGAACCAATAGAACAGGTTCAGATTATTTTGGTTCAAATCGAAGCCATGCAGCCACCCTTGTTTGCTTGGAGTGATCTTTTTGCTCACTGCATTTATGACATTCACAAATACCGTACTCAAGAAGTAGCCCAGAGAAGTTGATAGCCATGTGAAAGAGGTTGAGAGAGATTTCATGCTTGAAGGAGATTCTCTGTAATAAAACTCCAACAGTCCTACAAGAGTGAACATGTCTGCAACTCCAAATAAAGCGTACTGGAAGGAAAGCCAAAATAGACTAATGGGTTTAAGTGGGTCTTTTCTTCCTTGATCTCTTCTTTTCACTTCAATGACACCAGCCACTGCCATTGAAATAGCAGAGAGCGCTAGGCCCACACCAACACGTTGAAGCTGTGTGATCCCTGAAGGGTGACGAGTGATCTTTCGTGCGAATGGTACGAAGCAGAATTCGTAGATGGGAACGAGGATGGATATGAAAAGCAAGGGGATGACAGGAATGGAAGGTGCAGGGACAGTGAAAGAACCGAGTTTAAGGTTCATGACATTCCCTTGTTGCACTGAGAATGTCTGAAGCTGAGCTAAACATGTGTTCATTATAATTGTGCTGCCGAATATTGGTAGCATTCTGGTCAGGATTTTCACTTCTTCAACCTGGGTCACCGTGCATACCTTCCATGGCTGTGATTTTGTTGAGTCCTCTTGAAGAATGGCCGCTTTATCTAGAAACCTGATTCAGAAAACCAGATCTTTTTCACATGCAAGTAAAAAGTACATGTATTAAGAAAGAGATCTCATCGTCATCATGAATTGTTTCCTCAATTATTGTGTATCGGAAGGATCGATTCCGATTTTTATTAATAAACAAAAAAGGCGTAGAAAAAGGAGAAATAATTGAGCTTTGAAAAGTAATCTCAAAAAAGCTTTTCATTTTTCCCGGTATGAGATTACCCCACACAACAAAACTGCGAGCTATACCTACTGAGTATGGAGAGACATCCCACCAAGAAAAAGAAGAAAAAAGAGGAAATACACTGCAAACAGTACTGTTGTATGAAGACTATTTTTGTGGGTTTTCCCCTTTGTTTTGTCAGGAAACTTCTTGATGTTTTTCACACGGCAAAGATATGCTTTCCCATTATCATTCTCCATATTTCTTCTGCAGCTCCTACCCGCGAAGGGGTAACAGTAGTAGGCCCAGGGTTGGCCTCACCTACTCTGTCGTACATGGAAAATAAAGAATCCAAACATGCCAATTGGCTGGAATTTGTGTTTTTATATGGTTGTTTGTATGCTACTATGTGCAGAAAATTATTAAGTCTTGAGTGGTTAATGCAAGCTGTTAAGTAGAAAACATTTGACAACCAAGAAAATCAATCATGAATCACCTCATCTGATTCGTGTGTGCTATCTTCTCTACAGTATCATCCTTATCACTAATCTCATAAAGTTGCTGATGAGGATCTGGCAATGGTAGCTTTCGGTTCTTAAACGCCACAACAAAAACCTGTAATTAACAGTAAGGATAATTCTCTCTTAATTTAAGCTGGTAACCAAGTGCTTAGCTTGTAGTAAAGAAAAGGGACGTGAAGATTCATTTTATACAGACCTGAACAATCCTGAGAATGGGGCTATCTCCAGGAGTTTTGATGCGGTAAAATGGCTTACCAAGAGCAAGAGTCACAAAGCCAACAAAAGAAGCAACAGTTATAATGAAAAATCCCCAATGCCAAGCTCTCTGAGTGCTAACCCACACAACACCAGTAACTCCAACAATTGCTCCCACTGTTGAACTCAGCAGAAGCCAATTGAAAAAGCTGGCAAGAGCTTTTGCTTCAACTGGATCCTTCTCATCAAATTGGTCAGCCCCAAACGCAGTCATACACCCTCTAACTCCTCCTGTGCCCAGAGCCAATAAACACAGTGATGTGTAGAACATCGCTGCTATGCCACCTTCTACACAGCTCGACTTCCCACACGCGTCTGGGTGTAAATTATTTGAAGCGGCTTGAATTGTGACCACAACCAAAGCCTGCAAAACATGGGTTACTTGAACAAGTTAATATTTGAAACTTTTCTTTTAACCACAGGAAAAAATTTTTCAATATTACCAGAACTTCGAGGAAGCCGAAGATCAAACAGGTGGTGAGCCTGTTTAAGTAAGTGTCTGAGATGAAACCACCAACAAGGGAGAGCAAGTAACTTGAGCCCATGAAGCTTGTGAGAGTGTTGGCAGAGCTGGAGAGATCAAAGTGCATCACCCCATAAAAGTACAGGACTAAGCTCACCATGTTTGCCACTGAACCCATATTGTCCAACGATGACAAGACTGGGCGAATAAAAAGGGATTAGAAGAAAGACAGAAAACACATTTTAGTCTGCTGAATTAGCAGAGAGCAGATCAGAGTTTATGGTAGATCCAGAGTATATTTAGCTTACCGAAAATGAACATGGAAGCTCTGAATCCACCTTTTCGTTTCTTCCATTGGGATTGGGTCACCTCTTTGCCTGCCTGTGAAATGAGCGGAATCAGATGTGAAACTTATCCACCACATACAGAGAGACAATAGAGTAAAGAGAGATCGATTGAATGAATGAGCAAGGCCAAAGGGCTTACCATCCTCGAGAAATGGAGAGAGTATCAGACAATATGCAGTTCTGAGGAAATGGTGCAGAATGGCTTAGCCAACATATAACCCAAAAAGGAAGCTTTCCAGGACAACTATCTGGAATTCAGACAAGAATCATAAAAAGAAGCAGAGCTTTAAAAGCATAAAAAATTGCACACGATTGCTTCTTACCCTCGCACTGTTCACTATTCCCCCCCCCCCCTTTCTTAACCGTATCTATTAGCTCGTCTCTCTGTTTCTCTGCTACTCTGCCAATCTGATTGACAGTTGAAAGCTAAAACAAATCACATTATGATCGCTAATCAACTCTCAATGAGTCCAACACACACGCCCCCACGCTGCTTGATTTATTTACTTGTCTTCGTTGAATAATCCGTCTCCGGCGTCTTATCGCTGTCCTTAACCACAACACAAGCTTTCGGTAAAGCTCGTGGGCCTAAATGAAAGAAAATGATTGCTTATATATTATACATACATCTCCAAGACTTTTTTTTTTCTACTTCACACTCGCACAGTGATTAAGCTGAATTAGCCTAATATCACATGGTTTGTCTCCCCAAATTGTTGTTTATCCTTTTCATTAGCACTGGATGAAGCCCTTTAATGATAATGGCCGGTCTGAAGGAAGTGGGGAATGGGGAACTCATGAATTGTTAATCACGGGCTGAGGCGTAAAATATACAACAACTTAAAAGTCCAAGTTTCAGAGTAATTAATGACTGGCGGTGTGTTAAAAGACGACTTTAAAAGGTTCAAAATTTAACCCTGGTTTGACAGCTTTGTCAGGTATTCGATAAATACAACATCCTCCTACGTAGTGTATAAAAAGGGCACTGCATAATAGGAAAAAGAAAACAAAACTGCAGGTCAAATATTCAAAAATGCAAGGGGGTCACATGATCATACAGCTCAGAGGGGGTCCTCGGAGTCTTTGATATAACATAAAAGCATCACAGGGTGACTGTGGAAGAGCCTCCTGCTGAAAGTGAGAGTGGGGGATTCTGAGTATTTTGCGTTTGCTTGGGGACTAGGGATCTCATTCCCACCCGAAACGTCCCTTTCAAAATAGCAGTCTAACTTGTAGTATAGTATCTCAATCCTCTCTCACAGAGTCACTATTTTTATTTTTTCCGTTGGATTTCACTGTCAATTGATTGTTCTATCATCCTGTTTGATTGGCGGGTGAGGGCAAAGATTTTCGTTGGTATCGTCCCAATAAGCTTTGTTCAGTAGTCTGGGCATCAGTTTTCACGTTGACAGGTGATACCTATAATCTTTGACTTAACAACGCAAGTCCCTTTTCTTACAATAACTCAATAAAGTTTGCATTATTAATTTTTTAAAGTTAATAAAAAGTTTGCCCCACTAGTACTAGTAGCAGCAGTACCCATGGGAATTAAAAATATTTATTTTTTATGGAATCAGTAACGATGTTGCATGTGAGAAATATGTATAAACGAGTAAGGAAAACAAAAAAAAAAAAAATTAAAAAAAAAAGGATGTGACTTTTCGGGCTAAAGTTGATTATTTGTGAGCTAGAAAACAAAGGAGGTTGCTAATTGGCAAACAAGCAAGAGATGAGCTATCAATTAGGTTGTGCGTATTGAATCTTTTTCATTCTGCGACTGGGCTGGTTATGATGCTTTTCTATGCCAATTAATGAAACAGCACGATATGGTCCATATATATATATATATTTTTTGTGCAAGTGATCTTTTTTCACAAAAGTGGGAATTATCTTCAAAAGTGATTTTGGGTGAGAGAGTTGGATCAACGTCTTTCCGAATCATCCATGTTCAGTTCATTGCCTTTTACGATGGCACAGCTTCTCTCGCCGCTCGCCACCCAAATCTCGTCGATCCCGTTGGATAGATCATAATTCATAGAGGATCATCCCCAATCTACCATTCTTCTAGATATCCAACGCATCCTCTGTACCTGTCGTTTTCCTCCTTAACAATTCCAGGCCTGTCGTTTCTATTTGTCCCCGACATTTGCTTTTTCTCTTCCCTACAGAACTTTGCCATTTCTTTTTCTCTTTCCCCCCACGTTCCATTTTTATCCTCACACCTCCCCTGATTGTGTCAGTAAACAATAGATCCTAATTTCTACTAAAGGAACAAAGAACGTGCTTAGGCCAATCAAGTGTTTCTTAGTTACAGAATATTCCGTGAAGTATTCATATATTTATCATAATACCTCATCAATACTGGTTCATTTTCTTTTCATAATCTCATTCCCACCATTAGATTAAAATAATAAATGATTCACATTTAATCTTTTATAAAATTATTTCTATAAATATAAATAAATAAATTTAAATTCTTAAAATCTAATCTATACCATTCATACCTGCAATCTAGAATAAATAAATAAATTTTAATTTATAAAATATAGTAACAATAATTTTATAAAATATTAAATCTAAATCATTTATTTCATAATCTAGAGAGTAGAGATAAAATTATAAGAAAATAATGAGAAAGAGGATAATGAGAGTATCCTCTTCCCTCATGATGAATGGATATCTTTGCAACCGAGTATCATGTGACTGAGTCTTTTAAACAAAATCGTGCTTACCTTCTTGCCAAAAACTAATCATATGTACCGCAGACGCATAGAATTGTTTTGATCCAAACATAAAATTTTAATTGCAATAAAATAATACTCTGGGGATGACAGTAGATCCTAATTGTTAATCGAAGAGGACACACTTGGGACTCGGAAATAAGGAAGCAAAGATCTAACGTGTCTGTTTGAATTAACAGTAAAAGTTATTTTTTTAATATGATTTAAGATATACAGAATAAGTATATGAGAGAAATTTTATATCAATTTATAGAATATACTTTTGGAACACCAACTCAAACGGACTCAGTATGTGTCCAAAGATAATAACTTCGCCGTAATCACTAGGGCCCAATTCAATGGAAACTCCAAATAATAAGTTAGGCCCATAATCACTAGGGCCCAATTCAAGAGGGTAAACCCTAAACAGAGAAGCCCTTGTGATGGGGTAGATCTGGTCCACTCCAGATAATAATCTAGGCCCTCTATGACATGTACGATCTTCACTGTGAGCCCAATTTAAGAGTAAACTGTAAGTGGCTGTAATGCCATCACTAACGCGTTTAAAAAAAAAAAAAAAAAAATCATAGTAGCTTATGATGTTTTGAAAATTGAAGTTTTTCAGTTGGCATTTTAGTAATTGGGTTTTTTTTAAAAAGTAATTTTTGAGAAGAAATTTAAAAGTCTGACTTTTTTAAAAAAAGTAATTTTTGCTACCATTAATTTAAACACAAATCATATTTATCATCTGATTTTTATTCTACATTATTTTTACAAAAATCCAATTAAAAATAAGTCACTTCTTTATGTCCCGCTAACCAAACAAGCCCAGAATAGAGAAGCCCTTGGTTTTGGGATGGGGTAGATTTAGAGCCGGAAAAACTGGCCGAACCCATTGGACCGGCCCTTCAAGGGTCGGGCTTGTAAATTATAGCCTCAAAAGGAAGTCGGGCCTAAAAGGACCGGCCTTGTAGGGCCTCAGGCTTAAAAGGGCCGGTCCTTTAGGCCGGTTGATTTTTTATTTTTTTTACTTAGAAATAAACCATGTTACATTTTTGGATTACCTTATTGAATCTATATGTCACTCTATCCTCATATTGTAGAGAGTATGATTTTTGAGTATATTGTTTTGTCTAATTGAATCATATTGTGATTTTTGAGTATGTTGTTCTTCCTATTTAGACTAAAATCATATTATATACTATTCTGCCTGATAGAGTTTTTTTGAGCATGTTGTGATTATTTGATTACTTGAACCTATTGCTCAAAGTGAAACACAATCAAATGTCCTTGAAATTGATGATAGTGGCAAAGAAGGTGAAAATGATAGTCGTCATACTCATGTTGTTTAGAAGTTAGAGTATTTAGCTTATTGCCTTCTTATACTTTGGCCTTTGTGTGAATTATTTATGGACATGATTTTACATTTGATTATACATTAGTAACTGTGTTTGTTGTTGCAAGAGTCGTGTTATTTAAACCTTAATGTTGACAACATTTATGTATTAAATTAGAACTTTAATCATTGTTATTTACTAATTATATTTATTTAGGGAAAATATGCAGGAAAAATGGTTAAATATTGTGAAAAGGATTTCCCGACCCTGATGCTCTTAGACCGGGCCTTAAAAAACTACAATTTTTCTAACCCCGAACCCTTTAAAACCGGCCCTGTTAAGCCTTGACCTGTTAAGAGCCGACCCGGTCCTAATTCCCAGCTCTAGGTAAATTACTTTTGTACACAAATACTTGTATGCTCGTATTTCTACATCTGTACGCCACTCATAGTGGGCGGGAAGCACTTGGCTGTTGGCTCCCTCCTTAAACCCTGAAGACAAGGCATGCCCTTTCTTTTCTTCTAAACTCCCTTCTGGGTTCCTCTATTGTTCTCCCATATTAAGAAAATGGGTATTAAGGTATTAACTTTTTCTTCACATTCATGTTCTCGAGCTGCGCAATTTCTAATTCGTTTTGGAATTAATCTAACTTGTTTTTTTGAGAGTTTTTTAGGGTTTAACAAAGCTTTTAGCGGACAATGCTCCCAAATCCATGAAGGAGAATAAATTTGAGAGCTATTTTGGCCGCAAAATTGCCATTGACGCCAGTATGAGCATCTACCAATTCCTAGTCTGTATCCTTCACCTTGCTTCCTCATGATTAGATTAGCCTTGAAGACGTTTCAAGGACAAGGATCCTTGTAAAGCTAGTATAATGGGTGTATTTGATTTGGTGCAGATTGTCGTAGGAAGAAGTGGGACTGAGATGCTTACCAACGAGGCTGGTGAAGTTACCAGGTCAGCTTTTGAAAAGTTCTTGTCTTGAATAAAATAATGAGCCAATTTCTCACGAGTATTAGCATAATCTAGTCATTCTTTGGATAATCTGTTCACGATGACATTTTTTTTTGGAATCTCGGTCGGCGTTACAGTCATTTGCAAGGCATGTTTTCACGGACCATCAGACTTCTAGAAGCCGGAATAAAGCCCGTGTAAATTGTCTCATTTTCCTTTCGTTGGAACCCTCACTTTGTTCTTTAACTTGCACGCTCTTGCTGAACTAATAATGCATATGTCCAGATATGTTTTTGATGGGAAGCCCCCAGAATTGAAGAAACAAGAGCTGGCTAAACGGTACAATTTGTGAAATTTCTTTAACTTACTAGAATTCACTACATTTTTCGAGGTCTAATTTCAAACTTGCGTTTTTTGCTAATCAAAATTGAAACTTTGCTTTGCTAAATACGCCTTTTTACCTAATTATCAATCATTAATAGTTTCTCGAAGAGGGCTGACGCTGGTGATGATTTGTCTGAAGCCAAGGAGGTATGTTCTTAATCTGTTTTTGACTCTCCTCACTTTCTTTTTGTTGCAAAACATGTATCATATATTTACATGGCTGCTGCTTTCTTTTGTTGCCCAGACTGGCACTAAAGAAGACATTGAGAAATTCAGTAAAAGGACCGTGAAGGTGGGTCTTCATTAATCCATTTCCACTTATAGGAAGTTTTTATTCAGCGCATGATATGACACTATTTTCTTTGACATATCCCATTCCCTTGACGCTGTGGAGCCCCTGGCTTACATTCTGTTGCAGGTGACAAAGCAACATAATGAAGACTGCAGAAGGCTTTTAAGACTCATGGGAGTGCCTGTGGTTGAGGTAGCATTATGCTACTCAAATTTTTGTTTAACAATGTGCTTATCTGCGTCTTTAATTGTACCCTGTTGCTAAGGCCTTGGTTCCTGCAGGCTCCCTCAGAAGCAGAGGCACAATGTGCTGCACTTTGCAAGTCAGGAAAGGCAAGTGGTCATGCATATTTGACTTCTTTGTATGCATACATTTATGTTGTGCTTTTTTTCTTTTCTTGCTTTCATATTTTTGCTATCTGATCCTATTTTGTGTTGTGTTAATATCAGTATTTTATTTATCTTTTGATCGTCACTGAACTAATTAGTAACATTGCCTAGTTCAAACCTTCTATGGAATTTATGTTGAATATTTATATATTATAGGTTTATGCAGTAGCTTCTGAAGACATGGACTCATTGACATTTGGCGCTCCTAAATTTCTTAGACATTTGATGGATCCTAGCTCCAAGAAAATCCCAGTCATGGAATTTGACGTTGCAAAGGTCCTGACAACTTTTAACACATGGGATTTTTACTGTTTGATCTGCTCATGCTGATATTTCTCTTGCTTCAGATTTTGGAGGAACTAAATCTTACCATGGATCAATTCATTGACTTGTGCATTCTTTCTGGGTGCGATTACTGTGATAGTATTCGAGGTAACATTTATCTCTCTTTTATCTGTTTGATGCTAGGATCTGGGGATTTGATTTATGATTGCCATATATTCTCAATATGTATATCAGTATAATATAAATCATCTATGCCCCAGGGATTGGGGGACTGACTGCCTTGAAACTCATACGCCAACATGGATCTATAGAGACTATACTGGAGAATATCAACAAAGAGAGGTTTTTCTAATACTTCATCACATAATTTAATGTATAAAATTTCTTTGCTTATGATGTGCTGAGAATTATTGTTATTCGTGTGATACAACCATATGATGCAGGTTTCATTTCGTTAAGCCTATGATACATCCTTGTGGGTCAGACATGGGGACCTAGATATTTTAGCCACTCTAAGTTTGCTGATGTTCTAACCCATATGACCTCATAACTTATCTGCATGCCATTTAAAATGTTTAGGTATTTGACTCATTTATCTACAAATACTTTCTACCCTTTTTGGTAGTCTGTATGAGATCAATGACTTCTATTGTTGCCAGAGAAGCTTAGACTCCTGGACGTTCTTTTCTCATAATACTAGATTCTTGATATCACACTGCCGATCTTTCATCCTTAGTAATACATACAGAACATCCATTCAGGTACCAAATACCAGATGATTGGCCATACAAGGATGCTCGGCAGCTTTTTAAAGAACCATTAGTCTTAACTGAAGAAGAGCAACTTGATCTTAAGTGGACTGCTCCAGATGAAGATGTAATAACTGTTCTTATTTAGAAGTTAATTATGCTTTCAAACATACAGAGATACACATATATACATGCTCATACTTATATGTGCTATTTTCATGCATCTTGATATCATTATTTGTTGATCTGTATATATATTGGTATTTTGTGATGGTTACTAGACTCCATTATGTTACCTTTCGTACAGGGGTTGATTACATTTTTGGTAAATGAGAATGGTTTCAATGCTGACAGGGTCACAAAGGTTTGTTGCCTTGAATGTCATTGCGTTGGCCCTTCTGATTATTATTTCAATTTATTTTGGAATCATGTCTTGTATGCTTTCTATATACAATGTAGGCAATAGAAAAGATTAAAGCAGCAAAGAACAAGTCATCGCAAGGCCGGTGAGTGGTCTCTATCTCACTGAGAATGAGTGGTAAGCCCTTTTCATTTCTTGGGTCAATAATACCTAATTCCCTTTCCCTGTCCTGCATTGCTTACAACAGGTTGGAATCCTTTTTCAAGCCTACAGTGAATCCATCTGCACCCATTAAACGGAAGGTATGGTTCCATAAATCTATCATGTCACCTTTTGCCCTCAATTTGTTGAAAAACCCATTGAAATTACTTTGCCGAAATGTTTAAATGGAAAAGTAGATAAATGGCTTTTGGCTATATGCCGAGCTTAAAAATAATATATATGATATTATACTAGAAATTCTTTCTTATTTACCAGAAATCCTATAGCTGATTTTCTAGCAGAAGTTCTGGCATAATGACTGAAAAGCAGATGCCTGCTTAGAATTTTCATGTTAGCATGTAATTGAGATGTAATCTCTACAACTTTCTTCTTACCAAGGTCTATGATCATTGGTAACTTGATCTGACCAATATATACTCTAGGGTCCTTGGTCATTGTCCAGTTATCTGAGTTTTCTAATGGTACTGAAGCTCAATAACACTGGTGAACCATCAAAGCCAATCTATACTTGCGTGTATTATATGTTACTGTAACCAACATGATCTAATTATAATTATGTGACCAGACCGTAATTTTAATTGGAAGTTGATTTAATTTGGTATATAGGCTTCAGACTAGAGGGATACGCTTCTGCATTCCTCAGTCAGTATCATGGCAATTCAGTGTATAGGTGTTCCCAGCCATGCTACCACATTGGGGAGTTTACAATAAACTGATTTTTTTTTTTTACCAAATACAATAAACTGATTGAGCTCTTCCACTTATCGGCCTGAGATTGTCAGTCAATGCTTTTACAAAATGCATAATTGCATTTTCATTGCCCATTGAAGCATATCCCTGGTAATTGAATCTTGGTATTCTATAATCTAGATAAAATGTTGCTAATGATTAAAGTTTAACTAAAGAGGATCAAACTACTCTTTTTGAAAACGAAGCTGAAGTAATCCATAAAAATCTATCTTTGTCTTGCCAAGTGCTTTATTTTTTCTCCTTAACAGGAAACATCAGTGAACACTGCTAAGGAGACTAACAAAAAGGCCAAGGGTGGTAGTTGGAAGAAGAAGAAATAGTCGACTTGGTGGCATAAAAGAGCAAAAATGAACCGGTTTACCTTGTGATCAGGTTAGAGATTCTCTGCCTGGATCTTCCGGGTCTGATTTATTCTGTTTTTGTCCTATCATTTTGATTCTACCTTTCCACGCATTGATTACGCCTGGGAGGCCAATGACTTTAAAGTCGTTTTGTCCCAGTTACATTGCATCTAGAATGCATATCTTTGGATGTATTGGTTGCTGGAATAACAGATTTAAGAAGGGCACGATATTTTACTTTCAATAACTACTAGTTGGGTTGAATTTTGATATGAAATTGTTAAAATATCTCATGTGTAACAGTTCCTGGTGCCATATTTTTCCTTTTCAGTTTGCACGGGGTCGACAACTGGCAATGGTAGAGTGCAATCATCCAAATTGTAAAATATATGTAGTGCGAGCATGTGGTTAGAGTTGCGGGTTTTGACTGATCTATCCAGAGACTTCTGCCCGTCATTCAGTGAGAATTTGAAATGCGTTAGCTTTGGTTAATCTATTAATCTTCCACTGTCTGCTTTCATTCATTGATTTCAAAATAACTACTCGATGACAAGTACAATGTTGTTACGGGGGATTCAAAGTGAGTTTAAGCTGCAATCTCATTCAGTCGCGTATCGTCTCTTTGGTGTGGAAGAAGGGGGATGGGATTAAAAGCTTTTAAATAATTGTTTTGCTCTTATCCTACATATTCTTTTTTGTTAAAATTTTATGATCGATCTTGTCAATTTCTTATAAATTAAACTCATGAAAAGTTTTCCTTATTCCCAACATTTCCCCTGTAGGGAAGACTGGACCTACAATGAATCCTGCTTCATTATCTTTTTCTAAAGCCTAGGGATTGGTTCCAACGTGAAGACAGGTGGATAACTCAGTTGAATGCACATGCTAATGACTCGTCCACTTGTATATAAAAATTGTCACTAGTCTTGACAGGAAGATAAATATCCGGCAAACTCCAGCATTGGTTTTTTTTTTTTAGATAGAAGGTCAAGGCAAAAGTTGTACAAAATAATCTACGTTAAAACTAGAAAGTTATTTACATCCTCGAGGTTTTTCACAAGGGACCCTGGCACGTAAGCTATATCTTGAGGCGTTTTTTAATTTTTACACAAGTCAGTCAACACATTTGTTAGCTTTTCTAAACATACAAGTTAAAACGACAGGATTATCTTCTAGTCGAAACCGATGATAGATCATAGAGGTGATCGTGAGAGTTTGTGAAATTTTGTTTGGCAATAATGGGAAATCTCTTGTGGGTAAGCGATTCCCAAATACCCGTAACTATTGGACCAACGTAATGGAATTGTTGAGATGCTGTATTCTATTATCTCCGGACCGGAGGAGTATTAGAGTTGACCTGTAATTTAATTTGAGCTGCGTGATTCCCAAATGCCGGTATTTTGTTTGGGATGGCTGTGAATGATGAGTTATCCATTGCCGTTTGATTGCCTTCAAATTTGTTCCATTGTTATTTGCACAACTTGAGGATGAGGGGCAATGATACGATAATGAACTTGGGTCCTACTCAGCCTATCCGTGCTGAGGCGTCATGTTTAAAGAAATAACGACAGATGGGGTATCTGAATAAAATTTACAAGTAAAGAAAGTTGCCAAATAATAATAAAATCAACCATGAGACAAAAATTACGGTACACGCATGGGCCTACCTGCCTTGTGTCGATGCGTGCTTTGCTCCGGCTTCTTCTTGTACCCCGGAGTAATTTATAATTTTTCCTCTACAAAAAAAAAAAATTAAATTAAAAGGTCCTGTTTAAAAATGTTATTGATCTGTAATTTCTTATACAACAAATTACCAATACTTAAATTCAGGTCATTTTGATTAATTAAATTTGGAAACAGAATATTTTCACTAATTTTTTCCTTATTTTATTTTGGGCGAACATGGACCTAACGAGCTAGGCGCCATGTGTTGCGTTTAATATGAATGATAGAATTCGTATACGTTGGCGAGAACACTGGAAGCTTGTGTAAAAGAATGTAGCCGATAATAATGGCGGGGCTTGCCTTGACTTTTCTTTTGGCATTTTAAGGATATATGGTGCATGCTCCATGCCCCTCGCCCCGATATAAAAACTCTCTCAACTCTCAACTCTCAACTCTCTTTTGTTATCATCTTCTTCTCTGTCCAGAGTGAAGGTTTCCCTTGAAGTTTAAGCTCATATGCACAACAAACGAATATGATAATGATCTTTTAGAAATATAAATTGTTAAGAATATTTTACTGCAAAGTACTAATCAATTAATTTTTCATTATCTATGGTGTAATCTGTGATGTTTTTAAGAGGGATAAAGTTATATTTTTCTGCTGGAATTTGTAAATTTGATTCTTGAAAAAATGTCGTTTTGTGAAATCGGATTCTCCACGAATATGGAGTCACTTTACATTGGTCATTGTTGTCTAAAGCTTCAAAGTTTTGGATCTGATAAACATCATCGTCTTTAAGCTCCTTCATGAAACGCTCTCTCAATTGCTTTTGAGTGACAAAACCTTTAATTGTTGCATCCTACATTTATTTCATAAAAAAATGCAAGTGTCCTTGTAGAAATTAGTATATAATTAGCAGGATTTTATGAATATCAAATCTGTTCATCCACCAAAATCATGCCCATCTTCCAGGCATTATACAGTGGAGTACTTTTTTTCCTAACCCAAAGGTTTTTACTATCATTGATTTGACAAATCAAACCTCCCTACATAGTTGACATTTTGGGAGGTTAGAATATTTTTTTAGTGTGTGGATGCTGAATGTGGTTACCAGTGTGGGGGGGGGGGGGGACATCTTTTTTTTTTTGATAATAAAAAGTTTAGGTAGGTTCGGCACCAGTCCCCTACCAAGGCCAGGGCACGGCCCTAAGGCTCTTCGAGCGCTTACAAGGGACTTACGAGATCACCTACTAATGAGGTCTCCCCATCGGTCAGAGGGTTCGAACACACTCCCTTGTGATCGGGGTGGCAAGATCTTAACCAACTGTGCCAAACCTCATTGGCGGGGGGAACATCCTTTTACACACAATGCAATACTCTAGTAGATGGGATATGAAAGGACATGCGGTGATTACAAGTTTTTTTAGTTGAATAAATAGGATAACCTGGAATGGGTTTATTTTGGGTGTCATAATATATTCCTAAATATTTTTAATTTTTTTATGTGTTGATTAGAGGTGTTTTTAAATGAATTAGTTGAGTAAAATAGGATAATTTGAATTGAGTTCATTTTGGGTGTCATAATATATTCCTAAATATTTATAATTTTTTATGCTTCATATTATTCATATATATTTTAATCTCAATGGCTTTTAAGGCTTGGGCGTTTTGCAGGAATACAATTAGAGGCAATAAATTTGAGTGTTTTGGGGGAATAAAATTATGGGCAATAAACTTGAGCTTTTTGCCGTGGCTCCTGATCTTCCCTTCTCCCTAGTGCCCTTATTGTTTTGACATTTGAAATAATACTTTCATCATTGTGAAGGCACAACATGTAAAATGAATACTAAATAATATCCTCAGGATTTTCCTTATAAGTTACTAATGGAAAACTTATTTCAATAATTACTTCTTTATTCCTCTACAGCTCCACACCTTTAAATTAGGTGAACTTTAATGTGCTCCACATCTTCAAATTCGGTGAACTTTAATGTGAAAGAATGTGGCGATTTCCTTGTAGCCTTATTTTGCCATTCAATGTGCAGCCAATTTAGTGTTTTAATGAGCAGTTGAGCTGCAGGTTTCTCACACCGTCAATCTAAATTAGATTAGAAGCAGGAACAAAGAAACACCACTGTGCGCTGTGAACAAAAATGGGTGGAAGCAACGTTACTACAAGCTTTCATAAGATACATTAGATAGATAGATTATGAAGTTGGGTCCTACTCAGCCTATCCGTGCTGAGGCGTCATGTTTGAACAAATAACGATAAAGAAGGAAAAAAAAAACAAGGCAAGGAAAGTAGCCAAATAATACTCCTTCCGGTCCTAATTATAAGATAAAGTTGACTTTTTTGGAGAAATTAAGGAAGCCAATTAAATTACTTTAGAGTATTTTTATTTTTATTTTTTTTCTCCAAACTAATTAATTTGATTAATAAACTAATAAATAATCTAAGGATATTGAAAATATAAATACTCTAAAGTAATTTAATTGATTTCTTTAATTTCTCTAAAAAAATCAACTTTATCTTATAATTAGGAGCGGAGGAAATAATAAAATCAACCTTGAGACAAAAATTACGGTACACGCATACACCCACCTGCCTTGTGTCGGTGCGTGCTTTGCTCCGGCTTCTCTTGTACCCCGGAGTAATTTATAATTTTTCCTCTACCAAAAAAAAAAGTTAAAAGGTCCTGTTTAAAAATTTTATTGATCTGTTCTTATACAACAAATTGCCAATACTTAAATTTAGGTCATTTTGACTAATTAAATTTGGAAACAGAATCTTTTCACTAATTTTTTCCTTATTTTATTTTGGGCGAACGTGAACCTAACGAGCTTACCGCCATGTGTTGCGTTTAATATGAATGATAGAATTTGTATACATTAGCGAGAACACTGGAACCTTGTATAAACGAATGTAGCTGATAAATGGCGGAGCTTGTCTTGACTTTTCTTTTGGCCTGTTATAAATACTGCCTCAACTCTCTTTTGTTATCATCTTCTTTCTGTCCAGTGTGACGGGGCAACTCACACATTTATACTTCCTTCTTTGGATAGTACTACTACTTTCGAATCTTGTATACCTAACCATGAAGTTCTCCTTCTCTCTGCTTCTGCTCCCTCTCTCTCTCTCTCTGCTTTTTTCTGCTGTCACTGCCTCTGATCCCGACCCTCTCCAAGACATCTGTGTCGCCGATCTCACCTCCGGTATCTCTCCTTTCTTTTACCCTACTTTGCTTTATCCAACTTGTTTTTTTTAATCATCCTTGAGGAGGGTCGATTTTGATCTGTCTCGTTTAATTTTCTTTTGTAATACGTTGACTGGCCCTCACTTGTATTGACTCCATTATTTAATCACGTTATGAATGATTCAAGTTTGGTTTCTGCTGCTTTTGAAAATATACAGCGGTTAAAGTAAACGGGTTCGTGTGCAAGGATGCTGCGAAGGTGAGTGCGTCAGACTTCTTCTCCAACATACTGGCAAAACCAGGAGCCACCAATAACAAGTTTGGCTCGTTGGTCACCGCAGCCAACGTTCAGAAAGTCCCTGGACTCAATACCCTCGGCGTCTCCCTCTCACGCGTTGACTACGCGCCTGGTGGCATCAACCCTCCCCACACGCACCCACGCGCCACCGAGATGGTTTTTGTGCTGGAAGGTGAACTTTTCGTCGGCTTCATAACCACCTCCAATGAGTTCATTTCCAAGACGATTCAGAAGGGTGAGGTGTTTGTGTTCCCCAAAGGTTTGGTTCATTTCCAAAAGAACGTTGGGCATGTAGCTGCCTCTGTAATTGCAGCATTCAATAGTCAGCTTCCTGGTACGCAGTCTATCGCCACCACCTTGTTCGCCGCCACACCGCCGGTGCCGGACAATGTTTTGGCGCAGGCGTTCCAGGTGAGTACCATGGAGGTTGAGAAAATCAAGTCTGGGCTCGCACCCAAGAAGCAGTAGGTTGACGGTGTTGTTCTGTTTTGTTCAGTTTCTACCAATTGTATTCTCCCCGCCACCCCATTGTACTCTTCTAGTCTCTGTATTTTGGAATTCATAAAGAATAAAGAATTTGACTTGGTTATAGAAATGTGAAACATGTTTGTTGTAAGCTCGTTTATCAAATGTACTGTTAGGGGTTCTACTGATTTTTTTCTCATCATCCCTTCCATTCATAGTTGTTTCCTTTTCTCCAAAAGGAATAGTAGAAGTTACATGTGCCTCCCCACTTCTTTCTGTTTTTTTTTTTGGTTCTTTTCTTTTCCATTTTTTTTTGTTATCTTGGAAACTACAAGAACAGAGTAAAAGGGTTTTTTTTTTTGTCTGCAAAAATAAAAGATTTTGATAAACAAACAATTGGATCTTGGCTTCTTAAAAAAATGTTCGCTCAACATTCTTATCAATGAAACATGTCTTGCTCACAGGATGGTTGGCCACCTTTAAAAGGGCGTAATGATGTTATCTTTTATATTCTCTTGCAGCCTAACAGCAACAGCAAGACTTGGCGCAGCAAATAACACAGCCGCAATTTGCTTTTTCTTATGCCTGTGTCCGATGATGGATGCGTCTTTTTTTTTTTTTTTTTAAGTAAGGCTTTTTTTTTCTATGTAAGGGATGATATTTTTTAGGGAGTTGTTGGATTAAAATTTTAACGATTCATATTTAATATATTATTTTATATTAAAATATATTAGATCTAAAATATTGATATCAATCCCATGAAAAAAACACCGTCCTTTTCTATAAGTCGGTTTCCCGAAGACGAGGCTGCCTTCTGTTATTGATCTATGGCAATAATACCATCCCTTGGCAATGTAGATAGTGGATAGATTAGCACGATATCCGGTCCGACAAGACAGTTTTTAATATTGCTAACCCAACTACTTTATATCTAATCTCAAAATCAATACATGATATAGACATTTCAACAAGTCATATATTAAAAACATATTTGGATTAGTTTATTTTTTAAGAATAAATATTTATTATGTAAGTTGAGGTCTCACATATTTATCTCGTATACTATAAATCATAATTTATAAGTATTTATTACCTAAAAATAAACTATCCCAAACAAACATTAATAAATTATGAATAATAACTCATCTTTTATATTTTGCGCGCGCGTTTGGATTAGTTTTAAAAGAATAAATTTTATAATTTACGAGATAAGTATATAAGAGAAATTTTACCTTAACTTGCGAAAAAGAACTTCTAAAATCACGGTTTTAGAAGTTTCCAAACACTCAATTAACATGCAAAGGCATATAAATTTCTAAGAATAATATATAGTTCAGCTTCTAATTTCTATCCTTAAGCAATTAAATTACGTTGGTTCACCTAATTCTGATGTAATGGCGTCCAAATGGCATATGGGATATTGCCGCAAGGAAAGTTGCATGAATTTCGTTTCGTACAACATGCCTTGTAATTAAAGGTTAAAGATTCGTCGCTTAATAATAATACTAATACTAATATAGAGTAATTGGTAATCACGGCTACAAGTATGGGGGGCGTTCCTATAATTGGTGAACAATATACTAGTAGTGCAATGCCGATAAACTTAACAACAAAAATAGTAATTTTAGAGAAAGCTTTCACAATTTAGGATATCAGCCAGCCCCGAAAGATTTCACATTGACATAATTCCACAGCCTTGGGATGCCACTTGAAAGAGTTGAGCATTAACATAGGAGCTGTTAAATATTTTTTGATGTTTTACCAAAAGACCAGGTGAGGGAAAAAGAAACACAAAGGATTACTTCAAACTTGTCGGCTGCCTCCCATCAGGGATTGCATATAGCACGATAGGTTTTGAAGGACGCAAGAAGGGTACATCACACCTGAAATATCCCTTCCTCTCCAGCTGCAATATCTCTCCACGCTTTAAATTTCGCATGTTTGAGTCTCCATATGCGGCAGTCTCCTTCTTTGTACAGGGGTTAAGAACATCAAGGAAATCCTCCCCTTCTTCAAGCTGCAATAAAGCAGGGTAAGTTGTTTTGTCACACTTACTAATACACCAAATTCAAAGCGTCAAACTAAAGCTCCAATAATTGGAAGGGTGCATAAGATGAAATCTGACACCATCCCAGGAAAGAAAAAATCAAATCAATTAAATGAATATAGCATGGTATAGATAGAAGACACTTAACTACAAAGTCTACCCGGATATATTTGCGACTTTTTCTGTGAACATAGAATTGTTTCTTTAAGTAATAAACGATATAACAGAGGACAAGTGCGTACCTTTTTCTTTGTAATCAAATAATCAAAGTCAACCAATGTGAGGTTAACTAGTTCATCTATCTCTGGTAGCCAAGTGAGTTTTAATTTTGTCGTCTTCACGGATCCTTCCAAATGCAAGACACCACTCAACCGTGCAACATTACCCTCATGGTCCTTCTCTATTTCCTTTACTATAGCATTTCCCCAGTCCATTAACGTCACTTCCTCACCTGCAGATATGGAAACTGCATCGGCATGGTCTACCCATATCCGATTAGTGTATGTTGTTGCTTTTTCTCCAGCTCCTTCGTACTTCTTGTGCCTAGGTATAATGCGGACAAAAGGCTTCTCAGGACCATCAGTTAGGGTCAGCAAAACACGTTTCTCTGCGATGACAGCAGTATGTCTGGGACAGACTGGGTCAATTATTTTCTTATTAATGGTCCAGAGCTTGTCCCACTCCATGAGATTGAGATTTTTTGACGCGCCCTACAAAGTACCAGGGAAGAACAACCGTCAACATAGGATGAGAGTAATTGACAAGAATACACTAGTGAGACTCTGAGAGAAAGCAATTTTTCAGAGAATGACGCCTTCACTTTTCAAAACTAAGAATGAAAGAAAACTGCTTATGTACCTGCTCAACAATAAACTGTATCAATGCTTCAATTTTCAAGCCTCTACGCACAATCCCTTGCACAGTTGGAAATCGTGCATCATCCCATCCATCAACCTTTCCATTTTGGACAAACCACAGGAGTTTGCGCTTACTGAGAAGAGTATACACCATGTTTAATCGGCTGAACTCATAAATGTTAACCTTTCTCATCCCCATGTCCTCTTGAATCCAGTAATACTGAGCATTGCGATCATGGTATTCACTAGATCGGAGGGCATGAGTAATACCTTCTCTAGCATCAACATATGGACACGCAAAATCATAAGTTGGGTACACTTTATACTTGGAACCAATCCTATGATGGGACATTGGATTGCATCGATAATAAACAGGATCTCGCAGTGATTTGTTTAAATCCTGCATATCCAACTTGCCACGGACACAGCACTGCAGGCCTCTCTCTGTTCCATCAATCATTTCCCTCCATAATTTCAGATTCTCCTCTACACTATTGTTCCTACATTTTGATTCTATACCATCCATCCTCTCTTTCTGCATCTGTTCACGGGGAGTGTCATCAACATATGCTTTACCCTCACGAATTAATTTTTCAGCCATTTTCATTAGCTCATCGAAGTAATCTGATGTGTATGTTATAGTTTCATACTTGATACCTAATGTATCAATATCTTTCAGAAGGTTGTCCACAAATTCATTGCTTTCTTTAGCAGGATTTGTGTCGTCAAATCGCACAATAATTCGACCTTGATATCTCTCAGCAAAATATTTGTTCAACAAAGCTGCTTTTGAGTGTCCAATATGAAGATAGCCGCTAGGTTCAGGTGCAAACCGCAAGCAAACTTTTCCAACTTCAGCATCTGGAAGATCTATTTCCACAGAAGGCCTGCTTCCTGCTTTTACCTTCTCAGAGACATCCCCATCCACATTGATGTGATCCGTGGTCACTTGAGGGTCTTTTGACTTAGCTGCTGGCTTTCCCAATCCCCTTTTGCCAACATAAGTTGCTGTGATTTCGTTCAATGCATCACCATATTCACTCACTATTGAATTAAACCATCGCACAAGGTTCACATATTTTTTTGATTTCCTCAGGCTTTCCCATCTCTGTCCAGCTCCTGGAAAAGCAACGCACAAACATAGTCTATACAGCCATTGGCAAATAAGTGATAGCAATTAACCATCAAGTTACATAGCTCAATGCGAGAAGACTCCAATGCAGAATCAAATGCTTCATGCACATGCAAAGGATTGTAAAAAATCATTGACATCCATATTATTGGTTCTTCTTCTAACAATGGAAAAAAGATGAACATTAAAACTAAACAGATCATTGATGGACTTATAATGTATACAGCAAAAGATAAAACATAAACCTAGATCTTCGACACATACCACAAAGGTCAAATTACACTATCAACAAAAAATTACAAAACTTATTGTTACCCAAAAAAGAGAAAATTACAAACTTATTCATCCACAGGTATGCTGAGTCGCTAACTAAAAGAGATGAATGTCAAACTAAAAGTTGAACAGGTATAATAAGAAATGTTTACCAGCAAGACCCGACCAGATAGCAATATCTGCCACTGATAAAGAATGACCAACCAAAAAAGTACGCTTCTCCAAGTACTCATCAACATATTTGCATGCATTCTCAAAAGCAGAGCCTGATGAAAAGATAGGAGCATACTCGAGCCATTCATCAATCTGAAAAGGTATTGGCATAAATAAACACACAACCAAAATAGCAACAAATAAAAGAACAGGCAAGAAAATCAAAATTCCATACATGAACAACCAAACCATAGTCATATTTTAATGATACACCCAAATTATATATGTGCCAAAATCTACAAGTATTTGGTTTCACTTTCAAGTTTTTTCACATCTTTCATGGGTGAACAAACAGCATTTGGCAAAAGGGTTACATCTGAAAATGACCTGGCCAGATTCTAATGCATTTTTCCCATAGAAATCAGGAATGCTAGCAACTCGCCCAATATATCGTAGAAGAACACATGTTCCACGCAATTTTAGCCTGCATAGCAAACATGTTTCATGACACAAAAGAAAAGCAAAATCCGGTAGATGTGTATTGTAGAGCATCTAAGAAGTTCATAAATAACAGTAATTTTCTGTGTTCTATATTCTTCACAAAACACAATGATCTCAAAATTGGACACATGAAACATACTAAGAAGATTTACTAAGGCTGTTATTTACAGTTATTACTATATACAAGACTTCAAACGAGCTAATCACCCTAATATAATCCACAATATAGACAGCAACTATTATACAATTCAACTGATTCCAGAATCTGAAAACAACAGAAGAGGGCGAAACAAGATTTTTGTACAGCAAGGGAAAATTTTATGAAAAATGGTCTAGATAGAGGTCTATAATATTTATAAAACAGATTTTTTTAGAAAAAAGTTCCACTCTGAAAGCAAATAATTCCTTATACTTCAATTTTAGCAATTAACTTGCTCAAAGGTTCAAACTTTCAAGATCAGGGAAATTGTCCCTTCAATCCAAAATGTCAAGGATCGATTAACCCAACTCAAAACTTCAATTACCCTAAGACAAATAATTGAGAGATATGAATCAAAAAACGAACGTGTTAAATCAACTTCAGCCAAAATCCTTCAACTATGTTGTATGGCTCGATGGAGCTATTTACTAGCCATCAATTGCAAAAGGATAAAGGTCGAAGAAGGATTTTAGCGTTTGAACCATTAAAAAAATAAGCGAATATTTTCAGAAAATCATACACATAGTCACAGTGCCGGGCTTAAATTTTCATGTTCAAAATAATGTGATGTGGTAAAAATGTCAAGTACGGCGCAGAAGGGTCTGTAACAAAAGGAAGGGGAAGATGAAGGAGAGCGTCACAACTTCACGGAGGGGAAAAATCTACATATTCCCATTTAGCAATCGGATATCATTACCGACGAACTTCAATACATCTAAATCATAACAAATCTCAATAGCTCTTCGTCTGTTTAGAGGTATCTAATCGTGTGTATTTCCCCTGATATATGAACTTCGATAAAAGAAAATGAGTAGTATTATCTTGAGACCAGAACTAGTTACATAAAAACAAGATCGAAGAGAACTCCATGTTACCCAGAGGAGAAGAGAAATGTCGGAGCAGAGTCAGAGAGTGGAGACGTATCGATCGGAAAAGAAATTCCAGCAAGCTTAGCAGCAACGATGACTGATAACGGTGGACAAGCAGCAGCGAACGAGAACTTCTCGATATCCATGCTAACATGCAACGGATACAAGCAGCAAAGACCGCTTCCGCAATAGAGCTCAAGAATGTAGAAGTAAATGAAGTAAAGGCAACTACGCCAAGTAAAGAAAACTAGGGCATGGCAAAATTATTTTATTAGTTCGGGCTTTGTTCTTTCAACGGCCCATTTCTATGCCCCAAACGATGTTTGATGTTTCCTTTGTCGGCCGGGACTAAATCATGTTTAACCGAGAAAATTCGCAACGACATTTGGGTATGAGCTTGAACTTAGCGTTGATGGGGGAACTTTATTCTGACCTTAATATCTATCCATCTACCTAATCTACTTGTTTACCTAAACTTGTAGAAATATATAGAAGTGAATTGGAGGCTCATAATATATTAATATATCCTCAATATTAGGCTGCAGCTCATGCTTTATGTAACTATATATGCTGTAAAAATTATTTTTTACCGTATTACATGTTCTCGCTCTTCACATTGAGTGTTTTTTTTTTATGCTAGGAAGAATATGATTATTTATTTATTTTCTGTTATTATTATTAAGCCATGTGCGGTGGCCATAAAACATGTTCCAACGTTGGGCTGCTGCAGCGAACGATCTATTTAAATTAGCCTTTTTGACGGAAAATAACACGACAATAAAAAATCCCAATGACAAAAATGCCAAGGGATGTGAACAAAATCAATACATATATCTACAGCGTGCCGTTACAATCCAGTGGAAAAACGTTAGACAAATGAAACCAAGTTACATTTAATTTTGAAGAAGGAACTCAAGTCCTTACTCCAATCACTTCGTGATCTTATTTTCAAAATTTAAGCCCTCGATTTCTGGGCTGCAGCGAGTTCGACAGTTAAAATGAAGGATGATTTGCCTGCTTCCCTCAGATAGCGGACATCACCGTTCATGAGCTTTACCAGTTTTCTACTAATAAGCAGGCTAATACCCTCCTCAGATTCTTGTCCATCACTTCCAAACATCTGGTTTAGTAATGCTTCCGGAATCCCACTTCCAGCATGTGTTATGCTGAATATTCACCAACACAGACAAATAATAATTGGTTAGGCCAGGATTCTTCTACTTATATATATGTTTAAATTAATAACCCACACAGTTTAAGGAGAATAGCTGAGTGTGAATTAACCTACCTGAGCTCCAAATTGGCAAGATGGACGGATTGTCCCAACTGATCTTTGGTTAAAGAGGCTGCAACAACCACCTTACCTCCAGAGGGTGTAAAAGTGACGGACATCAATAAGAAGTCAGCTAAGACTTGTTGAAGCCTGAGACTGTCACCATACAATGTCTCTGTCATGATCTGCTCTGCCACCTCGTTCACTATTCTGACGCCCTTTTCATTGCTCTTTGTCATTACTTGACTGATAGAGGCAACCAATACTTCATGCATAGTAAATTCAACCATCTCCAGATCTAAGTACCTATTGACCAAACAGGAAACAAAGGAATATTACAATTGTTACACTAGCCAACGAAAAATAACAGCAGAAACTGTATTCTTGAGCTCATCCTCACAGTTTCATTGACATGCTCCAACTGACCTGGCACTACAATGTGCCTCTATATAATTGAGAAGTTGACATTTGTATTGTTAATCTGGCTTCAAATATGCGCATGTGTGCATGAGTGTTTTCTGGCATAGTTCATACTTCTAGGCATATTAACTAACCAAGCATGATGCAGGACTACGTAATACTGCCCATAACAACATGAAGACCTGACCATGATGACCGTAAAAGCTAGTTCAAAACACACACAAAAATAGTCAATTGCTATTACCCCCAACAAAATAAGTAAATGCCAAGTCAACTGAGGCATTTGATACAAGCTAACCATTTAAAAAAGCATGGTTAAGAATCAAAATAAAGTATGTTTTTTCATGACATAATCATTTCCCCCGCAGCATGATTCTTATGGTCCTCTAGATGCATTGCTCCACACAACATGCATTAAAGGCGGCAAAAAAGAAAAGGTAAATAATCAAGAAATG
The DNA here is from genome assembly GCA_963210345.1 of Inga oerstediana. Lineage (NCBI taxonomy): Eukaryota > Viridiplantae > Streptophyta > Magnoliopsida > Fabales > Fabaceae > Inga > Inga oerstediana. The sequence continues at coordinate 2,633,012 of OY723401.1, forward strand.
GTACCCATCAATGATGCAGTCAAGATCAGAATCATCAATAACTTTGCCGAGCTGGCGCTGGCACAGGGAACTAGTGTGCAGAAGTTGTTTCTGTTCAGTTCCCAACTCAGTACCCTCCAACATTCTACTGGAGAACACAATCCCACCTAAAGGATTCCGTATCTGCCTTTTCATGTAAGTTAAAGCTTTTAATCTCTTCAATGCAGTTTGTTCAGTTAGCCGCTGAATATGTAATGCTTGTTGCAACTCTGGGCTAGCTAGCTGCAGAAAGCAGAAAACTCCAGTAACTGTACCCTCTATGTCCAACTTCTCACTCACAGAAAGAAGGCACTCCACATACTTCCCATTCCGAGCAAAAAAGCCAAAAGCAACCTTCTCAGTTTCCAAACCGGTCATGGCTTTATTAAGTGCAATTCCAAAATTGACAAAAGCTTCTTGATTCTTTAAACGACAACAAGCTGCATGAGTTCCAAAGACCTCCCCCAAGAGCATTTTGTCCATCACCTCCTCTCGCTTCCATCCAGTTAACTTGATCATTGCGGGATTCCACTCACAACACCAGCCAAATTCATCTGTACCAAATATTGGGGGGATCAATGGGTTAGGATTCTGGACAATTGCCTTGTAATCACCTTCAATTCGGGTGAATTTGTCCATAACTGTCTTCTGAGCAGTTATATCTTGGGCCACGAAACAAACCCCCACTACGTTGTCTCGAAGGTCTCGACTTGCACAAGCATTAACAACCAACCTGATAGGACCAGAATCAATCTTAGATGCATGTGTTTTGATCTCAAATTGGACATTCTGCTCTTCTTCACCTGTTTAGATCGTAACAGAATAAATCAGTCATAACAATGGTAAGAAGACCAAGACAACATAAGTATATATGATCCTGTTGTTTCATATGGGTGTATGATTTCTTCCCAAGTGTTTCAGATCATGCAACTACTGAGGCGTTTGGCTCAATTTGGGAAGCAGGATAGTGACCGCTCATATGTCTTCTACAATGCAATTTGCAATGATGGCAATAGGGATGATGATATGCTCATAGATGGATACTCATGGACATATTTTTAAGTACTTTCTAACGAAGGCTAAGGCTTAAAAATAAGAGATGAGCTTGAAAAAGGAAATAATTGGGGGGAAAGAGACAAACCTTGCAGCGCCATGTCCAGCATCTTCTTGACCCTATCAGTTGAAGAATCCTCAACTAGTGTGAGTAGATGCTTCCCAATTGCTTCATCAACTGGAAGACCCGTCAACTCAGCAATCTTTGTATTCCACCCGTTGACCAGCCCATCAACATCAACTGCCAAAATTGGCACTGTTGCTGTTTCAATTAACCGAACCATCTCACTTGTCACTGCCTCCAATTCCTGCATACCTTCAATCTTCAAATCGCTCAATCTAGTGTTAATTGCCTTGGTATTTACATCCATACTCTCTGTATCTTTAAATGCGTTCCTCAGGATTAACTGCAAGGAATGGATAGCATCCATTTCATAGTCCTTCCATGGTAAGCTCCTTGACTTCACAACATCAAGGAAAGCTTTAAATGATGATCTTGGATGCATCCTCCTATTGTCATCCCGTTCACCAGGCTCATGCTTCGCACCACCCCATCGAATTTCTGCAGCAGTATGCGATCGAAACCAGAAAACCATATCTTTTGAAGATATTCTCACAGCTGCCATCCCACATACTACATCACCAAGAGCAAGAGCCCTTGGTAACCCTGCTTCAGCCAGGCTATCTGTACTTAAACCCGTGGAATCCATATGGTTCTCAGAGAGCCATATAGATATCTCTCGAATCTGGGATTCGCTTGGCGTTACTCCTAGTCCCCATACCTTGTTTTTATACAAGAGGGCAGCCCCATCACATTTCACAAGATCCATTATATTTGGGCTCTGTGATATAATGCCTAGGGGTGCATCTCGCATCAGCATATCACATAGAAGTGTCTGGGTCCGCAGGATGTTTTTCTCAATAATTTGGTTTTCTAACTCTAATTCTTTATTCACATGGATGGCAAATACTTGAGCCAGAAATTCACAAGCATACCGAAGAGGAAAAGGAACAAACCTTGGTGTAGTACTATGACAAACTACTAAACCCCAAAGTCTCTTTTTCTTCTGTGGCTGGATAGAATCAGAGCTGTCCACATCTTCATCATTGTCATTGACCACCACTGCCATAACCAGGGAAGCAATGGAATTCATGTTCTCCATATATTGCAAATGGCAACTATGAGGGGCCCTCAAGGTTGAACCGCACAAGGTTAACTCAAATGGAAGTTTTTCATCTTGAAGCACCTTAACATGCCTTGCACGACAATCTACTATCATACGTACCTTATTCTTCATAAATAAAAAACGTGCAGCCTGTGGAATGTCAGTGGCTGGGTAATGCAAACCCAGATATGGCTCTAAACCTGGCTTTGTGATCTCAGCAATTACTTCCCCATGATCATCCTCATGAAATTTATAAGCCATCACCCTGTCATAACCAGTGAGTTCAAAAACTTCTTTAACCATCATATCACATAGCCTTTCCATACTCCCACTAGGCAAAGATTGCAATGTAGTGATTGCTTTGGCAGCAAGTTTGTAAGATTGAAGGGCACCAGCTGCAGTCATGGGAACTTCAAAAGGCTTGACTGGCTCAAAATCGATTATCAAGCTTCCGATCACACGATGGATAATTGCATAAAAGGGTTTCCCTGAGGTCTTGCAATGGACTAGAATGGGGTTGAGAAGTGAAACTTCCCCAAATCCTAATGCTTTCTGCAACGCAGAAGCACTTGGAGCAGTGAATATGGTTCTTATGTCGGTGCCAATGCCAAGGGCAGGGTTGTCACCTACACTAGGGACAGCATGACTAACCATGGTCAACATTTCCGGAGCATTCTCACTATATGCAATCACCTTGCATGTTTTCTCATCTAAGGCTAGCAAGCACCCAAAAGGCTGGATCAGCTTGCCTTTTTGTATGTGATGGAGGTAAGCCGTTGTCAATCGGTCAGATCTTGGTTGTTGCTCTCCAGTTACTGTACCAGAGATACGCACCGAGTTTGAGTAGTCAAAAGAGCTACCAGACTCCTCAAAATTTGCATGTAGTTTTGCATCTACAGTGGTCTGAGCAATAATTCGAGCAGTATGTCTTGATCTTCCCGAGTTACTGGATGACTGGCTAGGTTTTGAGGAGGACATTTTCACCCTCGTTACACCTGGCAAGATAAATAAAATGGCTAAGCAAATCTGATCATGATATATAACAACTTTTTACAAGAAGCAAGGTTCAGATGCCAAGATTTGTCATCCTGATCCGTTTGATAATTCTAAAAGATATAAAAAAAATAATGGTACAATACTTTCTCAAGATGACAAGATTTTGAAGGACATCAGCAAGTACTGATATTTTAAAAGCCAATTCAAGGAGAACCAAGATAATTCTTCTTCGGTTCACTAAAGCATATTGTAAGCAGGGGGCAAATTATGAATAAGGATGACATAATCCCCTAGTTAGTGCAGACGAATTCATGAACACGTCACTATAGATGTTTGAGCAAAGTAAAAAATTGTTTTTTTCTTAATTGCTATAGAGAAACATGGATGGGTGAGCCCAGTGAACAACGATGACAGCTGATACCATAGAAACACAAACAAGAGTAAAAGTTGCTACACGCAACAGTTTCCAAAATCACACGCATGCTGCAGTAACATTCAAAGAACCAAATTAACAGAACAGAGTAGTGAAAGAACTAGAAAACATGTCTGATTGTCCACTCAGAATAACAAGAATGAGCTTAACTGAAACAAAAGACTAAAAGATGAATTGAAAGAGAGAGAAATTAAGCAAGCACAGAAAAGATATGCAGTAAATGACTAACCTGGAGAAGCAACGGCGAGCAGAAACCAGGTTCACGTTCGCCCAACCAATGAAGAGGAAGCCTTGAGACGGAGGCAGGGATTAAAAATCCCAGTAAAGTCCACCATAGCCAGCATCCATCTCATCGAAGGAAAACAAGCTGAGCCTCGTTCCCGGCGCTCTTCTATTTGTGTGGGAAGCGAACCCCAGTTGGGAGGGAGGGACCGCCATAAATATATTATAATAACAATAATAATTGTACTGAGTGGCAGAGTGGGAATAAACATCAAAATCGGGCTTTGATTATTGATTAATATATTAGATTAGAAGACTAGTTTAATAATTCTCCTCATAAAATTATTATTATCATTCCAATTTTATCTTTTTTGCTGCTAATTTAACTGTATTCTACGTCGGAGATGATGTAATCCTTTATTATACTACTATTTTGGGAAATGGTGATGGCCTCTCGCGTTTGTTTTATAATCAGTAACAATAATGGCAGATGATCAGTTTCCCATACGGAGAATTGGTCATTTCGCGCTTACCCAGCTTAGATAGAGGATCAGATCAAAGTCGTCACTGTATTTGAATAAGCAGAAAATATCAAAGCCCACATCGTGGAAAAGATTAAAATAATGGGGCTTGGCTGCAAGTGGCGATTAATTTAATGTAATGGACATGATTCTAAGGGGAAAATAAAAAATAAAAAAAAAAAGAAAGGAAAGGAGCTTTAGTGGTGATGGATAGATGTTACATGCATTGGAATTGGGGAGTGAGGGGAGAGGTATGGGACTAGAGAGAGAGTTATGGGGGTCACGTGCAGACCTCAAAGCGGTGTCTTGCGGCTTGGAAACACCAAACCACTTGCCAACGTACGCCTCAGGATTGGATCAGGTTTTGTACTGAAGCCTCTAGAAAAGTGTTAAGACTTAAGACTTAAGAGTGTGGTCTCCCCTACCAATGGGCGCTCGGTCGAGTTGGTTATGAGCTACGACCGACACTCCTCAGGATGAGGGTTCGAATCCTGGGGGGTGACAGAAGCGATAATTAACGCAACCTCAAAGAGGTTGTCCCATCGGTACCGGCTTTACCCCCGCAAGGGCTACCCGGCTGGGATCCGGATTAGTTGGGGGCGGGCAATAAACCCAGCATACCCTCCAGATACCGGGTGATTTATATCAAAAAAAAAAAAAAAAAGTGTGGTCTCCCCTCTGTGAGGTAGGGCCCTTCCTCCGTGTATTGCACCAAAAGTGAATGCGGATTTCGCTGTTAGGGGCACAAGGATCACGGAATTTTACCTGACCCTTTTGTGTAGTTCTTTTATTCTGTACCCTTTATTAGGGTATTCGTATCATGTGCTTTCTGGGCTTGCTGTCCACTTCAAATAGCTTGGCCGGCTGTTAAACGCTTTCAGGGGTTGGTTTCGCAACTTTCTGGGCGACCTTTTTATGATACTCTGTTCGCTGGAGGCACAAGTGGATCATGACTTCAAGTTGTTCGATCCCACCAGTTTTTAAACCTTACGATTTTCATAAATGGGATAGAAAGGGATATTGGCGCATCTGTATTCTGTACGTACGTACTCGTAGTTAAATGTACTTATATCCCTCATAAATGTTCTCGAAATTCTATGGCACTGCTAATTATAGGAACTTCACGATTCTTCAACTTCAAGTTTCTCTTTTTTTTAAACCCCCTGTTCTCTCTAATCCAGCTCTTCGTGAGGTTGGGGTTTCTTTCATGGGATTTTCCAGTGCGAGTTTGACCTAAATTTTTGAATAAGCTACTCATAATATTAATTAATGTGTGTAAAATTTGTGACAATTTTCCAAAAATATCCCTATCATGTAATGATTAAAATTTACTAGGCATAGATCAAAAGCCGCAATAAATAGGGTTATTGTGAGAAAGAAAATTTTAATCTACGATATAAAAGGAAATGGAACTCTCTAGTTTAGATAAGTGAAAACTCTCGAATGGATTTTATATTTAGGCTGGGAGGGAGTATATTTTCGAAAAGATGAGAGCCAACAGTTTTAGTAAGGAAATTTGCTACAAAATTATGTAAGCTGCAATTCTCTGAATCATGGCGGTGATAATATTGAATCTGCGGAAACCAAAAGATAGGCAGATAAAACAACTTTCAGTGACTCATCTCTGAATATAGATTATCATTTTTCAATGCATCTCTGAACCATATATCGGCAAATGAAACCATCTTATTGATTCATCATTTTATTTTCCAGCCTTCTCTCCTTTATATCCCTTCCTGGAAATAGCCTCTCTGTGTTTGCGGGAATAAAGCTGCATACATCTATCCTTCCTCAGACCCCAACAGGTAGGAGTTTTGTGTAGTGAGCTGCCCTTCTCCTTCTCCTTCGTATCCCTTCCTCTCTCTTTCACCTAGAAAATGCAGTCGCTGTATAAATTAAAGGCCATAATGCACCCAGAGGTGCCTCCCAAATCAAATAGATCAGGGGAAGAAGGGCAATCGGCCAAACACATTGAAAGAAGCAGCCTGCTTTCAAAAAGGAATAAAGGATCAAGTACTAATCTGTCTCGGGTATTAACCTCTATATAACCCAAAAAGTCAAGAACTTGGGTATCTCTTGAGATCAGGAAAGCACCTCGGGCTTAAGACAGACTTGTCAAATCTATTAAAATCACAAACTATGAATAGAAGTTTCGAAACTGCTTAATTGGATGAGTGAACATTGATGAAACATCAGATTCCTTTGACAGGCCACTATACATAGCAAAAGGCCTCAAGAAACTTCGGAAAGAACTGTCAGTCACTTTTCATCATCATGCAAATAGCATCGCCAGCCCATACAAAACTGGAGTCCAAATCTATTTGACTAACCACAAAATCAAAAGGATGGGAAGCATCATCCTGTTTAGGACAAAATGCTAAACGAAAATTGAGCTATAAAGCTTTAACTATCGAATAATCACATCAAGGCCTCGGATGTGCAAATCTAGGAAACAGTCTTGAATCTGATTCATAAGTTTTTGACCACCCTCAATCATGCTGTGTTAATGAGTGGAAGGAGGATAGAGCTGAAATAACTCTCCAGCAACATACGTAAGCTTTAGTGATCTGTACACGCTGTTCTCACTAAACACACACAGAGCTATAAAATTATTTAAATGGAATGATCTAACACATGGGTGGACAAACTAAATCTTGTACAATTAGGGGCAAAAATGATGCATTTTTATGATAGCAGACAGTCATTTGAAATCGTATGAAAGAGCAGCAATATTTCATATATTTTTTATCAACACTAAGAGATATCTTATAAATACCCCACATGAAGAGATTACTTATAAATTCTCCACATACTATATACTTCACACTGTCATACTTCTCTATTACCAATGAATTCTCCAAATCACTACAGTTACAACAATGACTTATAGAGCCCAAGCTTCTTGAAAGCTTGGGAGTGTCCTTGTTTTCCCTTGTAGTTTCTTTAAAAACTCTGCTTCTATATGTTTTATATTACGTTTGAGTTGCTGTATCTGTTTCCTTAAGTAAATTCTATAGAATAGAAGCCTTTTAAGCATAATTCTGTTTCTGTATTTATAGCGGAAGGATATTTCAGTGTTGTTTCTGATTTGGGTTCTATCATGCTTACTGCCCTCTCTGTAGACTCAGATCCGGGTGGTAAAAAAATAAGAGACTATTAAAAGTTGTTATTTTGGATCAACCCAGTGAATTGACAATGACAATTGGTATTGACATTAAAATCTTTCACAGGATGAATGAAAAAAAATACTGTACATGAAAAAGTAAACAATCCTAACAAGTGAGAGACTATGCAAATGACAAGGTCCAAAAGTTTCACCGCTTCTCCTGTTGAAGAAAAGTAGAGGTCAAAGAATTTCCATGAGTTCAGTTTTCATCAACCTCTTTTATCACAACAGTTGATCAATCAACCTTTTGATATCCAGCAAACATGCTTGTTTCTCTCTCTGCATGGTAACCTGCAAGTGATTGAGCATCTAGGTAACATCAGGTCCTTTCCAGACCATAACATATTTTGCAGAGCCGCCAAAAGCATCATGACTCGAGATGCACAATTACCATAGGGTAACTAAAACATGCTCCAAATCTTGAATATGTAATTATGGGAGGGAAACAAGGGCTTTGTCTACAACTTGTCCGACCATAGTACTGAATGAACACAACTATGTCGATGGCAGCAATGGAATCAGCCTTTTACAATGCGAGGTATCTTAACTCTACCACGCACTTCTCCTACTGGTATAGAATATTCATCACTGCCCCAAATGCCATCCATTGGCGTACCCACTCTAATGGAAGGGACAGTAAACTAAGATTTCAGAAAAATCCCATCCAAACAAACACCAAAGAAATCAACGACGTGTTGAAAGAGTAACTGAACGCAAAAAATCTTTAACTCATTGACTGTATCATGTGAAGACTGGCAAAATTAATCAAGGTGGGGATTGCATTCTCTGGAATAGAAATCATTCTTCTCTAATAAAGTTTTCAGCATTGCATAAGTGAAACTTGGAGTATTAGGGTCGCTTGGCGGAGACTCAATAGGTGACTCCACAACTTGTGGGCGCGAAAAACAAAAGTAGCATCCTGGACCAGAAACACCACGAATCTTCTTACCTGAAGCTCTGTTGACAATAGCAGCTCCAGACTCAGAAGAAGTACGAAGAGCTTTCTTGTGCCTTCTATTGTAGAGTTGTTTCTTGGCTTTCGAAAATTGATGCAGGACCACTTGCTTCGCCTTTCCAATATCTTTTTGAAATCCATATTTTCTGAGCCCCTTCTTTACATCTTCATCATCGTCATCATCGTTATTGCCGTCACCCCCTCGGCAACCACGACGATCTCCATCACCAACATTAGGGATGTCCTCATCGAAAGCAGACATTAAAATTTATCGATACGAGAAGGGCGAGGGGTTCAATTTCATGGAGAGTAGGATCGAAGAAAACAGAGTTGAGGATTCCAAAATCAATTACCCTGATGCCGAAGAACAGTGGAGTGAGAGAGAGAGAGGGACAAGATGGAAATCCTCACGAAACCCGCAACGGAAGCCGATACCGGCAATGCGAATTGCTCGAAGTCGACGGAAATTGTAAATTTGTAACTACAACGTAACAATTAGAATTCGTCTTTCCATGGCGGTTTGCTTCTTCAAGTGATCAATAATAATTCCAGGCCACGTGGCACATTTTCGGGGCCCCCAAGATAGCAAGCTTCCGTTGCCCTTTCATACTATTGGAACCTCCGGCGCCCCAAGAGGGTAGAAATATAACGACTTACTCCCTAGTCCCTCCCTCCCCTGCTGAATATTGGACGCTTTTTACCTCTTTTTTTAATGATTAAAGAAAGCAGATTTCCAAAAACATAGTTAAAATGATTTTTATTATTAGAAATTAAAAATTGTAAAAAAATAAATATTTAAGATTTTAACATATAAATTAACAAATGCAACGTGCATACTTAGACTTGCATCATGAAAAGAAGAAAGTAATTTTCACTCTCCAGTTAAAATTAACCTGTCGTATAGGGCCTCACTCTACAACATAATTAACCAGGGCATTTGTGTAAAAAAAAATTAATATTATTGATTTTTTAAAAGAGTGTTTCATAATCAACCCCAAAGCCTAAACCATATATTACATAAGTACATAACCCAGACAGTAAATCAGCCCTGGCCAAAGGAAAGGAATACTGATGACTGAAGAAAATAAACTGCATATTAGTGAATAATTGATTATTACCTTAACATAATTGTTAAATGAATTTCCTCCTCTTTGGAGTGAAAAGCCATCAACCCATAACAGAATTCTTTATCCCTACTAATTACCAGATACAAGATCCTTCCACGTATGACAAATGCTAATCAAAATTGGAATAAAAAAATTTTGGACGGATCAAATATGTGACTAGGATTTCTACCTTTGCTTGTCCATAAAAGTAGAAAAGGGTCAAAAGTATATTACGTATAATAATAAAAAAAAAAGGGTTGAGAGAATTATCAACACTCAATTCGAACAGCTCCACTCTGCGATTTAATGAACCTGGGCTTCCTCACCACTTGTTCCAAGCACTGAATGACATCTCCAACCTGGAAATCGTGCCAGTCATTTATTACCAGTCCACACTCACTTCCCCTCTTCACTGCATCCACGTCCTGCGTTTCCCTTCTCAGGGACGCACAGTTTCCTTCAAACATCACTTCCCCGCTCCTCAGAAGCCTCATGGTTCCTGATCTTGTCACACAACCGTCGATAACCCGGCAGCCGGCTATCTTCACATCAGGCCCCTTGGACTTGCTCCTTCCTTTAAGCTCAAATACGCTCAGCACCTCTGCCTCCCCGGCTACCTGGGTTTCAGACGTCCCTGGAGCCTTCTCTATTATCAAATTGCCTATCTCCTCCAAGAGGTGGTAAATCACACGGTGCAGCACTATCTATTCCATTTCCAATAGACCAACAAAAATCAGAACTTCCTGGTTCTTGAACATGACACACCGACCACAACATAATCAAATATGAGCACAAGCTTTTTACCTTTATATTGGCACGGCCTGCTGCCTGACTAACAGGACCCGGTGGACTCTTCACATTGAATCCAACTATACATGCACCGCAAGCCTGAGCTAGGTCCACATCAGATTGAGAAATAGGCCCTACACCAACATGGACAACGTTCACGAAAACCTAATAATGAATATAAGAAATGTTAAGCAACAAACTGCGAATATTAGAAAAGCAACAATGCAAATTAAATGTCATGGAAGTCACCAATCAGACAACAGACAGCTAAAACACAGAATATTAAAGGATTCCCAACTTCCCAGGTTATGAGGGTTATAATCAACCAGCAATGATGTCAAGCTAGAGGTTTTTAGACGTGTCATTTTCATCAAGCCATGATTTAAATGGTATTTACATGATAGCATCCATTCTAACAGAAGCTTGGGCAGTTTAGGGTGCAAGGCTGGCTTACGCCCTACAGGCTCACCTTAATTAAGCAGACTATAATATCTTATACTAGACATTATATGAGATTTCTTTTTCTTCCATGTTCTCTCTCTCCCCCTCCCCAACTCCCCACACAAAGATCTCTCCCTTCCCTTTCTCTTGTGTCAGATTTCCACAGAACAGAATCCAGTTTCTAATTTGATATGAGGCCCCACAAGTCATAAGCATTATGTAAATGATAAAAGGCTTCCAATTCAATGGTTCAATCATGGAAGTTACAAGCTATGGGTACTGATTTGAAGTAGAGTAAATCATTTTAACACCAGTTTTGCAACTGTGGTTTTGTGAGAACGAGTCTGCACATGTGAATGTGCACACAGAAAAGCCACTATAGCCATGGAAATCTTTTGACATACCTGAGAACTATTTAAAGTTCTCAAGGCATCTGTGACAGCTTGAACGGTGCCCTGAACATCAGCTTTCACTACTATTGGCAATTCAACCCTCTGAGGACCATCCTCAGATGACTCCACAGAATCTGCCCTTTCCTCAACCATTTTCTTGAGCCTATCCTCCTCATGTTTCCTTTTCCTACCAGCACTAAGCAATCGTGCTCGCTCCTCTGACTGAACAACAATAACATCATCACCAGCCATGGGAGTTCCCCGAAGCCCTTCAATCTCAACAGGCATTGCAGGTGTTGCTCTGTCAGTCAACTTACCCGTCAATTCTCTAATAGCCCTTATTTTGCCCCATTCTGAGCCTATAACCACATGCTGACCACAAACTAGGGTCCCTGCCTTCACAATAGCAGTAGCTAATGGACCCCGTCCTCTATCAAGCCTTGCTTCCACCACATAAGCTTGGGCAGGGCCATCAATTCGAGCTTTCAGATCCATCACTTCAGCCTGAAGGAGCAAAGCTTCCTCCAAGTTATCGAGTCCAGTTTTCATAGTTGCAGAAACTTCAACCACCTGAACATCCCCACCCATCTCTTCCAGCAACAAGCCCTCTGATGCAAGCTGAAGTTTTACTCTTTCAGGATTTGCTCCCGGTTTATCACATTTATTTATTGCAACTACTATTGGAACATTAGCTGCTTTTGCATGGGATATAGCTTCAAGTGTTTGAGGCATCACACCATCATCTGCAGCAACAACAAGTACCACCACATCTGTAACTGCAGCACCTCTTGCCCGCATTGCACTAAATGCAGCATGACCAGGTGTGTCCAGAAATGTGATGGATGCTCCTGATGGCATGGCCACCACAAAGGCACCTAGATGCTGAGTTATACCCCCAGCCTCCTTGGCTGCCACTGATGTTTGGCGCAAAGCATCGAGAAGGGAGGTTTTACCATGGTCAACATGACCCATCACTGTTACAACTGCAGGCCGGGGTAAAATCTCTGAACCTTCAGTAGAATGTAGCCTCTTCACGTTGACACCAACTTCCTGCAGGAGCCACAAACTGTGAAAAAGAATAACGAGAGAGAAGCAAAACATGTAATGTATCACACACTAAATTTAAAGAAAAAGGATAAGAATTAGAAGCAATAAGCAATAATGAAAGCAAGGGGTGAGATGATAGGTTCTAACATTCAAAACTTCTGCATTATCAATGAATAAGAAGGGGAAATACCATTGCAATAAGTTCTGCAATATCAACACTGAGAGGCTCAAACTCTGATTCAACCTTTTCCCCAACATTTACTAGAATATCTTGCAGAGAAGATACTGACTTTCCAGTTCGCTTTGCCAACTCAGCAACAGTCATGCCTTCAAATATTTCAACTGTTTTATCAGGAACGGATTTGGTAGATTTGACCACATTACGAGGAACATACGGAGCTTCAACAGGGGGTTGATTTTTACTGTCCCTTCTCACACGCTTCTCCTTCTTTGGAGTCTTCAAACCAAATAACTCGTCGTTTCTCCTCGCCAATAGTTCTGGATTAGCATGGAGCCACCTACTGATATAAAAGAATCCCACTGTTTGTATATAATCTTTTACTTTTCATATAAGCAACTAATACCATACAAGTCAAGTAAGAATACAAATATAGAACCTTTTAACTTTTCAAACAGTTAAGCTTGAATTAATGCCCATTCCTTCCTCCAATTAGTCTTAGTACAGTCAAAACTAGCATCAAACTGGGTAAAAAGACATTTTACCACCTATAGCTTTGTCCAAGCACTGAAAGTGATACCACAAATAAAGATTCCCTTCACTTAGACTTCCCAAAATTTTATATGAATATCATCACAAAATAGTATCAGTGTATCACAGAATCATCAGCCCGACCCTTCAACAACATAATATCACCTATCAACTGGAAGAATAGTTTTAATAAGCATGAGACCCCTTAATTATGAAGAGCAGAAAGGAGCAACAACCCAAGGAAGACACTAACCATGCTTACATAAAGGGCTAAAAGCATTTAGGGGCCCTTGTAATTGAATGTATAGCTCCAATTAATCAAGGAAGTCACCCACTTCAATCAAACACATCCATGGACGAAGACCCCACTGTAGGAGTAACACAACGGGATATTTATGATACTTGGTGAGAAACTAGAATGAAGGTAAAAAATGGTATCTCACCGGTATTGTATTCCATGTTCTTTTGTTCCGTTGCAAAAACCAGCTGCTCCCGCAGATGGGTGACCGGTAAACTCTGCATCATAACATTCAAATAATTTGAGTTACAGCATGTGAATGAGGAAAAGAAAATGTTCAAAGCATAAAAGATATTGATTACCAGTCAAACATCCTGCATATGCATAAACAGATTTTGCTGCAAAGGTGGAGGAATAACAGGACCGTGCAACATGCCTAGATGTTGCTGTGGCCAAAGCTCTGGCAAAGTTCATATATATTCTCTGCATTTGTGATAATTATGACACTATCAGTGATAGAAAAATTTAGTCAACGTGATATATCACAAAATATCCTCGATCTTTTCGTAACAACCAACCTCCCGCTCAAGCCCAAATTTCGAAAGAAAAAATCATAGGAGAAAAATGTCAATGCGTCAGCTTGAAGCCAAAATAACGACAGCTCACCTTTCTTCCAAGCTCTCTCCACGCCATTCATATGTATACAAACCCTGCAAAATTCGAAGAACTGAGAATTATATACAAAATAATAGACAGAAACATGATGCAACTTCTCGGCTGAACAATGGAAGTTTTTTTTAACATCCGTCAAAACTAACAATCACTATAGTGCGTAGAACAATAGTTTATAGTAAAAATGGAAGATACGTCTGGCCGGTCGCCACAAAAATAGCAGCACGCAAAGAATTAGCGAGAAGAACTTAACAGGGGAAAGGATGCATATGGAACTTGTGATCGCAAAGCTATTATGTCATATTCATAAAAAGGTGGGGGGAACCACCTGAAGCAAAAACCTGGGTGGCGGAGCAACTCTGCAAACAAATCAGAGGTAAGCCAGCCAAAGCCAAAGGGTTTCCCCGCAAAGCAAAATGCAAAAAAGTTAACTCTATCTTCTAGAAGAGAAGAAGTCAGATAAAACTTGAAAAGGTCTTCAAATCTGAGAGCAGCAACAGAATGAAAGAGGAGAAATGCAGTAGGACAGCATCATCAAACGCCGGGCTAAGACTGCCCGAGACTCATGGCTTAGGGCTTGTCCGAGGAGGAAATCTCAGAAACAGAAACCTTTGATGTTTCGCGAGTTTACGAGGCAAGATATTTACTAGTTTAGTGTTTGATTGTAATCATGAAAAAATCGGTTTTATAGTTCAATTTTTTTTAATTAAATTTGGAAAAAAGAAGTAGTAGTTTTTTATGAAAATAGTCCTATGTTGCTTGTTCGGATTAGTTTTTGGAGAATAGTTTTTATATTTTACTAAGTAAGTATATGAAAGGAGTTTTGTCTCGATTTGCGGAAACGGGATTCTGAAACCATGGTTTTTGGGTGGCCGAACACACACAATAAAAATCAGTCTAGGTGTTTGTTTATGATAGTTTATTTTTAGGCAATAAATATTTATAATTCGTGATTTACGGTATACGAGATAAGTATGTAAGAGGAGTTTTATCTCGACTTATGTAATAAGTGCTTATTTCTTAGAAATAAGCTATTCCAAACACTCACTAGATAGAATATTACGTGATAAGCATCTAAGTGTGTGTTTGGGATAGTGGTAGGAAAAATAACTTATTATAATTCTGACTTATTAAAAATGACTTAATAAAAAAGTCAATTTTTGTAATATGATTATATTTAAATGAGCGATTGAATAAGTGATTTTCAATAAGTCAAAATTTGTTTGGATGAGCGATTGAATAAGTAATTTTCAATAAGTCAAAACTTGTTTGGATGAGCAATTATATAAGTGTTTTTTTAAAAGTAAAAACTTGTATTAATTATAAGAAAACAAGATATTTAAAATTAAAAATAAATGGAAAAGTGAAGTTAGAAAATGTGATGCCAAAATATATAATTTCACAAAAATATATTACACAACTAATTGGATCACATGTCTCGTACAAGTTGATCTCTGATCATGTAACGAATGCTATTCATACTTTTCTAATTATCTTCTATATTTTTTTCAGTCCTTTGATTAATTATAGGATAAAAGGATATTTCGATATAAAATATATTCATATCCTATTTTATTTTGCTGAAAATATTATCATATTTATGAGGTGAAAAATTAGAAGAATATATACACAAGGCGTGTGAATATTGGAGAAGAATAATATATATATATATATATGTGTGTGTGTGTGTGTGTGTGTGAGAGAGAGATCTGAGAAGTACGATGGCAAAAATAAGGAGAGAGAGAGGTTTAAGAAGTATGTGGAGCTCAGGACACAGAGGTTTTGAAAGCTTGCATTAGTTCGGGCTTATTTAATAAGTTACGTTTTTGGATTTTTTATTTTTTTATAAAACGCTGACCCAAACACCCAAAAAATGATTGCGTTTTGAATTGGGCTTATTAAATCAAAATCGGGCTTATTAGGCAAAAAAAACGCTGTGCCAAACACTCTAAATCTAATCCTCAATTGTTTAAGCTTGAAATATGGCTTTCCGTGTATGACAAACGATTTGTCATATAAAGTTTTCTAAAAAGAACAGAAATTATTTTATGTGTGATTATAAGTAGTAGTAATTTTTAAATATTATGGTGTATATATCTCCCGTATGCTTTATCATTTAGAGATTTTAAAATTTTATGATATATAATTCACATCTTTATGAATGTTTCATTCATTTACTACATTTTTTATTTTGTAGAGGAAAGTTCAGGGAGTTGTTTTCAGAGTTTAGCACTAACTTATTAGTAAATAGTAACAACTCGAATGAGGCTTAAACCTAGAATTAGTACATATTTGTTTTTCAGAAGTGTTTTTACAATTTACGAAGTATATATGTCAATGCAGGCTTGAGTTAGTGTTCAAGAGGTATATTCACATAAGTCGAGACAAAATTCCTCTCACATAGGAGTGTTTGGGATTAGGAAATCTCATTCCTGATCCCGGATTTCCTTTTTTTTTTAAAAAATTCCTTATATTAAATTTTTTGTTGTATTTCCTTTAGTCTAATATAAATATATAATTTATTTAACATCATATTCTACCAAATTAGTCCCATACAAATATATAATTAGTCTAAGACATGCTTATCGATTTAGTTGCAAAAAGCACAAAGACAAGAGCAACAAATTAGAATTATTTAATAAATAATAAATGAAACTAACTAAATAAATTAAAAGAATAGATATTATATTGAGGGTGTTAGGGATTTTCACATTCTATTTCACATTCGTTCTTATTTTCTTAAATATTTTTTAAAAAAATGTATATATATAGATATATATTCGGGATCGGGAAGTCCCATTCATTCCCAATCCCAAATTTTTCCCGTCCCGAAAAAATCCGGTCCCGGTTTGCTTAGGATTGGGGCGAGAAGACTAGGATGGGAAAATGTTGCACACCCCTACTTATACATACTTATTTCATATATCGTAAATCATATTAGAAAAACAGTTTCTGCCACTAATCAAAACATACGCTTGAAGAAGTCTTATCTCGACTTATAAGAAATGAACAAGCATTTAAGCTGATTAACACCCCAAGTTTTAGTTTTTTTTTTTTTTTTTGGCCAAATGTTACTCCCGGCAGATGTTTGGGTGGGCTGGGCTTATTTCATACAAAGAACAGCCATCAAGTTGGGTACGGTCCCAAAAAAATAAAAATAAATAATAACAACACCTTGTGACAGAATCACAAGATGGTGGAATACAGTCACAATTTCATGAAGAAGAAGCACGCGATTTTATGAAGTCTTTCCTCACCCAAAGTCCCAAACTATATGGAAGTTGAGAAATAAGTTTGAAGGACAGTGACAAACCAGGCACCAAGATAATTTCCTCTCAGTTTAACTTGCAAGAGTAGTTCTCAGTATCTAAATTTGAACTACGAGCATTATTCACAAGTGAGGAATAGCATAACTCATTTCTCATGCTCTATGGCGTATGCGCATAATCTACCTCTAATTAAAATAATTATGTACAAGGAAACAGGGCTTTAATGTATCATCTTCAGTTTAGAATTCAGCACAATTTTTGAATGAATTTATATTTTGTCAATTTGCGGTGGGAACATCGAACATGAACATTAAAGAAAAAGGTATCAAAGGAAATTGGCGCAGATGGGTAGGTATCTGCGCCACACCAATCCGTTCATGGGTTCGATCCCAGAAAACGGAAGGTGTAGAGAATTTCCGTTGGGAGCTCTCTCCCCTGGGGCGCCTCAAAGAGGTGAATTCCTGTCGGGCCTATCAGATTGGGGGCGTCAGGACTAGTCGGTTGTCGGGGGCCATGTCGGTAAATCCGGCGTTGGCCTTCAAGTTAACGCCGGATACCTGGAAGGTGGGTGCACCGAAGGCCAAAAATGGTCCATTGCATAAACCATAAAAAAAAAACATTAAAGAAAAAGGTAAAACTAATCATGATTTGTTATGCTCACTACAAGACAGTGTACAGGAAACAGGGCTTTAATCCCATGCAAGGCTCGTAATGAATGCTAGCTTAGTTGGCACTAATTATAACTTGGCTCCTAATTGAAACATCGCTGTAAAGGATTGCACACAAAACTGTTTTTTTTTTGTGGCCCCTTTCAAAAGCTCATAGCTTTCCAACTAATCAAAGTTCCCAGCCAAAGCAACTTCCTGGATCCTACGCCCTCTTCCTCCATTAAAGAGATCGTACCCTGTATATGCCACAAGAACAGAGTAACTTGCAGAAGACGAGAGAGATGAGGAAGACGTGTCGGAAAATTTTGGGTTCTGTGCCTTGTGCGAGAAGGAAAAGTCTGCCAACTGATTCAATTCAAGATATGGAGGAAATACTTAGGACTAAGCTTTCAACTATAAAGGAGGAGCCTGAACGTCGCGAAGAGAACCTAAAACCACCGAGATATAAGTGGATGACCAAGATTCTCAGAAAAAAGAATGCTCAATCAAAAGATAGTAAGAGAGGAGGCTGTTTGGTTGTGCCTCATGCAGATCTGAACCATACGTATGTTCTTTTCATTTCTGGGTTTGCCTCCAAAGGCACCTTTGGTGGTTTTCTTCAGTACTAACTAGCCTCTCTTAATATAACACTTTTGGGTTCTTCTTGGGTAGACCAAGAAAAGGCTATGTATGGTCCTGTGAGCCAATTCCAGTTCTGTAAATTCTAAACTAGTTTACTTGCAGTCTGTTATTTCTTATCCGCACTGTAAATCTCCGCAACCGCAAACATCTGACATATTATCTCATGCTGGCTCCGTTTTCTCACACAGAATAATTAAAGTTTTTTCCCACGTCATTAGTTGATGATTTTTACATTCAGAAAATGATGTAATTATACTAATCAGGTTATCAGCTATGATTTCAAACTCCTGCTTCATTTTTACTGTATCTTGAAGATGCTTAATCATTCAAAATTTCAAATCACGAGTTTGCATTCAGTTAGCACTCAACCTGTAAGAACAGAGCCATAAGATATCAAAAAAAATGAAACCATTTCACTTATTATCTCTTTTGAGGCAACAATAGAGGCTATTACATCTCTTCGTAATGCTAGGAATGTGGGAGCAGAGAAGTTAATCTCTCAGAAAACGATTAGTAACAAGAAGAGCAAAAAAAAAAATTACAATGCTAGTAATAGGAGGTCACTTTTCTGCTAATAGGGGTGACACTGTTTCTGCAAACTACAGAGGGATGAGACAGAACAGGAACACCCCACTGGGTGGAGAGTATAATAGCAGGATGTACACTTTCCAGGTTCAGTCGGTTCACAATATCTGTGTACATTCTCACAATTCTGCTTGACATCCAAACTGCAGAAATGGCCTTCACAGAAACCTTCTTACACTTCAACAACCGAAAACCTCTTAATCTTCCCTTCAAACACTTAATCCAACGCTTCGTTGTTGTATTTGACCTTGACATCTTCTGATCGTCAGAACTTGTTAGCCTGTCATAGCCACGTCTCATACGTCTCTGGCCAAAATAATGAAACCCCATTTCTGGCATTTGAGAGCTAAATGAAAGAGAATATGAGAATTTGGTTGCAGAGCAGGAGCCAGAGATCTCATTATATATATAAAAGAATTTGGTTATGGTATTCCTGTATGTTCACGTTGGGCTAAAATCAAGGACGATGCCACTTCACAGATGATAATTTATTTTTGTTTGCATAGTGATGGGTTAAATGTGACAGTCCAAACTAGTTGGTGATGAAGGGGAATATTGGGTGCATGTGCAATGATTGCTGTGAGTGAAAAAAATGACAAGCCAAGCCAATCATTTTGCTTTAACGGTGGAATGTACGTGGTTGTGATCTTTAACTGCAAATAAATGTATTCTCGTCTTGTTTATTAATTTGATGGGAACGGCACAAAATGAGTCCCAATTAATTGTAGGTATAATTTGTCCTTTCACAGCACACACGAATAGTATCTACGACTAATTTAGTATTAGGTCCATATCTTCTTTCTTTGACTGGCTTCAAACAGCATTTTCCTACCTACCGATGTTTGAGTATGTTCTGGGTGCAACTAACTCTGCTTAATTGGTTGTAAAGTTTTTGGTTCTAGTGAGACTATACTGTATATGTACATTATACCTTTTTTTTTTATAGGTGTAAATATTCTTATATTGAAGATAAATCAGTTCAAGCCACTGTTGGGCACATTATTATAATAAGATTGTACTTGATGATTAATATAGGGAAAATACCAGTTAAGTCCCAAGGTACAGAATTAATCCCAAAAAAGTCCCTTTGCAAATTCCAATGTCAGAAAAGTCCCTAGGGACTTTTCTGACAGCATTTCCCTTTGAGCAATTACTAAAATAGCCCCCACTTGTATTTACAACCTCATAAGCGGCGTTTACAACTTGGGAGAAAGAAAATCTAAATGGTTTATGTTACAACACTTGTTGCTACGTTTACAACACTTTTAGCTCTTTTTACAAGTTTTTAAGCTACATTTACAACCACTCCCACAAGGGCAGTAACTTGTGCAACAAGCCAACACTTAAGCTCCACTTTCTTCTATCATCGTTTACAATATGGTCTGCTATATTTACAACATCTTCAGTTATATTAACAACTTCATAAGCGGCATTTACAACTTGGGAGAAAGAAAATCTAAATGGTTTATGTTACAACACTTGTTGCTATGTTTACAACACCTTTAGCTCTTTTTACAAGTTTCTAAGCTACATTTACAACCACTCCCACCAGGGCAGTAACTTGTGCAACAAGCCAACACTTTGCAAGTTGTAAACGCCGCTTATGAAGTTGTTAATATAACTGAAGATGTTGTAAATATAGCAGACCATATTGTAAACGATGATAGAAGAAAGTTGAGCCTAAGTGTTGGCTTGTTGCACAAGTTACTGCCCTTGTGGGAGTGGTTGTAAATGTAGCTTAAAAACTTGTAAAAAGAGCTAAAGGTGTTGTAAACGTAGCAACAAGTGTTGTAACATAAACCATTTAGATTTTCTTTCTCCCAAGTTGTAAACGCCGCTTATGAGGTTGTAAATACAAGTTGGGGCTATTTTAGTAATTGCTCAAAGGGAAATGCTGTCAGAAATGTCCCTAGGGACTTTTCTGACATTGGAATTTACAAAGGGATTTTTTTGGGATTAATTCTCTACCTTGGGACCTAACTGGTATTTTCCCATTAATATAAGTGTGGTACATGGTCCAAAAGTCCATTATATTAACTAATAGGTGTTTATATTTAGTGCCTAATAGTATTTCGAGCAAAAATCTTTCTAGTGGAATATGCCTATTAAAAATAAATAAATGCGTATAGCTGCATGTCTTCTTAAGCCTTCACCATAAACACCCTTGTGTGAGAGTGAGAACAGAGATGGCAAAATGAAGAAGGAAAGGAAGTGAGTATAAATGAAATGAAACCTTAGGATTGGATAGTAAAAAGGAAAGAATGGATAAGACTCGTTTGTAAGAAATAAATAGTACTCCTATAGTACAATCCATCTAAAGTGTTTATTAAAACTTTTCACTTATGCCATTATTTAAAAGAGAGGGGTGCCTCATTAATAAGCAAATAGTCAATTTCTAAGGATAAACATAAGTGTTTATTTGGGATAACTTATTTTTTATTTATAAATACTTATAATTCGTTATCTATGATATACAAGGTAAGTATGTGAGAGAAGTTTTGTCTTGACTTACGTAATAAATGTTTATTTTCTAAAAATAAGCTATTCCAAACATGAATAATTAGGTGAGGATATATTTGAAACTAGAGTTATATTTATGACATGTTTGTAGCCTGCAACCAATTTTATCTATTTTTCTTGGTTTTGACAATAAAAAGAAAGCGAGAGTACCCCTTGGTATGATGGAAGAGTTTTCGATGGAATTGGAAGTGGAAATAGAAGTAGAAGTGAGTTTTAAAGTATGTTTGGCATGGCGATGAAAGTGGGATATAAATTATAATTAAAATGTATATTGATAATACGAAATTACCAAAATACCCTTAATCAAAACAAAAATCTTCCCTGCATAAACGAACAGAAATCAGTGCCGTGGCTGAATCGGCATCTCGCCGGAAACCACCACCGTCGCCAGAGAAATCATACACAAACTCAACTATAAATCAATCTTAACAATATAGAGTATAAGCAACAACCTGAAAATCAGAGAGAGATCAAAATTGAAGGAAAAATCAAAATCTGGGATGAATAAGAACCAGAGAGAAATAAAAAATTTTGACCATTAAGTTCATTGGAAATTGACCACAGCTGGAGTCTCCTGCTCTTAGATCAACAAGAACTAGAGAGAAATCAAAATCGAAGTTTGGATAACCTGCACGCACAAGCTGTGGCCGGAGGAAGAGAATCGACAAAGTTCGAAGGATTTGGAGATCACTAGTGGGTTGCCATCCTACGCCGTCGCTGGTGCCTCACCGTTGCTGTAAGGGATGGAGAGTGAGGCTGCGGGGTGAGAGCGGAGAGAGATGAATGCAGGGTGAGAGTTGAGAGAGACAAAGGTGAAAGGTATAATGGGCTGAAAAAATCACTTCCAATGGAAGTCTTCCAATTTCTTGGGTCAACCAGTGGAAGTGACTTCCAGGCCTTTTGATGGAATGCACTTCCAATGAGAAGTGGATTCCACCCTATCAAACATATAAAATGGTGGATTTCACTTCCACTCTCAATTCTCTAACTCCAATTTCTTTGTACCAGGGCATTAGTGTGGATCCATTTGCAAGAAACGTGGTCATTGGAAACGTAGACAAATTTTACTCATGTAAGAATTCAAAGACACGTGAATCTTTTTTTAGAGCGTTACGGAAAGGGAAGCCCTGTTTTCCTGATGCATGACATCGGCCTAATAAATCCATCTTCAAGACTATCAAAAACAGAGGAGCGCGGAGATGGCGACCGCTTCAGGTGGTAGGGGAAAGGAAGACCGGGGAACGGCGGCGCGTATCAGGAAAAAGGGGCGGAAGGAGTCATCTACAGTTTCAAATAACCCAGATGAGGCAGACAATGAAGGGCAATGTTTCTCTTTCAAAGAAAAGCTTTTGGGTGTTGATCCAGTGAATATTATGAAAGATAACAAAGGTAGTGGCGTCTTTGAGGAAGCATGGGCAGAACATATTGCTAGTCTTCAACAATATTTCATTCATGGAGTGAAGG
The DNA here is from genome assembly GCA_963210345.1 of Inga oerstediana. Lineage (NCBI taxonomy): Eukaryota > Viridiplantae > Streptophyta > Magnoliopsida > Fabales > Fabaceae > Inga > Inga oerstediana. Next base: position 2,656,063 of record OY723401.1, read on the forward strand.
ATGCAAACCCAACAGGGTCGACGAACGCGGATGAGTCGGACGATGAGGACTGCCCTACTCTGAGGGTATCACGGGAGGAATATGAATTATGGTGTGCACCATGGAAAAAGTCCTTGATAGTCAAGTTGCTTGGTAAGTCTGTTCCTTTTTGGGTCATGAGGGACACGTTGAATCGCATATGGCAGACAAAAAAACCCTTCACAACAAGAGACCTTGATAACGGTTTTTACGTAATTTCTTTTGAGGATGTTGATGACATGAATTATATTTATCAAGACGGACCATGGATGGTTGCAGATAGGTATCTAGTAGTCCAGCGATGGAGGCCAAATTTTGATCCCTGGATGGCAGATATACAGAGGAAAATAGCGGCATGGGTAAGGATTCCTCTACTTCCGTTGGAGTTCTTCAATGTGGTGAGTTTGAAAAGAATTGGCTCTCTGATTGGCAAGACCTTGAAGGTGGATAGGATCACTTATGCTAGTGAAAGGGGAAGATACGCACGTATATGTGTTGAGCTTGATTTAAAAAAGAAGCTGAAATCGGCCATTAACATTTTCGGAAGGAGAAGATGCATTGAATATGAAGGATTACATCTTATATGTTTTTGCTGTGGAAAATATGGCCACCGTAAAGACAACTGTCCTGAGCAAGTTAAGGAACCTGAAACTGTTTTTAAAGGGAATACCGAAATGGAGCAAATGAAAGCATGTGACGTAACTTCAAAGGTAACGTCTGAGAAGGAAAAGAATGATGAGGCTGCTGGAAATGTGGAAGAAACACCTAGTCTTCGGCCGGCTAACGATACTCAAAAAAGGAACAGGGATAGTTTGGAGGGTAAGATGAATTCTGGTGCAGGAACGACACCGCAAACGAGTTTCGGGCACTGGAACCTTGTTCAACGACCACGCCGGAGTAAGGCAGGAATTCCCAGCCGTTGGGGAGCCGAGATTCACGGAGAGAAGATCTCTCAAATTGAAGGAGCGTATAAGTCTTCGCGTGATTTTCGTGCATACGGGAAAAATACTAGTCAAAATGAGGTGAAGACTAAGAAAAATGCGTCCGCAAATCATGGTTTTTCTAGATCTGGTGGAAGGAAAATATATAATCAAGGTCAGTGGGTCCCAGTGGAAAAGAACAAAGATGCCCAAGAAAATAGAGATGAGGGTAAAGGTATACAAAAAAGAAATGAAGCACGATCATCACGAAGTGGCCCATCCAATGTTAATGTCAATGTGGGTCATACACACTTTCTCAATTCACCTAATCCCTTTGAATATCTCGCCACACCAGTTATTGAAGATGTTATGGAAGAAGAATGTGGAAATTCAAAAAATCTGGAAATTGAGGAGTCTATCCAAAGGGCAGACGACATCATGAACGAGACACCTGTTGGTGGTCTAGAGTCTATGGAGACTAAAGGTGGTGCTGCAGAGAATAATAATCATAATATGCCAAGTTTAAAGGGGTCTATAAGCATTGAAACCCCTATTGCAAATTTTAAATGATTTGTCTTTTTTGGAATTGCAGAGGGACTGGGTCCAAAACAATGCCGGGCCTAATCAGAGAAATAAAGAAACGTTATTCAGTGGATTTCTTGGCTTTATTTGAAACAAAATCTAGTGGGGTTAAAGCTCGCCAGCGTTGTCAGAGCTTGGGTTTCGATCATTGTGACGTTGTTGAAGCAAATGGATTGAAAGGGGGTATTTGGATTGCATGGAATGAAGCCGACTTTAAAATTCAGGTACTACAAAAATCTGCCCAATTTATTCATGTAGAGGTTAAAAAGGGGACCGACAAAATGTTCATTACGTCAGTTTATGCCAGTCCGAATATAAATTGTAGGAGGCAACTGTGGGAAGAATTGAAGCGAATTGGACCTGATGATATGTGTCCTTGGATAATAGGAGGGGATTTTAATGCAACTCTGTTCTACAACGAACGTCGGTCTACCGCCCAAAGCCCAAGCAATGTGGATAGAGATTTCCTTGCCTGGTTTGAAAATATGGAGTTGAATGATTTGGGCTGTAAAGGTCCACTTTTTACTTGGAGAAGAGAAGGCTGTGAAAGTAGAATTGACCGGGTCCTTGCTAATAGTAATTTTATTGACCTTTTTAGAGAAGCATCAGTGAAACATCTTCCTTGGTTTAAATCAGATCACCGACCTGTTCTCTTAAATTCTTCAGCTGTTATTACCCACCAACCTATTAGCCGTCCATTCCGCTTTATGGCGCCGTGGGTGTTACATGAAGACTTTGGAAGAATGATAAAGGAGTCTTGGAATCCCGAAGCTGAATGGCAAGTAAATGTTGAGAAATTTACTGCAGATGTGCATACTTGGAGCTACAAGGTTTTTGGTCACCTCGGAAGGAAGAAAAGCCATTTAATGGGGAGACTTGAAGGAATTACCAAGTCTACTCTTTCATCAGGTATGTCCTCATCCCTTGAACAACTCCAGAAAACACTTTGGTTAGAGCTAGATGAAGTATTGCTCCAAGAACATATTATGTGGGCTCAAAAGGCCAAGTGTAGTTGGTATGCTATGGGGGATAAAAATACAAAATATTTTCATGCTAGAGCAAATGGGAGGAGGAAAAGGAATAGAATTGAGGCAATTAAAAATGATATTGATGAATGGACTGATGATTTGAGTGCAATTAAAGAAATAGCCATGAGTTTCTTTACGACGCTATTCAGAGAAGAGAACAATGATATACCAAACTATATGATTCCAAGACCTACCAGTGATATTGTTTTCCCTACTTTGGAAGCTTGTCATCAAAATGAGTTACAAAAGGATTTATCTGATGAGGAAATAAAGAAGGCTATTTTCAGCATGGGAGCTTTAAAATCTCCGGGCCCCGACGGTTTAAATGCTCTATTTTTTCAAAGTCAATGGGATCTGGTGGGTTCTTCTGTCATTGGCGTGGTAAAACATGCGTTTAAAGAACCGGCATCAATCAGGAGGCTTAACCACACCTTCATTGTGCTTATCCCAAAAAAGGATAGTCCAGAAACCATACGAGATTTTCGTCCTATTAGCTTATGTAATGTTATTTATAAAGTTATTACTAAAGTGATTGCTAATAGAATTAAATGCTTTCTTCCTCATGTTATTGCTCCGAATCAGTGTAGCTTTGTCCCAGGTCGAACAAGCTCAGATAACATTGTTGTTGCCCAGGAGGTGGTCCATTCTATGAAGACTATGAGGGGGAAAAAGGGATTTATGGCTATCAAGATAGACCTTGAGAAGGCATACGATCGTGTTCGATGGGATTTTGTTATGTCATGTCTAGAAGAACTCCAATTTCCTTCTGACCTACATGCTGTGATAAGAGCGTGTATCTCAACCTCTTCCATGCAAATTTTGTGGGAAGGAGATAAGACTGAGGAATTTGTACCGTCTCGCGGGCTTAGACAGGGGGACCCAATCTCACCTTATCTGTTCGTGATTTGCATGGAAAAGCTAGCACACCTTATTCAAAGTGAAATTAATTCCGGCTCTTGGAAACCGATCAGACTTGGTAAGACCGGCCCTCCCATATCTCATTTATTTTTTGCTGATGATTTATTGTTGTTCGCTGAAGCAAGTTTGGAACAAGTGGAGATTATTAATAATTGCTTGGAGAAATTTTGTGAGTGGTCAGGACAAAAAGTAAATAGCAGCAAAACTAGAGTATTCTTTTCCAGGAACATTAATCATAATCGAGCAACTCAGTTGAGCGAAGCTCTCGGTTTCCTCCAAACAGTAAACCTAGGGAAGTATTTGGGAGTCCCCCTCCATCATGACCGGGTTACAAAAGAAACATATCACTATATTGTGGATAGGGTCCGCGATAGGTTGAGTAGTTGGCAAATATCAAAACTGTCTCTAGCAGGCCGGGATACATTAATTAAGTCAGTGTTATCAGCTATGCCAATCTACTCAATGCAAACAGTGAACCTCCCACAAACAACATGTGAGGCAATTGAGAAGAAATCAAGAGATTTTTTATGGGGCTCGACGGAGGAGAAACGACGGATGCATCTTATATCTTGGGACACCGTATGTGAAGAAAAAAAACTGGGTGGTCTTGGTATGAGGCATATTAAGCAACAAAATAGAGCATTTATGATGAAACTTGGGTGGGGCCTCATCAATGATCGGAGTTCTTTATGGGCAAGAGTAATTAGAGGCAAGTATGGGTGTGGCGAGGATTTGATTCCCCAAATCAATCTTCAGAAGCAGGGTTCAAATACATGGAGCGGGATTAAGCAAAACTGGAGGGAAGTGCTTAAGGGAACCCAGGTGATCAGGGATGCTACTGGGCAAGAGAGACCTCGATGGAAATGGGAAAAGAGTGGAATTTTTTCTGTCCGCTCAGCTTATCATTCAATTCATAATGCTCAGGATATCTCTACAGGAAGATGGGGGGATATTTGGAAGTTGAAAATCCCACAGCGAAGCAAATCCTTTGCATGGCTTCTTCTTCATGAGCGGCTCATAACGAATAAAGTCAAGAACAGGCGAAACTTGCACCCTAGTGGCATCTGTGATAGGTGCAAAAGGTCTACAGAAGATATTTTACATGCTCTAAGGGACTGTGAGGAGGTCCGCACATGTTGGGAGTCTATTATTGCTCCCTACTATTATTCAAGATTCTTTTCTTGCAATACTAGTGATTGGTTCAGTTTTAATATGAAGCATAATGTTCGGCACACGAATTGTTATTGGAAAGGCTTGTTCATTCTTATTTGCTGGCTGATTTGGAGAGATCGAAATGAGCTTGTCCACTCCAATTCTTGTACAGGTCTCAATACTGTGTTGGCAAGGGCTGAGGTAATAATGGGTAGCATGACCAAAGCTACTGCTAAACTTAAGGGGGTGAACTTAACTGATAATCTAAGGAGGTCAAATCCCCATCATGTTCCTTGTAGAAGACAAACGATTGTTGAGACGGATGGAGCTTTTTCCTACAAGAGCCGCCACCTCGCGTGTGGGGGTGTAATAAAGGATTCACAAGGGCATTTAGTGGAGGGATTTATGTTGAGGCTCAGTACTGGTGATGCTTTGACTGCTGAAATTTGGGGTTGCCTTATGGGCATGAAAAGAGCTTGGGATAGGGGGTTCAGAGATGTGTTGGTTAGGTGTGATTCCTACGAGGTTATTGACCTACTTCAAAATGAGATCCCCGATATGCATGAAGAATGGCAGTTGCTTACAGAGATTAAAGCAATGTTGGAACGGAGCTGGAATGTAAAGTTCCAATATATTGACAGAGACGACAATAGTATGGCAGACTCGTTAGCCAAACAAGCACTGAGTTCTTCTCATGGGCTTCAAATTATGCCAGCAGACGCAATCTTCTCGGTTTTGCATACGGATGACCCGGGATAGCTTGCTAATATTGGTTTCTTTTGCTGTATTTTGAATTTCCAGTATATCAAAAAAAAAAAAAAAAATCCATCTTCAAGTTTCCAATACTCTAATTGATGTAGGGCCGTTCATGACTAGTTTTTTATTGAAACAGATCGGGGAAACAAAACATACTAATGGGAATCGATATCAAATAAACTGCGTTTTAATTTGTTTAGCGTGGCATGTCCGTTACCGTTGCTGATCAGTGCGATATGGTTGACTTTGTGGACATGTATGTACAGGACCCGAGCTATTTTCAAGTCTTGTCCTTGCATATAGCAAGTAGCCAAGTTCTCCACGATAACCCATAATTTTTTCTCCAAGTTTTGCTTGCTTCATATTTTGTCAACTCACTTATCTCATAAACTCAAGATCTGCACGGAGCAAAACGTGAGTGTCTTTCACTACGTTACCCATCCCATCAATCTCTGTACGTATCAGCTTTTATTTAACAGGAATAACACAATTAAAGCTTATTAGGTGCATGGTAATATCTTATCGAGTGATTAGAAGATTACAAGTGTGTGGCCAGGCCAATCCTTTCAAAAAATCTGAAGTGATCTTAGTGTAAGCCAAGTGAGACAAACTTTTTAGATGTAGTGAATATAAACTGTAATAAAGCTAAAGATTATTTCTGCAGTAGGGGTATTGTTTTGGGTATATTGTCTTTTGCATGTACTCTATTTCAAAGGTTGGCTTTAAATTCAAGCCATTCTTCTCTGTTAAGCAAATTAACAGGACTCAAAGAAGCAAGCGTGCGTGTAGTATTTTTTTTTAACGGCGTGGATCTGGCAGTGCGATGGAAGATGCGTTTTTTCAAGGTGCTTCAGATTAGATTACCAATAAAAAACAATTGACCAATGATTCATAAGGACGAGCAGTTAATTTAATTTAGTAAACTTCACATGTAGCTACGAGATCAGATGCTGCTTGGAGTTGCTGGAAGAAGCACGCATTCTTGAATAATTAAATGAATTTAAGCTTTGCCAAGTGGATACAAAAAATAATACTTGGAGGTGAACCGTATAGTCAACGATAGCAATTTCTAGAGCCTAGAGACTAATTAACTAATCAAATTGAATTTTTTAATTTAAAAAAATGACTGTTTACGAATACAATATTTGATCTTCGGCAAAAATCCAGTTGATACTCCTGCTATTCGTTTCACTAAGAAACAGAGTCTATTTACCGATTAAAAAAAAAAAACAGAGCGACGTAAATTTGTCCAGATGTCAATAGCATCTGGGAAAAAAAATAGCTTCAGTTGTTTTCGCAACTGGAAAATAAATAAAAGAAGATTTCTTCCCCGGCCCATTTCGCTTAACCCCGCATCAAGAAGCAAGAAACATGACTTTTATAGGATGTGTTTGATTTGAGGGGAGGGTAGGAAGTAAAATTATAATATTAAATAAAAGAAATTCAAAATTTATCATTTTTTTAATTTTAAGTTTCCGTCCAAAATTTAAATACTTTCCATCTAAAAAGATAATTTAACCCCCTTTTCTTCCCTTCCTCCCTACCTCACCTGGAACCAAACACACCTTTATGACCGGGGAATCACGTTCGTAGGATTTTAGGTAAAGGAAATATTCAGAAGTTGAAAGCCACTTAATTTATACATTAACTTAATTACTCTTAATTAATCCCCGGATTTGAGACAAAAAAGAAAGTTAACTTAGCTTTAAATCTCTAAAACAACAAAATTTTAAAATAAAACACTTTATCTCATCATCATCATCTATTTTTATGTGTGATCGTGATTCGTGAATGGTGATCTGTTCTATATCTATTAAAGAGCAGAAACAGGGCACGGCTACTATTCATAATCCACAAGAGTAGGAAAGGGACAGATAAGTGTTAAAGTGACGGTGTTGTCTTATCATATTTATTCGATGTATAGGGAACAGATAGTCTTTGTCTTTGTTACTTCAATGAATCTAATATATACAATTAAATAGTATACTACATTTGTTTGTTTTCAGACCTTAAACGTTGAAATGCCATGAGATTTTGATTTTTATTCACCTTTTCGTGCTTCTTCCCCATTCATGAGAATCCTAACCTTTGACTCGTAAAAACGTTGAAGACCTCGCGTCACTAACTTCCTATCCCCAGAGAAAATGGCTCTGTTCATGAATAACTCGGGATTCGTAAAGATGAATCTTTCTGGTCTTTTCTATTCCGCCCTCGGGACCATCGTTTCTCCGTAATTCAGACGAAGAAAATTAACCCAAGAAAAGTAAAACAGAAAAAAAAGATCGATATGCCATCAGAGTGCTGAATTGATTCTGGTTTAATCCCCTCAGAGAACAGGCCAAAACAGAGAGGGCGATTTTCAAGCATGTCTCTTCCATTTCACCACTACAATACAGCCAGTAATACATGAACAAGAAAAATGAAATAAGCAAAAATAATAACACAAGTACCCGATTTGATATCAACGAACTGTAGTTATCATCAGAGGTTGTGATCTGAATCACAAATGAATATTTACGAGAGAGAGAAAGCACTAGTAATTAGGAGAGAAATAACGAATAGGTCTACCAGAAGCAGGAAATGACATTTTTGCGGTTGTGGGCAGTGACGAGACGAAAGAACCTTCTTCGGCGATAATAGAAGCTGCATTTGAGCCTTGAACAGAGCAGTCTCCTGAGTCTAAGAGCAGATCGAAGCTTGAGGCACACAACTTTCTTGACACGAACAAAAGACGTCTTGATTCTCTCTGGAATACTCTGTTTTCGAGAGAACTGGTAGCTTCTCAGAAAGAGCTGCCTCTTTTCCAAGAGGGTATAATAGTTGTGGTTCATGTCAGGGTAGTAATGACCAAAAGACTCGCTTCTGGATATTGGGTTCAAACCCATCACTTGTTGATTCTCGTTGTTAGGGTTCTGTATCAAAATCATGGCGACGCGCCACACAGAGAGTAGGGAAACGGTGCCTGAAGAGCCAAATATGGAATTAGGAGGTGAAAGAGAGAGCGGCGGAGGCATTAAATAAGAGGAAGAAAGGGTTGCTTGCAGAGATAAACAAGTGGGAGAGAAGAGATTGGGGGGATGAACTCTTAAAATCTAAAAGTTAAAACTCACCTGAATTCGCGTTGTTTTGCTTTCTTCGCACTTTGCGCCGTGCGCCGCCGCGGAGACTGAACGCCACTTCCCCTTCTTCACACTCTTTCTTCTCTTATAAACCGTACTTGGGCGTTATTTTTAGGCCTCTCCCGCGTCATTAGTCAGGCAAGTTGTTGGGTTTGGTTTTGGGAAAGATTAAAAAAACGGAAAATATTATTTTAAAATATTTATATTTATAATTTTTATACCAAGCTAGCTTGTTTCCCTTATAAATTAATATATAATTTAATAATATACAACATATATTATGATTAGGTTACTTATTTAGTTTTCTTAATCTCTCTAAAAAAGTCAAATGGGTCTTATATTAAGGATCAGAGTGAGTATTTTATATGACTATCTCCAATTTTTAATATCAGAGCCAGTTGACTTTTTTTTAAGAGATTAAGAAAGTTAATTAAATTACATTAAAATATTTATATTTATCATGCTTCTTTAAACTAATTTGCTTGACTTATAAACTGATATATAATCTAATGATACATAATATATACTATAATTAAGTAGTTTATCTAACTTCCTTGATCTCCCAAAAATAAGTCAATTGGCTCTTATAGTAAGAAATGGAGGGAGTGATTTATAATATCAAACTATTTCATTTTTTTATCGAGAATGTCTTGAAATTCCATAATAAAATTATATTTAATGGTTTATATATTAAAAAAATAATCATTTTTTAAATAATAATGATTTGTCACGCGCCCTTCTGTTTTTCCTTTCTTTGCGGATTAAGTTGAAAAATGTAAAATTAATAGTATGATATAATAATTTTTTTTGCTAAACATAAATGTCCTTTTATTAGAATCAATCCTATTTAAGACATTATCGTTTCATCAAAACTAAAGTGAAAAAACTCCCATGCAAACAGTTTTAACCCCAGTGTGTTGGCTAAACAACCAGAAGCACATTTGTGTACATTGGGTGTGGTAAGGGATTGTTTGGCGCAGGAAGTGTTCACCCGCGAAGGGTTGTAGTGTAACTCCATGGGTGTAGCCCGCAGTTCACCAAAGAAGAAACTATTGGAACGATGCGGTCCTTATCAATACTGTGGGGAACAAAAGGTTTGTCAAACATGGCCTGGAACGTGCACCAATAAATTGGATAGTTACAGGGGCACTCAATGACAGCGTCATTTAACAAAATCCAAAAAATGGCAACAATACACAACATGTTTGATGACGATCATGATAATGACTCATGAGATAAACACAAGAATTAATCAATTATTAAAGGGTTTTTGTGAACTGCAAGTTTCAAGAAGTTAAGGTTCATAAGCAATTGCGGCTGAGGAGGAAGCTGTTCAAAGAGTTAGATAAGCAGCTTGAACTCAGTTATTGCTGGATTCTTTGGTTCCTTACCAATCAAGAGAGTGGATTTCTTGAATCGGTGCAACCAATTCTTGTTTTCCAGCTTCTTTCTTTCTTCCTTATGTGCAAGTATAAAATTCATGCGTGGCTCTGAATTTTCGCTTTTCTTCTGAATTCAAAAAGCTCACATTTGTTTCGCTAATTAATTTAGTACATTGCATTCTTCATTAGATGTGAGAACAAATCCTCTGAATATGGAAATAGAATAGGACGTGTCATACGAAAGCAATAGAATATTAGGACGTCAGTCACTTCATGTATCCAACTATAATGTGGAGCATAAATACAGGATTCAATTATTTAAAATTATCCTGTATTTTAAACAAGTATAAGTATTCTTTAGTTAATAAATAAATGCGACCTCAAACAGATGACACTGCCTAAGGTGCCCGGCATTGAGAGCAAATTTCATGTGCTTTTCGAAGAATAAAAGTACATTTTTATATAGTTTTAAAGAAGAATCCTTCCTTTAAAGCAGACACTTTCCCCATATTTTAGGAAAATAATTTAGAGAGCTGAATTTACCAAAAATTAGCTTATGATACTAAATGTTATTGGAAAAATACTTTATGATGTATATTACTTAACCCTATATTTTTTAATCATCTTTTCTTCCATCACTTTTACATGTTCCCCCTTACCAAACATGGCATAAGACGATGCATCAAATCAAACCATATATTTTCCCCGCAGCCAGCCAAACCAGATCAGACCCAGAACTGTCGCAGTTGACCAATTCACATGAGTCAACTATTCACCAACCTCTACGTGCCAACGTCCCTTTATCATGGCATGCCTTATTTGAAATTCAGCAGGAACCGGGAGCCTTAAATGTGTGCGCAAAAACAATCAATCAATCAATCAAATCATTTTAATTGACTTGCTCTGTTCCTGGTATCATGTGTAAAGCAAGACAAAGTTTTGTATCTACAATTTGCACAGGACAAAATAACTAGTTACACTGTGAACCTCAACATCAGGGACAGTTTTGATTGGGCGAGGCCAACTGAAGGCTCCAACTCAATGTACGCTGACATAAATGCTGACGTGGTATTTGCTCAAATGTATTACCAGAATGCAAAATAAAAATAAAAATGCAACTCAGGTCATATTTCTTTTCTCCCTATACAAAAGCAATGATTAGAAAACCTCCCAATCTTCTCTTCTGCATCTACTTACAACATTTCGCCGACCAAGCTAGCTCTGAATCTACCTGAGTCACCTAGTACCAGCTTTATCGGCTGCAGGAACCTTTGCAGGGTAACTGGATTCATCCAAATCAATAAGTGTCATGTCATATGGCGTAGATGTAGAATTTGAAATATCCACAAGCAAGGAAGAGTTCATTGTATCAGACACGCGTCCAGAATATGAGGACACACTGGTATTGGGAGAAGAGAGATTAGAAAGCTGTACGTCCTCAGTCTTGTTTCCAAACATGTGTTTATTTCTTCTCACAGTGTCCATCTCTGGGCCAATTGGGACAAAAGTCCGTGACCTATACTTCCTTGTTCCCTCTTCGCCTTCACCATGGTTATAGAGAACATAATCATGATACGTCGGTGCAAACTGCCAAAAGTTGAAGTAGTGTCAGCACAGCAAGGCAAACAAATTAAGGGGAAAATTTCTTCCAACTAAACTGCAGCTAAGCTAGGCATTTAGACTGATGCACAATCATAGTTAGCTTTGTCAAAACCGAAGTGCAGAATATAGAAGAGGACTCACCTGGTGTACTGTGTCATGGTAAAAGTCATTTATCATTAGAGCATGAGCGATGCTAGCCGTTAGCCCACGGGATTGACCTATATTAGCACCAGCATATTCTTTGTATGGAAATGCATAAAAATGCCCCACAGCAGCAACAAGCATTTCAACGCAGATGATAAAATCTTGTAGTTGAGCAGCTTCATCTGCATTCTCAATGAATCCCGACTTGGCAGCAAGGAAAAACAAAACACCCTAAGATGTGAACAAAAACGGTCAGCCTGCTTCAAACATCGAGTGAAAAACGTATACTTTCCCAGCAACACTGCATTGACAGATTGCCATCTTCAAGTTCTAAAATAGAATGAACAAGATAGCAAACCCTGGGCAGTCATCACCAAATGTTATATAGATAAAGCTATAAATAAATTTTCGACAAGTGCAACGACAACCTAGCATCTTGACATGCAAAATAGGGGGTGTCCATATGCCTTTTATCTTCTAGTTTAGTTATCACTATAGATTCTTTCACTCAGTCTTAGATGTGCAATAATTAGTATAACTAAAAAATTTTGACACTCAACATCAAAGTACTCATCCTTTTTTAAAGGTAAGCCATCCTTTTTCACTACAATTACTCAACATCGGCACAGAGATAGAGTACAGGATTTTTAAAAAACAAAGCGACCACTAAATCAACGGGTATGTAAAAGTTACCTGCCAATAAGTCAGAAATACAACAGATTTTATTATGATAAACTTTGGAACTGGATTGAATGGCTGAAGCAGATCCTTGCAGGCCACATAAAACAAAACAAGAGCATAGAGAGCCATTGTGTATGAGATTGTATATATAATTGTGAGGTACAGGTATGATTGCTTCGGGCTGAAATTTCCATCTTTGTATTTCCCCTTTGCATAAAGTATAAGCGTGATGGCAACTAAGAGTGGCTTCAAAATCACAAACTGCAAACATCCTTGCTTGCATTTGCGTATAAAACGGCTGCAATGACAGTTCCAGAGATAAGAGATGATCAATAAATAAGACATCATAACCATGCCCGCCTACTCACCACTCACATCTGTCTTGGATTATCTTGCTTCTCTCGAATATACAGGTTTTCATTTTCTAAAAAGCTTTTTTTTCTATGTAGATGTGTGACACATGATCTTCACAAATTACAAAAAACCAATAAATCAAGATCTCCAAGTTGAATTTGTGAGGGCAGTTTTCAAGAAATTAACAAAAATAATTTCAAAAATACAAGCTTTTCAAAAGAGAAGTCAGGATCATGGAAACGTACCCATCCAGTGGTATAGGAGGTAAGCAACAAGTCATAAGATACCATGATGGCTTCAGAATCCGGCCACTCAAACTTAGGACCACTGCTCCAGGGCCACCAACCCATTCCAGACACAGAGTCAAGAAATTATAAATTACCCAAGCTTCATAGCTGAAAACAGAAGAAAAACTTAATAAGTAAACAGGAACTGCACAACCTAGAATAGCTTCTTAACCCATTTACAATTAAAATGTCAGAACAAAAACCACTAGAAATGAAAATTAACAGTCGGCAGGGTGATCTTAGATTAGAGACAAAATCATGAAGACACTAGATAAAGTGAGATGACACTGAATAGGGAATAAAACGCAGTGCTTTTCCGCTCTTGCAAATATATGTGTGCATTTCCGGTGTAACAGTGCTCAACTTAACTACCCTAAAACGTAATAATTAGAAGAATATTAGCTTTTCTCAGAAAAGGATTGTTAAGAGGTAACTGCGTAACAGAGGAAAAATCTACACAACATTATGACTGAACTTTTGTCCAAGATTTTAGGCCAACACGTGGAGTATAATATCAAACTGATAAAGTTAATGTAGCAACTAAAACGGATATCTGGATAATACGACGCAAACAACGGCTTCTGAGTCATAGTTGCTCCAAGATTTATGTAGGATGATGGTATAAAAGTTGCATGACAACTCAATCTGACAGTTACCATATATGAGTCACTACCTTGTCAAACAAACAACAGAGAAGCACACATGCCATCCGTATAACTATAATCATTCAACAAAGTATTCAGATATAATTATGGAATTCAAATACAGAGTATAAAGAAATATAGATGAACTTACACTTCCCGAACAGAATTAAAATAGATTGAACTATCAGGTAGAACAAGGCACAAGAAAGACATCAATGCATAAACCTGACAAGGAGGAAAAACAAAATTAGGCACGTCAAAGTTAAATGAGAAATACGTGTCACACAATGCCATGCAATGAAGCCCCAATGTAATTTTTGACGGGAAATTAAGATAAGAAAAGTGCCATTGGTAAGCCCTAGCACAGTGCGAGCAGTAATAACGTAGTTATATTGATTTTACCATAAAAAGAAAAGTAACCGTGCGAAGGAAAAAAAACTGAAAACTACCGACTTCAGGCATGGCCAAACTCAATGCTCAAGTAGATATAGCTTTTCGGTCAGAGAGCTTCAAACACTCACACTTCTAAGCCATATATAATGGATGATGAACAGGATAAAACCTTGTTCGGGCTCTAGGAGTTCCAATGACAGCGATTCCCCCGAATGAATAAGATTATGAATAATGATAATGTTAATGATCAGAGGCAGAGAAATCATAGCCACTGAACCACTCACCGGGACCATAAAAATTATACGAACAATGAACCGCTGATAAGTAGGTTCCGTGTAATTGAGGAGATGCTTGTAAATGTGCAGAACGGCCAAAGCAATAGCTCCGCCTGTGCAAAAGAAGGCGACGATGATATAGTAAATTGGAACCGCTTCCCCCATCCTCTAACAACAATTAGGAAGTTGTTAACACCGCATTTACAGACTGGACAAAAATTCAGAGAAGGACGACAACAGACGCCTCGGGAGAAAGTGAAAACCCTAAAACCCGATCGGAGATCGATACCTCGAAGCCAGAACAGGGAAAGAGAAGGGAAACCGGGCAGATCTGTGGAACGTAATGAAATGCTCGATGCTGCGAATCGGATAATGCAAATTGGGATGAAAACGCTAGACTGGTACAACAATAATGGCGGCTGTCGGCTTTTGCTGTGAAGGAAATGGGGATGACCCAAGATGGGTTATTCCTTCTAGTAAACGAACTACCTTGGGACCGATCGGGGGCGGAAACTATTATAATTTGCGTCATGTATTCTTTTTCTGTGTGTCTGGATTAGTTTGTTTTAATAGTTTTTACGATTTATGATATAAGTATAAAAGAAATTTAATCTTAAATTACATAAATCATAATTTAAAATTATGATTTGGGATATTACCAAACACACACTAAATTTAAAATCAATTTTAAAGTTGGGGTAAATTTTATTTTTTGTTTTTTATTTGAACTTACTATTATGTCGGTACAAATCACATTTACTTTACCCCAATTTCAGTTGGAGTAAATCACATTTAATTTACCCGTATCAGATTAATGATGTTCAGTTTCTTATTCAAAAAATCACATTTAATTTTTTTTATAAGTAATAAACCTTTCATGTCTCAACCTCAGGAATCATACAACTTGTCACAATCTTTCCATAATATATGCGCGTACATATAATTAGTGTTTAAATCACTTTCTTATTATTTGACCCAAAAAAATCACTGTCTTAGTTGATCACAAAGCTGTTGACACTCGCATAATTCCTTGCACATGTGCATCTCGCTTTTGAGTTTTGACTCAATATTTGTATAAACTGTTAGAAATTAGGCAAAACTTTACTTGGTTGAGCTTTTCAAGGGTGAGCCTTTTAAAGTACTATGTCACCTACTCAACTGCAAAATTAAATTTGTGCATGTTTGAATTAACTTTTAGATTATAGTTTTTATGATTTGAGAAATAATTTTGTAAGAGGAATTTTATCTTGATTTGTGGAAAATGACTTCTAAAATTATGATTTTGTTGTTTCCTTAACATACACATCATTAGTAGTATTTTCTTGCTTCTCCGACGAATAGAGTTCACTCCAATGAAGTCTAGCATTTTTTTTAATTGTTTTCTTTAATCAACGGTTACAATACCGGGCTCTTCTCAATTGCGTGTATGATTGTGATAGATAGAATGGTGCCATTCATACTGGTTTGTTGGGGGGTTTTCAGCCAACTTATGACCTGTTTAAGAAAGCGGTGGAAAAATATATTCACGAGAGTTGAGATAAAACTTATCTTATATTTCGTAAATCATAGTGGAAAAGCAGCTTCTACCGTTAATCCAAACAGTTATTTAATTTTTTATTCCTACCTACTCCATTTCAAAAATAATAATAATAATAATTAAGCCTCTTCCGCTCAGTCCCTGCCTTTGGGCTGTTTTTTCTCCTTTTGAATTTAACTATAGTTGCAGCTAATTTTAAGAGATTCTTGTCTGCATGTTATATTGTCTGGGACGAGTAATATTATTCACAATTTATAAATAGCGTGTTTTATTATAAATTGATATTTTGTCATAAATTTTAGTGTTAAATTTAATGTGTGAGAATGACAGTTAGAAGCTTTCACCAATTGGAAGTGTGGAGAAAAATGAAAGAAAATTTGATTTTCATAGCAGTGCTCTGGCTCATCATGGTCATCCTGCTAAATCAATGTGTCCCAAGTGACTGAAAATCAAGGTAATTAAACCCGAACTGGTCAGTAAACCGGTCGGAGTACTAGGTCAAGGGTCAGTGAGTCAGACTGAAATCAAACCGGGACAAAACCGGTGAGAAATGGAATATTTTAGGCTTACAGTATGAAAAATTTAAAAAAAAAATTTAAAAAAATTAAAAATTTAACCCGAACCGAACTGGCTTAGAGGTCGGGTTGCAGGTTTCCGGTCCGGTCCGGATTAGATGACCCTGCTGAAAATGGCTCTTGCAAAAGAAAAGAGCATGAATAGCTTAAAAATTGCATTTATATGAAGGAAGAGGGTGGAAATTAATTTTTTAACCACAAGCACCACTGTATTGGAAACAAACAGTTTTGTTTGAGGTAACGTTAGACATTAAATATGGCCACCCCTCCTAATGGAAATTTAAATAATGGTTCGTCATATTGAGATGAACTAACCCCTTCTGCTACACTCTGCTAGAGCCAAGAACAAGCTGAAACTGTCAGGTGGCCCATTTAGGCCATTTTATTATGAGGGCCAAGCTTCAAAAGCTGCCCTCAATTGGGCCGAGAGTCCAAAAGGGCCAGCCTTATGGGGTAGAGGACCAGCACATTTAAGGCCTTATATTTTTATGTTTTTAAAAAATTATTCATGTGATACTGAAATTTTTACATTATTAGTGATGTTGGAAACATCTAGTTTGGACACTACATAATGATTTTAACTAAATATTTATGAGTTTTACTAGCAATGTATCTCAAATTAAAATAAAATAATCAGATTGTAAAACACAAAGGTAAACTTTATTTGTATTAAAATAAAGATTGCAATTTGCAAAGCTTACAGGAGCATGTAGTATAAATACAAGTTCTAGAGCTTCAATCTTCATGATAGAATGCTGCAACGTCAGTCCTAAATAAACAGACGCCTCCTTAAGTAGTTTATATTACTTGATTTTCCTCCATACTACCATTCACGTGTGACAGAGCATAAAGTGTTAACATTTTCATCTATAGTATATTGTTATTTTAAATTTATTTATTTGTAATTTAATTTTAATAATATTCATGTCTTAAATTATAAATTTATTATTTAAACTCTTTTTCTATAAAAAGTTTAAAAAATAATGTTTTTAGTTAAATAGGTTTAAAGCCCGCAGGCCTAAACCTAAACCAATATAAGGGTCAGACTTAAAGTAGGGTGTTCAATGAAAGTCAAGCCTAAATGGACCTGAGTCCATGAAGGGATGGCCTTAATTCTAACTCTAGACCCAACTCCATTAGTAGGAGGATGAAAATCATTTATCATTGATTTTTTTTTTTTTTGATACTGTCCTTGTCTGTCCTCAGCAACGCATGTGTTTTTTCTTTTTAAAAAAATGGTTTCTTTTTGTAGAGGCATTAAGAAATCCGTCTGAGCGTGACTGCGTGAGTGTGTTTCAGACTTTCACTCCAGGTGAGCTTGTCTATATTCATCGAAATTTTTTTTTGGGGGGGGGGTGGCCCATGGATCGAAATATTCGCCTGCCTCCATTATAGGGCCCGTGTCTGGCCCAGAGGGGAAACAATATTAGTTCCAGGAATATTTAAAAAAATAATTTGCTCCAACTTTTTCAATAAGCATGAGACAGTTATTCTTTAATTTTATCGTATGTGAGACCTGGCGAGAACTGATAGCATATTGATTATCCCCTCATGTCTTAAATATAAGACAAAGTTAACTTTTTTTTATAAAGATTAAGAAAGCTAAATTAGTTACTTAATCATATATCATATGTTTTACTCCCTCCGGTCCTAACTATAGGACAATATTTGAGAGTTGATATTGGTCCTAATTATAGGATAAGGTTCTAATTTTTATCAATTTCTTCTCAAAATACCCCCTATTGATACTTTCTCAATAATAATTACAATAATAATTTAATAAGAGTAGATCGAAAATTATTGAGGGAGATTGACAACACTGGATTGTGTAAGAGCTTGGAGAAGTCGTGTGTGAGGTAGGAGGGGTACAAAAAAAAACAGAGAATTAACGTAATTGGATGTCATTTTAAATTTTAAATAAGGGTATTTTAGGAAAATAAATATGATTAACTAATTTAACCACCATCCTTAATTTTTCTAAAGTTAGGTAAATATGTCCTATAATTATGACCGGAGGGAGTATATCATTATATTATATATTAGTTTATGTGTTAAGCAAAATAGTTTGAAAAAAAATAAATAAATGTAAATATTTTAAAATAATTTAATCAGCTTTCTCAATATCTCCAAAAAAAATCAATTTTATCTTATATTTAGGACATGATGAAATATTAAGTAGTACATTCTTAATACAAGGTTCACCGTTCATGTAAGAGTTTTTGTCTGATCTTAAAATATAAGGGCATGTTCTTCATTATCTCATATTAATTTGTTCTTTAAAAACACGCTTGCTTCTTTTCTTTTCTTTTTTCCTGCTTGCCCAGGCTTGCTTATTTGTTATATCCACGCATTTTTTTGAACAATATATCCACGTATCGAATTTATTAGACTCGACTAAAATCACATTTAAGTAACATGATAGGATGTGGTGCGGCGTGGTGTGGGCTATATCATGCATATTTTTTACCCAATATAAAATGAGAGCACTAGATAAAATACACATGAAAGCCAGGTAAAAATGTGCACTTGACACTGTTGACTGGAAAAAAATAAAGCAAAGTTAAGATTTGATGCCAGGTAACTGTTAAGAATGAAGGTTGATGATGTGGAATTCAAATGAAGCATTTTTTTCCACATAATAAATACACTGAAAGGTGGATGAGAATCAACTTAAACGGTCCACCAATTATATATTAAAAAAAATTGCCTAATACATTGTACAGTGCTCAGTGAGAACAAGCCGTTTTGGTGGAAAGCTGCGGAGATGGACGTGCATGAAATCAACGGCGTCCACGTGCCTTGGAGGCGAACGTCAACATCGTACCCCACTCAGTCACCCGTAGAATTTCAGAGAATAAATGATGCCAAAGACAGAGGAAATCAAAAAGACAGGACGGCCACCTTTTATTTCCGATAGATTGACAGTTGCAGGACTTTCTGCGGGCATTGACGCATTGTGGGCGAGAGTGTAATCACCGGGTGTTAACCCTCACAAAACATCAGAAGAAAAGACAGACAGAAAGAAAAACAGGATAGGAAGGCCCTGGAATATCCTATAGAAAGACAAGGACTGATCACCTAGCGCTCGCAGCGCAAAAGTTTAGCCTAACTTGTACTATTCCTTTTTTTTTTTTTTTAATCACCGCCATATTCACTCACTTTTCATCAGTTTTAGTACTGGAAAAATGAGTTGACCCTTAATGTGTTGATCGTTTAGATCCGAGCTCAAAAAAATATAAACATTTGTAGCCTAACTCGTTTATTTAATGGCTACGGGTTTTAGGCTCATTTAACATCTTTTTATCTTTTATATTTTTTAAGATTAAAATATCTAATTTAAAACATAAATAATATCAAAATTAAGTTAAAAAATCAAATATTATCCATTTTTAATAAAACACAGACACTAAGATCTAGGTTCAAACAAAAACTAATGTCCAGAACCAATCAATCACAACTACAATATACACAACCACAAGTCCACAATCAAATAAATAAATAGTTAAAATCATAATAATAAACTAAGCACTAAATAATATGAATAATATTGTCATTTTATTCTTTATGGCCATCATCACCGTCAGTGTTATAAGGCTTATTTAGATAATATTCATCATCACAATATGAATAATATTATCATTCTCTTCTCCTTATTCATCATGACTCGTGAGGGATTGAGGGTTTATATTTAATTATGTCCTTATTTAAATATATATATATATATATATATATTAAACAGACTTAAAGGAGCTGCTCTTTTTAAACCCTACTCCTTATAAGAACTTTAAATCATAAACCAGGGTCTTAACAGATTTGACCTGATTTCCCGACTATAATCAATTTTTATCCTTTGCCCTGTGCCACTAGCTGGCACACATTTACAAACCTGACACCCGACCCATTTTTTATGCTGGATGATGCTTATATTTCCTTCACTTCATCATTGATGAAACCATAAAGAGCTTCAGATCCGGTGGTGTGTATGTGCATTAATAAATTCGAATTTTGGCTCCCTAATTAATTTAGAAGCCCCGCTATTATCTCTCCCATCCACACATTAATTCCATGACAATCACGAGCTTAAATGCTTAAAATCTATTAGTATTAATTATAATGCCTATACTTACATAATAATATCTCCTTTCCTATAATTATCATATCATTTTAAATCATTTTTTTCATTATCTTGAGATTTTTTATTTTTTTATCTACTTTTTTCTTCATTTTGGTCTTCAATCTTCCATTTTTTCCTAAAAAATAACACAAAATAATAATTAAAATATTCAAAAAAATGAAACCGGTCCAACCAGTTAAACTATCGGTTTTACCGGTTAATAAGCAGACCAAACCGGACCATTGATCATTCCTGGTTTAACCGGTCAAACCGACCAATCCAGTTCAATTTTTTGTTCTCTAAAAATGATAAAAAATGTTATATAAAACTAAAGACCGGGAAAATCAAACTTTTTCAACATATTGAAAATCCCATAAGCCGCTTGCATGACTCTTAGTGAGTGTTTGGGAAGATCCCAAACCTAGGTTTGCGCAACCCAAGTCAAAACTCATCTCACATACTTACCTCATAAATCGTAAAAGTTATTCTCAAAAGCTAATCCAAACACACACTTATTCCCAACACGCCACTGACGAGTGACCTGTGACCGGTTTTGGTTCTTTTATAATTTTTTATCTTTTTATCTTTTTTTAGAATATCATCATCACTCTTAGATTAAAAAAAATAGATGGTTTATATTTCATATTTCATAAAAATATTATTTTAACATAAAAAGATAAATTTAAACTATTAAAATATGATAAACATAATTCTACAAACAAAGTTTAAAAAAGTTAAATTATAAAATATTATAATAATAATTTAAAAAAATTAAATTCAAATTATTCATTTTTCGATGTGAGAATAAAAATTAGATTCTAAAAAGGAAATGAAAGAAAATATTATAAAAGTATCCACCCCTGAAATTGACTGGCCCCACCCACAAAGTATCTACGTACATTATCTTCATGTCCCAACGCAGGCTTTAACGGTTAGGTTGGCGGCAAAGCAGTCAATGGCGATGTTGCCAATTTTTTTTATCATCATTTCAATTCCCCTCAGGCCTTCTAGATTTTTCTTTTTAAATTTGGTAGTTTCTTCCCATAATTATTTTTTTCGATTACAATTCCTATAATTATTTTATATAAAAATTGAAAACCTCATTCCTTTATTCCGATAAAATTGAAACGATTACACAAAAGGTCGTGAAACACTAGTTTTAAAAAAGGAGGCAGATGAGGAAGTGCAGTTGAGGGCGGCAGGAAACAAGAGACCGACAGGAAAGAAGCACAAAGAAACAGAACTAGACCAGACAACCAAAAAAGAAGAAGAAGCACAAAGAAGCAACAAGAGTTTCTTAATCTAGGAACCTATCAGCCCGGGCAAGCAGACAATTTAGCAACCAAATTGGATCCAGTGGAAATGGCTTATTTCTCACAACTTAACACATCAAGGTTTAAATCCTGTATAGAGATATATCCACATTTAGTATAGAATAAGATTATACTCCCTCTGATCCTAATTATAAGATAAAGTTGATTTTTTTTAAAAAATCAAGGAAGTTAATTAAATTATTTTAGAGTATATATATTTATATATTTTTCTTCAAATTAATTAGTTTGACTAATAAATTAATATAAAATCTTAAAATACATAAAACATGATATGATTAAATAATTTATCTAATTTCATTAATTTTTTTAAAAGAAAAGTTAACTTTATTTTATAATCAAAATCAGAGATAATATATAATAAGAGTACATAGTTATGCTGATTAAAAAAAAGTCTGACAATATCAGGTAAAATCGCTGCAACCGTAATGCCAGTTTTGGGAAATCACCATTTGACTGCATTTCACCAAAAGCTCACAATGATTCGCATTCAAATCAACAGATGTGTTCACAGTAGGTAGCCATCTGCAGGAACAAGTGCAAGGCACTAAAGCCCAGGCATGAGCAAAAATCAAGAATAAACCAATCAAGTTGATGTCAATCAAGAAATTGGTTTGGGTCTCTCGGACTTCGAGGTTGATGTCAATCAAGAAATTGGTGGGGTCGGTGAAAGAAACTTTCATTTTTTCTAAAAATAAACCGAAATACTAGGTATGAGCAAAAATCCAGTGGTCCGATCCAGTCTGATCTGATCCAAACTGATCTGGTCTGATCCGGTTCAGTCTAAATAAACAATATAATAAAATTGGACTAGACTGGATTAGACTGACTGGTCAGGTTGGACTGAGTTCTAAACCAGGGAACCAAACCACCTAGACTGGTCCGATCCGGTCCAGGTCCATTTCGTAAAAAATATTTTTTATAATTTAGATATTATTTTTTATTTAATGTTGTTAGAGTTTTTTTAAGGATTTATAATCAAATTTTATTTTTTATGATGATTTTTATATGATTATAGTTATTTTTATTATCTTAATTATATTTATCATGTTTAGATCTTTTTTCTCAACATATTTTTTTTGTTTTTGTTGAATGTTGTTGGATATTCTTATAGATTTATGATGTTTTAATTTTTGGTAACATATTTTATATTGTTATAGGTATTTTTATGGTCCTAATTGTGTTTAATAAGTTCAAATTTTGCCTTCCAAAAAGGAAAAAAATAAATATAAAAAAAATATTAAATTTATATCTTGGACTATCCGAATTAGTTCAGACAGTTCACCAGATCCGGTCTGGTCCAACTCGACCTTGGGTTGATACTGGATTAAATTAGACCACGGACTGCTTTATACAAACCCAAAATCTTCTCAAGACCGAACCTCAGATGGATATCAAACCCGATCCAATCCAGTCCATATTGATCCCTACGAAATACCTATTATTTGGCATCCAGAATTGCCCCAGAGGATGTCGCGAAAAGAGAAGAGTGAGTGTGGGGGACGTGTCAAGTGGGACCCGCAGAGGATGTGTGGCTGCACATCCACGACGGGAAATGTATGCTCAGAAACGACTTAAAGAAAACACAGATCAAAAGGCGATTAAATCGATCACGGTCATACGTCTGATTTCATCAATAAATCAAATGTTGTTTATAATCATAATATATTAAAATATCTTACACAATTACCCTAGAGGATGTCACGAAAAGAGAAGAGTGAGTGTGAGGGAAGTGTCAAGTGGGACCCGCAGAGGATGTGTGGCTGCACATCCATGATGGGAACTTCATGCGAACTTTCGCCGACCCTCTTGCTCTGTACACCATGGGCGTGGGGATAAGGTTTTGGTTTGGCGTGTAAAGATTAAGGTTCATAATTAGAGATAATCTATTAATTATTTTTTAACAATGATTTTGAACTTAAAATCCAATTGAACAGGTAGCTTAGTCGTGGACATTTTTTCGCCAATCCAATTGAACAGGTAGCTTAGTCGGGGACATTTATTCGCCAGTTGCCAGCGAATTGGTTTTGGCTTTATGAGTATGTGATCTAATTCGTAATTATGATGGCTGGCGCTGGAAAGTTTATCAAAGTCAGATCCTTTAGAAATTAATAAAGTTTCAGTTGGGGTTTGCTGTTAATCCGACCAAGGGCTGAATCAGTAAAAAAGGGGCTGTCTCATATATTTTATCTATCACTCTCATCCTATTTATAAGTTTAAACTAATTAACTCTCTTATATTAAAGAGAGTTAGTTAACTCATTAATTATGAGTTAAATTTTCAATTTTATCATTATCTATGATGGGTTCTAAAAGTTAACATTAATAATTTTTTTTATTGCAATTAACAAGGGTAAAAATATAAAACATGTGCTTATTGTTTTAAAATTAGACTTACAATAGATATCAAAATTTTTGATTAAAAGAGACTTATTAATAAATTATATAAAGGAGAGTTAGTTAACTCATTAATTATGAGTTAAATTTTCAATTTTATCATTATCTATAATTGGTTCTAAAAGTTAACATAAATAATTTTTTTTTATTTTAATTATCAAGGGCAAAAAATAAAATATGTGTTTATTGTTTTAAAATTAGATTTATAATAAATATCAAAATTTTTGATTAAAAAAAACTTATAAATAGATAGAAAGTACCATTCAAACCTTGCCGCTATTCTTGATTATCTGAGCCAATCTCACTAGTCAAACATACCTGCGTTGATCTTGTTGTTGCATCATCAATTCCTTCCCTCTCATATGTCATATCATTTTTATCTTATTTATAAATTATTTTTAATTAATTTTTATGTACTAAGAAGAGTTAGTTAACTCATTAATTATGAGTTAAATTTTCAATCTCGCCCTTATCTATGATTGGTTCCAACAGTTAGTATGAATAAATTCTTTTTATTTATTTCAATTAATAGGAGTAAAAAAAGTATAAAATATATTTACTACTTTTAAATTGGATGTATCAATTTTTTTTTAATAAAAAACAACTTATAAATATGATCTGAATAATACTCTAGTTGTGAGCTGTGACATTGGCACAGGCACTGACAGATTAGGGAGCATCAAAATTAATGACAATATATCATCATATGCTTTAACCAACAGGTCAGTTCTAATGATACGTATCATCTCCGCTAAAAACAACTCCCACAGTGGCTTTTTATAAGATATTGTTATTTGAATGTGTGTTTTTTTTTAATAAGACATCATTTTGATATGTCTCAATATTTAATGTATTTTTTTTATTTTTATCTTTAATTAATTATATATTTTTCTTCTCATTTTTTTTTATTTATCGTCTCTCACACCTACCTTACTTCTTCATGAACAATGGTGCTTTTAAAAAAGAGTTGCATTTTTTTACATATTTACTGCTTTTAAATAATTTTAACTAACTTTTTTTATTTATGTCAGGCTATTATTATATTATAAAAAGGGTCGGAGGGAGCCCCATGCTTATATGCAGCTTAACCAACCGGCTAAGACCAGTTCACAAGGCCACGAATTTGTTATTAGCGCGCAGTAAATTTTTAATATACCATGCATGTCACTTCTTCTCACACTTCAACCAGTAAATTTTTAATTGGGTTGGAATATATATGGAATAATATCCACGTGCATTGCAAGCAATCCTAGACACAAAATGCAATGAAGGAGGCACGCCAACCTTCATATATGATGTGGGATGCAAAATCAGAAAATTAAAGGAGATTATTCTATGCACTGTACTTCCCACCTTCATTAATTTGTAATCTATCAACACTTCAATTCGAGTATAATCCTGTCCAAAAAAAAAAAATCTAGTATAATCTTTACGTATTTATTATTGAACGCATAATAATGTAAATTTAAAAGCAAATTATTTGCCACATTTTAAAGGAATTGTAGGTTTTATATATGGGAAAATCCCATATAAAGCTACTCAAAATAGGGAAATTCTAAATTAGGTTAGTAAATTCAATAAATCCTTAATTAAGTTATTAATCTAATTTAAGATTTTAAAATATGGGTAAAATAACTTTAAAGCCCTTCCCCTTCTTCTCTCCCCTCTTAAAAAATTTTATTACTATATGATTTTATTGCTCTATATATATCAACATTAATATATAATCAAACAAAATATAATTTTTCTAAATCAAAAGAATTTGTTATGCTCTAAAAGGATCATAAAAAATAATTCAAGTAAAAAAAAAAAAAGGAACCATGATACATACCAACTAAAAATCATTTAATTAATATTAAAAATCAATTAAAAAATTGATTTTTTTCAATAAAAAATCATTCAATTGATATTAAAAATAAAACAAATTGAGTTTTCTTAAAAAAATAATGTAGTTATTTTTATCAAGTGAGACAAAAGAATAATACTTGCTAACTTCAGTTTGTAAAAATCAATTGAAATAAAAACTACTTTTACTAACAATAATTTAAACAAACTCTAAATAATTTTCCCTAATGCATAAATGTGAATTTCTTAAAAATAATTTAATTAAGATTTCACTTTTTTAATATGAATTATTCATTTCTATTAGAAAGGTGAGAAACTTTGATATACTTCTAAAGATATTTTAGACAAAAAATATTAAATGGACTTAAAATTTCATAAAATACTTATTGAAATATAGAACTTTATAAGAAAAAATTTATATATGAAATAAATATAGTAAAATTTATAATTAATATATTTATTTAAAAAATAATTTTTTATTGTGACATATATTCCTTTTTTTTTTTGAAAAATTTGTTCGTGTTAATAAAATGAACTCCTTGCTTAAAAATATTGTAAGCTTTTGTTCTTGCGATGATAATTAATATGTTTAAACTATAGATGAATCATATTTTTTTATTAAATATTAATGTTGATATATATATATATGTATATATAAACATAAGTCACAAAATAATAAAACTCTTTAAAAAGGAGGGGATATTAAAGTCATTTCACCTACATTTTAAAATCCTAAATTAGATTGATGACTTATTTAGAGATTTGTTAAATTTACCAACTTAATTTAAAATTATCCTATTTTAAATAACTTTATATGGGATTTTTCCTTTATATATTATAGAGAGAGAGAGAGAGTTAGATCTCCTTCCTGCAGAGTGTTATCTCATTCCACCCCAAACTTTCTTGCTTTTGGTGATAATTGTACCGAGCACCAATTACCAAAAGCTAGTGTCAACTACTCTTCTAAATTAATTTTAATAGAATAGTTTTTATGAGTATATGAAAGAAGTTTTATTTTGATTTACTAAAAAATATTTTTAAAATTATAATTTGAGGTTTACTTAAATACACACATACTGCCTCACCTCCACTGCGTCGACTGTCACCATCGCCCTCATTTTCTTCTCAAGGAAAAATGCAACTATGACTCACTTTGTTTTTCGAGGACCCGAGTAAAGGGGCAACTGAATACGACATAATTTTGATTTTTTTCAATTTTTTTAAGGGCTATACCATACAAAAAATGCAACTAGGACTCACTTTTGTTTATATATAGCTGGCACGTAGCGCAGAGAGGGCACAGCGCAAACTCGTAACATACATCACCTTTCATACTCCACAACACCTTCATCGTCGTGATCAATGGCCAGCCCAAATGATTCTAATTCTGGATCTAGCATCACTTATCCTCCTGCAGCTGCAAGTTCTTCAACAATTACCATTCAAGCGGGGCTCTGCCCTACTACAAAGTCGTTACCAAACAGGCCATCTGCTTCATCGTCGTCTTCCACCTCCGCCAGCTCCAGCTCTGGACAGCCGATGCCAACTATTCAAGACATAATATTTGGCCCAAAATGATTCAGAAATCAGTAGTGCCCCCCCACGGATTCCTATGTTTCCATCATGTTTTCTGGTGACTCCATCGAATTGGACTTTTTCAATATAGAGGAGATTCTCTGTATTGATCATATGTTCAAATTATCTATCCTTTACACCTATGAGTATATGTTAGTTTTTGTGAATATAGAGAAGGGGAGGTTTTTTCCTTCTTTCTTTCTTTCGTGGTTGCTGGAAAATTACCAGTGCAATATGAATAAGAATCCATGGTTTTGATTAATCTTTTCTCTGTACCTTCATTTTAAATACAAAAGGCAAGCCTAAGCCTGAATCAGTAAGACAAGAACCTAACTAGGCAGAGGAGGCAACTCCTCAGAATGACGTTTGTGAAGAGTAACCTGGATAATGAGCTCACTAGATAATATCTCAAAGAAGCCAATACATATCACATAATTAGCTTTTTGTTCCATCGGCCAGAGACATAATTAGCCTTATCAGGTTAAGGCTCAAATTAGAGAGGTGGTCTTTAAGCTAAGTACTATGGTTTTGTTCGATGAATCGTAGAGTTCTTTGAGGACAGCGTTTAGTTCTTCTCTTCTGATGTATTGGTAGGATTCTAGGGGTTTTGCGCTGAACAGTTCGGTGAGGCACATTTTGCGAGCTTGTCGCCAGTATGGGCCGTACTGGGGCCACGTGATGTCGGAGTAGTTGTAGGTGGTGTGCTTGCTGGCGGAGAACTTGGGGCGGCCGGCCAAGACGGCGTCGTGGGTTTTGACTTTTGAGGGACTCTCTAGCGAGTTCGACGGAGGATCCGACGACGACCAGGTTGGATTCGAACCAGAGGTGCATGATGGGGCCGTATTTTTGTGAAAGGGCGTGGATGGATTGGCGGGGGTGATGGCCTGTGAGGATGAGGTTGTCGATGATGGGCCAGGCCCGTGGGCATAAGGGCTGCTTTATCGTGGGCAACGGAGGTGCATGATTCGAACCAGAGGAGCCGACGACGACCAGGTTGGATTCGAACCAGAGGTGCATGATGGGGCCGTATTTTTGTGAGAGGGCGTGGATGGATCGGCGGGGGTGATGGCCTGTGAGCATGAGGTTGCCGATGATGGGCCAGGCCCGTGGGCCTAAGTGCTGCTTGTATCGTGGGCAACGGAGGTGGCGGCCGAAGAGCAGGAGAACGGCGATGGTTGCCAGCGGTAGGAAGAAGAGAAGGAGGAAGAACAAGAAGGAAAATGGGGTCTAATCCGTGGAGAGGAGAGCGTGTGCGAATCGGCAGGCAAGAGGAGGAGGATGGGGTCGAACCCGTCGGCGAGGAGGGCGTGCACGTATCGGTCGGAAGAATAATAAGAACAACAACAATGGGGTCGGCAAGGAGAGCTTGAACAAATCGGTAGGCAGAAGAAGAAGATCGTGGGTTCGAATCCGTCGTCACGGAGAGCGTGAACGAATCGGGTGGAGACTAATAAGAAGAAGAATGGGGTCGAATCCGTTGGCGAGGAAGGCTTGAACGAATCGGTAGGCAGAAGCCGAATATCATGGCGGTTCGAATCCGTCTGTGGGGAGAGCGTGAACGAATTGGTTGGCAGAAGAAGAAGAAGAATGGGCCGGGTTGAGTCCGTCGGCGAGGAAAGCGTGAACGAACGGGTCGAAGAAGAATGGGGTCGCGAATCCATCCGCGAGGAGAGCATGAACGAATTGGCCGGCGACGATGGGAAGCTTACTCCGGGAAGCAACGGGGGATTAATGATTTCCACTTAATTATCTTTAATATAATACCTAATTAATTTTTTTTACCTTAATCATAATATAATCATATATTAGATTATATATTAGTTTATTAGTCAAATATAGTTTGAAAAAAATTATAAACATAAAAACTTTAATGTAATTTAATTAATTTTTTTAGTATTTATTTAAAACAAATCAACTGTTTATTATATTAAGGATCAGAATTAATATTAATTAATTCGAGTTATGTCAATTATTGATAAATTACGCATGCTTTGAAAAAACAAAAGGTGATTTTACTGAAATTATGCGCTTCATGCAATATATATATATTAATTTTCTTGGCCAACGATATATATATATATATATATATATTAATACTATATAGAATGATTGTCAGATTTTTTTTAACAGAATCATGCATTTGCATGTCAGAGTATCTATGGTGAACAGAAACAATGAGTCTTGCGAATATACTAGGCTGTATTATATATCACATTAATTAAATCAATGTAATGCAAATGATAATGGTTGCGCTAAATTCAGACTCCACCCTCCACGTGTCATACATGTGAGCTATAATTAAAATGATTTAATATCAGATATTAATCTTGGTAAATCAACTTGGTGGAAATTATACATTTGTGACAATTGAACATTTGAACTTGAACTCAAGTAGCGGTGTGGACCCCGCACACAAGCACACCCATGTTTGCGTATTTTGATGGAAGGAGGATTAATGTTTAATTTATGGACATTACGAGGGAACCAGCTTCCTGCTCTTTTTTTTTTAAAAAATTATTTCATTTGGACGGCCCATACTTAATTATTTATTTATTTTTTTAAAAAAGTTATTTTAATAGATAAAAAATCTAAAATACAAATAATCTTATAATTAACATTTATTTAAAAATTACCAATTTAAAAAATTAATCCAGAACATTCAAATCTTATTTAAATTTTAGATTATCCAAATGAGCCAAGCTCTCCTATATATTTATCCAAAAGATAAGCAGGAAGCTAGTCCCCATTATGAGAGGCTCAAGCATGGTAAGAGCGCGCGCATGCAGAGTAGGGGTGGGTTTCCTTGGACCCGAAGGCATATGGTCTAATGGCATGCTGGTAATTTTTCAGCATTTGAAGCGGCAATATCAAATAATTATTTATTATATAATAATAGTTAATCTGTTCAAACTTATGTATGGCCCTTGTCTTATTAATGTTCGTCCTCCATGGGCAGCAACTGTTGCCTCCCATAGGTGCTCAAGATTTTAAACATCGAGGAGTAATAACTTTGTTGAAGAGAAAAGAACGATCCCAGACAATTCTAAGATGTTTTTGTCTGTATTGAATTATATTAAATACTCTATCGTAGCTAGATTCATTTTTTACGAATTATACAGAGTATTTTATGTATGAAAGATGAATAATATATTTGGTTTTTTTTTACCATGTATATTTTGTCACATATGTACTGGTTATTAAGTTTAATTTATACACACACATATGACTACGCATGTTTTGAGATAGAATGAGGGTAAGTTTGGTCCATAAAATAATTAAAAGAACAATGTTGCGTTGGACTAATAGATTATTTAATCATGTTTAGTTAAGACAAGAGTATGTATTGATTGTGAGAGGAGTTTTGTTGGCGTTCCCAGGTCAGTGCTTCTACTGATACTTGTGACTACAGGTCATGACAAGATGACAGTACTTCCCGCCATCACCTCACACTTTTGATTATGACTTTTGAAAAGCTACAAGTCTTTTTTTATTTGTTTAATTTCCAAAATATCAATTATAAATGTTTTTCCACGCGCCACCTCCACAGAACTAATTATTCATCAAAATTCATTGATATTGTCTATTTGCAGCAAATTTTCAAACATCTGCAGTATTCTCATTTGGATGATAATACGTGAACGATCCGGTGAATTAGCTATTATAATAGACACCAAATTCACTAAGACAAAGGTAGATGTAGAAGTAAAACCATCAATAAGTAAATAGTATCCGAAATATATAGTGATAGTGATATATATATATATAGTAATTGTTTATTTTTGGGGACAGCATTCAGATGGAGATGGTATCTGCATCTCAGGTTCAAATTCTCAAAATTGTCGTTGAAGTAAACCCATATCACTGGCTAGAAAAAAGGAATAGATCATAACCACTTCTGCCACGTTTTCCTGTTAAAACAAAAGGGATCCAATTGACCCTTCACTTTTACTGTTGTGACAAAGAAAGAAAGTTGTTGAACGTAACCCTCAAATAAAAAAAATAAAAAAAAATCTGATAGTATCTCACACTTTCCATCTTCTTCCTTGGATTATTATATTACTGCCTCTGACTGCGCCACGTCTCGTTGAAAAATCAAATCATACAAATCCAAATTCCAATCCCATATTTTATGTACGGTACAATATTACTCTCTCAAAACTGGGGACGAAGTCTGCTTTTTCAATCAAGTGCCTACCATTTTCAAGTATATTTGTATGCATTCCCACCTGTGATTTTATTTCTTATGGGTATAGATTGAGCTGATCGTGACTCTTGTGTTTGGATTAGGCTTTTTTAATAGTTTTTATGATTTATAAAGTAAGTGTATGAGAGAAATTCTGTCTCGAATTACGTAAACCATGATTTGAAAGTTTATCAAACACATACTTAATCTCATAAAAGGTCAATAAAGAGAGTGTTTAGAGAGCCCATTTTTGTCTGAGGTATGATATGCTGAGAGACATGTGATTGTCTCTAAAAGCCAGCACCAATCAATCTTATTCCAATAAGTGAGGTTAGTTATATGGATCAAACGACGATATTGTACTTTTTCAACAAATAAATCTTTAGATAAATTGTTAACTAAAAAGTTCCGCCCGATAAATAATGGTTTAAGAATTAAGAACAATTTTTAATTATGCCACTACTACGAAAAAAATAAAGTTGTGGCGCTTAATAATATATTTCTTTTTAAAAAAAAAACACTTCTTGCAACGCTTCTTTAAAAAAGTGCCACAAGAAGTCGATAATTATTTTTTAAAAAAATAATACCTAAAATGGAGCTTCATTAAAGAAGTGCTACAAGAAGTCACTTCCTGTGGCATTTAGTTAAGGAAGCACCACCTTAGGTGTTATTTTTTTAAAATAAAATTATTTTTAAATTTTTCTTTTATAACCCTTTAATTATTTTTTTTATTAAAAGAACATTATAATTGTAGTTGATAACACACTTTTAACATATTTTCATATCCACAACAAAATGAAAAAAAACAAACCACAATCAAATAACTCCAAAATAATATAAATTAACAAATAATTAATTAACAAAATCACTACTGAGTAAAATACAAGTGTTAAAATAAATAATTATTTTACTTATGCAAATCATGAATGTTAATAATTACTACAATAACTAAAAATTATAACTACTAAATAAATACAACTTATATATAATAACCTTTAATTTTATCTCATTTATTTTTTTAGCACATATAAAAATGAGAGTAATTTTTTCAGGAATAACATGAGAAAAAAAATTTCAGAAGCATTTTTCATCAAATGCAAATCATCAATGTTAATAATCACTACAACAACTAAAAATTATAACTACTAAATAAATACAACTTATATATAATAACATTTAATTTTATCTTATTTATTTTTTAGCAAATAAAAATGAGAATAATTTTTTCAAGAATAAAATGAGAAAAGAAATTTTAGAAGCATTCTTCATCAAAGAAAATTAGAACAATTAAGAGCAGGAAACTTGAAAGTAAATATGAACGTTTTTTACCAACGCGGCAATTGATAAAACAATACGAACACCATTCCCTCCACCATAAAAAACCAAAGATTTTTTCTCCTGTAGAAACATATACAACATAACAGTAAGAAACTATTATTCAAGATAAACTAGTAAGCTATATATGTGATATAATGCAGCTAAAATAACAATTAGATCAAATAAACTTACTACTTTCATGGCTAGTGCTAGTTGGACGACGCATATCTAAAATTCGAAGCTTAATATAAAAATAATGGAAGAAGAAATAAGTGAAAAGAGAGAGAGTGTGCGTGTGTAAAGGAATGAAGTGTCACCATTTTCATAAGATTTAGGGAAGGGAAAGCGATTGAAGATCTACTATTTATAGATGTAAAAATCTGGCAGACAACAAATTTTTCAAAAGAAAATCCTCACAAAGGTGATGAGTGATAAAGGAATAAGGAGGAAGTAGTGATCGAAGTGGAGATGGCGATAAATGACAAAAAGAAGAGAAGGAGAAAATGTGGGAAATAAGAGGATAAGGAGTGATGACACGTGTTAGATGGGAAGTGGAGACTAATAAGATAAATGTGATAAAACCAAATTGTAGAAGAGAGAATAATGTGAAAAAAAAATTTAAAAATTACTTTGTGTGGCGCTTCCTAAACTAAGTGCCACACAAAATACGTAATAGCTGTGACACTTCTTTAAGCAAGTGCCACAATTGCAACTTTATTTTTTTAAAAAAAAAAACACCGTAGGTGACACTTCTTCAAGGAAGTGCCACCTAATGTTATCAAACAGCTGCGGCGTTTCATTAAAGTGCTGTTTTTTTAAAAAAAATAAAAATTTTAAAAATCTAAAAAAAAAACTGCAAAAAAGTGTCGCAAAAAGTTCATCACCAATCTCTATTTTTATATTAGTGTGCTAAAAACGAACCGTGGAAATACACTTTAAGGGGAGGCCAAGAAACTTTTTCCTCAAGTGGCAAGCCATACTCCTCTTAAACGTGAGGTTGTGAATCTAACCCAAAGTGAAAACACATTGGGCGTGTGAGTCTCCATTCCCTATGGGAGGACAGGACTAATGGTTTTGTTTTTTAGAAAAAAAAAAACTTTAGGGAGAGATTCCAGGCTCCAAAAAAAACAATGTTTGAAGTAAAAATTAAGTAATAATATTTTAATAATCCCCCGTCTTCTTCCCACCAATAAACATTTTGTTTGCTTGGGATAACTTAATTTTAGTTTATAAATATTTTTTAATTATAATTTACGGAATACGAGGTAATCATGTAAGAGGAGTTTTATCTTAATTTACGTAAAAAGTACTTATAAGTAAAAAATAAGCACTTAGTGTTCATTTGAGATAACTTATTTTTGGATAATAAGTGCTTATAAATCGTGATTTACGGTATACGAGATAAGTATATGAGAGGAGTTTTATCTCGACTTATGTAATAAGGGTTTATTCTTAAAAAATAAGATAATCCAAGAATGGTTTTAAGTATTTTCCATTAATGGCGTTTCCACGCCAATGTTTTTTCTATTTTGTTAATTTTGTTACTCTTCTCTTTTGGCACTCCTTCGGCCTCTACTCCTCTCTTCCCGGCACTAGCTCCTTCCATTTTTTTTTTTAAATTTCAATCAACCCCAAGTGGATAGAGATGACCAGGATTGAAGCAAAACAGAAGTTACAGGAAATAGCTGGATTGTATTTTCTCACACACGCGTAAAGATACCCAGCCATGAAAACGCATAAATGGCTCAGAAGAAAGTATAGCATATGTACTTGACATCATAAAGAGACGAGATTTCTGGCAAGCACGAAGGAGGTAGAGACAAAGCAAGAGATGGGAGAAGTTAAAAAGAATACAAATCTCAGTGAATATAAACAAAAGGGGAGAGAAAGAGCAAAGTAAAACAATTTGAACAGCAAATTCACTTTCAACTCCTATTTACAAATTCAAGAGGTTGTCATGAAGGAAGAAGAAAACACGAAAGGGAACATTGCGAAAGAAATAAGAAGGTGGAAGTGGGTGTGGAGTAATAAGTGGCAAGAGAGAATGATGGAGAAGAAGGGATTAAACAACAATGGTGCAAAATTAAAAAATTTCAAGAAAAATCATATTAGCTATACAGTAGTTGATATAATATTTAGTTGATCTTTAATTTTTAAGAGATTAAAGAAGCTAAATAAGTAATTAATAATAACATATGACTTTTAAAGAAATAGAGGGAAATTGACGGTAAAGGAAATTGATAAGCCCTTATCCCTAAAATATGTCGGGATTGGTTGCGGCCCTGCCCTCTGTTCTTACCGTTCTCTTTTCATCCTCTTCCTCCTACTACTTATCCCAGCTTTTAGATTAAAATCTGAATGGTTTAGAATTAATATTTATAAAAAAATTTAAAAATATCAAATTATTAAAAAATAATTAAATAAATTCAAAAATGCTAAATTTTAGTTATGATAATTTAAACATGTAGTAAAAAATATTTTTATGAAGTATTAAATTTGAACCGTTCAGATTTCAATTTAAAGGCTGAGATGAATAGTAGAGAGGAAAAAGATAGAAAGAGTAGAGGACCATAGCTAATTCTAAATATATCATATATAATTTGATTATATATTAGTTTATAAATATAATAAATTAGTTTGATATAAAAAAAATGAATATTAACACTTTAAAATAATTTAGTTTCCTTAAAAGAATATTAAAAACCGGAGGTAGTAAAGGAATAACCCAGGGATTAGAAGCGGAAAGAAAATGGAATGACCATTGGAAAGGAGGGTGTATAGTTGGAAGAAGACGAGGCTATAGTTCCGACTATTAGATTATTATTCCTTAATTGCTTAGTTGAAATACACAAAAAATTCTTTTTATATTTTTAAAATTTAAACATAATTTATTTATGTATAAAGTCAGCATTTTCCATTAAATAAAACTAAAAATGATAGGATTAATAAACTAAATATAAACTTTATAAACTTAAAAGAATATATTAATATAAAGTACTATATAATTTAAATATATACTTTAACCAAATTTAAATTTGCAAACAGGGTTGCTGGCCGGAACTATAATTTATTTAAAAGCCAAAACTTAGATCACGACAATACAAAAAGCAAACTCTAAAAAACTCGGCCAGATTGTTACAACTTACAAACTCAATTACTTTAGGCATGTTTGTTTTGATCAGATTGTTTATAAACTGCTTTTCAAATAAATCGAGATACAACTTCTCTCACATAATAATCTCGTATACCGTAAATCATGATTGAAAATCTACTTTTAAACATTCCAATCATTAATACAAACAAGCATTTTATCTTTACTGAAGGAAATAGAACATGGACCATGAAAATATTGTAAGTCAGCAACGGATACAGCAGTGGGAATATTTGTATCCTGAGACTCAGCTGGTTTCGGTGGGGCCTCTGTAGGTGTGGTCCCTGTTGGCGTTGGTGCTGGACTGCTCGTAGACGCTGATTGAACAGTTTCACCGCTAGCAGTTTGATCAGCATCACTTGCTGACGCAAAGGCAGGACCTTCTTTTTTATCTACATCGGTTTCCTCTGATTCCGGCTGGGATGGAGCAGCAGCCAATGAATCTGGTTGGGAGTCTGGGGCGGACTGTGATGTAGCTGAATCAGTAACTGGTGCAGGCGGGGATTCAGAAGGCTGCGGAGGCGGGGCACTTGGTGGTTCTGCCGCGGTGGCTGTCGGAGGAGCTTCCAATGCCACTGGCTTGCCAGGTGGCTGCTGTGAATTCTGAGCAGCAGAAGCTGGTTTCTTTGGAACGGGATCGGTGCAGAAAGAGCCATCATCCCTGGAAGTACGATTTCAATTGGGGGTTTCTTCCCAGCATCTGCCTCTCTTGGGGATCGGTGCATTCTTTGCCTCTCTTGGGGTCCTCAAGAGAGGCAAAGAATGCAGCTGCAGTATCCGTCTCCTGAGACGAAGCAGGCTCCATCTCTCTCTGTAGCATTTCGTTCCAGGCCTGAACCAAGTTCTTCAACGTTGGGGGTCCATGTGCCTGATAACAATGCAATTGGGTAATATAAAAAAAAAGCATTAAAATGAGGAGATCAATTTGGTGCGTCTGGAACAGCTCTTTCATGAGCATGAAGCACAGCCTCTGCCAGCATCCCAGTATCCTGCCATGCCTTTGCCATTAGAGCGTTGTCTCCCAAAACTGCGGCAGTAAAAGCAGCTTCCCGTCCCAAGCCAAGAGTTGTCAAATTATTTACCAAGCCCTGCAATGCATGGCAGTAAGGTTTTTTAACAACAGAGATGAACCTAATGAATAACATGCAGCTTTGATTGCTATTTTCATCATCCACCAAACAGAACGTGGGTCAGAAAAGAATAGGGGCAGACTGCCTACACTTAGTCGTGTTAACTCCCCATGATTTGCTAGGCTTAAGGCTAGCCCCCTCAACTCGTGACCTTGTAAAGCACCTTTGACTGAAACTGCTGCGGCTAACCTCTCCAGAGCTTCACGAGCAATTTCACTCTGTGCAGTAGCATCTGCAGCATCGATAAGATCCAAGAACTCATTCGCAAACTTCACTATGCCCTGAACAGCCTCAACTACATCTTCGTTTTTGTCTGTCAAATTAAGTATGTCTGTGTAACCAAGCCCCGTGTTATCCTGTCCTACGCCCCTGCTATTATTCATGGTAAGAAGGCCCTGGAGAGCTCTCTTCAAATCATTACTCTTCATTGCCAGATCAAACT
Organism: Inga oerstediana; assembly: GCA_963210345.1. Taxonomy (NCBI): domain Eukaryota; kingdom Viridiplantae; phylum Streptophyta; class Magnoliopsida; order Fabales; family Fabaceae; genus Inga; species Inga oerstediana. Next base: position 2,693,914 of record OY723401.1, read on the forward strand.
CCAACCTGCAGAACATATATAAAAGCAATATATTTAACCATGGGTTCATATAATAATTTCAATGCTCATTCAACTGAAAGTAAAATTTTGATATTTTAACACAACAATTACACTTGGCAAATGCGTGATGCAGAAAAATAAGGTCTGAAAATTATGAGAATGCATCATACCTTTTAGATATTCCAGGCAAATGACGTGCTTCAGCAGCATAACCCATTCCCGGCAAAAATTGAGCTAAATCGTCATGGTGTTCTCTACCAAGCCTACTCGCCCTGTTTGAATGCATGATATTAGATACTGCAGAATCCATAGGGAGTGAAAGACGAGAAAAAATATCAATACCATTTTATGGCACTAACAGCATCCCCGTAGGCAGCAAGACATCGGCAACGAATACCTGGATGACTCACGGACAAAGCATGTGCACACATGTACCTACCACAGTTCAGGCATAAGAAACATGTGGTGTACTAATTCAAAACAGATGCAGAAAATAGAGTGTATTTATGCGCATCCAAGTTATGCGCACATGCATTGAAACGAGGAAAATAGCACCCAACGTAAATTCAGTTATTTGGATGCGAATCTCAGCAGCATTAGCTGCAAATACGGACAGCCTTTGATAGATTATGCAAATTGTTGGAACTAGGTCATCCAATTACCTATCGTTTACCCAAAGAACTCCATCTCTGACGCCCACCACAACCAGAGGCCCAACAGGACGTTTCTGCTCCAGTGGGAACCGAGTGACAGCAACAGACACTCCCCCACCACCAACAGCTATTTCACTGGCCTTTCTTTCTTCAGCCATCCCAGAGTCATCACTATCGACTCGAGATTGTTTTGGCAACGATATGAAAGGCGGCACTGAAAGAGCAAGCTGAAATGAAGCCAATCGCGCCACCTGATGAGGCATGAGGCAAAAAGGTATAAACTATCGATAAGATGATAAGGCCGAAAAAGGGTACCAAGATATTGGACTTTTTAAATTAAAACCACCCCTTAAAATAAGAAATTTTTTCCAAAGGGAGGGCGAAAAACTCTTAAACAGGCTGGCAAAGCCATTCAAGTAAAATGCAGTTTATCTGGGCAAAATATGTGTGGGGTATTAGGATAAAGGACCTAGAGAAAATAATAATTATCAAGGAGGATCATAAAAATCATAATTATTTAAAAAGATTAAATATCTAAATATAAATTTTTTTTTTTTGGACTGAAATATCTAAATATAAAATTAAAAATGCTATTTTGCCCTCCATGTGCTACTTCTTCGTCTTCTCTTTCATTCATATGATAAGCAATAGCTTCAAACTAACTGGCCTAAAGGCTCTAAATAATTCTAATTGCAAACCACAATCATGTGACTTTCGAAATCCCTTAAGAAAGCGAGAGAGATCACTAACAAAAACATATGCCTGAACATTCCTTGAATCTTTCTTACTCCATGCCATATGAATCTTTCTTATTTCATATGGATCTTCCTGCAGCACTCCAGTGCATTGGGCTAAGCACAATTCTTTGAATAAACATTGAATTAAAATGATTCTCTTTTGGACATAAAAACCTAAACGGAACAGGATAGATGGATGGATATATGTTTCTATTCATATCCAAATCCTTGATTTGGTTAGGATTTATGAAATATTGCATTGGATAATTTTGATGAGTCAGAAACTAAAGGGAATGAGTTCTTCTTATTCTTCATTGGATGACAGTTTGGATGAACTTTGCTGTTCTTTTCGTGTCTCACTAGGTTTTAGATAAAAAATATTGTCCATTAACAAATTTAATTGTGATTTTTAGTCTAGTTGCAGTTAGATATGAATCCTTTATGCTAGTCTGGGTTTGTGAGATATTTACTTATCATAAAAATAAAAACAAAGGAGAGGGAGAAGCGTGAAGGGCGATTTAGTAGTTTCAATTATATATTTTGATATTTGGTCCCTTATAATAATTAGGCTTTTTATAGTTTTCCTTAATAAATATTATTTTCTCTAGGTCCTTCATACTAATTTTCCCTATATATATATATATGCAGTTTATCGGGATTGTAACAAGCTGTGAGAAAAAAATGTAGATGATTCATGCAATTAAAAAAAAGTTTTCATTTTCAAGTATGAAAAAGAAGACACCACATCAACCAACTTGCATGTTTGGTATAAATGGAAAAAATAAAAATATTTGGATATAAAAACTGAAAAAACAAATAAATGACACAAATATCGTTCATTAAAAAGAGATATATAGACTTAAACAATAGATAGTAGAGTTATATTTGTCCTTCAAATTAAGGTTTTCTAAAGAAGTCGCATTTTATTTGTTATCTTGATGGAAGTGAACTTTCCAATAAAAGATTTATTCTGTCCTACCAAACACACCAAGAGGGATTTTTTTCCACCTCTTCTTAAAACCCCTTCCATTTCCACAAAACATGCCCTAAATGCAAGCTCCAAAGATCATAGAGCTATTCTAACCTGTAACATTGGTGACCTCAATGACATTCTTTCTATTTCCCTTTTTTATTCAAAGCCTGACCTAGCTTGACCCAATCTTATGACACAAGGCAAGCTGGGCATCAGATTAGGCCAAAATCAATTCTAAATTTGCCTGTGCGCATCCCATGCGTGTGTGTGAGTTGCCATGCCTGTGCCCTATTTTTCTTTGAAGTTTCCATTTTTGTACTGATACATGTACTTGCATCCACACCAATGACACAAAGAAGGTGAAAGAAACCAATTCTTAATTAGTATAATTTTACTTCAAAGTATTTTCCAAAGGTTTTTCCATTAGAGCATAGAAAGCATTGCCACCACAAATGCCATAAAAAATGTAAAGGAGCAAACTAAGAAAAGGTCGTACCGGTTCACTACGTGCCCCAACAGACCTCATTAGTATGTTAGATGTTCCATCATCTAGCAAGATACGCACTTGAACAGATGCCATGGAAGCAGCAGAGGCGGCGGCGACTTGTGCCGCAGCTGCAGCAGCCTTCTTTGCTTTTCCTGATGAACCTCCCTTAGGAACAATAGGAATTCTGGGAGGCAATGATGATTCAGTATGGCAAATCTGTCACGACATGGATCCCAAGCAAGAAGCCTTGCACTGCCGGAATCAACAGTTGACAAGTCACTGACCTTGTACAAAGAAAAGTAGGGAATATCAGGCCAAACAATTGCTAGATACCTGCAGGCAGGTTACTAGATGTCATGAAGCTATTATGGCTGTTAAACACAGAAGGCAGAAATTTTAAGTTTTGAACACACTTTAGTTAAAAAAATAATTCTTAGAAATTATTACAAAAATTAGTTCCTTTAGGGAGACAGAGTTGCCGCTCAAGAAATGAAACAAGAATTAACATCAACAATGCTCAAGCAAATGTCACGCAACTTACTTTCCTGAACTGCTCATAGAAAGAACAGAATATGAATCATGTGGAACGGGTGTATTGATTTGTTTCCTCCCGTGCTTAATGGGTAATGGTTCCACAAAATCACCGCTGGATCTTCCTGTTTCTGAGAAGGAGCTATTATTTCCAAGAGATGGATTTGCTGAATTGTTTAGCTGAAAATTTAGTAGTTTGAGCCTCCTTTCAACTACATATACAGCAGCATGCTCTCGGCTGTGTACTGGTGTTGGGTAGGGTGCCACTGCTGGAAGAGATCTAGGATCAAACTCACATACTATAACACCAATTTTGGTTCCAGTAGCAACAAGATGTGGCTGCAAAGCATGTGCAACCATACAAATATACACTAGACCTGCATAGGAAAGGACACATTTCATATGCCACTGAACATATGCAACAAGTTTCAGCTAACTCTCTGTTTGCTTCCGGGAAACTTAACCTTCACTTACATAGCAAGCTGCGAAAGAAAGTATAGACAGGATGCAATACCGAATAACCCATGAATAAGTTTGGTATCCGCCCAAAAAATGTTCCCTGATATATCCTAACTAGAAATATCGGGATATACAGAAAACAATGTGTTGCTTTGATCTTTGATAATGCCATATTCCATGGCAAATATTTTCTACAGAAGGATTGGATAAAATGTCTCAACAAACTTTGTTAGTCTTAATTTTGAGTGACCCTCACCTCTCATAAAATCATCACAAGTATTTAGATGCATTGAACTATATTCTCACGACTTATGATAGAAAAGCATTATCAAGAAGTTATATGTACGCACAAAGACATGAAAGAAAAGATAGCTGGTAACAAGAAATTCTAAACCACGGTCACATACCCTGAGCTTCTTATTAGATGGAAGAGCTTGAGGAGGAATAACTGAGGTCAATTCACACAACGGTCTTGTGAGAGCAGAATATGTAGGATGCTCAATTGCCCTGACCATAGTCCAAAAAACAATTTCTTCAAATACAAAATTGAAATAGTTGAGCTACAACCAATCAATCCTCACATAGGCTATCTAACAAGTAACAACCTAACTAACTACAGGAGTTATTTTGTGATGACAAAATTAAGTAACAATTAGGAAACTTAAATCCAGCCAACTAACTACAGGAGTTATTTTGTGATGAGACAACTAAGTAACAACTTGGAAACTTAGATCCAGTCATGAGAAAATGACACATACCATATATGAGAGTCCTTTACACAGGTAAGAATATCAAGGATTAGAGCTCGAGGATGGCACCAAGATGCCACACTATGGCAAGCCAATTTTGGAATTGGTTTTATACTTCGCAGTTCCTGAGAATTGGAAAAACATCAGAATGAATACAGATAAATAACACTATGCCAGACCATTGTAATCTCTAACATTTTCACATAATAACAAATTTTCCAATATTAAGACCAATACCACACCTTAAAGGAGACTGTGTCCCATATAACTAATGTCTTGTCTCCACCAATTGTAATAAGCTGAGGAGCACCTCCAGTCACCCTAGAAATCTCAACGCCTACAACTCCACCATCATGGGCCTAGCTGCATCAAGTTGTTAGCAAGGCAATGAATTGGTAGATATCAAATCAGCAAAAAGGTGCAGAACAGTTTGATAGGGTAGAAAAGAACTGATAAATAAGGTGGAAGACGATAAAGGAAAAACTCTGAATTTGTTTTTAATGTCACTTTGGCAGCAACAAAGTTTGTAACGGGGCTCTAGGCCTTTTTCATTTTTATTTTTGAAATCAAATTCAAGTATAATGTAATGCATCTGATACCAATATTAAAATCAACTTTCAGGAGGATTTCTTGTCGTTCTTTTATATATTTATCTTCTTTCTCTCATAAGAAAAATTCTTGTACTGATTCTATTTTAGGAAAATATCAACCACGCCAGTAATTATAACAATATTCCCGTTGGGTAGCCATACTAAGCAATAATTCACAAAGTGCACTTTTGCCAGAGGTAAAGAACGTTACCTTTAAGCTTAGTTTTGGAACAAGTTCTCGTGAATCTTGTAAATGGTCTGCACTCCAGAGCACAAGCAATCCATCACTGGCAGCCGAAACCGGAAGTCCCTGACGGTGAATAGAAGGCAAAGAACATGAAAGTTTAACAACAAGTCGGAAAGAAACTCCACAAACTTCAAAGCATATAAACAATATATAGAAATACAAAGGCAAGCAAAACATGCAAAATCTAGTCAACAGGTTTTGCCAAAAATAAGAATTTGCCCGCAGAGTCAGTTATGTACCTTTTTTACATTATGAATGAAGTGCTATTAACTATAACTTGGAGATCATCCTACTTCTAGAATTTAGAGTGTGGTTCTAGAAAACTCTTTTCCCCCATTTCTCTTCTGTTCTTCCTTTATCTCCTCTACCTAATTATTTTTCTATCAGTTTCTATGAAAGTGAAGGATCATCAATCATTTTATTAGAACCTTTTTCTTGTCTCCTAATACAAATGGCCTTTTGGGCTTGTGATGTAACGAGGATCAAACTATAACCGGCTGAAATAATCAATAACGACACATAAATAATCACAGCGGCAGTAAATGAAAGGGGAAACGTTGAGGTTTTGATGCTAAATAACAAAAGGAACCAAATCAGTGTTCCGCTGATTCTTCACTGAATCTGGCCAAAACCCTATTCCCCAGAACAACAAATACGGAGAACACAGCACAGCAAATACACGTAATTCTGGCATTCAAGAGACCAGTACTTCCCTCACCACACAGAGTTTAAAAAATACATACCATAAGCCCTCAATACACAGCAGAAAGGCATCCAAGCCCCAAAAAGTAACTCTCACCACTCGCAACACAGGCTATACCCCTTTGGCAGCCCTCAAAACATCACCAGGCCAGCATTTACTTTCCCGCACAACTAGGATCCGAAGGACAAACATCTAAACCAGCAGTATTTTTCACTGCTACCCTCTTGGTCATCCTTGATTTCCTCCTATATGTGTTAGTAAATTCACCAGCTCTATCACAACTGAACCCAAAAATTTAAACTACTAAATGAAGGCCCACCTGTAGTTTAATTAAAGTATTTAACATCAAGCTTTGACAAATTAACCAATGAAATGTCCATTCATAAAGCCTGATTTTGCCAAAGCATAGAGCATAATAGCAATAAATTTAATATTGTCACCTAAACATAGTTAACACTTCACATAAATTAGCATGAGCTAGCCAACAAGAATTCAAAATTTACCTCACCAGAAGCAGCCATGAAGGACATCACACAAGAGATTGATCCTTTGTGACCTCCAGTGTATCTTCGTACAAGCTGCAAGGGACAAAAGCATACCTAGTAGCTGACAAATTCTACTTCAAAGAACTATAAACATCCTGCCAAAAAAGGGCGTAGTTCAAAAGTAAACCTTCCAAGTAATCATTGAGAGAACTCTAATGACACCATCAGACCCACCAAAAGCAACAAGAGGGCCATCACCCCACCAGATCGATAAAGGAACTCCATGCTTTTTTTTCCCGATACAATGGAAATTCAAAGCAAAAACAAAATTAATAAAATAAACTAGATCTATGTGATTTCATCATTAAACGCCCTAGCAGCTTCATAAGAAGGAAAAGGGTGGAATCCTGGAGGAAAGTTGAGTGCCCACTTCGCAAGGTCATCTGCCTCTAGATTCATATCCCTTGAGATAAGCTTCACTTCTATCTGCCAATTCCTTGATAACATGCTTCTGATTTCCTCTAATTCAGAGCGATTCTGGTGTTCATCATTACTTCCTTGCTTTATCAACTTGCATGCTTCAGAGCAGTCACTAAATAGGACCACCTTCCTATTACCCAAGTCCTATGCTCTCTTCAAACCCATAAGACATGCCCAGATTTCAGCTGTTAAAGCATCTCCCTGATGTAGCCTCATCATAAACACTTCCTGAACCTTTCCATGGTGATCCCACAGTATTCCTCCACAGCTAGCTTTATTCATATTACGAGTTGCCGCCCCATCTACACATATCCTTGACCAGCCACTTGGCACTACTTGTTGATTAAGGTTTGATTCAACTGTACCTCTATTCAGGCTTGTGTGTTTTAGGGAAAGGTTCCCCTTCTTCATCGAATTAAGTATGGCACTTGCATGAGGTTCCAACGAGGAAACTTGGGACACAATATTTTCAAAGATATGCTCATTTCTACGTTTCCACACTAACCAGCAAATCACAGTAAAAAATTCTTCCTATACCAAGCCTTTTTTGACACCAACTGATTTCTTCAGATTTAATGTGCACCATTCCCACAGGTTCTTGCTAAAGAATTTCTCTCTATATTCTGTCCGAATTGAGTTGTAAAGGAACTCCATGCTGCAACAGCAAATAATAGTGGATAGTATAGTACTGAGCTGATATAGTATACACAATCATTGAAAAAATAAAATTTCAAATCAACAAATAACCTTATTTGTGGTTAGTAATTACCACATAGTTAAACTATAAATTACATGACATGCAACATGTAGGAATAGTCACGAGTAATGCTGAAATTCATCAGGAAGAATGATTAAGCAGAAGTTCAACTCATTTAAGATGAAAGATAGGGATGACTTCCACACTCCATGAAGGATTGGATTTGCCCAAAATAATTAGAATAGTTGGAATGTAAGAGACGGTCAAATGATTGCCAGAAGCGCTTAGCCATCTTTGTGGACATGGGAAAATAGGTCCAAATACGCTTAGAAGTTAAAACACTAAATACATGAAGATAAAGTTTGGTTAAAGACTATGAAATTCAAAATTTCACAAGGTAGCCAATCGTTAGAACTACCAGTTGTTACCAGAATTTTTTTATTAATGAAAAACCTCATGATATTTTTAGTAAATATACACGCATAATAATTTACTTTGAAGCTTTATTTATTAATTACAATTCACATGTACAAGGCTTTGTTCCTAATTTTTTTAGTTTGGCTTTCAAATGACACAAAGTATAATCTGTTTATATTTATTACCAACAATCTAAACTATGATGTGGGTGATGACCTGAAGGTTGACCACCTTTTTTTTTTTTTTTTTGTGAATGAAGATTTGGATTTTATTTTAAGAATATGGCCCATCACTTTCATTTTAGGTACACCGTAATTATTACAAATCTTATGTTCAAGGAACGCAATTTTAATTTCTGTCCCTATTTTTTAAAAAATTTTATTAGAAATTTTATTTTAATTTTTTTATATTAATCCGCTGTTATGTCGATAAAAATCACTTTAAATTTTAAATTCTAATTTTTACAATGTGTAAAATTTGATAAGTAAACTTTTCAAGTTTCAACCTCAAGAATCATATAACTTGTCACAATCTTTATATAATATATGCGTGGGCGTGTAATTAGTGTAGAAATCACTGTCTTCAAGGGTGAGCCTTCTAAAATAAATGTCACGGGGCCTCGATCCTTTTTTTTTAACAACTTCAGGAACTATTTTTTTATTTTTTCTTTTGTGTGGGACTTCATTGTAATTGTCCCTATTTTTTTTTTTTTTGACCATGACGGGACCTACGTTTAATTGCGAGAATAAGAAAGGCTTTATTTTCCGTACTAACTGAGATTAAGTCTTGTTTTGTTGTCCGTTTCTCTTGGCTGTCTTTAGGCTGCTTTATCTATGTTTTCCTTGAAGACTTTTCATAGGGTTTCACTTTTAATATATTCAATTCTCTTTCTGGCCAAAAAAAAGGTCTAATAGAAAGGAAACAAGGAGTTTTGAATATGACTTGTCTTCAATAAATTAATATCTACGCACATTAAAAAAAATAGTACTTTTCTTGACCATTCATGTATAGTGTAAGATGTTTTTATCTGCCTTGTAATGAATGACAAGGCAGTGTCTGTAATTTACGAATTTGATGTCCACTTGCGCTTCTGTAAAATTTATTTTCAGCCAAATTGCCCTCCTGACAGTGGTCCAAATTACACAGCCATCCTCTTCGTTAAAAAGAGAGAACGCACACATCATTCTACCAACAAAAAATAATGCACATCAAAATATCTTCAAGAGCAGCATGATTTATTTTATAGAACTTATTAAAAAAAACGTATAAGATTGTATATTCCAAACTTGAGAACCATGACTTTTGTTTATTTTAGAAATTAATCATATGTATTTAATACATATCCTTGAAAATTAAATTATTATTTATAGTTAGACTGAGGCACGCCCGTAGCCAGAGAGGACTCTTGAACGTGGTGTAAGCTGCAAATTTGCATTGATCAGTTGCTTGCTGTTTTATTTTTAACAGGTTCCTCCTAATTAACTGATTAAGAGTGTGTTCGGAATAACGATGGGAAAAATAGTTTATTTGCAATCTAACTTATATAAATTTAAGATTGGGTAAAAGTCATATTATGTAATATAGTTTATGTTTAGATTAGCGGTTGCATAAGTGCTTTTTTAAAAGTGGAAACTTGTTTGGATTTATGTTAATATAAGTGGCTTTTATGATAATTATAAGACTTATGCAAACTTGCTGTGTAAAAGTCATATTATGTGATATGATTTATGTTTGGATTGAAAGTTACATAGGTGCTTTTCTGAAAGTAAAAACTTGTTTGAATTGACGGTAGTATAAGTGACTTTTGTGATAATTATAAACTAAGAATTAAAATCAAAATTATAAAATAGTGAACAAAGTTAAGTTGGGGGAATTTGGTGCTAAAATACATATAATTTGATCAAATAATATTGCATAAATAATTAGCTCACATGTCCTGTACAACATGATCTCTAATTATGTCATGAATATGATTCATTTAAGTTGAAGATAGTGAAACATAATTTGTCAACGGCAACACAATTCACGGCATGAACTATGGGAATCACTGAGAAACAAGAAAGAATAGGCGAAAAAAAGAAATTGGACTCGGTGATCAAAGAGGTTTGATAGAGAGGAGTAGACAAGGTTGATGAATAAATATCAGTATTTTCACTTAATATTCACCAACCCTCAACCGTATAAGCTCCAAAAGCTGTGATTTTTGGCTTATTAGGAAAAACTACTTTTCCATCATAAGCCCAGTTGTAGAAAAGTGATGCCAGACATATGAAAAAAAGTCAAAACAAGCCATAAACCCAATTGAGCCTTCTAATCGTACGATTGCCTATAAGAATAGGAGGATAAGAGGAGCTTTTTAATTAAATTAGATAAATATGTTATATATTAAGGATAGGAGGAGCAAATAACATGTTTTGTGATAAACCTTGTACTCCATATCAATTACTACTCCAATCTTTAATATAAGACATAGTTGACTTTTTTAGAGAGATTAAGAAAGCTAAATAAATTATTTTAAAGAATTGATATTTATCTTTTTTATACTAAATTAATTTATCTAACTTATAAACTGATATATGATCAAATGATACATGACATATGCTTTGATTGACTAATTTATTTAATTTTCTTAATCTTTAAAAAAAATAAATATATTATATTAAGTAGCCTAGGAATATTAAAATATGCTATCATGACTTTCAGAAAGACCTGGCAGGAAGGCTTTGACCAATTGGAACTTATTTAATATTAAAATAATGGCTAACTTATTTAATTTTTTTAATCTTTAAAAAAAATTAAATATATATTATATTAAGTAGTAAGGAATATTAAAATATTCTACCATGACTTTAAGGAAGACCTGCAGGAAGGCTTTGACCAATTGGAAGTGTGGGGGGAAAATGAAAGAAGATTTGACTTATGACTGATTTCTTCTTTTTATTACAAGGGGAAAAAATTGTATTTTTGTGTTGTCCTGATCTATTTACAGCAGTGTACTCGAACCCGATCGGAAATCGGAAATCGTCCGGTAGACTGGCATTGTCCGGTCATTAACCTTGTTTGATACTTTTCTTTTTAAATCGTTTTTTATAATTTTATATTAATAAACCTAAAATCTTTAATTTTTTATTTATTTAGTCTCGGGTCAACTTCGAACTCCAATCTAACCCATTGCAACCGATTCAATCACGGATGCGGATTTAATTAACTTGATTCACAGACATTATCTTGTTTTTTTTTTATGTTGAAGCACGAATAGATCCGTCTGTGTGTGTTTGGTCGTGTTTCGCAGGTGAGAGTCTAGATAGCTATGCACACCAATATTGGGCCCGTGTCTGGCCCAAAATGGGAAAAAATAGTAGTAAAATGGATATTTAAAAAAATAATTTGCCTCAACAATTTTTTCAACAAGCACGAGATGGTTGTTTTTCAATCGTTTACGAGACATGAGGAGTATTGATAGTATATTGATGATGAATTATTACCTTCTTAAATCGTAAAATATAAGGTTCATGTATGACTTTTTCAATCAAATCATGAGATTCTAAAAAATAACTAAAAATATTTACATGTAATAATTATATAAAAAATTTAATTTATTTAAAAAATTCGCCTATTTATAAATGGGTGAGAGAAAATAATAATGAGAAAATGGTAAAATAAAATGTGTATAATATAATAATTAATTAAAAATAAAATAAAAAAATTATTTATTATTGAGACTGACTCCAAAAAAATCTTACAATAAAAAATAAGCCTATTAAAAAAATAGGCAAGTAATTTGAAAAGATGCAAAGAAACCATTTTTCAATCCTTTGCCCTGTGCAACTAGCTGGCACACATTTACGAACCTGACCCCGGCCCTTGTTTACGCAAGATCATGCTTTTTTTCCCCCAACAATGTAGGATCATGCTTATATTTCCGGCACTTCATCATTGAGCAAAAAAAACAGATCATGCTTATATTTCCGGCACTTCATCATTGACAAAATCAAACAGAGTTTCTGCAGCGATCCCTCTTTTTTTTGTGTGGGGGGGGGGGGGGTGTTTTGTTTTGGGGGGTTGTATTGTCAATAAATTCGAATTTTGGTTCCCTAATTAATTTAGAAATCCTGCTATTATCTTTCCTACCCCCACATTAATTTTATGAAGTACTCGTTTGGGATAGTTTATTCTTGAGTAATAAATGCTTATAATTCGTGATTTACGGTATATAAGGTAAATATGTGAGAAAAATTTTGTCTCGACTTATGTAATAAATGCTTATTTCTCAAAAATAAGCAATTCCAAACACTCATGAAATCCTCGAGCTTGAATCAAAGATTCCGTTGCAAAAATATAATTAGATTACTTTGTCCATGCTTAATCACAACTATTTTTTTAATTGTGCATGTGTGATTTTCCATGCTCCTACTTCACGTTAATTTATTTTATATATATAAGAAAAAAGTATATTTAACACAAAGTATCCAAATTTCACAAGAACGGGGTTAATAAATAAAAAACGTCACACAGTGACTGTTGGAAAAAGAGTTGGATGCTCGTTTGAAATAATTTATTTTTTGACAATAAGTGCTTATAAATCGTAATTCACGGTATACGAGATAAGTATGTGAGAGGAGTTTTATCTCGGCTTATATAATAAGGACTTATTATCTAAAAATAAATCCAACCAAACACATGCTAAATTAAAGAATGGGAAAACCAGACTTTTTCAAACGACTGAAAATCCAATCCCATAGCCCGCTCACGTGACGCTTATTGCCCGCACGCCACTGACCACCCAAGAAAATTACCTGGTCCCCATAGAGAATCTAAATTTTTCATGTCCCCACACAGAATGGCTTGACGATTAGGTCGGCAGCAAAGCAATTAATGGCAATATAATGTTACCAAATTTTGATTATCACTTAATTCAACTCAGGCCTTCTAGATTTTTCGTTTTTTAAATTTGGTTATTTCTTATTTAAAAATCGAAAACTTCATTTTCTTTTATTCCGGTAAATTTGAAGCAATTATAGAATAGACAATTAAATAATGAAATTGGGTTTAGCACAAGAGGCCAATGATTCCCAATGTGAGGAATTAGTATTTGAATTCCTTCCGAGAAAAGTGTTCGCATTTAATAATGGTGCTTTTGCGGGTGAAAAAATATCCACCCGTGCTTTGAATACGATTATCTTCCATAATGAGAAAAGACATGTACTTGTTAAAAAAAAAAAAAGCATACCAGTTTCAGATGAGATAACACTGCAGTTGCAATGCCAGTTTTGGGAGATTATCCAATTCACCAAAAAGATCACAATTATTCGCATTCAAATCAACAGCTGTGTTCACAGCAGCTATGTTTGGGACTTTGTGAGGTTGATAGTAGTATTTAACTATTAACTATTTTTTTTTAATTCATAATATGACCAAGTTAGTTTGGAAAGTACATACAACAAAACATACTAAACATCAAAAGAATTGTAGTGAATCCTCTTTCATGATGGGGATACACATAGGGTGAGGAACTGATAAGACAACTAAGCATTGGACTAAATTATGGGTATCCCTCGCCAAGTAATCAGCACATCGGATTAATATCTTTCGGTGTATAGCAGAGTTTAATGTCTTATTCAGAATAAAGTAATTCCCTAATTGCGTTAATTTCCAATCTAAGTGGGTGATGTATACCATTATTCTGCATAAACAAATGATATGCCTCAAGTGAATCTGTGTAAGTCACCACTAAGTGAAACCCATATTATCTACACAATTGAATACCTTGGTTTAAAACTATTAACTAATTGGGACAGTGGGGGTGGGTGGGTGTCAATTTTTTTCTTAAAAAAACAGAAATACTATTTTTGGGCATGATAGTACAAAATTACTCTCGGACGTGATTAGGTCATTGCGAAGGAAGAGAGAAGATGGAGTGTAAGGTATGAACAATAGAGCTAGGAATATGAGTCGGCCCTTCACGGACTCAGGCTTAAACGGACCGGCCCGTTTAAGCCAATTTGTTAAAAAGTACAATATTTTTTAGGCCCTTGGCCCTACAGGATTGATCTTTCACGGGTTCAGGCCTAAATGGGCTTAAGCACATTTTAATTCAAAAAAAAATTTCTTTTTCAAGTTTTACAATTAATTTATTATTTTGATTTAAATTGAGATACATTATTTTTAAAAATCATAAATTTTTAGTTAAAATAATCATCTAATGTCCAAATTAGCCTATTTTTTAAATTAATAAATCATTGTAGAAAATAAAATAAATAAAACCAATTAATAAGTGTTTGCCTGTTATTAATACTCTATTAGGTACTTAGGTGTCTCTCATATTGATAATTTGATATAATGAAATTATATTTATTAATTTATTTTTAAAAAATATTAAACGGGCCTCAAAGGGTCAGCCCTATAGGGCTTGCGGTCTTACAGGGCCGGCCTTTTAGGCCCGCTTCTCTTTTTAGCCTCTAAATCATAAACCTGGCCCTTGAAGGGCTCGGGCCTAAATGGGCTCGGCCCGAATTCCGGGCTCTAATGAGCAAGTGGGACCCACGAAGGATGTGTGTCTGCAACGAATGCATGAAACGAATAGCATTAACCAAATTTGTTGTTTCATGTGCAACTGTATGATGGGGACTGCATGCATGCTTTACGCAGAGCCCCTCCCTCTATCCACCACCACGATAAGAACGTAAGGGATCGCAGCCTGACACAGATTATGTATATAAGAAGAAACAACAAATTTGATTAATGCCATTCATGACTATCCGAGCCAATCTCGTTAACCAAACTACAACTGCGTTGATTATTGTTGCTTCATCAATATATTCCTTCCCTCTTAATTCATTATACTCTAGTCGTGAGTTGTAACATCAAAATTTCAGAGACAATAACAAGTCAGTGTTAATGATACGTATAATTTCCCCGAAAAACTAATCCTTATTTGCGGGTTAATCGCTCGCCTAATTAAGATCAACTCAAAAGGCCACATATTTGTTATTAGTGCGCAGTAAATTTTTAATAAACTATGCATCTCATTTCTTCTAACACGTCACCCAAAAAAGAATAAGGATGTCTCTGGGTAAAATTCAAGTTTATCCTTGCACAACTTGATTTGGTAAGTCTCTGGAATAAAATCCATGTGTTGCAAGTACTCCCGCCCAAAAAAGAAAAAGAAAGGAAGGAAGGAGGCACGCCGACCTTCATGGGATTCAAAATTAGAGAATTAAATGAGATGGACGAAACCCAACAACTGCGACTTTTTCTCATTCCTTTCTGAATTTACTTGATTTTTCGTGATAATTGTACTAAGTACCATAGGGTTTAGCCAACTACCCTTACCCCCATTACGTCCACTACTGTCATCACCACATATTCACGAATGCAACATCATTACGATTTTTTATCCCACATACAAGATTCAGAGACTTTTGCCTATATAAAGATGGCACTGCACGTAGCGCAGTGAGGGCAAAGCGCAGACTCATAACATACACTAGCATCACATTTCAGACGCCACAATACCTTCATCGCTGTGATCAATGGCCAGTCCAAACGATTCTAATTCTGGATCTAGTACCACTTATCCTCCTCCTGCTGCGAGTTCTTCAACAATTAATATCCAAACTGTGCTGAGTCCTGCTACAAGGCCGCCGCCAAACAGGTCATCAGTTTCATCGTCCTCCACATCCGCCACCTCCAGAACTGGACAGCCGCAGCCAACTGCTCAAGCCGTATTCTTTGGCAGAACTTAAATGATTCAGAAATCAGTAGTACCCCGCACGGATTCATATGCTTCCATGTCTCGGAGTTTTTCAATCTAGAGAAGATTTTCTGTATTGAACTTAGTTCGACCTATCTATCATGTATATATCTCCTTTGATTTCAGCTCTATCCGTCTCAAAAGGAAAACTATCGCTTCTAGTGAATCACAGAAGGCTTGAAGATTTATAACCTCCAGACCCGTTTTGATAGCCAAGATATCTCTGCAACTGTTACAGAGAAGAAGAAGGAGAAGAAGCTCTCAAGAGGAAAACTGTCGTTTCTAGTGAATCAGATGAAGAAGAAGGAGAAGAAGAAGTTCTCAGTCTAGCTGCACAAAAAGAAGAAGATGAAGAAGGAGAAGCAGCTCTCAGCAAAGAAAACTATCGTTTCTAGTGAATCGCATGAAGAAGAAGAAGTTCTCAGCAGGAAAACTATTGCTTCCAACAACAACAACAAGACGACTATCGAGGAGGAGAAGCTCTCAGCAGGAAAACTATCGCTTCTATTGAATCACCTGAAGAAGAAGAAGAAGAAGAACAAGAAGAAGAAGCTCTCAGCAGGAAAACAATCGAGGAGGAGAAGCTCTCAGCAGGAAAACTATCGCTTCTATTGAATCACATGAAGAAGGAGATGCCTTCTAGTGAATCGCAAGAAGAAGAAGAAGAAGCTCTCAGCAGGAAAACTATCGCTTCTCCGCCTTCTTCTGCTGTTGCTTCTTCGGTTTTACAAGTTCCTTGTTCTCATGAGTCGTCTTTATTGTCTCCGAGGACGGCGAGATCGCCGTCGTCTTCGGGTCAGCATACCAGCAGGAGGCACGCCACTTTCCGGGGAATCCGGAGCCGGAGTGGGAAATGGGTGTCGGAGATACCGGAGCCTCGTAAAACCACGCGCATTTGGCTCGGGACGTACCCGACTACGGAGATGGCCGCCACCGCGTATGACGTGGCCGCGCTTGCATTGAAAGGGCCTGACACTACTCTCAACTTTCCCATTTTGATCCTCTCCTACCCGACCCCGGCGTCATTGTCTGCCTCCGATATTCGGGCGGCGGCGTCAGCAGATCTTTGAAGGTTAAGCATAAAGCACCGCCGATTTGAGAACAAACCCAGACACCAGCGAACAAACCTAGAAATGGATCTAGCAAAGGTGAAAATGAGGGTTGGAGGCCGGATTTCAGAGCGTCCTATCAAACTGGAGCGCCGTCAGAGATGTCGCCGGAGAAGAAGTAGATGATGTCGCCAAAGAAGATTCAGAGTTCGCCGCCGCCGTCCTCATCGTCTCCACAGTCGTCCTCGCTGTTAGTTATTAGTGCCAGTGAAGCTTTGATGGTGTAGTGAGTGGTGGGTCTCGGTGGAGAAGTCGAAGGATCGATCTGGATCTGGCAGAGGAGATGGTGGGGGGCTTGCCGGCGACGATGTGTGAAGCATGAGAGGGAGAAGCTGGCCGGTCGAGGACGAAGGATTCGTGCCTGCGGTGGAGCGTGGAGCTTGCCGGTCGAGGACGAAGGATTCGTGCCGGCGGTTGAGGGACTAGAAGCTCGTGAGAATTGGATTACAACATTTTGGTGGATATGCCAAACAAGCCACATCATGAAAATGAGGTACAATTCTATTTCCATACCCTACAATTCCGCCGTAGGAAACGAGCCCGGAGAAGAAGAAGAATGGGGTCTAGTTCGGCGGCGAGGAGAGCATGAACGCATCGGTAGGCAGAAGCAGAGGAAGATGGGGTCGAATTCATCGGAGAGGACAGCCTGAACTAATAGGTAGACAGACGCAGAAGAATTCGGCGAGGAGTGTGTCAAGAATCGACCGGCAAGTTGGACCCGCAAAAGAATGATGGGAAGCTTCCTTCGGGGAACTCCTAAAAGCCACCCACTTACCTAAAATCATGGAAACTGTGGATAAAAAAACGTAGAAAGAGGTAGATTTCTGATTATTTATAGATTTTATAGGCTATTTTAATTTGCTTGACTTTTAAGATACTCCAATGTATATACGAGATAATATCATAAAAATATTGAGTTGCATATATATCGAATGTTTTTTAATCAAAATATACCTATAGAAAAATCATCAAATTTGATAAAATAACAGTCAAATAGCTAAGATGAAGTAAAAAAATGTTAATTTTGTAATTGAAAATTATATTTAAATTTTTTGTCCTTAAAAATAATTATAACCTTTAAGATCCTTATCAATAAATACTTTGTTTCCTTGTCCCTTCTCCCTAATTCTCCCAATAATTCAGTACTAGGAGTATTAGATATTCTTCGTCATTGGATCCAACCGGGTGGAAATTAAAATTGTTTTGGTCAATTGAACCCAATTACCGCGTGGATCCCGCGCACGAGCACACCCATATGTAGTTGGCCTCTGAAGAGGAATCGTGTACGTAGTATATTTGCTACCAAGTGATAGAACTAGTTTTTTTTTGCCAGAATGTGATAGAACTAGGTTAATGTTTAATTTATGGACATTACCAAAGGGCTCAGGTAAGAGCTAGCGCGCGTATGCAAGCAACTATGCAAAGTAGGACGCGTTTTCTTGGACGCGAAGGCATTTTGTCCAAGGGCACGCTGGTAATTTCTAGCATTCGAGGTGGCAAATAACATAGTTATCATTATTTATCTGTTCAAACATGTGCATGGCCCTTGACTTATACATGGTGGTCCCCTCTCAGTGACTCGGACCACCAAAACGGTATGTTGCCTCCCATGGGTGCTCAAGTTTTTGTTTTTTTTTTGGCCGGTTGGTGCTCAAGATTTTAAACATTACAATCGTGTTTTTGATGGGGTGTCTGTATATAAAATAAATTAAAGAATCACCGTTGCCGTGGTTAATTGAGTGAGAGATTTGAGTTAATTATCAGGATATGAAGAAAAAGGAAAGAGTTCCAGCTACGTCCACGTATTATGCTAAACAGTACTCTGTATTACAGTAGATTCAATTTTTTTAATTATACGCTATGCAGAGTGTTTTAAGTAGGCAAGATTATTCATAGCTTATGATGAATGCTATATTCTGTCATATATATATGAGCACACGTGTTTCGAGGCTGAGAGTAAGCTTGGTCTATAAAATAATTAAAAGAACAACGTTGTGTTGTACTAATAGTTTATTTAATCCTCTTAAATTAAAACAAGATTATAATTATTGATGAGGTATGTCAATCTCTTAATTTTTTTTTGTATAAAAAAGTTTAGGGTAGTTGAATCCTAAGGTTCATCAGGATTAGGACATGCTTCCAAGCACAAAGAGCGTTTACTGAGATATTTATAGATCGCATGCTAACATAGTTCTCACATCAGTGAAATTTGAACCTGCAACTTTATGATTTGAACCCACAACTTTATAATTATGAGTCAACCGATTGGCCCTCTAATTTTATAATCAAGAGATGTGTGTGTTGTGGTATGTCAATCTCTTAATTTTTTTTTATATAAAGAAGTTTAGGGTAGTTGAATCCTAAGGTTCATCAGGATTAGGACATGCTTCCAAGTACAAAGAGCGTTTACTAAGATATTTATAGATCGCATGCTAACATAGTTCTCACATCAGTGAAATTTGAACCTGCAACTTTATGATTTGAACCCATAACTTTATGATTATGAGTCAACCGATTGGCCCTCTAATTTTATAATCAAGAGATGTGTGTGTTGTTGTGTACATGGATCACACGTTTGCTAATTTTACTGCTATGTATTTAATGGATAAAAACACGACAGATTAGAAGAATGAATTTCTAAAAATAATAATCGTCTTTTATTACCAATTACTTGCTACTTTCCTTCCCTTATATTAGAGTTCACTACTACAAAATAATTGAAAGGTGGCGCACATTTTGTGACACTTCTTTAAAGAAGTGCCACAGCTACCCCCTTTTTTTTGTTTTCTTTTTCTATTTAATTTTTTAAAAATTTTGGGGACCAGCTGTGGCGCCTGATGGATCAGGCGCCACAATTAGTGAGGCCAACTGTGGCGCCTATCAGGGCAGGTGCCACAATTAGCCCAACTGACCCAGCTGTGGCGCCTGGTCCACCAGGGGCCACAGCTAAGGCAAGCGCCACCCTTGGTCCCCAAAATTTTTAAAAAAAAAAGAAAAAGAAAAAAAAAAGGCAGCTGTGGCACCTCTTTAAAGAAGTGCCACAATTGACTGGATGTGAATTTTCAACTCTCCCGCCAATCAGATTTCTCTCATTTAACTTTACTTTTTATCTTTTCCCTCCCTTTCACCTTTTTATTCCCTCTTCCTCATCTCGCGTTGATACCCCTCCCCCTGTAAAAGATATCACTTTCTCTTGCACAACAAACACACACACTCGTCTTCTTCATTAAATTCTCTTGTCCCTTTTTCCATTTTTTTTCGTCCGTCCCACTCTTCTTCCTAGTTGTTTCCTTTTCTTCATAGTCTCTGTCTCTCTTCCTCTTTTGAACCCCACTCCAGTTGATCCCCACTACACTCTACAGCTCATATTTGCTCATCCTCGTCACTCAAGATAGCGTCACCAACGTGGTCCCCCACTCCCTGCGCTGGTCAATTAATAGATTTGTAAGAAGAAAAATGTTTCATTCTAGCTTGCTTTGTTTAATTTTTTTTTTAGTCAAGATAAACTGTCATATAACATTTGACTTTCTGTTCCTAATTTAATAGGAAAGAGTGAAAACTTAGCTTGTTTTGTTTGCCTTTTTGCTTTGTTTAAATTTTTTGGTCGACAAGCTTGCGCTTTTTTAGTAATATTTTAATTTACTTAATTAGGTGATATTTTTTATATTAGCTTTGGAGAGTATTAATGTAAGAACATTATTGTTAGGGAAATGACAATAAATATATTATTTTGTAAGAACATTTTTATTGGGGAACTTGAATTTTAAATGTGAAAATCATATATATATATATATATATATAATAGGTTGAAATATAAAATAGAAAGATTGACAATTTGTGGAGATGATAAACACGCGCGAAAATCACTCATTTTATATAAAGCTTCACAATCAGGAAACATAAAAAAGGACTACATGAAAGAAAGAAAGATTTAAAAAAAAAACGGACCCTACTGTGGCGCTTATTAGAGGAAGTGCCACAGGAGGGGGGTCTCCTGTGGCGCTTGCGTCAGCAAGCGCCACAGTAGGTCCCCCCTCCTGTGGCCCTTGCTGACGCAAGCGCCACAGGAGACCCCCCTCCTGTGGCACTTCCTCCACCAAGCGCCATAGGAGGGTATTTTTTAAAAAAAAAAATTTAAATGTTGTGGCACTTTCAAGCGCCACAGTTTTTTTTAGTGGCGTCCAGATATGTGACACTTCTTTAGTGCCACAACTAATATAATTATAAGCGCCACAACTTTACTTTTTTGTAGTAGTGGTTGGGTGGAAGGTTTGATTTGGTACCAATTACCCATTTTGTTGTTGCCACTTCAGGCCAGGACAATTCTAGCCACCTGATATTTGAAAAGTTACAAGTCTTTTTTAAATATTAATTTTAATTTCACAAAACTAAATTATTCATCAACATTTATTGTTATTGTTTTTCTGAACATTCAAGGCATTTTTCATTTGGATGTGTAGAATAGATGGCAGTGCATGAATGATACGGGGAGTTAGCTGTTAACAAACACCTAATTCACTAAGAAAAAGGTAGACGTACGTAGAACCATTTCCAAATAAAATAGTACCCGAAATATATAGGGATGGTGATATATAATTGTTTATTTTTGGGGACAACAACGAAACAGATGGAGAAGGAATGTGCTCTGGGGTTCATACTCTCAATGATGTTGTTGAAGTAAACAAAAAGGTATCCAATTGGCGCTTCACTTTTACTGTTATGACAAACATAGAAGCTATTGAACCCTGATCTGATAGGGAATATTCAGTTTCCATATTCTTACTTGGGATTATTATGTTGCGGCCTCTGACTGGGCCACGTCTTGTTGAAAAATCAATCATACAAATCCAAAATTCCAATCGTCGCATATTTTATATCCGGAACAACTTTAGTCTCTGCTGACTTAGGACGAGTCTGCTTTTTAAAAGTACCTATCCTTTTAAAATATACTTGCATGCATATTCCCACTTGTGATTTTATTAATTATTACTTATTAGATTTGGCTAATCATGACTCTTGATTTCATGCCACATCCTACTTCATCTCACAAAAGCTCAAAAGAGAGAGCATATACCCTTAGATTATTTTAAAATCCTTCTGTTTGTTTGTTTGATTGTGAGGTATGATATGTTGTACTCTATGTATATATATATGTGTGCGCACGCGCGCGTGCCAGCAATAACAACAAGCATTATCTCACTAAGTAAGTTCCTCAATATAGATTGCACTATATCATTGTATTTTTTTAACAACCAAATTTTTAAGCAAATTGTTAATTGAGAAGTCATACTCACAATAAAAAATAGTTTAAGAATTAAGAATAGTTTTTCATTATGCTAACAATGAACAATGTAGATACTCTAAACTTGGAGGAGGCAAAAAAAAGTTTAAAGTAGAAATTAATTTGTCTTTGTTGGAGTTGTAGAAATTAGAATGTAGGGTAAAGACAAAGAATTGATGTATAAAATATCCATAAACTATAACAAAAGTGTATGATACGATCCATACTTTTTGCCCAATACTTCTCAATACAAGAGATGAGTGACTAATGGGTATTGCACACCAACAAGAACCAACAAGTTTTCAAACCTGTTCCCTACCCTAGCCTATGTTGTAAAGTGTGTAAACCGTGCTGGCTTTGATTTTTTTTTATCCTTAAATTTATATCCCAACTCTTTTCTTTAGATTTTATTTGGGAAAATATTTTAAATTTTATAAAATTAAATGTTTTAGAATGTTGAAAATTAACCAAACGTTAAAGTAACCAATTTTGACGAACATCAATCACGCGAGGAAGTCAGCAACAGTCACAAATAAAGAATAATAGGCTCCAGAATAATTCACCCTGGGTCTTGTGTATTGCTATTTATGAATGCAATGGACAAATAATACAATGACACAAGTCCTATCTATGGACTATTCTAGAAGTTAGAATACACATCGTTTACATAACAATATTTACTATTAACTCCTTCCTTTACTCCGGACCTCCTTTCTCTTCTTCTTCTCTTTACTTATCTCATAATCTTGATGTTGCTGAAGACTTTTTGCTGGTGTAACAGTGACACCCATTTTATCTCGAAGATAACAGAACTTTGCATGGTGCAGTGGCTTAGTAAGACAATCTGCAATTTGAAGATTCGTTGGAACATATTGCACACTAAGAGACTTAGATAGGACTTGATCTCGAACGAAGTACACATCTATTTCAATGTGCTTAGTTCTGGCATGGAGGACTGGATTCGATACTAGTGAGGCAGCACTGGTGTTATCACACCAGATTATAGGTATCCTCTTGATTATGAGTTTAAGTTCACTCATCAAGGATGTAATCCATTTAAGTTCAGCAGCTGTGTTGGATAAGGATCGATACTCTGATTCAGTACTAGATTTTGGAACCACAAGTTGTTTCTTAGATGACCATGTCACAAGTGAATCACCAAGAAATACACAGTATTCTCCCACAGACCGTCTATCATTAGGGCAAGAGGCCCAATCAGGATCAGAATACGCCACTAAATCTAACAGTGTGGAAGGTTTAATATGAATGCCATAATATGTGGTCCTTTCAGATAACACAGAACTCTTTTTACTGCCTTCCAGTGTTCAGTTGTTAGTTGTGAAAGAAATTGACTCAATTTTCCAACGCTAAAAGAAATGTCGGGCCTTGTGTTGCATAGATATTGTAGAGCACCTACAACACTTCTATACTCAGAGGGATTAGACAAAGGTTCTCCTGAGTTAGCAAAAAGAGATTTATGAGCAGCCATAGGAGTGTGGCATGGAAAGGCCTTGCTCATGTGGAATCGTTCAAGAAGATCACAAATATATTTTCCCTGAGATAGATAGAGACCAATCCTGTCTCTATAAGCTTCAATTCCCAGAAAGTAATGGAGAGATCTGAGATCTTTCAATGAAAAAATATTATACAATTTTGTAGAGAAACATTTCAGGCTATATGCATTGCTACCAGTGACTAAGATATCATCCACATAAATGAGGATTATGAGAATTTGAGTTTTGTCAGAATAGATGAAGAGTGATATGTCACTCTTTGAGTTGGTAAAACCCCAACTTAAGAGTACCCCTTTGAGCCGATCGAACCAAGCCCTTGGTGCTTGTTTGAGCCCATAAAGAGCTTTAGACAATTTACACACATAATGGGGTTTTGAAGAATAAACAAAACTTTTTGGTTGTTCCATATAGACAGGTTCAGATAGAAAGCCATTGAGAAAAGCGTTGTTGATATCCAACTGCTTAATTTCCCAATTTAGTGCAACAGCAATTGTTAAAATGATTCTAATTGTAGGAGATTTAGCTACTGGACTAAAAGTATCATAAAAATCAATACCTTCAGTTTGTTGAAATCCCTTTGCAACAAGTCTTGCCTTTCTCTTAGCAAGGGATCCATCGGGATTGAACTTAGGCTTGAAGACCCATTTGTTCTCAACCACATTTTTCCTTGGCGGTCTAGGAACAAGAGTCCAGGTCTGATTTTTCTGCAAGGCAACAAATTCTTCAATCATAACTTGTTTCCACAGTGGTTGAGTCAAGGCTTCAATAGTAGTGTGAGGAACCGACTCTGATACTTGAGTAAGCCCAATATATGGAGTTTTGGGCTTGAAGATACCCTTTTTGCTTTTTGTTTGCATCAGATGAATATTACATTCAGATAGTTAACTTTCAGTATTTAAAGCAGATGGAGGAACTAGGTCATTGGAGAGTAAACGATCATCACACCCGAGTGACGCATGTTTTCTACTGTCAGAATCTACCCGAGAAACATCACTTGTCTTTTCAGATT
Source organism: Inga oerstediana (assembly GCA_963210345.1). Lineage (NCBI taxonomy): Eukaryota > Viridiplantae > Streptophyta > Magnoliopsida > Fabales > Fabaceae > Inga > Inga oerstediana. Next base: position 2,718,788 of record OY723401.1, read on the forward strand.
CACTGCCAGAGTCAATGATAATCTCATTACAATGAGATTCTGGACTTGAAGAGTAATCAGAAGTGTGAGATGCGGTTGTTGCGATTGCTGTTGGTGTGCTTGAACCATCAGACTTGGGCTCAGATGTGTCCTCACATGAAATGGGAATGGCAGTTGAAATTTCTTATGCCTCGCTTGGTGCCTCACTTGGTGGTCCTGATTTATCCACGCCCATTTCAGTAAGAAAAGGAGTTCTCAATTGCGAACTAGAGCAATCAGCATGTGGAGAAAAGGTAGAAAAATGCACCAGGTCTTCATGTGAATTTTGCCTGAAATTCAAGAAACCAGAAGCAAACGGATAGTCATATTCGTTAAAAACTACATGATGAGAAATATAGATTCGACCTATAGAGCTAAGGCATTTGTAGCCCTTATGAGAGCCACTATACCCAAGAAAAACACACTTAGTGCTACGAAATTGAAGCTTGTTTTGATTATAAAGACGTAGGCAAGGAAAACAAGCACAACCGAAAACTTTGTACCCACTATAATCTGGTTTCTTGTTGAACAGAACTTCAAAGGGTGAAAGATACTGTAAAATGGCAGTGGGCAGTATGTTGTGAGGTAAACAGCTGTGGAGAAGGCGTCCCACCAATAAGTCACTGGCATTTTAGCATTAGCCAACACGGTAAGTCTCATTTCTACTATATGCTTGTGTTTGCGGTCTACTCTACCATTTTGAACAGATGTGTGTGGATAAGAGTGGCGGGAAAAAATCCCATGTTTATCAAGAAATGGTTGAAAGGCTCGAAATTCTCCACCCTAGTCACTTTGGAGCACTTTAATTTTTCTGTCTAATTGATTTTCTATCATGCTTTTAAAATGTTTAAAAGTTAAGAGTACTTCATCTTTGGTTTTTAGTGGATAAACCCATGTTTAAATTTGTGCAGCAAAATGTATTACCCTTGATATAAAAACCATCGACTAATTTAAGTAGATGAAAAAAATTAGGCTGTCATCTTATATTTATATTTAGAACTAAATTCAACTTCCATTAGCATTAGCTTTTTAAGAGAAGGGAACACTAAATCCATGAGTCAAAAGGCGGCAATGCTACCAATTCCTTTGGCTGGTGGAAAAATAGTTTGATGATATGATTCCTTTAGATCAAATTGGTTCGCTTCACACTGATCCATGAGTGAATAGAGACCAGGCATGTATGCATGCATGTATGAACTCATTGTCTTCTTTGTCCAATCTCGCCGCGCCATTTGTACGACTGTCAGCATTTTGATCTTCTTCACATTGTATGTTCACACACTCATAAATTCTTGTTTTTTTCTATTCATAAACACTGTTCCATTCTATCCTTCCAGTTCACTTCTCCATTTGAATGTCTTCCAATCTTGCTCTTCCAAATTAACAAATTCTTTATTATTATTATTATAGCTTCTCTCCTCAGAGAGTCATTTTCACTTGCTTGTTCTTTGTGTTGATGGCACGTAGTCGTCCCCTCCATCTTGCTGTACATATCAATGTGACACCTGTAAAATCTCCACCCACCGAAGCAAAACATGAAGTTCGAATGACAGCGAAAACAAGTTAAGCAATCCACGTTTGTCACCTTTCTCTCTCTCTGATATTATGTTAGATAGAGGGGATGTAATGAGTAGGCAAAATTGAAAATTGAGTATTAATTACTGGGATAAAAAAAAGAGCATTAATTAAACTGAAAGTAACTTATATTTTTACCTTCTTTCAAACATTGTCGGAGGAAGTATTAGGGCCCGTTTGGTATGCGGAAGATGTGGAAAGGGAAGGGAACATGTGTAAGTTCTTCCGTTTGGTATGTAATTTTAGCTCAATCTTCTTGGGAACTCAAGTTTTCGGGCCCATCAATATTCCTTTATTCATGGAAATATGAGATCCCACTAAAATTGGTGGGATCCTAATGCCTTGTTTGGTAGCAATGAATTCAAGATAGAGAAGTGGAAGTGGAACTGAGTTCCACCATTTTAGGGTATGTTTGGAAAGGTGTTTAGAGGGGTAAAAAGCCCAGTTGAAGGAAAAAAGTCCAACGCGCCTATTTAGATCTGTTTGAATAAGCGTTTGTTGGAGATGAGCTTCAATAAAAAAAGCTACTTATGCTAGAAGCTCCCTCACAGTGCTTTTTCTTCATGTTGGAGCAGCTTCACTAGGTGTTTGTGAATTTTTCTTCACTTAATGCTCTCAAGACAATGGATTTGACTAATGCTACTAAAGCCCATGATTGTAATTAAAGTACTTCAGTCTTTTAAATTTTTTTAATAATAATTTAAATTTTTTTATTTTATCAAATTTTAATTTTAATTTTTCTCTTCAATTATCACAATATATACAAATAATATATGTGTGTGTAGTATTCAATAAAATTCATGCTCCTTTTCAGTACATTATCTTCAATACAAATGAATTATGTTCGTGACATTATCAGAGACCAACTTGTTAGGGGTAGATGATCCAATAATGAGACATTTCATGTATGCATTCTAATTTAAATATAAATTTATCCTTTTTTAATTAAGTACTTTCCTATATTTTTTTTTCAATAATAATTTCACCTTTTTTATTTTATCAAATTTTTTAAATATTTTTTTTACTTCAATTATCACAATATATATATATATATATGTATGTATGTATGTATGTAGTATTCAATAAGATTCATGCCCTTTTCAGTCATTTTCCACCTAAACGGGTTTTTCAAACACTAATCCAAACAGGTTTAAGATTAGAAAAAAAGTTACTTCTGCCACCGCCAATCCAAACACAAATCACATCTGCAATCTGAATTTTTTTCTATCTGACTTTTTCAAAAGTCCATCTGCAAGAAAAACTCTTTCTCCACCGCTAATCCAAACATGCACTTATACGTTTGGTAACATGTAACCCACTTCCTTATGGAAGTGACTTCCATAAAAAATGATGGAAGTGACTTCCAACCCCTGATCGATGGAAGTGAGCCAGTTCCATAGAACTCAAGTATCTGGACTATTTTACCCTCTTCGGATTTTGAGTCGAAGCCTCAATTTGAGTTCCAATTGCCACTGATCTTGGAGTCTTGACATGCCATTGTCATCACATCTCCGGCACCCCTTGCCGTCCTAATCTCCGACAACCCTTGCCATCATCGTCTCCGACAACCCTTGCCGTCATCATCTCCGACATCCCATGCTTCTTTGATCTCTAACCCAAAGATGAGATCTTTAACTAGGCTTCTTCAATCTCTAACTTAAAGATGAGATCTATAACCAGGCTTCTTCGATCTGCATCCCCTCTGTGCTTCATCCCTCCCTCTTTCTGTGTTAGTTGCTTTTGAAGCAACGTCAGTTTGGCCAGTAGATCATTGTTGTGTCTCATTTTCTCTCATAGTCGATTCGTTCTCAACCGTCAGCTATTCTCTCTCTCTCTCTCTCTCAATTGCCTCGTTCTTAGCCGACTGTATCTTCGATTTCCCTTTTTTTGCTTAGATTAATGGGATTTTAAGACATATGGAGATTTGATTTTGCTTTTGGGATTCTGATTTTTCCCTTTTTGCTCTAATGATCTTGATTTTCCTGTTATGCTCTGATAAAGATTTGATTTTGAGATTTTGTGATTGTGATTTTTCCTTTATGCTCTAATCGATTCTTATTTTCTCGTAATGCTTCAATGAAAATTTGAGTTTGGTTCTCTTACGGTGGTTCTTGTTCTTCGGTGGTGACTGGTGGTGTTTTTCAGGTGGTGGTTCTTTAAGGAAAAAAGGCTTTTCTTTTTTCAAAGAGAGAAGGACATTCTGGAAGTTTTGCTATTCTGTTTCTCATACAATGTTGATGGATGATATTTGAGTTTGATTTGTATATTATTGAGATTGATGATTAAGCATGGAAGAATTGTTTTCTAGTTGATGGTTATTGCTGGCGATGGACCATTTCTAATGAAATGTGGGTCGATGGTGACAATGGTCTCTGGGGTGGAAGAGGTTTTTTTTTGTTGGAGGGTATTTGGGTATTTTCATATTACATATATATGTTTACATTAAAAATTATATCTTACTTCCACCATCATACCAAATACACTTTTAAACCTCACTTCCAACTTTAGTTCCACTTCAACTTCTCTAAAAACTCTTCCATTGTACCAAATAAGGCATAAGTTTCTTTACTGGAGGAAGATCCGAAAGACAAATATGCCCCTGAAAAATTTAAATTAAATTGTGGGAATCCTAAAAATTAAAAGGCGGGAATTTATCATGTTTGAATTGGCTACAGAATTTGCTTATCATATTCAAATTTTCCTAGTAAATTCGAATTTGATAAGCAAATTTCAGGATTCCAGCCTTTTAATTTAAATTTTTCAGGATTCCCTCCTTGTAAATTCAAATTTCATCAATAAATTTGAATTTCATTCTATGGAAAAATAATTTCAATTTCATTAATAAATAAAATATTTTTTTATTTAAATTATAATTTATATTTTATTCATTTTTTAAATTATTGTACTACAAATTATTTAATGTACGAATTGAAATATAAATTTAATTAATATATAATTATTAATTCATGTTGAGAGTAAAGTGGGCATTTCTCCTTTTTTGCCCTCAAGTTCCACCTTCAATTTTCCTCGTACTAAATAACTCATCTTCCCCCTAACCCATCCTCCATCACCCCTTACAATCTTCCTTTCCCTTTTCTAAGTTTCTTTCCCTCCTTAAATTATCCTAGTACCAAACGGCCCTTAGTTGTTTCGGCCTATTCACAGACAGCAATATATATGTTTTTTTCGTCCTTTTTGCAGAAGCATGAGTTCATCTGTCTTTGATTGCGTGTGCGTGTTTGTGGGTCCCGGGAAGGTGATCCTAACGTAGAATAATGATACGCAAAATGAACTTGTCAGGGGTTCGATAGCCCTTCCACCGTTAATTCTTTCCAGATGCAGAAGCAGTAGTGGTGTTAAATTGCTAGTCCGGAAGATAGAGATATCAGAAAGAAAGAAATGGAGCCAATCTCATTAATGAAAGCATAATTTTGTTGGTCAATACTGCCGCTTAGCGACACTAACAAATGAGATCAGGAAGAGGAGGGAGATTTGAATTTTATAAAGAAAATTTCAAATACAAGCAGTGGCCTTTTCATGTGGGAGGTAGCATGAGCTTCACCTTCAGCGGTTATAGGTTGTGGCCTGTGGGTTCAGGTGCACGAATTATCGTTAAGCAATATCTCCATGTACCAGGAAAAAGGTTGTGAAACACCCTTAATTACTAGGACTTTCGTTTTATATTGTAAAGCACTTGTAATTAACTCATACCCTCAGAAAATAGATTATTTATTCTTCCGCAGCAAATTAATTGTGAAAGGTGCAGAAATAGGAGTAGCATTTTTCATGGTAGTCTGCAAAAAAATGAAAAATAGGGATATGATTGGAGCGGGTCATATCACACAGAGCAGTCATGTGAGAGATGCTAAGATCCTGTCATTAAATAATACTCCCTCCAGTTCTAATTATAAGACAACATTTGAGAATTGAACTTAGTCCTAATTATAGGACAAAGTTCTAATTTTTGTTAATTTCTTCCCAAAATACCTCCTATTGATATTTTCTCAATAATAATTTAATAAGAGTATATCAGAAGTTGTTGGGGGAGATTGACGATACCGGATTGTGTGAGAGTTTGGAGAAGTCGTGTGTGAGACAAAAGAGATACAAGAAAAAACAGAGAATTAATTAACATAATTGGATGTCATTTTAAATTTTAAATAAATGTACTTTAGGAAAATAAATATGATTAATTAATTTAAACACTATCCTTAATTTCTCTAAAATTAGATAAATATATCTTATAATTAGGACTGGACAGAGTACTAAAAAAATGATGATGCCTGTGGTCCCCACTCTAGCCGCTTTATTGGATGGATACTACTACAACTACGTCCTCGGATCAAAGTTACTTACCTTGTGTTTGACAATAATTGCGTCGCTCTTTATTGCTGGCACATACTACCTCGAAGCAAAGAATCGCATCTTGAAACGTACAATTCTTTCATGGAAATTTGATTACTCCCACGTGTATTTATAAACAACTTTTATTTTTATAGAGTTGATTTTTTTTATAAATAATTTTTATTTTTTTTTAAAATATAAAATTTTTTTATTTTATCTTTATTAAATACTCATTCTCTATCATAATTTATATTCATTATTTCTCATACTTTTTATCTATTCTCTCTTCTTTACTCTTTTCATGAATATGGGCTAATATTAAAAAAAACATGATATTTTTGATACACTTATTATTTTTCACTATCAGTTCGTTTTGTGAAATAAAAAAAAATTAATTATAAATAAAACCAGAGGAAGTATATATATATATTTTTTAATTAATAAGACGGCCAAGAAAAACTTAAAGATTATAAAAAAGGTTCAGATGATGCAATCAGGCCAGCGGATTAAACACTTAGCAAAGGAGCCAATTTCATTAAAGAGCTTTGGCAAAAAAAAAAAAAAGATTAAAGAGCTAGAGCATAATCTTGTCGCACAGTACTATTCGGCTTGGTTAACTCTTTGTTTTTTTTTTTGCCAGTTGGCTTGGTTAACTCATACCATCCCCGGCCTGCACACCGTACCCCCAGCTGTGACTAGAGCCGGGAAAACGGGCCGAGCCCGTCGGGTCGGCCCTTTTAGGCCCTGGCCCTTCAAGGGCTGGGCTTGTAAATTGGAGCCTCAAAAGGAAGTCGGGCCTAAAAGGGCCGGCCCTGTAGGGCCACGGGCTTAAAAGGGCCGGCCCTGGAGGGCCTCGGGCCGGCCCTTTAGGCCCGTTTATTTTTTATAATTTTTACTTGGAAAGGAACCATGTTACATTTTTGAATTACATTATTGAATCTATATGTCATTCTATCCTCATATTGTATAGAGTATAATTTTTGAGTATATTGTTTTGTCTAATTGAATCATATTGTGATTTTTGAGTATATTGTTCTACCTATTTAGACTAAAATCATATTATATACTATTCTGCCTGATAGATTATAATTTTTTATGGAGGTTGTGATTATTTGACTACTTGAACCTACTGCTCAAAGTGAAACACAATTAAATGTCCTTGAAATTGATGATAGTGGCGAAGAATGTGAAAATGATAGTTGTCATACTCATGTTGTTTAGAGGTTAGAGTATTTAGCTTCTTGCCTTCTTATACTTTGGCCTTTGTGTGAGTTATTTATGGACATGATTTTACCTTTGATTATACAATAGTAACTGTGTTTGTTTGTTGCAAGAGACGTGTTATTTAAACCTTAATGTTGACAACATTTATGTATTAAATTAGAACTTTAATCGTTGTTATTTACTAACTATATCTTTTTGGGGAAAATACGCAGGAAAATAGTGAAAAGGATTTTCCGGCCCTGCGGGCCGGCCCTAGCCTTGATGCTCTCGGGCCGGACCTTGAAAAACTGCAATTTTCTTGACCCCGAGCCCTTTAGGGCCGGCCCTGTTAGGCCCTGGCCCGTCAAGGGCCGGCCTTGATTCCCAGCTCTAGCTGTGACCTGTGACATTAGAAATAATGTAATGAGAGAAATTTAACCTTTTTAAAGAAAATGTCAGGTTCTGCCAATAATCTCTTAACCTAATGATAGCATGCGTTTCACTTTTAACGCCAATAAGTTATGGTAGTGTTTGGAACAGCGATAGGAAAAATGAAATTTCTTAATTTTATTTTTGGTAAAAACCCGATTATGTAATGTGATTTATGTTTGGAACAGCGATTGTATAAATGACTTTTACAAAAGTAAAACTTGTTTGGATTGATTTAAGTACATGTGACTTTTGTGATAATACTAAGAGAGAGTGGGTGAAAAAATATTGTAAAGGGTTAAAAACACCAAAAAATAGTTTAAAATAATTTTTGGAACTGAAAAAGTACATTAAAGATAAAATTGCAATCAATCTGATAACACACTGGGTACAGTTGAAAAAATATTTTAAGGGTTAAAAGCACCAAATAATAGTTGAAATTAATTTTTGTAGCAAAAAAAGTACATTAAGGGTAAAATTGCAATAAGTCTGATAGTACATTGGACACAACTGAAAAAATATTTTAACGATTCTCACTCTCCCCAAAAACTAAATCAGTAAAAGCTGAGAAATGGAGCTTATGACAAAAATTATTAAAATGAAATTAAGTTCAATTGCTCACTTTGGAAACCAAACACTTAATTCTTTTTTTTCAAATTGCCCATTGAGCTTCTTTATCCAATTGAGCGTTTGGGGGTTCAAAACACCCCACACACACTATATAGGTTGAAAAAATGAAAGGAAGTGTCAAATACTACCCATATATTTTATATTTTAATCCACTTTTAATTAATTCACACTCATAGAGAAAAGTTATCTATTTCTGCTTATCAATATTCTAAAAATATTAATTGTATATATTATTCCAATGAACAACCCAAGCATCACTACCGATTCAAGCTAGCCAGTGACGAATAATGGTAGTGTCTATTCAACACGACGATTGCTAAGCGATACCCCACACACACACACACACACACACACACATTTATATCCGTAGAGTTTAAAGGAGAGCTTTTTTCAAAAAAAAAAAAATCTTAATTATTAGAAAAGGCTCCGCCATTGATGCAATCAAACGCTTGTCTCTATGAAGAAAGAGAATATATATATATAGGGACATTCCGGATAAAAATTTAACTTAAAAGCATTTTATATTTAACATGGGAGAGATCAGTAGCATTTAGTGCGTGTTTTAGAAACACATTCATCTTAATTTTTTTTCACCTGAATTCATCTTAATTAAAATCATACTAACTAAAGTGATATGTGACAATAAATTAATTAATTTCCAAAGTTGCAAAATATGGACGTGCATGGAAGTCAATGCCTTCACTAAAGACAAGCATCAACATCGGACCATTCTCATGATGAAGAGCCCACTGACAAAAAAGGGAAAAGCAAAACTTCGCCAAAAAAAAAAAGCGAAAAGCAAAAAGACAGGAATTAGTGCAAAAGTTAAGACTTACGACTAATTAACCCTTATTAATAATAGTACTGTACAACTCAATTGTTTTTTTTTTTGTCTTTTTTTCCTTTTTAAATGCCTTACTATATAATGGTACTGTGCAACTCAATAACATTTATCTCTTCTTATTAGTGGTCATTTTCATTCTCGCTATTTAATTGAAAATTTGAAAACTTCATTATTTAACACAGGCAATTTGGTGGAAGACACTGAATTCATTATACTATAAAGATATATTGCCTGCGAGAAAGGTTGTCCGAATGACCACCCGGCAGAAGCAAATTTCTAGATACGGAGGGAGAAAGTGCAGTGGAGAGAGAGGGAGGAAAAAAGGGGATATTCATAATAAGGCGATGAAGAAGTACAAGTGGGACCAATGAAGGATTTGCGGCTAGCATTAAAAACTGCATGGAAGTTGGAAATGGAACGCAAACTCACGCAGCATATAATGGGGATGGGGAATTTCATTCGATCTTCCGCCCTATCTCTCATCAATTAGGGATATTGAGTTTTGGTTTAGCGGATCAATATTATAATTCCCCATGTTTAAATTTAATCTTATTTTAGTACACTATACTGCACCAGAGATATTACTTTTATCTCATTTATATGTCTTTTTTAATTAAATCTCATATAATAAGGAGAGATAGTTAACTCAATAATTATAAAATAAATTTATAATTATATCCTGATTTATAAATATGTATTTTTCAACTCTTTCTTTTCTATCTATATTTAAATTGTTTCTTCATTTGTACTATAAATAAAGGTAAAATTGTCACGATCTCATTTATTACACTGAACAGGACTTATAAATATGATCAAATTTTTTAGTTAAAAAGAACTTATAAATAGAACCATAGTGTTAATTTTTTATTCACTTTCTCTAAAATGATTTCATTACTATTATATCAAACTTAAAATCTATAACGACCGTATCCTCTTGCGTCTGTTGTGTACTGCGGGCGATGCATATGTCATCTTTTGAACTTGTACTTTTTTTTTTTTGAATTTCTTCCTTCGGTATCCCACACCCAAAGGTGCAGACTAATCCGGAGTCGCCCCTTGGGAGCGACTTCCCAGGGATCGAGTCCAGGTGGCGGGAGGGAATCTTTGCCTCCCTTGTCTCAACCACCGGACCAAGCCCCCCTGGGCTTTGAACTTGTACATTAATAAGTCGCCCACATTTTATTCACAAGTCACTAGCAAGTCTTGGTTTTGGCTCTACGTATGACAGGCTCACAAATTATACACATGTATTATTTTTGGTTCACAATACAAGGCACTTATAAAAAAATAGTTTGATCTATAATATAAGTCATTTATAAGGTAGTTAATACTCATTTCTAATTTATCCACTTATTAAATTTTTAAACACATTTTCCAACGAGGATAAAAGTGAAAAAAAAAATTAATTTAGGATATATTTATTAAGTTAATTATCATTTATTATTTTTCGTGAATTAGTTGAAGTGTCCTATATTATAAATCGAAGAGAGTATATGCTTATGAGTTATGTGAACTGAATAAAGTTTAATGATATGCATCTCATTTCTTCTAACACTCCACTCAAACAAATTAGAAAAAAAAGGGGTAAAAATCATATCTATCTTTGCACAATTTAATTTGATCGGTCTTCAATTAGAACAGTAAACGACCCCTTACACCATGTTGTGTCCCCTGTCCACTACCATTATAACCCTCACCGTCATTATCCTTGGCCTAAGCAAATTCGTAATAAAGTAAACTGAATACGACGCATATATATATATAATTGAACTTTCCTTGTCTCTAAAAAAATATGGTTAACCATGACAAGGTTCGCCATATTTTTATTCACATTATAAATCCCGGTGGGGCCAGTGGGGAAGACTCAGAAACTTATGCCCACACATTTCATGTACCAACTAAGAACATCTTAGAATTAGCGTTTGAGAAGTACGTTTATGTAAGTTAAAACAAAACTCCTATCACTAACCCAAACAGACACTAGCACTTACCTAGCTTCATTCTCATCATGGAGATCGATGGCAGGCCCAAATGATTCTTATTCTAGATCCACTGTCAATCCTCCTGCAGCTGCAACGAGCTCAAGAATTCCCAAAAGGACTCGAAGAAGAAGATTACCATTCAAAACCCGCTGAGTTATCCTGAATCTTTAAAACGAACGTAAGTGCACAGAATGATTAAAAGATATTTGAAATGCATTTGAGTTTGAGAGTAAGTTTAATGGGTTTATAAAATAATTAATTAAAAGAACAATGTTGTGTTGTTCTAATACTTTAATTTATTCAATACTCTTCTATTTTTGATTGATGAGGTGTATCTCTTGATGACTTATATTTGTCACGCATCAGTTTCCTATTTATTTCATAAAAGCTAATATTTGAATGATGATCATACCCCTGTAACGTTGAGGTAGGTTATTCAAATTCACATTATATTATCACTTAAAATTAAACTTGGGCTCCAGAAAAAGTCAAATCTGGACTCTGGCATAGGCAAGCTCGCGGGATCTCATTTACACTGTCGATATGGGGAATGCTTTTCTGCAAATAGACGCCAAATATTCCTTTTCTTGTGATATTGCTTTTATTTAAATATGCATGCATGTTCCTTCTATTATTCCAATCGTAGGTACGGTGTAGTAGGATTCTTAAATCCAAACCATATTTTTAATGAGGATATTGGTTACCTTTTCATTAGATTCGACCAATTCCTATCACTATCAGTTGGGAATTGGATAATCGAGATGTCACTTTTTATTTTTTTAAAAAATAATTTGAACTCGTGGCACGCTAGAGTTCCCAATTTCATAACCCTTCTTATTGGTTACTCTTTCATCTGATGATGCACACTGCCAGCGTCGTTGTGACCAATGTTGTCAAACTCGCGAGTCAACTCGCCGAGTTTGACGATTTTAGCTAATGAAATCGAGTTAACTCGCTTATGGAATCGTTTTATACATGAACTCGGTCAAACTCGGTTTTGACTCGGTCAAACTCGGTGAACTCGCCGTTTCAAAACCGAGTTCAGCGAGTCAGAAATATGAGTAGTAGAAATCGAAGATCTGGATAGAAATCAACCAAAAATCTTCAAAAAATAAAAACTAAAAACAAAAGCTAGTATAAACTATAAAGTTAAAAAAGAAAAATACATAATATTTATACAACTTGCCCTATTTTAAGTTTGTAGACCTTGTGCCGCCTCCCACCGTCTTTCTTTCCCAAGTTCGCAGCTTTTATTTTCCGTTCTGCAGTTAGCGTTGTGCGATTGTGTCTTTGCCTGTTCTTGCTGTTGCTGGTTCATGAGAAGAAGAGAGAACGAAGACGAAGAAGAAGAAGAGAGAACGGATCCCGCAGAGAGAGAAAAACAATTACAAATATTAAACGTGAGTTTTTGATTTTTCTCGTGATCTGTGAAGACTTGAGGAGTGAGGAGTCTGCCTTTGTCTCTTGTGATATGTGTAGATTGTCCTATGTCAGTGTCACTGTGTGCTTCAGCGGTTCAGCCCTTCACGAATTCACGTGATTGTCCCTTTTTTGTTTATTAAAAATTGTTCATTTAGGTGAAAGTTTGAATTGTGAGGCTGCAATGCTACACGCCTACACTTTAGTTCCAACTTTCAAGTAAAACAGTGATTTTGACGTTGAGTATCTGTGAAGCAAAGGCTAATTTTTTTATTTTTTTTTGCCAAGTGAAGCAAAGGATCATATTTGAACAAAAAAAAAGAAAAAGCAAAGGATCATAAAGAGACGCTGCACATCAGGTATTTGCTCCTTTTTTGACTTTTTCATTGTTTTTAATTAATAAATATTTCATTATTATTATTATATTGTGTTTATCAAAATCATGAGGGAGCAGGGAGCTTGCACAGTTGCACATTATGAGAATTTTTTTTAACAATGAGATATTGTTTTGTTATTGTTTAATATGATCTCTATGATAGTATTTTATTTATTAAACATTATCCTACATTAAACAAACTATGTCTTTGAGAACTGACAAACTAAGATGAAGTTTATTTTTTACCTTTAGATATTAGATGTCTTTTTTGGTTGCCTCTTTTTTCTTAATTTGAGAATTTCTTCTTACTGCTTATTAATTAGGTAGTATATTAATTTGAAGATGTCTTCAAGTGCAAAGGAAAATACTGGAAAAAAAGTTATTGCTGCAAGAAAAAATTATCCGGGTAATAGATCTGATATAGGATGGAAACACGGGATGGATGTTGATGGGAATGGCAAAAAAGTGAAGTGTAATTATTGTGGAAAAATTGTTAATGGGGGTATTTATAGATTCAAAAATCATCTAGCATGCACTAAAATAGATGTTGAAGCTTGTGGCAATGTTCCTGAAGAAGTAAAGACCACAGTACTGCAGCTTGTTTATGATGCAAAATGTGCTTCATCTAAGAGGAAAAAACAATGGGTTGATATCGGTGATGAAGATGATCAAGGTGCACAAGCACAAGTTGAGTCTCAAAATTCAGGGAAAGGGCTGATGAATTTCTTGAGAAATACAAAAAATAATAGCAAAGGGGTAGGCAACACACAATCAACCATTAATCATATGTTTAAGAGAGACTTGAGGGAAGAGGCTTGTCAACAAGTAGCTCGATTTTTTTATACAAGTGCTATACCTTTCAATTGTATAAAAAATCCTGAATTTACAAAGATGTGTGAAGTTATAGGAAGATTTGGTCAAGGATTTAAGCCTCCTTCTTATCATGAGATCAGAGAAAAATATTTGAACTTGGAACTAAAAAGCACACAGGCATTGCTTGAGAATTTTAAGAGTGAATGGACAACAACAGGTTGTTCCATAATGTCTGATGGGTGGACTGATAGAAAAAGGCGTTCAATTTGCAATTTTCTAGTGAATAGTCCAAAAGGGACAGTATTTTTATATTCATTAGATACTTCTGAAATTTCTAAGACGGCTGATAAAGTATTTGAGATGCTTGATGAAGTTGTGGAAAAAGTGGGTGAAAAAAATGTGGTACAAATAGTAACCGACAATGCTGCAAATTATAAAGCAGCTGGGCAAAAATTAATGGAGAAAAGAAAACATTTGTATTGGACTCCATGTGCAGCCTATTGTATTGACTTAATGTTGGAGGACTTTGAAAAGAAAATTATATTGCATAAAGAAACCATTAGCAGGGGTAGAAAAATCACAACATATATTTATACAAGATCAATGCTCATTAGCCTTTTGAGAAAATACACAAATGGAAAGGATTTAATCAGGCCTGCTGCAACTCGATTTGCCACTGCATACCTGACTTTGTCATCTCTTAATGAGCACAGAGTACCACTGGTAAATTTGTTTAATTCTCAAGATTGGAAGGATAACAAATTTTCATCTACCAAAGATGGAAAAGAAGTAGCAAAAAGTGCTATGGACAATAATTTGTGGAAGAATATTGTGACATGCCTTAAAGCTGCTGCTCCTCTTGTTAAAGTTCTTCGCTTAGTGGATTCAGAAGAGAAGCCAGCTATGGGATTCATATACGAAGCCATGGAAAGTGCGAAGGAAAAGATCAAACAAAATTTTAATAGTGTTAAAAAAAGGCAAGTATTAAATTAAAATTTTGTATTTAATTTTATTATGCAAGTTTTATGTTTTTTATAATTTGATTTTTTTCTTTTTGTGGAATGACCCTTTTTTTTATTGATTGTGATTTGTGATAGCTATGAGCTTGTATGGAATATAATTGATGAGAGGTGGGAAGCTCAACTACATAAGCCTTTACATGCAGCGGCATACTACCTCAATCCTCATTTCCATTATGACACTAATTTTAAGCCTCATTATATGATTAAACAAGGGTTATATGATTGTTTGTCAAGAATGGTTGGGGATCAAGATGAGCTTAACAAAATTGAGTTTCAATTGACTGACTTTCATAATGCAAGAGATATGTTTGGGCGTGAAACTGCACAAGCATTAAGAAAAAAACTTCCTCCAGCAGAATGGTGGGATTCTTATGGAGATGGATGTCCAGAACTTAAAAGAATAGCAATTCGTATTCTTAGTTTATGTTGTAGCTCTTCTGGCTGTGAACATAATTGGAGTGCTTTTGAGATGGTAAGATTTTTGCCTTTTTTTTTTTTTTTAATTTTCAACGTAACTTTGCTTGAATGTTAGAATAATAATGAAGCTTTTTTTCTTCAATTTTTTTTAGATTCATACAAAAAAGAGAAATCGTTTGCATCAAAAGAAGATGAATGATTTGGCATTTGTCATGTGCAATTTGAAACTCACAAGGAAGCAAAAGAGTAGAACTTTCAATTATGATTTTGATGATATCTATTCTGATGATGAATGGATTACTGAAGGAAGGATAGATGGAGATGATGTGGAGGAAGAGGATGATGAGGTTCTTCAACCTCATGAAATTAATGAGAATATGGGTAATCCATTATTTGGAGTTGACTTGAATGTTGATTTTAACATTGATGATGTTAGGGCAAATTATAACGATGATGATGATGCGGGTGATGCAAATGGAGATTATAATGGCGAAGGCGAAGAATTTGAAGACAACGGAGATAATGATAATCCAACATTTGATGATCTTTGTTGAATTTATAATTATTTTTGTTTAATGATGTTTAGTGAGTTTATATTAGTACATGAATTTCGTATAAATTTTTATGTTAAGTATGATAAATTATGAATGTTAATGAATTTAATTTCAGTTTTTTAGATTTAAATTATATTTAAACCAAATTGTTGTCATCTTTAGTATTTTAATTATTTTATCATATAAATTTAATTGTTATTTATTAACAAAGGTAAACTCTTACGAGTTTACGATACGAGTTTACGTTTCCGAGTTTACGTCCCCCTTACGAGTTTGTTTAAACTCACGAGTTTGACAACATTGGTTGTGACTTCATGTCATTACAAGTTAACGGTAATTATAGCCAAAAATTAGTATGCACTTGATAATGTGGATAGCTTCAAGAAGTTGATGGAGCGATAATTAAAATGCTGATTGCTATAATGGAATGATACGGTGAATTCCCGAACCGTATTTGATTTTCCTATAATTTATATTGGTGGGAAAATACTTTTAACTTAAAAAAACTAAATGCTTTATAATTTTATTATTCTTTTCTAGTTCAGATGACTTTTTATTTGCTATGCTTCACGGACGGGTTATTAAAACATAAAATAAAGAATAAACCGAGTCGATATCGTGGTTAAAGAAAAGGGTCGATGTTTACTGCTTCCAGAATAAAAATTGATATATAATTTAATGATACACAATATATAATATGATTAAGTAATTTACTTAATTTTTTTAATTTCTCTAAAAAAAACAACTCAACTGAATCTTATATTTAAGACTGGATGTAGTATCATATTAAATATATTTATGAACAGTTTGCCATTACAAGACATAATTAACTAATTTTAGGAGATTAAAAGAGATAAATAGATTACTTAATTATAGAATGTTACATGATCTCTCTGAAATACTTATTATGTAGGGAAAATCAAATGTAAAGATATCTGAATTACCCAAATTCTAATTTATGTCACTAAACTTAACAAATTATATATCAAGTTATGCGTCATAATTAGGAATTTAAAATTTGGATCAAATTATCTTCATATCCCTTAGTTATTAAAACAACAAAAATGAATGAAATATATACCATCAAACTATGAAAAAAAAATTATGCACAATATTTTTTTTATATAACATTCGGTTTTTTATATAATAATGTATTAGAATAAATTGAAATCTATTTTGACCGTAGTTCTACTATCCATATGGAAATCTATTACCTTCTTTCGATATTTATATTTTTATTCAAAATTTAATGACCTGAGTTTAAATTTTGAATCCTGTACATATATCCTTAATATATAATCCATGATTATTTTTTATAAAAAGGGAAAATCCTATGTAAAGATATCCGTGAAATATTGTAGTGCACAAGAATTCACCTCTTTCAATCTGTTATATGTACTCCTACTTTCCTATAAAACCGAATATTGTAAAAAAAAAAAAAAGAATATTCGGCATAATTAATGTTTGGAAATAAGTTGCACAGTACTTCCCAAAGAATTAATTGATAGAGCAAATAATAAGGTTATATTTTCAATTTTTCTGTTTTAATAATTGAGAGATATGGAGGTAATTCGATCCAAATTTTAAATTCCTAATCATGACACAACCTGATATGTAATTTGTTAAGTTTAGCGACAAAAATTAGAATTTTGGATAATCCAACCATTTTTATATGGGATTTTCCCTATTATGTATCATTTGATTATATAACATTTTATAAGCTATCAAATTAATATAGAGAAAAAGAAAAATATAAATACTTTAAAATAATTTATTTAGCTTCAATCCTTCCAAATTAGTCAATTGAGTATTTTATTAATAACAAGAAACCATAATATAATGGTGTATGGTAATATAAATTACTCTTTGGGCCCTTACTATAAAATATTGTTAACTTTTTCTGAAGAGATTAAAAAAGTTAAATAAATTAGTTAATCATAGTATATGTGATATATCATTTAATTATATATCAATTCATAAATCAGAAAAAATAATTTAATGTAAAAAAGATAAATATCAATACTTTAAAATAATTTATTTAATATGTTTAATTTTTTGAAAAAGTTAACTATTTCTTGTGTTAATAAGAGAGAATAACATTGTGAGCACATACTCACCTTGAAATTTGTAGATACAGTTTCACTTGCCAGAACAATGTAATTTCTTTAAAAGCTAAAACTTGGATCACGACAATACAAAAAAAAAGGCTTTCGATAAAATAAAAACAATACAAAAAGGCCAACTCTAAAGCTTGTTTAAGTGCAATACAATACACACACACACTGAATATGACATAATTTTAATTTTTTTTCCATTTTTTTAAGTGCAATACAATACACCCGACTTAAATTACCTTTGTCTATATATAGCTGGCACGTAGCGCAGAGCGGGCACAGCACAATCTCGTAACATACTGGTACATCACATTTCATACTCCACAACACCTTCATCGTCGAGATCAATGGCCAGCCCAAATGATTCTAAGTCTGGATCTTGCATCACTTATCCTCCTGCAGCTGCAAGTTCTTCAACAATTACCATTCAAGCGGGGCTCTGCCCTACTACAAAGTCGTCACCAAACAGGCCATCAGCTTCATCGTCGTCTTCCACCTCCGGCCGCTCCAGCTCTGGAAAGCCGTTGCCAACTATTCAAGACATAATATTTGGCCCAAAATGATTCAGAAATCAGTAGTACCCCCACGGATTCCTATGTTTCCATGTTTTCTGGTGACTCCATCGTATTGGACTTTTTCAATATAGAGGAGATTCTCTGTATTGATCATATGTTAAAACTATCTATCCTTTACACCTAAGAGTATATGTTAGTTTTTGTGAATATAGAGAAGGGGAGGTTTCTTCTTTCTTTATTTCTTTCGTGGTTGCTGGAAAATTACCAGTGCAATATGAATAAGAATCCATGGTTTTGATGAATCTTTTCTCTGTACCTTCATTTTAAATACAAAAGGCAAGCCTAAGCCTGAATCAGTAAGACAAGAGCCTAACTAGGCAGAGGAGGTAACTCCTCAGAATGACGTTTGTGAAGAGTAACCTGGATAATGAGCTCCCTAGATAATATCTCAAAGAAGCTAATAATACATGTCTAATAGCATGCTGGTAATTTTTCAGCATTTGAAGCGGCAATATCAAATAATTATTTATTATATACTCCCTCTGATCCTAATCATAAGATAAAGTTGATTTTTTGGAGAAATTAAGGAAACTAATTAAATTACTTTAGAGTATTTATATTTATATTTTTTTCTTCAAAATAATTAGTTTGACTAATAAATTAATATCTAATCTAAGGATATATAACATATGATATAATTAAGTAACTTATTATCTAATCTAAGGATATATAACATATGTACTGGTTATTAAATTTAATTTATACAGACACATGCACATATGACTACACATGTTTTGAGATAGAATGAGGGTAAGTTTGGTCCATAAAATAATTAAAAGAACAATGTTGTGTTGGACTAATAGTTTATTTAATCATGTTTAGTTAATATAAGAGTATGTATTGATTGATGAGGTATATCAATCTCTTAAATTTAAAATTCAAGAGACAGATAGTATTGTTTTATGAATTTTGCTAAAAGTTAAACTGGGCTGGAGACAAAAGGTTAAATATGGCAGAAGCAAGCTTGGGCAGATCTCACTGACAAGGAACCAATGAACTGCAAATAGATCTAATCCTTCTACTCCAGTCATGTGGACCCTCTTGTATAATAGGTCTGATCTATTTTTATTTAAGTTTCATTTTATCAGTGTTGGTTGTTGGTTCTTTCATTAATATAATGCTCCAAGCCTCCAACTTGATTTTCTGGTGATGGTTTAGAGACACGTTGGCGTTTCCAGGTCAGTGCCACTACTGATACTTGTGACTTCACTTCATGACAAGATGACAGTATTCCAGTCATCACCTCACACTTTTTTGATAATGATTTTTGAAAAGCTACAAGTCTTTTTTTATTTGTTTAATTTCCAAAATATCAATGATAAATTTTTTTCCACGCGCCGCCTCCACAGAACTAATTATTCATCAAAATTCATTGATATTGTTTATTTGCAGCAACTCTTTAAACATCTGCAGTATTCTCATTTGGATGATAATACATGAACGATCCGGTGAGTTAGCTATTATAATAGACACCAAATTCACTAAGACAAAGTAGATGTAGAAGTAAAACCATAAATAAGTAAATAGTATCAGAAATATATAGTGATAGTGATATATATATATAGTAATTGTTTATTTTTGGGGACAGCATCCAGATGTAGATGGTATCTGCATCTCAGGTTCAAATTCTCAAAGTTGTCGCTGAAGTAAACCCATGTCATTGGCTAGAAAGAAAAAGGAATAGACCATAGCCACTTCTGCCACGTTTTCCTGTCAAAACAAAAGGGATCCCATTGGCCCTTCACTTTTACCGTTGTGAAAAAGAAAGAATTTGTTGAACGTAACCCTCAATTTTTTTTTTTAAAAAAAAATCTGATATTTCATATTATCTCACACTTTCCATCTTCTTCCTTCGGACTATTATATTACTGCCTCTGACTGCGCCACGTCTCGTTGAAAAATCAATCATACAAATCAAAATTCCAATCCCATATTTTATGTACGGTACAATATTACTCTCAAAACTGGGGACGAGTCTGCCTTTTCAATCAAGTGCCTACCATTTTCAAATATATTTGTATGCATTCCCACTTGTGATTTTATTTGTTATGGGTATAGATTGGGCTGATCGTGACTCTTGATCTCACAAAAGCTCAATAAAGAGAGCGTTTAGAGAGCCCATTTTTGTCTGAGGCATGATATGCTGTGAGAGACATACATATGATTGTCTCTAAAAGCCAGCACCAGTCAGTCTTATTCTAATAAGTGAGGTCAGTTATATGGATCAAATAATGATATTCTGCTCTTTCAACAATTAAATCTTTAGATAAATTGTTAACTAGAAGGTTCCGCCCGATAAATAATAGTTTAAGAATTAAGAACAATTTTTAATTATGCCACTACTACAAAAAAAATAAAGTTGTGGCGCTTAATAAGTGCTACATATCAAGACGCCACTAAAAAAAGATGTGGCGCTTGGAAGCACCACAATATATATATTTCTTTTTTTTAAAAAAAAACACTTCTTGCGATGCTTCTTTAAAAAAAGTGATATAAGAAGTCGATAATAATTTTTTTAAAAAATAATACCTAAGGTGGAGCTTCCTTGAAGAAGTGTCGCAGGAAGTCACTTCCTGTGGCACTTAGTCAAGAAAGCGCCACCTTAGGTGTTATTTTTTTAAAATAAAATTATTTTTGAATTTTTCTTTTAGAACCCTATAATTATTTTTTTTATTAAAAGAATACTCTAATAATAGTTGATAACACACTTTTAACACATTTTCATATCCACAACAAAATGAAAAAAACAAACCACAATCAAATAACTCCAAAATAATATAAATTAACAAATAACTAATTAACAAAATCACCACTAAGTAAAATATAAGTGTTAAAATAAATAATTATTTTACTTATGCAAATCATAAATGTTAATAATTACTACAACAACTAAAAATTATAACTACTAAATAAATACAACTTATATATAATAACATTTAATTTTATCTCATTTATTTTTTAGCACATATAAAAATGAGAGTAATTTTTTCAGGAATAACATGAGAAAAGAAATTTCAGAAGCATTTTTCATCAAATGCAAATCATCAATGTTAATAATCATTACAACAACTAAAAATTATAACTACTAAATAAATACAACTTATATATAATAACATTTAATTTTATCTCATTTATTTTTTAGCATATAAAAATGAGAATAATTTTTTCAAGAATAAAATGAGAAAAGAAATTTCAGAAGCAATCTTCATCAAATAAAATTAGAACAATTAAAAGCAGGAAACTTGAAAGTAAATATGAACGTTCTTTACCAACGCCGCAATTGATAAAACAATACGAACACCATTCCCTCCATCATAAAAAACCAAAGATTTTTTTCTCCTGTAGAAACATATACAACATAATAGTAAGAAACTATTATTCAAAATAAACTGGTAAGCTATATATGTGATATAATGCAGCTAAAATAACAATTAGACCAAATAAACTTACTACTTTCATGGCTAGTGCTAGTTGGACGACGAATATCTAAAATTCGAAGCTTAATATAAAAATAATGGAAGAAGAAATAAGTGAAAAGAGAGAGTGTGTGCATGTGTGAAGGAAGGAAGTGTCATCATTTTCATAAGATTCAGGGAAGGAAAAGCGATTGAAGATCTACTATTTATAGATGTAAAAATTTGGCAGACCATAAATTTTTCAAAAGAAAATCCTTACAAAGGTGATGAGTGATAAAGGAATAAGGAGGAAGTAGCGATCGAAGTGGAAACAGTGATAAATAACAAAAAGAAGAGGACACTACTACAGAATTGAGATATAACCACCCCCAAACACGTCCCAAATTGAAAATTGGGTGGTTAAAAAGGGAGGCGGTGGCATTTTCGTAATTATTTATGTGTAGGGGAACCTTTAGGCATCCCAAATTTGAATTTGGGACGTCTAAAGTGCTTCCTGGCGCGAAATATAAATTTCATAAATTTTTTTAGCGCCAGGAGCTGGGTTTAGGCATCCCAAATTAGTTTGGGACGCCTAAAGTCACCTTTAGGCGTCCCAAATACCATTTGGGACGCCTAAAGGCGTCCCCTGCATGTCAGACACTTGTCTGACATGCGGTCTTCTCATCTACCTATCACACCCTCACCTCACATCCTCTCAACAACTTTACTCTTCTTCCTCCTCTCCCCACCCACACCGTAGGCCCTGCTGTGTTTTTTTTTTTTCTTCAACTCCTCCCTCCTCCCTTGTTCAAGCTCTCTCCTCCACCGTCGGCCTAGCTTGTTGAACTCGGACTCCTCCCTTCTTCTTCTTCCTCTTTGTTTCTTCAACGGCTGCAACCGTGTCTGCTGCAACCTCACCTCCTCCACAGTGGGTTTTGCTCTCTCCTCCATTGTTGTGCGTGGGTGGAGCTCCACAGTGGGTTTTACTCTCTCCTCCATTGCTCTCTACCTCTCAAACATAGTAGCTAGGGGGCGCCCTGATCAGGTTGGTTTATTTTCTTCAATTTTTTTTTGTAACAGAATATGGTTTATTTTGTTTTTGAAAAATAAATTAAATGGTTGAGATTGTGCTTATTATATATTGCTTATATTGAGATAGTTGAAATTAGCCTGATGTGTTTGGTGTGGTTATATTGTTTAAATTGTATTTATTTGGGAATGGTTTATTTTCTTGTTTAAATATAAATTTACTTGTGTATAATAGAAACAAGTCTTCTTAGTTCTCACCCGTTCCATTGTGTTAAATATGAGTAAAGTTTAAAAGTTACTCCCTGTTTCAATTTGCCTCTCGTTAATTATTGAGTAAACTTTGTTCTTATAAGATAAAATGTTATATTAAATAGGGATGTAGTTAGAAAGGTTTTAAATTTAAAGGTAGAGTTAATGAGATTTAAAGATTTCTTTCTTTCACACGTAGTGGCACCACCCCATTTCATTGGTCTTGTTCCTGCACCATTAATTAGTATATATAATAAAATAAAATATGATTTATTTAAATTAAAGAAATTCTTGTATTAATTACACACAATTGTTTTGTTAATTCCAAATTCTTGAATTATGAAGAATAATTCAAGCCAAAACTTAAAAAGAAAACGATAACCCCAATATTCATTAAATGATTTTTATCTAAATATTTTCAATAAAACAATTTTATTTTTGGAAGAACTCAACTTAAAATTGTTTTGTTAATATGAAACTCGTTTTGTTTTTAATTCTTCCAAACCTTAAAAAAATTCTTTAATTTAATCTTATTGTATTTATTTTATTATACATTAATTTTATATACATATACTTATTAAAAAAATAAGTTACATAGCACTGAAACCCTTTTAATAGGAGAGATGAGGCTAGGAGGGGGCAATAAAGTTATTAAGCCCATATTTTAAAATCCTAAATTGGGTTGATAACTTAATTAGGCAATCCCATCATATGTCCTTGAGAATTGTACTAAACGTGTGAATGTTATTGGTAATGCCTTATGTGGTAACAAAATGGATCATAGTTGGATGAATGCTTTGAGAACTAGTGAAGAATATGAGAAAGGGGTGGACGAATTTATTGAATTCGCTAAAAAGAATGCTCCTGCAAGAAATGGGAAGTATTTTTGTCCTTGTGTCAATTGTTTGAATGAGAGTAGATGGGATGTTGATGTCATAAAGGATCACCTACTTTGTGATGGAATAAATCTGCGATACACAAGGTGGATATAGCATGGTGAGGAAGTAACTGATTGTCCGTCACACAAGAAGGGAGCTGTGGATGTCATAGATGAAGATAGAATGGAGAGAATGATTAACGATGTTGAGGCAGAATCCTTTGCGCAGTCGCAGGAGTATGATAGCCTGCGGAGTGATGCAGAGACACCATTGTACAGTGGTAGTAAGTACACGCGGCTGACAGGAACATTACATTTGGTTAACTTAAAGGCAACTTGTGGGTGGACCGATAGTAGTTTCACATTGCTGCTTGAACTATTGTATGATATGTTTCCGGAGGATAATGTACTTCCAAATCGTATGTATGAGGCCAAGAAAATCCTGTCTACAATGGGTATGGAGTATAAGAAGATACATGCTTGCCCTAATGACTGCGTACTGTACAGAAATGAGTATGGAGGTCTTAGTGAGTGTCCTAAGTGTAAAACTGCACGATACAAAGTGAAAAAAGATGGTGATTGTGGTGATGTGACAAGTAAAAGGCAACCTTTAAAGGTTATGTGGTATCTTCCAATAATACCACATTTTAAACGTTTGTTTGCGAGTGCAACAAAAGTGAAGAAGTTGAGATGGCACTCTGATGAGAGAATATTTGATGGGAAATATCTTCGGCACCCAGCTGACTCTCCACAATGGAAAAAAATAGATGAAATCTTCCCTCAATTTGGCAGCGAGCCGAGAAACCTACGGCTTGGGCTTTGTACAGACGGCATCAATCCGTATAGAACTCTTACTAGCACACATAGTGCGTGGCCGGTTCTCCTTGTAATATACAACTTGTCTCCCTGGCTATGTATGAAACGAAAGTATATGATGCTATCTATGATGATTTCTGGACCAAAACAGCCAGGGAACGATATTGATGTCTATTTGGTGCCTTTGATTGAGGACTTGAAGAAGTTGTGGGAGGAAGGCGTAGATGTGTTTGATGCTTATAAGAAGGAGTCTTTCAAGCTACGTGCAATGATTTTCACAACGATAAACGACTTCCCTGCGTACAGAAACTTGTCAGGGTACAGCGTGAAGGGTCACAAAGCATGCCCAATATGTGAAGCAGACACACACTTCCAACAACTAAAGCATGGAAGAAAAACTGTCTACCTTGGCCACAGGAGGTTTCTTCATCGGTTCCACCCGTATCGTAGGCTAAGAAAGCGGTTTAACGGCTTACCGGAGCATGGAATGGCTCTAAAGTCACTAACCGGAGAGGAAGTCTACAGTCGAGTGGAACGTATCCATGTCACTTTTGGTAAGAATCAGAGGGTTACAGCTGAGAAGAACATATGGAAGAAGAGATCCATTTTCTTTGATCTTCCATATTGGCGTTCGCTAGACGTGAGACACAGTATTGATGTGATGCATGTGGAGAAGAATGTTTGTGATAGCCTTATCAGTACGCTTTTGCACATACCAGGGAAGACTAAGGATGGGATTAATGCGAGATTAGACCTTGTCGATATGGGAATAAGAGAACGGTTACATCCACAACTAAGAGATGATGGTAGGAGGGAATACATGGAGCCAGCAGCGCATACACTATCAAAAGCAGAGAAAAGAAGTTTGTGTGGGTGTTTGCATGAAATGAAGGTGCCGCAAGGGTATTCCTCGAATGTGAGAAGATGTGTCTCAATGGACGATTTGAAGTTAGTGGGAATGAAGTCCCATGATTATCATGTGTTGATGCAACAACTATTACCAGTAGCTATTAGAGGCATAATGAAAGATGAAGTACGAAACACAGTGACAAGATTGTGCGTTTTCTTCAATGCTATTTGTAACAAAGTCATTGACACTGAAAAGTTGGATGAACTAGAAAATGAGGGTTACATTATTTTGTCACAACTAGAGATGCACTTTCCGCCTTCATTTTTTGATATAATGGTGCATTTGGTAGTTCATTTGGTGAGGGAGGTAAGGCTATGCGGTCCAGTTTACCTGAGGTGGATGTACCCTTTCGAGCGATACATGAAGATCTTAAAAGGGTATTCTAAAAATCCTTATCGACCAGAAGCCTCAATAGTAGAAAGATATGTAGTTGAGGAGGCTATGGAGTTTTGCAAAGATTATATGTCAGGGAAGAAGGAACAATCTCGGCATGAAGAAGGGAGAAGCAAGGGAACACGAGGACTGAAAGTGAAGAATGTTCCTCGTGAAGAGGTGTTGCAAGCCCACTTGTATATCCTGAATAATATGGAAGAAGTTCAACCTTACATAAATGAACACAGAAACACTTTAAAGAACAAGAATCCAAGGAAGAATGACATGCAGATTGCTATTGAGCAAAACAAGACATTCATGCAGTGGTTCGAGGAAAAGGTTTTGCATGAGATCGGTGTGTCTGAGACAATCGAGTGGCTAGCTTGGGGGCCTTCGTTTCAGATCATTACTTGGACCGGTTATGATATAAATGGCTATTCCTTCTATACCAAAGAGCAAGATGACAAAAGTACCATGCAAAATAGTGGGGTCATGGTAGAAGCTGAATCTATGCACTTTTCCAGTTCGAGAGACAAAAACCCCATATTAGCGTCTATGGCCTATTATGGAGTTATAGAAGAAATATGGGAGATGACGTACAACAAGTTCAAAGTTGCTTTATTTAAATGTAAGTGGGTTAGCAACAATGCCGTGGTAATAGATAAACAATTTGGATTTGTCTCAGTCGATCTTCGAAGAGTTGGCTATAGAGACGAGCCCTTCATTTTAGCAAGCCACGCGAAACAAGTGTTTTATGTCACCGATCCTGCCAGAAAAAATATGTCCATTGTCCTTAAAAGTAAAAAACAGAAGTATGGTGATCCGACCTTCAACCTTGATGACACACCACCTTTCACAACAACTACACCTCGAACAAATGAAGTAGAATTGGTAGATGATGACGAATATGCTGTAAGAAATGACCATGGTGAAGGACTATGGGAAACAATCTAGAGTAAGACCTTAATTTATAAACGAGAACTGTGTTTTTTCTGTTTTACTTCCCGTTTACTATATACATGTGTTTTCATTGCAATTTACTTACGTTTCTGATGATGCTTTTTGTGTTAACAGGAATATGGACAACGTTAGTGATGACGAGAGGCGTGGAGATGACGAAAGCTCTAGCAATGACGAAATTCCTAGAGTTGAACCCCCTGCAAGAAGGAGGGTTAGAGGCTGTACAAAGATGGGAGCATTGGTTGCACGTCATGAACATCAACAGGAGAGGCTGCATATAGACTTCGATCACAATCTGAATCCAATTGGTCCTGAGGAAGACCACTTCATTAGCTACATAGGGCTTTTGGCTCGAAGCAAAGTGCGCATTACCTACGATAATTGGAGATTGGTTCCCCCAAAAACGAAAGACATGATTTGGCAGCAACTTTTGGTATGTAAGTTTTGATGCATTGTAGCTTTGTTCTTATTGTTTCAAATATAATAATCTTATGTTTTACCTTGCAGCAAACATACGATGTCCCCGACACCACAGAGATGCATAGGTACTGGATGGATGAGGTTCGTGTACGATGGAAAGGTTTCAAGAACAAGCTAACAAAGCATTACATTCGAGGGGCCCTTAGGGGTAAGGATCCATGTGCACAGTATACATATTTATCTCCAGAGGACTGGAGGTTGTTTGCGGCATCACGAGCAGATCCTGAGTTTTTGGTAAGATTTCTGTCATGATATAGAACTACTTATATCGTTGATTTCATATACTTTATATCGTTGATTCATTTTTTGTTGTTTTTCATTCATAGAAATTAAGTGCAGCAAATGCCCAGAGGCAAGCAGAAAATAAATATCAACATTTCATGTCTCGTGGTGGATATCGGAAGTTTGAGCGGTAAATGATGGCAGAAGAGTTACAGAAAATGAAGGAAGCAGCGGAATCTGATCCTAGCGTTGTTATCCAGCCACCGACACCTCCTCCACGTCACAAAAAATGGAAAGCAGGGAGGATTAAGGCTGGGAAGTACATAAATCCGACTGTTGCTGAGGTTGCTGCGAGGATTGTAAGTAGTTATACCATAAGTACCTAATTTTTTACATGTCGCGAGTGGTTTCGATACATTTACGATAAACTGCATGCTACAGGATGACCTGGACGAGCAGAGTAGCCAAGGTTCATTCAATCCAAGTAGACGGATGGACATCTTGTCAACGGCTATTGGGAAGGCAGATGACCTTGGTCGTGTTCGAGGAGAGACACGGGGAGTTAGTGCCGCGAGGTATTTTGGACGAGAGCCACGTTATTCGTCACAAGCTGGACCTAGTAAGGACGTTATGGCCAAGATTCGAGAGGAGCTCGAACGAGAGATCGAGGCCAACCTTCGTGACAAGCTCCGACAAGAGCTGTTGCCAGAGCTTCAACTTGAAATAGCAAAGATGTTTGAAGCACAAAGGGCAAGGGACGAGGCTCAAACTCAGGAATCCCCGGCCTTCAATAGCACCAGAGGAAGTTACAACCCTCTGGAGCAACCACTTGGCCACCCTTCTCCCACTCCAGTGTCGGGACCACTTGGCGACCCTTCTCCCAATCCAGTGTCGGGAGACCCTTGCACCCTCTATTTGGATGATCCACTGTTGCGTGTTGTTGCTGATGCTCTCGTTCACACATGTGCTACCACCCACCATAATCAGCAAATTCTGGAGGATTATCGTAGGGTGAATGTGATGAGTGTTAGAAAGGGGGAAGAAGGTACAGCCATCCCTGTTCCCGATCCAGAGGTTGGCACGTTAGGTCAAGCGATAGGATCTTTCATCCTTTGGCCTCGCAATCTTATTGGTTCAGACGCAACACCTCCAATGGTAGGAATTACCTTACTGTTACTGAAAATCTGTTGGCATCCTAATAACAATTTGTTTTTTGATGTTCTAAAAGGATGACGAAGCTGCGAGCAAATGGCCCTTCTTAGCACGGCTGCAACAGATCTACAAGGGCATTAAACAGATTGACTTGAAGATGCCTCCAGGGATTGTGGGCCAAGTGGAGTATCCCTACACGATTGACAATAAAGATCTCAAGCAGTTTATCAGGTTGGAGGAGATAGATGCAGGCTGGGTCAAATTTGCAGTCCGGTAAGTTTTTTTTTCAATTTTTCCATAGAATTCATTTAGTGGTTTTTTGTTTTCATACATTCAAGAATTGATTCCTTATTTTAATTCTATTATAGCACCTTCCACGATCTCTGCACAAACATGGAAAGAAGTAATTGGTATGGATTCTTATGTCCTGCGAATACGACAGGGGATACTTGTACTGTGGCGCATAGGACTCACTATGTCGGCTACCAAATGGCACAAAACAAACTTCGTTGTTATCTAGCACCCATTGTCCAACGGTTCGTATTTACATTTTGTCAATTTCAGAAATTTACTAAATAGTTGTCTTCTCACTCATCTAACTTCATTTTAATGTGTACATGTTGTTAAAGAAACCACTGGACTTTGTGTGTTATATGTCCCCGCCGCAACGTAGTCTATTGGTTTGATCCCTTGAGTAACAAGCCAGACAGAGATACAAAATCCGTCTTCGACACGTAAGTTATCCTGTTTGTATTTCATTGACAACAAAAATAAATGAATGGTTCTAATTTCTGTTCATTTTGCTTTTCATGATAGTGCTTGTCAAACATATAGAATCCTAGGTGGGTCACGCGAGGGTGCAGTTGTTAAAAAGCCAAAGTGGTTTTATCCCATAGTAAGTACATTCGATCCTACATAATTGTTTCATTGACGGTCCTTTTAGACATACCTTTATTGATTTTAACAACCAATTGCATCCCTTTGATTAAAAGTGCCCTCGGCAACCTGGCAACACTGAATGCGGATATTATGTTATACTTTATATGTATAACATAACTCAAAGTAGAATTACTAGCGATTTAGAAAAGGTAATCACTTCTTCATTCTCAAATGATAATATTTTTGGTGTTCTAATCGAAATGCTAATTAATTCATTTGCTTGAGATTCATTTCATCAAAGCTTATTACTTTCTAATTTTCAGATTTTTGATAATCAAGATGCCTACCTACGTGAAGACCTTGATTTGATCAGAGATCTTTTGGCTGGACATCTTCTTCAACATATAGAGCAGTAAACTTGTTATTTTATATCAGTTTGTACTTGTGTGATGACAGCGTTTTGACACTTTCTGGTTGTTTTTTGTTGATATATATAGTAGTAGGTTGCATGAAAGGTTATTGTATGTATATATAGTAAAGATTGTAGTGCTGGATGTCCTTACCAGTTTGTAACGGACAGTGTGGTTTATGAATCCATCTTTTATTCTGTTTCTGCAGTTTCAATTCGTTAGGTAATACAGAATGTAAATTATGGTATAAAAAAAAATCTAACTTTTAGACGTCCCAAATTAAGAATTGGAAGGCCTAAAGTCCCCCAGGGTGGGACTTTAGGCGTCCCAAATTGTAATTTGGGAGGCCTAAAGTCCCACCGTGGGGGATTTTAGGCGTCCCAAATTGTAATTTGGGACGCCTAAAGTCTCACCCTGTGGGGACTTTAGGCGTCCCAATTCTTAATTTGGGACGCCTAAAGTCAGACTTTAGGCGTCCCTATCATTTTGGACGTCTTTTGTTTCAACTTACTACGCCCCCAGCATATACGTCCCCCCGTTTTGGGATGTTAAAAGTGCCAAATTTGGGAGGTTAAAGCCCCTTTTTGTAGTAGTGGGAGGAGAAAATATGGGGACTAAGAGGATAAGAAGTGATGGCACGTGTTAGATGGGGAGTGGAGACTAAGAGGATAAATGTGATAGAACCAGATTGTAGAAAAGAGAATAATTTGAAAAAAAAATTCAAAAATTACTTTGTGTGGCGCTTCCTAATCCAAGTGTCATACAAAATACGTAACAGCTGTTACACTTGCTGCAACTTCATTTTTTTTTTAAAAAAGACACCTTAGGTGGCACTTCTTCAAGGAAGTGCCACCTAATGTTACCAAATAGCTGTGGCGCTTCCTTAAGGAAGCGCCACCTAAAGTGCTGTTTTTTTAAAAAAATAAAAATTTTAAAAATTTAGAAAAAAACTGTAAAAAAGTATCACAAAAAGTACGTCGCTAATCTCTATTTTTATATTAGTGTGCTAACCAACGTTTTCACGCCCGGACCGGACCGGACGGTTTGACCGGTCCGACCGTCACCCGGAGAACACAACGATCCGTCTTTCAGCATTAGCCCGCTTGAGCATTTGGAACGGAATGAATCGTCCAGAGCCGGGGTTTAGGCCGGAAGCCGGAAAACACCCGGGAGCCGGAGCGGCTAACCAAAACCCGGACGGATGGACAAGCAGTGAAAATAATCTCAGAAGAAGGAAAAGGAGAGGAGGGAAAAAGGAAAAATAAAACCAAACCTCACATATAACCGCAAATAGGATTGATTTATACGAAAAAATGGATGTAAATTATATATGAGATAAGAAAAACTATTGAGCTTCATGCCTTCTCCTTTCGTATTCGCCATTTTTGCCTTCATCTGAGAACTGAAATGGTTGGAGCCTGGGACGTTTTGTGCTTTAGACTCTGGATGGGGACGTTTGAGATTAAAGACGTTAGAGAAAGAAAACGTGTCAATATGAGAAAAGTTCTTTAATATTTGCAATGCAAGCTGGCATTTTTTTATTATTTGTTTTTTAAAAAATTGAATATTATTTGACCTTACTTTTTCTCATTTTCCCACATCCCTCACTGCCCACGCTCCTATAAGGCCTATGGATTAGACTTGAGCAATTATGATGGGACAAGTCTTCTCAGGGATAATTGAGAACTAATTTTTTGGCTTTTTTTGATAATGCGTGTATGATTTTGTTTAAAAAAAGAAAATGTGTGTATGATTTTTTTTGTTTTTTAAAAGGAGAAGGCCATACAACACGAATCCCAACTCTTAATTGTAGGAACTATAGCAAGTGTTTATATTATATTATTTAATACATATAATTCTTTAAATGCATATTGTTTGTTATATACACACAAACTCTTAATTAAAACAAGGGAAAATTCCAAAAAACTACACTCAAAATATACAAAGGACAATTCAGTACATCGAAATTCAGAAAAGACAAATCAGGCGGGTGTCAGAAAAAGGAGCAATCTGTCCTTTTGAAATTTCGGCCAAATTACTAAAATGCCCTTCAGCCCTCAGTCGCAATAACAACATCAGAGTTGTTAATGGCGAATCATGAGTTGTTAATGGCGAGGTGAGTGTTGTTATTGGCCCTGAAACTTGTTAAGTGTTGAAAGAAGAAATTGGAGTTGTTAATATCGAATCCGGAGTTGTTAATGGCGAGTTATGTGTTGTTATTGGTCCTGAAATTTGTTAATTGTCAAAGAAGAATTCCAGTTGTTAATACCGAATCCGAAGGTGTTAATTCCGATGATCATGTTGTTATTCTGAAGTGTGCATGAAGGGTATTTTGGTAATTTGGCCGAAATTTCAAAATGACAGATTGCTCATTTTTCTGACACCCGCCTGATTTGTCTTTTTTGAATTTCGATGTACTGATTTGTCCTTTGTATATTTTGAGTGTAGTTTTTTGGAATTTTCCCTTAAAACAAAAACATAAAATAAGTTAGATATTAAATAGATTATCAATTAATTTTTTATTAAAAATTAAAATTGTCTAATTTAAATTATCTTTATGTTCAGTTCAACTATATCTTGAAATTATTATATTATAAACAATTTGATATTCTATTGTTTAGATAAATATTATTATATACACAAATATTATTGTAATATTTGTGTGTGTGTGTATATAATATTTTAAAATTTAATTATTATATCACCGGTCCGGCTAAACGGCTCAACCGTTCCAACCGGTTGAACCTTGACCCGCTGACCTTTCCGGCTCGACGTCCGGTCCGGCTTTTTAAACATTGGTGCTAACAACGAACCGCGGAGATGACCTCATTTTGGAGAGGCAAAGAAACTTTTTCCTCACGTGGCAAGTTATATGTGTGTTTGGATTAACTTTTTTTAATAGTTCTTACGATTTACGAGGTAAGTGTGTGAAAAGAATTTTATCTCAGGTTACGCAAATTATAATTTGAAACCATGATTTTGGTGCTTGCCAAACACACACTTAAACGTGAGGTTGTGAATCTAACCCAAAGTGAAAACACATTGGGCGTGTGAGTCTCCATTCCCTATGGGAGGACAGGACTAATGGTTTTGTTTTTTAGAAAAAAAAAAACTTTAGGGAGAGACTCCAAACTCCAAAAAATAAGGTTTGAGGTAAAAATTAAGTAATAATATTTTAATAATCCCCCACCTTCTTCCCATCAATAAATACTTTGTTTATGTGGGATAGTTTAATTTTAGTTTATAAGTATTTTTTAATCGTAATTTACGGTATACGAGGTAAATTTATAAGAGGAGTTTTATCTCGATTTACGTAAAAAGTACTTATAAGTAAAAAAATAAGCACTTAGTGTTTGTTTGAGATAACTTATTTTTAGACAATAAGTGCTTATAAATCGTGATTTACGATATATGAGGTAAGTATATGAGAAAAGTTTTATCTCAACTTACATAATAAGTATTTATTCTTAAAAAATAAGCTAATCCAAACATAATTTTAAGTCTTTTCCATTAATGGCGTTTCAACACCAATGTTCTTTCTATTTTGTTACTCTTCTCTTTTGGCACTCCTTCCGCCTCTACTCCTCTCTTCCCGGCACTAGCTCCTTCCATTTTTTTTTTTTATTTCAATCAACCCCAAGTGGATAGAGATGACCAGGATTGAAGCAAAATAGAAGTTACAGGAAATAGCTGGATTGTATTTTCTCACACACGCGTAAAGATACCCAGCCATGAAAACGCATAAATGGCTCAGAAGAAAGTATGGCATATGTACTTGACATCAGAAAGAGACGAGATTTCTGGCTCGCACGAAGGAGGTAGAGACAAAGCAAGAGATGGGAGAAGTTAAAAAGAATACAAATCTCAGTGAATGTAAACAAAAGGGGAGAGAAAGAGCAAAGTAAAACAATTTGAACAGCAAATTCACTTTCAACTCCTATTTACAATTTCAAGAGGTTGTCATGAAGGAAGAAGAAAACACGAAAGGGAACATCGCGAAAGAAATAAGAAGGTGGAAGTGGGTGTGGAGTAATAAGTGGCACGAGAGAATGATGGAGAAGAAGGGGATCAAACAATAATGGTGCAAAATTCAAAAATTTCAAGAAAAATCATATTCGTTATACCGTATTTGATATAATACTTAGTTAACCTTTTATTTTTAGGAGATTAAAGAAGCTAAATAAATAATTAATAATAGTATATGACTTTTAAAGAAATAGAGGGAAGTGGACGGTAAAGGAAATTGATAGGCCTTTCTCCCTAAAATATGTCGGGATTGGTTGCGGCCCTGCTCTCTGCTCTTACCGTTCTCTTTTCATCCTCTTTCTCCCACTACTTATCCCAACTTTTAGATTAAAATATGAACGGTTCAGAATTAATATTTATAAAAATATTTAAAAATATCAAATTATTAAAAAATAATTAAATAAATTCAAAAATGCTAAATTTTAGTTATGATAATTTAAACATGTAGTAAAAATATTTTTATGAAGTATTAAATTTGAACCGAAAGAGGACAGAAAGAGTAGAGGATCGTAGCTAATTCTAAATATGTCATATATCATTTGATTACATATTAGTTTATAAATAAAATAAATTAGTTTGATAAAAGAAAAAAGATGAATATTAATACTTTTAAATAATTTAGCTTCTTTAATATTTTTTAAATAAGTTAATTGAATATTATATTAAAAACCGGAGGTAGTAAAAGAATAACCCAGGGATTAGAAGCGGAAAGAAAACGGAGCGACCATTGGACAGGAGGGTGTATAGTTGGAAGAAGACGAGGCTATAGTTCCGACTATTAGATTATTATTCCTTAATTGCTTAGTTGAAATACACAAAAAATTCTTTTTATGTTTTTAAAATTTAAACACAATTTATTTATGTATAAAGTCAGCATTTTCCATTAAATAAAACTAAAAATGATAGGATTAATAAACTAAAAATAAACTTTATAAACTTAAAAGAATATATTACTCCCTCCGGTCCTAATTATAGGACATATTTACCTAACTTTGGAGAAATTAAGGATAATGGTTAAATTAGTTAATCATATTTATTTTCCTAAAATATCCTTATTTAAAATTTAAAATGACATCTAATTACGTTGATTCTTTTTTTTTTCTTATACCTCTTTTGTCTCACACACGACTTCTCCAAGCTTTCACATAATCCGACATCGTCAATCTCCCTCAACAACTTCCGATATACTCTTATTAAATTATTATTGAGAAAGTATCAATAAGGGTATTTTGGGAAGAAATTGACAAAAATCAGAACTTTGTCCTATAATTAGGACCAAGATTAACTTTTAAATATTATCCTATAATTAGGATCGGAGGGAGTAATATAAAGTACTATATGATTTAAATATATACTTTAACCAAATTTAAATTTGCAAACAGGGTTGCTGGCCGGAACTATAATTTATTTAAAAGCCAAAACTTAGATCACGACAATACAAAAAGCAAACTCTAAAAAGCTCGGCCAGATTGTTACAACTTACAAACTCAATTACTTTATCTTTACAGAAGGAAATAGAACATGGACCTTGAAAATATTGTCCGTCTTTCAACGAACATACCCAAACGTTGACGTAACCAATTTGACGAATAACAATCATGCGAGAAAGTCAGCAACGGATACGGCAGTGGGAACATTTGTATCCTGAGACTCAGCTGGTTTCGGTGGGGCCTCTGTAGGTGTGGTCCCTGTTGGCGTTGGTGCTGGACTGCTCCTAGACGCTGATTGAACAGTTTCACCGCTAGCAGTTTGATCAGCATCACTTGCTGACGCAAAGGCAGGACCTTCTTTTTATCTACATCGGTTTCCTCTGATTCCGGCTGGGATGGAGCAGCAGCCACTGAATCTGGTTGGTAGTCTGGGGCGGACTGTGATGGAGCTGAATCAGTAACTGGTGCAGGCGGGGATTCAGAAGGCTGCGGAGGCGGGGCACTTGGTGGTTCTGCCGTGGTGGCTGTCGGAGGAGCTTCCAATGCCAATGGCTTGCCACTGCCAGCATCCCAGTATCCTGCCATGCCTTTGCCATTAGAGCGTTGTCTCCCAAAACTGCGGCAGCAAAAGCAGCTTCCCGTCCCAAGCCAAGAGTTGTCAAATTATTTACCAAGCCCTGCAATGCATGGCAGTAAGGTTTTTTAACAACAGAGATGAAGCTAATGAATATCATGCAGCTTTGATTGCTATTTTCATCATCCACCAAACAGAACGTGGGTCAGAAAAGAATAGGGGCAGACTGCCTACACTTAGTCGTGTTAACTCCCCATGATTTGCTAGGCTTAAGGCTAGCCCCCTCAACTCGTGACCTTGTAAAGCACCTTTGACTGAAACTGCTGCGGCTAACCTCTTCAGAGCTTCACGAGCAATTTCACTCTGTGCAGTAGCATCTGCAGCATCGATAAGATCCAAGAACTCATTCGCAAACTTCACTATGCCCTGAACAGCCTCAACTACATCTTCGTTTTTTTCTGTCAAATTAAGTATGTCTGTGTAACCAAGCCCCGTGTTATCCTGTCCTATGCCCCTGCTATTATTCATGGTAAGAAGGCCCTGGAGAGCTCTCTTCAAATCATTACTCTTCATTGCCAGATCAAACTCCAACCTGCAGAACATATATAAAAGCAATATATTTAACCATGGGTTCATATAATAATTTCAATACTCATTCAACTGAAAGTAAAATTTTGATATTTTAACACAACAATTACACTTGGCAAATGCGTGATGAAGAAAAATAAGGTCTGAAAA
Organism: Inga oerstediana; assembly: GCA_963210345.1. Taxonomy (NCBI): domain Eukaryota; kingdom Viridiplantae; phylum Streptophyta; class Magnoliopsida; order Fabales; family Fabaceae; genus Inga; species Inga oerstediana. Next base: position 2,755,622 of record OY723401.1, read on the forward strand.
TTATGAGAATGCATCATACCTTTTAGATATTCCAGGCAAATGAAGTGCTTCAGTGGCATAACCCATTCCCAGCGAAAATTGAGCTAAATCGTCAGGGTGTTCTCTACCAAGCCTACTCGCCCTGTTCGAATGCATGATATTAGATATATGTACTGCAGAATCCATAGGGAGTGAGAGACGAGAAAAAATACCAATACCATTTTATGGCACTAACAGCATCGCCGTAGGCAGCAAGACATCGGCTACGAATACCTGGATGACTCACGGACAAAGCATGTGCACACATATACCACTCTGATCCTATTATAAGTCCCTTTTACCTAAATTCCATACACCAAGAAAAAATAGTTAACCCAATGATTATAGGGTAAATTTTCAATTATACCCTCATTTATGAATGTGTACTTTTCAACTTTTTCTTCTTTATCTCTTTTTAAATTATTTCTTTATGGGTATAATAAATAGAAGTAAAATTATCATAAGCTCATTTATGTACTAAAAGTGGATTTATAAATAGGACCAAATTTTTTAATCAAAAAGCACTTATAATAGGGACCAGAGTGTTACCTACCACATTTCCGGCATCAGAAACATGTGGTATTCTAATTCAATACGGATGCAGAAAATAGAGTGTATTTATGCGCATCCAAGTTATGCGCACATGCATTGAAAGGAGGAAAATAGCACCCAACATTAGGGGTGTCCAAAGTATCCCGGTCCCGGTTGTCCGGTCCCGGTCCCGGAATTTTGAACCCGGGAATTTCCCGTCCCGGCCGGGACCGGGACCGGGAAAACCGGGACCGGGATCTAAGAGACCCGGGACCGGGACCGGGATCGGTTACATACCTTGTGATCCCGGTCCCGGTCCCGGCTTTTTTATTTTATTTTTTAAATTTTTTTCTTAAAAACTAAGTTATTGTTTTATTTTTATATTTTTTATCCCATAATTTAAGTTATCATTTGATAAAATGTGTATCACATATTTAGTTGGAGTTAAATTATATATATTGTGATACTAATCCTACTATATAATGTATAAAAATAATAACAAAAATGATTAAGGTGATCATAATAATAATAATAAAATGTTATTCTTCAATTCTAGATCAATTTGTGTGATTATTATGGCCTTATTAGATGTTAAATAATTACTTTAAACACTAGATTATAGAAAATTTAACTAAAAAAATAATATTTTTTAAATTAAAATTTTTTTTTAAGAAAACCGGGATTTCCCGGTTTGATCCCGGTCCCGCCCGGGATTACCAGGACCGGGACCAAACCGGGACCGGGATGCAATTTGCATCCCGGCCAAAAACCGGGACCGGGATCCCGGTCCCGGTCCCAATTTTGAACACCCCTACCCAACATATATTCAGTTATTTGGATGCGAATCTCAGCAGCAGTAGCTGCAAATACGGACAGCCTTTGATAGATTATGCAAATTGTTGGAACTAGGTCATCCAATTACCTGTCAATTACCCAAAGAACTCCATCTCTGACGCCCACCACAACCAGAGGCCCAACAGGACGTTTCTGCTCCAGTGGGAACCGAGTAACAGCAACAGACACTCCCCCACCACCAACAGCTATTTCACTGGCCTTTCTTTCTTCAGCCATCCCAGAGTTATCACTTATCACTATCGACTCGAGATTGTTTTGGCAACGATATGAAAGGCGGCACTGAAGGAGCAAGCTGAAATGAAGCCAATCGCACCACCAGATGTGGCAAAAAGGTATAAACTATCGATAAGATGATAAGGCCGAAAAAGGGTACCCAAGACATTGGACTTTTTAAATTAAAACCACCACTTAAAATAAGAAATTTTTTCTAAAAGGAGGGCGAAAACCCTTAAGGGCCTGTTTGTTTGGAAGAGAGGGGATAAAAATGAATCCTTCTCCTTATTTGATATGAAATATTGGAGGGGAGCGGTTCAAAAAAATTGGCTCTAAATCCCCCTCATCCCCTCATATTCATTCCCTTTAAATTGTGGTTTTATTTAGGGAGTCAAAAATTTAGGAATATTTTACCCTTATGATTTTTTCATATTCCCATTTATATCCTGTGTTGAAACTAAAAGCAAACCTCCATTCTCCAGTATTTTCTCGGCACAAGATAAATGGTCCTATCAGTTTCCTCGCTTGATCTTTTGGGTTTGGTTCTGGACTGGACCCACTTGATCTTCCATAGTGTCTGATTTTTTTTTTTGGCCAATCAGCGTTTGAAATTGGGTTATGTTTCTAAAATGGGTGTAGTTTTGCAATAGCATTCATCTATTTGGCAGGTTTGGATTGATGGCTAGTAACAGAGTTTGGTCATTTTTTTTTTTGAGAAATACAAATCAAATGCATGTAAAGGTTTTTTTCCTGGGTTGAAACATAATGCATTATTATTTCTCAACCCATATCCTATGAACCTATACTCAATATCGTGGGTTCATAGGAAATTGTTGCAATTATTTTGCATGACCAAATGGAAGGTATATATGTGCGTTATACTCAATAGCTGGACGTAGTAGTAAAATAGAAGGAATTTTTGATTTAATTTAATATAATAATAGCTGAAAATATCATATAACGAGAAATTAAGTTGGGGGAATTAGAAACTATTTCCATTTTATATCTTCATCTTGTTTTTATAAATTATATAATTTATATTGAGGTGTAAATTAATTTAAATCATTTATATAAGGAAAAATATATAAATTAATGTTTAAGGGTAAAATGATAAATTAAATATTATCTTCCCTCCCCTCCCCTCCTAAACCAAGTAAAAGATTATTAAAAAACATTTTCCTTCCTCTCCCTCCAACCAAACCAAACAAGGTGATCCTCCATCCCCTTCCATCCCATCCCCTCCCTTTGAACCAAATAGGCCCTTAAACATAAACAGGTTGGCAAGCCCATTCAAGTAATATGCAGTTTATCTGGGCAATATATATATATATATGGGAATTGGGATAAATGACTTAAAGGAAATAATATTTATCAAGAAGGACCATAAAAATCGTAATTATTTAAAAAGACTAAATATCAAAAAATAAAATTAAAAATACTAATTTACCCTCCATGTGTTACTTCTTCGTCTTCTCTTTCATTCATATGATAAGCAATAGCTTCAAACTAACTGGCCTAAAGGCTCTAAATAATTCTAATTGCAAACCACAATCATGTGACTTTCGAAATCCCTTAAGAAAGCGAGAGAGATCACTAACAAAAGCATATGCCTGAACGTTCCTTGAATCTTTCTTATTTCATATGGATCTTCCTGGAGCACTCCAGTGCAATGGGCTAAGCCCAATTCTTTGAATAAACATTGAATTAAAATGATTCTAGTTTGGACATAAAAACCTAAACGGGATAGGATAGATGGGTGGATATATGTTTCTATTCATATCCAAATCCTTGATTTGGTTAGGATTTATGAAATATTGCATTGGATAATTTCGATGAGCCAGAAACTAAAGGGAATGATTTCCTCTTATTCTTCATTGGACGACAATTTGGAAGGATTTTGCTGTTCTTTTGGTGTCTCACTAGGTTTTAGATAAAAAATATTGCCCATTAACAAATTTAATTGTGATTTTTAGTCTAGTTGCAGTTAGATATGAATCCTTTATGCTAGTCTGGGTTTGTGAGATGCTTGCTTATCATAAAAATAAAAACAAAGGAGAGGGAGAAGCGTGAAGGGCAATTTAGTAGTTTCAATTATATATTTTGATATTTGGTTCCTTATAATAATTATGATTTTTATAGTTCTCCTTAATAAATATTATTTTCTCTAGGTCCTTCATCCTAATTTTCCCTATATATATATACATATATGCAGTTTATCGGGGACTGGAACAAGCTGTGAGGAAAAAATGTAGATGATTCATGCAATTGAAAAGAAGTTTTCATTTTCAAGTATGAAAAAGAAGACACCACATCAACCAACTTGCATGTTTGGTATAAATGGAAAAAATAAAAATATTGGGATATAAAAACTGAAAAAACAAATAAATGACACAAATATCGTTCATTAAAAAGAGATAATTAGACTTAAACAATAGATAGTAGAGTTATTTTTGTCCTTCAAATTAAGGTTTTCTAAAGAAGTCGCATTTCCTTTGTTATCTTGATGGAAGTGAACTTTCCAATAGAAGAGCTATTCTGTCCTACCAAACACACCAAGAGGGATTTTTTCCACCTCTTCTTAAAACCCCTTCCATTTCCACAAAACATGCCCTAAATGCACGCTCCAACGATCATAGAGCTATTCTGGCCTGTAACATTGGTGGCCCCAATGACATTCTTTCTTCAGTAGTAGCTTGGGGACCATCCACGGCAATTAGTGCTAACTCTCTGTGCTCAGCTACTGCTCTTGCTTGTGCTTCTTTCATTCTTTGCTCTTCCTTCATCTTCCTAGTTTCTAAGTCAATTTGTGCAACCCCAGCATCCACAAAAACAACTCTAAAAAAAAAGGTTATAATAAGGATATTAAAAAGCTATCAATTGTTATCATTTTGGCCCATGAAACCAAGGTAGTAAATCTAAATGGACATATCCATGCTCCATGCATAACACTGCCATAACTTTGAAATTTGAAAAATGCATGGAAGCACAGGTTTCCAGCCCCATTTCTTAGCGAGGCCAGGAAATAAAAATCTCTTAGCAAGTGATACAATTGCCCTACATCAGCACCATACAAAATGACAAATAAAGAGGGATTGACAGATACACAGAAAAGCATATAAATGACTAGTAAAAAGAATTTGGCCTTGTAGCAGATTGACAAAGAAGTCAAGATGTGTAGTTGAGGATTCCATTTCTAATCAGCTGACAGAAACAAATGAAAAAAGGGATGGGTCAATAAAAAATTCATATAGTATATGATTATGGTATAAACTGAAGACAGATCACACAGCTTACTCTATAGTAGTTCGTGTGGCTACAAATAGTTGCCTTCGGTGCCAAACAGCGCTTGTAGCATGTGGAAATGCAACATCTCCCAGGTATCTATATCGTGGACGCAAACACCATATGACTATGTAATGTTGATATGCAAATGCACAGTACCCAACAGTTTGGTCCCAGGCATTCCATTCTGGCTAAGGAAGCAGGTCACCCACCGGCTGGAAAGTCTCCCAACTGAATCATAAACAAAAAATGCACCAATGAATATAAAGAAGTTGGAAAATGTCTCATCAGAAAAACCAATATAGAGTAAAGAAATACACAAGTCAAGATATACAGCATTCTCAACTTCATGTAAACCTGACGTGAAAGAGGAGTTTAAAGGTCAAATAGAATTCCAACGAACATAAAATGATACATGTAAAATCATTAATTATTGGCATATGAACATGATGTACGGGTATCAAAATCCCTGTGTCAACCAAGGAAAAAAATTTCCGATCGAAAAGGCTATATATCAATCAGCAAAATGTATCTGATTTCATGATACTCAGCCTAAAAATCAATGACTTGAAGAAATGAAAGGAGTGAACCTAAAAGCAAGCTTCAGAGTACTTTATAAACAATCACTACAACTTTTACCAGTACAGCTGGAAGTTTTGAGGAGCTGCCTCAGCTGGAGATCTATTTGAGGAAAATCCATCATCGAAAGTAGTAAAAGAAGGAAGGCCGCTGCTTCCATAACCTGACAAGGGCATGGATTGAATTGTTGAAAGAGCTGTAGCTGCAACTGGACTGACTCTCCTAGATGTTCGATAGGAAACACCAAGCAAAGCCCCTCCATGCAAACCAATGACCTAAAAGAGATGCCTGAATCAGAGAGGTGACTTGACATTCAACCTATTAGTTCCTGTATCGACGGTGCATCCAATGCCCATTGGAGGATAACATGCACAGCAAGCTAAAACGTCTACACAGTAGAGTACACGCCCTACTTACTGTTTATAGCACACATGGACTTATTAATAAACATAAAATCTTAGACCTGGTCTTTACATTTCAACATTTCTGAAGCTATTATAGAAAACCTTTTTGCTTCAAAGAGTGAATACAAAATCCTCTCACCTATGAATCATATGAAAAGTAAATTTAGACGACATTACATTTACAATTGCACAGAGACTGCAATAACGTCCCTGCCCAGGTTGGTTTTTTTATTTATCATAATATGTGCCTTAGAACCTTCATATTTGTTTATCATATTTTAACATGGAAACGAATCAGACAGCTGTGTTCATAGTAGCCATCAGCAAGGACAAATGCAAGGCAAGCTCTAAATCACTGGTATGACTAAATGTGAGGGCTTCGTCTGGTGACTTCAGTTTGGGACTTTGAGGATGATATATTGGATGGGGACTGGCAAGTTTCATTTTTTATAGACAGTGGAGGCGAGCAAGGGTTGTTAATAGAGTACAATAGCGTCGTGCTATCTTTGTAGCTAACCCCACACAGCACGATAAGGCTTTGTTGCTGTTGTAGTGAAGACGAGCATGACTCTTTCATAGCAACAAAATGTCTTCCAAGGTTTATCTTCTTTCATGCATAGTTTCTTAATGGCTAATTGCCTTTCAGATCTTTAATAATATTTCTTTGCGGGTGGGAGCAATAGGGCTGCACATGGAAATTGTGGCCTGACCAATAAGGTCCTGCTTAGTCACATTGAGCCAATTATAAAATAAATCAATGGCCTAGGCTGCTTCACTTGATCAAGCCAGCAATGCTAGCCAATTTACTTGGCCAAGTCTGGATATGAAAACTATCAAAAGAAGGTCCACTTTTATTTCCCTTTTTTATTCAAAGCCTGGCCGAGCTTGACCCAATCTTGTGACACAAGTCAAGCTGGGCATCGAGCTAGGCCAAAGTCAATTCTAGATTTGTCTGTGTGCATCCCATAAGTGTGTAACAAGTCAAGCTAGGCATCAGACTAGGCCAAAATCAATCCTAAATTTGCCTGTGCGCATCCCATGCGTGTGTGTGAGTTGCAATGCCTGTGCCCTGTTTTTCTTTTAAGTTTCCATTTTTGTACTGATACATGTACTTGCATCCACACCAATGCAACAAAGAAGGTGAAAGAAACCAATTCTTATTTAGTATAATTTTACTTCAAAGTATTTTCCAAAGGTTTTTCCATTAGAGCATAGAAAGCATTGCCACCACAAATGCCATAAATAATGTAAAGACGCAAACTAAGAAAAGGTCGTACTGGTTCACTATGTGCCCCAACAGACCTCATTACTTTGTTAGATGTTCCATCATCTAGCAAGATAGGCACTTGAACAGATGCCATGGAAGCAGCAGAGGCGGCGACTTGTGCTGCAGCTGCAGCTGCAGCAGCCTCCTTTGCTTTTCTTGATGAACCTCCCTTAGGAACAATAGGAATTCTGGGAGGCAATGATGATTCCAATATGGCAAATCTGTCACGACATGTATCCCAAGCAAGAAGCCTTGCACTGCCGGAATCAACAATTGACAAGTCACTGACCTTGTACAAAGAAAAGTAGGGAATATCGAGCCAAACAATTGCTAGATACCTGCAGGCAGGTTACCAGATGTCATGAAGCTATTATGGCTGTTAAACACAGAAGGCAGAAATTTTAAGTTTCGAACACTCTTTAGTTAAAAAAATAATTCTTAGAAATTATTACAAAAATTAGTTCCTTTAGAGAGACAGAGTTGCCGCTCAAGAAATGAAACAAGAATTAACATCAACAATGCTCAAGGAAATGTCACGCAACTTACTTTCCTGAACTGCTCATAGAAAGAACAGAATATGAATCATGTGGAACGGGTGTATTGATTTGTTTCCTCCCCTGCTTAATAGGTAATGGTTCCACAAAATCACCGCTGTATCTTCCTGTTTCTGACAAGGAGCTATTATTTCCAAGAGATGGATTTGCTGAATTGTTTAGCTGCAAATTTAGTAGTCTGAGCCCCCTTTCAACTACATATACAGCAGCATGCTCTCGGATGTCTACTGGTGTTGGGTAGGGTGCCACCGCTGGAAGAGATCTAGGATCAAACTCACATACTATAACACCAATTTTGGTTCCAGTAGCAACAAGATGTGGCTGCAAAGCATGTGCAACCATACAATAGACCTGCATAGTAAAGGACACATTTCATATGCCACTGAACATATGCAACAAGTTTCAGCTAACTCTCTGTATGCTTCCGGGAAACTTAACCTTCACTTACATAGCAAGCTGTGAAAGAAAGTATAGACAGGATGCAATACCGAAGAACCTATAAATAAGTTTGGTATTTGCCCAAAAAATGTTCCCTGATATATCCTAACTAGAAATATCGGGATATACAGAAAACAATGTGTTGCTTTGATATTGATAATAATGCCATATTCCATAGTAAATATTTTCTACAGAAGTATTGGATAAAATGTCTCGACAAACTTTGTTACTCTTAATTTTGAGTGACCCTCACCTCTCATAAAATCATCGCAAGTATTTAGATGCATTGAACTATATTCTCACGACTTATGATAGAAAAGCATTATCAAGAAGTTATATGTACGCACAAAGACATGACAGAAAAGATAGCTGGTAACAAGAAATTCTAAACCACGGTCACTTACCCTGAGCTTCTTATTAGATGCAAGAGCTTGACGAGGAATAACTGAGGTCAATTCACACAACGGTCTTGTGAGAGCAGAATAAGTAGGATGCTCAATTGCCCTGACAATATTCCAAAAAACAATTTCTTCAAATACAAAATTGAAATTGTTGAGCCACAACCAATCAATTATTGTACCATGTAGCTGCAAGGGACAAAATTGTTGTATCTTCGTACAAGCTGCAAGGGACAAAAGCATACCATGTAGCTGACAAATTCTACTTCAAAGAACTATAAACATCCAGCCAAAAAAGGGGGTAGTTCAAAAGTAAACCTTTCAAGTAATCATTGAGAGAACTCTAATGACACCATCAGACCCACCAAAAGCAACAAGAGGGCCATCACCCCCACCAGATCGATAAAGGAACTCCATGCTGCAACAGCAAATAATAGTGGATAGTGTAGTACTAAGCTGATATAGTATACACAGTCATTGAAAAATAAAATTTCAAATCAACAAATAACGTTATTTGTGGTTAGTAATTACCACATAGTTAAAATATAAAATTACATGACATGCAACATGTAGGAATAGTCACGAGTGATGCTGAAATTCATCAGGAAGAATGATTAAGCGAAGTTCAACTCATTTAAGATGAAAGATAGGGATGACTTCCACACTCCATGAAGGATTGGATTTGCCCAAAATAATTAGAATAGGTGGAATGTAAGAGACGGTCAAATGATTGCCAGAAGCGCTTAGCCATCTTTGTGGACATGGGAAAATAGGTCCAAATACGCTTAGAAGTTAAAACACTAAATACATGAAGATAAAGTTTAGTTAAAGACTGTGAAATTCAAAATTTCACAGGGTAGCCAATCGTTAGAACTACCAGTTACCAGAATTTTTTTATTAATGAAAGACCTCATGATATTTTTAGTAAATATATACGCATAATAATTTACTTTGAAGCTTTATTTATTAATTACAATTCACATGTACAAGGCTTTGTTCCTAATTTTTTTAGTTTGGCTTTCAAATGACACAAAGTATAATCTGTTTATATTTATTACCAACAATCTAAACTATGATGTGGGTGATGAACTGAAGGTTGAACACCTTTTTTTTTTTTTTTTTTGTGAATGAAGATTTGGATTTTATTTTAAGAATATGGCCCATCACTTTCGTTTTAGGTACACCGTAATTATTACAAATCTTATGTTCAAGGAACGCAATTTTAATTTTTGTCCCTACTTTTTCTTAATTACATTAGAAATTTTATTTTTATTTTTTTATATTAATCCGCTGTTATGTCGATGAAAATCACTTTAAATTTTAAATTCTAATTTTTACAGTGTGCAAAATTTGATAAGTAAACTTTTCAAGTTTCAACCTCAAGAATCATACAACTTGTCACAATCTTTATATAATATATACGTGTGCACGTAATTAGTGTAGAAATCACTGTCTTCAAGGGTGAGACTTCTAAAATAAATGTCACGAGGCCTGGGTCTTTTTTTTTTTTTTTTTGACCATGACGGGGCCTAGGTTTAATTGCTAGTATAAGAAAGGCTTTAGTTTCCATACTAACCGAGATTAAGTCTTGTTTTGTTGTTCGTTTCTCTTGGCTGTCTTTTTTTTTTTTTTTTTGATAGAAAAGGAGAAAAGACATAGCCCTACCGGCTCTATTCTACTAACTCATTACAAATATATTGGTTTGCAACATCTTCCATGATCAGACTTTTGACTTCATCAGGTTCTCTGTCAAGTACAAGAAAATCCACCGTCATATTCCATGCTCTTTTTGCCAAGTAATCCGCCACCCTATTCGCCTCCCTACCACAATGTAAGATCTCCACCTCCCAGTCACGTTCCAGCATCGATTGAATTTCTAAGATTAAAGTATCATCATGATGTTCCTCAGGAATCATTCCTTGAATAAGATCCAGTACTTCGCTGCAGTCACTCTCAACAATAATATGCCTAAATCCTCCTTCCCAAGCTAATTTCATACCCCACAAAATTCCCCAGGCTTCCGCTGTGATAACCGTTCCGCTTCCAATCCTAAACATAAACCCTTGAATAAATCCATTTTTTTCATCCCTTATCACCCCACCACAGGTACAGCATCCCGTCGCTTCATTCCTGGAACCATATGTATTAATTTTAACCATCCCAGCAGGTGGAGCTCGCCAACCCCTTCTTGTTCCGGTATAAGACTTAGGTTGCATGTGGGTAGACATACCCCAAGACAGCACGGAACCAGTACGTGCTAGTAACTCCTGCTTACTCCATTGTTTGTTGTTGAAGATACAATCATTCCTTGCCAACCAAATATGCCTGCATAGGACCGTAAACCAATGTCGAAACTCGTAGCCATACACATGATCACGACGGCATAAACACCATGTTAACCAAATGTTTTTATCAGTTGAGCCAAAGAAATGCCGATGCTATGAACTAGGTAATGACTCACTCCATATATCTTTAACCTTCACACAATCTCGAAGTACATGCATAATTGATTCAGTCTTGTCTTGACAAATAGGGTACATCTCATTTGTGTGGATTCCCCGTTGAGCTCATGCCAAATTAGTCAGTAAACGACCATGAGCGCATAACCACAAAAACATTCTGTAACGTTGAGGAACCTTCAACTTCCATATAAGCCTCAATCCGAACAAAGAACTGTTTTCGCCTTGCCCAGCTATCCTCTTGTACGCAGCTTTTAGTGCAAATTTACCATCAGATGTCCATCTCCAAATAGGAAAATCACCACTAGTATTGCGGTTAATATTCACTCTTTGGATTGCAACCACGATATCTTTTGGTAACAAATGCCCAAACTTATCTAGATCCCATTGACCCGATGGAGTAATACAGTCAGCCACCTTCCATTCCCTTATTTCATCTGTTAATGGTTGAAGTGTCAAACTCTCCAATCTGTCAAAATGGGGAACCCATAGATCATGCCAAAAAGACACCGAAGTTCCATCAGTAATCTTCCAAGCAATACTATCAATTACACTTTCCCAATTTTGTCTAATCCCCTTCCATGTGCTTGATTCTAACCTTCTTTTTTCTAATTCTGGCACCAAATCACAACCCGTCTTGTACTTCTCCCGAAGAAAACGAACCCACAATGCATCTCGTTTGTTTATCAAGTTCCACCCCAATTTCGTCATGTAGGCCTGATTCTGAATCCTTGCCTGTCTTAAGCCTAGTCCACCATCATTTTTCCGAGAACAAACACGACTCCAAGCGACCAAGTGTGGCTTACGGCTCGTGGATGTACTTACCTAAAGAAATTGCCTGCATTTTTTGTCTATCTCATCACAGGTACCCAATGGGAGGGGTATAGTTTGCATTGCATAGGATGGCATAGCCGACATGACTGATGATACCAGAGTATGTCTAGCTGCCATCGATAACATGTTTGGTTTCCAGCTTGCTAGTCGAACATTCATCTTATCAAGAATAAATATGTATGAGGACTTAGTACTTCGCCCATGTAAGATTGGCATTCCTAAATATTTTCCCAGGTTGGAAGACAGGGAAAAATTCAAGAACTCACTAATATCCTTTCTTCTCGTATTACCCACATTCTTGGAGAAGTAAGTGTGCGATTTTGCATTATTTACTTTCTAACCAGAAATATCACAGAAATCATCCAGTATGGCTTTCACCACCCCAGCTTGATCCATATTTGCTTCCGCAAACAGAATAAGGTCATCAACGAAAAAGACATGAGAAATAGCCGTACCTTGCCTGGACAACTTAAAAGGTTTCCAATCTCCATCTTCTACTGCAGTCTGGATTAAATGCCCCAACCTCTCCATCATAATAACAAAGAGATACGGTGAGTTAGGATCTCCTTGACGAACTCCTCTTGAAGGGAAAAAAGATTTTGCAGCACATCCATTCCAAAGTAACTGCATTTGCGGAGTAGAAACACAAGCTTTTATGACATCACAGAGGTACTTAGGAATCCTCAGTTCATCCAAGCATTCGAAAAGAAAACTCCATCTAACTCGGTCATATGCTTTCTCCAAGTCAATCTTTATTGCCATAAATCCCTGCTTCTTCTTCATGCTCCGCATAGAGTGAATGATTTCCTGCACTAGAATAATATTATCAGTACTTTGGCGCCCCTTCACAAAACTACATTGGTTCGGGGCCACAACCAATGGCATAATAGATTTAAATCTATTAGAAATAACTTTTGTAACAATCTTATACACTACATTACAGAGGCTTATTGGCCGAAAATCACGGAAAGATTGTGGATGATCAACTTTAGGAATAAGAACAATTTGAATATCATTAATATTATGTACCCAATCCGGATTAGAAAATACCCTTTTAACCAAAGATGTCACAGAAAGACCAACCGTATCCCATTGGCTTTGATAAAAAAGAGGATTTAAACCATCTGGACCCGGAGCTTTTAGAGAACCCATATCGAACAAAGCTCGTTTAATTTCCATTTCATCAACCTGTCTTCCTAAAGCACATTTGTCAATTGTGTCAATCTCAGGATAAGTACACCCAAACACCAAGGACCCCTGGTACGTACTCATTTCCGTATATAGATCTTCAAAAAAATTACTGCCAAAATCTCATATTTCTTGCTCATCATAAGACCATTCTTGACAATCAAGTTTAAGAGCTAAGATCCGATTCCTTCTTCTTCGACCATTTACTTTTGAATGAAAATATCTTGTATTTCGGTCACCCTGAATATACCACGTAGCACGAGAGTATTGGATCCACAAAATTTCCTCCTGGGCCAAGATTTTCTCAAGTTCCTTCCATAATTCACATTGCAAATTCTCTAATCTCACTGAAGGGTCAACTCTAGCAATTGTGGTATTGATCCCATTAAGACGTCTATAAAGCTTGTTCTTCATATAAATTAAATTCCCAAATACCTCTTTGTTCCAAATTTTCAGTTGTTCAGTAAAATTCTCTAAAGATCCATTCCAATCTTCCTGAACATTCCATTGTTCCTTAACAAAAGCTGAGAATTCATCATGTATAACCCAAGGGGCGAAGAAACGGAAAGGCCTTTGTTTATTCTCACCATGCGCTAATTTGTCAGTATTAACCAGAATGGGGCAATGATCTGATTTGTACTTTGGTAGATGAAGCACCGAAGCATTTGGAAACTGCGCATGCCATCTGCCATCCACCAATGCTCTATCGATTCTGCTTTTACTAGACGACGTTCCCCATGTAAACCGAGGACCACTAAAGCCAATATCAATTAATCCAGTATCAGTAATCCACTCCCGGAAAAATCTGTCAACCCTACTGGTTTCCCGAATTTTCATGCTCCATCTATCCTCAGGACACGAAACAGCATTGAAATCCCTAACTACCAACCAACCCCCACGAACAACCTGGCTAATGTCTCTTAATGAAGACCAGAGCAGACGCCTCGGGTAAATATTCGGATGTCCATAAACAATTGTAAGGGACCATTCATTATCCTTTCCTGCATTGACCATTCCATGGATAAATTGCTCACCCACCGAAATAATCGAAAAGTTGCAACTTGAATCCCAAAATAACCAAATGCCCCCACTAAATCCTCGTGCATCAACCACATGCATATTAGACCATCCAATCTTCCGAGCTAAAACCTTTGCCTTTATTTCCGCCTGTCTAGGTTCCAATAGTGTAAAAAGATTAACTCCTTGTTTATCAATAATATCACTGATTAAACGATGAGAAGAGGCACCACCGGCACCCCGAGTATTCCATGTCATAACTATCATTAAAAATAATGAAAGATAAAGGATTTCCAACATTCTGGAAAACACTAATGAGACGTAGGCCCGTAAGCTCCCTCACCTGACTCCTTCATAACAACATCACCCACCTCACTTGGGGGATTGATACTAGTAGAATAGTTAATCTTTCTACCTGTACCTGGATCAATAGGGTCAGAAGCACTATTCTTATTAGATTTTGGTGTTTGAATTTTGATACCTTCTGATTTTAAAGGCGTCCCCGAATAAACCTTAATTGGTTGCAATTTGGAGGATCCGGCGACACTCTTCCTTCCTTCATTCAAACCTTTTGCCAAGCCCCTAGTATTATGAACTTTTCCACTTTCTGAGGTCAAACTAGAATTATCTTGGTCTACCATTTTATTCTTCACTTGTTGATAATGTTCCATTGGGTTCACCAAATCCGTCTTACGTTCCACCACCTTTTCTTTAGTCCCAGAATTAATCACCACAAGCTTCTTCTTACAAGGCAAGGACCCACCTGATTTAATTATTCGGACTGATGAAGATTCTGTAGCATCATGTGCTGAATTATTTGGTGCCATTAAAGTGATTTCATTTCCTTTCTCTTCCGTATTATCATCTGTCAATGCTGCGAATCTTGATCCTCCACCATTATTGTTTCTATGCAAATCACGTCCCCCTCCCCGTCTGAGATTCAATTCTCCCCCAGTGCCATGCTGCATCCTTCTACGTCTGGGTGCCACCATCCATTCACCATAGGTTATGGCTTCTGGGATATGGTTAGTTGACGTCGAATCCGCTGATCTCCCATCACACTCTGTCTCCGAACTTTGAACTCCCGAAGGTCCAGATTCTTTCTTTTGTGAGCAATGTTCGGATCGATGTCCATACCTCCCACATGAAAAACATATAAGGTGTAGACCCTCATATACTATTTTTTTTTCCTTGCCATTAATCATAATTGATGGGAGCAATGGGGAATTTAGGTCTATTTCAACACATAATCGAGCAAAACGACCTTTTGTTTGTTTCAATGTATTATTATCCACCTTAAGCACCCTTCCAATTTGACTACCCACAACGTATAAGATACCCTTATCATAAAAATCAACTGGAAATTTTGGAATACGTACCCATGCAGTGATCTTCGGTACCTCCCCAGCATCAGGATCGAACTCAGGTTTCCATGGCTGTACAGCTAGGTAATGTTCCATGTATAACCATGGGCCACCAGTCAAAGCAAACTCATAATCCTCCTCACTTGTTAGACGAACCAAGAAATATCCAGAACCAATTTCTATCGTTGTTACCTCACCCCTTTGACCCCATAGTTGCTGCAGCTTTCTACCAAGTTGTTCTTCACGAACCATACGTCCCAGAAGCCTAACAATCAGAGAAGTCCTCCATTTCTTTGCTAGTTTTTGACGGAATTCCGGTGAGACAACAATATTTGGACCTTTTTGAGTGATCTCAACCTCAATTCTTGATTTCCATCCATCCCCACGCCACCATTCTTCCTCCTCGTCAGACATATCTCCCGCTATCGGAATATCAACACAAGCTTCTTTGTAAGATTTCTTTTGCTGTGTAGAAACCTCCTCCACCACCTCTGCATCGGTCATCCAATCCTCCACCCTTGGTACAAGGGATTGGTGTTCAGAGAACTCATCCTCCCCATCTCTAATTTTCTTTCGGCTTCTTACCATAGTATCTTGTTCTTCCGATTTCGGCACCGGAGGTACTCTCTCACAACTTCTATCCCGTTCACGTATATTGCTTTCCATTTTGTTCTCAGGTTACACACAAAACTCCGAAAACTTTGGAAAGGCAAAACGTTTCATTCCACAGATCACCAAGGACTGAAACTGAAAAGAAGCCCAAGATCAGTGTTCTTCAAACAATGAAGAATCAGTGTCGACAACTTAGTCCAGCTGAGACAAAAAAAACTTCCAACGTAAGAACAAAATAAACTGAAGCAAGATGAAGCCAGATCCTTCTCCTCTGCTCTCGGTAAACGCTGAAATGAAAGAGAAATACAGCAGCACAAAACAGAGCCTAATCCCAAGAGAAAAAATAGCAGACCCACATGGCTATCTTCGACAAGCTCTGGGTAACTATGGAAGAAAGCAAACTCAACGGCTAATAGCAGCAGGCCGACTGAATCAGCTTTACAGATCTAGATCTCAGAAGCACAACAGCAATGAACAAATCGGAAGAGTAAGCCAAACAGAATCGTTTACGGCAGAACAAATCGGCGTCTCACACGAACGTTTACGGCAGCAGACACAGATCAAAGAGTAAGCCAAACAGATCCAGCAGCATAAACGATCAAAGCCGGAGACCGTTGCCGATGCAACGGTCAAGAAGCTTCAGAATCGCGCTCGCATCTCAGAGAAAAATGAAGCACTGTTCACACCTTTAGAATCGTGAAATCTACCAGACATATCTTTTTGGCTGTCTTTAGGCTGCTTTATTTATGTTTTCCTTGAAGACTTTTCATGGGGTTTCACTTTTAATATATTCAATTCTCTTTCTGGGGAAAAAAAGTCTAATAGAAAGAAAACAAGGAGTTTTGAATATGACTTGTCTTCAATAAATTAATATGGGTAAATATAAGTTTTGGTCCCTCAAGTTTTGGTCAATTTGGGTTTTGGTCCCTGAGGTTTCAAATAGGAGGTTTTGGTCCCTGAGGTTTGCCCCGTTATCATAATTAATCCCTGAGCTTTGAAAAGGACTTGTTTCCCCATTTAATAGCGTTAAACGATCCCATGTGGGGTGTTAAATAATCCCATGTGTAATGCTTAGTAGGCACTTGATGTGGCAATAATAATATATAATATTAGTCTTTGACCAAAAAAAAAACAAAAGCTGATGACGTGCAAGAAAACAAAGCGCACTGAGCCTTGCTTCAGCAAAATGTGGAAGAGGAAAAACAGAAAAGCTTCGACTTTGAAAAGAAGAGGAACAAGGGTTAGGGCTAGGGCAAGACGAGGTTCAACGTTGAGAGCAGCAGCCAGCTTTGACGAGGTCCAACGGAGGGTGTGCAGTACGAGTGACGCTGCGACCGAATTTCTGGGGCGAAGTTGGAAGCTTCTGACACAAAAGTGCTTTCTCCGTCTTGTGTCTTAATTCTTGTTTTATCACCTGGAGAATGCTTAATCACTAATATAATAAAGTGTTAGAGTGATTAGAATCAATAAGAACAAGTTACAAAAAAGTTCAATGATTCTCAGAAGTTTCAGGGTGATACTCTGTTTTCTGGAAAATCAGTTATTCGGATAACATCTGTTGTATTCGAATAGCCTTCTTTGATAATGAGTAATATTTATTTGAATACTTTATCCTCTATTCGAATAAACTTTTAGAACTTGAAGTGTATTCGAATAGTGACTTCCTTATTCGAATAGCTGCCTTGTAAAACAAATGATATTATTCGAATAGCGTCATTTGTATTCGAATAATATTCTCTCATAATGAACTTTAATATTCGAATAGATAAACCCTTATTCGAATAGCCTTTCTACACAAGATATGATATACTATTCGAATACAACTTGTTGTATTCGAATAATGCACTTTGATGATGAACTCATGAGCCATCACGAGTAGCAACTTCCAAAAGTCATAGCTCTTAGGATATAGCTTCAAATGTGACAAATTATATATCCATGGAAAGCTCTTTGAGTCTACTTTGATATGGCACCAGTTTCGTTGCAATCCGATGTGTAGTTTGGGAGTTATATCCAAAATACCAAAGCTGTCCAGGAATATGACGCTGATTCATGTATCAACTTCAACAGATCATATCTCTCACATCTGAACTCCTTTTAATGTGCTCTTAGTGTTAAAATGATGCAGTGAGAGTCTATTTTCATATGCCACTGGTTTCGCCTCAATCCGAGTTGTGGTTTGGGAGATATGACCAAAATACTGAATGTTGCCTGTGCTGAAAGAAACAGAGTCTGCTGCTGTTATTCGAATAGCACTTCTTGTATTCGAATAGAATCACCTTTTTCAGTTATGGACTATTCGAATAGTCACTTCACTATTCGATAATATTTGAATTTTTGCACCAAGACTATTCTGATAGTTCAATTACTATCCTGATAGTCTTATAGTATTCGAATAGTCATTCCACTAATTGAATAATATTTGATAATTTTGCACTGAGACTATTCTGATAGTTCCATTACTATTCGAATAGTCCTCTTTGACAGTACTAAGCATCTGAAGCCAATATTCAACATATTGACAACTATCAAAAAACAGAGCATCAATTGTACTGCTTTTGTCTTACGGAACAAAATGGTTCAACGATTAACCCGATTTTGATATAAACAAGAAGTTTCTTACATTTACAATTAAGCGAATGACGACGACATTTACCTCCGATCTTCACTCGACGCTCGCCGTTAATGATAACTCCTCCGGCAACGGCGATGGCCACGTCAGACGTCGGCGGCCGTGGGTCCTTCTAGAACTAACCCTTGCTCCTTTTCTTTTCAAAGTCGAAGCTTTTCTGTTTTCCCTCTTTCACGTCATCAACCTTCTTTTTTTTTTTTTTGGTCAAAGACCAATATTATATATTATTATTGCCACATCAGGTGCCTACTAAGCATTACACATGGGATTATTTAACACCGTTTGCGCCACATGGGATCGTTTAACGCTGTTAAATGGGGAAACAAGTCCTTTTCAAAGCTCAGGGACTAACTATGATAACAGGGCAAACCTCAGGGACCAAAACCTCCTATTTGAAACCTCAAGGACCAAAACCCAAATTGACCAAAACTTGAGGGACCAAAACTTATATTTACCCAATTAATATCTACGGACAGTAAAAAATTTACTTTTGTTCCCCATTCATGTATAGTATAAGATGTTTTTATTTGCCTTGTAATGACAAGGCAGTATCTGTAATTTACAAATTTGATATCCACTTGCGCTTTTGTAAAATTTATTTTCGGCCAAATTGCTCTCCTGACAGAGGTCCAAATTACACCGCCATCCTCTTCTTTAAAAAGAGAAAACACACATCATTCTACCAACAAAAAACAATGCACATCAAAATATCTTCAAGAGCAGCATGATTTATTTTATAGAACTTAGGGCCCGTTTGGTTCAACCACATTGCATGCTTACAATGATAATCATGATTGCATTACTAAGATAAGAGTGTTTGGTTACTCTTTAGCATGATAATAAGGTTTACCATGGTAATGGTAATTATCAAAAAATTGGTAATCCTCATTCATACATCCCCTTCTATAAATCCCCATTACCATCCCATTGCATGTATAAAAAAAGTCTAATTTACCTTTGAGTTTCTTGTGTCTTTATTTCACTTATCTCATTTCACTTGCCACAACTGCCATCGCCACTACCTCCTCCTCCTCCTCCACCGCCGCCCCCGCTGCCCGCCCACCTCCACCACCACTACCTCCTCCGCCGCCGCTGCCACTACCTCCTCTTCTACCTCACCCCCACCGGCCCACCGCCCCCGCCGCCACCACCACCACCACCACCACCACTTCCTTCTCCTCCTCTACCACAGCCCCCGCCACCCGCCCACCGCCGCCACCACCACCTCCTCCTTCGTCACTGCTGCCGCCCGCCTACCGCCACTACCAACTCCTTCACCGCCGCCACCACTACCTCTTCCTCCTTTATCTTTGCCGCCGCCAACTCTTAACTAGTTTTTCTACAAAGATTACATTAAGGGTAAAATAAATTTTGTGCAATATATTAATTTTAAATAATTGTTAAAATATTAACTCATTGCACCTTGCTTAAAAATCAAACCAAACACTACCCCCTGTAATTAATATTGCATTACATTACCATTGTATCGCATTGCACTACACTGTAAGGTGTAATGGGATCGAATCAAACGGACCCTTATTAAGAACAGCGTGTAAGATTATATATTTCAATCTTGACAACCATGACTTTTGTTTATTTTAGAAACTTATCATATATGTATTTAATGCATATTCTTGAAAATTAAATTATTGTTTATAGTTAGAATGAGGCACGCCAGTAGCCACAGAGGTCTCTTGAACGTAGTGGAAGCTGCAAATTTGCATTAGCTAGTTACTTGCTGTTATGGTTAACAGGTTCCTCCTAATCAATTGACTAAGTAGTCTATCCTTTTTTTCTTTCTCAACTGCGTATATGATTGTAATAGATAGAGTGTATTTTGTACTAATCTGTTGGGTGTTTTTGGCCAATTGAATTTTGTTTTTTTATATACTAGAAAGTAAAAACAATAGACAAACTAAAAAAACTAAAGGGACAAAAATTAGCCCGGGTTGTCCATCTGTGTAAGCTGAATTATGTCTTCTAGTCTCAAGAGCTAAAATCCATGTATGGAGCTCAGACTTCTCTTTGCAAGTGCGTCAGCCATGCTAGTTTCTTCCCTGGGAATATGTTGGAATTCCACCCTCCAGCTGCGCCCCAACATTCCTCTAATATCTGTTAGCAATTGTCATTCCTTATGTAATTCTGGAATTTCTGTCTGCAACAAATTAACAACCTCGTAGGAATCGCATCTGACTAGGATGTTTCTAAAACCGCCATCCCAAGCTTATCTCATACCCATCAAACAGCCCCAAATTTCAGTCGTGAGGGCATCTCCCGTGTTTAGTTTTAACAAGAAGCCTTCTATCACCATACCTTGTAGGTTTCGAATCACACCCTGACATGCAATGGAGTAGGTGGTTTGTGAGAAAGCTCCATCTATTTCAACAATTATCAGATCATCTATAGCTGATGCAACATGCGGGCTTAAATTTTGCAAGTTTTTTGCTATTTTTACTCCTATAATTTTGCCTACGATGTGAGAAAAGCCACTAAGTATTGGCTCAGTTCTTACCAGCATAGTGGAGATAAGTGGGCCAGGATTTAAGTGTACGATGTTATTTCGGTCCTTCCATATCAACCAACAAAGGACGATGAATAAATCCTTCCAATTAGACCTTCTTTTGCTAGCATCATTCTTAAAATTTAGGAGGATCCATATGTCAATCTTGGCCGAGAAAAATCTAGAATAATAAGAGGGATGAAAGATGGACTCCCAATAGGCACGAACCTCTTCACAATCTGGTAGTGTGTGGAGGACGTCTTCCTCATAGGAATTAACTCTTTTGCACTTTCCATTCTGGTGCAAACCTCTCTTATATTTTACTTTGATTGTGATTCACCTATCATGGTACAATAGCCACACAAAAGACTTACAGCGACTTGGAATTTTTAGCTTCCACAAAGTGTGCCAGCAACGAGGTGATATTTCCTGTTGAGTATTTAAACTCTTATAGGCCGAGCGAATAGAAAACATTCCACTTTTTTCCCACTTCCAACGAGGCCTCTCCTGCCCAGTGGCGTCTTTTACCAGTTGAATACCATTATAAACTTCCTTCCAGTTTTGCTTTATTCCACTCCAAGTATTTGAGCCCTGTTTCTCAGTATTAATACGAGGCATTAAGTCTTCTCCACACCCATACTTGCCTCTAATTACTCTTACCCATAGAGATTGTCAATCGGCGACAAGACCCCGCCCAAGCTTCATCCTGAAAGCTTAGTTTTGTTGCTTAATATGCCTCATGCCTAATCCTCCTATTGTCTTCTCTTTATAAACCACATCCCAGGATATGAGGTACATACGCCGTTTCTTATTCGTAGAGCCCCAGAGAAAGTCACGAGACTTCTTCTCAATGGTCTCACAAGTAGCAATTGGAAGATTTACTGTTTGCATTGGGTAAGTGGGCATAGCAGACAAGACTGATTTTATGAGAGCCTCACGCCTTGCTAGTGATAATTTTGAGATTTTCCAATTACTCAGTCGGTTCTAAACTTTATCGATAGCAAACTGATAGGTACTTGATGTAATCCGATCATGCTGTAAAGGAACACCTAGGTACTTCCCAAGGTTTGCTGTGGAACTAAATCCTAATGCTTCGCTCAGCTAGTTAGTGTAGTTGTGATTGATGTTCTTGGAGAAAAAAAACTCATGTCTTAGCTATGTTGACTTTCTGTCCTAACATGTTGCAGAAATTATCCAAGCATTGTTTGATAATCTCCACTTGATTCAAATTTGCTTTTGCAAATAACATAAGATCATCAGCAAAAAAAAAGAGAGATATAGGTGGGCTATTTTTACCAAGCTTGATAGGTTTCCAGTATCCTGCTGAGACTTCACTTTGGATGAGATGGGCTAACTTCTCCATACAGATCACAAAAAGATATGGAGATATAGGGTCTCCATGTCTTAGTCCCCTAGTGGGTAAGAAGGCCTCCGTTTGACTTCCTTCCCATAAGATTTACATAAATGATGTAGATACACATGCTCTTATTACTTCACGGAGATATCTGGTAGTTGAAGTTCATCCAGACATGATGATATAAAGTCCCATCGTACACGGTCATATGTTTTTTTGAGGTCAATTTTGATGGCCATATAGCCCTTTTTTCCTCTTATACTCCTCATTGAGTGAATAACTTCCTGGGCTACTATAATGTTATCTGAACTTGTTCTTCTAGGGACAAAGCTACACTGATTGGGAGCAATCACCTGTGGGAGGAAACACTTAAATCTGTTAGAGATTACCTTAGTAATTACTTTGTAAATAATATTACATAAACTGATAGGGTAAAAATCCTGGATATTTTTTGGATGTTCCTTTTTCAGAATCTTCACAATGAAAGTGTGATTGATGCTTTTAATTGATGTCGGGTCTCTGAAAGCATGCTTCACCACTTCTATGACTGAAGGTCCTACCAGTTCCCACTGACTCTGAAAGAAAAAAGCATTCAAACCATCCGGTCCTGGAGATTTTAGCTCACCTATACTAAATAACGCCTTTTTGATCTCTTCATCATAAACCTCCCTTTGCAAGTCATTCAACATAGGTCTTTTTATGCTTGGTAAGGTAGTATCGTTCGGTAGTCTTAGAGGTACATCTTGTTCTTCTCTGAATAGTTGCATAAAGAAACCCATTGCCAAGTCCTTAATTTCATCCAAATCATCTGTCCATTCATCATTGTTATTTTTTATTGCCTCGATTCTATTTCTTTTCCTTCTCCCATTTGCCTTTACATGAAAATATTTGGTATTTTTATCTCCCATAGCATACCAATCACACTTTGATTTTTTAGCCCATAAAATATGCTCCTGGAGAAGTACTCCTTCAAGTTCTAGCCAAAGCTATTTTTGGAGTTGCTCTAATGAGAAAGCTTGACTTATGATGCTCATTGCTTTTGTTATACCATCGAGTCTCCCCATAAGATGACTCTTTTTCCTCCCTATATGTCTATATACATCATAGCTCTATTTTCCCACTTCGGTAGTGAATTTCTTTATGTTGTCTTGCCACCTAGCTTCGGTTTTCTATAAGCCCTTACCAATCTCTTGAAATCATCATGTAATACCCATGGGGCTATAAACCAGAATATTCTCTAAGTAGGTCTTTTATTGAGGACGCCTCTAGAGTTTAATAGCAGTGGTCTATGATCTGATTTAAACCAAGGCAAGTGCTTCATGGATGCTTTACTAAAATGGTCAATAAAGTGATTATTAGCAACAACTCGATCAATTCGGCTTTCACACCCTTCCCTCTTCCATGTGTAGAATGGACCTTTGCAGCCTAAATCATGTAAATCCATATCTTCAACCCAAGCTATGAATTATCTATCTACCGTGCTCGGATTTTGTGCCGTTGACCGTCTTTCATTATAATAGAGAGTTGCGTTGAAATTTCCTCTTATTACCCAGGGCCACCCCTCCTCTGGTTTAATTTCTTTCAAATCCTCCCATAGCTTCCGTTTACAATTCACATTGAGGCTCGCATAAACTAATGTAAAAAAGGTTTTATCACTACCTTTCTCAATTATTGCATGAATAAATTGGGAAGATTTATTGAGCACAGTTAGTTTGAAATCCGCTTCATTCCATGCGATCCAGATTCCCCTACTAAGTCCACTTGCATCAACAATATCATAATGATCAAAACCCAGACTTCGGCAACAATCTTGAGCTGTAATACCACTAGATTTTGTTTCAAAAAGAGCCATAAAGTCAAAATAGGATTTTTTTTCTTGAGTTCCTTGATGAGGCCTGCATAGTCTTAGACCCTGTACCCCTGCAATTCCACAAGAAATAAATCATTTAATAACAACTGCTGGGGATTCAATGCTTATAGACCCCTCTTGTTGTGTTTGTGTCTCCTATTCAACATCAAAAAAATTATTTAACATATTAATATCATTGCATAAAGGATGATCAAAGTTATGTTCACCAACTATAAGGCTATCTTCGCAAGTATGATATTTTGTATTACAATTCTGTTATAGATCTTCACCCTTATTATTAGCCATCGTTGCGACATCAGTACCAATTTGATTAAGGTATTCAAAAGGGTTGGGCAAGGTAAGGAAATGAGCATGTCCAATAGTTATAGTTGCAAATTCCAGCCCACTATTTGATGGGCTCACCACTTTATTTGAAATAATATGATTCTTGTTAACCTTTTCCTTGCTTTTTCCTTTTTCCTTATCCATTGGGACCCACCACTTTTGACTATTTTCTTTCTTTCCATTGGATCCGAAATTGCCTGGACCAGCAGAATCAACATTCCTCTCCTTCGCCACATTTTGCGTCGCTTTCTCGTCCTTGAAACAACAATCCTACGCTGATTTCTTGGCACTATTCATGCAAGAAGATCTCGCATCCCCCTGATTTACAACATTCCAACAGTTAGGAATTGCAGCTCGCCGGTAATGATAGCGTTGGATGAGATTCCAAGTTCCGAAGCTCTCTGCCGGTGATACGCCAGCCCCAACATGGGATTGCAAACCGTCCACCTCCCTGTTCCGTTTCTAGGTATTAGCTTTGTCTTGGTTGTTGGCCTGATCAGTTGTTGGTCCATCTGTGTCTCTGTTTTATTTTTAAGTTCCGTTCTCACTGACTCTGCTGTTTCCGTGGTCTAAGAAGCTCTGGCCATGTCTGGATGAGCTTTTTGCACTTCATCTGGGCAATTGTCCCTGTGGTGGCTGTATTCCCCACATCCAAAGCAAACGAGATGTAATCCTTCATATTCAACACACCTCCTTTTCCCAAAAATATTAATCGCCAATTTCAACCTCTTCTTCAAGCCAATTTCAATGCAAATACGCACATACCTTCCTCTTTTACTTGCGTATGTGATATGGTCTACCTTTAAAGTCGTACCAATCAAGGAACCTATTTTCTTGAGACTTGCTAAATTGAAGAATTCCAGAGGAAGTAAAGGGATCCGCACCCATACCGCTATCTTCTTTTGAATATCTGTCATCCATGGATCAAAAAATTGGGTCTCCATCTCTGAACCATTAAGTATCTGTCTGCAGCCATCCATGGTCCTTCCTCATATACATAGTTCATATTTGCTTCATCATCGAAACGGATAACAAAGAAACCATTATCAAGGTCTCTTGTTGTAAACGCCTTCTTTGTCTTCCATATTCTGTTCAGGGTATCTCTCATAACCCAGAAAGGCACAGATTTGCCTAATAGTTTCATAATAAGTGATCTCTTCCAAGGAGCACACCAAAGCTCATATTCCTCACTTGAGACCCTGAGAGTGGGGCAATCTTCATCATCTTCCCCATTAGTTTCAGGAACCTCAGGCTCATTTGTGCTAATAAAATAAATCTGGAGGCCAGCTATGTAGTCAGCCTAAGCATCTTCAAACACCTCATTTTCCTTAGTATCCTTCGTTACCTTCACCTCTTCCCTATAGAAAAGCTTTTCCTTAAAGGAGCGCCCTTATTCTTCTTGCTTGCCCACATTCTGTGTTTTTGGATCATCATCATTTGTAAACCTCACTTTTTTCCGGACATGTGAGGTTGTGCCTCCGTAAAACGTGCCCCCTCATCCTCCGGCGGCTGAGGGCTTACCGTCAGTCAGATTGTCGTCAAGTCTTTAACTCTCTAACTACTTTATTAGGAAAATTAATCGTCAAGTCTTTTCCGTTCAGTCCTGACCTGTGGTTTCTATTTGTTTTTCTACTATTATTAATTGATTAACAGGTTAAATTTGCAATTTTTTGGAATAGGTTCATTACAATTAACTTGACTAGAATTGCAGCTAATTCTAAGAGATTCTTGTCTATATATTCTATTGCCTAGGAGACTAGGACCTCTAGTATTCTTTATAATTTATACTCCCTCTAATCTTTAATGTAAGACATATTTAGAGAGTTGATCTATGTCCTACATATATGACATATTTTTCAATCAAATCGTAATTTACCCCTATTGATGTTCCTTCAACAATAATCAAAAAGGAGAAGGGGTGTTTTGAAAAATATATGTCATATAAATTAAATTAAATAAATATGTCTTATATTAAGGATAGGAGGAGCAAATAACATGTTTTGTTATAAACCTTGTACTTCATATCAATTACTATCCGGATCCTTAATATAAGACATAATTGATATTTTTTGGAGATATTAAAAAAGTTAAATAAAATACTTTAAAGTATTGATATTTATCTTTTTTTATACTAAATTAATTTGTCTGACTTATGAACTGATATATAATCAAATGATACATGATATATGTTATGATTAATTAACTTATTTAACTTCTTTAATTTTTTTTTTAAAAAATTAACTATATCTTATATTAAAAATTGAAGAGTAGTAAAATATGCTATCATGACTTACACGAAGACCTGGCAGGAAGGCTTTGACCAATTGGAAGTGTGGGGGAAAATGAAAGAAGATTTGATTTATGACTTATTTCTTCTTTTTATTAAAAGGAAAAGAAAAAGAAAAAAAGATTGTATTTTTGTGTTGTCGTCGTCTATTCACAGACATTATCTTGTTTTTTAATGTTGAAGCAACAATAGATCCGCCTCTGTGTGTTTGGGCATGTTTCGGTCCAGGTGAGCTTCTCGATAGTTATGCAAACTAATATTGGGCCCGTGCCTGGCCCAAAATGGGAAAAAATAATTGTAACATGGATATTTAAAAGAATTATTTGCCTCAACAATTCTTACAACAAGCACGAGATAGTTGCTTTTTTTATCGTATATGAGACATGAGGAGTATTGATAGTATATTGATGATGAATTAGTACCTTTTAAAATATAAGGTTCATGTAAGAGTTTTGGTTTGATGTTAAATATAAGGGAAAATTCTGCAATGTCTCATATTAATTGTTTTTTTAATAGTAATACCCTTGCTTATTTCTTGCATCCACGCATTAAATTTTAATTGTTACTGTGGTAAGTATGTTTTAAAAAAAGTGTTGAAAAGTTTCCACATACATTTTTCTCTAATTTTATTTATAAGTCAATTTTGACAAAAAAATTCAGTCCTTATTATAAGTCTGGTTCAGAGTAATAAATGTGTTTTTAACTTTCTTGTCCCTATTAATTATAACAAATAAAAAGAATTTATTCATGTTGATTTTTAGAAATAACCTTATATAAAGGCAAAATTGAAAGTTTAACCCATAATTAATAAGTTAACTAACTCTCCTTGTTATGTGAGAGTTATTTAATTTAGATTTATAAATAGGATAAAAATGGTATTAATATATAGCCATAATAATTTTTTATGAATTAGTTAATATGAATTTATAGTTAAGACACGGAAACAATATTTAATGGGTGTGTATATGTAAGCATTAGACTAGAGTAAAGTCACATTTTAGGTAAAGTAACGTGAGAATAAATTTATTTTTTGGGGCAATGAGAATAAATTATTCCCTCATATATATAAAAGTTTTTCAACCAAATCGCGATATTCTAAAAAACAGTTAAAAGTATGGGAGAATTCTAAAAAAATATCATTTGAACTTTAAAATCCCATTGACAAGAAGCGTAATGGGATTGACAATGCAAGTTATTGTCAAATCACTAATTTGGAAATTTGAAGTTCAAATGGTATTTTTCTGAAATTTTCCCTAAAAGTAGTTAAATGTAATAATGATGTGGGAAATTTATTTATTTATTTAAAAAATGCCTGTATTTATGAATGAATGTGAGAGGGAGAGGGAGAGAGATAATGAGAAAATGGTGAAAGAGAATACATGTAGTATAATAATTAATTAAAATAAAAATAAAAAAATACATTTATAATTGAGACAAATTCAAAAATATCTTACATATTGAAATAAAAAGGCCATGGTGGAGTAATAAGGAAAGATGCAAAGATGCCATTTTCAATCGAGTTTCTAAACATGCATAGTGTTTGTTTGGGATCATGTTGGGGACCTCTAAAAGTGTTTATTCACATAAATTAAGACAAATTCTTTTTATGTACTTATCTCGTATATCGAAAATCACGATTAAAAAGCTACTTTTAAAGACTTCAATCGTTATTCCAAACAAGTTTTAGGTAGTCAACGGGAAGAAGGGCCTGTTTGGGTTGATGTTTAAAAAACATATTTATATAAGTTAAGATAAAATTTCTCTCACACAATCATCTTATACATTATAAATTATATTTAAAAAACAGTTTATTCTGTTAATTCAAACGCACGAAGATAGTTTTGTTTGGACCGTTGCTGGGATGGACGTGCATCGAATCAACGCGTCCACGTGCCTCAAGTCCAACGTCAACACCCGAGGAATTTAAGAGAGTAAACAATAGGAGGAGAATGAAGAAGCGACATGACAAAAAAGACAAGGAAATATCCTATAGATCTCAGAAGACACAGACTGATTACCCGCACTTGCAGGGCCCAAGTTTAGACTAAAACCTTATCGATCACTAATGATGATTCCTGGTATCGCCTGTCTGCCCCCAGCCATCAGTCTATCCTTTGCCCTGTGCAACTAGCTGGCACCACGAATGTGACCCCGGCCTTATTTGGAACGTGCTTCTCTCCTTTTATTTCCGGGTCCCTCTTATCCTTTTATTTATTTATTTTTATGATTATTAGATTAAGATCTAGTAACGATTTATATTTAATATTTTATAAAAAAAATTATTAAATATGAACCGTTAGATCTTACTCTAATAATCATGAAGGAGATAAAAAATAGACTAATGTTGAAAATAGAAGAAAAATTAGGTCCCTATTTATGCTGTATCATGCTTGTATTTCCTGCACTTCATCACGACAAAATCAAACGAAGAGTTTCTGCAGCGATTTTTTTTGGGGGGCTGTATTATTGAAAAATTCGAATTTTGGCTCCCTAATTAATTTAGAAATCCCGCTATTATCTTTCCTATCCCCACATTAATTTTATGACAACCATGAAATGGAATTAAAGATTACGTTGCAAAAATATAATTAGATTACCTTGTCCATGCTTAATTACAGCTATTTTTTTTATTTGTGCATGTGTGTGATTTTACATGCTCCTACTTCACGTTAATTTATTTTTTATATATAAGAAAAAGGTATATTTAACACAAAGTACGTATCCAAACTTCACAAGAATGGAGTTAATAAATAGAAAACGTTACAGAGTGACGGTTGGAAAAACAGTTGAATAAAATTAAAGAAAGGGAAAGCCAGACTTTTTCAAAAGACCCACTGACCACCCATGAAATTGACCTGGCCCCATAAAGAATCTAAGAAGCAACAAGGGTTTCCTAATCTAGGAAACCATCAACCATAGCAAGTGGGTTTAGCGCACAGGCCAGTAATTCACAATGTGACGAATTAGTGTTTAAATTTCTACCTAGAAGAGTGTTCACATTTAATAACGGTGCTTTTGCGGTTAAAAAAATATCCACTCGTCCTTTGAACAAGATTATCTTCCATAATGAGAAGAGACATGAACTTGTATAAAAAAAAAGTATGCCAGTTTCAGATGAGATAACCCTGCAGTTGCAATGCCAGTTTTGGGAGATTATCCAATTCACCAAAAAGCTCACAATTATTCGCATTCAAATCAACAGCTTTGTGAGGTTGATAGTAGTATCAACTATCATGGAATTGGGACAGTGGGGGTTGGTGCAGTGTCAATTTTTTTTAAAAAAAATAAATACTATTATTGGGCATTCTAGTACGATACTACTATCGGACATGATGAAGAATGAAAAGAGAAGAGTAAGGGTGAGGGATGAGTCAAGTGGGACCCACGAAGGATGTGTGGCTCATTAAACGAAACCGACGTTTCATATGCAAACTTACGCCGACCCTCTCTCTCTCTATCCACCACGACGATAAGCTTTTGGCTTGGCGTGTAAACTGTAAAGATCAAGGCTCGGCATCTCTTAGATTAAATCTTGTATTATATCGATCAATGCAAAGCCTAAATTAGAGATAATCCCTTTCAGGTCAGAAAAAAAGAGATAATCTTTTAATTTTTTCTAAAAAAAAAATGATTTTGAACTTATAAAACCTATTATAACGAGCATAATTCAACCATTTGACCAAAAAAAAACCGTAATTGAACTTGTTGCTCAGTCATGTGGACATCTCTTCTCAAGTTGCCCGCGAATCTTGGTTTTGGCTTTATGTGGTCCAATTAACAATTATGATGGTTGCCCCTGGAAAGTTGAATGCCACGTTAGCAGCAGAGCGGCATTATTGAATTCACAATGACAAATTTGAAATTGAGTATGGCCCTAGCAAAGCCGGATACTTTAGAGATTCCATTAAGTTTTCGCCTTTGAATCCTTCACCTTAAAGTAAATAGGGCTCAATCAGCCAAAAAAAGGACTCGCAGCCTGGCACAGATATTTTATGTATATCAGAAGAAACAACAAATTTGATTAATGCCATTCCTGACTATCTGAGCCAATCTCACCAATCAAAGCACAACTAGCGCGTTGATTGTTGTTGGTTCATCAAATATATTCCTTCCCTCTTATATATACTCTAGTTGTGAGTCGTAACATTAAAATTTCACAGAGACAATAACAAGTCGGTTTTAATGATACGTATCACTTCCCCATAAAATTAATGCTTATCCGCTTGCCTAATTAAGATCAGCTCACAAGGCCGCAGATTTGTTATTACTTATTAGGGATCTATGTGCAAGGGTAAAAGTCAAGTTTATCTTTACACAATTCAATTCGGCAAGTCTCTGGAGTAAAATCCATGTGCATTGCAAGCACTCCCGGACAAAAAAACAAGAAAGGAAGGAAGGAAGTAGGCACGCACGCCGACCTTGATGGGATGCAAAAAATTATTAAATGAGATGGATGAAACTCCAACAACTGCTGCATTTTCTCATTCCATTCTGATTTCCAAATTTGCTTGGTTTTTCTTGATAATTGTACTGAGTACCAACTACCAAAAGCTAGGGTTTAGGCAACTACCCTCACCCCATTACGTCCACTGTCAGTCACCACCACCACCCTCACATATTCACGAATGCGGCATAATTTTGATTTTTTTTCGTTTTTTAAAAAAATGGTATCCCACACACTCAACTCAAAGACTTTTGTCTATATATAGACGGCACGTAGAGCAGTGAGGGCCAGGCGCAGACTCATAGCACTAGTATCACATTTCAGACACCACAACCTTCATCCATTGCCGTGATCAATGGCCAGTCCAAAAGCTTCTAGTACCACTGATCCTCCCCCAGCTGCAAGTTCTTCAAAAATTAAGACTCAAAAAGCGCTTAGCCCTGCTGCTTCAACAACGCCACCGCCAAACAGGTCATCAGCTTCATCGTCCTCCACCTCCGCCACCTCCAGCACTCGACAGACGCAGCCAACTGCTCAAGGCGTATTCTTTCCCACAACTTGAATGATTCAGAAATCACTAGTACCCCGCACGGATTCATATGCTCCCATGTCTTCTGTATTGAACTTATGTTCGACCTATCTGCTATCATGTATACCTATATGAGTATCTTAGTTTTTGTGATTTCAAGAGGAGAGAGAAGAAGGGGTTCTTTCTTTCTTTCATATGAGTATTTTAGTTTTTGTGATTTGAAGAGGAGGGAGAAGAAGGGCTTCTTTCTTTCTTTGTTTGCTGCAACATTACCAGTGGAATATGAATAAGAATCCGTGGTTTTGAATTTTGATCAATCTTTTCTCTGTACTTCTATTTCTATTTATTTTTTAACAAATAAAATACAAAAGGCAAAGCCTAAGCTTGAATCAGTAAGACAAGAACCGAATCAGGCAGATGATGTAACTCCTGAGCATAACGTTTGTGAAGCAGCAGGCGCGTACCTTGTATCCTGCAGCTGGGTGGCACACCTCTGGCATAAGAGTAACCTGGATAATAAGCTCCCCAAATAATATCTCAAACAAGCTAATATAATCTACCTAAATCAAAAGCTGGAGCTTTTTTTCAATTTCAGCTCTATCTCTCTCACAAGGAAAACTATCGCTTCTAGTGAATCACAACAAGAAGAAGAAGAAGAAGAAGAAGAGGGTCGAACCCGTCGGCGAGGAAAGCTTGAACGACTCGGTAGGCAGCAGCAGTTGAACCCGTGAGCGAAGAGAGCGTAAACGAATCTGTAGGCCGATGAAGCGATAGTTGTTTTCAGGGTTGCAGAGATGTGGAAAGAGCTGTAGGCTGAGGTGGATCAACTACCTAAGGCCTGATTTGAAGAGAGGCACATTCTCACAAGAAGAGGAAAACCTCATCATTGAGCTTCACGCAGTATTAGGCAACTTTCTCTTTCTTTTTTCCTTTCTGCAATTGGGTGGTTGTGTCATAATTTTCTGGGTTAATCTTTGATGGTCGAATTTTCAGGTGGTCTCAAATTGCAGCACATGTACCCGGAAGAACAGACAATGAAATAAAGAATCTGTCGAATTCATGCCTGAAGAAGAAGCTAAGGCAAAGAGGGATAGACCCTGTAACTCATAAACCACTATTGGAGGTTGAAAATAATGGAGATCATCAGGACAGAGATGGAGAGAAAGTTGGAGGAGTTGGTTCGAATGAATTGAACCTCCTGAAATCAGAAAGCCCCAGGTCGGATGGAGCTTCTTCCTACGAGCACAACAGACCATGTTCAAGTACTATTATTGCCCCTAATAATAAGGCCTACGCACACGACATGGAAGGTTCATCTTCCACCTCCAAGATTAACACCCCCTCTAATTTCTTCTCCTCCGATTGTACGTTCCACAAAAGACTTGTTCCTCGACACCTACACCACCACTTCAGATTTTATGACCAGTTTCCCTCTTCACAACATCAACTACAACAACAATAATCCACCCACTAACGATTCTTCTCGTTGGTTCTCTACTCAAACTTAAGCAAGACCATTTGATATCAATACTACTGAATTTGCCTTCCCACTTTCAACCTCTTCGTTTCTCCCAAATTCTGTCTGCTACAAGCCTTCTCTCCCAGTTCCATCTGATGCCATCTCCACAGGTTCCTTCTCCATGAATAATGAATCACAGTACCGGGAAGCCACCGCTTCCAACCACAGCAGTAGAAACAGCCGCTTCAACTTATTGCACAACAACACTAGTGTTTCTCATCAGATGAATATGATGGGGAGTCAGACCACAGAAGAGGCAAGGTGGGCTGATGAGTACCTTCATAGTAACCCAATCTTAATGCTGGCTGCTCTACACAATCATCAAGCTCCTGAATCCTTGTGCAACGACATAAAGCCGGCCTCACATTTGGTACTTGATGCTTTGCCTCATCATCGTCACAAGCACCAAGATCATCATCACCCTTTACAAACTTCTGCTATTTTCACAAAGGACATCCAGAAGCTCACCGCAGCTTTTGGACATATATAGCTCGAAAGAGGATTGATCCATGTTCCTCTTATTAGTGGTATACAGGTGTGCGTCACAGATTTTTGCTCTTTTTGTACATAGGCCTGATACAACCATTTCTTCCATCCCCTTCATTTTGCTCGTACTGCTTGTACATAGGCCTGATACATACGAGCAAAATGGGGTGCTGTCATGCCGTCTGTCATCCTTCTATCTCATCTTTCTTTGCCCAAAAAACAAAAAAAGTCTGTGAGTGCGTTACGATGGTAGTGCATTTTTCTATATCATTCTAAGCCATCTCAAATGTTTATGAGGCTCAAGAATGTTTCTTCTTGTTCTTAGTTTTCTTATTCTTCCTTTCAGTGTCTGGGACTCGATTACTTTATTCTGCCTAGAACCATCCGAGCCACTTTTTTTTACAAAGCGGCGTGTTGTCGAAATTCCAAGTTTTCACTACGACCGACCTCTCAGAATATAATAATAGGCAGAAATAGCACAAAACTTGAGTTGAACCCGTGAACGAATCTGTAGGCCGATGAAGCGATAGTTGCTTTGATGGGCGGGTTTTCAAGGTTGTAGAGATCGATGTTGAAAGAACTGGAGGCTGAGGTGGATCAACTACCTAAGGGCTGATTTGAAGAGAGGCACCTTCTCACAGGAAGAGGACGAAAACCTCATCATTGAGCTTCACGCAGTTTTAGGCAACAGGCATGTTGCTCTGTACCGCCTCTTTCTTTTTTTTCTTTCCTGCAATTGGCCGGTTTGGTTTTGTGTCATAATTTCCTGGGTTAATTAATAATTAACTTGGCTTTAATTAGATGGTTGGGCTGGTTTTCAGGTGTTCTCAAATTTCAGCACAGATGTCAGGAAGAACGGACAATGAAATAAAGAATATGTGGAATTCGTGCCTCGAGAAGAAGCTGAGGCAAAGTGGGATTGACCCTGCCACCCATAAACCACTGTCGGAGGTCGAATGTTGGAGGAGTCAACTCCAATGAATTGAACCTCCTAAAATCAGAAAGCTCCAGGTCCGATGAAGCAGCAGCAGGAAGAATAGGTTGAGTCCGTCAGCGACGAGGAGACCGAGAACGAATCGGCCGGCGAGTTAGAAATGGCCCTTTTCTGGGTGGACGTTGCCTAGGAGATGGTGTCTGAGACTTGGGCGCAAGTGGATATGGCTATTATGGGTGATAAATAATTGATACTCTCTTTAAACTTAAATATAGGATAAAATTACTATAAATTTTATTTTATATTTATAATGGAAGGTAATAATTACTATCGTGTTAATTAGTAGTCATCCTAATTTCACACTCACTATCCACGTCTTATACATGTGATGATGCGAGCTATAATTAAATAGGTAATTAGATGCGGAATGTTCAAAATAATTTAATATTAGATATTCCTCGTCATTTGATCCAACTGGGGGAAAGAACATACCCTTTAAAAATATACTTGCATGAATATTCCCGCTTGTGATTTTATTAATTATTGGTTATTAGATTTGGCTGATCATGACTCTTAATTTCATGCCACATCCTACTTCATCTCACAAAAGCTCAAAAGAGAGAGCATATATCCTTAGATTATTTTAAAATCCTTTTTTTTTTGTGAGGTATGTATATATATACTAACCAGTAACGACAGCAAGCATTATCCCATTAGGTGGGTTCATCTACATAGATATACATAGTCTTATTGTATTATACTAACAACCAAATTTTTAAGCAAATTGTTTATTAAGAATTTCCACTCACAATAAAACATGGTTTAAGAATAAAGAGTAGTTTTTAAGTATGGTAACAATGAACAACGTAGATACTCTAAACTTTGAGGTGGCCAAAAAAAAAAAAAAAGGAAGAAGAAGAAGAAGTTTAAAAGTAGAAATTAATCTGTCTTTGTTGGAGTTGTAGAAATTAGAAGGTAGGGAAGACAAAGAATTGATGTATAAAATATCCATAAACTATAACAAAAGTGTATGATACGAACCGTACATTTTTGCCCAGTACTTCTCAATACGATAGACGAGTGACTAAGGGTCCTCAAACCTGGTCCCCACCCTAGCGTATGATATGACATGGGTAAACCGTGCTGGCTTTGTTTTTTTTTTTTTTTCCACCTTAAATTTATATCTCAATTCTTTTCTTTAGATTTTTATTTGGGAAAATATTTTAAACTTTATAAAATCAAATGTTTGAGAATGTTGAAAATAGAGTCCGTCTTTTAACGAATATATAACCAATCGTTGAAGTAACCAATTTTGACAAATATAAATCACGCGAGGAAGTCGGCAACGGATACAGCAGTGGGGACATTTGTATCCTGAGCCTCAGTTATATCCTTATTATAAGATATACTTTAATGAAAAAATGTAATTATAAAGTGGGTCTTGTAATATTAAAGATTGAACTCAATACGGCACAATAAATTTTTGTTTTTGTCTTTTTAATTCCTTTTTAAATGCCTTACTATATAATAGTACTGTACAACCCAATAACATTCATCTCTTATTACTGGTCATTTTTATTCTCATTA
The DNA here is from genome assembly GCA_963210345.1 of Inga oerstediana. Lineage (NCBI taxonomy): Eukaryota > Viridiplantae > Streptophyta > Magnoliopsida > Fabales > Fabaceae > Inga > Inga oerstediana. The sequence goes on from OY723401.1 coordinate 2,792,101, forward strand.
TTTAATTGAAAATTTGAAAACTTCATTATTTAACACAAGCAATTTGGTGGAAGACACTGAATTCATTATAGTATAAGGATATATTGCCAGCGAGAAAGTGTGTCCGAAGCGACCACCCGGCAGAAGCAAATTTCTAGATATAAGTGCAGTGGAGAGAGAGGGAGGAAAAACAGGAATATTCGTAATAAGGCTATGAAACAATACAAGTGGGTCCCATGATAAATATTCGGCTAGCATTGAAATTAATGCATGGAAGTTGGGAGTGGGAACGCAAAGCCACGCAGCGTACGATGGGATTGCGAATCTCATTGGATCTTACGCCCACTCGCTCATCTCTGCTATATTCTTTATTTAGGGATTAGGCTTTGGTTTAGCGGGTCCATATTATAATTCCCCGTGTCTAAATTTAATCTTATTTTAGCACACTATACTTCACCAGAGATAACCTTTTATTCACTTTCTCTAAAATGATTTTATTACTATTATATTAAACTTAAAATCTATTCCCTCTTATTCTTATTATAAAACACCAATTAATAATTTTTACAAATCAATAAAAACAGTTAAAGTTATTAAATTTGTCATAAAATTTAAATAATTTTCAATATTACCCTACTAATCCCACTAAATTCTAATATCATATTAATTATCACTCTCACTCACTACCCTTATTAATTATGGGTGTGTATGGAAAACAATATTTAATACTTTTTAGAAACAAGCAAGTGTTTTATAAAAAGGATACACTTATTAGATGATGTTTTATAATAAAAACCAAAAAGAGTATAACAACCATAGCCTCTTGCTTCTATTACTGTTTACTGCCGGGAATGCATATGTTATCTTTTGAACTTGTACCTTAATAAGTCGCCAACATTTTATTCACAAGTTACCAGCGAGTCTTGGTTTTGACCCTACGTACTCAAGAATCGTGATAGGCTCACAATACATGTATAAATATAGATATGCTTGTGAGAATGTGAACTGAAGTAATTATGAAGGTTATATTAGCAAAGGCCCTGAGTTCCCAAACACAATTTTTGAAGTTCATGATATGCATCTCATTTCTTCTAACACCCCACTCAAAAAAACAAGGCGAAAAAAAATCAATTAGAGATGTCTAACAAGGGTAAAAGTCATTACTTATCTTTGCACAATTTAATTTGATCGGTTTGCAATGAGAACAGTAAGCGAGGTTGATTGTCAGTTTCAAGAACTGAAAGCCATCCCTAATTGATTTTTTTGTTCTTTTTTTTTTTTGAGTAAACAAGATTGAGAGCGAGGTTGATTTTTGTTCTCTACTTGACCTTTTTTGAATAGTTTTTCACCAAAATGTGTGTTTGGTATTGTTTATTGGTGGTCAATAAGCACTTATTACGTAAGTCGAGATAAAACTTCTTTCACATACTTACCTGGTATACTATAAATCATGATTTATAAACACTTATTACTTAAAAATAAGTTATCTCAAACCTGCACAAAAATTGAAAGTGACGCCAATAATCAGAACAGTAAACGAGGTTGATTGTTTTAAGAACTGCACTGTCCTCGGTAGGATGCCTAGCCTAGGGAATTGATGAGTCCCAGTCCTACCAACTTTTCAATTTGGGTACTTTTCTTACTCATAATATAAAATATTTTAATTAATTTATAAAAAATAAAAAATAATAATTAAATTATTTAATATATCCTAAAATATAAATTTTTTTTCACTTCTACCCTAATTAAAAAAATTGTTTGAAAAATGGTAAAAAAAAATTTTCCTAATTTATATTCTCTCACATTTATATGGCTTTTCAATCTGATGAGGTTTATTCAACCCAGAAAGCTATTTATAACAAGAGAGAGTGTCACTTTTCTTTTTTAACATGAAAAATGATGGTTGTAAGTAGAGAGAGTAGCCACCATTTATTATTATAATTGTATTAGAATTTTTATTTTAGAGAGAGATAATATAATTAATGGGTAAAATTGAAAAAATGTATTAATTACAGGAATAAAATAGGAAAAAATATATTAATTAAACTGCATATGTTCTATACTGTGAACCATGTATTTCTTTTACGAGTATCATATTATAGAGAGGAAGGATTATAATTTTTCTGTACTTATTATATTAAAAACATATTAATGCAAATTGAAAAGACGAATATTATTTACCATGCTTTTATATGGATGAAACTCCAAATCGCATCGTTATTCTTGTTCAATTCTAAGCTTGTTGGTTTTCGTGATAATTACACTGAGTTCCTATGCAGCTACCAGAACCTAGGGTTTTGTGTAGGCTATCTACCAGGAACCCTTACACCATATTGTGTTCACTGTCCACTTCCATTATAACCGTCACCGTCATTAGCCTAGGCCTAACCAAATTCGTAATAAAGTAAACTAAATACGACGCATATATATAATTGAACTTTCCTTTTTTCTAAAAAAACATGGTTAACCATGACACGGTTCCCCATATTTTTATTCACATTATAAATCCCGGTGGGCCCAGTGGGGAAGACTCAGAAACTTATTCACACACATTCAATGTACCAACTAACACTTACCATTCTTCTGATCTCATGTATAAGTTATTTTTTATTAAAAAATATAATCTTATTTATAAATCCTGTTTCAGTTTAGTAAATGAGATTGTGACAATTTTATCCTTATTTATTATACTAATGAAGAAATAATTTAAAAATAGATAGAGAAAAAAGAGTTGAAAAGTACTCATTCATAAATAAGGACATAATTGAAAATTTATCCCATAATCATTAAATTAACTATTTCTTCTTAATATGTGAAATTTAGTTAAAAAAAACTTATAAATATGATCAAAGTGGCACCTAACTTCATCCTCATCGTGGAGATCGATGGCAGGCCCAAATGATTCTCAATCTGGATCCAGTACCAATCCTCCTGCAGCTGCAACTAGCTCAAGAATTCCCAGGGACTCGAAGAAGAAGATTACCGTTCAAAACCTGCTGAGTTATCCTGAATCTTTAAGGGTGTGTTTGGTTTGAGGGGAGGGTAGGGGAGGGAGGGGAGGGGAGGGTGGGGAAATTACCATTTTAAACAAAAGAAACCTGAAATTTACCCATTCATTTTTTAAAATTTTGGTTTCCCGCCCAAAATTTACTTTCTCATTTTTTTTAAATTTTGAGTTCCCGCCCAAAATTTAAATTCTTTCAACCCAAAAAGGTAATTTACCCACCCTCTCATTCCCTCCCTCCCCTCCCCTCCCCTCCCCTCAAACCAAACACACCCTAAAACGAACGTAAGTGCACAGAATGATTAAAAGATATTTGAAATGCATTTGAGTTTGAGAGTAAGTTTAATGGGTTTATAAAATAATTAATTAAAAGAACAATGTTGTGTTGGACTAATAATAGTTTATTCAATACTCGATCTATTTTTGATTCATGAGGTGTATCTCTTGATGACTTATATTTGTCACGCATCAGTTTCCTATTTATTTCATAAAAGCTAATATTTGAATGATGATCATACCCCTGTAACGTTGAGGTAGGTTATTCAAATTCACATTATATTATCACTTAAAATTAAACTTGGGCTCCAGAAAAAGTCAAATCTGGACTCTGGCATAGGCAAGCTCGCGGGATCTCATTGACTCTGTTGATATGGGGAATGCTTTTCTGCAAATAGACGCCAAATATTCCTTTTCTTGTGATATTGCTTTTATTTAAATATGCATGCATGCATGCATGTTCCTTCTATTATTCCAATCGTAGGTACGGTGTAGTAGGATTCTTAAATCCAAACCATATTTTTAATGAGGATATTGGTTACCTTTTCATTAGATTCGACCAATTCCTATCACCATCAGTTGGGAATTGGATAATCGAGATGTCACTTTTTATTTTTTTTAAAAATAATTTGAACTCGTGGCACGCTAGAGTTCCCAATTTTAGTTATACCCTTCTTATTGGTTACTTTTTCATCTGGTGATGCACACTGCCAGCGTCGTTGTGACTGCATGTCATTACAAGTTAACGGTAATTATAGCCAAAAATTAGTATGCACTTGATAATGTGGATAGCTTCAAGAAGTTGATGGAGCGATAATTAAAATGCTGATTGCTATAATGGAATGATACGGTGAATTCCCGAACCGTATTTGATTTTCCTATAATTTATATTGGTGGGAAAATACTTTTAACTTAAAAAAACTAAATGCTTTATAATTTTATTATTCTTTTCTAGTTCAGATGACTTTTTATTTGCTATGCTTCACGGACGGGTCATAAAAACATAAAATAAAGAATAAACCGAGTCGATATCGTGGTTAAAGAAAAGGGTCCTCGACGTTTACTGCTTCTAGTATAAAAATTAATATATAATTTAATGATACATAATATATAATATGATTAAGTAATTTACTTAATTTCCTTAATCTCTCAGAAAAAAAACAACTTAACTGAATCTTATATTTAGGACTGAATGTAGTATTATATTAAACATATTTATGAACAGTTTGGCATTACAAGACATAATTAATTAATTTTGGGAGATTAAAAGAGATAAATAGATTACTTAATTATAGAATGTTACATGATCTCTCTGAAATACTTATTATGTAGGGAAAATCAAATGTAAAGATATCTGAATTACCCAAATTCTAATTTAGGTCACTAAACTTAACAAATTATATAGCAAGTTATGCGTCATAATTAAGAATTTAAAATTTATATCAAATTATCTTCATATCCCTTAGTTATTAAAACAACAAAAATGAATGAAATATATACCATCAAACTATGAAAAAAATTATGCACAATATTTTTTTTATATAACACTCGGTTTTTTATATAATAATGTATTAGAATAAATTGAAATCTATTGTGACAGTAGTTCTACATACCCATATGGAAATCTATTACCTTCTTTCGATATTTATATTTTTATTTAAAATTTTATTACCTGAGTTTAAATTTTGAATCCTGTACATATATCCTTAATATATAATCCATGATTATTTTTTATAAAAAGGGAAAATCCTATATAAAGATATCCGTAAAATATTTTAGTGTACAAGAATTCACCTCTTTCAATCGGTTATATGTACTCCTGCTTTCCTGTAAAACCGAATATTGTAAAAAAAAAAAAGAAGAATATTCGGCATAATTAATGTTTGGAAATAAGTCGCACAGTACTCCCCAAAGAATTAATTGATAGAGCAAATAATAGGGTTATATTTTCAATTTTTCTGTTTTAATAATTGAGAGATATGGAGGTAATTCGATCCAAATTTTAAATCCTTAATCATGACACAACCTGATATATAATTTGTTAAATTTAGCGACAAAAATTAGAATTTTGGGTTATCCAACCATTTTTGTATGGGATTTTCCCTATTATGTATCATTTGATTATATAACATTTTATAAGCTATCAAATTAATATAGAGAAAAAGAAAAATATAAATATTTTAAAATAATTCATTTAGCTTCAATCCTCCCAAATTAGTCAATTGAGTATTTTATTAATAACAAGAAACCATAATATAATGGCGTACCGTAATATAAATTACTCTTCTGACTCTTAATATAAAACATTGTTAATTTTTTTTTGAGAGATTAAAAAAATTAAATAAATTAGTTAATCATACTATACGTGATATATCATTTAATTATATATCAATTCATAAATCAAAAACAATAATTTAATATAAAAAAATATATAAATATCAATACTTTAAAATAATTTATTTAATATATTTAATTTTTTGAAAAAATTAACTATGTCTTGTGTTAATAACAGAGAATAACATTGTGAGCACATACTCACCTTGAAATTTGTAGACAGTTTCACTTGCCAGAACAATGTAATTTCTTTAAAAGCTAAAACTTGGATCACGACAATACAAAAAGGCTTTCGATAAAATAAAAACAATACAAAAAGGCAAACTCTAAAGCTCGGTAAGATTTGTTACAACATACAAACTCAATTACTTATCTTTACAGAAGGAAATAGAACATGAACCTTTGTACGTCTTTTAACAGGTATATTAACCAAACGTTGAGGTACCAATGTTGACGAATATCAATCATGCGAGGAAGTCAGCAATGGATACAGGAGTTGGAACATTTGTATCCTGAGCCTCCGCTGGTTTCGGTGGGGCCTCTGCAGGCATGGTCCCTGTTGGTGTTGTTGCTGGACTGCTCGTAGACGCTGATTGAACAGTTTCGCTGCTAGCAGTTTGATCAGCATCATTTGCTGATGCAGAGGCAGGAGCTTCTTTTTTATCTACATTGGTTTCCTCAGATTCCGGCTGGGATGGAGCAGCCACTGAATCTGGTTGTGAATCTGGTTGGGAGTCTGGGGTGGACTGTGATGGAGCTGAATCAGTAACTGGTACAGGCGTGGATTCATAAGGCTGTGGAGGCGGTGCACTTGGTGGCTCTGCCGTGGTGGCTGTCGGAGGAGCTTCCAAGGCCAATGGCTTGCCAGGTGGCTGCTGTGGATTCTGAGCAGCAAGAGCAGGTTTCTTTTGAACAGTGATCGGTGCAGAAAGAGACATCATCTCTGGAGGTAGGATTTCAATTGGGGGTTTCTTCCCAGCATCTGCCAAACTTGTAAGCTTGGGGTCCTCAAGAGAGGCAAAGAATGCAGCTGCAGCATCTGTCTTCTGCGACGAAGCAGGCTCCATCTCTCTCTGTAGCATCTCTCAGCTATTTTAAGTTTTGAACACTCTTTAGTTAAAAAAATAATTTTTAGAAATTATTACAAAAATTAGTTCCTTTAGAGAGACAGAGTTGCCGCTCAAGAAATGAAACAAGAATTAACATCAACAATGCTCAAGCAAATGTCACGCAACTCACTTTCCTGAACTGCTCATAGAAAGAACAGAATATGAATCATGTGGAACGGGTGTATTGATTTGTTTCCTCCCCTGCTTAATGGGTAATGGTTCCACAAAATCACCGCTGGATCTTCCTGTTTCTGAGAAGGAGCTATTATTTCCAAGAGATGGATTTGCTGAATTGTTTAGCTGAAAATTTAGTAGTTTGAGCCCCCTTTCAACTACATATACAGCAGTATGCTCTCGGCTGTCTACTGGTGTTGGGTAGGGTGCCACTGCTGGAAGAGATCTAGGATCAAACTCACGTACTATAACACCAATTTTGGTTCCAGTAGCAACAAGATGTGGCTGCAAAGCATGTGCAACCATACAATAGACCAGCATAGGAAAGGACACATTTCATATGCCACTGAACATATGCAACAAGTTTCAGCTAACTCCCTGTTTGCTTCCGGGAAACTTAACCTTCACTTACATAGCGAGCTGTGAAAGAAAGTATAGACAGGATGCAATACCGAAGAACCCATGAATAAGTTTGGTATCTGCCCAAAAAATGTTCCCTCATATATCCTAACTAGAAATATCGGGATATACAGAAAACAATGTGTTTCTTTGATGTTGAAAATAATGCCATATTCCATGGCAAATATTTTCTACAGCAGGATTGGATAAAATGTCTCAACAAACTTTGTTACCGTAAATTTTGAGTGACCCTCACCTCTCATAAAATCATCACAAGTATTTAGATGCATTGAACTATATTCTCACGACTTATGATAGAAAAGCATTATCAAGAAGTTATATGTACGCACAAAGACATGAAAGAAAAGATAGCTGGTAACAAGAAATTCTAAACCACGGTCACATACCCTGAGCTTCTTATTAGATGCAAGAGCTTGAGGAGGAATAACTGAGGTCATTCACACAACGGTCTTGTGAGAGCAGAATATGTAGGATGCTCAATTGCCCTGACAATATTCCAAAAAACAATTTCTTCAAATACAAAATTGAAATTGTTGAGCTACAACCAATCAATCCTCACATAGGCTATCTAACAAGTAACAACCTAACTAACTACAGGAGTTATTTTGTGATGACAAAATTAAGTAACTATTAGGAAACTTAAATCCAGCCAACAAACTATAGGAGTTATTTTGTCATGAGACAACTAAATAACAACTTGGAAACTTAAATCCAGTCATGAGAGAATGACACATACCATATATGAGAGTCCTTTACACAGGTAAGAATATCAAGGTTTGGAGCTCGAGGATGGCACCAAGATGCCACACTACGGCAAGCCAATTTTGGAACTAGTTTTATACGTCGCAGTTCCTAAGAATTGGAAAAACATCAGAATGAATACAGATAAATAACACTATGCCAGAACATTGTAATCTCTAATATTTTCACATACTAAAAATATCAAATCAGCAAAAAGGTGCAGAACAGTTTGATAGGGTAGAAAAGAATTGATAAATAAGGTGGAAGCAGATAAAGGAAAAACTCTGAATCTGTTTTTAGTGTCACTTTGGCTGCAACAAAGTTTGTAACAGGACTCTAGGCCTTTTTCATTTTTATTTTTGAAATCGAATTAAGTATAATTTAAAGCATCTGATACCAATATTAACATCAACTTTCAGGAGGATTTCTTGTCGTTCTTTTATATATTTATCTTCTTTCTCTCATAAGAAAAATTCTTGTGCTGATTCTATTTTAGGAAAATATCAACCAAGCCAGTAATTATAACAATATTCCGGTTGGGTAGCCATACTAAGCAATAATTCAAAGTGCACCTTTGCCAGAGGTAAAGAACGTTACCTTTAAGCTTAGTTTTGGAACAAGTTCTCGTGAATCTTGTAAATGGTCTGCACTCCAAAGTACAAGCAATCCATCACTGGCACCCGAAACCAGAAGTCCCTGACGGTGAACAGAAGGCAAAGAAAATGAAAGTTTAACAAGAAGTCAAAAAGAAACTCCACAAACTTCAAAGCATATAAACAATGTATAGAAATACAAAGGGAAGCAAAACCTGCAATTCTAGTCAACAGGTTTTGCCAAAAATAAGAATTTGCCCGTAGAGTCAGCTATGTACTTTTTTTACATTATGAATGAAGTGCTACTAACTATAACTTGGAGATCATCCTACTTCTAGAATTTAGAGTGTGGTTCTAGAAGACTCTTTTTCCCCGTTTCTCTTCTGTTCTTCCTTTATCTCCTCTCCCTAATTATTTTTCTATCAGTTTCTATGAAAGTGAAGGATCATGAATTGTTTTATGAGAACCTTTTTCTTGTCTCCTTATACAAATGGCCTTTTGGGATTATGAAGTAACGAGGATCAAACTAGGACCTGCTGAAATAATCAATAACGACACAGAAATAATCACGGCAGCAGTAAATGAAAGGGGAAACGCTGAGGTATTGATGCTAAATAACACAAAAGGAACCAAATCAGTGTCACGCTGATTCTTCACTGAATCTGGCCAAAACCCTATTCCCCAGAACAACAAATACAGAGAACACAGCACAACACATACACATAATTCTGGCATTCGAGAGACCAGTTCTCTCCTCACCACACTCAGTTTAAAAAATACATACCATAAGCCCCCCAATACACAGCAGAAAGGCATCCAAGCCCAAAAAGTAACTCTCACCACTCCCAACACAGGCCATACCCCTTGGCAGCCCCCAAAACATCACCAGGCCAGCATTTACTTTCCCGTACAACTAGGATCCGTAGGACAAACATCTAAACCAGCTGTATTTTTCACTGCTACCCTCTTGGTCTTCCTTGATCTCCTCCTATATGTCTCGGTAAATTCACCAGCTCTATCACAATTGAACCCAAAAATTTAGACTACTAAATGAAGACCCACTTTGTAGTTTAGTTAAAGTCTTTTAACAGCAAGCTTTGACAAATTAACCAATGAAATGTCCATTCATAAAGCCTGATTTTGCCAAAGCATAGACCATAATTGCAATAAATTTAATATTGTCACCAAAACATAGTTAACACTTAACATAAATTAGCATGAGCTAGCCAACGGGAAATCAAAATTTACCTCACCAGAAGCAGCCATGAAGGACATCAAACAAGAGATTGATCCTTTGTGACCTCCGGTGTATCTTCGTACAAGCTGCAAGGGACAAAAGCATACCATGTAGCTGACAAATTCTACTTCAAAGAACTATAAACATCCAGCCAAAAAAGGGGGTAGTTCAAAAGTAAACCTTCCAAGTAATCATTGAGAGAGCTCTAATGACACCATCAGGTCCATCAAAAGCAACAAGAGGGCCATTACCCCCACCAGATCGATAAAGGAACTCCATACTGCAACAGCAAATAATGGTGGATAGTATAATACTGAGATGATATAGTATACACAGTGATTGAAAAATAAAATTTCAAATCAACAAATAACCTTATTTGTGGTTAGTAATTATCACGTAGTTAAAAAATAAAATTACATGACATGCAACATGTAGGAATGGTCACGAGTGATGCTGAAATTCATCAGGAAGAATGATTAAGCAGAAGTTCAACTCATTTAAGGTGAAAGATAGGGATGACTTCCACACTCCATGAAGGATTGCATTTGCCCAAAATAATTAGAATATGAGGAGTGCAAGAGACGGTCAAATGATTGCCAGAAGCAAAATTTAGATTGATGATCCAGCAATTTATACAAGCCAATGCCAATCTATTATCACTAGGTGTGTATATATGTATCAATGAGTGCCTGTGTAAGAAAGTAGGGCAAAATATGAATAGGCCTCACCACAAAAGTCCAAGTGACTAACAGGTAGTTAACAAACAGTCTTAATAGACTGGAAAAAGTTTGAAGCCGGTGAAAAAAAGGATTGTATATAATCACACGTAATCACTATACAAGGAGTTTTGAATATGATTTGTCTTCAATAAATTAATATCCACGCACAGTAAAAAAAATACTTTTGTTCCCCATTCATGTATAGTGTAAGATGTTTTTATCTGCCTTGTAATGACAAGGCAGTGTCTTTAATTTACGAATTTGATATCCACTCGCGCTTCTGTAAAATTTATTTTCGGCTAAATTGCTCTCCTGACAGAGGTCCAAATTACCAAGCCATCGTCTTCGTTAAAAAGAGAACACACACATCATTCTACCAACAAAAAATAATGCACATCAGAATATCTTCAAGAGCAGCATGATTTATTTTATAGAACTTGTTAAAAACAACGTGTAAGATTGTATATTTCAATCTTGAGAACCATGACTTTTGTTTATTTTAGAAACTTATCATGTGTATTTAATACATATTCTTGAAAATTAAATTATTATTTATAGTTAGACTGAGGCACGCCAGTAGCCAGAGAGGTCTCTTGAACGTGGTGTAAGCTGCAAATTTGCATTGGTTAGTTGCTTGCTGTTCTGGTTAACATGTTCCTCCTAATTAACTGATCAAGTAGTCTACCCTTTTTTTCTTTCTCAACTGCTTATATGATTGTGATATATAGAGTGTCTTTCGTACTGATCTGTTGGGTGTTTTTGGCCAATTGATTTTTTTATTCATGAATCCTAAACTCTCTAACTACTTTATTAAGAAAAATAATAGTTAAGTCTTTTCCGCTCAATCCTGACTTGTGGTTTCTATTTGTTTTTTCTACTATTATTGATTGATTAACATGTTAAATTTACAATTTTTAGGGATAGGTCCCGTTACAATTAACCAAGGTATTAAAATCCGGACCGGGTATTGAACCGGTTGGGGTACTGGGTTAAGGGTCAGTGGGTCAAACCGGAGCTAAACCGGGACCAAACCTGTGAGAAATTAAAAATTTTAGACTTATAGTATAAAATTCTAAAGGAAAAATCAAAATTTTTTTTTTTAAAATTAGTAACCCGGACTGGACCGGTCTACCGGCCAGTTCGCCGGTTTCCGGGCCGGACCGGCCGGTCCGGTCCAGGTTAATGAACCCTGCAATTAACTTAACTATAATTGCAGCCAAGTCTAAGTAAGAGATTCTTGTCTATATATTGTATTGTCTAGGGCCACTAATATTCTTCATAATTTATACTCCCTCTGATCTTTCATGTAAGATATATTTGAAGAGTTGATCTATGTCCTACATATATAACATATTTTTCAATCAAACTATAATTTACCCCTATTAATACTCCTTCAACAATAACCAAAGAGGAGAATGGGTGTTTTGAAAAATATATGTCATATAAATTAAATTCCTTAATTTAATCAAATTAGATAAATATGCCTTATATTAAGGAGAGGAGGAGCGAATAACATGTTTTGTTATAAACCTTGTACTCCATATCAATTACTACCCCGATCCTTAATATAAGACATAATTGACATTTTTTTGAAATATTAAGGAAGTTAAATAAATTACTTTAAAGTATTGATATTTATCTTTTTTATATTAAATTAATTTGTCTAACTTATGAACTGATATATAAGCAAATGATATACGACATATGCTATGATTAACTAACTTTTCTAGCTTCCTTAATCTTTTTTTTTAAAAAATCAACTATGCCTTATATTAAGAATCGGAGAAGTATTAAAATATGCTATCATGACTTGCAAGAAGACCTGGCAGGAAGGCTTTGGCCAATTAGGGCATGTTTGGTACAAGAAACATTTTAGGAGGGATCGAAAAGGAAGGGAAGTGAATGGAAAGGAAGGGAAGATTGAGAGGGAGCTTAAAAGAATGAGCTGTTTGGTAGACATAGGAATATAATATAGATTGAGAGAAGATGGGATGTTTGGTTGGAAGAAAAAGGGATGGTTTAAGTAGGAAGATTGTGTGAAAAAACTAAAATACCCCTAATTTCACCAGAAGTTCAAGTTCAAACTTAACATTCCAGTTCAAATTTAATAACCCCAGTTCGAACTCAACCTCGTCTTCACTGTTCATCGTCTTCCTCGTAATACTATTCATCGTCTTCCTCGCCAAACTCCGAGATTGAATGAACTCATCTTTGTGCTATGAGCGAAGGGGTTGGCGGACAAAGGCAATGTCTTTGATAGAGAAGGTCAGAAACTTTGCTTCACCGGAGGCAAGACACAAAACAGAGCACACTGTTAATTAGCAGGCAACCAAATACATTTCAGCTTTTGACTCTGCTTTTCTTTCACATCCGTTCAGCCAAGAAGACCCACATCACAAACATACCAATCTTACTAAATTAACCCATATACACACAGCCTTTAGCATTTTGACACTATACCAAACTTGTTCACCAAAGCCTTGCGCGCATTCTGCCTCCGTCTTTAATCTATTTTATATGTTTTTAAGAGCATTTCTATCTCACATTTTATTTGTCCCAGGAAAATTTTGAAGTTCATCCTACTTTTGGTGGGAACTCACTTTCATATATTTAAAGAAACATTCAGCTTGGCGGGAAAGTGACTTGTCGGCACTTTGGACAGCCAAACGTGTTTTTGGCTAAGAAATATTGCAATATTCCCTTTCCCTCATCTATATTCCACGTAACAAACAGGCCGTCAGAAGTGTGGGGAAAAAAATGAAAGAAGATTTGATTTATGACTGATTTCTTCTTTTTATTAAAAGAAAAAAAGAGAAAAAAAGACTGCATTTTGTGTTGTCGTGGTCTATTCACATACCTTATCTTTCTTTTTCATGTTGAAGCACGAATAGATCCGTCTGAGTGTTTGGGCGTGTGTCGGTCCAGCTGAGCTTCTCGATAGTTATGCAAACTGATATTGGGCCCGTGTCTGGCCCAAAATGGGAAAAAATAGTAGTAACATGGATATTTAAAAGAATAATTTGCCAGAACAATTTTTACAAGCACGAGATAGTTGCTTTTCTATCGTATATGAAACATGAGGAATATTGATAGTATATTGATGATGAATTAGTACCTTCTTAAATCGTAAAATATAAGGTTCATGTAAGAGTTTTGGTTTGATGTTAAATATAAGGGAAAATTCTGCATTATCTCATATTAATTGTTTTTTAATAATAATACCCTTGCTTATTTCTTACATCCATGCATTAATTTTTAATTGTTACTGTGGGAAGTATGTTTTAAAAAAAGTGTTGAAAATTTTCTACTTACATTCCTCTCTAGTCTTATTTATAAGTCAATTTTGATAAAAAAAATTTTGATTCTTATTATAAGTCTAGTTTCAGAATAATAAATGTATTTTTACTTTTTTTCCTCTATTAATTGTAACAAATAAAAAATAATTTATTCATGTTAACTTTGAGAACCAATCTTTTATAAGGGCAAAATTGGAGGTTTAGCCCATAATTAATAAGTTAATTAACTTTCCTTGTTATGTGAGATTTAATTAGTTAATTTAGACTTATAAATAAGATCAAAGTGATATTAATATATAGCAATGTGAATTTTTTATGAATTAGTTAATATGAATTTATAGTTAACACACGGAAACGATATTTAATGGGCAGGTATATGTAAGTATTAGTCCAGAGTAAAGTCATTGGCTAAAAAAAAGAGACCAGAGTAAATTCACATTACAGGCAAAGTAACGTGAGAATAAATTTATCTTTTTGCAGCGATGAGAATAAATTACTCCCTCCGTCCATATACATAAAAGCCTTGACACCAAAATATAATATTCTAAAAAATAGTTAAAAATAGTTAAACATAATAATTATGTACGAAATTTATTTTTTTCCCAAAAAACCCTATTTATGAATGGACGAGAGAGAGAGAGAGAAAGTAATGATGAGAAAATGATAGAAGAGAATATATGTAGTATAATAATCAATTGAAAGTAAAATGAAAAAAATTACATTTCTAATTGAGACAAACTCAAAAATATCTTACATTTTTGAGTAAAAAGGCTGCGATGAAGTAATCTGGAAAGATGCAAAGACGCCATTTTTCAATTGAGTTTCTAAATATGCATAATGCTTATTTGGGATCACGTTGGAGACCTTTAAAAGTGTTTATTCTTATAAATCGAGATAAAACTCTTCTCACATACTTACCTCGTACACCGTAAATTACGATTAAAAAATTATTTTTAAAAACTTTAATCGTTATTCCAAACAAGTTTTAGATAGTAGGTAGTAAGAAAAACCTATTTGGGTTGACATTCAAAAAAATTTTTCACATAAATTAAGATAACACTCTTCTCTTGTATTTATTTTATGTAATATACATTATAATACAAAAACAGTTTCTATCGTAAGCCCAGTCATGCACGAAGTTGGTTTGGACGGTTGCAGGGATGGTCGTGCATTGAATCAACGCGTGCACGTGCCCTCAAGTCCAACCTCAACACCCGAGGAATTTAAGAGAGTAAAAATATAGGAGGAGAATGAAGGAGCAACATGACAAAAGAGAAAAGGAAATATCCTATAGATCTAAGAAGACACAGACTTTGTTGATTAAACAAACAGAAGACAGACTGACAACCGAGCACTTGTAGGGCCCCGGCCTATCACTAATGATCATTCCTAGGATCAACATCTACCCCTAGCCATCGGTCGATCCTCTGCCCTGTGCAACTAGCTGGCACGAACCTGATCCCGGCCCCTATTTAGACGTGCTTCTCTCCTTGTTTCCTGGTTCCTCTCGTCTTTTGCTTTTTATGATTATTGGGTGTTAAGATTTAACCGTTTATATTTAATATTTTATAAAAATATTATTTTAATAAAAAAAATTTAAAAAAAAAATAAGAAAATACTAAATATGACCTATTAGATTTTGATCTAATAATCATAAAAAATATAAAAGATAGACTAATGGAAAAAAAAATAGAGAAGCATGATAAAGTCGTAGCCAATCCAAAGAAGCAACAAGGGTTTCCTAATCTAGGAACCCATCAACCAGAGCGAGTGGGTTTAGCGCAAAGGCCAGTGACTCACAATGGACGAATTAGTGTTTGAATTCTGACCGACAAGAGTGTTCACATTTAATGACGGTGCTTTTGCGGGTAAAAAAGTATCCACCCGTGCTTTAAATAAGATTCTCTTCCATAATGAGAAGAGACATGTACTTATATATAAAAAAAAGTATGCCAGTTTCAGATGAGATAAAACTGCAGTTGCAATGCCAGTTTTGGGAGATTATCCAATTCACCATAAAGCTCACAATTATTCGCATTCAACTATAATGGAATTGGGACAGTGGGGGTTGGTCAGTGTCTTTTTTTTTATTAAAAAAAAGAAATACTATTATTGGGCATACTAGTACAAAACTACTCTCGGACATGATGAAGAATGAAGACAGAAGAGTGTGTGGCTGCAATTAATGCTTGAAACGAAACCCGCGTTTCACATGCTACTGTATGATGGGAACTTCATGCAAACTTACGCCGACCCTCTCCCTCCATCCACCACGACAAGTTGCCTGCGAATCTTGGTTTTGGCTTTATGTGAGTACTAGTCTATGTGATCTAATTAGTAAATTATGGTGCTTAGCCCTGGAAAGTTGGCAGATCCAGCGGCATTGAATTCACAATATAATGGCAAATTTGAAATTGAATATGACCCTAGCAAAGTCGGATACGTTAGAAATTCCATGAAGTTTTCGCCTTTGAATCCTTCACCTTAAAATAAATAGGGCTGAATCAGCCAAAAAAAGGGCTCGCAGCCTGGCACAGATATCTGAGCCAATCTCACTAATCAAACAACAACTACTGCGTTGATTGTTGTTGCTTCATCAAATATATTCCTTCCCTCTTATACTCTAGTTGCGAGTCGTGACATTAAAAATTCACAGAGACAATAACAAGTCAGTTTTAATGATACGCATCACTCCCCCCAAAAACTAATGCCTAACCGCTTGCCTGATTAAGATCAACTCACAAGGCCGCAAATTTGTTATTAGGGATCGATGTGCAAGGGTAAAAGTCTAGTTTATCTTTGCACAATTTAATTCGGCAAGTTTCTGGAGTAAAATCCATGTGCATCGCAAGCACTCCCGGACAAAAAAACAAGAAAGGAAGGAAGGAAGGAGGCACGCCGACCTTGATGGGATGCAACATTAGAAAATTATTAAATGAGATGAATGAAACTCCAACAACTGCAGCATTTTCTCATTCCATTCTGATTTCCGAATTTGCTTGGTTTTTCGTGATATTTGTACTGAGTACCCACTGCCAAAAGCTAGGGTTTAGCCAACTAACCGACCCCCATTGCGTCCACTGTCATCACCACACCCTCACATATTCACGAATGCGTCATAATTTTGATTTTTTTCCTTTTTTAAAAAAATGGTATCCCACACACAAAACTCAAAGACTTTTGTCTATATATAGACGGCACGCAGTGCAGTGAGGCCAAGCGCCGACTCATAACACTAGTATCACATTTCAGACACCACAATACCTTCATCTATCGCCGTGATCAATGGCCAGTCCAAACGATTCTAGTACCACTTATCCTCCTCCAGCTACAAGTTCTTCAACAATTAACATTCAAACCGCGCTCAGCCCTGCTGCGAGTCCGCCGCCAAACAGGTCATCAGCTTCATCCTCCTCCACCTCCAGCAGCACTGGACAGACGCTGCCAACTACTCAAGGCGTATTCTTTGGCAGAACTTGAATGATTAAGAAATCACTAGTACCCCTCACGGATTCATATGCTCCCATGATGTCTTCTGTATTGAACTTATGTTGGACCTATCAGCTATCATGTATACCTATGAGTATCTTAGTTTTTGTGATTTCTAGAGGAGAGAGAAGGAGGGTTCTTTCTTTCTTCCATAGGAGTATTTTAGTTTTTGTGATTTGAAGAGGAGAGAGAAGGAGAGGTTCTTTCTTTCTTTGTTTTGTTTGCTGCAACATTACCAGTGGAATATGAATAAGAATCCGTGGTTTTGATCAATCTTCTCTCTGTACTTTTCTTTCTTTTAAAAAAAAAATACAAAAGGCAAGCCTAGGCTTGAATCAGTAAGACAGAAACCGAATCAGGCAGATGAGTAACTTCTGAGCGTAACGTTTGTGAATCAGCAGTCACGTACCTTGTGTCCGGCAGCTGGGTGGCACACCTCTGGCGCAAGAGTAACCTGGATAATAAGCTCCCCAAATAATATCTCAAACAAGCCAATAATCTACCTAAATCATAAGCTGTAGCGTTTCTTCAATTTCAGCTCTATCTCTTTCGCAAGAAAAACTATTGCTTCTAGTGAATCACAAGAAGAAGAAGAAGAAGGGGGTCGAACCCGTTGGCGAGAAGAGCGTGAACGACTCGGTAGGCAGCAGGAGTTGAATCCGTGAGCGAAGAGAGCGTGAACGAATCTGTAGGCCGATGAAGCGATAGTTGCTTTGATGGGCGGGTTTTCAGGGTTGCAGAGATGTGGAAAGAGCTGTAGGCTGAGGTGGATCAACTACCTAAGGCCTGATTTGAAGAGAGGCACATTCTCACAGGAAGAGGAAAACCTCATCATTGAGCTTCACGCAGAATTAGGCAACAGGCATGTTTCTCTTTCTTTTTTCCTTTCTGCAATTGGGTGGTTGTGTCATAATTTTCTGGGTTAATCTTTGATGGTCGAATTTTTCAGGTGGTCTCAAATTGCAGCACGGCTACCCGGAAGAACAGACAATGAAATAAAGAATCTGAGGAATTCATGCCTCAAGAAGAAGCTGAGGCAAAGAGGGATAGACCCTGTAACTCATAAACCGCAGTTGGAGGTTGAAAATAATGGAGATAATCAGGACAGAGATGGAGAGAAAGTTGGAGGATTTGGTTCGAATTAATTGAACCTCCTGAAATCAGAAAGCTCCAGGTCGGATGGAGCTTCTTCCTACGAGCAAAACAGACCATTTTCAAGTACTATTATTGCCCCTAATAATAAAGCCTATACACACGACATGGAAGGTTCATCTTCCACCTCCAAGATTAACACCCCCACTAATTTCATCTCCTCCGATTGTTCCACTAAAGACTTGTTCCTCGACACCTACACCACCACTTCAGTTTTCATGACCAATTTCCCTGTTCACAGCATCAATTACAACAACAATGATCCACCCACTAACGACTCTTTTCTCGTTGGTTCTCTACTCAAACTCAGGCAAGACCATTTGATATCAATGCTACTGAATTTACCTTTCCGCTTTCAACCCCTTCGTTTCTCCCAAATTCTGTCTGCTACAAGCCTTCTCTCCCAGTTCCATCTGATGACATCTCCATGAATAATGAATCCCAGTACTGGGAAGCCACCGCTTCCAACCACAGCAATCGAAACAGCCCCTTCAACTTATTGCACAACAACAGTTGTGTTTCCTATCATCAGATGAATATGATGAGTCAGACGACCGAAGAGGCAAGGTGGGCTTATGAGTACCTTCATAGTAACCCAATCTTAATGCTGGTTGCTCTGCACAATCATCAAGCTCCTGAATCCTTGTGTAACGACATAAAGCCGGCATCACATTTGTTACCTGATGCTTTGCCTCATCATCATCACAAGCACCAAGATCATCATCATCAGCCTTTACAAACTTCTGCTATTTTCACAAAGGACATCCAGAAGCTCACCGTAGCTTTCGGACATATATAGCTCGAAAGAGGATTGATCCATGTTCTTCTTAATTAGTGGTATACATGTGTGCGTCACAGATTTTTGCTCTTTTTGTACATAGGCCTGATACTGCCATTTCTTTCATCCCCTTCATTTTGCTCGTACTTGTGAGAGAGGCAACCCATTTGCCTTTCTTTCCCTTTTTAATATTCCTTCTGTTTTTCTTTCTCGGGTGTAGGGTAAAATTGTGTAGAATAAGGATTGATATGCTGTCTTGATGTCCTTCTATCTCATCTTTCTTTGCACAAAAACAAAAAAAAAGTCTGTGAGTGCGTTACAATGGTAGTGCATTTTTCTATATCATTCTGAGCCATCTCAAATGTTTATTGAGACACGAGAATGTTTCTTATTGTTCTTCGTTTTCTTATTCTTCCTTTCAGTGTCTGGGACTCGATTACTTCATTCTGCCTAGAACTATCCGAGCCACTTTTTTCACAAAGCGGCGCGTTGTCGAAATTCCAAGTTTTCACTATGACCGACCTCTCAGAATATAATAATAGGCAGAAATAGCACAAAATTTGAGTTGAACCCGTGAGCGAAGAGAGCGTGAACGAATCTGTAGGCCGATGAAGCAGTAGTTGCTTTGATGGGCGGGTTTTCAGGGTTGCAGAGATGTAGAAAGAGCTGTAGGCTGAGGTGGATCAACTACCTACGGCCTAATTTGAAGAGAGGCACATTCTCCCAGGAAGAGTAAAACCTCATCATTGAGCTTCATGCAGTATTAGGCAACCGGCATGTTTCTCTATATGGTCTCTTTCTTTTTTACTTTCCTGTAATTGAGTGGTTTGGTTTTGTTTCATACTTTTCTGGGTCAATTAATAATTAACAGCTTTAATTTGATGGTTGGGCGGGTTTTCAGGAGTTCTCAAATTGCAGCTCAGCTCCAGGAAGAACGGACAATGAAATAAAGAATATGTGGAATTCGTGCCTCGAGAAGAAGCCGAGGCAAAGAGGGATTGACCCTCTCACCCATAAACCATAGACGGAGGTCGAATGTTCGAGGAGTCAGCTCAAATGAATTGAACCTCCTGAAATCAGAAAGCTCCAGGTCCGATGAAGAAGCAGCAGGAAGAATGGGTTGAGTCCGTAGGCGACGAGAGCGTGAACGAATCAGCCGGCGAGTTAGACCCACCAAGAACGGTGGGAAGCAATGTGAGGGGCGAAAAATTAGAAGCGTCAAATGCCCCTTTTCTGGGTGGACGTTGCCGAGGAGATGGTGGCTGAGATTTGGCGCAAGTGGACATGACTATTGATAAATAATTGTGTTAGGTTGCGATTTTACAATAAGAATAGAAATGACTTTTCACTATATTTCTGTTATAGGCATCCTATTAGATGGTTGGTAAAGAGATATAATCACAATATACAGTAGTTAATAGTAATTGAGTTGGCAGTTTAGGACCTGACTCGTTTTTTCCTTCGGAATCTTTCTCTCTTTCTCTCTGTTCTCTTCTTCCCTTCTCTCCATTTCTCCTTATTTCCCTATTCTGTTCATCATTTGTATCTCTGAACCTAACAAATTGATAATTATTATCGTGTTAATTAGTAGTCATCGTAATTTTACACTCACTATCCACGTCTTATACGTGTGACGATGCGAGCTATAATTAAATAGGTAATTAAATGCAGAATGTTCAAAATAATTTAACATTAGATATTCCTCGTCATTTGATCCAACTGAGTGGAAATCAAACATTTTTTGTTTGGTCAATTGAACCCAACAACCGTGTGGACCCCGCGCACGAGCACATCCACGTGGAGAGAGTTGGGCGCTTCAAAGTCAGGAAAAAGAAGAGGGATCGTGTAAATTTGCTACCAAGAACCAAGTCGTAGAAAATTTCATGTTGGGATTGGGAATTTCATGGGATCTTCGATCAATCTGTTATCTTCTTTAATTTACTGAGCTACAGAACTGTCAGCATGTTGGTCAGCATGTTGGGTCCACTACATCATAACCCTAACTGCCTTTATCCATAACCTGTCGCGACGCATATTTATAATATTTATAAATCCCGGTGGGCCCAGTCGGAAAAACTCGGAAACTTGTTCACACACATTCCATTTACCAATTAACACTTACCTAGCTTCATCCCCATCGTGGAGATCCATGGCAGGCTCCAAATGATTCTCATTCTGGATCCAGTACCAATCCTCCTGCAGCTGCAACTAGCTCAAGAATTCCCAAGGACTCAAGGAAGAAGATTACCGTTCAAAACCCGCTGAGTTATCCTGAATCGTTAAAACGAACGTAAGTGCACAGAATGATTCAATGATTAGAAGATATTTGAAATGCATTTGAGGTTGAGAGCAAGTTTAATGGGTTTATAAAATAATTAATTAAAAGAACAATGTTGTGTTGGACTAATAATAGTTTATTCAATACTCTTCTATTTTTGATTGATGAGGTGTATCTCTTGATGACTTATATTTGTTACACATCAGTTCCCAGTTTCCTATTTATTTCATAAAAGCTAATATTTGAATGATAATCATACCCCTGTAACGTTGAGGTTATTCAAATTCACATTATATTATCACTTTAACGAGTGACTTTATTACTATGGCGGGTGTGTCAGCTTAAAACCCGGGCCCGAGAAAACGTCAAATCTGAATAAATATGCATGTTCCTTCTATTCCAATCGTAGGTACGGTGTGGTAGAATTCTATTTTTTGAAAAATAATTTGAACTCGTGGCACGCTAGAGTTCCCAATTTTAGTTATACCCTTCTTATTGGTTACTTTTTCATCTGGTGATGCACACTGCCAGCGTCGTTGTGACTGCATGTCATTACAAGTTAACGGTAATTATAGCCAAAAATGAGTATGCACTTGATAAAGTGGATAGCTTCAAGAAGTTGATGGAGCGATAATTAAAATGCTGATTGCTATAATGGAATGATACGGTGAATTCCCGAACCGTACATGATTTTCCTATAATTTATATTGGTGGGAAAATATTTTTAACTTAAAAAAACTAAATGCTTTATAATTTTATTATTCTTTTATAGTTCAGATGACTTTTTATTTGATATGATTCACGGAGGGGTTATAAAAACATAAAATAAAGAATAAACCGAGTCGATATCGTGGTTAAAGAAAAGGGTCGATGTTTACGTACGGCTTCCAAAATAATAATTGATATATAATTTAATGATACACAATATATAATATAATTAAGTAATTTATTTAATTTCCTTAATCTCTCCAAAAAAAACAACTTAACTGAATCTTATATTTAGGACTGGATGTAGTATTATATTAAACATATTTATGAACAGTTTGGCATTACAAGACATAATTAATTAATTTTGGGAGATTAAAAGAGATAAATAGATTACTTAATTATAGAATGTTACATGATTTCTCTGAAATACTTATTATGTAGGGAAAATCAAATGTAAAGATATCTGAATGACCCAAATTCTAATTTAGGTCACTAAACTTAACAAATTATATATCAAGTTATGAGTTATAATTAGGAATTTAAAATTTGGGTCAAATTACCTCCATATCCCTTAGTTATTAAAATAACAAATTTGAATGAAACATACACCATCAAACTATGAAAAAATTACGCACAATATTTTTTTATATAATATTCAATTTTTTTTATAATAATGTATTAGAAAAAATTGAAATCTATTGTGACGGTAGATCTATGTATCCATGTGGAGATCTATTACCTTCTTTGGATATTTATATTTTTATTTAAAATTTTATGACCTGAGTTTAAATTTTGAATCATGTATATATATATATATATGCTTAATATATAATCCATGATTATTTTTTACAAAAAGGAAAATCCTATATAAAGATATTTGTGAAATATTGTAGTGTA
This sequence comes from Inga oerstediana, assembly GCA_963210345.1. NCBI lineage: Eukaryota > Viridiplantae > Streptophyta > Magnoliopsida > Fabales > Fabaceae > Inga > Inga oerstediana. Next base: position 2,815,285 of record OY723401.1, read on the forward strand.
CAATAATTCACCTCTTTCAATCAGTTATATATACTAGTACTTTCCTGTAAACCGAATATTGTAACAAAAAGAATATTGGGCATAATTAATGTTTGGAAATAAGTCGCACATTACTTCCCAAAGAATTTATTTATAGAGTAAATAATAGGGTTATATTTTCAATTTTGTTGTTTTAATAATTGAGGGATATGGAGGTAATTCGACCCAAATTTTAAATCCTTAATCATGACATATAATAACCTGATTGTAATTTGTTAAGTTTAGCAACAAAAATTAGAATTTTGGGTAATCCAACCATCTTTATATGAAATTTTTCATATTATGTATCATTTGATTATATAACATTTTATAAGTTATCAAATTAATATAGAGAAAAAGATAAATATAAATACTTTAAAATAATTTATTTAACTTCAATCCTCCCAAATTAGTCAATTGGGTATTTTATTAATAACAAGAACCATAATACAATGGCGTACGGTGATATAATTTACTCTTCCGGACCTTAATATAAAACATTGTTAAATTTTTCTGGAGAGATTAAGAAAATTAAATAAGTTAGTTAATCATAGTATATGTGATGTATCATTTAATTATAGATCAGTTCATAAGTCATATAAAATAATTTGGTATAAAAAAGATAAATATCAATACTTTAATATAATTTATTTAATTTTTTAAAAAAATCATCTATGTCTTATATTAATAACAAAGGAGCATAACATTGTGAGCACATATTCACTTTGAAATTTGTAGACAGTTTCACTTGCCAGAACAATGTAATCAATATATAATAAATTTCCCTTCCTTTTTGTAGAGAGGGGATACCACTGTTCATAAGCCGTTTAGCCGATGCACAGTTGTCAGCTCCGTCTCGGGCTTCGTGCCCATCATATGGGTTTCTGCTCATGACCTTCCGTCTAACTCTGTGTCGTTCATTGGGCCAAAAAAAATCTGTATCCTTTTCAATATTCTCTTCTTCTTAGCCGTTTAAAAAAAATTCTCTTCTTGCTCTTCTTTGTCAGCCATCCTAACGCGTCTCATCTATGGAGCCCCCCGGTTTAATAAAAAACCCTGCATCGAATTTCTTCTTGCAAAGGGTCGCCGGAGTTCTGATTCCAACAGCTCGAAGACGCCACCGACAAATTGTAGTCGCTACTGGGCGAAGGAGCCTCAGAACGTTTAATAGGTCATATCTGCTTTTTCCTTTGTCAACCATTTAATAGGTCATTTCCACTCGCACGTTTACTCTTTCCTTTGGGTTTTCATTTTGCAAAGAGGTATATGCAGAAAGGGAAAATGAATCGTTCCATTTCCACTCACACGTTTACTGTGTTCAGTACTCTTCAGGGCAAATGGTTTCGACTTTAGGGCTCGGTTTCTTCCCCGACTTTAGCGTTCGGTGTGTGCTCCTCCATTAAAATGGCCTATTACTTCCTCTCCCATCAAATACCAACATTTATCCTTCCCGCCGATACATAGTTTTTCCGCTTCTGCGTCTAACATGGATCGGGAGAGGAGTGAAGATCAAGAAGAAACGGCGGAGGAGCTTGAAAGCTTGGACCAGCTCCTTTAAGGTTCAATTTCCGTGATTTTTTCATTTCTCTAAGAGCTCAGATCTCAATCGGTATGTAAAGGCCTTCATTTTTCCCTTTCCAGTTGCAAGTTGCAAACTCTTTTTCGTTGCTCTGTGTTGAAGTCATAATGACGAGGACGATGTCGACAGATTCTTTGTGGTCGTGGCTCATCTGTCTTTGCCCATGTCTAGGTAAGGTGATTTCAGCTTTTAGGTTCTTCAATTTATTAAGAAAAAGTGATTGAATCCATGTGTACATTGTTGGATGATCATTTATAGAAGCTATAGATGGAATCCATGTGTATACATGCCACTCTAGCTATACATTTCTGATTACTGCATGACCATTAATTGCCATTGGGATTTAGCATGTATTCTGAAAGACACTCTAGGATGATTGTGCGGATGGGTTTAGATTTATGGACATTGCGATAGGCTCAGGCACGGTAAGTGCTCGCGCGCATGCAAGCAACTATGCAAAGTAGGGCGGGTTTCCTTGGATGCGAAGCCATTGTCCAATGGCACTTAATGGGGTTCAGATAATAGAAACCCTCTCAGCAGTCTCGCAATTAGCTTGATAAATTAAAATATAATACACTAGCATACGTGTAAGACTGAAATTAGAGAGCAGAGTTAGTTGCAGCACTGGCACATCATCACTCAGATTAGGGCGATGTAATTCTTGAATATCTGAGCCAGTTTCATTAATTAATCAAACCAGTGATCCATACTAATCTGCCAATCCAAAATTCAAGACAAAGTGAACTCAATACGACACAAATGATTTTTCTTTTGTCTTTTTTCCTCTTTAAATGCCTTACTATATAATAGTACTGTACAACTCAATAACATTCATCTCTTATTAGTGGTCATTTTTATTCTCATTATTTAATTTAAAAGTTGAAAACTTCATTATTTAACACAAGCAATTTGGCGGAAGACACTGAATTCATTATAGTATTGCCGGCGAGAAAGAGTGTCCGAACTGACCACCCGGCAGGTGCAAATTTCTAGATATAATAGAGGGAGAAAGAGCCGTGAAGAGAGAGGGAGGAAAAAAAAGCAATATTCATAATAAGTCTAAGGAAGACAACACTAGTGGGACCCATGAAAGACTGGCGGCGAGCATTGAAAATTAATCAATGGATGTTGAAAGTGGCACGCAAAACCCACGCAGCATATGATGGGATTGGGAATTTCATGGGATCTTCGATCAATCTGTTATCTTCTTTAATTTACTGAGCTACAGAACTGTCAGCATGTTGGTCAGCATGTTGGGTCCACTACATTATACCCTAACTGCCTTTATCCTTAACCTGTCACGACGCATATTTATAAATCCCGGTGGGCCCAGTGGGAAAAACTCGGAAACTTGTTCACACACATTCCATGTACCAATGAACACTTACCTAGCTTCATCCCCATCGTGGAGATCCATGGCAGGCTCCAAATGATTCTCATTCTGGATCCAGTACCAATCCTCCTGCAGCTGCAACTAGCTCAAGAATTCCCAAGGACTCAAGGAAGAAGATTACCGTTCAAAACCCGCTGAGTTATCCTGAATCGTTAAAACGAACGTAAGTGCACAGAATGATTCAATGATTAAAAGATATTTGAAATGCATTTGAGGTTCAGAGAAAGTTTAATGGGTTTATAAAATAATTAATTAAAAGAACAATGTTGTGTTGGACTAATAATAGTTTATTCAATACTCTTCTATTTTTTATTGGTGAGGTGTATCTCTTGATGACTTATATTTGTTCCACATCAGTTTCCTTTTTATTTCATAAAAGCTAATATTTGAATGATAATCATACCCCTGTAACGTTGAGGTTATTCAAATTCACATTATATTATCACTTTAACGAGTGACTTTATTACTATGGCGGGTGTGTTAGCTTAAAACTCGGGCTCGAGAAAACGTCAAATCTGAATAAATATGCATGTTCCTTCTATTCCAATCGTAGGTACGGTGTGGTAGAATTCTATTTTTTTAAAAATAATTAATTTGAACTCGTGGTTACTTTTTCATCTGGTGATGCACACTGCCAGCGTCGTTGTGACTGCATGTCATTACAAGTTAACGGTAATTCTAGCAAAAAATCAGTATGCACTTGATAATGTGGATAGCTTCAAGAAGTTGATGGGGCGATAATTAAAATGCTGATTGCTATAATGGAATGATACGGTGAATTCCCGAACCGTACATGATTTTCCTATAATTTATATTGGTGGGAAAATATTTTTAACTTAAAAAAACTAAATGCTTTATAATTTTATTATTCTTTTATAGTTCAGATGACTTTTTATTTGATATGATTCACGGAGGGGTTATAAAAACATAAAATAAAGAATAAACGGAGTCAATATCGTGGGAAAAGAAAATGGTCGATGTTTACAGCTTTCAAAATAATAATTGATATATAATTTAATGATACACAATATATAATATCATTAAAAAATTTATTTAATTTCCTTAATCTCTCTAAAAAAAACAGTTCAACTGAATCTTATATTTAGAACTAGAGATAATATTATATTAAACATATTTATGAACAGTTTGGCATTACAAGACACACTTAACTAATTTTGGGAGATTAAAGGAGATAAATAGATTACTTAATTATATAATGTTATATGATCTCTCTTAAATACTTATTATATAGGGAAAATCAAATGTAAAGACATCTGAATTACCCAAATTCTAATTTGAGTCACTAAACTTAACAAATTATATATCAAGTTATGAGTCATAATTAGGAATTTAAAATTTGGGTCAAATTACCTCCATATCCCTTAGTTATTAAAATAACAAATTTGAATGAAACATATACCATCAAACTATGAAAAAATTACGCACAATATTTTTTTATAATAATGTATTAGAAAAAATTGAAATCTATTGTGACGGTAGATCTATGTATTCATGTGGAGATCTATTACCTTCTTTGGATATTTATATTTTTATTCAAAATTTTATGACCTGAGTTTAAATTTTGAATCCCGTACATATATCCTTAATATATAATCCATGATTATTTTTTATAAAAAGGGAAAATCCTATATAAAGATATCTGTGAAATATTATAGTGCACAAGAATTCACCTCTTTCAATCGGTTATATGTACTCCTAGTCTCCTACTCCTACTTTCCTGTAAAACCAAATATTGTAAAAAAAAAAGAATATTCGACATAACTAATGTTTGGTAATAAGTCGCACAATACTTCCCAAAGAATTAATTGATAGAGCAAATAATAGGGTTATATTTTCAATTTTTCTGTTTTAATAATTGAGAGATATGGAGGTAATTCGATCCAAATTTTAAATCCTTAATCATGACACAACCTGATATGTAATTTGTTAAATTTAGCGACAAAAATTAGAATTTTGGGTTATCCAACCATTTTTATATGGGATTTTTCCTATTATGTATCATTTGATTATATAACATTTTATAAGCTATCAAATTAATAGAGAGAAAAAAAAATACTTTAAAATAATTCATTTAGCTTCAATCCTCCCAAATTAGTCAATTGAGTATTTTATTAATAACAAGAAACCATAATAAAATGGCGTACGGTAGTATAAATTACTCTTTCGGCTCTTAATATAAAACATTGTTAATTTTTTTTTGGAGAGATTAAAAAATTAAATAAATTAGTTAATCATACTATATGTGATATATCATTTAATTATATATCAATTCATAAATCAGAAAAAATAATTTAATATAAAAAATATAAATATCAATATTTTAACATAATTTATTTAGTATGTTTAATTTTTTGAAAAAGTTAACTATGTCGTGTGTTAATAACAGAGAATAACATTTTGAGCACATACTCACCTTGAAATTTGTAGACAGCTTCACTTGCCAGAACAATGTAATTTCTTTAAAAGCTAAAACTTGGATCACGACAATACAAAAAGGCTTTCGATAAAATAAAAACAATACAAAAAGGCAAACTCTAAAGCTCGGTAAGATTTGTTACAACATACAAACTCAATTACTTATCTTTACAGAAGGAAATAGAACATGAACCTTTGTACGTCTTTTAACAGGTATATTAACCAAACGTTGAGGTACCGATTTTGACGAATATCAATCACGCGAGGAAGTCAGCAATGGATACAGGAGTTGGAACATTTGTATCCTGAGCCTCCGCTGGTTTCGGTGGGGCCTCTGCAGGCATGGTCCCTGTTGGTGTTGTTGCTGGACTGCTCGTAGACGCTGATTGAACAGTTTCGCTGCTAGCAGTTTGATCAGCATCATTTGCTGATGCAGAGGCAGGAGCTTCTTTTTTATCTACATCGGTTTCCTCAGATTCCGGCTGGGATGGAGCAGCCACTGAATCTGGTTGTGAATCTGGTTGGGAGTCTGGGGTGGACTGTGATGGAGCTGAATCAGTAACTGGTAAAGGCGTGGATTCAGAAGGCTGTGGAGGCGGTGCACTTGGTGGCTCTGCTGTGGTGGCTGTCGGAGGAGCTTCCAAGGCCAATGGCTTGCCAGGTGGCTGCTGTGGATTCTGAGCAGCAAGAGCAGGTTTCTTTTGAACAGGGATCGGTGCAGAAAGAGACATCATCCCTGGAGGGAGGATTTCAATTGGGGGTTTCTTCCCAGCATCTGCCAAACTTGTAAGCTTGGGGTCCTCAAGAGAGGCAAAGAATGCAGCTGCAGCATCTGTCTTCTGCGACGAAGCAGGCTCCATCTCTCTCTGTAGCATTTCGTTCCAGGCCTGAACCAAGTTCTTCAAAGTTGGGCGTCCATGTGCCTGATAACAATGCAATTGGGTCATAAAAAAAGCATTAAAATGAGGGGATCAATTTGGTGCGTCTGAAACAGCTCTTACATGAGCATGAAGCACAGCCTCTGCCAGCATCCCAGTATCTTGCCACGCCTTCTCCATTAGAGCGTTGTCTCCCAAAACCGCGGCAGCAAAAGCAGCTTCCCGTCCAAAGCCAAGAGTTGTCAAATTATTTACCAAGCCCTGCAATGCATGGCAGTAAGGTTTTTTAACAACAGAGATGAACCTAATGAATAACATGCAGCTTTGATTGCTATTTTCATCATCCACCAAACAGAACGTGGGTCAGAAAAGAATAGGGGTAGACTGCCTACACTTAGTCGTGTTAACTCCCCATGATTTGCAAGGCGTAAGGCTAGCCCCCTCAACTCGTGACCTTGTAAAGCACCGTTGACTGAAACTGCTGCGGCTAACCTTTTGAGAGCTTCACGAGCAATTTCACTCTGTGCAGTAGCATCTGCAGCATCGATAAGATCCAAGAACTCTTTCGCAAACTTCACTATGCCCTGAACAGCTTCAACTACATCTTCTTTTTTATCTGGCAAATTAAGTATGTCTGTCAAACCAAGCCCAGTGTTATCCTGTCCTATGCCCCTGCTATTACTCATGGTAAGAAGGCACTGGAGAGCTCTCTTCAAATCATTACTCTTCATTGCCAGATCAAACTCCAACCTGCAGAACATATATAAAAGCAATATATTTAACCATGCGTTCATATAATGATTTCAATACTTATTCAACTGAAAGTAAATTATGAGAATGCATCATACCTTTTAGATATTCCAGGCAAATGAAGTGCTTCAGTAGCATAACCCATTCCCAGCAAAAATTGAGCTAAATCGTCATGGTGTTCTCTCCCAAGCCTACTCGCCCTGTTTGAATGCATGATATTAGATATATGTACTGCAGAATCCATAGGGAGTGAGAGACGAGAAAAAATATCAATACCATTTTATGGCACTAACAGCATCACCGTAGGCAGCAAGACATCGGCAACGAATGCCCGGATGACTCAGGGACAAAGCATGTGCACACATGTACCTACCATATTTCAGGCATCAGAAACATGTGGTATACTAATTAAATACAAATGCAGAAAATAGAGTGTATGTATGTGCATCCAAGCTATGTGTACATGCATTGAAAGGAGGAAAATTGCACTCAACATAAACTCAGTTATTTGGATGCGAATCTTAGCAGCATTAGCTGCAAATACGGACAGCCTTTGATAGATTATGCAAATTGTTGGAACTAGGTCATCCAATTACCTGTCAATTACCCAAAGAACTCCGTCTCTGACGCCCACCACAACCAGAGGCCCAACAGGACGTTTCTGCTCCAGTGGGAACCGAGTAACAGCAACAGACACTCCCCCACCACCAACAGCTATTTCACTGGCCTTTCTTTCTTCAGCCATCCCAGAGTCATCACTATCAACTCGAGATTGTTTTGGCAATGATATGAAAGGTGGCACCGAAGGAGCATGCTGAAATGAAGCCAATCGCACCACCTGATGTGGCCAAAAGGTATAAACTATCGATAAGATGATAAGGCCAAAAAAGGGTACCCAAGATATTGGACTTTTTAAAACCACCACTTAAAATAAGAAATTTTTTCCAAAGGGAGGGCGAAAACTCTTAAACAGACTGGCAAAGCCATTCAACTAATATGCAGTTTATCTGGGAAAAATATATATATATATATATATATGCAGTTTATCGGGGACTGTAACAAGCTATGAGGAAAAAATGTAAATGATTCATGCAATTGAAGAGAAGTTTTTATTTTCAAGTATGAAAAAGAAGACACTACATCAACCAATTTGCATGTTTGGTATAAATGGAAAAAGTAAAAATATTTGAATATAAAAACTGAAAAAACAAATAAATGACACAAATATCATTCATTAAAAAGAGATAGTCCGATTTAAACAATAAATAGTAGAGTTATTTTTGTCCTTGCATGTTTGGTATAAATGGAAAAAATAAAAATATTTGAAAATAAAAACTGAAAAAACAAATAAATGACACAAATATCATTCATTAAAAAGAGATAGTCCGACTTAAACAATATATAGTAGAGTTATTTTTGTCCTTCAAATTAAGGTTTTCTAAAGAAGTCGCATTTCCTTAGCTATCTTGATGGAAGACTCCTTCCTATGTTTGATGGAAGTGAACTTTCCAATAGAAGAGCTATTCTGTCCTACCAAACACACCAAGAGGGATTTTTTTCCTCCTCTTCTTAAAACCCCTTCCATTTCCACAAAACATGCCCTAAATGCACGCTCCAAAGATCATAAACTCTAAGAGCTATTCCGACCTGTAACATTGGTGGCCTCAATGACATTCTTTCTTCAGTAGTAGCTTGGGGACCATCCACGGCAATTAGTGCTAACTCTCCGTGCTCAGCTACTGCTCTTTCTTGTGCTTCTTTCATTCTGTGTTCTTCCTTCATCTTCCTAGTTTCTAAGTCAATTTGTGCAACCCCAGCATCGACAAAAACAACTCTGAAAAAAAAAAGGTTATAATATGGATATTAAAAACTATCAATTGTTATCATTATGGCCCATGAAACAAAGGTAGTAAATCTAGATAGACATATCCATGCTCCATGCATAACACTGCCATAACTTTGAAATTTGAAAAATGCATGGAAGCACAGGTTTCCAGCCCCATTTATTAGCGAGGCCAGGAAATAAAAATCTCTTAGCAAGTGATACAATTGCCCTACATCAGTACCATACAAAATGACAAATAAAGAGGGATTGACAGACACACAGAAAAACATATAAATGAATAATAAAAAAAATTTGGCCTTCTAGCAGATTGACAAAGAAGTAAAGATGTATAGTTGTGGATTCCATTTCTAATCAGCTGACACAAACAAACGAAAAAAGGGATGGGTCAATAAAAAATTCATATACTATATGATTATGGTATAAACTGAAGACAGATCACACAGCTTACTCTATAGTAGTTGGTGTGGCTACAAATAGTTGCCTTCGGTGCCAAACAGCGCTTGTAGCGTGTGAAATTGCAACATCTCCCAGGTATCTATATTGTGGACGCAAACACGATATGACTATGTAATGTTGATATGCAAATGCACAGTACTCAACAGTTTGGTCCCAAGCAGTCCATTCTGGCTGAGGAAGCAGGTCACCCACAGGCTGGAAAGTCTCCCAACTGAATCATAAACAAAAAATGCACCATGGAATATAAAGAAGCTGGAAAATGTCTCATCAGAAAAACCAATATTGAGCAAAGAAATACACAAGTCAAGATACAAGCATTCTCAACTCCATGTAAACCTGACGTGAAAGAGGAGTTTAAAGGTCAAATAGAATTCCAACAAACATAAAATGATACATTTAAAATCATTAATTATTGGCATATGAAGATGATGTACAGGCATCAAAATCCCTGTGTCAACCAAGGAAAAAATTTCCCGATCGAAAAGGCTATATATCAATCAGCAAAATGTATCTGATTTCATGATACACAGCCTAAAAATCAATGACTTGAAGAAATGAAAGAAGTGAACCTAAAAGGAAGCTTCAGAGTACTTTATAAACAATCACTATAACTTTTACCTGTACAGCTGGAAGTTTTGAGGAGTTGCCTCAGCTGGAGATCTATTTGAGGAAAATCCATCATCAAAAGTAGTAAAAGAAGAAAGGCCGCTGCTTCCATAACCTGACAAGGGCATGGACTGAATTGTTGAAATAGCTGTAGCAGCAACTGGACTGACTCTCCTAGATGTTCGATAGGCAACACCGAGCAAAGCCCCTCCATGCAAACCAATGACCTAAAAGAGATGCCTGAATCAGAGAGGTGACTTGACATTCAACCTATTATTTCCTGTATTTACAGTGCATCCAATGCCCAAGGATAACATGCACAGCAAGCTATAACGTCTACATAGAAGAGTACATGCCCTTCTTACTGTTTATAGCACACATGGACTTATTAATAAACATAAAATCTTAGACCTGGTCTTTACATTTCAACATTTCTGAAGCTATTATAGAAAACCTTTTGCTTCAAAGAGTGAATACAAAATACTCTCACCTATGAATCATATGAAAAGTAAATTTAGACAACATTACATTTACAATTGCACAGAGACTGCAATAACGTCCTTGCCCAGGTTGGTTTTTTTATTTATCATAATATGTGCCTTAGAACCTTCTTATTTGTTTATCATATTTTAATATGGAAACGAATCAGACAGCTGTGTTCATAGTAGCCATCAGCAAAGACAAATGCAAGGCAAGCTCTAAATCATTGGTATGACTAAATGTGAGGGCTTCATCTGGTGAATTCAGTTTGGGACTTTGAGGATGATATATTGGATGGGGACTGGCGAGTTTCATTTTTTATAGACAGTGGAGGCAAGCATGGGTTGTTGATAAAGTATAATGGCGTCGCGTGATCTTTATAGCCAACCCCACATAGTGCAATAAGGTTTTGTTGTTGTTGTAGTGGAGGCGAGCACGACTCTTTCATAGCAACAAAATGCCTTCCAAGGTTTATCTTCTTTCATGCATAGTTTCTTAATAGCTAATTGCCTTTCAGATCTTTGATAATATTTCTTTGCGGGTGGGAGCAATAGGGCTGCACATGGAACTTGTGGCCTGACCAGTAAGGTCCTGCTCAGTCACATTGAGCCAATTATAAAATAAATCAATGGTCTGGGCTGCTTCACTTGATCAAGCCAACAATGCTAGCCAATTTACTTGGCCAAGTCTGGATAAGAAAACTATCAAAAGAAGGTCCACTTTTATTTCCTATGTTTATTCAAAGCCGGGCCTAGCTTGACCCAATCGTATGGCACAAGTCAAGCTGGGCATCGAGCTAGGCCAAAGTCAATTCTAGATTTGTCTGTGTGCATCCCATACGTGTGTAACAAGTCAAGCTGGGCATCAGACTAGGCCAAAATCAATCCTAAATTTGCCTGTGTGCATCCCATGCATGTGTGTGAGTTGCCATGCCTGTGCGCTATTTTTCTTTTAAGTTTCCATTTTTGTACTGATACATGTACTTGCATCCACACCAATGCAACAAAGAAGGTGAAAGAAACCAATTTTTAATTATTATAATTTTACTTCAAAGTATTTTCCAAAGGTTTTTTCATTAGAGCATAGAAAGCATTGCCACCACAAATGCCATAAATAATGTAAAGGCACAAACTAAGACAAGGTCGTAAAGGTTGTACCGGTTCACTACGTGCCCCAACAGACCTCATTAGTATGTTAGATGTTCCATCATCTAGCAGGATCCGCACTTGAACAGATGCCATGGAAGCAGCAGAGGCGGCGGCGGCGGCGGCTTGTGCTGCAGCTGCAGCAGCCTCCTTTGCTCTTCTTGATGAACCTCCCTTAGGAATAATAGGAATTCTGGGAGGTAATGATGATTCCAATATGGCAAATCTGTCACGACATGTATCCCAAGCAAGAAGCCTTGCACTGCCGGAATCAACAATTGACCAGTCACTGACCTTGTACACAGAAAAGTAGGGAATGTCGGGCCAAACAATTGCTAGATACCTGCAGGCAGGTTACTAGATGTCATGAAGCTATTATGGCTGTTAAACACAGAAGGCAGAAATTTTAAGTTTCGAACACTCTTTAGTTAAAAAAATAATTCTTAGAAATTATTACAAAAATTAGTTCCTTTAGAGAGACAGAGTTGCCACTCAAGAAATAAAACAAGAATTAACATCAACAATGCTCAAGCAAATGTCATGCGACTTACTTTCCTGAACTGCTCATAGAAAGAACAGAATATGAATCATGTGGAACAGGTGTATTGATTTGTTTCCTCCCCTGCTTAATAGGTAATGGTTCCACAAAATCACCGCTGGATCTTCCTGTTTCTGACAGGGAGCTAAGAGATGGATTTGCTGAATTGTTTAGCTGAAAATTTAGTAGTTTGAGCTCCCTTTCAACTACATATACAGCAGCATGCTCTCGGCTGTCTACTGGTGTTGGCAGGGGTGCCACAGCTGGAAGAGATCTAGGATCAAACTCACAAACTATAACACCAATGTTGGTTCCAGTAGCAACAAGATGTGGCTGCAAAGCATGCGCAACCATACAATAGACCTGCATAGGAAAAGACACATTTCAGCTAACCTTCACTTACATAGCAAGCTGTCAAAGAAAGTATAGACAGGATGCAATAGAAACTATGAATAAGTTTGGTATCTTCCCAAAAAATGTTCCCTGATATATCCTAACTAGAAATATCGGGGTATACAGAAAACAATGTGTTGCTTTGATGTTGATAATAATGCCATATTCCATGGCAAATATTTTCTACAGCAGGATTGGATAAAATGTCTCAACAAACTTTGTTACTCTTAATTTTGAGTGACCCTCACCTCTCATAAAATCATCACAAGTATTTAGATGCATTGAACTATATTCTCATGACTTATGATAGCAAAGCATTATCAAGAAGTTATATGTACGCACAAAGACATGACAGAAAAGATAGCTGTTAACAAGAAATTCTAAACTACGGTCACATACCCTGAGCTTCTTATTAGATGCAAGAGCTTGAGGAGGAATAACTGAGGTCAATTCACACAACGGTCTTGTGAGAGCAGAATAAGTAGGATGCTCAATTGCCCTGACAATAGTCCAAAAAACAATTTCTTCAAATATAAAATCGAAATTGTTGAGCTACAACCAATCAATCCTCACATAGTCTATCTAACAAGGAACAACCTAACTAACTACAGGAGTTATTTTGTGACGACAAAATTAAGTAACAATTAGGAAACTTAAATCCAGTCAACTAACTACAGGAGTTATTTTGTGATGAGAAAACTAAGTAACAACTTGGAAACTTAAGTCCAGCCATGAGAGAATGACACATACCATATATGAGAGTCCTTTACACAAGTAAGAATATCAAGGTTTGGAGCTCGAGGATGGCACCAAGATGCCACACTATGGCAAGCCAATTTTGGAACTGGTTTTATACGTCGCAGTTCCTGAGAATTGGAAAAACATCAGAATGAATACAGATAAATAACACTATGCCAAACCATCGTAATCTCTAATATTTTCACAGAATAAAAAATTTTCCAATATTAAGACCAATACCACACCTTAAAGGAGACTGTGTCCCATATAGCTAATGTCTTGTCTGCACCAATTGTAATAAGCTGAGGAGCACCTCCAATCACCCTAGAAATCTCAACTCCCACAACTCCACCATCATGGGCCTAGATGCATCAAGTTATTAGCAAGGCAACGAATTGGTATATGGTAGATATCAAATCAGCACAAAGGTGCAGAAAAGTTTGATAGGGTAGAAAAGAACTGATAAATAAGGTGGAAGCAGATAAAGGAAAAACTCTGAATTTGTTTTTAATGTCACTTTGGCTGCAACAAAGTTTGTAACGGGGCTTTAGGCCTTTTTCATTTTTAGTTTAGAAATCGAATTTAAGTATAATGTAATGCATCTGATACCAATATTAACATCAACTTTCAGAAGCATTTCTTCTCGTTATTTGATATATTTATCTTCTCTCTCATAAGAAAAATTCTCATACTGATTCTCTTTTAGAAAAAAAAAATATCAACCAAGCCAGTAATTATAACAATATTCCGGTTGGGTAGCCATACTAAGCAATAATTCAAAGTGCACCTTTGCCAGAGGTAAAGAACGTTACCTTTAAGCTTAGTTTTGGAACAAGTTCTCGTGAATCTTGTAAATGGTCTGCACTCCAAAGTACAAGCAATCCATCACTGGCACCCGAAACCAGAAGACCCTGATGGTGAACAGAAGGCAAAGAAAATGAAAGCTTAAGAAGAAGTCAAAAAGAAACTCCACAAACTTCAAAGCGTATAAACAATATATAGAAATACAAAGGCAAGCAAAACCTGCAAATCTAGTGAACAGGTTTTGCCAAAAATAAGAATTTGACAGCAGAGTCAGTTATGTACTTTTTTAACATTATGAATGAGGTGCTACTCACTATAACTTGGAGTTCCTCCTACTTCAAGAATTTAGATTCTGGTTCTAGAAGACTTTTTTCCCCATATCTCTTCTGTTCTTCCTTTATCTCCTCTCCCTAATTATTTTTCTATCAGTTTCTATGAAAGTGAAGGATCATGAATCGTTTTATCAGAACCTTTTTCTTGTCTCCTTATACAAATGGCCTTTTGGGCTTATGAAGTAACGAGGATCAAACTACAACCTGCTGAAATAATCAATAACGACACAGAAACAATCACAGCAGCAGTAAATGAAACGGGAAGTGCTGAGGTTTTGATGCTAAATAACAAAAGGAACCAAATCAGTGTTACACTGATTCTTCACTGAATCTGGCCAAAACCCTATTCCCCAGAACAACAAATACAGAGAACACAGCACAACACATACAAGCAATTCTGGCATTCAAGAGACCAGTACTCTCCTCACCACATTCAGTTTAAAAAATACATACCATAAGCCCTCAATACACAGCAGAAAGGCATCCAAGCCCCAAAAAGTAACTCTCACCACTCCCAACACAGGCTATACCCCTTTGGCAGCCCTCAAAACATCACCAGGCCAGCATTTACTTTCCCGCACAACTAGGATCCGTAGGACAAACATCTAAACCAGCAGTATTTTTCACTGCTACACTCTTGGTCTTCCTTGAGTTCCTCCTATATGACTTAGTAAACTCACCAGCTCTATCACAATTGAACCCGAAAATTTAAACTACTAAATGAAGGTCCACCTGTAGTTTAATTAAAGTCTTTAACATCAAGCTTTGACAAATTAACCAATGAAATGTCCATTCATAAAGCCTGATTTTGCCAAAGCATAGACCATAATTGCAATAAATTTAATAGTCACCAAAACATAGTTAACACTTAACATAAATTAGCATGAGCTAGCCAACAGGAAATCAAAACTTACCTCACCAGAAGCAGCCATGAAGGACATCAAACAAGAGATTGATCCTTTGTGACCTCCAGTGTATCTTCGTACAAGCTGCAAGGGACAAAAGCATACCATGTAGCTGACAAATTCTACTTCAAAGAACTATAACATCCAGCCAAAAAAGGGGGTAGTTCAAAAGTAAACCTTCCAAGTAATCATTGAGAGAACTCTAATGACACCATCAGATCCACCAAAAGCAACAAGAGGGCCATCACCCCCACCAGATCGATAAAGGAACTCCATGCTGCAACGGCAAATAATAGTGGATAGTAAAATTCTAAGCTGATATAGTATACAAAGTGATTGAAAAATAAAATTTCAAATCAACAAATAACCTTATTTGTGGTTAGTAATTATCACAATTAGAGGACATGCAACATGTAGGAATAGTCACGAGTGATGCTGAAATTCATCAGGAAGAATGATTAAGCAGAAGTTCAACTCATTTAAAATGAAAAATGACTTCCACACTCCATGAAGGATTGGATTTGGCCAAAATAATTAGAATAGGAGGAATGTAAGAGACGTCAAATGATTGCCAGAAGCAAAATTTAGATTGATGATCCAGCAATTTATACAAGCCAATGCCAATCTATTATCACTAGGTGTATATATATGTATCAACGAGTGCCTGTGTAAGAAAATAGGGCAAAATATGAATAGACCTCACCACAAAAGTCCAAATGACTACCAGGTAGTTAACAAACAGTCTTAATAGACTCTAAAAAATTTGAAGCCGGTGAAAAAAAAGGTTGTATATAATCACACGTAATATGGACTTTACCATAGGAGGGATTTGTTATCAAGCTCCTGCTTTGGTACATCACGGCCGCGCATTGTCACCAAGTCCAAAAATATAGCTTTGTTTAAACAACATATGACAAGAAAATGCCTTCCCTTAGTTGATGGGGCAGGAGAGCTAAAAGCTGATGTAAGATGATGTACAGCAGATGGAGCCTCTGCAGCTGCAAAGCGATTATGCCAAAGTTGCCAGAAGCGTACATCATCGTCATAAAAATTCACCTGCATAACACTTTAAAAGCAAGAGTAGAATCATGATAAATAAATCATAAAAGCCAAAACCAGGATGATATAAATACAGAGTAAAGGAATATTACCTCCCTCCACGAATGGCTTCTGTGGGCTTCCCTTTGGAGTCTACAAAACAAAATACATCATGTTGCTTGAACAGTACAAAATTACTTAGGGTATCACAAATTTTAAGAACCATTTGTAATAACATTTTTTTTTTTGCATCAAGTCATATTCACTCATTGTAACGTCCAAGACCTATCACCAATTAGTAATAAATTCAATATTGCAAGATAGATGAATGTTGCAAAGCTAAGTGGTGAATAGTGACATTCAAGAAATTCTAGCTCTTAGAGCATAAAACTACAGTAAATGTTGCATAGCAAAATGAACCAAAAAGCGTAAGTGCCAGGAAATTGTTAATTTTTATAGCTTCTATGCTCCCAATGCAAATAAATCTGATTGAGGATATAACATATTGAGAATAAAAGAATTTTGAAAAGAAGAAAAGTTACTACATTCCACAAAATGAAGGACCTTATAGTGGCGTCTGATATAACAATTGAAAACAACTCAACGCATTAAGGATATTCATATGGAGCTAGTGAAAGTTTTGGATAGGATAAAGGTAATAAGTGAACAAGCTGCTAGTTCCTGTGAAAAGGAAAGAACTCGGGTAGATTTAAGCTTCTAAGTTATGACTGCTAAAGGAAGCAGTTGCTGCGACCAGGTCCAATGAGAAATTGTGTTGAGAGATAACAAAAAGGCAGAAGTTCTAAATTACAGTACACCCGACCGATAACCAGATGCATCTTACCATGCGCATTAAACGCAGAAGTTCTAAATTACAACAGAAACGTGAAGGGCGTCAATACATTCAATGGTACTGTTTAAGATCAAGCAAAAGGTTGTACCTGTTTCTCCCTCAGCAAGCTTCTCCAACTTGGCACCGACCAAACGCCGCTCATCAACTCCACCAGCTTTTAGCTCGTATATCACCTAAAGAGGAGGCTTTGGTGAAATACAAACTAGCCAAGAAAAGGGGAGTTGCACAGATAAGGGACGAGACTGAATAAAATGTTATACAACGCTGTACCTGGCGATGTTCCCAGTTCCAAACAGAGACCCGATCTGATGCATCTGCTGTGACCATCCATGGATGCGTCGGGTGCAATTGGATCTTAACGATTTTATCACTGGTCGGCCGGAATGCTTTCAATCGCAGCATCTTTTTCTCTTTTGTTAGCTTAATATAGTTAAAACTATGAAGAAGAGAAAAACAATAAAATTACTTGCAGAGTCGTTTAGATCGGACCCGACCGGTTCAAATCATGAAAACTTGAAAAATGTGCGTTCACTAATGATGAACGCACATCAACACCGTGAAGTCAACAAATTATTCCCACGATGCCAGTCATGTTCCCTTTCCTCTCTCCACTCCCATTTTCCGCGTGACTAAACAGATGGGAAGACTATGTTAGACCTCGCTCTGTAGGAAGGGAATTCGGGCGTTGGAGTAATAAGGCCAGTTCTGGATTTTAGAAACGCAAGACCGGAATTCAAAATAGCCTCCGCGAGCTTCTGTACCACCCTCCAAATCGCCTTGCAGTTTGTATTGCTCTAAAACGCCCCTCCGGTCTAATTTTTCATTGCCTTTTCTTTGCTGCGTCGTAATTTCTAACGAGAACAAATTTTTGCCGGCAAAAACAAAAACAGATTAATACATTAACCAAGGGGCTGTTTGGTATAAGGGATCTCAAGGAGAAAGAAATTTTTTATGACTTAGGGCCCGTTTGGTTCGATCCCATTACACCTGCGGTGCAGTGCAATGGTAATACAATGCAATATTAATTACAAGGGTAGTGTTTGGTTTGATTTTTAAGTAACGTGCAATGAGTTAATATTTTAACAATTATTTAAAATTAATATATTACACAAAGTCTATTTTACCCCTTAATATAATCTTTGTAGAAAAAATAGTTATAAGCTGGCGACGGCGGGGATGGAGGAGGCGGTGGGCTGTGGCGGTGGAGGAGGAGTTGGTGGCGGTGGGTGGTGGGCCGGCGGCGGCGGCGGCGGAAGAGGTGGTGGTGGTGGCGGCGGCGGGGGTGGAGGAGGAGGTGGTGGGGGTGGCGATGGCGGGGGTGGCGGCGGAGGAGGAGGAGGTGGAAGAGGTGGTGGTGGGCAATGGGCCGATACCGGTGGCGGCGGTGGGCGGCCGGCAGGGGTAAGGGTGGTGGGGGGTAGAAGAGGTGGTGGTGGGCGGTGGGCCGATGGCGGCGGCGGAGGTGGTGGTGGTGGCGGCGGCGGGCGACAGGGTTGAGGGTGGCAGCGGAGGAGGAGGTAGCTACGGGCGGAGGGTTGGTGGAGAGGCCAGGGGTGGAGGAGGCGGCGGCTGCAGGTGGAGGTGACGGCGGTGGAGGAGGTAGTGGTGGCGGCAGAGGGTGGAGGTAACGGTTGTGACATGATGCGGCAAGTGAAATTAGATAAGTGAAACAAAGACAAGGGAAACGAAAGGGTAAATTGGACCTTTTAGACCTTGCAATGGGATGGTAATGAGGATTCATGGGAGGAGGTATGAATGAGGATTACCAATTTTTTGGTAATCATCATTACCATGGTAAACCCTATTACCATGCTAAAGAGCAACCAAACACTCTTGTCTTGGTAATGCAATCATGATTACCATTGCAGGCATGCAATGTGGATGAACCAAACGGGCTCTTAGTTGTTAAAAAATTAGAGGAGTAGAGTTGAAAGTTTGTAATTAATATTTTTAACTATTTTATTTTATATCTTATATTTATTAAAATTTTATAACTCCACTCCCCCAATTTATTTAAATTTAACTCTTAAAAATTTTCTCTTTCCCTCTATTCCCCTCTTGCAAAACATACCCTAAGTAGATTGACATACAAGATTGATGAAGACTCAAATTAAAATGTTTTTAAATGACATAAAAAGATTACTACATTAAGTAGATCGACATTAAGAAAACAAGAGTTTTACCTAGTACGGATAAGTTAGTGTGTGAATAAAAGACAAGTATACAATTAAAGACGGGTGAGGAAAATACTAAAACAGATTAAAATTAGTTAAAAATACATTGGGTGTGGGTTTGACCTATAAAAAAACAAGGCAACTTGAAATAGGCTTATTGAGGGCATGAGAGGGAAAAACGTGTTAAATGTATAATAATGTTAAAATAGAATCAAGCTAGGGAAAAAATGTTACAAGGTTAAGGTGCACCTGGCTTTCTAGATATTTATTTAAGTGCAATTAGCACTTTAAAATATCTTAAGATACAATTTTACCCTTAATATATTAAAAATGGATCAATTTCAAACGCCTCCCAAATGTGTGTTTGGTTTGTACAGATACCCATCACCTCTCTCGCGGGCATTGATGGCTCGCAAGTAGGGGTGGGAACAGGCCAGGCGGCCTGTCAGGGGCCTGCCGCCTGGCCTGTTCCGGGCCTGGCCAGGCCTGGCCTGTCAGGCTAAAAGGCCAGGCCTAGGCCAGTTTCAAAGCCTGATTTAGTTATCAGGTCAGGCCAAGGCCTGCTAGTAGGCCTTTTAGGCCTATCAGGCCGGCCTGTTATAATTTTAAAAAATTGGGGACAAAATTGTAATTAAATAAAAACATCAACGTTCTATTTTTTTTTTCTACCGACAGAATTTTTTCTTTTAAATTTCAGTCCGACAAATTATCACAGCTCCCAAGCACGCACATCATAACAAGCACTCAAATCATCATCATAACAAGCACTCATCTTTTAAAATAGAACGTTTTTTTTTTTACCTGTTTTAAAATAGAACGTTGGATTCTTTGACCAAAAAAAAAAACTCAAATTCACAAATCACAAATTCACAATGTAGATCGATCTGATCAAATAGAAACATTGGATTCTTTGACCAAAAAAAAAAAAGTAGAAACATTGGATTCTCATCTTTTAAAATTAGCATTGGATTCATCTTTTAAAATAGAACGTTGGATTCTTTGACCAAAAAAAAAAACTCAAATTCACAAATCACAATGTAGATCGATCAAATAGAAACATTGGATTCTTTGACCAAAAAAAAAAATAGAAACATTGGATTCTCATCTTTTAAAATTAGCATTGGATTCGATTCTTAGCACAACTGAAAACACGCAGTAGAATATGAAAATCCAAAAATGAATTATTGACTTGACTCTAAAAAATAATAAAAACATACAACTCGCGTCTGAGTTAAGGTGATGGAAGATGAAATAGTTAATTACTAGCATTATTCCCTAACACACAAGTCACAATTCACAGAAACCAGTCGGCAGTCACACTCACACGACTACACGACTTCTCAGAATCTTCAGTCTTCACTCTTCAAGCTTCAGTTTTTTTCCCCCTCAAACTTCACTCTTTAGTTCACATAATCACGTCACACCAGTATCCACACACAGCACTCCATCGACTCATCATCAATTCATCATCTATCTCCGTCGACTCATCGTCATCACAGCTTCTCCGTCATCGTCATCAGCATCGCGTCATCCGGGTATGTTACTTCCTAAATCCTAACGTAGTCGGCGTCCCTTGCCTGCATCTTTATCGTTTATTTATTTATCTTAGATTTAATCGATTATTTTTTTTCTGTTAAAATTTTTTTTATTATTTCTCTTGTTAATTTAATCGTTTAAATAAATCATTCAAATTAGATTTATTTATTTCTCTTGTTGATTTAATCGTTTAAATGTTTTCCAGGATCTATTGTTTAAACTCTTGTTGATTTATTTATGTTATCTCCATCTGAGAGTGAAACAATGTCATCTACCTCAATTCTACACAATGCTGTTGAGGTCTGTGAACAAGCACCAATAGATTCAAGTCAGCAAACTAGTCAACAAACCTCTGAGAAAAATGATGGTGATGCTGATATCAATAACAAGAAGAGGCGAAAAACCTCTGCTATTTTGGGATGATTTTGATCAAGTTGAACGTAATGATGGGCTCAAAGCTAAATGCAAGTATTGCAAAGCTTCGTTTTCATACTCAGGGAAAGGAGCTAGCACTTCCCATCTATGGAGGCATAACAAATCTTGTGATTCAAGAAAGCTGCACATTGCTGCAAAAAATAAGCAATCCACCATTCCATTTCAGCCTTCCAATTTAACTATTAATCCATTTCTAGCATCGGGTGCCAGATATTCTAATGAGAAGATGAGGGAAATAATTACTACTGCAATCATGGTGCATGAGTATCCATTTAGCATTGTTAAGGATGGAGTTTGGATGTGGGGTTTCCAATATGCTAATTCTGAATTTCAGAAAGTTTCTCGCAGGACAATAAGAAGTGATTGTTTGGCCATATATGAAGCAGAGAAGAAACAATTGAAGGCCTTATTACATGGTGTTAGTAAGATTAGTTTGACTACAGATATGTGGAAATCAAGCCATCAAGTGACTGAATACATGGTTATCACCGGGCATTTTATTGATGCAGGGTGGAATCTTCAAAAGAGGGTTTTGAGTTTTGTCAAAGTTCCTGCCCCTAGAAGAGGAATTGATGTGGCTGATGCTATTTTCAAGTGTTTGAAGGCATCAGGAATTGAGAACAAAGTGTTTTCTGTGTCAGTTGACAATGCTTCATATAATGATTCTTGTTTAAGGACTTTTCATGACACCTTATCACTTAGTAGTTCATTGCCTCTGGGTGGTAACTTGTTTCACGTTAGATATTGTGCACATATATTAAACTTGTTGGTGCAAGATGGCCTTAGTAGAATTAAAGACATTATAAATAATGTCCGTGAAAGTGTGAAATATATCAACTACAATGATTCAAGGTTAAAAGCATTCTGTGATATTGTTGAACAGAAACGTTTGAAGGAAAAGAAACTTATTCTTGATTGCCCAACACGGTGGAATTCTACATATAGGATGTTATCTACTGCTTTGAAGTTCAAGGTTGTCTTTCCTGATTATAAAGAAAGAGAACCACATTACAACAATGCACCATCAGAAGAGGATTGGAAGAAGGTTGACAAAATCTGCAAATTTTTAGAAGTGTTCAATTTAGCTACCCATGTCATATCAGGTAGTGAGTATCCTACTGCAAATTTGTACCTTCCTGAAGTTTGGAGAGTGAAACAAGTAATTGACAATGCATTAGAAGATGATGATTTCTTTATTGCACAAATGGCAACCTCAATGAAAAATAAGTTTGACAAATATTGGGGGAAATGCAATATGGTAATGGCTCTTGCAAGTATTTTGGATCCCAGGTGCAAATTATATGTTATTAATTATTGATTTCCTTTGATTTACAAGCCTGATTATATTGCTTATGAGAATATAGATAAAGTGGTGAAAGATTTATACTTAATGTATGATGACTATGCTATTGTGTACAAGGGAGAGACAAGTAATGAAGGTGAAAATGTTAGCAACAACTCTTCTCCCAATGTGCCTAGTTCTTCTCTAATGATTGGATTTGATCAAATCATGAATATTGTTCGTGAAAAGCAAGCAATTCCCCCTATGAAATCAGAATTAGAAGTTTATCTTGAGAAAGGTGTTTATATTCCTGAAGGTAGTTCTAACACCTTTAGTGCCCTCGAATGGTGGAAAAATAATAGTATGAAGTATAAGATTTTATCTAAGATGGATGTGGACATACTAGCTATTCCAATCTCAACCGTGGCTTCAGAGTCTACATTCAGTGCTGGAGGTAGAGTTATTGATGAATATCGTTCTAAATTGAATGAAACATCAATTGAAGCACTAATTTGTGGTAGGGATTGGCTTCGCAATAAGTACAGTTTAAAGAAGAAACAAAAGGTATAAATTGTGCATTATTTCTTATACATATTATTTGTTAACTTATTTTATACTCTAATACCATACATTTGATTTTTTTTTAGGTCTTTGAAGGAGAAGAAGAAATTATATTGAAGATTTGATGTGAAGATGAGAAAATCCAGTGCCTTTGTATTTGGTTTTATATTTTATGATGTATATTGGATTGTTAATTTAATTAGGCCTATTTTCGGCCTGATTGTCAAGAAACATATTGTGCAGCCTGTGACCTGTAAGTCTATTTAAAATGTTTTAAACTTATAGGCCCCTTAACAGGCCTCAGGCCAGGTTAGGCCTTTGTACAGGCCAGGCTTAGGCCTAAAAAATAGCCTCTTTCAGGCCACAGGCCAGAATCAGGCCATCCTGATACAAAACAGGCCTGGCCTGTTAAGGCAAAAGCCTGGCCTAGCCTGGCCTATTCCCACCCCTACTCGCAAGAACTAGATCTGCCAGACCCTTCTACACTCGCAGGCTTTTCATCAACACCATCATCGACTCATCACCACCATTCTCTGTTATATCTTGACATAGAAAACTTATTGGATGAAGCCTTGTTAGAAAATAAAAAGGATGAGTACTTAATGATTAAAAGGGTTGATGGATTTTGAATGAAAAGATCATTTTGCAACAAGCATGTCATCGTTTCATAATAAAGAGATAACTGAACTTTCTCTTTTATGAATCATCACTTTGTTTGATCCATAAGACGTTGTTGGGCCACGTCTTCACTGTGATTACTGAGAAAGGTTAGCGTAAAAAATTGCAAAATTTGCCGATGAGAGGTGCCAAGTGTTCAACGTGTTCGCAAGAACAAGATGTGCCACCGTCATCTGCCGGTGAGATTGCTATAAAAGACGAGAATGGTGGCGATCACGATGGTGATAAAGGGGCCTGCTGAGGAAGAAGGATCTAGCTCATGTGGTTTTTGCGAGCCGCCAATGCTGCTGCCTGCTGAGAGAGATGATGGGGTATCCATTCACGGACGTTTGGAAGATGTGAATACAACGGTGAAATTGGTACTCCCTCTTATCCTAATTATAAGATAAAATTGATTTTTTTGAAGAAATTAATGAAACCAATTAAATTATTTTAGAGTGTTTATACATTTAGTATCTTTAAATTATATATTATTTTATTAATTAGATTAATTAGTTTGGAAAAAAAATAAAAATACTTTAAAATAATTTAATTAGCTTCCTTAATTTCTCCAAAAAAACTCAAATTTATCTTATAATTAGGATCGGATAGAATATATTTTTAATATGTTAAGGTCAAAATTGCACCCCAAAATATTTAGAAAAATTATATTCAGGTCCTAGATAAGAGGAAAAAAAAAAGGTCATTTAAAATCTCAAAATTGTTAAAAAGTTATGTGGCAATTTTTTGCAATAAATTCTAATCATTGACTTGTTAACGCCCCTAAACTTGTCAATGACACGCCTATAGATTTGTCAACAAAATTGAAATTTATTACAAAAAATTCCATAGGACTTTTTAGCAATTTTGATATTTCAAGAGACCGTTTTTTATTTTACTCTTATCCAAGACCTGAATAATGCCCTATTTGGTATGGTGGAGTTGAATGCATGGAATTGGAATTGGAATTGAATTTCATGAGTTGTGCATGTTTGGTACAAAGAAATGCTCATGGAATTTAATTCTATATGGAAGTCAAATGGGGCCAATTCCATCAAACTCAATTCCACCCAAATAACTAAGATTTGTAATTCCATGTTTTCAATTCCAATCTTGCCCTTTCTGTGATGAGACCCAAGTTCAGGAACCCGGACCCGACCGACCGGTCCGGTCCGGGTTCCAATTTTTTTTTATATTTTTCCTTTAGAATTTCATACTATAAGTCTAAAATTTTCAATTTCTTATAAAAGAGAGGGATTGTTTATTTTTTAATTATAAAGGTATTTTGGTCTTTTCATATATAAATTAGGACTCATTTCCATGACATAACAAATATACCTTTAAACCTCATTTCCATTTTCATATCTATTTCCATTTCCATATCCATATCCATTTCCATTTCCATCAAAATCAATTCCATTGTACCAAACGGACCCTAAAATATTTTATGATGCTAATTGCACTCAAATAAATATTTAGGGTGCTAGACATACCTTAACCCAGTGTTAAAACAAGCATTTTTCACGGTGGCTGGTGAGAGGCGATAGCAGGGTTCTCAAACCCGGATCAGACCGGCCGGTCCTTCCCGAAACCCGCCGTACCGGTCAGTAGACCGGTCCGGTTCGGGTCCCAATTTTTTTTTAAAAAAAAAATTTAACTTTTTCCTTTAGAATTTCATACTATAAGCCTAAAATCTTCAATTACTTACCGGTTGGACCCCGATTTGACCCACTGACCCTTAACCCAGTACCCCAACCGGTTCAATATCCGGTCCGGATTTTAATACCTTAGGCGATAGAGAGAATTTTCCTTGGCAACAAAAAAATGGAAAATTTTAGAGATACATGGGTCAGGTGAAAACATTTTTTTTAATTGGGCTTATGGGCCTCTCCATTGATCTAGTTAGGTTACACTTGTCTTCTATTTTTATTTTTGTTAGCCACATGTATTCTTTTATTGAATATAATTCTCTTATAGGTATAAGTATCCTTTTATTGGACACAATCCTATTTGAGGCGCTACCGGATAGTAAATATAGATATCTCTCCCAACAGAAATTTAAATTTTAGTTTGTCATATTGTGTGAGTGCCAATCTTCTTTTTTTCCCATGGTTAAACCCCTTTTTATTTGTTGATTTTGACCAACAATTATTACTTATTCCGATCATTCATTATTCATCCTCAATAAATCAATATATCAGTGTTGTTCCAAAAAAGAAAGTGAAAATTAATACTACCAATTTCTTGGTATAAGATCTCGCTCGCAATATAATTACACTGTAAATGATATCTTATATTAAAGATAGGAGATAATACATTAAATCACTATAATCCAATTATCAGATACATTAAATCACTATAATCCAATTATCAGATGTACCTAGACAGCGTGTCCTTTTCTCCTCAGATCAAAAAGACAATACTACCTCTACTCCTTAATACTATATTCGATTATCAATATAAAATCTAGTTAACTAATTGGAAGTATTAACTAAGCTAAATAGATAATTTAATTATATCATGTGTTACATGACCTCGCTATAATACCTGTGTATACTATTAGATTATGTATTAGTTTATATATTAAACTGATTAGTTTGGCAACAAATATGAATATAAATACTGCTACCTCCAATTTTCAACAGAAGAGCTAGTTAATGTTTAGATTTGGTCATGGATATAAAACCCTTATTCACTCTGTTTTTGAAACTAATTATTTTTTCCAAAGTGTCCTTATTAATTGCACACATTAAGAAGTTTTTATCTAAAATTAGTTATGATGAAACATGTTACTTTGGGAAAACCAACTCAAAATAACCAGCACAGACAACTTCTTTAATCCACTAAAGTCAGACGTCCAACTTTTATATTAAGGACTGAATGTAGTATAAAATAATTTATTTAACTTCTTCAGTCTTCTTAAAACAGTCAATTGTGTCTTACATGGAACTAAATCCAATTCCTAACTAGTCATATGAAGGACTGGAGGTAGTATATTGAAGATAGTTGTGTATTCCAATGAGAGGGTGATTACATTCATACACAAGAGATAATCATATCTATCAATGAGATATAGATATGAAATCTGAAAACAATATCCTAACAACCATTTCCTATAATCTTTAGATTTAATTAATCCCTCTAATCATGAAATCCCTCATAACATATTATAATAATATATGAGATTATACATACATATATATATATATATATATATATATATTATTTTCACAACCTTTTCGGCCACCCAGTATCCACTACTTTTCATGGACCTTATTATCAGGTATATGAGAAAACTGGCTAATTTGGATTGAGGTGTTACAACCATATTGTCTCTCCCTATGAGTCTTTTTGAATAAGGTGATGTTCAAATTCAATTCGTCAACTTTACAGTCTATTTAGTCTACTATTAGACCAGATACTTTTCATATTAAAAGGTAGCAAAAACTAAATGAGATAACTTTGTCAAGACAAGATGAGTTGGGCATTTGATAATGATATTGTTTGAAATTCAATTGAAGGTCTTGGATGCAATTTATTTTTTTAAAATAAGTATGTAAGATGAGTTTTATTATAGTTGGCATTAACCAGCTTATGACAAGGAGTTCCAGAAAATTACAACTTGACCTCGCCAGCTTAAATCACCGCTAAAGTCCAGACCTTGGAAAGTGTGATTTTGGGTGGGGAAGACGCAGGGGCCTATACTTCTTGGGAAGGAAGCCAGGTGAATTGAATATTGAAAAATATTCCTACGAAGAGAAATGTGAAAGAAAGACGTGAAGGAAAATTTCTAAAAATAATAAAAAAAATATTATTTATGGGGTTTTCCCTTATTATTTTCTTTCACCCCTATTTTTTTTTCCATCCAACATAGGATGAGGATGGAACTACATCATGAGGAGATTGCAAATTTGTTCATACGCCCTTCCGTTTCCAGTAAACCGATCTTAAACATAGGATATATTTTATACCTTGCAGTGTAATCTGTACTTATAAACAACTTCATCCGATACAAAACATATAAAACATAAAATGTTGTTGACTAATTTATACAAAAAAAAAAACATGTCAGCCAAGTCATTTACTATTTACTATTTTCCAAATGGATAAAACTTACCTATTTTATGGTTATTGTTGTAAAATACTAATTAAGGTGGATGTCCATGAGCTCCCAACTCTTGACCTTTCATTTGCTACATCCCATAACCTCTCCAATGAATGATCTTTAGGAGTTTTCATGCCCATAACTCAAAGGTTACAATGTGTGCACTCATGAGAATTAAAGTTTGCCATTTACTTTGTGTAACTCTTAGTTGTGGATGTGGGCCTATAAATAGAGCACTATGTACTACACTTTGTTGGCATCCAAATGAATAAGATATTGCTCCATCTTTCTCTCTAGTTCTCTCTTCTTCTCTCTTCATTTCTTGCTTGACATCTCTTATATTTTCCCATTTTTATAACACGTTATCAGCACGATTCTCTAACCAAGTTTGAATAATGGCCAACCTTGCCAAACTCGAGTTTACAGCTCTTGATATCACGGGAAAGAATTATCTATCCTGGGTCTTAGACGCTGAAATCCATCTAGATGCTAAGGGTCTAGGAAAGGCTATTTTACCAGGAAATGAAGAAACTAGTCAAGATAAGGCCAAGGCCATGATTTTTCTTCGCCACCATCTCCATGAAGGACTGAAAGCTGAATACCTAACGGTAAAAGATCCATTAGAATTGTGGACTAATTTGAAGGAAAGGTATGATCACCAAAAAACAGTGATTTTGCCTCGAGCTCGTTATGAATGGATACACCTTAGGCTACAAGATTTTAAGACTGTAAGTGAATATAATTCAGCAGTTTTCAAAATAAGTTCTCAATTGAAATTATGTGGTGAGAAAATAACTGATGAGGACTTATTAGAAAAAACTTTTTCTACCTTTCATGCTTCAAATATGCTCCTGCAGCAGCAATATCGAGAGAAAGGTTTTAAAAAGTATTCTGAATTAATCTCATGCCTTTTGGTAGCCGAACAAAACTATGAGCTGTTGATGAAAAATCATGAAAATCGTCCCACTGGATCTGCTCCATTCCCTGAAGCGAATGTGAGTGTACGTAATAATTACCATGCTCATGGTCGTGGTCGTGGTCGTGGTCGTGATAGTGGCCGTGGCTGTGGACGTGGTCGTGGTAGGGGACGTGGTAATTACCGTTATCATGGAGGTGAAAGTAATAATTATAATCCTAATACCCACCAGAAGAAGAAATATAATGAAGGGCAGAAAAACGATAAGAGTGGTTCTTCAAAAGTTATTGAGAATCAATGTTATCGGTGTGGTATGAAGGGGCACTGGTCACGTACCTGTCGTACGCCTGAGCATCTAGCAAAACTTTATCAAGCCTCTATGAAAAGGAGTGCGAACAATGTGGAAACAAATTTGATTTTTCAAGATGATAATGTTGAGGGACACAAGAATGATGGTGTCAATGAGCTAGATGGTATTAATGGCTTCGATGATATGGCACACTTGGAGGTGGCTGATTTTTTTGAGAATCATGATTAGATGAGTTTGGTTGGAAGAACAATAAAAAATGTTTTAATTTATGGTTTTTTTAATTTAGTTTATGCTTTACTTTCATTTCCCCTTTTCATATGTAATAAGGGTATTATTGCTCATAATGTATTTTTGAATATGTTTTAATGCATTTTTCTTTTCTTTTGGTGAAGATTATGGATGTTTTGACCATTGGACACAAGAATGAAGATATATGTCTCATAGATAGTGCTATAACACACACCATACTGAGAGATAAAAAATATTTCTCACATCTAACAAGAAGTAGTGCAAGCATCAATACCATAGCGGGTAATACAAAATTAATTGAAGGCTCCGGAAGAGCAATTATAATATTACCCAAAGGAACGAAATTTGTTATTAATGATGCTTTATATTCCCCCAAGTCTCTCAGAAATTTATTGAGTTTTAAGGATATCCGCCAAAATGGGTATCATATTGAGACTATAAATGAGAAGAATATGGAATATTTACAAATTAAAATTGCTATATTTGGTGAAAAATGTGTCCTAGAAAAAGTACCAACATTATCTTCTGGTTTGTACTATACAAATATTAGTATAATTGAAACAAATGCTACAGTGAACCAGAAGTTTGCTGATAAAAATATATTTATTGTTTGGCATGATCGGTTAGGCCATCCCGGATCAACTATGATGCAAAGAATTATTGAAAATTCACACGGACATCCATTAAAGAGCCAGAAGATTCTTCAATTTAAGGATTTTCCATGTGCTGCTTGTTCTCAAGGCAAATTAATTACAAGACCTTCTTTGACAAAAGTTGGGCTTGAATCCCCTATTTTTCTAGAGCGTATCCAAGGGGATATATGTGGGCCTATTCATCCACCATGTGGACCATTTAGATATTTTATGTAGTGCTGGGGAAACGGGCCGGCCCGTGACTGGCTCGGGCCTAAACGGGCCGGCCCGTTTAGGCCCGAGTTCAAATCCGTACACGTTTGAAGCGGCCCGGCCCGTTTAAGGTAGGCCCGCGGGCCGGCCCGACGGGCTTTAGGCCCGTTTATGTTTTTTTCCTTTTTTTTTTGCCGTTCCTTTTTTATTTCTTATTCTTATAAAAATTAAAATACCTAATTTAAAACATAAATATCATCAACACTAATTTAAAACATAAATATTATCCAAGTTTAATAGAATACAAACACTAAAACTTATGTCCAAACCATAATTAATGTTCATAACTAATTAAATAAGTTCACAGCCACAATCAAACAAGCCTACAAGCTTCAAATGTCAGTAATAATATAACACCTAATTTGGATTTTGGCGTATACATGCAAAAAAAGAAAAAAGAAAATCAAAGAAAAGAAGCTTCAAATGAGGTCTAAGTTAGTGTGAGAGTATTTCTAATATGAGGGTTAGGTTAGGTTAATTCTACCTTCTAACTAATGTTTGTTGCCCATTGCCTTGTGCCCATTTTTTTTTTTAAAAAAAGGTTAAACGGGCCTAAAAGGGCCGGCCCTACAGGGCTACAGGGCCGGCCCTACAGGGCTTGTGGCCCTACAGGGCCGGCCCTTTTAGGTCCACTTCCATTTTCAGCCCCTAAATCATAGGCCCGGCCCTTGACGGGCTCGGGCCTAAACGGGCCGGCCCGACGGGCTCGGCCCGAATTCCCGGCTCTAATTTTATGGTTTTAATAGATGCATCTACAAGATGGTCACATGTGTGCTTGTTGTCAACACGTAATTTAGCATTTGCTAGATTACTCGCTCAAATAATTAGGCTAAGAGCACAATTTCCAGATCATACAATTAAGACAATTCGTCTTGATAATGCTAGCGAGTTTTCATCTCAAGCTTTTAATGATTATTGCATGGCAACTGGAATAACAGTAGAAAAATCTGTTGCTCATGTCTACACTCAAAATGGTCTAGCAGAATCGTTCATTAAACACCTCCAATTGATAGCTAGACCAATGCTTTTGAGAACAAAGCTTCCCATATCAGTTTGGGGGCATGCAATTTTACATGCAGCATCAATTATACACATCAGGCCAACAAGTTATCATGAATTCTCCCCTTTACAATTGGCTTTTGGTCAGGAGCCAAATATTTCCCATCTTAGAATTTTTGGATGTGCGGTATTTGTTCCTATTGCTCCACCACAACGCACAAAGATGGGACCTCAAAGGAGGTTAGGAATATATGTTGGCTATGAATCTCCCTCTATAATCAAGTATTTAGAGTCTTCAACTGGAGATTTATTTACAACACGTTTTGATGATTGTCATTTTGATGAGACAATTTTTCCAACATTAGGGGGAGATAATAAGCAGCTGAATAAAGAAATTACATGGAAAATAACATCACCATCACATATAGATCCTCGTACACAACAATGTGAGCTTGAAGTTCAAAAAATAGTTCATTTGCAAAATATTGCAAATCAACTGCCAGATGCATTTACTGACCTTAAGAGAATTACCAAATCTCACATTCCAGCTGAAAATGCTCCAATTAGAATTGATGTCCCAGTAGGACAACCATCAATTGCAAATGAAACTAAGCCACGCTTGAAGCGTGGTAGGCCGATTGGTTCCAAAGATAAAACTCCTAGAAAGAAAAAGGAAGCGATTAACCAAGATGGTCAAGTTGAGGAGGCGGACATAACTAATCAAAAGACCCCAGAAGAGGTCCAGGTACCTGAAAATAATGAAGAGATCTCAATGAGTTATGTCACTACGGGAAAAATATGGAACCGAGAAAGTATAGTTGTCGACAATGTATTTTCATATAATGTTGCAGTTGAAATAATTAATCAAAATGAGGATCTTGAACCTAGGTCAGTTGAAGAATGTAGAAATAGAAATGATTGGCCAAAATGGAAAGACGCAATTCAAGCAGAGTTAAATTCACTCTCAAAACGTGAAGTTTTTGGACCTGTAGTCCAAATACCAAATGGTGTAAAGCCTGTTGGGTATAGATGGGTATTTGTGCGAAAACGAAATGAGCAAAATGAGGTCGTTAGATATAAAGCACGATTGGTAGCACAAGGATTTTCACAAAGACCTGATATTGATTATGAAGAGACATATTCTCCTGTGGTAGATACAATCACTTTAAGGTATTTAATTAGTCTGGCAGTGAGCAGAAAACTGGATATGCGTCTAATGGATGTTGTTACAGCCTACTTATATGGTGCTTTAGATACTGAAATTTATATGAAAATCCCTGAAAGATTCAAATTGCCAGAAGGATGTAAGAATTTTCGAGAAAATTGTGCAATTCATTTGCATAAATCCTTATATGGATTGAAACAATCTGGAAGAATGTGGTATAACCGTCTTAGTGAATATTTGTTAAAAGAAGGTTATAAAAATGATCCTATTTGCCCATGTGTTTTCATAAAAGGAAATGGATCAGAGTTTGTGATAATTGCTGTATATGTGGATGATTTGAATATAATTGGAACTCCTGAAGAGCTTCAAAAAGCTGTTGATTGTTTAAAGAGAGAATTTGAGATGAAGGATCTTGGACGAACAAAGTTTTGTCTCGGCCTGCAAGTTGAACACTTAACAAATGGAATTCTCCTTCATCAATCAACTTATGTTGAAAAAATATTAAAGCGATTCTATATGGATAAACCACATCCATTATCTACTCCAATGATTGTAAGATCACTTGATAAGGAGAAGGATCCTTTTCGTCCTCAAGAGAAAACAGAAGAACTTCTTGGTCCAGAAGTACCATATCTTAGTGCTATAGGTGCACTAATATATCTTGCCAATACAACACGACCTGATATTGCATTTGCTGTGAATTTATTAGCAAGATTTAGTTCTTCTCCAACAAGAAGGCATTGGAACGGAATTAAACATATATTCCGATATCTTCGAGGAACAAATGATATGGGATTATTTTATTCTAATGAATCTGGATCACAATTGATTGGTTATGCAAATGCAGGGTTTTTATCAGATCCACACAATGGTAGATCTCAAACAGGATATTTATTTACTTGTGGAGGTACACCTATATCTTGGCGATCAACAAAACAAACTTTAGCAGCTACCTCATCAAATCATGCAGAGATAATTGCAATTCACGAGGCAAGTCGAGAATGTGTTTGGCTAAGGTCAATAACTCAACATATCCAATCAGTGTGTGGTTTGTTTCCTGAACAAAAGATTCCAACAATACTATATGAAGATAACACAGCATGCATAGTTCAATTGAAAGGAGGGTACATTAAGGGAGATAGAACAAAACATATATCTCCAAAATTCTTTTTCACTCATGATCTTATGAAGAGTGGTGACATAGATGTTCATCAAATTCGATCATGTGACAACCTTGCAGATTTGTTTACCAAGACGCTGCCAACTAGAACATTTAAGAAGTTAGTGCATAGTATTGGAATGCGTAGGCTTAAAGACATAAAGTGATGTTGTCATCAGGGGGAGCAAACATTGTGTACTCTTTTTCCTTCACTAGGTTTTTATCCCAATGGGTTTTTCCTAGTAAGGTTTTAATGAGGCACAATATTTTTTTATAGACATCCAAGGGGGAGTGTTGTAAAATACTAATTAAGGTGGATGTCCATGAGCTCCCAACTCTTGACCTTTCATTTGCTACATCCCATAACCTCTCCAATGAATGATCTTTAGGAGTTTTCATGCCCATAACTCAAAGGTTACAATGTGTGCACTCATGAGAATTAAAGTTTGCCATTTACTTTGTGTAACTCTTAGTTGTGGATGGGGGCCTATAAATAGAGCACTATGTACTACACTTTGTTGGCATCCAAATGAATAAGATATTGCTCCATCTTTCTCTCTAGTTCTCTCTTCATCTCTCTTCATTTATTGCTTGACATCTCTTATATTTTCCCATTTTTATAACAGTTATATGATTTTTAAATAATTATTAGTAGTTAACCAGTCAACCAAGCCATTCAGGAAGATTTCTTATATTTTGGGATGGAGAGAGTAGATACTAGACTCAGGACATGATAAGTATGGAAGTGGATGAATCTCCTCATGGCCCATTGCCCACTCTCACATGCTGCGCCTTCCACGTTGCTATTACTTTATTATATACTTAGAGTTAAAGGGGTTTAAATCTCCTGGAAATTTTTTGCGTAGGGTCGTTGGGCATCTGGAATTTTTGAGATGGCAAATGTGCCCTATGAGTCTAAAAAAAAAGGGTAAATTTGCCCATCTAATAATCAATATTAACAGTTAATGTTTATTGACCAAATATGTAAAGATAACATGTTTATGTGACATTCACTCCATCTTTTTTTTTATCCATGCTGTGGTCATATTTTTTTAGTAGGATTTTCTTTTTAAAAAAATCTCAAATTCTCTGCTGTAATGTTTCTGGTATTTTATATAAGACTCGGTTGAGTTATTTGGAGATAAAAAAAGATAAATAAATTACTTAATTTTATATTAATTTATAAATCAAGCAAATAAATTTAAAAAAGATCATAAATATAAATACATGAGAATAATTTATTTATATTTTTTAGTCCCCAAATTAATCAACCGTCAAAATTAGTATTTTCTTAAAAAATGTGAAACTTTTGAAGAAACCTACCAAATAACTCAACAAAGTCTTGTATCAATGACAAGAAATATTGCTGGGAGGATCTGAGTTTTTTTCATAAAAAATCCTACTAAAAAATTGGACGATTGATACGGATAAAAATAGGTGAGGTGGTTGTCAAAAAGATATACCACATTTACATATTGGGTTAAAGTAGAAAAATACATACGTGATTGTCCTCAAAGTACACTTAGTACCAAATACTTTTTTTAGGTACAACAATGATTATGTGGTTATAAAATAGGTGTAAAACGACCATTTGACTATTAGTTTGACTTTTTTATCCTGAAAGTGATAACGTGTATGATAACATTGATGCTGGAGTGACATTCTAAAAAAAAACTTGTTAAAAATCAAAGTTTCCTAATAAATTATATAATTTAATAAAAATTAGTAATATAATATATATATATATATATTATAATGATTTTAATTTAATAATATTGGGAATCTATGGTTGGAAAAAATTGAGCAATCAATATGTTTTTTAGGGCAGCGGCTCTGCTGAGGGAGTTAAGAACTCTGTATTCATATTTGAATCTACTTCAGCGAATGTGGTACTAAAATAATTAATGAAATGTGGTTAATATTAATTGCAAATCTTCATCAGCCAGCAAATTTTTTTTCCAGGATGTCACTTTAGTGTCCATACCATCGTATACGTCATCATTTTCAGGATCAAAAAGTCAAACTAACAATTAAATGGTAGTTTTACACATATTTTATAACCATATAGTCACTATTACATCTAAAAAAAATATTTGATGTTAGATGTATTTTAAGGATAATCATGTGTATTTTTACACCTTCACCCTTAAATACTTGGTTAACAAACATTGATGTTAAGACCGGTTAACGGGGGCAAAATTGTCCCCTTCATGAACTTTCCGGGCTCGAAAACTTCCAAGTGCCCACTTGCAAGGTATCTTTTTCATCGCCCGTCCCTCTCACGTAATCAAGAGAAAATGGTGTATCGTGTATGATCATCCTTCCTTGCTCCTATAAGAATCTGCTCTAGCGTTGATTCTCTGCACGCTCTCACTTTATTGCTCCTTATTGTAGAGGAGAGACTGGGAAATGGCTTCCACTCTTTTCAGTCTGATTACTTTGTTTCTAGCTCTCTCTTCCCTTTCTCTCCAGGTATATTATTCGCCTCCTTGTTTCTGAGAGATAGCTGATGGAAATTTTTAATTGTTTGCTGTTGTAGAAGATATTTTTGGGGCCTTGACCATCCCTTTGTATATTTCTTTTAGCTGTTCGTTGAAGACATTGAATTCTCTGTTGCTGTTTTTTTTTGGTTGATGTTCGTTCAATTGGGGTGATGCTCAATGTTTCCATTTCTTGTTAATCTGATGATTTATTCCTTTGGGTTTCTGGATGGTAATCCGTGCTTAGCAAATTCAGTGTATGGTTGCCATGATATGAGGGAAGTAGCATAACTGCTCTACATATTTTCTTAGTCGAACAGTTTTGTTGTAATTTTTGAAAAAAAGAGGTGCATAGAGAAGCTAGATTTGATCCACTGGAAATTTATCTTTATCTGCTTTGGCGTGTTCGTGGGATTATGCGTGTTTAACTGAACTAAGATGCAGTTATGCTTCATTTTCAGTAGATAAAAGGGCAGATACTATAAACGTCCTTCCTAGCCATTTATT
This sequence comes from Inga oerstediana, assembly GCA_963210345.1. Taxonomy (NCBI): domain Eukaryota; kingdom Viridiplantae; phylum Streptophyta; class Magnoliopsida; order Fabales; family Fabaceae; genus Inga; species Inga oerstediana. The sequence goes on from OY723401.1 coordinate 2,851,913, forward strand.
TCACATCGAGTCTTGCACTATTGTTAACTCATAGTAAGATTATTCCCTGAATTTAATTGATGATGTTTATTTCGGCAACAGATCATTGAGGCAGAAGCAGAAGAACTTCGTAGTCTGAAGCTTAATTCTCATATCCTCCAGGTGATTTAAATCTTTGCACTTCCAGACCCATTTTCATACTGGTTTTTTTTTCTCGCTTGAGAGTGATCCTGTTATGAAAATAATTAAAAGAAAGAGCCTACAGGATGGCAGTCTTGAATATTTTTATCACCAACTTTGGTGTTAACTTGAAATTTTAATATGAATATTATGTATTTTTTTGGTTCAAGACGTGTGTTGATTTGTTAAACATCACCTTGCAGGAGTCTATTGTTGAACAGATTAATGGAAATCCAAAAGCAGGGTGGAAGGCTGCCATGAGTCCTCGTTTCTCAAATTATACAGTTAGCTATCAATCTGCACAACTCTGTTTATATATTTTGACCATCTAAAACACTTTTAATGCACATGCTTAGATTATGTACGATGATTCAAGATTCTAAGATCTAGGTTTTGTTGCACAGGTTGGTCAATTCAAGCACCTCCTAGGGGTCAAGCAAACACCTAGAAAGGAATTAAGAAATACTCCTGTGAAAACTCATCCAAAAGCATTAAAATTGCCAAATGAATTTGATGCAAGAACAGCTTGGAAGCAGTGTAGCACAATTGGAAGAATTCTAGGTTACCTACTTGCTTCTCGTTGGTTTTTCTAACTAAGTAATTCATATGCAAATAGTTACTGACTCTTCTTCTTTGATGAACACATGGAATGTTGAAACAATCCACTAATTAAAGATCAGGTAAGTATCTTCTTTTCTCATGGTAACAGCTTTTCATATGTCAAAGGTTAAAAAAATTCTGAGCAGATCTAGATGCTGATCATTCAGGGTCACTGTGGTTCTTGCTGGGCATTCGGCGCTGTTGAATCATTATCAGACCGTTTCTGCATCCATTTTGGCATGGTAACTTAAGCTTATTACAGAAATAACACTGATCTTTAATTTGCTTATTATATAGTACATGTGATTTTGTACGATTCTCCATAAATCTGTAATATTGTCTCCCTCCTCTATTACTAGATTAGGATCTTGAAAGGAAAATTGATAACCTATATGTTCATTTGGCAGAATGTATCACTCTCTGTCAATGACCTTCTCTCGTGCTGTGGATTTTTGTGTGGATCTGGCTGTGATGGAGGTTATCCGCTCAATGCTTGGCAATACCTTGTCCGCCAGGGTGTTGTTACTGAAGAGGTAACGAGTTTTCATTTAACCTTGGTTAATAAATAAATATATTATATATAAATGAATTCGAATCCTGTTATTATTGCTAAAATATTCAGTACTTCATTAATCTTTCTTATCCCAAGTAAATGACATGCAGCTGTTATGGATGGAAATCCAAGGATCATTCTCATTTAGATCTTTTCTCTTGTTGGTGCTAATGTTTTGTTGAAGACTTTTCATTCCAGCTTGGCCTTGCATTCCTGTTTTTGCTCTCTCTTACAATGAAATGTTTAAATTTGGCAGTGTGACCCATACTTCGATCAGATTGGTTGTTCTCACCCTGGTTGTGAGCCTGCATATCCAACACCTATGTGTGTAAGAAAGTGCGTCAATGGTAACCAGCTTTGGATCCAGTCAAAGCACTACAGCGACAATGCATATAGGGTCAAATTTGATCCATATGATATCATGACAGAAGTTTTTAAGAATGGGCCGGTTGAGGTCTCTTTCACAGTTTATGAGGTAAGTGAAAGCTTAATGGGGCTTTTATATTTGATTGTGCTGCAACTTATATGAACCAAACATGGTCTGAGTCATTTACTTTTTGAAAATACTAGTTCATTTTTTCAAAGCTTCTTGGTCATTTTATATTTTTATGAGGTGAATTAAAATAGATGTTAAACATGCTGGTATACATTTAGTATAGTGAGGATGCTTTTTACACTATAAGAAAAAATTTGGCTTAGAGAGCAGCTATTTAGCTTCCATAGAATCAAAGCGAGAAATAGTGCATGTTTGGAGGAAGCATGCTAATAGAATACCAGATTATATTGTTTCTTCCATGAAAGGGAAGCCCCCTCAATTCTTGTATGTGAAATATCATTCTTTAGGCTCAGGCTAATGATTTTGCAAAAGTCAGTTTAATGTATTGTTGAATTGAAGGAGGGGGTTTATTACATTTGTTATGTTGAAGTGCCTTGCCTTGCCATATTCATATGAGAGAGCATGAAAGCTGGCGCCAGTTTGTGATTTGATCACTTGGTTTCTTTATGTGATGTAAAAGGCTGAATCCTTTCTGGAATCACTCTTCCGTCCCCGTCATATATGCTTATATAGGCTGAATAATATATGCACTATGCCTGGTTAAGCTCCTGGGGAGAGCCTCTCATTCCTGCCTGCCAATGACCTTTCAGGATTTTGCTCACTACAAATCAGGAGTATACAAACACGTCACAGGTTCCATCATGGGAGGTCATGCTGTAAAGCTAATTGGGTGGGGAACCAGCGATGATGGAGAGGACTATTGGGTACATTTCTTGTCCCCTATTGCTGACCTTTTCTTTTGTTTTTTTCTTGCTTCATTATATATTGTCTGTAACTTCTATATTCATGCCATGTTGCACTTTCCTCTCTTCCAGCTTCTCGCAAATCAGTGGAATAGAAGTTGGGGTGATGTAAGTGAAGTATTTTGGTCACCCTTCCATTTGAATTTTCATGTAGCCCAGTGGATATATAATCCTTCACTGATGATCTAATTTATTTTGAAACTTTAGGATGGTTACTTCAAGATCAGAAGAGGCACAAACGAGTGTGGCATTGAAGAAGAGGTTGTTGCGGGTATGCCTTCCACTAAAAATCTTGAGTTGGAGGTGGCTGACGTGGACGACGATGCTGTTGTTTCATTCTGAATGGAGATATTACGTACTAGTAGTATTAAATGTTGTGTGCCAACTAAACATTCTATCTTTGGCTTCATCACTGGCAGAATTTGATCAGACTTGTCTAGAAATTATGACGTTGAAACGCTACAAAGAATCAGCGAGCTATAATTAGCATGGGAGTAGGAGTACGTTCACTGCGTCACTCTGGTTCCTTTGTTAATTTTGCTCGGTATCATGATCATGATGATGATATGATAGAACTGAATTGCGTGGCTTGATAGTTTGAAGGTCTGTCCAATATATGAATATTTAATTGCGTGGCGTGGGGCATCAGGGGAAGAAAGTGAAAGCAGGGCTGGATTTTAGCTTGTGATATTTTTAAAACATCGGGGAAAGAAAATCAAGTGTCATTTTATTTATATTTCTACTAGTATTATTAATTTTTCCTGATAAAATCGAGACGAAAAGGACTTGCCAATAGCTTAACATTGCGTAGGCCATATTTTGATGAATGCATAGACAGCACGGGATATGGTTATATCCATCAAGGTTTTTAGTTTTTATTCGGGGATCAATCTGGATTTTCTATGATAATTGAACTGCGTAGTGGGACAGGGTTTTTTTTTTTTTTTTTTTAATTTTCTAAACCATGAATTGGACAAGGGTTTAAAACTAACGGTTACCAATAATGATTGGTGATAAATTAAACTCTACCGCCATATTCGGCGTGTCAAATAAAAATGAAAAATCAGATGGCCACGCAAATTTTAAATTAAATATTGCTAGAAAAATATTTTAATAATCCCTTAACTCCTAGCCAATGAGAATTGAATTCAATGACCTCACTTTTTCCAATACCTAAATTCAAAAATTTCGGAAAAGATAGTGTGGCACTAAAATGTCAAACATGCTTTATCCTTGGTGTCAACCAAACAACTGATGTAAATATAAGTAGCGAAAATTTCAGAAAAATATAATTAAAAATGTGGAAAGATAAATTGGTGTTATAAATTTATAAAATCCTAAGTTATAACAAAAGTGAGAATATGAGATTTCCAATTATGATCAAATGACTAAATTGTCCTTAGTTCAATTGTGAAACATGAAAGTGAAGTCGTTAATGTAAAATCTGATATTGTTAATATATATACAAATATTGTCATTGACCTTGAAATTTGTGTCCTCAAAATTATCCCTGATTTTTGGGATATGAAGTTGTGAAATATGAAAGTAAAGTTGTTAATGTAAAATATGATGTTGTTAATATAGATACAAATGTTATTATTGACTCCTAAAACTTGTGTCATCAAAATTATTGTTTGTTTTTGGGATATGAAGGTGTGAAATATGAAAATAAAGTCGTTAATGTAAAATCTAATATTTTTAATATAGATATAGATGTTTTTATTGACCTTGAAACTTATGAGTTAACATAAAGGCATTTTGGTCATTTAGTTAGAATTGAAAATCTCAGATTCCTACTTCAGTTTTAATTTAAGATTTGATAAATTCACAGCACCAATTTATCCTTTCTCATTTTTAATTGTATTTTTCTAAAATTTTTCCATATAAATATGGTAAAGGCATATATATTTTGGGGTTCTAACTCTTTTTGGGTGAAATTTGGGTTTTAACTTTGTGTAAATCTTACATGTAAAAAAAAAAAATTATATAAAGCTTCATTGTACTCCATTAGTTTTTAAAAAGCATGTTTTCAAGTCATTTAACACTAACATCATTAATATTAAATAATTATTTATTGTAACTATCATTAATATTTTGAAAATTAAACTTACTATATCAGGCGTTAGAAGATTTTTTTTTTGCAACATTTAAAATTTTAATGTCAAAATTTTTTGTTAATGACGTTAGAATTAAATAATTAAAAAGATCCTTTATAAAGTTAGGAAAAAACATTTCATAAAGTTAAAATGACTAGATATATATTTCTACCTATAAATAACTTAAAAAAAAAAAAGCTACTCTTTACCCTCACGGCGCCTCACCGCGTCCTTCACGTGTTCTTTTTTATAAATTATTTCATGTTTTCTTAAGTCGTCAAGGCTGGCTGGGTATAATAATACGAGAACAATCTATTATGGATAAACGAACCTCATTGATATAAATTACCATCTTCCTTATTTAAATTAGTCAAATTTTTTTGGCCAACATTAAATTAAATTAGTTATTTAATTCTTATAATAAAAATCAGAGGTAATATGTTTATTTTGCCTCTGGTCAATTGTTCTTTTCTATTTTTGGCCAACCACATCGCAAGGAGAAAGGGTATTCTGAGAATTGAGAAGAAAAGCAGTGAGAATTATGAGAAGATCAATCTCATCATGAGCACGTTTGTAAAATAAACCGTCAAATTGAAGATTTATGAATTTTTTCTTCTTCTTCTTAATTTTTTACGGCCATCTCCCACCGCCACATTGACCTTGAGCTGGGCCCCAGAAGCTGAAGGTGACCAACCAACCCTCTCCCGTCCGAGATTCACCAATCCGAATGTCAAATCTTGCACGTTTGTTTTTCCTCGTCTTTTTTTTGTTTTGTTTATCTCCACTTTCTCCACTTCCACATAGCCTCCTCCCTCTCTTCTTTGAGGAAATCCTTTAGGGTCTGTTTGGTTTGGTTGGTGGGGAGGGATGAGATGGGATGGGAGAGGATGAAAAATGAACCACTTCTTTTGTTTGACTTGAAAAATTGGAGAGAGAGAGGCTTTAAAAGAAGGACTCCCAATCTCTCCCATCCTCTCATTTTTATCCCCCAAATTGAGGGATTTTGAAGGGATGGATAATGAGCCCCTCCTATTCCATCCCCTCCCTTTAAACCAAACAGGCCTTACTAAAACAAATTATTGGTATCTTTTTTTTTGTGGTCAGCACTATCTCTGGGACAGAACGGTATAAAGAGGGCTATCCCCCCTGACCCAAGGTTTGGTGGCAACTGTTGATGGGTCGTTGGGCATCTTTCCCACATAGGTCCCGTGCCCAGAAGAATATTCACTGCATGCCCCCTCCGAATTTAGGGCTGTCGAATTAAGAAAACTATTCTCAACTCAATTTTATAATCAGATTGAAGATTCGCACACCCGTTTACTCTTTATTGAGGACGAAGAATGTAGCATAGAGGAAGGAAAATTATTGTTTTTCCATGTTTCTGTCGTCTGGCAAAATAAGCGTGTCTGAATCTGAGTTTTTACAGAAACTTCTTTCAGGCAGAGGAAGGGTATTATCCTGAAATTATTCAAAATTTGAGGGAACTGGACAGCTGTCTGACGTCAGAATGAAGTGACAAGAAGTCGTCTTTGGCTATTTCTTGGATTTTCTATCTACCTCCTCACGTTTCTTCCGCAAACATCACAACATCCATAACTTTGTATTATTTTTCTTCGTTTCTTTTTTGGTTCTGCAAGTGATTATTTCTCCTCGCATTCTGCATTTTGGCTGTTTCGAACTTGTGAATATCACGGGTCACAGACGAAGGTGAATTGCTGATAATAGAGAGAACTCGAATTTCAGTAAATATAGGACCTCCTGTTTGGGATATGTTATTTGGGTTTACGTGAGTGATATTGACATAGTCGGGAGTAGTAGGAATTCTGAAAAGGTAAAAGATGTCGATAGCTAAGGAGCCTGAACAAGTGATGAAGTTGAGGGGAGGATCGGTGCTGGGAAAGAAGACCATTCTGAAGAGCGACCATTTCCCTGGTTGCCAGAACAAACGCTTGTCTCCTCAGATTGAAGGCGCTCCCAATTATCGTCAGGTCTTAATATTTGTTCTCTTTCTTTCTTTCTTATTTCCTTGCTGCTTGTCATAGCTTTGTCGACTGGTCTCAACTGGAGTCATCACTAATGATGTCTTATGCACCTTTGGGTTTAATGTTTTAAATATTTGAGTCCGCAAATCAACATTTCTTTATGTTTTGAAAATTAATTAGCCACACTATCTCCCCTGCTTTTGGCTTTTTCGCAACCTATTCTTCTACTTTTCTCCGACCTTTTGAAGTTATCTGGTGTCCTATTTTGAACGGCATTATAAGTTGAGTCTATGACATCCTCCTGGCTTCCGAACTAAAGAAGCACCATATCCTTAAATTAGATATTAGCGCTGCTCAACCTATAGCTTACTAGTTCACACTATATTTTTTTTTACTGCCTTGCGATTCCTTGTCTTTTTTCATGCCTTATGTTTTCTTTTTTTGTTGATTACTGTTGTCAGGCCGACTCATTACATGTTCACGGTGTTGCAATCCCAACATTTGATGGAATCCGAAATGTTCTGAAGCATATTAGTGCTCAAAAAGAGGGGAAGAGAGTGCAAGTTCTTTGGATTAACCTTCGTGAAGAACCGGTATTCTTGTTTTCTTGTGGCCATATATGTTCCTTGGCTTACAAATATGCAGCAGGACTCATGCTCTAGCTGGTCTTGTGAATATCTAATCTTTTTTCACCAATGAAGCTATGAAAAACCTTTTGTTCTCTTCCCCGTCATTCGGTCAATTTCACCTAAATTCTTGTGTCTAAAAGTTATACAGGCTTGATTCAACAATTGAATTGTTGTGAAATTTTCTAGGTGATAACCTGTATACATGATGCTCTGAAATTCACCATTTGGCTGACACTTGACACCCTAAAATCTTTTTTTAACTCCTGATGACTATTGTTCTTGTGATATTTTCCAAACTGTCTTTTATAAATTTCCTCTTTATCAGGTTGTGTACATTAATGGGAGACCCTTTGTTTTGCGTGATGTGGAAAGGCCATTTTCCAACCTTGAGTACACGGTATCCTTTTTGTATAAATATTGGAATTAACTTTTTGAGTTGAAGTAAGAAGTCTAAATTTATAGCTAATGCATTTTATCTCTTTATCATTGTGCCATCTTGTACTTAATCAGGGAATAAATAGGGAAAGGGTTGAACAAATGGAAGCTCGTTTGAAAGAAGATATCATAATAGAAGCAGGAAGGTATTTTTATTGTTCTATCTAATCTATCAAATGCAGTCAATAGTTTTCTTTATTATTTTATAATCCTGTCTTGCATGATAACCAATCTTATCTGCGCATTGACATAACAGATATGGAAATAAGATCCTTGTGACTGATGAATTGCCAGATGGCCAGATGGTGGACCAGTGGGAACCAGTATCATGTAATTCAGTGAAAACACCACTAGAGGTAAAGGAAAACATTGTTCGCAATGGTAGTGAGGTTAACTATATAAATTTTCTGAAAAACATGCATCAAAGTTGTTTATTTGCTTTAGGTGTATGAGGAATTGCAAGCAGAGGGATACCATGTTGATTATGAACGTGTTCCTATAACTGACGAAAAATCACCAAAAGAACTGGATTTTGACTTTTTGGTGAGCTTTAACTATTTCTTTCAGTAAGGACCTTTGCACAAGTTGTGAACCTGCTTTGACGTATATGTAATTGTGTGCAAAGTGTAATGCCTTCGGGAAATATATTCTTTTGTTACAATCAAAGTATTGCGTGGTCAAATTTTCTTCTTTATTGCCTTGTTTGAAAGCTAAGAGCTGCGGATGAAAATTGCTATGATGCCTAGAATATTTAATTTGGTACAACGGTTATTAGCATATATTAGCATAAAATATTCACTCAGTTTCCTGAAACCTATACTCATTTAACCATTCTTCATTGTGATTTAGGTTCATAAAATTTCTCAAGCTGATGTACATACAGAAATTATTTTTAATTGTCAAATGGGGCGTGGACGAACCACAACAGGAATGGTCATTGCAACTTTAATTTACCTGAACAGAATTGGAGCTTCAGGTAATGTTTTTCCTTGCCTCAATCAATTTTTATGATTTTTTTTGCCTTTTTTAAAAATTCACTGAGAAATTTGAATATTAAACTTCTTTTACGTTCTACCATTGATATTAAGCTGATTATTTTTCTGCTGAATTGGGGAAAAAATATTTCATTAATTATTTTTAAGTTGCTTTATCTTGCTGCTGGTGTTTAGTTTACTCAAAATGCCTTTGGATTCAATTTGTGCGGCAATTTTACTTTCAAGTCATGTTAAATTGTGTGATGGAGAGAAGCTCAATGTCATTATGTCGAAGATGATGGCCTAAAGTATTTATTGCATTCGTTTGTCATCATTGTTTTCTATTTATACTTAAGTACTATTCCTAGCTTCTTTCTGTTCTCATAATAATACAACTCTCACACAAGACATGCATGCACTTGTAGGACATTATTATATATATATATAAATTTGGGATTATATATGCTTATAGCCCTTGCTATAAGTGTTTGCAAGGACATTGCGTGGAACTAAAGTTTGACTTGCTAACTTTAATTTTGTCTTACTATTTTTTTGTTTAGTTTTTATCCTAGGGGGTAACTATTGAAATTCCTTTTTGATATTATCATAATACATTATAGGTATTCCAAGAAGCAATTCTGTCGGTAAGATTTCTCAGTGTGCCACTAATGTGGCTGATCATTTACCTGACTCGGAGGAGGCAGTTCGCAGGGGAGAATATGCAGTCATAAGAAGTCTGATTCGTGTATTAGAGGTATCAGTATAAACTGGGTTTCTTTTAGAAGATGTAGCACTAGTTTTAACAGGCCTAATAGAGGACATGCTTTCTAGGGTGGTGCTGAGGGGAAGAGACAAGTGGACAAAGTTATTGATAAGTGTGCCTCAATGCAGGTACCAATATTCAGTGACTCTAATCCTGTGTTACTAAGCTGGTTGTGTGCACTGTGATGCTACAATTTCCTTTTCTATGATTTTATAGGGTTTGATTTCATATTTCAGAATAAAATGCCTCACTTTATATTTGACCTAATTGTACTTCAGAATTTGCGTGAAGCAATTGCCACCTATCGCAACAGCATTCTGCGACAACCAGATGAAAAGAAACGGGAGTCATCACTTTCTTTTTTTGTGGAGTACTTGGAGAGATACTACTTCTTAATATGTTTTGCTGTATACATTCATTCAGAAAGGGCTGCACTTAATTCTAATTTTGCAAGTCACAGCAGTTTTGCTGACTGGATGAGAGCTAGGCCAGAACTTTACAGTATTATTCGGAGGTAAGAATATTAATGATTGTGTAAAGTTGAAGTTTTGCTATTTCTTTTCCTTCATTAGGAAGGGGACCCGACCTCAATTTTTGGTTCATGTGATGAAGGGATCCTTGGTATTGATATTGCTTTTCAGCCCAAACTTAATCATCAATAAGGTTTTTATCACTAGGTTTTTCTATGTGCTGGTGTGATTTTATGATTCTCATGAGTGAAGCCCTATCATGAGTTGTGGTTTTACTTCAGCGAGTCTAGATTGATTGTCTCCCATGTCAAGTTGGCTTATGTCGAAAAATTGATTTCGACGTTACATGTTGATTCCATTCTACCCTTTTTCCCTGGAAAGCAGGTTTTGTGCTGTTATTTCTGTTGCTTTTCATCAGTTATGCACCAGGGTTTTGACCCCTGCAAGATGTCAAGTTCTCTAACATTTTAGTTGTTTTGGGCTAACATTCACCCAGCTGCTAGATATAGTTTGAGTTTACTTTGCAGTTTAAGCTTATTTAATATTCACCTGGGCCATGTCACTATTTTCTTCTAAAAATTTCCTACTGTATAGTTAGGACATATGCACATATCAATTGGATTTCTGTCTGTGATATGATTTGGTGACTTGCTTGATTTATGAATGTTGGTATTCTGCTTATATAACATTTATTTCTTACCACTTTCAAGCATTGCAGGTTGCTCAGGAGAAATCCAATGGGTGCGCTTGGATATTCCAGTTTGAAGCCATCCCTAAAGAAGATAGCTGAATCTACTGATGGCCGCCCTTCTGAGATGGGTGTCGTTGCTGCTTTGAGAAATGGTGAAGTTCTTGGCAGTCAAACTGTTCTAAAAAGTGATCACTGTCCTGGTTGTCGAAGCCCAAGTTTACCAGAGAGAGTGGAAGGAGCACCGAATTTCAGAGAAGTACCTGGGTTTCCGGTATTTGGTGTGGCAAACCCAACTATTGATGGTATTCGATCTGTCATTTGTAGGATTGGTAGCTTTAAAGGGGGGCGCCCTGTACTTTGGCATAATATGAGAGAAGAACCTGTTATTTACATTAATGGAAAACCATTTGTTCTACGGGAACTTGAAAGACCATTCAAAAACATGTTGGAGTACACGGTAAAGACAATTTTTTGCATATAATTTCTTTAAAATTCTGAGTTGAAGAAGTGTTATTTCTGGTGCAGACCAGACTTTGATGTAATAAAAATTAGCTTTTGATTTGCTTTGAAATCTATGACTCCTAATGCTATTTTGTTATATTAGGGTTGGCTTTTCTCTTCATGCTGGAACCCTCCTAGCGTGTCATTTTGATTTTTGTTCAACAGTTCTAGTTGTAGCTGTCGGGCACAATCCTTTGTAAAAAACATAACCTTGTGATTGGGAAATGCTGTCTCTATATGATTGATGCTTGTTGACGAGTTCTGTTGGAATCATGTGCAAGCCTTGTTTGAAACGCCACAGCCATGTAGGCTGTGTGTTTAGAATGCTGTCTTTACATTTTCGGGTGAACGTGCAATTTTTCCTCAAAAGTTTTCGCTGAGGAGCCATGTTTCCATGGAAGATTTTTTAGGTTCAATATTGTCCCAGAAGTGTTAAAATGGAGTAATGTTGCCATTTTCCGTTAAAAAGTTAACAATCAACGTCAATTTTTAATGGTCAATGCTAGTTTTTTAATAGTATAGGGCAACATTGCTACGTTTTGAAACTTTCAAGGTGATATTAAACCGGAAAAACCTTCCATGCCAACATTGCTCCTCAGTAAAAACTTCCGGGGTAAATTTGCACCTTAACTCTACATTTTTTCCCCTTGAAGGGTCATCATTGCCTTGTTATGTCAGCGCCTCTTTGGCCTCTATACAGAAGAGGCAGGTCAGATTTACTCTGAGCAATTATATAGGCTGAGTTAAGTCCGCAAATGTCAAGTTATATAATATGTGGTTTCCATTACTGTTGAAATTTGAAGATGTGAACAAAACCTTCGTTGCCCAGCTTCCGTTGTGGGAAATACTTGATTCAAATGCTATTTTAGCCCATATAGTCTGGTTAGATAGACTGGGGAGTGAGACTATCCTCTTCACTTCTGTTTGGTGCTATGCAGTTGGTACCTTAGAAAAATGTATATGATTATACAAATGCTGAAGTAGACATAGCTTAGAGCATATTTAATATGTTCAAATTAAGATGCCTTTAATTGCCCCTTTGAATTCTCATCATAGTTTTTAAGTGTTCCGCCACATAAATTGACAATAAATTGGAAATATGATTTCTTCTTTCAAGGGAATTGACCGTGAAAGAGTGGAGAAAATGGAAGGTCGGTTAAAAGAAGATATCCTACGGGAAGCTGAACACTATGGCAGTGCTGTATTGGTTATTCATGAGACAGATGATGGGCAAATATTTGACGCTTGGGAGCATGTCACATCTCACTCAATTCAAACCCCACTTGAAGTTTTTAAAAGCCTGCAGGCTGAGGGTTTTCCTATTAAGTATGCACGTGTGCCCATCACTGATGGTAAAGCTCCTAAAAGTTCTGACTTTGACACAATGGCTGTTAATATAGCATCTTCTCCGAAGGACACTGCTTTTGTTTTCAACTGTCAGGTTACCTTTTAACTTTATCTTCTATGATTTACTCTTTATGGAGATGTTCATTCTGTGTATTTGTCCATTTACATTGAATTTTATTATTTTCCTCCCCCTCCCCCTTTTATTACTACTTGTATTTCTTTTCTATACAGATGGGTAGAGGTAGGACAACCACTGGCACTGTCATAGCTTGCCTTGTTAAACTTAGAATTAATCATGGAAGGCCCATCAAAATCCTGGATGACAACTTGGGCGTGGCCCATGAAGAAGTGAATGGTGGTTTCTTAAGTGGAGATGAAACAGGGGTTGGCATCAATGCATTAACCTCCGATGTTTCTCTAATTAAAATGGATGAGAAACAAAGTCATGTGTTTGGTATTAATGACATACTATTGTTATGGAAGATAACAACATTATTTGATAATGGGGTGGAATGCCGAGAGGCCTTAGATGCTATTATTGATAGATGTTCTGCACTTCAAAACATACGCCAAGCTGTTCTGCAATATAGAAGAGTATTCAATCAACAGCATGTTGAGCCTAGAGTAAGGAGAGTAGCCTTGAATCGTGGTGCGGAGTACCTAGAACGGTACTTCCGCCTCATTGCTTTTGCAGCATATCTTGGAAGCGAAGCCTTTGATGGCTTTTGTGGACAAGGAGAATCCAAAATGACGTTTAAGACCTGGTTGCATAGGAGGCCAGAGGTGCAGGCTATGAAATGGAGCATCAGACTTAGACCAGGACGTTTTTTCTCTGTCCCGGTAAATTTCTTATACCTTTTTATTTATAACTTTCCTCCTGACCTGGTTAAATTGCTTCCTTAAAGCCAGTTTGATATGTAGGAAGGGTTGAGAGCACCGCAAGAGTCTCAGCATGGAGATGCAGTAATGGAGGCAATTGTCAAGGACCGTAATGGGTCTGTTTTGGGGAAAGGCTCCATACTAAAAATGTATTTCTTTCCTGGTCAGAGAACTTCCAGCCACATACAAATACATGGTGCTCCAAATGTTTACAAGGTATGTTTACATATATGTACTGCTAAAGAAACTGACTATCATCAAATTTGTGATGCCAGAGAATAAGGCTACACGTCCAGTGGGGACCTACAGGATCATCCAAGTTTAGGTAGAATTAGCATCTCCGATATGTTTTATGGCATGAATTTACATGATGAAAATGTATTCCACGCAGCTAGCATTGCAATTTGATTTAGTTGTTTCTTATCTTGTTATTGGACATTTTCATGCAACTTCATTTCCTCATCTGTTCCTTAGATGTTGCTTCAGTATTGAGTATTTGTTTCTGACTATATAGTACTAGCATAAAATGCTAGTCAGATATAGAGTTTCTCTGAAAGCATGCAAGTCTCGTATTATTTTCATCAGTCGCTTTTGCATTGACTGATCTCATTTTTCAGCTGGGCCCCAAGCTTTACATTGATGCAATCAGAATAATTTTATTCATAAAGTGCATGCCTAAAATATTTGACGAGGAAGCCACAGGAGAAAATTTAATTAGGTTATACTTACTCATATATACTGAGTCATTGTCTTATGGTTTGAGTCTTTGACAGTGAAGGGTTTTCAGAACACTGTCCAATTCTGTAATGAAAAGTTGTGGTCACATGTGCGTTTCTTATTATTTAATAATTGAAGAGCTCCTTTGTGTTATTATCAATAAATATATGTTGTATGGTTTAAATTTGGGAAATGTTATTATGTATGCCTGAAACACCATTCTCCAGGTTGATGAATACCCTGTGTATAGCATGGCAACTCCAACCATCTCTGGTGCCAAGGAGACGCTGGAGTTTTTAGGTGCTAAGCCTAAATCAGGAGCTTCGGAAGCTGCAATTTCTCAAAAAGTTGTATTGACTGATCTGAGGGAGGAAGCAATTGTTTATTTTGATGGCACTCCCTTTGTCTGGCGGGAGTTGAACAAACCTGTTGATACGCTCAAGCATGTGGGAATCACCGGTCCTGTGGTGTGTCATCTTGTGCAATAGAGTGACTGTTGAAACATAACTTGAAAATCATGTCTGCAGAACTCATGATAACTGTAATGCAGGTGGAGAACATGGAAGCACGGCTAAAAGAAGATATATTTGCAGAGGTTAGAAAGTCTGGTGGGCGGATGCTACTACATCGTGAGGAGTATAACCCTTCAACTAATCAGTCTGGTGTGATTGGATACTGGGAAAACATTTCAGTAGATGATGTCAAGACTCCTGCAGAAGTTTATTCATCTTTGAAAAATGATGGATATGATATTGTCTACCGGAGGATTCCATTCACGAGAGAGAGAGATGCCTTAGCCTCTGACATAGATGCAATTCAGTATTGTGAAGATGAGTAAGCGTCCTTGCATATCAATGTGTATCTTAAGTACCTTGGAATTTTTTATTGCATCAATATTTATATGTAGCAGTCAAATGCTACATTGGGAACCATCTACCAACTTATGGCTGCTAAATTAACATACATAGGGGCTCCTTCTTTTGTCTCCAAAACGCAGTTAACAAATTTTTTGAATGGTTTTACTTTTCATTAATACTGGGTTCTTTCTGATGAGTTGAGGGAGGTACATGGAATTACATAGTAGTTTGGCCTGTGTTTTCTGTGCTTCTGCAATGTCTGGGAACAATATTGTTGCTGTGTTAAATTTTTTCATCTCCTAAAACAAAGAGTATTTTTTAAAGCTCCCTTGTTTTGTTATAGCTCTGCAGGTAGTTACCTATTCTTGTCGCACACAGGTTTTGGTGGAGTTGCATATGCAATGGCAATCATGTGTATAAAACTAGGAGCAGCGACAAACTTAGGATCTAAAATCTCACGACCGTTGTATGGTCCTCATATGCATCCAATGGTTCAAGAGAACATGCCTTCCCGAGCTTCTAATGAAGAGGCATTTAGGATGGGTGACTACCGTGACATATTAAACCTAACAAGAGTACTTATACGTGGTCCCCAAAGCAAAGCAGATGTTGACATTATTATTGAAAGGTATGTCAGCCAAAGTTTGAGAATCCCTCGCTTGCTTTATGATATTACCTTCAAGAGAATGTGTTCAACTTCAAAATAGAGATAGCAGCTCAGTGTAGAGGAATGTATATGTTTGAGTATATATAAAAATATGGATTTGTTACCATTTTACCCTTCCGAGGAAAATGATCTGGCAACATAAATTGAGTCCTTAATTGTCGACCCTTTGTTGAATAGGTGTGCAGGGGCAGGACATTTGCGGGAAGATATTATGTACAATAGGAAAGAGTTTGAGAGGTTTACTGATGGCGATGATGAGGAGCGTGCTCATCTTATGGACATGGGTGTCAGGGCTCTGAGGTATACTCAATGACTGAGATGCTTTCTTGTTACTCAAATTGAGCTCTTCCTTGGATTTTGGTAATATTTGTTGACTTGTTTCTCGTTTCCCTGTTTTTGTGATGTAACCATTTTCTTTTCCCTTCACTTGCAGGCGGTATTTTTTCCTTATCACGTTTAGATCCTACCTTTACTGCACCTCTCCTACCCAGATGGAATTTACTGCATGGATGAGTGCAAGACCTGAGCTTGGTCATCTATGTAGCAATCTCAGAATCGATAAATAAAACTTCAGGGCTTTTCCATATATATATATATATATATAATGTACAGTTGCCCCGCCCATATATCCTTAATCCATTTTGGGCCCATGAACGCTGTAAACGGAGTAGGTGCTTGCTACTTTGTCAACTCTTTTGGTTAGAACTTAGAACAGCAGTATCCTGTTATCAAACCTATTGTAGCCTTGTACGATATATTACGAGAATCTGGCTCTGAAACTACTAAAGTCAGCCATTTTCATTCTGATCGCTTAAGCGAGAAGAGTTGCATCTGAATAAGGGTATGGTCGACGAGGAAAGTGTTCATCTGATACCCAGAAGCCAGTTGCCTTAAGAAGCCAGTTGCCTTATAAAGGGTTTTATATCTCTCATTTCTTTGTTGCATTCCGATTTCTGTAAGATTTTTATTTATGATCTCTAGGAGTTTAGGTATAGTTCTTTGCTGTTGCTACAATTATAATGGGGTTTCGAGTAGAAGAATTAGATTTAATTACTACTAGCAGTGATGTAGTCTGAGTTTATAAAACAAAAATGTTAAAAGTGCACGTTTAGTGCTCAAAACTTAGAGAAAGTTGTGGCAATAAACGGTTTTTGTATTTCTTCCCGCCTATTAATCAAAGCTTTCCCTCCCTTTTTTTGGCTTCAATGTACTTGTTTTGAGAAGAAATGCAAACGTCATCAGGTTTAAAAATCAGAAACATTTTTGTTAATGTCTTAAATTTGATAATTGAATTGGTTCTCCTGTCGAAAAATTGAATTGGTTCTGATCAACCTTAAACCGGCATGGAAGAATGCAATTATTAGGGCTTGTATCAGAAGAAAAATTTGCAGAAATGACCCTTTTCAAGTTATCAATTCCCGAGCCCGTTCTACTGAAGGATCATTCTGACTCCAACATCATTCTTTGCTAGCCAAACAAAACAGTTGTTTGAGAATTTCTTCAGCAAAGATTCTTGATATGCTGGATTCCAGGTTGAATCTCTGCGACTCTGCCCTTCAAAGCCCTCCCCCATAAGGAGGTGGACATGCTTCCCTAAAACCATGTGCTGATGCATTTGAACGCCGAAGCAACGCAGAATTAACGATATACTAGTATTTCGGTAATCCTTTCGCAACGCTCAGGTTAATCCCTGTGCTCCTCATTCTTTGACAGAAAGTAACTGGCAATCTGATGGAAACCTGGAAATCACGATGTTCACGACAAGCCGATAGCTTCTTGTTCAGACTTGAAACTTTTTGGCGTAATAACTTGCTAATTAATTCGAAAAGTATCCATTGCTTCATCGATAGAACCTCCAAAAAGCGTCAGACTAGCGTACATATCGACAAGCCCTATTCAGGATGTGGCTTAAACTGCAAGCTACTCAGAATCTAAGTGCCGGAGCTGATTTTGAGATTAGCAGATTTTTGATCCAAAAAGAGAAGTATAATGACAGTTGGTGGGTATTTATGTTGGTTTTCTGTTATTAAGCCATTCCTTGCTCCGCCTTGAGGTAAGCCCTCACTACTTCCTTTATTCTTTAAAAATATCATACAGCTCAACTTATGCTGCCGCTATATTTTACTCTTTTCCTTGTCGATTGCTTAAAAAGTTATTTGTTTGTTCTTCATTTTTCATCTAAATACATTGCCTTATATTTTATGAGTGATTATACATTTGAATCTTGGAAAGCATTTCAAAAGTTAACCTGTTTATTGAGCGGTTTAAGAGAAGAAAAGATTAACTTGCCTTATCGAGGACCAATTTTCAATTCAAGAAGGCTGGGGTACAAGGAATGGCAAGTGAATTGTGTGGGTTTTCTATGCTTCTGAGTTCAAAGATGACACCATCCCACAATGACAGAATTCTGTGTTCCTCATTCTCTAATAGCAGAGTGAATTTGGTTTATTCAACCAATGCAGCGTCTAATCTAGTAAATACACAAACCATTACTGTTACCCAGAAAAAGACCACGAAAAGATTGTCGGCTGTTTGTACTCTTGCAGATGTTGCTGATAATTTTATGGTGAATTAACCTTCTTTATTCTTGACTTATTTATTCTTATTATTTTCATTATTCTTGAACTTCAGATTTAGTTTTCTTGAAGTTGTTATTTACAAGAATCATAGATTTAGCAA
Source organism: Inga oerstediana (assembly GCA_963210345.1). Taxonomy (NCBI): domain Eukaryota; kingdom Viridiplantae; phylum Streptophyta; class Magnoliopsida; order Fabales; family Fabaceae; genus Inga; species Inga oerstediana. The sequence goes on from OY723401.1 coordinate 2,870,211, forward strand.
GTATCAACAGAAACTAAGCAGTTTCTGTTTTGGCAGTATGGGAGGACTTTGATCTTGACAATTGACTGACTAAGATAATATTACGCTTTAAACTTGCAGTTTTATCGACCACTGTTATTATTAGTATTACCGTTGCTAAGAAAGTGTGACAAGATGAAATTGCATTTCAGGCCTTGCAGTCACCAATACATAGACAATTAGAGGTGGACCCAAAGACTGTTGCTTCCATCATATTAGGTGGTGGAGCTGGAACTCGGCTTTTCCCCCTTACTCAAAGAAGAGCTAAGCCTGCTGTAAGCTGTTCGAATTTAAAGATACCTATCTTGCATTACTACAGGGTGAGTTTTGGTTCACTAACCTGTGGGCCTTTTTTTGTTCTTCATGATGAACTCAGGTACCAATTGGAGGATGCTATAGGCTGGTAGATATACCTATGAGTAATTGCATTTACAGTGGCATTAATAAAATTTACATTCTTACTCAATTCAATTCCCAGTCCCTCAACAGCCACATTGCTCAAACTTATAATTTAGGAAGTGGCATCCACTTTGGCGGCGGTTTTGTTGAGGTATGCATTCTTCTTTTGTCTCTTTGCATAGTTTCTTTGATCCCTCTATCATGTCACTTGTTGATATGGAGTACTTAGACTGAAAGTGTGTTTTAACAGGTATTAGCGGCAACTCAAACCCCTGGAGAATCAGGAAAGAAATGGTTTCAGGGGACAGCAGATGCTGTAAGACAATTTCTCTGGTTGTTTGAGGTATGCCATACATTTTCTCAGTCCTGATTCCTTTTCGAAAAATTGCATTTTTTTGAAGTTGCAACTTACAATATGAGGCCTTTGACCTGACTGGGGAAGAAGAATAAGGAAATAGGGTTGTCTCCATGACGGAGAGGGGAAAATCATAAAATAGGTACTGGGGGGGTTCTTACACAGCTTCTGGTAGACCCCCTCCAAGCCTAATGACATGGTTGATGGACATTGGGCCAGAGGGCCTCCATAGTGTCATAAAACTGTAGCTTTTGCAGAATAGTCCTTTCATCAGCTAGCAGAATACACGGTTCTCATCTTCGCAACACTAAATTAGTTTCTGGATCTTGAGTAGGAAGCTGAGCATAGAAACATAGAGAACGTTTTGATATTGTGTGGGGATCAACTCTATCGAATGGACTACATGAACTTTCTGCAGGTTGGTATCAGTTGTCAACGTGGTTAAATGTTTACTGATTCAATGACTTATGCGATGTGACGAAAGCTTGACAACTGATCTTTTGTCATCTGCAGAAGCATGTTAGTTCAAATGCTGATATATCAATATCTTGTCTCCCAGTGGATGATAGGTATTCTGGGTGAAGTTACCTTCTCAAACATATTCGCCCAAGTTTTTTTTCTAATTCATGTTTTCTTTTCCTATCTCCAGTCGTGCTGCTGATTTTGGATTAGTGAAGGTTGATGAATCAGGACGGATCTGTCAGTTCCTGGAAAAACCTAAGGGAGAACAGTTGAGGTCTATGGTTGTTACTCTTCCATTTTCCTCTTACTCTCAAAAGATTGATTAAAGATATCCGTAACTTAAGTTGTCAACCTGATATCACCTGTCTCTGACTGAAAGAATTTGTTTACGTAGCGTGTAGATACAACTGTCCTTGGCTTATCAGCTCAAGAAGCAAGTAAATTCTCATATATTGCATCTATGGGGATATATTTGTTTAAGACCGATGTTCTACTAAACCTCCTCAGGTAATGATGTAGTTCTTTTTGTGCTGCGTGAACTTTTCCTTTTAATGATTCTCACTGCTAATCTTTAATGGCAATATCACTTGGTGACCTCAAACTTTTTTCTCCTAGGAAATGGAGTGAATGTGATATAAAAGCATGAAAGCTCTGTTACCACCCCATTTAACATGCAGAATGTTGTAAAATTGGATACATGAAAGTTGTTCTTTGGAGAACATATACAACATTAGAAGTGAAAGTTAATGGCTAATTTAATTTGCTGATTAAATTTCTCTATATTTTATGTTGAAGATTAAAAAAAAAAGATCTGATGTTAATAGGGAAAAAAACAAAAGAAAGGTAATTTTTTAATTTTTGTTCTTGTTTAATACTATGAAACGTTAAATAATTTTTGAACGATGCCGATACAGCGTTGATTATTTCTTCACACATTTACACTCATATTTGGCCCTCTTATGGAGCCATAACTCTCCTAAGTAACTTAACTACCCTTATTACCGACGTTCCATTACACAAATGTTTAGTATTTTTCTTTCTAGGAGTGTGTTACTTTTTCCTCATACAGAAATATAATGTGATTTTCTTATGTATTGTATGCCAAATTTTAGGCGGCACTATCCAAATGCAAATGATTTTGGGTCTGAGGTCATTCCGATGGCTACAAAAGATTTTAATGTGCAGGTAAGGATTATCCTAGTATTTTTATATGCGTAATGTCATTGTGAGATTCTGATGTTTTGGTGAATGATGTTATCATATTCCGGTTTTATTGTGAATGACCAAGGTTTTCATTGCAGGCATATCTTTTCAGAGGATATTGGGAAGACATTGGGACCATAAAGTCTTTTTTTGATGCAAACATGGCCCTCATGGATCAGGTATAGGTTGTCCAACGCTATAGCAATAAACAGTCACCAACTTTTGTCGGATATAAGTATATAAGCTGCAATTCATTTTGCTGGCATGTTGAAGCCCCCGAAGTTTCAGTTGTATGACCAGTCAAAGCCAATCTTTTCACGTCCTCGATTCTTACCCCCAACCAAATTGGAGAAGTGCCAGGTATAGCTGCAAAATTTGGTTCAGATAACTGACATTGGATTTATTCTAGTGGGGCCTGATGGTTTTGTGCTATAACTTTCAATGTAGGTAATGAATTCTTTGATTTCAGATGGCTGCTTTTTGAGAGAATGCAGTATTGAACATTCAATTGTGGGAGTTCGCTCAAGAATAGATTCTGGAGTGCAATTGAAGGTAATTTCCTGATAAGCACTTCATTTCTGGAGTGCTCAGATTGATGAAATATTAGTTGCATTCGCACTCATTATCCAGGACACCATGATGATGGGTGCTGACTTCTACCAAACTGAAGCTGAAATAGCAGCTCTTTTGGCGGAGGACAATGTTCCAATTGGCATTGGGAAGGACACCAAAATTGTGTAAGATTCCTGAAAGGCTGTGAACAATTGGAATGGGCCTATTTTAAGCATTGTGCCCTGACTAATTAATTTATTCTTGACAAATTTATGCTGGACAGGAATTGTATAATTGATAAGAATGCGAGAATTGGAAAAAATGTGGTCATTACCAATAAAGAAGTGAGTATGATTTGGTTGTTTCCTTTCTAAATTTTTGAGTGCATTTTACCTTTTCTAGATATTTGTGCATGAATAATAATATAGTTGGAACGCAGAATGTGCAGGAGGCAGACCGTCCTTCTGAGGGTATCTACATCCGAGCAGGAATCACTGTGGTGCTCAAGAACTCTGTGATTGGCAACAGTACAATCATTTAAATGATGATGGATAGATTCATTCACTGGTGCTGGCATAACCCGCCAACAAAGTCTCAAACGTGAAGGTATACTAGCATCAAACTTTTGCTCCCAATAATTAAGGTCAATGAACAAGCACGAGCATCAAGTTTTGATCAATGGATACTTGGCGAGGCTGTTCAATTCATTCATGTCGTTTATTGTATTCGTTTTTCTTCCACCCTCTTGATAGTTGCGATATTTGTACCACTGAATATATCATTTGAATAAGTATTAATATCCAGGCAGCCACTTAAGAGGATAAAGGCGCGAGCTAGTTGTTTTTGGATTGCTTCCCCATAAAACCCTATCAGATAGTCTTGATAAGGTTTCAAAATGTCATTGTCGATGAGTTGGAATACCTCGCTTGTTATGGAGAGCAGAATTGTAGATTATTCCCACTTCACTATCAATTACAGATTCCTCCTACTTCACTATCAATGTCCAAATCTTATAGTCACTGTTGCCTTTAATCAACAAGAACAATGAATTCCGGTTCATCTTTGATAGATCCAAGGAGAGAACTAGTGATGGGTGTATTATTTGTCGAGCTGGAAATTAAAAGGCAAACGCAGAATCGTATAATTACACGGTATTTGCATGTGGACTGTAGAGATAATTGTAGTTTTTTTATTTTTTTATCAAGTCAGCCGTGAGATAATTAGATTTGATATTTTGTGAGTTTGGATTAGCTTTTTTTAATAGTTTTTACGACTTACGAGATAAGTTTGTGAGAGAAGTTTTATCTCGGATTGCGCAAACCATGGTTTGAAAAGCTCCCAAACACACACAGAGAACATAAGTGAATATGCTTCTAGAATGGAAATGACATGAGACTGTGGGAACTCGAAAAAAGCTGATAGTACAATAGGGTATTAAATGGCTGACATTTTGTTACCAAACGATTAAAGGCAAGATAATGCTGGTCACATCAACTTTGGCCGGATGGTAGGCTTTCTATTAACTGGAACCAATTCAATCTTAAATTATAACTAATTATATGTTTATCTTATTTGCCTTGTTCTGTTTTTATTTTTTGTGGCGTGTCCGGCTCGTGTTGCTAATTGAGAGATGACATGCGTCGAGATTGTTGACGGATGATGTTGACAGTTGAAGAGCTATCCTGAAGGATAACTTCGTATCCGTCGTGAAAGCCATCCATTCCTTGGGCCATGACGTGCCAGAAAAGCCCACCGACACATGACCCTCCGCTCCTTGCGCTGCCGTACACGGCGTCGTAGAGCTTCTGAAAATACTTGTCCCTCTTCTCCGGGCTATATTCCTCAGACTTGGACGACTTTCCAAACTCACCCAACAGAATGGGCTTCCTCAGGACATCATTACAGTCTTTGATATGGGCCTGGACCCATTTGTCCACAAAATCAGATTGGGCCGATTCGTTTGACCCGGGTACCCTGAAGCCATTATCAAACTAATCAACAAAAAATCCAGCAATAATCGAAAAACGAAGGGTAATTAATTACCATTGTTCTGGGTAGAGATGAATGGTGGCAAAATCGACGTGAGGAACTCTATTGTTGGAAATGAAATCGGTACCAACTAAAATGGATCCAGGATTGAAAGGCCTCCTATTTTGTACTGATTCCCCGTAAAAGCCTTCAAGCCCTATTTCCAGCAAATGATTGCTATCAAGAGACTTTACGTACGCAGCCATCTCACTCACCCAATCCTGCAAAACTCACAAAAGGAAACCCCATGTTGGATAAATAATGTCTCTATCTTTGTATGGTTGGTAGATGTCTTTCATATATGTTATTTGCTATGATATTTCCTTTTCACTAATTAAACTCGAGATATATCACATGGACCTGACAATCATATATAACCGTACTCCCTCATTCCCCAAGTGGGCTAGGTAGCTGGAAAGCTGGCACGTAGTACATAGGATGTGATGTTGTGAGCGTGAGAAATTAAGAAAAGGACCTGAATTATTTTCCCAGATTGATCGAATTCAGAACGAGGCTCATTCATTAGTTCCCACGCGAAAATAGTTGGATCGTCTTTGTATGCTACCCCTGTTATTGTGTTCCTTCGACTCAACACAGCCTGCACCATTTCAACCACACAAATCAAGTTGATGATCAAGTAGAGTAATGAAATACTACTGTACGTAGACTAGTAGCATTTGCTTGCCACACGTGCTATGCATATAAGTTTGAGAAATATATATATATATATAACTTATGTAAGAGGAAAATAAACGCAATGTATAGTTAGAGCAAAAGAGCCAGAAACGAAAACGCATGTGAAAAAAGGTGCTTGCGTATTGCATTTATGTGCCGCCCAGAAACACACATATATTTCTGACCTTAATATGATTCTTGTAATATTGCTTGACCACAGGGTGGGAAAAGAAGCCATCGTCGTTGCTCACTTGCTGACCACGTTCACTTGCCCATTTCACATATTGACTTTTCCCGCCATAATCTTTCCAGTTGTTCACCAGGCTCAGTATGAGTCGCACCCCATATTTCCCAGCTTCCGATATCACAAAATCCAAGCCCTGCATATATATATATATATATATATTCACCCATATTAATAAAGTACAAAAATTATGTTAAATAGATTAGCAAATGAATAATCAATATATACGTACCCTGAAGACGTTCTCGTCGTAGGAACCAGGAGAAACCTGAAGAGACCTATAACCTGCATCGCTGAAAGCCCAGGTTCTAGCCACGTTCATGCCATGGAGTGAAGCTTGTTGTAAAGTGGTAGAGACCTTGGATCTTGTGGATGGGTCAGATGCCATGTACATGAACCAGTAAGCATTGAACCCGTTCAGGTACATTCGCTTCCCATTCATTGTAAAATGGGTTCCATCTCGTTGCACAAATTTGCTTCTTGACTGAGCATACCCATCACCACCCTTGTAACAATTCCCATTTGCAACAACCAAGGCCACTGTTAAAGCCATCAACACCAAGTTGTTCCACTCCATCTCTTACTTCTGAAAACTCCGGCAAAATAAAAAACCTGATCAATTAAATATATATACTCAAACCATATATTTCTACTGCACACTTGTTTTCTCTTGTCCAGAAAAAGAAGTTAGAGCAAGTCTCACAACTGTTAGGCATATGTACATGAATGTAAAATGATATCGCTACAATTGACTTAGATAGCTCATTAGGTAAAAAAAATTCAACTGCTTTTAGGGGGAATTAAAAGCTGGCCGTGCGCTACTTAACAAAACGTACCAAACTGAAGAAATTGCGAAAAGTGAATGAGGATAGTAAAGAGCTGTTTCTGTGTCTGTGGAAAATGGAGGGGTGTGCATTTATAGAAGAGACGAATATGAAGGGAATCGATTATTAAGAGTGGGGTTGGTGGGTGTCTATTTCACACGTCACATAGTTCTTGCCATGCAGATTGGCATGAAGGCGCGTGTGATTGGATATGGTTTGGGCGGACACAATACAAAGGAAAACAAAACACAAAATCCTTCAATTAATCACTTGGGCCCACTCCGTATGGGATAACTACGCCATGTTCACACAAATGTATACATCGATTATCTGATGCATATATTTCTCAATATTTCACTGTGTTTTTGTTAATAACTAACTAATGTCCAAATGCAGGGATGGCATTTTGGTGAACATAAAAACTTAAAACCTTACATGTCAGGCCTTGGATTTTCTTAAATTAACAATTGAGACAGTTGGTGGGAGTGATCTCCAGCGCGTGAGTAACACTTTTCTTCATGCTTCCACTTGCTTTTAATTAGCTTTCATGTGTTCAAGGATAGATAATGAGGTTAATTCTGTTGCTGTGTTGTGTGTGGTGATGGTACAAGGTATTTGTAGATCGTGAAGTGATTTGTTAAAATAGTGTCTTTTCAAACAATACCTCTTCAATTAAGAAGTGATAATCATATACTCTCTCCGGTCCTAATTATAAGATAAAGTTGAATTTTTTAGAGAAATTAAGGAAGCCAATTAAATTACTTTAGAGTATTTATATTTTTATTTTTTTCTCCAAACTAATTAATTTGACTAATAAACTAATATATAATCTAAGGATACTAAAAATATAAACACTCTAAAGTAATTTAATTGGCTTCCTTAATTTCTCCAAAAAAAGTCAACTTTGTCTTATAATTAAGACCGGAGGGAGTATGTTAAATTTATATTAACTACATATGTGATTCATGAATCAACTTAAATAACTAGAACAACAGCTATTTAAAATGACTTTTTGATGAAGAGTTATATAGAGTTTTCTTAAAAACAACACAACCTTTCATTAAACAGTAATTATCACACTTTTAGGGTCTGTTTGGTGTGAGGGATTTGGAGGGGAAGGGAGATGAGAGAAAATTTTTATGAGTTGAATTTTAAAAGATTGAAGAAGTGGGGTAATAACATTTTAATAAAGAAAATATATAAGATAAAAGAGTAAGAAAAATTAATTAGAAATTTTTAACCCCACTTCTTTAATTTTTTTAAATTCAACTCAAAATTTTTTTCCCTTCATCCACTTTCTCTCTCCTCCCTTTAGACCAAACAAGCCCTTAATTATATCCTTTCATACGTATCTTTAAGAATTAAAGAGACGCTACTTAGTGACTTTTGGTGTTATAACCCCACACAATCTTTCAATCTTTCACGTGACTTTTCAACAAAATGTTAAAAATATTCCAACACTTATCTAGTCTTTTTTCTTTTATACTACTAATAATTTATTTATTATAGTAATTCTGTTAGGTGTTTTCATGCTTGCCGTTGGAAGTGTGCGGTATTATTTTTCATTTCAATTTAAGAATCGTGAAGAAACTTATGCAATAATGGAACACAAGGTTCCGTTTATGTTACGGGAATCTTGCTTCTTTTTTTTTTTTGGTAAATTACGGGAATCTTGCTTTTGCTTATACAATTTATTCTCTTGTAACAAACAAACAGAAAATACGTCGTTTTGGGAAGCTACATAATGCAGGTTTGTTAGAAATAAACACAAATATGTTGCCTTAAGTTGAAGCTAAAGGCTTCTGGAAAATGATAACTGGGGTGGCAAAAATAATACTACCCCGGTTCTAATATAAGACCCAATTAATTTTTTTAAAAAAACACTAAAGAAACTAATTAAATTATTTTAAGGTTTTATATTAATTGTTTTTTTTCAAACTAATTTATCTTGCTTATAAACTAATATATAATTTAATCATACACAACATATAATATGATTAACTAATTTATTTAGTTTCCTTAATTTCTTAAAAAAAAAAATAGATCTTATATTTAAGACTGGAGATAAAACTATATTGCTTTTGCTAATTGAGTGCTATATATATAGTACGTACTCCATACATGTATAATTACTGCAGTCAAGAGAGTGTTTAAATCAAAATAATTCAAATTACATTGACGTGAAAATAGGCATTTGATTAATAAAAAATTAAAAAAAACATAAGTGCAGTTGTATTTTCCATGAAGTTATAATACTCTATATCATTCAATAATATAACCTTTATTTGGTTTTTAATTCCGTGTTATGCTTTAAAATTATTTGATGCTTCCAAAAAGAAATCTTTAATGGGAAACCAGTTCTCTTGGCCAAAAAGGAAAAGCACTAATTAATATTTTGATAAACACGATATCTAATCAATCAATGAAAGGACGAGGACAAAAACTTGTTAACGTAGATGGAAGTCGAAGACTCGAAGCAACTCAGTAATTTTGAAATTACTTGCTCCGTATTTTTTTTAATGCCTGCATGCTGGATCTTCATCCTGCTGCCGAAAATGGACGGTTATGAACTTAAGAAGCGTTTTTTACCGGCACTTAAAAATGTATTTAATATATATCCCCTGATTAATTTGGAAAAAGAGTGATTTCACTAACTTTTCTTTTAACTTTCTATCCATTTAATGTCTTAATCATCGGAACATGTTTTAATTGGTGACATTGAATGTTATGAAAAAAATATTATTATTAGATTACCTTTTTTTCTTCAACTATTATTATTATATTATATATAATAAAATCTACAATTATAATATTGTTACATATATAACATTAAATCTCAATAATTAAAACATGATCCAATAGTTGTAATATTAAGTGGAGAGGAAGTTGAGAGAAGGGTTAGTAGAGACACCCCTCTCCCGACTAATTTTGTGTTTTTATATTATTCTTATTTCTAAAAAACATGTTAGGTCCAGTTATACAAATTAATCAATGTTTCATCTATTGTTTGTTGCTGAGATGAGAAGGTTGGATCATAATTCATGGTTTACACTTATGTCATTGGTCTATAAGCTGTAGACATATTTATCTCTTTTCTGATTGTGTTGCTGCCACATTAACACTTGACTAGGGGCTGTGATTATAATTACCCTTTTAGAAATGTCGTAGAATGTTAGATTACTTATTTGTAAGGATTGGCAGGTTGAGGAGAATATCTTCCCGACGGATAAGTTTAATTTGCCAAGTACTCTCACACATAGGATTGCAGGGAATTATTGCTTTTTTCATCACTACTCATCTTTTTGATCTGGAGATAGTTGGTAATGAAGGAAGCTAGACTATTTTGACTTCAATGTATAGTTGCTAATTTAGCAATAATGCTAGTCAGTTTTCAATTAAAAAAGATGATGAAGCTAGCTCGGTGGATCTAACGAAGAAGGAGAGGGATGGTATGAAGGGAATAATTGTGCTTGCTTTCTCAAGCGCAGCAAGACAGTTTAGAGTTTAGACACTGAGGGCCTGTTTGGTACAAAAGATTGAAGAGGAGGGGATGAGAGGGAAAATTTTTATAAGTTGAGTTTAAAAAAATTTGAAGAGGTAGAGTTATAAAATTTTAATAAAGAGAAGATATAAAATAAAAGAATAAAAAAAAATAATGAAAAACTTTTCACCCTACTTCTCTAATTTTTTTAAATCCAATTCAAAAAAACTTTCCCTCCCTTCCCCTCACCTCGTACCAAACAAGCACTAAAATTTTAAATGACGCTCTCATGAAATAAAATGCAGGGATCTCCTAATATTATCTAATTTGACGTATATTCTGTTGTAATTTTTTTAATTAAAAAAAAAAAGCCAAAATCCTGCTAGCAATGCATAATATAGGTCATTTTTCTTATCTCATATATAGGCCGATTCAGGTTCGTTGCGCTTGAGTACTTACGTGACTTCTCAATAAATTATACTCCACATATATATGCTTCACTGCATTAAATATGAGATTCCTTCTCTCTGTTTTTTAATTTTGGTTAAAGGTAATGCCTTTGTATAAGATCTTGCGCTGCGATGTCGGTGGACGTTCATAGTCCTTACTAGAGTATTCACCAAAACTAGCGATGGGGAATGTCCATTTACGTAGAGGAGTACTTAGCTCAAACATCCCTTTCTTGTCTCCCTCAATGATTTTACGATTATATCATTATTACCCAGCCTCTTCCAAAAGAGCCAAACATCCCTATGTATATATATTTTCTTGTACCGGCTCTCCTTCTTCAACCGTATTATCCCAAGCACTCCACGCGCTATACTTATTGGCGCCATATTGGCATCATTTTATTCCGTTCACGTTAATTCATTAACTCACACCTCTTTTCCATTTTTTTTTCATGTTAACATCACTTTTGGTCTTTGAAGTTTAACTCAATATCGGTTTTGGTCTCTCAAAATTAAGTTTTGGTCTTTGAAGTTTACTCCATTTATAACAGTAAGTCCTTAAAGTCTGAAAATAACTTGGAGTGGCATTTGACGATGTTATTTTATCCTATGTGGCATTAACTCCGTTAAACTGGTTTATGTGGCATGCTTACTAAGAAGCTGATGTGACAAAAATATTTAAATTTTGTGAGGTGTTCATTTAAATTTAAAAAAAATAGAGAAAGCCTTCCCACGAAATAATCTTCAGATTCCCCTGACTCTAGTAACCAGTGCTAGAGAATAGAGGTCCAAATCTCCAGTGAGGGGAGCAAAGCCCTTGCCGGAGAAAAGGAGTCAGGGGAATCCGAAGACTATTCGTGGGAAGGCTTTCTCTGTTTTTTTTTAAATTTAAATAAACACTTCACAATTTTTGTAATATATCTGCCACTTTTGCTTTCCTAATAAGCATGTCTCATAAATCAATTTAACAGAGTTAGTGTCACATAAAATAAATTAATATTATCAAATGTCACTCTAAATCATTTTCAAACTTTAAGGATCAATTGTTATAGATAAAATAAATTTAAAATATCAAAATCATTAATTTTAAATTTAAAAGGTCAAAATCAAAATCGGCTAAAATTTTTATAACCAAAAAGTGGTGTTAAGCCCTTTTTTTTAAAGAAAAATCACATACCCAAACACGCCATCTAACCAAGACGTTGTTTTCCCACTATATTGGTGATGTCCGTGTTTGCTTTTCTTGCTTTTGTGTGCCCGTATTATTGATGGATTAACAAATTTAATTGGATCCAACTGAAATACGCCTATCCACAGATTTTAGAGCCCAATTTTGTCTTATGGCCCATCTGGTCTCTCAGGTGGTAGAAAACGCGCGCATCAGTTATATTTAAATAAATTGCTATTGGCGGAAAAATCACACTCACCGTTCGACTTCTCAGATTACAACTAACAGGCAGATCAATTCTGCCAATCGCCCAGAGAAGTTTACGTCAGATCAGTCGGAAAAAGAAATCGGTAAGCGTAAAATCATTTTCATTAGATTTTGTTCTTCATGGATTTCACAATTGTAAAGCAAATCAATCGGCATTTCGTCTTCCATGATCTTTTTCTTTTCCGTGATGTTATCTTCACATCAATTAGGTAAGGAATCATACAGCTTCCCTTCGCTTCTTTGATTTCATCATGATGCTGTTTAGGATAGCGTTCTCACTGAAATCATGCCAGCTCTAATTAGTCATCGGCAGGATGCTTAGAGATTTGACGTGGATTCTGCTAGTTGCGGAAGTTATGTTCTGAATTATTTTTTATAGTCGGTCTGTTCCTAAATCTTACGGAGTCTATGTTTTGATGATGTAAAAATGTCATCGCTTGTCTTATGTTACGAGCAACTTGAAAATACACAATAAGGTACGAATAGCGTCTCTTTCAATTCCTTTGATGAATTTATAGCAATTATATACATGTGGTCAAGATACTTTGCCTGGCATGAAAACCTGTTGATGTTGCCATAGTTTCGCAGTGGTTAATTTCACTTCACTTCTGTATATGAATAATATATGACAATTCTTTTATATTTTAATTTCTATATTGAAAGAATTTTGAGTCGATTTCTCGTTAGTATATTTAAAAGGCAATCCACGTTATGGTTCCGCTTTTTAACACTTGCTAGTGCAACATATCTGCAGAATTAACTAACATCAATAGAAATGGAAAGCCCTGGAACTGAAGCTGCAAGAAAACGCATGAGACCAGATGTATTTTATTCTGTCTTTCAGTCTTCCTTATCGTGCATTTTTCTTTTGTTTCTTTTAAGTCTTTTGTACTGTATTTCGTGTTGTTGATTGTTTTACAATAATTAGATGGAAGAGGAGGAAGATCAAGCAGGGGCACAGATTGAAGAAAAGGAAGAATCTGAGATAAATATTGCTGGATCCGAAGAGATGGAGCTCAATATCTCCAATATTCTGGAGAAGATTGAAAATTTCACGCAGAGGGTAGCTATAGTAATTATACCCTGAGGATAGATTCAAATTTTCCTCTATATAACAATCATTAACGAAATTTACCTTCGGGAACATTACCTATGTTACAAGACTAGATAAATCTGATGGTTGTTGACCAGTTAAATGATTCTAATGGTTCTTGTAGGTGTCAGAGCTACTGGAATCTGGTAAAACAATGTTTAAAGAGCTCAGCAATGAATTTGAAGAGAGACTGATCATGTGAGCTATAAAGTTACAGTTATTCTTCCCCGCCACCCCCTCCCACCAACAAAACCCTTTAACTGCCCCACATCTGCAGGATTCATAAGGAGCAAATTGAGAAATGGCAGGAAGAGATCAAAGAATTGCGGACACTTGATGCATCAAATGAGGAAGCCAATATTGTCCTGCATAATGCGCGATATTTACTTCAGCACACTCATATTGATTAGTAAAGGTAATTTTCCTTATTTAAATCCATGGACTTAAATCACTCGTAATTTATACACTCCTTGTCCAAGAAAAGTTATGCTAGGTAAATTGCTCGCTTTTTAAAGTTTTTATGCATTTCAAAACCTATCATTGTTGAAAAGGCTGTTATTGAGATGTTATGCGTGGTTTTTCTGACTAATGAGTGACGAGTATGGATCTTTTTGCTCCGTTGTCTTGAAATATAAGGAACCAATCTTATCATTGTCAGTGGGTTGAGTAAATAGCTCTAAGGTTTAGAATGTTTCTTTTTCTTTTTCCGGAGAGAATGCTCATGATTTGAACATGTAAGTAGTTTCTTTTTGCCTGTAAAAGAAATGCATGGGTGGTCAAATGACTTAAATTTTGAACCCTTGGGCCGGATAGCCTAATCAGTATAGTGTTGCTTTAATTGGGTGTAAGCTAAGGAGTGTTAGAGATATACATCAGGTAGCCACTCAGATGCTTCCCACTCTTAATTCTTCACGAATTTCTGTGCATTAATAAGCATATGTTGCTGGGCATTGCCATAATATATCTTTGCCGTCTTAAGATTCAAATGCCAAGAACATATATTTTGTTTGTTCTGTTTCTCATATAGTCAGACCTAGACTTTCTAGTTGAAATCGTAGAACATGACTATTTTTCATTCAGTTGATATTCTACCAGTCTCTCCTACAGTTGCATATGGTCCACACTTCAAATCAGTATCAGCAGCACGCAAGAACGAGATCATGCTACTTTAACGATATCAAATTCTTAAATCCCTTTCGTTTATTACATATTTTTCCCAAACAACGCATTTCCGAACTTTGAATCATCAGTGTGATTATGGACATTATATCAGATTGTTCTCACGGTTTTGATGTTAGAGTTAAGTTTATCTTTTGCTAGTACCCAACTATGCCTTAACAATACTTGGCTGCATTATAATTAACTTGGGAGCGATGACCAAAAGGGCTGTCAAACAAATTTTAAACCATTTTGGAATTTAGTGTATATCATTTTAAATTGTCGCCAAACAAATTTTAAATCATTATGGGTCGAATTTGTTGCTGCTCTGATGCGAAAATTCTAATTTGCCTTCAGCCTTGCTGCTGGGTTGGGTTAAAATTGCTCAAGTTCTAAAGTAAATGAAAGTAAGTTTAAACACATTGAGGGCAGAGCTAACGTAATTTATTATGAATTTACATTTCGACGTTAGTTGCTAAAATAGTAAAATGTGACCATGGGGATCGCATTGTTAGTGGAAAACTTTTCACTGCAGTAAACGTATGCTGCCATGATGGGAACAAGGTTACTTCAGAGGAAGCACCGGGTTTTAGAGAGGCTTTGTACTGTAAGCATAATCAGATAATTCGTCAGCGCCTAGAGTTTAGACCATGTAACTCAAATTGATACAGAATATGAATATAAGACACATGGAGGAAGACGGGGGAATAGTAGAGACGTTGGTTGATTAGTCTTGTATTGTGACTTCTGGATGGTGCAACCTATCACCAGGGAACTGTTGGAATTCGAGGTTTAGCTCGATATTTAAACTACAATTTTTCAGTTGTAAATATACAAAATTACATGGAAGAAAAAGAGAAGCCTTCCTGCTAAAACGGTAAAACCGACCTTCACTCTTATTAAAAATAATTCAGGGAGAGAAAAAAGAATTAAAAATGTTCTCTCATTTTTGTATCACTTATTTTTGGATAATAAATCCTTATTACGCAAGTCGAGATAAAACTCTTCTCACATACTTATCGTGAATCACGATTTATAAACACTTATTATCTAAAAATAAGTTACTCCAAACCAGCACTCAGTTATACACACATAGCGGTTTTAGATCGCTGTTGCGGAAGTGAAAAACAAATCCCTTAGAATCACCAACAACCTTGGTTTTGTCTTTACTTGAGAATTTAGTTTGTTACCAAGTTGAGGTGCACTTAGGGCTTGTTTGGTTGGAGGGGAGGGGAGGGAATGAAAAATAACCCCCTCCCCTTGTTTGGTATGAAAAGTAGGAGGGGATGGATCCCAAAAAAGGGGCTTCAAATCCCTCCCACTCCCTCATATTGGTTCTCTTTAAATTGAGGGGTTTTGGAGGGAGCCAAAAATTTGAGACTATTTTACCCCCATGATCTTTTCATATTCTTAATTATACTCTGTGAATCTTCAATAAAAATATAACTTCTTCTGCCGTCTCCAGTGTTTCCCGTCTTGCTTCTTGTCTCAGGGATGCAGCTTTTCTCTTCTGTTGGATTGAAACTGGAAGAGTAAGTTCACTTGACTGAGCATAGAACTAGTATGATGGGATGGAAGGGGGGAACCAGAAGCTATTGCATCGTGCAAGCAAACTTTGAATACTGTCATTTAATTCAAGGCCTCGCCCAAGAAGCTCCTCGTCCCTGCCACATAACCAAGATAACAAGAATTATCCTAATGTTTTACATGGGTGAAGGAAATCAATAAAATAAAATATGTAAAAGAAGAGAGATTCGTAGATATCATGGAATCACTAGTCTTTTGCACTATTAGTATCCGTCGATATTGAATATGTACATATTCACACTCTTTAACACAAGAATTAATAACTATAACAGAGATATAGAAACTATCAATTGATTGATATCCAATTATAGAATCTCTTCGGGAAGCCCATCCAAACCCACATCCCTTGCCATGTTCATACATTATCTTGTAGAGCATAACTTTCACATTTACAGTATTCCTTGCATAAACAAAACTCGACTAAGGAGTTGCTCCCAATTATACTCTATGAGTCTTCAATAAATCATTTATATAAAAAATATATAAACTAATGTTTAAGGGTAAAATGGTAAATTAGATATTATCTTCCCTCCCCTCCCCTTTTAAACCAAACAAAGGATCATTAAAAAACCTCTCACTTCTTACCCCTCCAACCAAACCAAACAAAGTGATACTTCATCCTTCCCTTTCATTCCCTCCCATTCCATCCCCTCCCTTAAACCAAACAGCCCCTTAGCGACTACTGACTAAGACATATTGCATACATCCAATGCAATTCTGGGAGCTTTCATTAGTTTTACTTTTTAGTTTGTCTTTGTTTATGTCGTTCGTTCGTTAGTTATGTATAGCACAAAGTCAAATCAATATAAAAAGGGAAATGACGGAGGACGGCATACCGTCGAGAAGAAAAATTTGGTTAATTTGGATGTCCAGTAATTAAACCAATACATCTTTCCAAACATAACGGGGATGAAATTTCTTGAAGAAGATTCACAGACTGTTTAAATGTTATAATTAATACATAGTGTGTACGATTCTGAGCTTATCTGGATAGATAGTTATCCCGTTGATTATCTTTTAGAGGATTTAATTTGGTCTTGTTTTGAATTTTAGGTTCCGTTTATTGTGATTGTGATCCGAACCCTATATATATAATCAGTTACGCTTGATGAACTTCATAATTTTATTTGATTTACATATACCATTCTAATCTAGCATGCTCACCTTCTTCTACATTCTTAGAAACTCTAGATCATTCCTAGGCACACCTGAACAAAATTTTTAGAAATATTGAGAAAGAGGGCATGTGCAAATGCCGCTCAACAACGTGGGTACGGGTATGAACGAGTAGTTGGACAGAGGCGGCGTGCCATCAGCCATGTGCCATGGGGATTGTAGTTCCACGAGACAAGGCACAATATACGGCATATCTACTCATAAGCCATCATTCATTTTCAGCTTCGTACATTTTTAAGACTGACTATTTCATCCTCTTCTCTCATAGTTGCTCTTATAAAATGGCCCTTTCTTGATAAATAAGTCGCGTCTATTCCATATCCTAAGCTTCTTGCATGTTACTTCTGACACGCTTATAAGTCTCTTCCATGCATTACAAATATAACGTGGTTTCTTGTTCTATTTCATTGCGTGTACTAATTGACTTTTCTAGCATTCGTACGGACTATTATATAGCATATGGTTAGATTATTTATCTCACAACTAACATGTTTTTTAAATCATTATTTAGTAGTTTCCTGCTTGTTGCTATATATGCTGCGTGAATTGTTTATAATTGTACCCATTACGTACCACGGAATCACGGATTCTATTACTGACAAAGCGCTCCAGATTTTTAGAAGTGAATAATTTGGTGTATGAAAGCACATGGTGTATTTAGTTTGCCTCATGTATCATTTGGTTAAAGGTTTTGTAGTTTAGTTTTTTTCGGATTATGAATATGAATCTTATTGGGTAATATTAAAAATTGTAACTGCATATGAAAGGTGAAATGAACATCTTTTTTGATGTAGATTTTGTAGAATAGCAGGGGAAATCACCCTTGACCTTACACTTAAACCAAACGAATCATTGGATCCGTTGAACCATTCAAACGGGGGGGAAGTTGGAAGTAGCATCTATGTGATTAGTTAGTTTCTAGATGCCTTAAATTGATATTAATCATTTTATCAAGAAAGCCAAAAAGAAAAAAGAAAAAAAGATATCAGTCATTCAATCAAGCATCGCTGTGTAATTTGAATGGGGCGAGGGTCGTTGACAATTTGTTGCTTCTTTAATGCATGACTCTCCCATTTTCTTTTATATGGGAGACTGAGGAACTTCTCGGTCAACTTACGCATATGCTTTTGCTTACCTTTCTTTTCCTCTTCTTTATTCTGCACAACTTCCCAAACTGTAGTTATAAATAGCCCTTAGAACTGTGCTATAGTCAGTTATAACTCAATAATCAGCTTCTTCTTGGTCAAACTGAGATATTGAGAGAGAGAGAGAGGATGGAAAGGCTAGTGTTGAGTATTGTGATATTGTTGGTGGGTTTATCTACCACACAAGTAAGAACAGCATCTGGGGCTGGCTGGCTACAAGCTCATGCAACTTTCTATGGAGGAAGCGACGCCTCAGGCACAATGGGTACGTACGTAATTTCACATTCATTGCTGCAACTTTCTCTTCAGTTTTAATATAAATGAAGAGCGATTAGTAACATGAATATATTTTGCAGGAGGTGCATGTGGTTATGGGAATCTGTACACGGATGGTTATGGGACAAAAACGGCAGCGTTAAGCACAGCTCTGTTCAACGACGGGAAGGCGTGCGGTGGATGCTATCAGATAGTGTGTGACGCAACACAAGTGCCACAGTGGTGCCTGAGAGGGACTTCCATCACAATCACTGCCACCAATTTCTGTCCTCCGAACTACGCTCTTCCCAGCGATAATGGCGGATGGTGCAATCCTCCCAGACCTCATTTTGATATGTCTCAGCCTGCTTTTGAGACTATCGCCAAGTACCGCGCCGGAATTGTTCCCATTTTCTACAGACGGTATGCATGCGGTCCTTACTTTTATATTTGCTGCTCATTCTTTCTAGGGCCAAAACAAGTGAAACTGGTGTTACGTACTGTTCTAAATATAAGACTAATTTGATTTTTTTTATTAAAAAGATTAAAAAAGCTAAATAAATTACTTAATCATATCATATGTTGTGCATCCTTATATTATATACTACCTCTCATCCTAAATATAAGATAAAATTGAATTTTTTTTAGAGATTAAGGAAGCTAAATAAGTTACTTAATAACCTTAGATTATATATTAGTTTATTAATTAAACTAATTAGTTTAAAGAAAAAATATAAATATAAATACTCTAAAGTAATTTAATTAGTTTCCTTAATTTCTCCAAAAAAAGTCAACTTTGTCTTATAATTAGGACCGGAGGGAGTATCAGTTTACAGGTCAGACAAATTAGTTTGGAAAAAAACGATAATTACAAATACTTTAAAGTAATTTAATTAGTTCCTTAATCACCCAAAAAAAATCAACTGGGTCTTATATTTAGGAGTGAAAGTAGTGTATATTTAACATACAAGTATTTAATACAACTGAAAAGAAAATAGGTATATGATATGAATGTGTTTGGTATAACATTGAAAATAATAAGAATGTTATTTTTAAGGTGACAATAAGAACTTTATTGTATTTGTAGACTTGCTCAGGTGGAAAATATTATTGAAATAAAAAGCAAGGAGGAATTGATTAACAAATCCTTATAAATAATGGCAACAAAAAGTCAAAGCACATGGGACTCATATAAGTGATTGAAGCGAGCATGGATATTAAGGGTTCAGAGTCTTCTATATGTATGTTAATTTGTACCTAACGAGTTGTGAATATGTACTTCATTTCCCCTTTTAGTTACCCAGGACGGTTGGACGAAACATAAAATTGACGTGTAAATTTAAAAAACTAAATGATTGAGACGTGTTTAAGGGTTGGCATTTTCTGGGTACTCCAGATTAAAAGGAAGTTTTAAAACGTGCAAGGTGATAAAAGAGGTGTGAAAACTATATTGTGCAGGGTTGGGTGCAAGAGAAGTGGAGGCATCAGGTTTACAATAAATGGGAGAGACTATTTTGAGCTAGTTCTTATTAGCAACGTGGGCGATGCTGGAGAGATCTCACGAGTTTGGGTCAAAGGATCCAGAATGAGTAACTGGGAGACCATGTCCAGGAACTGGGGTACTAACTGGCAGAGCCTAAGCTATCTCAACGGTCAAAGCTTGTCTTTCAGAGTCCAACTCAGCAACGGAAAATATCGCACTGCTTATAACGTGGCACCCTCCAACTGGAATTTTGGCCAGTCCTTCGTCAGCAACATTCAGTTTTGAAGCGAACAAAATAACTTATTTCTATTGGATTTTTCATTCTTCCTCTTCGCCTCTGCATGTCTCGCTTGTTTTTCGTCAGTCCTTGCTTTCTTTGTTAAAATTTTAAGCCTTCCAATTCCCAGTGGTTGTGGCACAGCAAATTAGCACTTTGCAATAGCACTTTGCCATGTAAGCCCACCCACCGTAATAGATTTACGGCTTGTAAATGCCAACATACGCAGGTTGTGGTAATTTCTTTTCATGTTTATAGAAAAAACGATAAAGGGATGAAAATTAGAAGGAAGCAAAATAACCCCCCCCCCCCCCAAATTTCCTGTCGTTTGAGAAGGAAGAAAGGAAAAAAGCAGCAGTTCAACTTCAACAATTAAGGCAGGGAATATGTTCCTCTCATGTCGGAAATTCAACTATTTTCAAACTCAAGGGCAATTCACTGAGATTGCCTAATACTTGCCAAAAACCAACAAAATGTCCAACTTCTTTTTGGGACCAAGACAAAGTGACCATTTAGCACCATCACCGACCTACCATTTTGTTGCCAAAAACTTACACGGTATATATCTTACATGTATGTGACATCGATAAACAGGCGGGACATATTAATGCCTCTCAGCATATGCCACATAGAAATCAGCTACATCATGCAGTACGTGGATGAAAAACAAATGGAAAGCTCGAGAGTTAATACCATTGGCAGCAATACAATCTTAAATATTGTTGAATAACCAAAAAACGCAGGAAGTGATGCCGAGCACAAATGTCATGTTATTCAACATTGGTTGGAGTGGTCTGCTAACTTCATTGGGATTTTGTTCCGTCCAATATGCCAACCTATATCACATGGATGTTATCTCCGCATTACCCGATGACGTTCCCGCTTCCGGAATCGCTCTAGCATGAATTCATCAGTTGCAGCTTGTCTCTGCCTTGCTGCATCAGTGCTTGCATTGTTTTGCTTGGATCCAGCACCATCATCCTGTGAACTTCTATCTTTATACAGCTCCGGATGTTCTGCAAGTTATTCATTTGTTGTCAGTCTAGAATAATTGAAAGTGAGCGGGCTAATGAAAGCAAAACAAATATATTTGCAGTTAAATCAAGGTTCACGATGCAACCTAGCAACACAAGCAAACACATTTCATACAAAATTGCTTAATCAAAGAGCATAACCTCTTCTAAGTTTTTCAGCATAATCCCTGCCTCGCTGGAAATAATCAGCACTATAACTTGAAGGAATGCTGAACTCTGATTTTGTCCGACCCATAAGTCTCTTTTCCTGTATAAGCTTTTTGGCAGCCTCTGTTTCCTCAATGTTTTTCAACTTATATCTGCAAACATAAAAATCAAACAATGAGACCAGACGCTGGCAGCATATAAGAGAGACAGGCAATACTAGGGATATAAAACAACCCCCCAAAAAAGATGAATCTTCAAAATTATCCAGTCAATAGAAAACCAATTTTCAGATTAAAGCCTACGTCCTTAATAGATGAATGTTGCTTCTAAACAACATTATACTAAACCTACACATCCAATTATCCCCACACGGATCACTCTTCAAGCAAAATATTTGAATCGAAAGAAAATTGTCCAACAATTGCCACATTATTTCACTTCATTAAAAGATAATCAAAACCACACTAAGCCATTGAGTTTCATGAAATCATACTCAATTGGAAGCTGAATCTCAGCAATACCAGTAGTCCACTGAGTAGAGCTTTCTTCTGAGTTTCGCCTTTTCACCTGACAGAACATGTCATAAAAGAAAATTAATGAACTACCTGGAAGGCAATGCATATCAAAAGCATAAGATGGAGCCAAATTATCAGACACTGACTGCGAGACAATTCATTCATATAGTTTATTTTAGAACAGCCGGTATCAAGTAAACAGAATAAAAATGGGATGATGGCGACATATTACTACCTCCGGTCCTAAATATGGTCCTAAATATAGGACAAAGTTTGTAGTGCAAAACAACTCACCTTTAGATGCTCCGGGATTTTATATAGTTCGTCTTCAGCACGTTTCAATTCGCTTTCAACTTGATCCGGTTTGTCAACCTTCCTGCCTCTCTTCTTTGCCAATTCTTGTTCGATATAATTGACCCTATTCAAGAAGTAACACGATACGCTTAGCAACTATCAATAACAACTAACAAGCTCGGGACGAGCAATGGAATATTTATAACTACGAACAGAGAAAGAAAAGGGGGAAATCCCTAAATTATTAGAAGGAATTAGAAAATCGAAGGGGAAAACTATTTAGCCAACCAAAAAAAGGGGAAAAACCCTTAACATATCGAACAAACCAAAAAATAGACTAGAACATGACGCTAGACGAGACCATGAGAAGGAAAACATGTACATGTTCATACATATTGGGGTCTTCAACCATGACAGCGGTCTCTTGAGCAAAGGTATCCTGAAGAACAAGCTCGTCCTTATCGCCACCGTCGCCATCGTTCTTGTCGGGGGCTTTCGCAGCTAAACCTGCGACGGCTCCGCTCTGCGTTGGTAAACTAGGGTTCGCAGGAATCCCAGATTTCCTTTCCCTCTGCTTCTGGAGCAATTTGATCTCTTCCAATGCCATTCTACATAGTCATTGACATATTTTTTTCAGAATAATTGAATCAATGTATGAACTCTTGATAGGAATCTGACAGTTTAAATTAAAATCCTGATGCCAAATTTATATTTATATTTCTTCGTGACTAATAGAAAGAAAACTCAAAAAGAACAAACTGCAGAACCTTCTTTCTCGTTCATCATCGGATTCTTCTCTTTTAAGTTGCTCTCCATCTTTATCTTCTATTTCTTCGTTTGAAGCACTTCTCTTTCTATAGTTCTTCTTTCGCTGTTGCTTGTCTTTCGCCTCCTCCATCCTCCGGGTTGTAAGAAACATTCAACAAACTCGAAAGGCATCATATGTGCCAGAGTAAACGCACCGTTTGAACGTTGGGGGCCTCCCTGAACGCACCGTTTTATCAAAAACTTCACCACACCAGCTTACTACTCGTTTGTGATAGTTTATTTTTGGACAATAAGTACTTATAATTTGTGATTTACGATATACGAGGTAAGTATGTGAGAAAATTTTTGTCTCGACTTATATAATAAGTGTTTATTTCCCAGAAATAAGCTATTCAAACACTCACTTATATTTACTTTTATTCCCCAGAGGTGAGGTTGTGCGGGATAGGTTAAAGTTAGGTTAAAGAAAAGTATGAACTTTGTTTGGTTTAAGAAAATGGGGGAAGAAGTTTAGTTTCTTGTTTATTTCAGTAGGATAGGTGAGAAGAGTTAATTATAAATGGATAAATATACCTTTATATTATTATCATTTTATTTTGATCGCTTCTTTCTCATTATTTCCTAATTTTTGATTTGAAAAACTTGTTACATGTTATCCTATTAATTTCGTTATGATTTTTTAAATATTTTGCCTTTATAAAATATGATGAAATTAAAAAAAATGAAAAGGGTACTTAAATGGGAAAATCCCATATAAAGACAGTTGAATTACCCAAATTATAATTTGGGTTACTAAACTTAACCTATTATTAATTAGGTTATATGACATAATTAGAAATTTAGAAATTGGGCCCAATTACCTCTATATCCTTTAGTTATTAAAAAGAAAAAGCAAAATTAGAGACATAATTATATTATTTATGCACTACATAAGAACCCTAACAGCAGCAAATTCATTGAAGACCTCAGAAAATTCATAAACAATGTGTAATTGTTATTGACAGTACGGATATGGCACCTAGAGAATAGATCGTAAATTGTATGTGACCACATTTTCAGCAAATCCTATCTCAGAAAAAAGAGCCTAGCCATTCTCCATTCTACATCACTTTTGCATGCTTCTCCATTTGGGAAGATGAGGAAAAAAAATTTGATATTGGAATCTTACCATGCAAATGGAATTCTAGTGTATTGTTTGGAACAAACTCATATACAAGCATCCTCTTGGTTCCAGCAATGCAGTATCCAACTAAGGAAACAAGATGTCGGTGATGGACTCGGCTAATCACCTCCACTTCAGCCTGGAATTCACACTCCCCCTATCTGCTCCCAGATTTCAGCTGTTTAATTGCAACAGTTTTTTCATTTGGGAGGACTCCTTTATGGACATAGCCAAACCCACCTTGACCAAGAAGATTTGAGTTTGAGAATCCATTTGTTGCAAATGCAAGTTCTTCATATGTAAACGAGATTTGTGACAGTCCCAAGGTAATAATGGCAGAAGATGATGTATGGTACGGTCTCTCAGATTCCAAACTTGGGCTACTTGTAGAATATATGGGAGAAGAAGCGACATTATGAGATGATGCTTGCTGATTCATCAGAACTCCAATGGGTGGACCTGGCTTGCCACCATCAGTTGGAGGAGGAATGTTATTCTGCCATTGCTTGGGCTGACCACCAAACTGATCTGCTGGAGAAATTGGCATCAATGACCGTTAAGTACTAGAATTAGGTGCAATTTAACATACATATATTCATAAACTTAAAATCGCACTTTATGCATATCGAATTGAGCTAAAAGCTTATTCAAGGCAACTAAAGTAATACAGGTTTGTCCACCGAGAAGCTATCAATCTAAATACAATGCGAAACGCAGAGAAAGCACAATGTCCTCTAAATAAATGATAAATCAAACCCCCCAGATATAATCCCTTTTTCAACAAACAAAAGAGAGCAGGTATAGAAAGATAAAATGAGTAACTGAAATTAAAAATACTTCGTGCGTCGTTTAATATATAAATTTTACCTCCAGGAAGTAGTATAATGGTGTCAACGAGTGTCTCGATCCAATAGATTTACATAACGTAGAATGTAACGCCTCGTTTATTCTGCTTGTCGGAGTAATAATCGACAAATCTGACTTATATGTTCGTTATACCACTTGAATACACCGAAGAACGAAGATGAAGCAGAAGCAGAAGCGTAAGGCTTAAGGTGGCGAGGAAGAGATGACGATGGAGGATTTGTTGCAGAAGAGGGAAGCCGACAGAGAGAAGACCGAACTCTCATGGCGTCGTTCACAATGCTCAGGGTACGAGAGAGAGAGAGAGAGAGAGAGAGCGATGATAAGCAGCTTTCCTTCTGCTCTGTTCTTTGGATAAAGGGTAGGGGTATTATCGATAATCAACCAACATTTAAATATCCTAAATTGGGTCATTGACCCAATTTAGGATTTATGGATTTTACCAACTTTATATAAGATTTCTTTATTTTAACTGTCTTTATATGGGATTTTCCCTACTTAAATACCACTTGAATTTCAAAATCTTAAATTGGTTTTACTGACTATAAAAGTAATGGGATTGATAAAAAAAAATGTAATAATTAACAACTCAGTTTTTTGGGAAATCGATGATTTAAGATTTTAAAATTCAGGTGGTATTTATTTTTATTTTTCCAAAAAAAATTGATTTAGAGAAAAAGGGGTAAGATCCAAACCATATAACAGGACTCTCCAACCCCATACGCTAGAAAATAAGAAACGGGCTTATAAAAAATAAGAAACGTGATACTAATAATATCTTGTTACATGCATGCATGCATGCATGCATGCATGCATACATACATACATACATACATACATACATATATATATATATTGCTAACAAACTTAGAATTGGAGCAAATATATTAATCTCTTCTTGAGATTTATAAGCCACAATGACATTACAACTATCAACCCTTCTTGGGTGATCATACTATTAGCCCTAAACTCTAGGATTAATAAGAGATGAGGACCAAATTAACCTCCCTTGATCTTGGTGAGGATCCTACCATCCTTCACTCTCTTAACTTTGGACTAAGACCCTTTATATAGAACTTTAGAGTCATATAGTAACTAGGTGATTAACACTAATCATCCTAATCAATTCAATATTCCAATACACCCCCTCAAGTTGACTCTTCTTATACTCATGAAAGTGTCAACTTGCTAATACAACAAATAGGGTTTAGTGAAGTAAGATTAAACCAACCATTTTGTTCTTATGAACAACACTTTTATAAGACATCTTCCTTCTTTTTTTATCTTCATAGAGACATCTTCATGTTGATCTTTAGAATATTGTTCTTCAACACCCCGTTCTTCAATTCAGCATTCTTTGCTGAATATATGACTCTTTCACTTTAATGACTTTCAACCACATGGTTAAGTCATTTCAAACATTTTAACAAAAGCATTAATTCTATTAGTCACATGCCTTTGTTTACATTCCTTCATCCATTGTTGTAAAAACATGTCTGATTGAGATGAACCAATAGTTTCTTCATTCACTTTTGTAGTTTTCCTTTATTAATGATATGGTGTTGGTGGAGCCTATTTTGTTAAATGCGCCAATCAGTAAATCATCTGGATCAATTAGGTAGCTGGTTATCCTCTGCAGAATATCAATTACCTCACCAACATGATGTGTAAGAAGCAACTCGTCTTCCTTCATCTCAAAGATTGCCAAAGCCACATTAAACATAACATTGGCCCCCACAAAGAACTTGACATCCTGATAAGTTCTTTGTGTAGCAATCATTAACGAAGACATTTTCCAATAGCACTGCCAACATCCAAAAACGTTTCCTCTTCTGTCACCTTGACTATAAGAACACCCATCATCTAGAACATCTGAGCCAACTTCTGCCTTTTGCCTATTCAATATGTAGCAGCCTATTTGCCTTTTATCAGTCTATCAAAACACCAAGCTTCTGCAGCAGGGGTGGTTGTATATTTCTGCTTTCTTCTTCTTTATTTCTTTGTTTGTTTTTTTTTTGTTTTGATCTTGAGTACTCACGTAGAATTTCTCCAATAATCCAGCTTGACTTCAAGCATTGTATTCATTATAGTACATCTGGTTTGATATGAAATTCTCCCATCAACTGCAAACCAACATACTTGAGGACAACATATGAACACACAAGCATCTGGTGTCAAAAACTCAGCAACTACCATCAACAACCTCTACAAAACCATAAGATATATACTTGGGCAAGATTAAAAATATATACATATGAAGGATGTAGCAGAATAATCTTTTCACAATCACGATAATTTCCTCCATTGATGATGCCCATCATTCATACCCATGCCAAATTGAGACGAGGACCAAACATAAAAATTCCTTGCTTCCAGTGGGGACAATAAATTCAGTGAAATAGAAGTTGAAGCAAAACCATGATGACTCAGCAAAGTCCTATGCCACCGCATGGCAATGTGAACGGATCACCACCGCATTGCTTCAAAGCTCTAATCACCTTGATAGCCAATTATGATTTTTCACGAAGCAACAAGAACTCAAAAACAAATTGAATGTTACAGATAATGGCATCCAACACCAAGAACTCAAAGGCATCATCGCAATTTCCCAAAGGATAGCAGAAACAAGAGGTACGAAAGTCCATACTAACATATCAGTCCAGATGCAACCCATGTAAAGAATTAAATTTTCATTTCGCCCAAAAAAAAATAGAGACACCTCCTTAAGAACTACTGAAGTTTTATGGGGCAGCAAATTCAAATGGTTAAAGTCTCCAGTACTTGCCGAAAGATATGAATTCACATCAACATTCATGAGATATCAAAGATTGTTCCAACAAGTAGATGGAGACCTCCCCAAATTCAGCAATATTTCTTTATGGAATGGTACCACCAACACCGTCTTCAACCCTTCTTCTGTATCAAAATTGGGACAAAGTTGCCTCATCAAAAAAATTGGAAAAGAAACGCGAACAAAATCCTCCTGAGAAGCCTCTTCTTGGTGTTGCTAAGGGTTTAGAATTGCAAACCCAGATTACTCTAATTCAAGAAGATCTATTTGTCGGCGATCTTGCAACAGAAACTTTGACGGCGCTTCGACGGTGTTGGCGCTGATAGTGAGAATTGTGCTCCAACGCTGGGCTGGGAGCCCCCCATCGCGGCGGAGATCGTAAGCATCAACGGCGACAGATGCACAACAGTGAGGGGAGAGATTACGATAGAAGCATCGATTCGAATTTCAGAGGACAAAAAAAACAAAAATTACTTGTTGTTTGTGGCTTAGGCTTGTGATGGCTATGTTGTTTGTAGCTTAGGCGTGTGATGGCTATCAAAGAAACGACACCATTGATACAAGAAACATCAAAGAATTTGGACGGTGGAAAATTAAGAACAACTGGGCTTCAATATTTTCAGATCTAAAATTAACCTGCTCATGATACCATGTTAACAAACTCAGAATTGAAGAAAATATATTAATTTCTTCTTGAGATTTACAAGCCACAATTGCATTACAACTATCAATTCTTCTTGGATGATATACTATTAAACTCTAGGATTAATGAGAGGTGAGGACCAAATTAACCTCCCTCAATCTTGGTGAGGATCCTACCATCCTTAACTTTGGACTAAGACCCTTTATATAGAACTTTAGGGTCATCTAGTAACTAGTGATTAACACTAATCATCCTAACCAATTCAATATTCCAACATATATATATATATATATATATATATATAATGTTTTATAGATATTAGATATTTATAGAAAAAAGACACTCAAATACCATTTAAGCTTCAACATACTAAATCAATTATTTCCCAAAAATAAAAACTGTCAATTGCTATACTCTTTTTATCAATCATATTACTCTTATTATCAACAATTTCAAATTTTGAAATTCAAGTGGTACTTAATTATCTTTTTCTTATATTTATAAACTGTCAATTTATAAAATAAATAATAACTAATAACTAAAAAACCATCATCCCCCTATCGGAAAAAAAGCCACCGTCATCCTCCTTCATCCTCACCTATATGAATAAAAGTCGCCTCATTGCGCAGCAAAACTCGTGAGTGTGAAAATCAAAACTCTAGGATTGGAGAAAATATACTAATTTCTTCTTGAGATTTACAAGTCATAATTGCATTACAACTATCAATCATTCTTGGATGATCATACTATTAACCCTAAACTCTAGGATTAATGAGATGTGAGGACCAAATTAACCTCCTTCAATCTTGATGAGGATTCTACTATCCTTCACTCTCTTAACTTTGGACTAAGACCCTTTATATAGAACTTTAGGGCCATCTAATAACTAGGTGAATAACATTAATCATCCTAACCAATTCAATATTCCAACATATATATATATATATATATATATAATGTTTTATAGATATTAGATATTTATAGGAAAAAGATACTTAAATACCACTTGAACTTCAACATACTAAATCAGTGATCACATTACTCTTATTATCAACAATTTTAAATTTTGAAGTTCAAGTATACTTAATTATCTTTTTCTTATATTTATAAACTGTCAATTTATAAAATAAATAATAACTAATAACTAAAAAACCATCATCCCCCTATCGGAAAAAAAGCCACCGTCATCCTCCTTCATCCTCACCTATCTGAGTAAAAATCGCCTCATTACGCAGCAAAACTCGTGAGTGTGCAAAATCAAAACCTTTGATATACCCATTTTTTTACTTGGATTTGTTCTTGTTTTTTTTTTTTTGGCCATAAATTGTCCAAATCTCTCTCTAGCACTCTCTCTTTTACTTTTGGATCAGCAGAAGAGTAAAAGTTGAAGGCTTTGCGAAATCTAATTCCAAATTAAGATGATATGGAGAGGCGAAGATAGGCTCTAACGACTGGTCAGGAGGGGGTGGCTGGAGGAGCAGGGGGCGGCGGCTGCGTGCAGAGGATGAGAGGTGACAAGCCGACAACAGAGATCAGAAAGGCAAATGAGTGGAAAGTGTGATGGGCAGTGTTGGAATATTAGAAAAATTATATGGGCAATCCGGTCAGCATGTGTCGAATTATTTCTCTCCCCACCACAGAACCTCACTTTTGGGGGGTTGCGAAAGGAGGGGAAAGGATTTCTTGAGGATAAAATTTTTTCCCATCCTTCACCAGTTCACCTTCCTTCCAATTAAACAATGTTTTCTTTACCTCCCACCCTCAGTTACCCCTATTTCACCTTAAAAAACTTTCAACCAAACAACGCCTTAAGCTTTTGTTCATTTTTTCCCGCACGTTTAATATCTCCACATATATTTTACCCGCTTTAAATGTAAGAAATAAATATTATTTTTTAAAAAAAGTTATCACCCTTCCCAGTTCCCACGCATCCCGCACCGGGAAAAATGATCTTGTTGCTAATAAAAGATATTCAAATAACCTTTCCTTTAGGACAATATCTCTTTCTTTGGCACCACTGCTACTGAGTCATAACCTAGAATCAACACTAGCAAGATTTTAAAATATTATTTGTCATATTAAATGGTCCAAGTAGGTAGGTTTCGGTATGCTAATCAAAGTAATAATGAGAAAAAAAATTACATTACTTATAATCAAAGAGACAAACTAGTTATTTTGAGATACGTCTTTCTATCTAGTCATTTTGATTGTTTGGATTATCAGTATGTTTAGTTTCACGTTTGACACAAGTAATCGTATGACTTGGGGGATTACTGTACACTGATTTGGGCTGTTATAGTATCTTTGGTATAGCGATTTGGGAATGGGGCTTATTTATATAAGCAGCTTTTTTTTAAGCTGCCTTTTGTAGCTTTTGGAAGGCATACGATGGCTTTTTACCGTAAACCGTGCATTTATTTTTTTTTTGAAGTACAATGACCAGATAAGCTCTGGGAGCAACAGCCACACCTAGGCTATGTTACAAGAGAATGAATCCAAATGATCGCACATATCAGTCAACATTTGGATCGAACAGAAATCTGGGGGAGAATGCAAAAGGGTTAGATCACTGTTCGCATCAAGGGCCATTTTGGCCAGATAGTCTGCGCAACGAAGAGCTTCTCTGTGTGAGTGGTGAATCTCTAAGTCCCAGTCCTGATAGATGAACTCCCTAGCTTCGCCAATCGCGTCATGTAGTGGGTGGAAATGACCAGATGGATGTAACAACAACTGGATAGCCTCTATTGAGTCTGAGAAAAGCTGAATCTTAGTAAACTTTAAGGATTTACAAAGTTTTAGTCCAATTTGGATAGCCTGAATCTCCGCATCTGTAGAGCCAAAGGATAAACCTATATTCTGTTGAAACCCGCAGATCCACTGTCCTGAGCTGTCGCGAATCACTCCTCCTACTGCAGAATTCCTATACATGTCAACAGCCGCATCAACGTCGATCCTGATGAAACCGTCAGGTGGGGAAGTCCATCTTTCCAAGCTTCTATCTGGTACTCTGAAAATCTTATGCCTCAGTTGACCTTCCACGATTTCTTCCTGCAGGAAATGAAGGCCTCTGTGAAGAATTTGTTGCGGACGGTCACTAGATCCCTCGAATGCTTTTTTACATCTATTTTTCCAGATTAGCCAGCAGAGAGAACCAAAGGCTCTTAGCCAGGGCCACTTGGACACTGCACGACCACCAGGGAAATGCTGCATGTTCCATCTGAGCCATACCTGCAAATTACCAGAGAAAAAAGCAGAACAGTATAAAGGGTTAATACAGGAAAGCCATACTCTGCTTGCAAACTCACAATCTCTCATGATATGAAGTGGTGTTTCCTCACAAGGACACTCAAATGGGCACGAAGGGTTTATTCTCTCATCTCTCTTTGCTCGGACAGAATTTGTAGGTATTCTCTCTTGAAGCAATTGCCATATGAAGTATTTAACTCTTTCTGGAAGTGGCCATCTCCAGAGACGCTGCCAGATAGGATCCGGAGGATCCGAATGCGTTGAGTAGATCATAGAGTATGCAGATTTTACGCTGAAATTCCCATCCGGAGATTCCCTCCACCAAACTGTGTCATTACCCGAGAGTGACGGAGTATCTATTTCCCGAATCTTTTCAATTACCCACCGGGGCAAGAACAAACCCCATTTATCTAAATCCCATGTACCATTAGGACCAATGAAGTGACTAACCCTAGTATCTGGATCAAGCGAATCGTGATTACGAACAACATAGTGCATAAGTGGATACTCGAGGGGCGTCCATAGATCCCACCAGGCATTTGTTGAATTTCCGCTCCGGAGTTTGCTGCCAACTGCTTTCCTGAAGGAATCCCAAACTGAGGTAATAGCACTCCACACCGATGATTGGTTCCTTTTCTTTTCCACACTAGGGAAGAGGCCATTTCCACAGCTATATTTAGATCTAAGAACTTGAACCCATAAGGCATTGGGCCTGGTAATTAGATTCCAGCACAATTTCATGATGAGAGCTTGATTATGGCTCAATAAATCTCTAATACCCAGACCACCCTCGTTCTTATCCTTTTTGATTTTATCCCAAGCTACTAGGTGCATTTTGCGGCCCTCACGACCCTGGTTCCAGAAGAAATCTCTGTTTGTCTTGTCAAGGTCCTGGATCACCCCTTTAGGGAGCATGGTGGTTTGCATCTGATAGGATGAAAGAGTGGAGAGAACAGCGTTAATGAGGACAGATCTCCCCGCCATACTCAGGTACTTCCCCTTCCAGCTAGAAAGCTTCTTATGCACTCTAGAAATGAGAGGCGCGTAGGTACGTTTTGTAACCCTTTTGTGAAGCAAAGGAACACCTAAGTACTTACCCAGATCGGCAGAAATACCAATGCCTAGGGTCTGACCCAACTCCATGGCGGTGTGAAAGTGGACATTGCGCGAGACAAAAAATTTTGACTTCTGAAGACTTATTCTATAGCCCGACACGCTACAGAAGAAACCCATCAAGTCTCTTATCAACTCCATCTGGTTTGAGGACGCTTCACTGAAAAGGAGAAGGTCGTCAGCAAAGAAGAGGTGCGATAACCTAGGACCTGACTGACTGATCTTAAGCGGTTTCCATCTTCCTTCTTCCACTTTCCGATTAATCAATTGGCTAAGTCTTTCCATGCAGAGGATGAAGAAATAGGGACTCAGCGGGTCGCCTTGTCTGACACCTCTGGTTGGGTGGAAAGAGTCCGAAGGTGATCCATTCCAAACGACTCTCATAGAATTGGAGGAGACACATGACATCAAGAGCTTAACAAAGTGATCGTTTAGCCTTAGAGAATGCAGGTTAAATTCTAGAAAATCCCAGTCGAGGCGATCGAACGCTTTTTCCATATCAACCTTGATAGCGACAAAGCCTTTCTTCCTTCTCGTGGATCTCATTGAATGGATCGCTTCCTGCGCCAAGATGATGTTATCGCAGCTTTGCCTGCCTCTGATGAAACTACACTGTGTAGGATGAATCAAGAACTCCATAACAGGACGCAATCTGTTTGCGAGCACCTTACTCAAGATTTTGTAACTCACGTTACAAAGTGAGATAGGACGGAACTCCTTAAGAGATGAGGGATTCTCCACCTTAGGGATCAGAATGATGTGAGTTTGATTAATATCCTTAACACTACCTGGATCACCGAAGATGGAAAAAATGAGATCGCAGATTTTTGGACCCACAACGTTCCACTGAGATTGAAAGAAATGAGGTTGTAAACCATCAGGTCCCGGCGCTTTAAACGCCCCCATTTCAAAAGCTGCATTTTTTATTTCTACTGCTGACACTTCTCTCTGAATGGATGAAAGTTGCAAGGCACTTAGAGCAGGGAAGTTCACAGGCCACTCAGAGACCTTAGACACCGATTGATCCGACGAGTACAGGTCTTTGAAGAACTTCAGAGCTAAGTTCTTCAACACAACCTGGTCTGAAATCCAATCCCCCTGAGCGTTTTGAAGGGCATCAATGGTGCTTTTCTTCCTGTTGATAGCGGCCATAGAATGGAAAAAACTAGAGTTTTTATCCCCGAACTTAAGCCATTTGCATCTTGCTTTTTGATACCACAGCAATTCTTCTTGGTTTACAACCTTGAGATAATCTTTCCATAATTTAGATTCAAGCTTAAGAAGACCCGCATGAGGATTTGAAGCCAGCTGCCGATCAATGCCCTCTAGACGCTTAATCAGAGTTCGCTTCTTTTTGGGAAGGTTTCCGATCACGTTCGAGTTCCAATCAGAGGCTTTCTTTTGAAAATCGTCACAACCCGCCGCCCAATCATTATCTCGCCATGCTGAGCTAACCAAATCGGGGAAATCATCCTCAAGGCACCACGCCGCTTGATATTTGAAATGCTTTGAAAGGCGATTAACCTGCGTAGAACCAGGGGAGACCACCAGCACTCTATGGTCCGATTTATATCTAAGGTGGTGGAAATTTTTGTGTTGGGGGTGGCTTAATTCCCAACTCAAGTTACAAAAAGCCCAATCAAGCCTCTCTTTAGTATCCTTTCTGGACCAGGTGAATTTGTCACCGACCACAGGAAGTTCCAGCAAGTCACACACTTGCACACAAGATCTAAAAGGAGTAAGGGATCGGTCATGGACAGAGGTACCTCCAACTTTATCAAAAGGATTCAGAAGAGAGTTAAAATCACCTAGAACTAGCCACTCGGAAGTTAAATTAGTCGCTAAACCCCGAAGAGAAGGCCACAACTCTTGTCTTTGACCCCAGCTAGGATCCCCATAAACAAATGTGACACAGAAGCAGTCACTAGATTTCCTATCAGAAAGACGACAATGGAGCAGTTGGGTGGTAGAGGCAAGATATTCAACCAAAACCTCACTATCATTCCATAGGACCCAAATGCTCCCAGCATAGCCAGTAGACTCAACCCTCATCCAATTATTGAAACCAAGTTTCCTGACAACCGAGTCCGCTTTAGCACCACTAGCTCTAGTTTCTAAAAGACCCATAACCGAAATATGATATTTGGCAACCATGTCACGAAAAATACGGGGGAAAGATTTACTACAAACCCCCCTACAATTCCAGCTAGAAATAATCATTAGGAAACAAAAAAAAAAAAACACGAGGCAAGAGCAACTACTTATCTGGTGGCTTGCGCCCGGAACTAGATCTGCTTCGGCTTTTAACCGCTCTTAGATTCGTTCCATGAGTGGTTTGAACCGCATGCTTCACTTCCGCCAACTGGGAACCAAGCGCAGCACCTGAACCAGAGACCGGACCCATGGCAATGGATTTAGTAACATTGGGAGAGGACAGTTTGGACGAGTCCAGCTCTATGCATAACACTTGTGCCGCAGCTTCCACCGAAGGGAGAAGATCAGTGCATTGCATCTCAGACACATGTAGCTCTCTGCTATCCTGGTTTCGCAACGTTCTAGGATTTGGCGGAACAAACGAGAGCTCATCCGGAAGCTCATTCATTAACATGTCCCTCTGAGAAATCTGAGATTGAGAAGCGGATTCGAGAGCTCTGGATTGGGGATCTTCCATAGAACCCAACACTACCTGATGAATACGGCTTTTGGACTTTACTTTTTGATTTGCCTTACTTGAGTTCCCAGGAGAGGGTGCTTCGGTGAGGCCCACACGCGCATTGGATCTGCCTTTTGAGGGAGGAGAAACGCAACCAGGATCCTTGTTTTGGTCTTCGTCTGGGTCCACCAAAGAGCCCACTACAACCTTCCTTTGGGCTTCGCCTGGGTCCACCAAAGAGGCCACCTCGCTTCCTTTCTTTTTGATGCGGTAAACGTGTTTTGGAGCCTGGGAAACTTTCAAAGGCACATTGGAATGAGCACTCTGCCCACTTACTTTCTGACTCAAGTCAGATTTTACCAAAGCATTATTTACTCCTATACTAGTTCGGCCCTCACGTGAATATCCTACTGCCTTTTCTCCAAAACCGATGTCTGCGCCGAGAATACCTTCTTCATCCACATCTTGGAGCATTTGAAATCTAGATGTGGAAGGCTTCATCCCCTTACCATTGTCAGAGATGGACCCATACTCTCTTCTCGCAGAGCCGCCATTCCTGGTATCCCGCCTTGAGAGCCGAGCCTTTCTCTGACCTCCCACCATCATCCAAGGACCGAAGGGGTCAGCGTTTGCCGGAGATGGCTTCACCGGAGACTCCACTTGCAGCGTTTTGTTCTTCACCGTTTCCTGATCTTTGGAGTGAGCCGAGTCTTTCGGTGCAACCTTCCAAGTACAGGCATCTTTCTTATGCCCATATTTCCCGCAAGCAAAGCAAATGTGGTCCAGTCCCTCATACTCCACATTGAAGACCATAGAAGCTAGAATAACTCTCGGAACAAGGCATTTTTGAAGATCCAATTCAACACATATACGCGCATACCTGCCCCTGGTAACAACCCCCGATGAGAGCCCATCCTCCTTCAAGGTATGTAAATCCACTTTCAGCGTCCTCCCTATCATATTCCCAAGCCTGGTTATGAATTTGTGAGAATAAAAGATGAGGGGAATGTTTGGGATTCTGACCCACGAAGCTATCCTTCCCAGCGGATTCAGATAGGGATCAAAGTAGGGGGTCCATTTTTGGACTAAAACAGAGTGATGTGCAACAACCCAAGGGCCTTCTAAGAGTATGCGCTTATAGTGGGAGCACCAATTATCTGCATTTGAAAACCTCACCACATAGTAGTTATTAGGTAAATCTACCAGCTCAAACTCGCTGAAACGCCAGACTCTGCATAGCATTTCTTTTAATTTCTGAAGGTAGAAATGTGCTCCCAGAACTGTGATTATAAGCGAGCTATTCCAAGGTTGACAGGCTTCGTTGAACTCGTCCTGGGAGATTTCCATAGAGGGATACACGTTCATAAGTTCTAAAGTCTCCTGCGAAGGCTCTGGAATTTTCCAAGATTGGTTTAGCAAATCCGATGTTAGCGAGTCCTCCTCAGGAGTGGCGGGTCCCTGAGCCACTCCATTAAAGACAAGTGCATTGCGACCCAACAGAGAGTCTTTGTATGAGGTCTGGGTTTTGGTTGCATGTGCTTTCTGCATGGACCCCTGTTCGGAGCAGAGGATTTCCGACGGGGGAGTTACCTGAGATTTCGAAACAGGATCCGTCAACAGGACAGCATTATCCTCGCCAGCATTCTTCTCTTTAGGGGGCTGTAAAGACACAGAGAGCTTGGCGGAAATCACCGGGGATCCATTCTCTAAATCCGTTCCCTCCGACGGTCTATCCGGCGGAATCATGAGGGAGACGACGTCGACCATTGAGAGGGATACCGGTGGCACAGGATTCAAGAGAGAGAAAAAAGAAGTAAACCGTGCATTTATTAACTCTTCATTCTCTCTCTTCTCCATCTTATCTCTTCCAATTTCCATGACTCACTTCAGCATCTCAGCTTTAGGCGAGCTCTCTAATGTGATCTCTTCACAGCATCTCACATTCGGACTGCGTCATCTGGTCTAAGATCGAACGGTTTAAAAAAAGAAAGAAGAGAGCACAATGAGAAAGGGAGGGCAGCCGCACCATTCATCATCATCTTCACCATCGTTGAATCAAAAGAAGTCGCGGGATTCATTGTGGATTATCTTCTTTAGAGTCTTGGTCGGAGAGTGCGGGGGGGGGGGGGGAGTTCGGCGTCGTATGCATTGTGTGAACCAGCGAAGGGACTGAAGGACCGGAGGAGGCAGCTTCATCGTCCTCAACTTTGAAACTAGAGTCCGAGAGAACACCGAGTGAGGCGAGGAGAGCGCTGATAGCAGAGTCGTTCCGGCGCCATCATGGCCAGAGGGAGCTCGAGAGAGCAGAGAGCTGAGGGTGAGAGGAAAGAGAGACCTGTTCATTCTCTTCTTTACTGGACCAGAGGAATTGTTGTGAAAAGGACGAATCAGAGGATGTCATTGCTCTTCTCGAACCAGCAATCCTAAACCAGAAGAGGTGTCGGTATTTCAAGCTTCTTCTTCATCAGCTTTTCATTTCTTCCTTGACATTATGGATTTTAATGTTAGCTTTGCTGCTGCTGTGATTATAATTAAAACTATGTGCCGCTAATTTGTCTTTAAATCTAGAACAGTTATAAATTAATTTGTCTACTTAATAACGTGGGATTGGAATTTATTCTAGGGTTAAGGTGCAATGAGCACCCCGAAGTATTTTCTAAGATGCAATTAGTACCCTAAAATATTTTAAGGTGCAATTTTAACCCTAAAATATTAAAAGTGGAGCAATCTCAACCCACACCAACAGAACCACTAACGTCTGTTTAGCACCCTTTTTTTTTTTCTTCACCGTCTTCGTCTCTTTGCGTGGGGAAAGCGATGGACGATTGAAGAAGAGGTGTGGAGGACATTGTGGTTGGCGATGAGTTTGATAGCAGTGGTCGACGAACTCAAAGCTAGAGGCGCTGAAGACGGAGACGGTGAAGAACTAAAGGACTGGCCATTACTGAACACGAAGAAGGGTCGGTAGAGGAGTTGGAGCAATGGCTTACGACTTCAAAGTAGATGAATCAGGAAGCATCATCATCTGAGTCTCCCTCCCTCCGTCTGCGGCTTCGTCTCCATCAAGTCGCCGGCGTGGCTTCTACAATTTGTGGCTTACGGCTTCTGTCTTCTCCCTTCGTCAAGTGTGACCCCTTTCCTCTCTCTGTTTTTTTTTTGTGCCTTTAGCCACCTTCAAACCATTCCCATTAAATACTCCAGGCATAAAAAATGAGCGCTACTAGTGAGAGCAATGGCTTACGACCTCAAAGTAGATGAATCAGGAAGCATCATCATCTGAGTCTCCCTCCCTCCGTCTACGGCTTCGTCTCCATCAAGTCGCCGGCGTGGCTTCTACAATTTGTGGCTTACGGCTTCTGTCTTCTCCCTTCGTCAAGTGCGACCCCTTTCCTCTCTCTGTTTTTTTTTCTGCCTTTAGCCACCTTCAAACCATTCCCATTAAATACTCCAAGCATAAAAAATGAGCGCTACTAGTGATCTAATGGCCATGAAGCTGAACCGGCAATTTTAATATGATCACTAATATATAAATCTTACTGCTATGCACATTTTTTAAGACATTTTGAAATGATTCAGTGTGAGAAGAAGAGCCCTAGCTATTGGCAAAAGAAGAAGAGCCCTAGCCAGTTCGCTCATCTCTAACTCTTTGACTTTTTATTTCCATATGATATTATTACTGAGAACTACGTATATCAGAAACAAAAGAAAACTTATTGGCCAAAAAAAAAAAAAAAGAAACAAAAGAAAACTTATGTTAGATCTGTCACTATTTGATATTGATAATTCCTTATTGTTGCCGTTGTGAGTTCCCCCATTTTCGACCTGGCAAAGAGAAGGAGACGGTAAAGGGGAAAAAAATAATCTCAAACGGACGTTTGTGATTCTGTTAAATTGGGGTGGGATTGATCCACTTTTAACACTTTAGGGCCAAAATTGCACCCTAAAATATTTCAGGGTGTTGATTGCACCACAGAAAATACTTTAGGGTGCTCATTGCACCTTAACCCTTTATTCTAATTTGTCAATAGGGTAGGAATATACATATTGGACCCATATAATCCTATTATAAAGAACTTTTGGAGTTCAGAGAAATAAGTTCAAAATATTACAAAAAATGCGTAAGTACAGCTTCAACGCGCAAGTTCGCATTGTCTATGCAACAATTGCTTTACATAATTTCATTAGAAGAAATTCTCAAACTGATGTGGACTTTAGGGAAACAGAAAATAAGAATATAGTTTATGTAGATAATAGTTAAGATCAAAAGTCATCGTCGACAAATGATGCTCAGACATTTTTAACTCAAATGAATTATGTTCGTGACACCATCAGGGACCAAATTGTACGGGACATTTGATCTGATTAATTCTGTTATATTTTACTTTATCAAAAACTTTAAGTTTGTAAAATTTCTAATTTATTTGCATTTTTATTATAATTTTATTATATGTTTTACCATTTCCAAATTTTTAAAATTAATTTTTTCACTTTTCATAATTTTTAAAATTTGTTCTCTTGAATATCACAAAAGCCACTTATGTAAAAGCCAAACTAAGCACATTTTCACTTTCATAAAAACACTTATTCAATCACCAGTCCAAACATTAATCATCTTATCTAATCTTATTTTTCCCCAATCTTAAAATTACATAAGTCAAATTTAAAAAAAAAAAAATCACTCTTCCCATTATTATTCCAAACAAATCTTATAATTACCCACATGAGCGACTGAGTCAAGAAAGGATTTTGATCTCGTGGGAAGTTTGGTTCCTCCAGTTGCCTAGCTATTTAAATTCACACACACACACAGAGATGGACTATTGTCCAGTGTGCACTGATCGCCAAAAGGGGGCAAAAAATAAGAAATCCAAAAGCCGTAGAACTAGATAGCGTCTGTGCAAATATATAAAAGGATAAAGATTTGCACTTTTTAAAGTATATGATTATGACAAGGAACGTACACTCCACATGGTGC
Organism: Inga oerstediana; assembly: GCA_963210345.1. Classification (NCBI taxonomy): domain Eukaryota; kingdom Viridiplantae; phylum Streptophyta; class Magnoliopsida; order Fabales; family Fabaceae; genus Inga; species Inga oerstediana. Next base: position 2,910,715 of record OY723401.1, read on the forward strand.
ATGTGAAAGTGTGGTTGCAAACTACAATTATTTAATGCTCACCAAATATCTCAGTCATTTGGTAAAACGCAACACCACAACCAAAACCCAATATGACATCTAATTAAAAAAGAAAAGGGAAAACTTTGAAAAGACCCATGAATGCTCCCTCTCTTGCGTAGTAATTAATCAATTAAGCCTTCTTAGGAGCAAGCTTGGATTTGATCGCGTCGACCTCTTTAGTAGCAATCTGGAAGGTTTGAGTGAGCACATCATCGGGCACAGCCGGTGTGGCGGTAAAGAGGGCTAAGGCAACCGTCAAGGTACCAGGAAGCTGGCTATTGAAAGCAGAAATCAGAGAAGCAGGCTTTTCTGCATTGTTCTTCTGGAAGTGAAGCGTGCCCTTGGGGAAGGTGAAGATCTCACCTTGCTTGATTTTCTTGGAAATGAGCTTATTGGATGTTGTCACAAAGCCCACATCCAATTCTCCTTCCAACACGAACACCAGCTCTGTGGCACGAGGGTGTGTGTGGGGAGGGTTAAGGCCACCAGGTTTAAAGTCTATTCTGGAGAAAGACACACCCAAAGTGTTAAGCCCTGGGATTTTCTCCACGTTCGCTGCACTCACCAGTGAGCCCACTGTGTTGTTGATCACACCAGGTTTTGCTATTCCGGCGAAGAAGAAATCATCTGCCGTCACGTTTGCCTCGTTCTTGCACGCAAAACCATTCACCTTCACTCCTGATCATCATGCATGATGCATGCACAATTATTATCCATTTATTTAAATTAAAATAGCGCAGTTGAGGTGAAGGAGATGAAATACCTGAGGAGGGAAGGGCGACGCAAAGGTCTTGAAGCAAGTCGGGATCAGAGGCCAAGGCGAAGGAGAGGGAGCTGAACAAGATGAAGAAAACAGCAAAAATATTTGACGGCGACGACATGGTGGTGGTTGAGTTGAGGCGGTGAAGAGAACCGAAAAAAAATGTTGGGATGATGAAGGGTGGGGGAAAGTTGGGGAGGTTTGTTCGGATAATATAGGGAGAGAGGGATTGTTGAGTGAAGGGGATATGGGGCAGATGGAGGGGTAAGGTGACGCTAAAGCATAAGCAAAGTCCTTGAGACTTTAGTTTAAAGGAATCAAGCAAAGGATCGGAAAGGAATTGTTGGCATTCTTTTTAAGCATTTTAATTTGTCATTTTAGATTAATCAATGAGTACTGTTCACGGGAGTTTGGTGAGTGATGTAAGGTGAATGGCAGACAAGTGTTATCCAATCATAGGCTGTATGTTGTTTTAACTTTTAACACATTTTCTTTGTACTAAATCATATCCAATAAATTTTCTTTTTATCTAGAGAATGAAGAAAAACGGAAAAGCGGATTTTTCTTTTATTTTTTTTAATGAATTGTGAACAAATACATCAAATACCAAATCCGAACGACAGGCTTCGAGAAAGACTTGGGAGGCGATGCGACACCTCTCCTGCCGCTTCAGTTGCCCTGTGGCTTCCCAACTTCACTTCTCTCTTCTCGACGCAACGAAATGAGTTCCTTCTTCACGAATAGACTACTTTACTTGCAAAATGACCGTGAAAAAAAAAAAAATTGAAATTTCAGATTTGTTATCAAGAATTATAACATATTCACAATTCATCTTATGAGAAATACTTGATTGAATTGAGATTTCATAATTTTAAAATTCTTTTTTCATCATTTCCCCCATTTTATACCATTTGAATATTGGGACATTCTTCAAAATTTCTAAACAAGCCCTCACTCAAGCGCCAAGTGACAGTGTCGTTAAGTAGGGATGAGCAAAAATCTGATGGTCTGGTTCAGTCTAATCTGACATAAGTTGATCCTGTCTGGTCTGATCCAGTTCAAATAAGCAATATAATGAAATCGGACTAAACTAGATCAAACTGACTGGTCAGGTTGAACTGGGTTCTAGACCAGGGGATCAAATCACCTAGACTGGTCCGGTCTAGTCCAGGTCAATTTCTTAAAAAATATTTTTATAATTTAGATATTATTTTATATTTTTTATTTAATGTTGTTAGAGTTTTTTTAAGGATTTATAATCAAATTTTATTTTTTATGATGATTTTTATATGATTATAGGTATTTTTATTATCTTAATTATATTTATCATGTTTAAATATTTTATCTCAACATAGGTTTTTTTATTATTGTTGAATATTGTTGGATATTCTTATAGATTTATGATGTTTTAATTTTTGGTGACATATTTTATATTATTATAGGTATTTTTATGGTACTAATTATGTTTAATAGGTTCAAATTTTGTCTTCCAAAGACGAAAAATTAAAAATAAAAAAAATATTAAATTTAGGTCTTGGACTACCTGGATCAGTCCAGGTAGTCCACCAGATCCGGTCTGGTCCAGCCCGACCTCAGGTTGGTGCTGGACCAGACTAGACCACGGACTGTTTTGTTCAACCCAAGATCTTCTCAAGATCAGACCTTAGGTTGATATCAAACCCGGTCCAGTCCAGCCCATGCCTATCGCTAAGCTTGGCTTATTGTATTTGTTTTATTACTTCTAACTTTTTTTTAATTGAAACAGGTACCCAGTAATGAGCTCAATTACATCAATTTAAATTCCATTTTATGCATGGCATGGCACACATATATCTTGAAAAAGAATTCACATCTTTTATTACAGAAAAAATAATGACAAGAAATTAGTTCCATTGAGCAATTCTACTGGAAGACGATGCCGCTGAATTACTGTAATGAACCATGCACCGTATGTAATAATCGATGACTAATAATGGAGAAAGAAAGGAAAGCTTCCATTTAACAGGCTAATGACTTCTTAAATCATTTTACTCCTTCCTCAAAATTGTTATATTATCAAGGGAACGTGCAAATATGAAGCCACCTCGCCAAAAATTAAATATAGAGAAATATAAGGGGAAAAGAAAGGATCATCCACATGATCTCCAAATCCTTCCCTCTAGAGAAACCACCATAACAGAAACGTCGTCATGATACTTGCGTCGATCTCCATGAGGAATGTCAAGCAATTCATAAAAATCCATTCCTATGAGGCCAACAGAAAATAAATCAAAAATCAGTATCGATATAGAGAAAACAGTTGTTCTGTGCTAAGACTTTAACCTCAAGATTTACAACAGATATGACAGTGATCATCTCTTCTCCAGTGGATTTGAAAGATTCCCACTCCTCACAGAAACAAAACCCTATGACAGACTAGGTAATCTCCCCACGCCAAAACTTTCAAATGCCAATAACTCTATCCTCTGACGATACATACGCCAATTGTGCTAAACAGATCACTCACATATCTATTTATGTCCCTATACAAACGTGAGAGAAACTGAAATATCCAACTTAAATCTAAATAGGAGGTTTTCTGTTTAATTTGTAGGTGATTTATAGGCAGCAATCTGCAGAGAACCTAGATTACCACAACACAAACTCAGCCCACTAATTTGCCCATTTCTTCTCTTCTGTCTAAAATTACATGTATTCCACTTCCAAGATTATCAACAGCCATGATGGTATTAGAGGGCACAAAAGGGAGAAGCAACTGACCATTCTTTTTAGCAGCACGGAAGAGAAGCTCTGCAATCAGGTATTGCGCAGGATCGCCTTCAGGCACATTTTCCATGAACCAAGTAATGTGGGCAACTACCTCTTCATTGCTGAAGTATTGGTAAAGTCCATCAGAGGAGAGTACCAAGAAACGATCACTAGAAGAGAGTCGGTGATGCACAATAGATGGAGTGCAACTTAGGTAAGGAGCAGTGCCCACATAATCAACTCGGAACCTCTCCAGTAGAACTTCATTGAAAGATGCCTAAACAATACAAATGAAATTAGTACTGGTATGAGACCAAACAGAACAGCCCATAAACGACACATTTAACTTCCATGGGCTGACTTTTCCTTTTCAGTATGTTATAATTGAGTCGTTTCTGGCTTCTAATTTTATTCAGTGGCAGGTTATGTTCTTCAAAAATACAACGGATACAAAGTAGGGAGATTATATCCCCTACATTTATTTTCCATAAACTTAGAGTGGGAAGTTTGTATAGTTTTTCTACGACATATATATAAATAAGAGAATTAAATACGATAATGTTAAAGCCTGGCAGGACTGCCAACAAAAGAAAGTCGTCACCTACCGAGATTCATACTTGCAAGGTAACCACACTATCAAGAGGACACGGAGGAGAACAGGGAATAAAGGCAAATGAAGGAAAACTAAAGGAAGCTATAAATGCCAATTTGTCCTCTGGAGCTTTCACAAATCCTGGTTAAAATTTTACTTTGAACAAAATAGTCAGGATGCACATGCAGAGAGAATTTTACATAATAAAAAGGATTTATTTTAAGTCTGTGATCCTATTCTAGATACTCAACTTAGTCACCACTCACCATTATCCTTACTCTTTTCACATGTAAAAATAGAACAGTATCAATTTTGGAAACAAACTAAGTCCCTACCTAAAAACTATAGACAAAAGGACAGCAGCAAACTAAATTTCAGATTAGCTCAAAGTCAGTAGATCAACTGACCCTCTTCAGGAATCCAGCACCAAATGCTCTGGTGACTTTTAATTGTCCTTTCACTCTATCATTAAAAATGGATTGATTATCATCAGGGTGTTCCGCCCTTATTCTGAAAATTTCCTGCAGAGAACAAATAAAATTAGAAAACATTTTGTGAATATCTCACGTCACATTAATGTTCTTTCCAATGTAAAAGCCTCAGGTTTAAATACATTTCACAAAATTTTATCTGAATTTGCATAAGGGTCCATAGCATACAAGAGAAATTCCTCTACAAAATGATCAACAAATCAAGCACAACCCAATATACTGAACTTAGACCTCAAAATTTTGTAAACATACACAATTCCAAAATTTGTTGACAAGTGCTTTAGAATCTCAGTGTCTTGGAACAACTACCATGGTAAATAAATAGAATTTACGTAGAAATGTACTGAAGTAACACTGAAATGTCACAATATTGTTGACTTTACTCATTATCGGCACCTACACCTAATTGTGCAAGATAATATTTTTACTGTTAGAGAAAAATATATAAGAACATAAGAACTGTCATAAGTAATGTGCTAAATCTATATATTATCATACATCAACAGAAAGGATACATTATCAGGCATGTATGTATGAAGAATATACTCCCTCCGTTTCTTTTTATCTATCACTTTTGGAGAATTTTTTTTATGTCATTTTTTGAAGTTCAAGGCAGCATTAATAGTTATCTTTCCAATTATAACCTTATCTTTGATTGGGCACAAGTCTCAACAAAAAGAAAACTATATTTAATAAGGGCATAATAGAAAAGGTGAAAGAAATTTTAACGTATTAATTGCATTTCTTAATCTATGAGCAGAAACCGTAAATGAGAGATAAAAAGAAATGGAGTAAGTAGTTGATAACATGTAATTTAGAGATAACAAAATCCATATATGCATGCAAGCACAAGGCAGAAGAACACGTTTCATATACTAGAAGATTTAACCATAAATCATGCCACCCCTTTTTCAAAATAGATATAAAAGTTATTTACATTTATCAATCCTGGAAAAAAGGGCAAAACACACCTCTTCAACACTTGTGCTGTGATCAGTGGAAAGCTGAACAGCTCTCATTTTTAATCTGCAAATTGCTATCTCTCTATTTTTGTTCATCTTGCTAACATGACTGTTTTGATTGTGAATTGGGGACTCCTCCGAGATTCTATCCAGCTCCATCCGTACTAATGACTCTCTAGATCGATTTCTATGCCTCACATCATCCTTAACAAAACTTGAATTAGGATGACGATCATTTGGCCTTTCTTGAGCCAAAATTACACGACTATCCCCAAGGTTCATGACATAAACATCTTGATCTTTCATCATCATCACTAAAACGCATGATCCCATTAAAGCAAGCTCTGGATTTTTTTCTAGATTATTCTCCACCATTTCCATGTACGCCTCTTCTGTTCTGTCAAGAGCTCGAGCCATTGCTCTTAAAACGGCATCATGATCATCTACTCCAGATTTGCATTTTCTAATGGGTCCTGAGACTTCTAATATTTTCTCATCAACACCAGTTTCTTCTCTATGCCAATCATAGCTCCAAGGAAAAAGCTTCTTACGCAAGGACTTCTGCTTCCTGTACATTTTTTTTATTTTGGTACCAAGAAATGACTTTCTGATACTCTGCCTTTGTCCCGGTACAGTAAACGCAGTTACAGGCTCTTGACTAACTGATTCAGACCCAACCCCTCCATTTTCTCCTGATGTGGTGGGAACTTCATCCAGATGTATAGAACTATCTTCTTTTGCATTAACTGAACAAGATCTCGTCCACCCTGCCTGAGTAGATTCTGTAGGAACATAAGAATTTGTACCTTGTTCTGAGACAGACAAGGAATCTCGTTCATTCCAAGATTCCATCTGAAGTAGCTCATAAAGCCGCATGCTTTTTCTACCTTGACCACTTAACTGTCCAAGTGGAACAGAAGGAAAAACAGCATCTGAATTAGGTAATTGGTTTTCAATATTTACCTTATATGCAACATTTTCCTCAACTATCTCAGAGCAAGATGACTTCTCCTTGGCATTTGCTGGACCACCAGAAGCTTCTAAACAACACAAAGCATCTTGGTTTGGCTTAGTATGATTAACTGACAGTTCCTCCCGGCTGTACTCTGAAGCAACCACAGCATTTCCAGTTTTAGGGATTTCAGGATTAAGCGGATCCACAGGATTAACTTCATAATCCCAAAGCAACCCTTCCAGTTCTTTGTCTACAAATCTATAAAGATGGTTCATCAAAAAATCAGGAGCATCTGGTCCACTAAAACCATCATATATCCCAATAAATAACCACCCTTGTTCTTCAGAAAGTACTACATGAACCCTATCTTCCCCAGCCTTGCCATGAGCCCACTGTAAATTTTGTGAATGCTTATACTCCCCTTCAGATGGCCCAACTTCGATACAGTTTCTAGATACTTCTTGTCGATACTTTGCATCTTTGGAATGCCAAGCCAATTGGGTCACTGGGTGAAAGAACAGCCGCTGCATCCAACTGCCACCACTAGAATGCTTAGAGAAGGTCCGGGAAAAAGTGTTTTTCATCGGTCCACTCACACTTCTCATGAGCTGTTGGAGACGCGGCCTACGACCGCCTCGTGCAAGCGGTGCAGAAAAGTTGGATTTGTCAGTGGAATCAAGAGGACCTGACATGACTCCCTTCTCTATTGGTCCAGACATGAAACCACCACCGCCCCTATCCAATGGACCTGAAGCAAAGACTCTCTCTAGAGGTCCAGACATGAAACCATTTGAAGTTCCAGAACCACGCGGGACAGGTTGCAGAGGGATAGCAGCAAATGAAGAGGTTCCCTCAAATGATGCAGCTGGCTCTTGGACATCACTAGAAAATAATGCACTCTGGTTACCAGTCCTTGCCGTTGAGACATTGGCACTGACTGAAGCCCCTGAAATCGTTTTGAATGTGGTCTCTGGGAAGCACTTGGCCGGTTTGTGTACGCCGGAGGGATCTTCTATACTTTCATGTCTAAACGATCCACTAAAAGTTTCAGAATCAAGGGTACTCGAATCAACAGTAAACCTCTCAGAGTTTGATGGAGTAATGGCAGGAGATTCAAAAATAGATGGCCGCACATAACAAAAAGAATGGCCTAATCCTTCGTCTAGCGGCTCTAGGAACTCCAAATCAACTCCATTTTTGCCATTAAATGGCACTAAACAGCCAACAACACGTGAAGTGCCGTTACCCATTATTGCAAATGCCCCTGATTCTGATACGCTGAAAAATGGTTTCTGTAACCGAGCACCATCAACAAATATAGATGTAAACAAGAAAGCCAACACTGCCAAAACCTCACCAATCCCTCAACCAACCCATGATTACTCACGTGACCATGCATCATCATCACCATATTCCCAGGCAGAAAGCAGTGCAACCCATACAGAGTTCTCAGAGAAACTAAATAAAAGAAGCCAGCACGCTCAGCGCAGTGGGTGTGATTTGTGGATCACAACGAAATCATCCCACGAATTAATACTTAATACTTTACCCGGTATTAATGTATAAAGCAAAGACTACAATTCGTAAAAATGTTATGATCTGACCTTGTGGGTGCTGCTTAATACACAAATAAAGCGGTGGATCGAGCGCTCCCACAAACAGATCTAAGAGCGCCAAAGACGGTGAACGGAGCACTTCAGAAACAAAGACAGCAACCCATTTTAGGATTTATGTTTTCTTCTTCGCGGAATCTGACCAATTAGCATAGGCAACCAAGGCCCAAACGATTCGGTCCATAACATGGAAACACTAAGGCATGGCCAGCGGCGGCGAAATCCGAAGCACTGAGTGATGAACGAGAATAGGGGAGGAGGCGCAGAAAAATTGTGTTCTGACAATTCAGAAGAGGGGCGAAATGGACTTGTGATGAGTGTGTGTTTGACTTATAAAGAGAACAAATAAATAAGACAAGAGGAGAAAAACGAAAAATGTGGGGTTTTGGTTGCCAATATAAAAGAAATGGAGATTTGGTCAGACGATGAAGAATCAAAGTTTTAGTTCATCAAGGAGGGTCTCTTTCTTGGGGTTTTCAAATGGTTTGGGAGGGTTAAAACTTTGGAATTAAAAAATCACATAATCATGTTGAAAAGTAGGGAATGGGACTGTTGTGTGTGTGTGTGTGTGTGAGAGAGAGAGAGAGAGAGCGCTCCTTCTTTTCCTTCATTTACAACTTTATACGATTTTTCCAGCGAATGATTGGAGCTGTGTTGGTGCTGTTGAAGTCAATAAATTAGCGTGACCCCATCATCACGAAATTGAATGGTCGGGATGCAGAGGCAATCAACCCCACACAAAACTATATTTTTGACCAATTTTTTTAATCAATTTTGAAGCATAAAAACTTAAAAATATGCATAAATCAACTTTCATATTATAGTTCCCAATTTGTCGTCCTCGAATCAATAAAGGAATCAGTGGACAGTACATATTAGTATCGTAAAAAAATGGACAGTACATATTAGTATCGTAAAAAAATGGACAGTACACATGAGAAAATCTGATCATATTATCATTTTCTTGGGCGTGGACTTTTTATTTCTAGCCAAAAAAAAAACAGAGAACACAGAAAAATCATTATGATGCGGTCAAAAAAACACTTAATAATATTAATAGCTAAACCCTATGAATACGTTGTCATTACTTGTACTTTTCGCTGTTTTGCGGAGTATGCCCTAGTAGTCGCTGTTGGGTTCTCTAGGGTATAGAAACTCAAGCTATGAGAACCACAGTTACTTGTCGTTATGCTTATCAAACCCGGACCGAATCGGTCGATCCAGACTAGAAACCATCAAATTGGACAATAAACTAGTTCAGTCTAATTTTTTTAATTTTAAAAAAAATCAATTTTTTTATATATTTTTTTTAGAATTTCATATTAATAATCCTAAAATCATCTATTTCTTATCGGTTTAGTCCCGAGTTAACTCCGGTTTGACTTCGATCTGACCCACTGACCCTTGACTCAGTACCCGGTTTAGTGACGAATTTGGGTTTGATTACCTTTCTTGTCATTACCTATACTTGCTATTCCTTCGGTCCTTAATATAAGACATAAGATGGGTAGGCATCTGCGTTACACCAATCCATTCCTGGGTTCGATCCCAGGAAACAGAAGGTGTAGAGAATTTCCGTTGGGAGCTCTCTCCCCTGGGGCGCCTCAAAGAGGTGAATTCCTGTCGGGCCTATCAGATTGGGGGTGCCAGGACTAGTCGGATGTCGGGGGCCCATGTCGGTAAATCCGGCGTTGGCCTTCAGGTTAACGCCGGATACCTGGAAGGTGGGTGCACCGAAGGCCAAAAATGGTCCATTGCATAAACCATCAAAAAAAAAATATATAAGACATAATTTTTTTTTGTAGAGATTAAATAAACTAATAAGTTAGTTAATCCTAATATATTTTGTGTATCATTTAATTATATATTAGTTCATAAGTAAAAAAAATTAATTTATCATAAAAAATATAAATATGAATATTTCAAAGTAATATGATTAATAAGTTAGTTGATCATAGAATATATTTGTATCATTTGATTATATATTACTTTATAAGTAACATAAATTAATTTAGTATAAAAAAGATAAATATCAATACTTTAAAGTAATTTGATTAGGATCCTTAGTCTCTGCAAAAAAAAAAAAAACTATGTTTTATATTAAGAAACAGAAAAATACTATATGCTGCTAACTTGCTGTAAGGATTATATTGTGATTTTATTCCTTAAAACCACAATGATTTTTAAAAAAATAAATTTAAATATTTTTTCAAGGCAAGGACATATAATATATGAAAAAATTATATTTGTTAGATTACATTGTGTGAGTATAAAATTATAATAAATTACATGTATAAAAAATCACAATAAGTTACACTTCCTTCTAAACGAATGTGGCTAGCAATCATTAGATTCAATATAGTATACATAAAAAAGAAAAGCACGATTTAAATTCTTGAAATCAGTTTCTGGAATTATGATCATGGATGTTAGGACATGTCGCTTGATGTGCAGGGGTGTTCAAAGTATTCTGGTTTCGGTTGTCCTAGCTTGGTCCTAGATATTTTATTTCAGAAATTTTCTGTCTTAGTTGAAACTGTGACCGGCATCACACCTTGTGATCCCGGTCCCAGTTTTTTTAATTTTTTTTCTTAAAAAATAAGTTATTCTTTTATTTTTGTATTTTTTACCCCATAAATTAAGTTATCATTTGATAAAATGTATATCACATATTTAGTTAGGGTTAAATCGTATATAACGTGATACTAATTCTGACTATATAATGTATAAAGATAATAACAAAAATGATGAATATGATAATAATAGTAATAATAATATGTTATTCTTCAATTTTAGATTAATTTGTGTGATTTTTATAACCTTATTACGTATTAAATAATCACTTTAAACACTGAATTATAGAAAATTTAACTAATATAATAATAATTTTGAAATAGGGAATTCCCAACCGGACTTACCAGGACGGGACCGGGAATGGTTTCCCCCTCCCGGCTATCCCCTGGGACAGGAACAAGGAATGAGTGATCCCGATCCCGATTAGACATTTGAACACGCCTATTGATGGGTTTGGAGGGGGAAAAAACTTATTTACACGTCTAAAGCATACTAAAAATTTTATCTCTTGCTTGCGTGCGCGCACGCACATGCACGTACACATGTAGAGTGTGTTTGGTTTGAGGTGAGGGGAAGGGAAGGTAAATTACAATTTTGAAAAGGAGAAATCCAAAATTTATCCCCTTATTCTTTTAAATTTTGGTTTCCCGCCCAAAATTTATACTTTCATCCCTTTTAAATTTTAGATTCCCACTCAAAATTTAAATATTTTCAATCTAAAAAGATAATTTATCCTGCCCTCTCCTCTCCCTTCCTTCTAACCAAACACACCAGTAGTGTTTATATTCACAATTTCATATATTGTGTTGAGGGCTAATCTTGAAACTGATGATATCCTCAGACCTCAAACTGATAATGTAAATAAATACTTGTATATACTCCTCACTGCCGAAAAGTGTGGGTATTGATTGATTAAAAGGCTGAATTTAAGGAGTGGATTGCCAAATCCATTTTAATTTGCCCATTACATCCCAAAAATCTTTCCCAATGCTTTAAAACCTCTCAAAGGTCCCATCAATATTCGGGCAGCAATGCGGGGACTATAATCAAGCCAATACAACTGCTTTGTCATAAAGCACACCATACACAAACACACCGTAGGCATTGAGTGTTTCTGATTTTCTGCAATTAAATTACACATTGATACCAAAAAAAAACAAAAACCGTTTTCTTGTGTTCTAAAAATGGGGTTTACTTGTATTCCATTATTTAGAAGCGACACCCACGTCAGAAAACATGTTATACATTATTATTATTATTATTATTATTATTATTATTGGTGTGTAAATAAATATTCTTTCACGCCTTAATATAAAACATATTTGAAGAGTTAATTTTAATATTAAATATAAGATATATTTTTATATTTGTCAATCTTTTTTAATTTACCCCTGTTAATGATCCATCAACAATATTAAAAAAAAAACCAGAGAAGAGGGAACGACGAAATTAAAGAAAATGACTATAGTTTTTTAGAAAATACATAACATATATATTAACTAATTTAACTTCTTTCTTTAATCTAATCAAATTAAATAAATATTTCTTATATTAAAGAGTTACAAGGATAAGAGAGGGGAGTGACGTGTCATGTTTGACTTGAGAGATATGGATAAAGGGTAATATGGCTACATCAACACAACATGGCTGCCTTGCCCATATGAGTATGGGTGTGTTTGATTCAGCTTATGAGATAAAAATAAGTCCGTTTTTGGGTAATAATCCCAAATAAAAACGTGTTGTGTTTTTTCAGTATTTGATTTAGCATATTTTAATTACATAACAGGTAAAATAAGCTACTTATTAAATAAGTTTCTCACTACGTGTGTGTTTGGTATTGCTTATTGGGGGTTAATAAGCACTTATTACATAAGTCGAGATAAAACTCCTCTCACATACTTACCTTCTACACCATAAATCACGATTTATAAACACTTATTGCCTAAAAATAAGCTATCTCAAACGACCACTACAGCTTTTCTATTAAGTCACTTATTACGTAAGTCGAGATAAAACTCCTCTTATATACTTACCTCATATACCATAAATCACGATTTATAAGCACTTATTGTCCAAAAATAAATCGTCCATCTAAAAATAAATCACATTACAAAAACTGATTTTTCTATTAATTCATTTTTAATAAATCAGAATCATAATAAGTCATTTTTCTTACCACTATCCCAAACATACATTATATCTCATAGCTTCTCAAATCTCAACCATTCCTACCTGTAATTATTACATGCACGCACCACCTTAATGGCTCTCTCTCTCTCTCTCTCTCTCTCTCTCTCTCTCTCTCTCTCTCTCTCTAGTTATTAGTTTCCCACTCTTCCATTGTATTCCTGGAAAAATAGAAGGAAAAAAAATCATGTAGTAAATTGATAAATTCCCAAAAACGTAGTGGTTTAATTTAGCATTTCTCTTGAATACCTCTATAATTCAGTAGTTGCTTTTTTTTATTGCTCAAGCGTTTTAAATAACTTGAAGACAGAAAAAATTCCAATATTCGTTTTCTGGTTCCCCCCCCCCCCCCCAAAAACTACAAAATAAAGTTAAACAGGAATGTGTTATTTGTGGATACAAAGATGATTCAAATGGCATACGGAAATGGTGGAGGAATTAAGCCCAAGCACCGAACTATTCTACCAATGTTGACTAACCAAACCCGCTTAACAATGACTATCAGCCTACTTCACTGTCCCTTCTGCCCTTCTTTCAACGCTCTTTGAAAAAATAATAATAGTTTAATTTATTTTCAAAAAAAGTGGGGAAAAATAACGAATGAAACAAAGCGAAAAGCCCTGCCTTGAGGCAGGCATCTCATAGTATAGTAGCATTATAATTTATAGTTGATTAAGTTCTTTACAGTGCCTTATCAATTTATTTATCTTATTTACGGGAAGGACTAAGACAGAGGCAGCTGAAGTGGGCATCTTTAGCCAAAGTCTTCCCTGATAAAAATTCTGAATCAATCAGAGCATCAAGAACAAGACGACAATATGGTGATGGAACCCTCCATGTGAGACATAACTATGAGGTATAATGTGAATGACCGTTTCATGAAAAGGCTAAGATATTATATATATAGTACGGGCAGCCTACCAAAAAAAAAAAGCACAGAAAAATTGATACGATGATGCCCATAATCTTCCAAATCCACTCACTTATTAATTAATGGAGGTGCCTTTTATTCTCTTAATTGGAGAGATGAAGTTTTGCCACCCCCAAGATTCGTATTTTTGGATGTCAACTTATCCACTCTAGAATTAAAAAGCATGCAAATCGGCTACATGTCGTTTCATCCACTTGTGTTCATAAAAAAGGACAAGTTAAGATTACTTTAGTATCCCATTTGTGTGTTAGTTGGACATTACTTGCCAAGGGGCATAGGTATTGAGGCTTAGGTGGTTTTGACGATGATAAACTCTAATGTTGTCCCAGTCACTCCCTTATTATATTGTAAAATTTGTCCCATTCAATGAATCACGCTCCAAATTATAGTAGAAGGAATCATTTTACAAAAGCAATCATAGTGTACGCAAAATGAAACCTCAAATCTTTCTAGAATTTGCTATAAACATTTTTTGTGTGCAGGAAATAAAATGGTTCATCTTGAGTATAAATATTCCCCCTAAAAAGAAAAGAGGGCATTGTGAAGAATATCATGTAGTTCAAGATAGAATATTTTTACTCTTATGGTATTTAAAATAGAATCTAATTGGAAAGTTAATTTTTGTCTGAAATGTAAGACATATTTATTATATTTATTAATATTTTTTTTTAAGTTATCCCTATTGATACTCCTTCAGCAATTATCAAGTAAGAGATAGATGAAGGGAATTAAAAAAGATGATTAAGGCATTTTAGGAAAAACATGTCATATTAACTAATTTAATTATCCTATTTGATCTAACAAAATTAGGTTAATAGGTTATACATTAAGGATTGGATGGAGTATTTTTTTTTTTAGGGTTAAGGGTCAATTTTACCATGGAAGTTTCAAAAAGAGTGCAATTTTGTCCTGACCATTATTTTAATTAATTTGGACTATTAGTTGACCAAATTTGCTGAGCTGGCAATCTATAATTCTACATGTCATCTACATCATTTTTGTTAATGTGCATATTTACCCCAAAATTTTTAAATTTAACCTTAAAAAAATGAAGTAAATGGCCCATGAACTTATGGGGCAAATTTTCACTTTAATAAAAATGACTTAGATGACATGTAGACCGTTAAATCAACATATTTGGTTAAATATCGGTCAAAATTAACTAGAATAATGGTGAGGGCAAAATTATCCTCTGGTGAAAACTTTCGAGACAAAATTGCTCATAAACTCATTTCTTTATGACTAGCTGCGCAATGGGAAGCATTTCTGCCTTGCCTTGCAGAGGTTCGAAGTTAATTTGAGTTTCTGTATTGACGTGGTTGTATGCGTGTGCGTGGTTACATTGCTTGTTACAGGGAAAAAAGACAGATTACTTGTTTTAATTATTCTTCATTTTCATTGTTAAACCCCATAAACCAGAGAGGAAGTGTCCAATGGAACAGTGTATCCAGGTCGCTGCCTCAGGCTTCAACTTTGCATCATTTGCTTGAAACCAACGTTGTGCGTTTCTTATCACTCACCGGATAACGACAAACACCTAACTAATATGATCACAATTTTCAAACAGCAAATAATTAACCTTTTTCCATCAAAATCATACTTCACGACTTCTTAAATTGGCTGGACATTCTCATAATCTTTTTAGTTCAATAACTGTGAACTGTCACTGGCTCATCGTAAAAGCGACATTCTGGTTAGTTGAAATATTAGTTGCGTTTAAATCAGTTTTCAGCTCTTCTACTTTCCTTCCCTCCTTTTTCTTGACCACCCATTCATTGTCGTGAAATCTTTCAGTCAATTATCATCTTATCTTCCCCTCATATATTCTTCATTATTCTATATCTTTCCCCACATCGGACATGTCTTTTAATTACTCCTGTGGTCCTATATATATAGGATTGAGAGAGAGAGAAATTTTGGTCCTAGTTATGAGGCAAAAAGAGAAAATTTTCATATGAATGTACAATTTCACTCTTCATTTATTATTGTATTGACTTTGTTCTCATGAGATGAAATATATATTAAATAGGAGAAAAGTTGAACAATTATTGAATTTTATGAAATAGTTCATTAAGTTTAAGGTTTTTCTTGTTTTATGAGGAAAAAATTAGAAATATCTTATATACAGAACCAAAGAGTATGAATTATGACATTAGATAATGATTAGACAGCACCGTTCACCCAACAACAGGCAACCAGATAGATTGATCTTTCCTAGTTCTGAGAAAAAGTCAAGCAATATGACGATTTATAAAATTGAAGAAAATTATCAAAAACACGAAAACCGATGTACGGTGTAATTTGCCTTTAATTGCGGAAACACAAGCCCCGGTGGCTGATGCCTTTGACGACTATTATAGCTACAGGACGATGTCCATAAATAGCTCAACCCAGTGTGTTTGCCGTGTGTCCCAGGTTACATTGTTTTGGCAGAATCGTAGTCCCCACCTTGAAGAAACTTGGCTATAACGTGTTTAAGCCCCAAGGGGCCAACCTTACGAAGTTGAAACTGACAAATAACTATAACACCGATTATTATCAAAAAACTGTTATGTTTCCAGTCGTTTTCTATGATCCAAAAAGGAGAACAAGGTGAATGAGGTTAATGCACAGTTAGGTAGATTTTTGAGCTTCATCCCTGATAGACACAAGGTTCTTTCTTATCTCGTTGCAGAGTCTAACCTCTATCAGACCAACAGGCAGCCACATTTTTGGCTTCACATCAACAATATATGAAAGAGTTGTCTTACCTTCTCGGTCTTCCGGTTCTTCGCAAATTTCACCATCGGAGTTGGACTGCACAACCATCATTATGGAAGGCGTTAACAATGCATGCTTGCTATATTATTCAACTCTGTTGTTTATATGGTTTCAACACCAAGAAATTTTTCAAGTCTTTCATTTTGTTTGGCATCATTCAATTCAAAGCTGATGAGCATATTCAAATATGAAGATGCTATATTTGCTATCTATAAGCATATTCAATTTGTTCCTGATGTATGAGCGTGAATAAGAAAAATTGCAGAATCTAGCAGATATTACCTGCAAAATAGACCATTTTCCTTCAAAGAGTTGAAAATCTCCTTCAGTCATCTTGAAGTCAATGTCACGCTTTATACCAGAAGGAAGACTCTCCAATGCCTTCTCATAACAATCTAAAACTCCTTTAGCATTAAATTTTAACCCAAATGCCAAGTTCTGCTCTCCAACCTGTTCAACTAAGGTGACAACAATATGAATTCCAAGCAAAGTGTATGGACAAAGAAAGTTCTTCACGAGATGAATTCTTTAGTTCAGGACACAAGAAATAGAAATGCACTGTAGTGTTGAGAAAGCTCAACATCTAACAAGACAAACATGATAATGACTCTCATTTATAAATCTAATGATGCAACATAAACTGTGTACGTAACATGTTCTTCTCTACCGTCACTTATAACCTTACTCTAAGTACATAAATGTACGATTCTCCACAAAATTGATACCAAAGTGACTTTTATGTCCTATGCTGACTCAAGGAGAACTGGTTCAAGCATGCCATGGGAGCATATATGATAGAGAGTATTCACTAAGTAGGATGTTTGATATCACTATTACAAGTGTTCAATATCTGCAGTTCTGCGATTCAACAACTTCAGAGAACTCTTTCTTGCTGATATGACCTTGATTCCTTAGAGGTCAAGATTCAGTCAGCAAGAAAGAGTTCTTATCTACCGTTTTCCCTCACCATTTTTAATATATTCTTTGCGTGTGTGCCTATTTGGTTGATCGCTCATCTCTTTATTTAAACATCGGCATTTAAATTCACATAAAAACCAACACAAACAATCTCTACACAAAGGTATTGAGCAACACGACTTGTGGATTACTCTACTATTCTCAAAACTCCTTTTTCTCTACAATAAAGAGGGTAACAGAGAAAGAACTCTGAAATTGTAAAATCTCATATCAAGATTGTTACTAAAAGTTGATAAGGAATAATGAAACTTGATAGGTAATTCACAACTCTTTTTTTAGGAAATGACTTATTTAAAATTTTGCAAATTCAAAGTACTTTTTCTATCTTTTTTTTCCCCTTTTTTCTATCCAAGCTTGAGATAACCCTAAAAAAATACTAAATTTAACTCGATAAAATACCACAAATTCAAGATTCATAGTCTGCCAAAACTATGCAGCCAATCGCTAAAATGGCAAACTACAAAGATACAGCTAAGAACTTTTACCAAAATTACCAACCTGAAAAAGTCGTGCATAATTTTCTCCTTTTTCAAGCAGTTTGCTAACAGCAAGACCAGGAATAAAGTCCGCCAATCTTTCATAATCAGTCAAGATATTCCAAACGGTGGTAAGGGGAGCGTCAATGGGAATCCTGGATTCAATTCTGCGCGAGTTCTTCTCCAAAATCTTCACCTCAATGTACACATCACCTTCATCTTGAGATTCTGGCTCTTCAACTATATCGATAGAAGAAAAAGCATTCTTACCGGTGCCAGATGCATAGTTCACAAAATTCACATCTTCTTCGTCATCTCCCAGAACGGGGGACTCGGATTTTGAGCTGCAGCACAAGAAAGGGCTCAATTTGATGGAGCATGAGCTCGGAGAAGGGACGGTAGAAAGAGATAGGTGGGGTTGAGAAATCGACTTAGATGGTTCAGAAAATAATAGGGAATGGTTAATAGGATTGGATGGCGATGCTTGCAGGAATAGAAAAGCGTAGGATGATTCGGACGAGAGTGGAAAGGCGCGCATTTTGTGTGCTCCCTGCAGGAGTAGAGTAGTGGGAGAGGATCCAAATATCCGAAGTAACAACAAAATTCTGAGCGGAGTTCTTTGTCAAAAATGAAAAAACAAAAAAATCAGAGCTAGTTTTGCCATTTTGTGGTCTAGTTTTCGCCTGAAAATCCTTTTTTTTTTTTTGATGATAATTCGCCTGAAAATCCGTGGGGATGGAAATGTTGAATTTTGATCGCCAAGGCATCTTTATTTTAAGTTTTATTATTGGCTGAGTTATTTTTTTGGGAGAATTTCAATTTTTTTTATTGGGTAAAGGATCAAGATGCATTAAAAATAAAAAGACAATACATCAATTCTCTATGACCATTGAGGACATAATTGTAACATATTAAAAACATCACAATGAATAAACTTGACCTAAGAAACCGAAGTGAGATTAAAAGAGGTGAGGTAAGATTTGATGTCCATGTGAAGAATGTTAGCTGAGTGATCAATAAATCACATCCTAGGAAGTAGTCGTTTCTTGATGCTAAGTGTCCTGAGATCATGATAGCTAGATGAATGGAAAAGAGGTGAGATCATGATAGCTAGATGAATGGAAAAGAGGGTAGTTTAGTGTGTGTTCGGCCACCCCAAAAACCATGGTTTCAGAATCCCGTTTCCATAAATCGAGACAAAACTCCTCTCATATACTTACCTCGTAAACTGTAAAAGCTATTCTCCAAAAGCTAATCCGAACACACATTTAGAATCCAAAGCAGAGATGCTCTCTAAAACAACGCAAACTAAGAAAAGAAAAGGCCGGTGAGGTATTTTCTTCCAGATGAGAGATTGTAGAGATTGCGCCTCCAAACAGATCCAAGAATGAATAAAACGAGTTAGGACCCGACTTATATTTTTCCACAAAATTAGAACAGCCATTAGTATCAATGTGATCCAATATTGGAATGGGAAAATGTCACTTAACCCTAAAAAAGAATATGACATAATTTCAGTCAACTCCCAAATTTTTTTAAAACTTAACTGCACCTATTGAGTTAAAATGAGATTAAGTTTTGGAGGTGAAAAGATAATGATTCCCTTACCTTATTTATCTTTAAATGCTCATATTTATCTTGAGAATTTTTATCTTTGTCTTGTAAATGACTAAAATATTTTCTTAAGTTCTTTTGAATCTCATTATTTGTCTTATAAATATCTTTATTTATTTTGTGAATTTCCTTATTTGTCTTGTAAATGACTAAAATGTTTTAAATTTTCTAGGTTCTTTTGAATCCATTTATTTATCTTATAAATGTCTTTATTTATCTTATAAATACCCTTATTTATCTTATAAATGCTCTCATGAAAAACATAAAAGAATGACATCATTGTCTTTTCATCCACAAACTTAATTTCATTTTGACCTTTGGGAGCGCAGTGAAGTTTCATAAAATTTTATGTGTTCACTAAAATTATGTTATACCTTAAGATTGAATCAAACCTTTGCTAATCTTTTTTTAGGGTTAAGGTCAGTGCCCTTGGTTCAGAGTGCATGTGCTGGAGTTGCATTTGAGGCTTCCAGCTCCTCTCCATTACTTTCCGATCCCTCTCCTCCCCTTTACCCAAAACTACACTGTTTTAAGTGTAAAAATTGGAGGTTGGGCACTTTTTTTTTTACAAAAATAATATTCAGCACCCAAAGTATTTTTCCAGTGTCACTTAGTATCGTAAAATGATTTTTTATGCATCCAGCACTTTAAAATATTTTTTTAATTGCAACGAGTAATCTAAACTTAAAATGCAAAGTGTTGATGAAAAAAATATTTCAAGGGATTAGATGCAAAAAAAAAATTATTTTAGGATATTGAGTGTTATTGAAAAAATTATTTAAGATGTTGAGTGAGCTAAAAACTAATTTATGATACTGGGTGTTACTAAAAAATTATTTTAAAGTGCAGTTTGTTGGATAGTAGTTACAACTGAAAAAATATTTAAGAGTGATCAATGCATCAAAAATTATTTTAAGATATTAGGCCAACCTCCGTTTTTAACATGTAAAACGGTGTAGTTTTAAATAAAGGAGAAGAAAATAATGGACAAGTAAGGAAGGGGAGGCGGACTCACATTTGAGATGGGTGCCATTCGGGATCGAGGATCCCTTTCGAACTAAAAATAAATCCTGCCAGCCAACAAGTTGTAGTTGAGGGGAACACTTTTTTTTTTTTTTTTAATGATAGGAGAATACAAATTCAAATTATGAAAAATATATTTATTAAAATAGGTAAAAACTTTTTACCCTCTAAACATCGAGTACCATAAAATGCCAGCATCATGATGTGTGTGTGTGATTCTTAAACTTAAATCGTTGCATGTCATAATCAATATTTGCCATGAGTGTTTTTTGCTTCTTATTCTCAACTCATTTAAATTCACACTAAGTACTCCCTCCTATGCATTTTATAAATTAAAAATAATTAATATATTAAGAAGTTTGATAAAATTAGTTAAACTAATAAATGTGTAAAAAAATATGTATTTTTTTTAATTATGGTTTATTTAAATAAAGAGTGGATGAAAGAGAATGAGTTAGAAAACTAAACGTGAGTTAAAAATAAAGTACCGGAAGTAGCAATAACTAGTTCCCCTATTTATTTTACAGATTGGTGTAAATCCCTAACGTTGACAATATATATATATATATATATATATATCGTGGCCTAACCAGTGACCAAATAAAATTTAATCCGTCAAGACATCGAATGAATTGCTGCTCGTCGGCTCGTCGAGTTAGGGCACAAACTCTACCCACTGCGACTGAGGAAACGACGTGGGTCCTGTGTCTCCACCCTTCAACCCCAGAAAAGGCCAGATTTTACACACACACACACACACAAAGGTCCGAATATAAAATAAAAGTAAAATATTGGTCAGAAATCAAAATAAAATAAAAGCAAAAATGTCTACTCGCACTATCGGTTTATCCACCACTCAACGCGTTGAGCTGTAGTTTCCACTTCGAGTCACCTAAAGTAATACTTGAGCTTTGAGCGAAATTCCATTGCTTTGGCCCCTCAAACCTAGAAAACTTCGCCCAATATCCAGAGAGAGAGCAACCCCTTTCCTATCATATCGTTAGCTATGGCTTCTTCATTCTCAGCGCAGTTAGTGCAAAGTCAGAACTCACTTCCTCGTCTTTCTCACTTTCAGGTTACCGTCTTCTATTTTATCTTTCTTTTCTCTTAAACTCCTTTTGTGGCATCTGCTTACCGACCACGCTTATGTTGGGTCTTGAGAAGATGGTGTGGAAATGGAATGTGTTTGAAATTACTAGTTTTGACAACAAAATTGAGGTCTTCTATGGTTCACTATCTGTATTATACAACAATCCGAGTATTAGCTATATAGTCTGCATTTCTCACTTGTGTTGTACCTCTTGTATGCAGAGAACAGGGTCATTCTACGTTCTCTTGTCATTGCATCGAACATATTAATATTAGCTAACCACAAAACACATTGAGAAAGCTGACCTTCTATGCACATTATAATGGCAAAACTTTATTGTCTTTTCAGGGTAATTATAGCCAAGATGTATCAAAGGTTCGAAGGTCACATATGATTTGTAGCAGTTCAAAATCAAAGCTCGGCTGCACTAAAACAGGGGCGTCAAAATCTCATTATGCCTCAAGTTTTTCTGTCTCCAAGCAATCTGGGTTAAAATCAGTATCATATAAAAGAATGACATGTGTCAACGCCAGCCAAAATGTAAGTGTATTTATTCAAACAATATGCTTTGGGAATTTTAGAGAAGATTTTATAGCCAAAGTAAGATAATGGAAAGGGTATAACACATTTAGTATCTCTTTTACTTTGTGCTATCCATCTGGAGAAATGTAAACACCTAATATTAAACGATATGTTCAAATCAATTCCTGGAATTGAACCGCCCGTTGATCTTATGATTGGAATTCATAGACTCATTGAAAATTATGCCATTTGGGTTCTCCGTCACCATGTTCAAAATTGTATTCACTGCCCTAACCAGAAAACTCTTGGCAATGATTTGTTTTGCTGGGACTTAGATGTTGGCTTATTATCTTACACGGCTCTATTACTTTCAGGTTCTAGAGCAGCAAGCCAAAGTGACCAACAAGTGTTTCTTTGATGTAGAAATTGGGGGTGAATCTTCTGGCAGGATTGTTTTGGGCCTATTTGGAGAAGTTGTGCCAAAAACTGTTGAAAATTTTCGTGCTCTGTGTACAGGCAAGCCATGATCAGATCTCACAACATTGCTCTTCTGATAGTTTTCATTATTACCATGAAATGGATAGTGGTAGGAGGGAGTTTTCAGAATTTTCAGATAAATTGGAAAGATCTTTGTGCAGGAGAGAAAGGATATGGTTACAAGGGATCCCACTTCCACCGCATAATCAAAGATTTCATGATTCAGGGAGGGGACTTCACTGAAGGAGATGTGAGCTCTATTGTAGTTGTTTATGCATCTCTATGTATACACTAGTGCAGTGTTTGCTTTCACACAGCCGAAGAAATTGAGTGCTTCATCGGTTTTGACTAAAATATATACTACTAATTGCTGCAGGGAACTGGAGGAATCAGCATTTATGGCTCTAGTTTTGAAGATGAGAGTTTTGCCTGTATGTTCCATCTACTGTCTGAATGATGATATTAAGCTGTAAAAAACTTTCATACTGACAAGCATCAACAAGTTCTACTTTTGCTGATTTTGGTTTTTACAGAGATAAAAGTTTGGTTTTTCTCCTTAGGATTGATCTTTTGGTTGAAAAACGGTGTGTTAATGTCTTGCTAACATAGTACAGCCCTTCCTTGCAGTGAAGCATGTTGGTCCTGGAGTTTTGAGCATGGCAAATGCGGGTCCTAATACTAATGGTAGTCAATTTTTCATTTGTACTGTGAAGGTGAGTTAGTTAGCTGCACTGCCCTTATATTTTTTAAAATAAGTTGCAAATTCCTGTTAGACCATTCTTTGCACTTCAAGAGTCTAGCAAACAATCAATTTGCTGCAGTGATATAACTGAACTCTTCTTACAAGCAAAAGAAAAGCAGAACTCATCTGTTTATGGTTCAGTGCAGAAATCACTCACTTAAACACAGATGAAGTAAAACTTTCATGGGTTTTCACTTTTACTGGTTTTAGTCTCCTTATAGATTACATTATCTGAATTGCCTCCATCTACTGGACAAATTATTTTAGTCTTGTATGCGGAAGAGACATTTACATGACTAGTAAATTCTCATTAAGTTACAACAACAACAAAGCCTTTATCCCACTAGGTGGGGTCGGCTACATGGATCGCACGACGCCATTGTACTCTGTCGAAAACCATATCTTTAGACATATTATTAATCAAAAGGTCTCTCTCTATGACCTCATTAAGAGTTCGCTTCGGCCTTCCGCAACCTCGTTTTACAAGACTCCAAATTGCTTGATCAACCCTTCTCACCGGTGCATTCAACGGCCTTTGTTGAACATGTCCAAACCACCTCAAACGACTTTCTACCATTTTTCCTTCAATAGAGGCCACTCCAATTCTTTCACGTATATGATCATTACGAATCTTATCTTTTCTTGTATGACCACACATCCATCTCAACATCCTCATCTCGGCCACCCCCATTTTATACTCATGTAGTCCCTTTAAAGCACAACACTCACTACCATATAGCATTGCTGGTCTTATAGCAGTGCGGTAGAACTTCCCTTTTACTTTATTAGATACTTTCCGATCACAAATAACTTCAGTAGCTTTTCTCCATTTATACCATCCAGCTTGAATTCTGTGATTGACATCTCCATCAATTTCACCATCTTGTTGTATAATTGATTCCAAATACCGAAATTTTGTCACTTGCGGAATAACTCCCCCCCAATTTAACTTCCACATCATTTCGACCTTGTCTCTTATTATTCTTACAATGCATATATTCAGTTTTACTCCTACTCAGACGAAAACCTTCACTTCCAAAGTCCGTCTCCATATCTCAAGTTTAGAATTAATTTCCTCCCTGGATTCAGCCAATAAAACTATATCATCCGCAAAAAGCATGCATTTAGGGATCTCCTCTCTTATAGGCTCAGTTAGAACATCTACCACTAGATTAAACAAATAAGGGCTCAAAGCTGATCCATGATGTATGCCAATCCTTATAGGAAAGTCCTTTGTTACACCTTCAGGCGTTATAACATTGGTTGTAAACCCCTCATACATGTCCTGAATGGCTTTGATATATGCAAACCGCACCCCCTTCTTTTCCAAGGCTTTCTAGAGTATATCTCTTGGCACACGGTCATATGTTTTTTCCAAATAAATGAAAACCATATGAAATCTCTTCCTTTGCTCCTATACTTTTCCATAAACCCCCTTAATAAATAAGTCGCTTCTGTTGTAAACCTTCCTGACATAAATCTGAATTGGTTTTCAGCAATTTCAGTCTCCAACCTCAACCTGCGTTCCATCACCTTTTTCCATAATCTCATTGTATGACTCATAAGCTTAATTCCTCTATAATTTGCACAATTTTGAATATCCCCTTTATTCTTATAAATAGGAATCAAAGTACTTTTCCTTCACTCATCCGGCATTTTCTTAAATCGTAAAACCCTATTAAATAATTTTGTGAGCCACAAAACACCCTCTTCACCCAAACATTTCCAAACTTCAATAGGAATCCTATCAGGCCCAAAAGCTTTACCATTTTCCATTTTTTTAAGAGCTTCCCTAACCTCGCCAACTCGAATCCTGCGGTAAAATGATAAATTAAGATCACCTTCTCGAGTTGTCAAATCTTCGCAGTTATAAGGCTTTCCCCCTTCATCATTGAACAACTTATAAAAGTAGTCTTCCCACCTATTCTTAATATCTCCATCAGTCACCAAAACTTTGCTTTCTTCATCCTTTATACACCTCACTTGATCCAAGTCTCTCGATTTTCTCTCCTTCTTTGCAATCTTGTAAA
This sequence comes from Inga oerstediana, assembly GCA_963210345.1. Taxonomy (NCBI): domain Eukaryota; kingdom Viridiplantae; phylum Streptophyta; class Magnoliopsida; order Fabales; family Fabaceae; genus Inga; species Inga oerstediana. The sequence goes on from OY723401.1 coordinate 2,936,282, forward strand.
TCTTACGCTCCCCCGCCTTTGTTCCTAACTCCTTGTAAAACTTCTCATATGCTTTATTACGAGCTTCACGCACTGCCTTCTTAGTCTCTTTTTTAACTAAACGATATCTTTCCCAATTGTCAACATTATTACTCAAGTGTATTGCTTTAAAACAATTTTTCTTATGCTTGACTTTCTCTTGAACAGTCTCATCCCACCACCAAGTCTCCTTATTTCTCATATGCTTTATTACGAGCTTCACGCACTGCCTTCTTAGTCTCTTTTTTAACTAAACGATATCTTTCCCAATTGTCAACATTATTACTCAAGTGTATTGCTTTAAAACAATTTTTCTTATGCTTGACTTTCTCTTGAACAGTCTCATCCCACCACCAAGTCTCCTTATCCTGCCAACCAAAACCTTTTAATTCTCCCAAAATTACTTTAGCAACCTTTTGGACCTTTTTAGACATATTCTCCCACATGATATTAGCACTTCCTTGTAACTCCCATTCCCTCTCCTCCAAAAGAGTTCTCTTAAAAATCTCCCGTTTCTCCCCCTTTAACTGCCACCACCTGACCCTTGGATTTAAAACTTGCCGGTGCTTTTGTTTTGCCACACTTAATATTCACATCAAGGACCAAAACCCTATGTTGTGTAGTCACGCCATCCCCAGGAATCACTTTGCAGTTAATACAAAGTCTTCTATCAGAGTTCCTTTCCAAAAAGAAGTCAATCTGTGTCTTGGCATCTCCACCCTTGTATGTTATTAAATGCTTCTCTCTCTTCTTAAAACAAGTTTTAACAATCCTGAGGTTATATGCGAGGGAGAAATCAATAATAGATTGACTTTCATTATTGAGCACCCCAAATCCAAAACCCCCATGAGCCCTTGCATGAGGTCCTGCCTCCTTACCGACATGTCCATTAAGATCTCGTCCAATAAAAATATTTTCGATTAGTGGGATACTCTGAATAAGCCCCTCCAAATCTTCTTGGAACTTTTCCTTAAGATGTGCTTCTGCCCCTACTTGAGGTGGATACGCACTGATAATGTTTATAATATCCTTTCCAACAATCATTTTTAAAGAAATGATTCTGTCCTCAACCCTCTTAACTCCTACCACGTTCTTTCTCCATTCACTATCAGTGATGATATCAACACCATTCCTTCCATTAACCTTTCCTGTATACCAAAGCTTAAAACCATTAATTTCTCGAGACCTTTCTCCCACCCATTTAGTTTCTTGACAGCATAAGATATTAATCTTTCGATCATTCATTACGCCCACCACCTCCAGAGATTTGGCATTCAAAGTCCCAACGTTCCAAGTGCCAAATCTGATCTTGGTCTCATGATCTAGCTTTTTAGGCCGCCTCCGTTCATAAGAGAGCGGTAGCCCTTGCTCATTTAACACTACATCTGGGCGACGATGCAGCGGCCCTCGCTCACTTATCACTGTACTCAAACCATACAGCGCGTTACTTACAGGCAACAACCTAGCATTAGCACAATATTTTTGTTGATCCATGTTCATAAGAGATTCGACATGGTTTTACGTTGGCTGTCGGGGCCTAACACAACCCTCCACCTTTACCCGGGCTTGGGACCGGCTATAAACATAGGCGGAGTTCTCACTAATTTAGGTGGACATTTTTCTCTGTAAACTTTGTTTTAGATGTATTATTATTGATTCCTGTTTAGTTTGATTGGTAATAAGAAGTGACTGGTAACGCTATCTGATTTCACATGTTTTAATGCTCAGTTATTAAACTGACCTGACATCTACATTTGTAACCATGTAAGTTGAAGTTGTTTTAGTTGTTGGGTTTGATATTTGCTGATGACTTGGTTTTATGATGTAGACTCCATGGCTGGACAATCGTCATGTTGTTTTTGGGCATGTCATTGATGGAATCGATGTTGTGAAGACGCTTGAATCCCAGGAGACAGGCAGGTTAGATGGCCCTAAGAAGCCGTGCAGAATTGTTAACTGCGGAGAGCTGCCTCTAGATGCTTGATCCTTCCCCTGAAGCGCATCATAATTTTCTCTTTTGCAACGACAATTTTCAATCTTTAGTCTTCTGCATCTTTTGAGTTGGCTACTCTCTACTTAAGGGAGAATGTAGTGTCATTTAAGTGACATGGCAGTAAATGTGATATTTAGTGAGGGAACTATTGTCGGGATTAATACGAAAACGCAATTTTATATGTGCCAAACTGAAACTGATGCACGTTTGCCAAATCTTATAATTGCAGTACTCTCTTCTTCTACATTATGCCTGTTGTCATTACAAGATACCCATACATTGCATGCGATTAATTACATTATCAATATAGTGAAAGCCTTAGCGCCTGTGGAGACAAAGGAGAAGGTTTTGTAACTTTTGAAGGAGTGACCCAGAGAGACTTAGTTTGCTTATTAAGCAAAGTGAAACCTATGCTTGGACCATGGTTGCAACTGCTTGGGATTTGAGCACTTTCTGTTCGTCACCCTCTTCTGGCTCCCATAGTTCTGGTAATGCTTCTTTGATATTGTGGATGCTTCTCAGAGCATGGTCTGCTCCTGGCACCAAATCTGAACGCCCCACCTGTCACAGTGTGTTAGAGTAGTTGTGAGTATATTTTTGTATGGCAGTTTAATTTCGTAGTTAAGCTTTTCTCCCCAAGAACATGATGCAAATTAAATAGCTTACGATAACTGTGTGAAGTCCAGCTACTTTTCCACTTGCAATATTTCTAGCGCTGTCATCGAAGAAAATCTGCAGAAGACAGAAATTTGAAATCATTCCTGGAAACTGTTTAACAAAACATATGAAGAAGAAATCTTCAAGGGCTTGATACATAGCAAGCAATCAGTCTTACTGTTTTCTTAGGATCCACATTAGCAATCCGAATAGCAGCTTCAATGGCTTCCACAGAGGGCTTGCAGAGTATTAGTGACTTGGAACTGAAACCTCCATTTTCTGCTATGTCATCAGCATCGTTGACATTTTTAGGAGGATTTAGTGTTTCAAAGCATATAATGCCCTCGAAACAATCTCCCACGCCCAATCTCTTGAGAACTTGAATTGCATGTGCTTGATCGGCATTGGTGTAAATCTACAGAGACCATTTTGAATCCTTCAGAAATTTTATCTAATATAAATCGCAAAACTGACTAATTCGAATCATGTATGACATACTATTTTATGCTGAGGCAAGGAAAGCAGGAGATTCCTTAACACAGGATCAGGCTTCAACTTATCATATGGCAATCTTCCATGCGCGTAAGCATGGAACTCATCGTTGTCGAATTCATAACCAAGGGCCTGAGGGGGAAAAAAGGCTCATGAATTTCATTGATCCCAAGTACTGGTCATGAATACCTGAATGTTTGTTTCAATTCATAATACAAAGTTTAGTTTACCTTAAGTCCGGCCATAGTGGTCCCGTGTTCTACGTACAAATCGAAGCACATTTTTGGAACTTGACTTTCTTCAATGCCCAAGCGTTCCAACATATAGTCTGCAATCAAATTTTGGTAACCACAGTGATTTTTTTAACATATGAACCAGAACACTAGAACCATGATGTTTTCTGCTTGCGCTCAAAATTTGCATGTGTACCTTGTATGTTCTTCCGACATGCCAGATTGAGACCTGAGCTCATTGGATAGAGGGTGTCATCCATATCTGTAGAAAAAGAATTGGAGCTATACATTAATAACTCCCCCGTTTATCTCTTTTGATATACAGTAACTAAAAATTCAAATAGTGTTTTAATGGAGATGAGTGGAAGGTAGAAGTAGCTTGGGGAAGATATTTACTTTTTGTTGGTAAATAATTGAGAATTTCTGTTTTTTTTTTGTACATCAATGCATAAATAATTCTACGGAAAATTTAAACTTCAATTCAATTCTAATAAATTATTCAATACTGTGTGTAAAAGATTTTATTGCATAATCTCCATCTCTGTTATTAGGAAGACGTTGAAGGAAATCAAAGTTTTACTGAAAATCCCAATTCCCTTGAAGTCTCACCAGTTTGAAGTTCAACCGCAAATGCCCTGAAGCAAGACGATATTAATTTCTTTTCAAATAAACATAAAAAATAGAAAACCTTTGAACTCTTCTCTTCTTTTGCCCCCATATCCCTCGCCCCTTGATTCCTACCTAGTGACCTAATTCACAGGCAGTCTTACCAGACTGTTGAGTGTTTTACTACTTTCCGCTCTGTAAACCATTGAAGTGTTTGCTCAAGATATGATCATGAGCCACAAAATGATAATTTTGAGCAAAACTACTAAGGCTGTAAGGCATATACTCTGATGAGACATAAAAAGAGTACATCAAATTATTAATTAGGTTGCCTTGAGCATACCGAATAGCAAGTATTCGTACTTGGATCCACCTGTCATTTGAGCTGCTTCCATCTTGCAGATTCTTAACCTGCATCAAAATTCAACAACTTTGTTAAATCACCTTTCTACACAAGCCTGTTCGATTAAACACTAATTTTGCATTTTGCATCATTCCTCCGGTACTCTTTTTCTGAGAAACTCAGAGAGTAACCTTACTTGCAGTAGCGTAGTGGTTAACATATTATCCAGTCGAAGAAAACATTTTCTACTTTTTCCAAAATATGAATTTCCCACAACCACTAGTACAAGGATCGCAAAAATTTAAGATGGCAGTTCAGCAGAACTGATCAGATGATATTCATGAAACCTTTAAACCGATGAAGAAGTACAGAGCAGTGTTGAGTGATTTCAAGGGTTAGGTCGATATCAATGCATGATGCATGGCCATGAATGTGAACCACAAATAAACTGCTAATAGAATAAGGCGAAGTGGACAATGACGAAGCAAGAACAAGTAAAACATAAACGAAACGCAACGAACCTGTATTGATAATGAACTGTTTGAATGAACGGGAATGCTGAGATGAATGAATTGGTAGGGGCCTGGCAGCATCAATTTATACAATGTGTATGAAGACTGAAGGGCCCCACCACTGGGGTGAAAGTGCGAAATGACCCTCAAAGATTTTTGAGTCTGAGGCGGAAGAGCATTGTTATTTTTCTAATATTTTATTTGATGGAATTTGTCGGTCGTCGTCGTCGTCGCATCCAATAGGTGCTCTGTTTTTCTTGTCCTCATATATCAAATTATGGCGTTATTAAATGAAGCCCGCTAACTAATTAGGAGTTGGGATTTATATGATTGAATGAATGCATTAGGCTGTTGAAACAATGGAAGATTAATGGTTGGGTGGGACAGAGACAAGAAAAATTGAGGCCATGACCCAGCCGATGCACAGGGTTGGAGTGTTCAGGGCAAGAGAAAAGGTGGCATAATTAATCTTTCTTTCTTTTTTCTCTTTTCCCCAACGAAAAGGTGGCATAATCAGAGACGGGATTTACAAAGAGTGAGGTTTATTCTGTTTTCCATAAGGGAATATGAACGTTGATATCGCTATTATCTATGATTTTAGATACTGTAAGTGCTTTGTCCTGTAACAACCAAAGGGCAGATGCCATTTTGTGTCCAAAATGCCCAGAAAGTGGAATAAGTCATACGCTAAAGATGCTGGTTCAGAGTTGTAGGCGATAATTAAAGTTGCGAAATGAAAGTAAGGTATTGGCAAAATATTCGTCCCACCTACACGCTTTATTCGTTCGTTGGGTAAATATCCAATATCCATTAACATGGTCTTCCTTTGTATGCACGAATTAGGCTTTTAGGATTCCCACGTGCCACTAGGCTCTATTTTTTTACTCATTGTTCGCTTCCTGACTCACTCGCTAGTGCCTTCATAGAAGGATTCTCCACAAACGTACTCGAGCACTTGTAGTTAATTTCCGACTCATCTGTTTGATTCCCTGTAATTGGTTCCACCCAGCATTAAGTCCACGCTTGACATCTTGCATTTATGGATTCACTGTTTTTCGCTCCTCACTGTTTTCATTAGTGTTAATTAGTCAAAAAGTTTGAATAAATTGTTTCATGACAATATTGTTATCTCCTTTGTTTAATCCCAATTACTGTCATGCTTCAATTATAAAGCGAGGTCCAATCATTTTTTGGTGCCAAGCCAAAATCTATGCCATTACACTTGCAACAAGCTGTAGTAATTATGTTGAGAGCTGTCTAGTGGTTGCTTGGATCAGCTCATTTTATGTTATTTTGTGCTATATAAAATAAACATGCAAGATGAGTTTTCCTTCCTAAAGATACTTGTTTTGAATGCTCTCGAACCCATGATTACTTATACTGAACCAGAAGAAGATAGTACATGTGACCAGAGTATGGGTTTTTTTTAATCAGATATAATGATATTTTCATTACTATAAAGATAGGGAAGTGATCCAACAAAAGAGTAAAAAAAATCCACAAACCAAAGGTCTAAAATATAAACTCTAACCACAACAACAATATTAATATTAATAATCAAACTAATAGGGGCAGTTACTGGCAAGATTATCAAAAAAACGCACCGTCTCTTCATCGGAATCTGCAGAAAGGAGATCGCCATCACCGGCAATGACGCCATAGTAAGAGGTGATGATTCGAAGGAACTAATTCCAAAGGATCCACTACTCTTATAGGCAAAGAAACCATCAATAATGGTTTTTGAATATTATGAGAGAACCCATACAAGCAGAATACCCACAGACATCCGGCACAAATTCGGTACCAGAGCAGGAAGAGAACTCACTGTCAACCACCCACAAAATAACACCTCTTGCTAATGCATATGGCCAATATTAGAACCTTGGATTCGCCACCATCGAACAAACCTAACAACGGTCCACTAAGGGGTAGAGAATCTAACAGCAGCAACCATCGACAAAATCCTTTACCCAAAAACACAAATCTGAGCCACCAAATTGGGATATGATTTATTAGCTTTCAAGCTACTATATAACCAAGAAGTGTCATAATCAGATTCTGCATATTTGTTTATTACTTGAGAAACAAAGAACACCATTACTAAAACTCAACACCATAAAATCAATAAGAAAAGAAGGACATTCCCTCCACCGACAGAAACCGTCGGAGAGGGAGACACTGTAACTCTCATAAAGACGAGGAAGAAAGCTCTCACCGCCTCAAGAAGGATTTAGAAGGGAAGAGGAAAAGCTCACCGACAGAGTGAGAGAAAGGGAGCCTTACCAGATTATGGGTTTTAATGTTTTATATTCACACAAGTTTTAAGATTAGCCGCGCTATGAGCCTATGACTAATAACCAATGAATAGTATAGATTTTTATGAGTTGGCAAAAAAATATAGATTTTTATGAATTTTAAAATTCTATATTATATGGTGATATGTTTCTGTCTTTTTGGGTGAAATAATCTATATTGGTCAAGAAAGACAGATTTCCCGACGAGATCTCAGTTGGGCTAATAGTTTTGACTATTGAGCCCAATTACTGCATGATAGCCCATTAATGTGGTACTTCAGCAACTTATTAGCCCAAACTACAAACGAATTTGGCCCGAAATTGATTGAAATCAGTCGAAAATTGTGTTAAAGAAAATAATTTAGAAGGAAAGGAGACTTCGTCCTGTCCTAAAATTGTGGGTGAGCCCAATCTTTTTCTTAAAAATTTTGTAAAAAAAAAAGTCAAGAAATCCATCCAAAAATCTGACCCACAGATGGGAAACAACGCTGACAAGTGAATTCTTGCTCAGTGACGAGACATTTTGTTTGCTTGGTTAGGAGGAGTGCAGGTGAAGGTATCATGCTATATGGCTCAGTGATATGAGACAGGGAATCCACGTTCCCTGCTCATCATCCTCAAATAAAAGGATATTTTTTTTTTATTTTGAAAAAATACTCCATACACTAAAAATTAATTGCTTTAAGATACTAGATGTTAAAAAATAAATTCAGACATTGGGTGTGCATGAAAAATATTTCTAAACGCAGAACTATAAATTAATTAAGATATTAGGTAACAAAATATTTTAGAGTGCAGTATATAATTTAATTTAAAAAAATAAAAATATGGAGAAAAAAATATCCCCACCCCAAAATTGAGGGATGAGCATGAACACGGCATGCGAACCCACAGATAGTGCATTGTAAAATGCTGCTCCCTCCGTTCTTGTTCTTCTCTGCAGGCATCTTTTAATCATTTAACAAAAAATAAGAAAGTTGGCTTGTTGTATTAAAAATAATAAATATTCCAGTAGTTGACAGTGTTTCGCTGGAAATACCTTTTGTTGAACAACTTTAATGTAAAAACACTCACTAATTAATGAATGAACTTTGTGCTGTTTATTGAAGTAATTTTGTCAAAAAAAGAAAGGAAATGGGAAATAATAAAAGAGGTTTTTTTTTTTATTTAGAAACAAGAGAAGATTGCAAGAGATTTTATAAAAGGGAGTCTCCCCCGTTTCAAGATATAAGTGCTCGTTTGGAATAACGATTATAATGCTTAAAAGCAGATTTTCAATCATAATTTACGATATATGAGATAATTATGTGAGAGGAGTTTTATCTCAATTTACGTGAAAAATAACTTATAAGCAATCTCAGCGTCAATACAAACATGCCTCATATTGGGAGAATTGTTAATTTATTTTTGCATGTCAAAACTCAAAGGATATTGTAAAAGGGAATCTCCCCCATTCCAAAAGATGTTAATCCTATTTATTATTTTCTGTGCTAAAATCTTAAGGTTTAAGATCCAGTATATGTCTATTTACCAAAAATTTGGTATTTGTTGGTATGGAATATCCCCTTAGAGCCAGGCCAAACCATATTCTTTAGTGGTTTCTCTCACATGTCACTGTTTATATAAACAGTGTTAGCTTGCATTTGGCTTTGTGTCAGAACTCCACTTCATCATATGGCTTTGTGCCTCACTTTTGTAATTGTCTTCTATCTTCTTCAATACTCCCTCCGGTCTTTTGTACTACAAACTTTATCCTATATTTAAGACCGGAGGTAGTAATATTTTTGTGCCCGGATTTTTAGGTAGTTGATTTGAGTTTTAAATTTTGAAATATTCCGCCTTTCTTCTTTTATCCTTTCAAAGTCTACTTTTCTCCAAATGCCCTTCATCTATGTTTGCGGAGGCTTTCCATGTTCCTCTTCACTATTCATCTCTCTTTTCCTCATCGAACATGCCGTCAACGCTGGGATCTCCAATCTGACCTAGATGCATTTGGAGCTTCAATTTCTCCTTTTTACACCTTTGCGTCTCTAGTGGAGCTTTTATGTTCTAGCTCATTTTCTGAGGTTTGCTTCTTCACATGGCTCTCGGTTGGTTTTTCTTCTAGCATATAGGTACTGTGGGATTTTTTTTATAAAAATTTTCCTTTTTTTTTTACATGCCTTGTGCTTTGCTTAATTCCTAAATGATTTTGTTGTACTCATCAACGCGTTCTCCTACTTCGTTTTCTGTTGTGCAGCTTGAATTTTCTTGGATTATATTGGAATTCTCTACGAGAAACTGTTGGCTGTTCTTCTCTGTTTCTTGGTGTTTTCATTTCCCATTGTGAAAAATTTTTATCGTATTTTTCTTATTTTCTTTGTTGTTAGGCTCAGGTTTGAGCTTCGTATTGTGCTTCTTTTGTCAAGATAGTGTTGCCTCTGGCATTCAAGAGTAATGAGATCCATGGGTTTTGGTGCTTTCCTTCACTTCCCTTTCATGCTTTTCTGCCACTAGTTGTTTAACCTGGGAACTTTGTAGTTTTCGAAGTATGCATACAGTCTTTTTTTTTTTTAATTTTTTTGTGAGATATAAAAAATCATCATAAGATGGGTTCCAATTATTCTAACTGACATTCTGGTTTTTGTAAATATCTAACCATTTCTTTCTATTATATTTCTTGGAATGTTACTAAGCGAAATGCTACTGGAATGTTTTGTTAAAACACCATGGCTAGCTGGAAGCATTAGATCTCTTTTGTGAATTTAGTAGGAGCATTGTTCACAGAAAGAGAAGAGTAAAACTCATTCACTCTTAAATCAAACTTGTCAGGTAATATCTCAACAGCAATGGAAAGAATTATATCTGTATAATACTTTCTCTAAATTTGTTACTTTTCTTATGTTCATTGTGAGAGCAACATTGTTTAATGCAATGTGGCAATAATCAGATTGCAGTTATTGAAACTACTGTAGTTATAGTTTTTTTGACAAGTTGTTTGTGTTGGTATGTTTTATCATTGATACTCATTGAGTTTCTTCTTTTTTGATGTAGGGGTATAACTGTGTCTTGTGTTTCTTTAGATTTTTTTCCCCAGGCAAATAAATGGATGATATGTTCTTGCCAAGTAATGTTTATCTTCAAGTTGAAAGAGTTCTTGTAACCCAACTTGAGATTCTCCAGAAGGATACAGCTCCTGAAAATTTTAAGAATAACATTGGCTTTGAATTGTTACTTAATCTTGATGGGGTACATAAGAAAGTGGAAAAGACCCCCCAATCTTGTATGAATATTCAATCATACATACAATCAAAGAATTTGGAGAAGCTGAGAAATTTGATTTAAGCCTTACGTGGAAGTAGTCAGTTCTTTGGCCAAGCCCACAAGTATGTTTTCTAACTGAATACTTGAGCTCCAAATCCTTGATTTTGAAAGATGAACACAATGTGTTTTCTAATGTTAGTAATGCAAGTTTCTCAATGCCTTGAACTTCAACTTATAATATTCTCTTCAATGAATTCAGGATGGTGATAGAGAGTGGAAACAAAATAACAAGATATGGGATAGTGCTATTGGTAATATTTGGAGTATGTATGGAGGAGTATATATTTATTTATGGATTATTGTCAGCTACCTATTAATTATGGGGGCTATATTGTGTGCTGCAAATTCCAATGCCATTGAGGACAACACTATGCCGCTTGCGGGAACCTGTTTCAGTGCCTATTCTTCGTCTCATCTAGATCATCCAGATGAAATCTAGACAGTCCATATTTATTTTTTTTAAACTGGTTATTTTTTGATACAAAAATCATTTTTTAAGAAAAATGTCAGTTAAGAAATTATCTTTATTTTATATTTTATACGCATTAAAATATTTTTTTTTTCAAAAAACTAAAAGTAAAAAAAAAAATATGGACCCATCTAGATAGCTCAGATGGGACGAGCTCCCCCTGCCCGTCCAAAGGACACGCAGTAAATCCAAGGACGAGCAGGGAAGCTCGTTCCGCCGTTTGTGTGGGTGTAGAGTGCACTATATTTATACTTTAGATTGGATAAGCAAGGATGCTCGTTCCGCCGCTTGGGTAGAGTGCACTATGTATATTTTAGATTAAAAAGACAAGATACCTATCTAATAAATGCTCACGTTGTGTGCCATTCGGAGATGTTTCCTTTCTGATTCTTGGTGATGATTGTAGCTCTAGGAATCTTAAACCTATTGAAGGGCATAATGCTTTTGCACCACCTCCAAGACTCAAAATTGAAAAGACATTGTCTCAAACAATAGAAAATTTGTCAAGAATCTTATTGCTTCTATCTAGAGGTTTATATGATAATGAATTTGTACCACAGTTGAAAATTGTCGAATCATGCGAAAGCATTATCATGCTAAATGCATATTGAGAGAAAGAAAAGATGATGTCAATACTGGTGTCCCTGAGAGAAATTAATTGATGCATTGGGCCATTTTTATTGCATTGAGTATTTTGTGTAGCTAAATGCTTCTTGCATCAAAGTTCTTCAAATGTAAGATGATGTGGTTAATTTATTTGCAAGTGTACCTTTTATGATCATTCATTTGATTGTTGTGGTGCTAATTAATTTAATATAAACTTTCGTGTGTGGTCAAGCCATTGATTATTGTATTTTTCTTCAAGCAATAATGTAAATTTTTTTAATAGAAATTCTTGGGTCATATGACCCTAAGTGAAAGAAAATAATATGAAAAAGTTGAGTTAAAAATGTCTAACTTTGAACATTATGAATTCGATTTATTTTAATATTTTCATTATTGCTAAGATTTTTAGATCATTAATGTAATTTAAATTGCATCATTATCTTCATTGATGACAAGTTACGCTATAAGATTTTTATGCATGATTAATTTAATTTCTTATAATGTTAAAATTATTGAATTATTTTCATCTAATTTAATGCTTGGAGAGTAAAAGCTATATTTATTGTTGGCAGCCTATGTTAAAATTGTCACATTCAATGCATTATATATATATGTAAGGCAAAGTTATGATTATTTTTCGAAAAATACACCGCTCACATTTGTTAGTTTAAAGATATGTTGAAAGATATTGAAGTAATGACAACTCTCTTAATATTATATGCAAGCTAGAGAGGATTTTTTCCTTTCAGAAATTGTGACAACAACAAATCAATATCAGTAGCTAGAATAATAATTAATATATTGAGTATATGTATTATACGCATTACGCGGGGAATTAATACTTGTTTTTAAAATGCATGAATTCACAGTGTCTTCATGGGACAAAAAAAAAAAGAGTTTGACCTTTTACTGTCCTAATTACATGATCTAGTTGTAATATAGACTCAGGATCGATTACTAAATTGTACTTTTAATTACGCCCATGTCTTTTTTTTTTTTTTTTTTGTTAGTTGACATTTAACGAGAATGCATGTTGCGTTAGGTAGGAACCGTTGAGAGAAAAATCCCCGCCGCGATCAATGGCTTGGGATAGATGCTCACCTTACTCTTTTATTTATTTATTATTTATTTTGGGGGCCTCAACCATACTCACTTTACTTGACGGCACCGGAGAAGATCCTTCCTTTATCTATTGTTTATTTGTTATTATCAACAGTTTAATAACTTAAATAACATATTAAGTTGGGCTAACCTGTAACTTCTCTATTTATAAATCGCATGACTCGGAGAGGACTTAAATTCAACTTAATTAATTATCTGAAATAATTTATTTTAACTACGCAAAATTTAAATTTAAAATTTCCTTATCCCTTTAGCGAAACACCAAGAAGAATTTATGTTGATCGATGTTACTGTAAGATTTGAAGGCGTTATCATATCAACATTTTAATATATCCACGTGTTACTCTCAGTTTGTAAATAAGTTTCGTTTTCAAGGAATATTACTAGAATTAAGGTTAAATATGGGCACTCTTTGTAATTTTCGCGGATTCTTATTCTTAGGAGAGGGACAAAGAAATGGGAAAAAGGTGAAAAAGGAGAGAGATGCCTCATGTCTAATCATAGTGAGGAAGAAAAGTAGGAAAGTGAAACAAAGCAAGCAAACGGAGGAGGGGACTACAACGACAACTGTTGGGAGCTATCATTGATGAAGGAAACAGCTCCATTTTCGACAATCAACCAACATTTACAGTGCCGTAGGCTGATTCCTTCAAGTAAATTTGATAGCTCACCATTAAAGATAATCAAGACAACCAAGGGTTAAAGCCTTAAAGGTGACGACGCTTTCGTACACCACTGCATTATACAGACAACGACGATAAGGGCCTTCTCTCCTCAATCATCGCTAAACTACGTTCTCTTCTTTATAAGCTGTCATGGCCAACGGATGGCGTCTTTGAGCTCTATTCTTTTTCCAGCGCCCATAAAAATAGCAAATCGCTGGAATCTATAGCTTAGGGAAAAATGAGCAGAAACATGAAGCTGGCTCTGTTGTTCTTTGGTTTTGTTTACTCTGTTTCTGGGTTTGTTCTCGATGAATCCAATACTGAGGGACACTCTGTGTTTTCTTACATAGAAAACGATATCGTCACCGCAAGCTCACTTTCCTCCTCCCAAGCTCTCATGGTCAATCTCACTCTCATTGAAGCTGCTGCATCTAAAGGGGCTGGTATTTCTCTCTCTCGATTTTTAGATTTTCTAAAGTTTCTTTTCAATCTAAATGCATGCAATGTTGTTGGCTTCGCCCATAAGCTACGCTGTGCTTAAACTCCTAAATGTGTTCTTCATCCTTTGCGGGACTGGGTGACCGATGATTGAAGATTTTTAGACATCCCCTGCTGTTTAAATTAAGCTTCTAACAACATTACATTGATTCTCTAAAATGCTTCCTTTCCTCCTCTCTGGACTTCCCGAGAATCTTACATATCTCCTTTACTACTCTAGTTCATTAATTTCTCGATTTTCCTCGACCAAAAGTTAAGCGTTTGATTCGTCGCTCTAGGATTTCTCAGCTGAAAGAATGTTTCTACCCCTTGCGAAGGATTTTATTTTGATATTGTTACGCGCGTTTTTCTGAGTTGTTTGTAATGAATAGATCAAGCTAATTTGTTTAAAGACTGACTCAAGGGATAAGATTTCTTATTGAATTTAATCTACTTGTCTTTCATATTGTCAGTGTGTTTGGACGGAACACTGCCAGGTTATCATATGGATCCTGGATTTGGATCCGGTGCAAATAGTTGGCTCATTGAATTGGAGGTATACTATACAATCTCCCAGTTATTCATCATGATTCTCCCTCACCATTTCCCAAAAAACTATTTTTTATTTTGGAAATTGGAAATCCCTTACAATCGGTCTTGATGCAGGGTGGGGGATGGTGTAATAACATCAAGACTTGTGTTTATAGAAAAACTACTCGTCGTGGTTCCTCAAACTACATGGAAAAGCAAATACCATTCACGGGAATATTGAGCAATAAAGCTGAAGAAAATCCAGGTCTGGTTTCTCTTCTTACCCTACTCATGCTTCCAAATGAACTTCTGGAGATTGCTACACATATATACTTAAAGAATGCATATCCTCTGGGTCTTATATTTTGTGCGCAGACTTTTTCAACTGGAACCGGGTCAAAGTACGGTATTGTGATGGGGCTTCCTTCAGTGGAGATAGTCAGAACGAGGTCAGCAAAATATCTCTGCTTAATATTTTCTTAGACTCTTCCCTATATAATTTCTATTAGCAACAATTATTTTGTTTGAAAAGCTCAGCTATTGAAGTTGCATTCAGTCAATGCGCTGGCGGACATTATAGTCTGCTATTGCGGACAATGATCTCTACTCATCCATGTCACGCTCGCATCTCTTGCAGGCAGCTCTAACAACATAGTCCCTTTGGTTTTGGTTAAATTCAAGTTTTCGACTATATTACCATTATGGTAGAAATGGCACAAGAAAATTTCAAATTTCAACAGAGGCTGCTATTCTATAGAGTTATTGGAACATGATTTTCCCAATTCTGTTTCTTTTTGTTAATCTTTTGCCTTAAATGAGTTGGTTTTTGCGGAACAGTTCTTTGATTCCAGTGTTTCTTATTCTGTCGGTACATGCATTTGGTTCTCCTTTCAGGCTGCACAGCTTCAATTCCGAGGGCAAAAAATATGGCTTGCTGCCATTGAGGAGTTAATGTCCAGAGGAATGCAGAATGCTGACCAGGTAGGACATGTTACTTTCTATTACAGTTTGTTCTTTTGGTGCTTATATATTCTAATTCACTGAAAAATTTCAGGCTCTCCTCTCTGGATGCTCTGCTGGCGGTCTGGCGACCATAATACATTGCGATGAGTTTAAGAGTTTGTTTCCAAACTCTACCCAAGTAAAATGTTTGAGTGATGCAGGATTTTTTCTTGATGCGTAAGTTAAATATGTTTCTTCATATACGCTGCCGCATGATGCTACTTTACTTGAAACTTTGACATCATGAACAATTTGTTCAATCATGCAGAGCTGATGTATCTGGGGGGCGTACTATGAGGAATCTGTTTGCCGGTGTTGTTCAGTTACAGGTATGTTTTTATTTGCGTGCACACGCGTGTGTGTAAGTGTTGGGAGTGTTTATCAGTTGGCCTTGATGTGAAGACTTATTTGCTGCTACATTGTGCATAAGCTGTTCTTTAGATTTTCACTTCTTCAGCTAAGAACATGCATGCAAAATGGAACTAATTAATTTGTTGGTATTATAGGAAGTACAAAAGAATTTGCCTGAAAGTTGTCTCAGCCAGTTTGATCCAACTTCGGTAATTCTTTTATTCTGAACATCGTTCCATTAGCAACTTGATATTACCAGGACCAGCAAAATTGAAACTTTTGTGGACTCTCTGCAGTGCTTTTTTCCTCGGAATTTGGTCAATCACGTAGAGACTCCATTATTTCTACTTAATGCAGCCTATGATTCATGGCAGGTAATCAACAGTACTTAGAGCATTATTTCTTGAGGAATTGCGATGCTTCATGAGCAGTACTTTTGTTACCATTCTTGTTATTGGTTTGACCAGGTTCAGGCCAGTTTAATACCAGCTTCAGCTGACCCCTACGGCTCTTGGAATGACTGCAAATCAAATCATGCAAATTGCAACTCATCTCAGATTCAGTTCCTCCAAGGTCATTTCTGATCTGAACTAAGATGTATATGCGCATCATCAGTTGATGTGGCTCTGCTTTTTAATTATCCCATATCGTTTATGATATTTGATCTCTCCTGTATGTGACTCAGACTTCAGAACCCAGATGCTAAATGCCTTGCAAGATTTCTCAGGTGAAGCTCAAGCCGGAATGTTCATAAATTCTTGCTTTTCTCATTGCCAATCTGAGAGGCCGGAATTATGGTTTTCAGATAACTCTCCTCTCCTTACGGGCAAGGTGATGTCCCACTTAGATATTCCTATGCTCTTGGAACATATCAATTGCGTTATATGGGAGAAATGTCACTTTAAAAGTTTTATCTTTTTATTACGCAGCCTGTTGCAATTGCTGTTGGAGACTGGTATTTCGGTAGGGATTCCTTCAAGGCTATTGATTGTGCTTATCCCTGTGACAACACTTGCCATAATCTGGTCTTCAACTGACTCAACTTATTCACGCTCTCATTTTCTGTGTTTGCCATTCTTCTATCTTGTAACATCCATTATTTCTTACTGACAAGTCATTCTTGCCTGAGGATGCAAACTCATTCAATTTCCGATAAGTCTATTCGATGAGATTTTTTTTAGTCTTGGATCTTTCAATAAATATTGTTCACCCCGACAGTAACCAGGCATATATATCACCGGTGATCTTGGACCTATCTATAAGGAACAGAGAATGTATATACAACAACAACAACACCATCAACAATAAAGCCTTTATCCCACTAGGTGGGGTCGGCTACATGGATCGCACGACCCTATTGTGTTTTGTCGAAAAACCATATCTTTAGACATATTATTAATCAAAAGATCTCTCTGTATGACTTCATTAAGCGTTCGCTTCGGCCTTCCGCGATCTCGTTTTACAGGACTCCAAACTGCTTGATCAACCCTCCTCACCGGTGCATTCAACGGCCTTCGTTGAACATGTTCAAACCACCTCAAATGACTTTCTACCATTTTTCCTTCAATAGAGGCCACTCCAACTCTTTCACGTATATGATCATTACGAATCTTATCTTTTTTTTGTATAATCACATATCCATCTCAACATCCTCATCTCGGCCACCCCCATTTTATGCTCATGTAGTTCTTTTAAAGCCAAACACTCACTACCATATAGTATTGTTCGTCTTATAGCAGTGCAGTAGAACTTCCCTTTTACTTTATTAGGTACTTTCCGATCACAAATAACTTCAGTAGTTTTTCTCCATTTATACCATCCAGCTTGAATTCTGTGATTGACATCTCCATCAATTTCACCATTTTGTTGTATAATTGATCCCAAATACCGAAATTTTGTCATTTGTAGAATAACTTGCCCCCCAATTTAACTTCCACATCATTTCGACCTTGTCTCATATCATTTTTACAATTCATATATTCAGTTTTGCTCCTACTCAGACGAAAATCCTTCACTTCCAAAGTCCATTTCTATATCTCAAGTTCAGAATTAATTTCCTCCCGGAATTCAGCCAACAGAACTATATCATCCGTAAAAAGCATGCATTTAGGGATCTCCTCTCTTATAGGCTCAGTTAGAATATTTACCACTAGGTTAAACAAATAAGGGCTCAAAGCTGATCTCTGATGTAAGCCAATCTTTATAGAAAAGTCCTTTGTTACACCTCCAGGCGTTCTAACATTGGTTGTAACCCCCTCATACATGTCCTGAATGACTTTGATATATGCAAACCACACCCCCTTCTTTTCTAAGGCTTTCCAGAGTATATCTCTTGGCACACAGTCATATGCCTTTTCCAAATCAATGAAAACCATATGCAAATCTCTTCCTTTGCTCCTATTCTTTTCCATAAACCCCCTTAATAAATAAATCGCTTCTGTTGTAGACCTTCATGGCATAAATCCGAATTGGTTTTCAGCAATTTCAATCTCCAACCTCAACCTACGTTCCATCACCTTTTCTTATAATTTCATTGTATGACTCATAAGCTTAATTACTCTATAATTTACATAATTTTGAATATCCCCTTTATTCTTATAAATAGGAATCAAAGTATTTTTCCTCTACTTATCCGACATTTTCTTGAATCGTAAAACCTCATTAAATAATTTTGTGAGCCACAAAACACCTTCTTCACCCAAACATTTCCAAACTTCAATAGGAATTCTATCAGGTCCAACAGCTTTATCATTTTCCATTTTCTTAAGAGCTTCCCTAACCTCGCCAACTCGAATCCTGCGGTAAAATGATAAATTAAGATCACCTTCTCGAGTTGTCAAATCTTCGCAGTCACAAGGCTCTCCCCCTTCATCATTGAACAACTTATAAAAGTAGACTTCCCACCTATTCTTAATATCTCCATCAATAACCAAAACTTTTCCTTCTTCATCCTTTATACACCTCACTTGATCCAAGTCTCTCGATTTTCTCTCCTTGTTCTTTGCAATCTTGTAAATCTTACGCTCCCCCGCCTTTGTTCCTAACTCCTTGTAAAACTCCTCATATGCTTTATTACGAGCTTCACTCACTACCTTCTTAGTCTCTTTTTTAACTAAACGATATCTTTCCCAATTGTCAACATCATTACTCAAGTGTATTGCTTTAAAACAATCTTTCTTATGCTTGACTTTCTCTTGAACAGTTTCATCCCACCACCAAGTCTCCTTATCCTGCCGACCAAAACCTTTTGATTCTCCCAAAATTACTTTAGCAACCTTCTGGACCTTTTTAGACATATTCTCCCACATGATATTAACACTTCCTTGTAACTCCCTTTCCCCCTCCTCCAAAAGAGTTCTCTTAAAAATCTCCCGTTTCTCCCCCTTCAACTGCCACCACTTAACCCTTGGATTTAAAAGTTTCCGGTGCTTTTGTTTTACACACTTAATATTCACATCAAGAACCAAAACCCTATGTTGTGTAGTCACGCCATCCCCAGGAATCACTTTGCAGTTAGTACAAAGTCTTCTATCAGAGTTCTTTACCAAAAAGAAGTCAATCTGTGTCTTAGCATCTACACTCTTGTATGTTATTAAATGCTCCTCTCTCTTCTTAAAACATGTGTTAACAATCCTGAGGTTATATGCGAGGGAGAAATCAATAATAGATTGACCGTCATTATTGAGCACCTCAAATCCAAAACCCCCATGAGCTCTTGCATGAGGTCCTGCCTCCTTACTGACATGTCTATTAAGATCTCCTCTAATAAAAATCTTTTCGATTAGTAGGATACTCTGAATAAGCCCCTCCAAATCTTTCCAGAACTTTTCCTTAAGATGTGCTTCTGCCCCTACTTGGTGCATACGCACTGATAATATTTATAATATCCTTTCCAACAATCATTTTTAAAGAAATGATTATGTCCTCAACCCTCTTAACTTCTACCACGTTCTTTCTCCATTCATTATCAGTGATGATACCAACACCATTCCTTTCATTAACCTTTCCTGTATACCAAAATTTAAAACCATTAATTTCTCGAGACCTTTCTCCCACCCATTTAGTTTCTTGAAGGCACAAGATATTAATCTTTCGATCATTCATTACACCCACCACCTCCAGAGAATTGGCGTTCAAAGTTCCAACATTCCAAGTGCCAAATCTAATCTTGGTCTAATAAACTAGCTTCTTTAGCCGTCTTCGTTCAGAAGAGAGCGGTAGCCCTTACTCATTTAACACTACATTGGGCGACGATGCAGCGGCTCTCGCTCACTTATCACCTTACTTGACACTACTACAAAAAAGTAAAGCTGTGGCGCTTATAATTGCATTAACTGTGGCGCTAGAGAAGTGCCACATATCTAGACGCCACTAAAAAAAGCTGTGGCGCTTCCAAGCTCCACAACATTTTAAAAAAAATTTTTTAAAAAAAATACCCTCCTGTGGCGCTTATTTGAGGAAGTGCCACAGGAGGGGGTCCTCCTGTGGCGCTTGCTCAAGCAAGCGCCACAGTAGGGTGGGTCCTACTGTGGCGCTTGCTTGAGCAAGCGCCACAGTAGGGTCCCTTTTTTTTTTCTTTCTTCTTCTTCTTCTTCTTTTTTTTCCTGTGGCTCTTTTTTATGCTTCCTGATTGTGAAGTTTTATATAAAATGAGTGGATTTCGTGTTTATCATCTCCACAAATTGTCAATCTTTCTATTTTATATTTCAACCTATTATATATATATATATATATATATAATTTTCATATTTAAAATTCAAGTTCCCCAACAATAATGTTCTTACATTAATACTCTCCAAAGCTAACATAAAAAATATCACAATACAAGAACTTGATATGTGAACACAGTACATCAACAACTAATTAAGTAAATTAAAAGATTACTAAAAAACGCAAGCTTGTCGGCAAAAAAATTTAAACAAAGCAAAAAGGCAAACGAAACAAGCTAGGTTTTCATTCTTTCCTATTAAATTAGGAACAAAAAGGCAAACGTTATATTACGGTTTATCTTGACTAAAAAAAAAATTAAACAAAGCAAGCTAGAATGAAATAGTCTTCTTCTTACAAATCTATTAATTGACCAGCGCAGGGAGTGGGAGACCACGTTGGTGATGCTAGCTTGAGTGACGAGTGAACTTGTGGGTGTGTTTTTTAGTGTGAAGATAATAGGAAATGGAGGGAGGGGGCCGACGGATCCACTAAGAAGATGAGAAAGGGAAAGTAATTTAATGGAAGAGAGAGTAGTTAAATAATTAAAGTGGAGTAGTAGTCAAAAAGAGAAGGAATGGGAGACAGACACAGGACCACTACGCGGGAAATGAAATAATTAAAAGAAACACTACCAATTTGATTTTTTTTTTTTAAAAGTAGGCAAGTGTGGCGCCTAAATAAATAGGCGCCACACATTGCCACAAATCAGCTGTGGCGCCTAATGCATTAGGCGCCACAGCTGATCAAGTCATTATCATGTGTGGCGCCTATTTATTTAGGCGCCACACATGCCCACCTTTTTAAAAAAAAAAAAAAATTAATGCTGCAGCTGTGGCGCTTGGTGGGTTAGGCGCCACAGCTGCTTTAGTGTGGCACCTGCATAGGCAGGCGCCACACTAGGCCTCCTCAATTGTGGCACTTAATCTATTAGGCGCCAAAGCTAGTACCCAAAATTAAAAAAAAAAAATTATAAAGGTAAAAAAAGAAAAGAAAGAGAAGCTGTGGCACTTGTTTAAAGAAGTGCCACAAAATGTGCACCACCTTTTATCCTTTTTGTAGTAGTGTAAGCCATACAGCGTGTTACTTACAGGCAACGACCTAACATTAGCACAATATCTTCGTTGATCCATGTTCATAATAGATTCGACAGGGTTTTACGTTGGCTGTCGGGGCCTAACATAACCCTCCTCCTTTACCCAGGCTTGGGACCGGCTATAAACATAGATGGAGTTAGAATGGATATATAAACATGGAGAAAATGGATACGGGAGAGGACAAGAAAAATACATCACAAGAGAGACGATGAAATGGACTTGAAAAGGAAGAACAAAGTTGAGTCAGTTTCTGATATACTTCTTCAACGGGGTTTGGTGATATCCAAAAACCTTTAGCTACGTGCTCACTTCATCGAGCGAATCCAAGGTTAACAACTCGCAAGGCTAAAGTGAGTTGGGGCTCGAGAATCATGGACGTGTGAACATCAATAATTCAACGTAAATGGAAAGACTGCAACAGATAATGAACGGTGCAACGTTTTCTTGTTCTGCTCTACATATTTGTGCCAAACCTTAATCGACACGCATCGATCGAGTTATTGCCAAGGTACTAAAACTCGGACCGGTCATTGAACCGGTCGGGGTACTGGGTTAAGGGTCAGTGGGTCAAACCGGGACCAAACCGGAGCTAAACCGGGACCAAACCGGTGAAAAATTGAAAATTTTAGACTTATAGTATGAAATTCTAAAGGAAATTTTTTTTTTTTTTTTTTTTTTTAGTAAAAACCCCAACCCGGACCGGACCGGGAACCGGACCGGTTTTCCGGCCGGTTCGCCGGTTACCGGGCCGGACCGGCCGGTCCGGTCCGGGTTTCACAACATGGGTATTGCATGCTCTTCAGCTTCTCGGATATTGGGGATACAACTACTTATATGTTGACACGTGTCTAGGGAAGGAGCATGGGAGCACCTCGAAACTCTTCGTGGGCTCGTCAAGGCCCAACATGTGGCGGACGGCATGGGAATGGAAGCGGAAGTGATCCACGGCAATTGGGAGGCACCCTAAAATTTGATTAACCAATCCTTGATATTCTGGACATGGGCTTATAACAAAAATCAACCTCATTAAACTACTAGACATAATCGTAAAATAATTCATTTTACTTGGTATAGTATGTGGACATTAATTACTGAGATAAAATGAGAACCTATCGCCACTTCATTTTAAAAAAAAATCAAATTTTAGTTCAACTTAAAAAGAAATCAAAACCAAGCCATAATAATATTATATGATTCTTATGGTCATTTTTTTGTGCCACCATATGTTTTTTTATACTAATTACTATCTCTGGTCTTTAATATAAAATTCAGTTGAATTTCTTTTACAGAGGTTAATGAAACTAAATAAGTTAGTTAATTATAATATATGTTGTGTATTATTTGATTATATATCAGTTTATAGGTTAGATAAATTAATTTAGTGTAAAAATATAAATACTATAAATTAATTTGGTGTAAAAAATATAAATACTCTGAAATAATTTATTTAGTTAACTTAATCTCTTCAAAAAAAAAAATCAGCTGCCTTGTGTATTAAAAACTAGAGGTAGTATATATTTTCCCAAGCTCAAGTATCGGGCGCTTGGACGAATTTATGTTTGAAGTGGCTTAAAATATAAGACGCATTTTGGACCATTAAATATATTTTTTTTCTTGAAATGCCTCTCGTTAAATAAAGTATAAGATGAATTTCAGATTTAGCCGGAGAAAAGCCAAATTGCCTGCCCTTAACTGAGAGCGAATAGTTAAAAAAAAACAACTGTTTTGCTACAAATTTTAGTTTAATCAACTCTAACTAGTTTCACTGGGTGGTACGGATAAGATAGGTATCGAGCAACTAGTATGGAAAGTATTGTTAATTAGGTTTCATGTTATTCGGATGTGGATGCACAAAAGAACAAACAGTAAATTAAAGAGACAGAGAGAATCCGAGTTACACATGAAGACTCTATCCTAGGATTGCAAGAAGTGAGGGGATCACACTTATTTGGCGTCTATTTCTCATGCATTTCCTTGAAGCAGAGTAACGTCAATGGTATGTAGTAGTAATCCTAAGTAGTAAGCACTCGAAGCAATCAACAAAAAACCCTTCATGTATAACAAACCCGCCATACACTGTTCATATACACAACGTTTATATATAGTATGCCTTCGTCTCCCCAACACTTTCACGCTAAAGTACAACAGTATATGCGTATATATATACATTCAGAAAGTGGGGATCAGACGATCAGTCATCACTGGAAAAGTGGGAGAGGAGCAAAGCCCAACACACCCAAAAGGAACAAAAGACGTCTCAAAATGTAAACTATAATCATTACTCCTCCCACTGCAAAGAAAAAGGGCGCATCTATAAACAGGCGCACGCACCCTTGCCCAATTAATAAGGGGCAATAAACAAAAACAAGAGAGGCAGAGAGAGTGGAAAACTGGGTGTCAATTGGCGTTTTTGGAGGCAGATGCCATAGCCACGGCTTGTGCCCACAATCTGATCCGTGCCTTCACGTCTCGAGGATCATCACCTAGTTCAGAATTAAGGGAGCTAGCATGAGATGATAAGTGGAACATAAATTTATTAATAGAAATTAATGTTTGACAAGTGATGAGGATGTGTGAGTAAGAATTAGTTACCAGGACTAGAGATGCGCCAATTAGAGATGGGGGAATTGGCGCCACTGCTAGGACTGTCCAAGGTGGAACTGGAGAGGGAGAGGCGAGGGGGAAGTTGCAACATTCGCTCGTGCTCCAAGTCGAACCCAAGTTCTTGACATGCCTTCACTTCACCCATGTCCATGCACAGTGATCTCCTTCCTCCTTTTGGCCTCGTTATTACCATCACCCCCTTCCCCTCTTCCTCTTCCTTTTCTCTCTTCCTCATTTTCTCGCCACTCTTCTTTTTCCTCTCCTTGTCCCAACCATAGTAGTACTTGGCCGCCGGCAACGAATAACAGCCACTCACTTCCGTTTCAGACTCATCGGAGGACACCCCAGCGGTAGGCAGCTCTTTGCCGTCAGTGAATTCCTCGTCAGCGTCACCTTCTCTTTCGAAACTTTCGATGGACAAGTTGGACAAGTACATGCTTAAGGCATTATCGTCGGCCCCGGACATGGTACTGCTGCTGCAGACGGAAAGCTTGGACAAGTTTTGGGGATGCGGGTGCTCGTTTTGATCATACCCATGCTCCGTATCAGCATCGTCAAAGTCTTCCTCTTGGGAAGAACAGTAAAAGGTCAGGGACTCATACGAAGCCATTAGTATAGAGACTTTCGATTACTAGATGAAACAAAAACAAGTGATCGAAGGACCACGAGTTTTGGCTTTTGGTACACAGAAAAGAAGCAGTGAGTGAGCGTGAGAGTGCTTGACTGAAGATAAGACGATTCGGCTGGAGAAGAGAGTCAAGAGAACGGCGTCTCAGATTCTTTTCATGTGTTAATCAGACTGGTGTGAAGAGGAGTAAGGGGACAACTTCAATCACCCACCCCTATTTATTCAAATTCTCGATTCGCTTTTACGCTTTTTTCCTTCTTCTTTTTTAATTATATTCTTGTTACCCAATTAAAATCTATCTTTTTCAACTGTTGACGGACAATTAATTAACATTAGTCAATTAT
Source organism: Inga oerstediana (assembly GCA_963210345.1). Taxonomy (NCBI): domain Eukaryota; kingdom Viridiplantae; phylum Streptophyta; class Magnoliopsida; order Fabales; family Fabaceae; genus Inga; species Inga oerstediana. Next base: position 2,961,336 of record OY723401.1, read on the forward strand.
ATTATTTGAAGATTAATGGTGGACAGGAAGATTGAAGACGGTGGAGTGGGGTTAGTTGCAAGTTGCAACTTACAGGAGAAAACAGACCATAATAAGAATATAGTTTTGGACAACTATTCTGGGCGATTTATTGGTGGGTTAATACCTTTGGAAATTATTCAGGATTATTACCATTAAAAATGAATTTATCTGTTATTATTTTAGTGAGAAGAAACGCGTACTTCACGCGGAGATGAGAGATCAGGAAGGAAATTGACTAATAAGCCCTATTTTTTTTAAGAAATTGAGTGCAGAGGAGAGGCCACGTATATATGGACTGAAAAAGATCGCGTATTATAAAGAAGAAAAATAATGGAAGGGCCACGTTGTAATTTGGGGGCCCGGTTATCCGCCACGTGCAACTCAGCTGACATGATTTTCCACCAAATAACGATCCTCGACACCTGTCTGCCTTTCCTTTTTACTACTAGTACTATTATAATAAAACACCCCTAGCATAATTAACCACTTTTACGGTAAGAAGAAATAGAACATTTAAATATTTGATCAAAGAAAGAAAGAAAACAAAGCAAAAAAATGGGAATAAAATAGTACTAGAATGGTTTGGCGAAAAAAAAAAGTACTAGAGTGGAAGCTGAGGAGAGAAACGAGATGCGTGGATCACAGGCCTGGGCGACAACAACGTGAATGGCTGAACACTTGAAAGTTAAGGCAGCCAACAGCACCAAACTCTGTCCACCTCATGCAAATAACAACGCCACGTGGTTGTTATCGTTGCAGGATAATAATTGTGATCCCACTCTAGGAAAGCCTTTAATGCCCCGTACGCTATAATGAATGAGTTTTTTAAAAATCATGGTTTCAAATCATGGCTTGCGTAACCTGAGATAATACTCCTTTCACACACTTATCTCGTAAGTCGTAAAAGCTATTAAAAAAAACTAATTCAAACACACACTTAGGGTGTGTTCTTATTAACTTTTGGAGAATAGCTTCTGGAGAATAGATTATGGAGAGAATAGATTATGAGAAAAAAGTGATTTTGAGGTAAAGAGGGTGTTTGGATGTTATAATCAGAATAGCTTTTTTCATGGTCAAATTACTAAAAAGGACATTAATTTTTGTGATAATTATATATAAAGATAAGATTATATTTTATATATTATTTAAGGGTTAAAGTCCAAATTTAACAAAACATTTAAATTTCACCTAACGAAATTAAATTATAAGAAAAGAAAACCCCTGACGGGATTAAAAATGATACATCTTAACTCATTATTTAACATTAAATTTCATAATTAATACCAAAAATAAAATAAATTTGTCTATATGTAATGTTAATTAACTTAACTAATTTTTCTAATATAATCAAATTAGATAAATAGGTCTTATATTAAGAATAGGAGGGGACATTAAAATTTTAAAATTAAAAAAACAACGCTGATAGAACCAGAGAACACCGAAATTCAAAAAAAGAAAAGAAAAGAAAAGAAAAGATGAGAGAGTGAGTGGAGTGGGGCCCACACAAGGAAAAAAGAGAAAAGCACAGGGGCAGGGGCGCAGAGTGGGGCCCAACGATCAGAATTTTCACAGCAAAGCAGGAGGAAAATAGCTTCTTGTGATAATAGCTTTTTTTTTGCCAAAACCATGGTTTGGGCCAAAAACGGGATTCTCAAATTTTTTGTGGTGTTTGGCTGCTCACATGACAAAACCAAGATTTGGGCTAAAAAACACTTTTTTTTAGGTCACCCAAACACACACTTAGAAGTGGAGATAAAAGCGTGTTTGATATGACTATGGAAATAGAAATATAGTTTTTAATAATATATTAACTTTAAATATGAAATGACAAATATATCCTTAAAAAATCCTAGCCTCCATCCTCCATTAACATCGCCGGAGGCAACCATCAGTCTCACAAATGACCACTAGTCTCCTCGACCCCCACCATCAATCTCACTGGCGGATAGCATTGAAACCACCAGCGTCGTTGTCGGCCATTAGCCCATCACAAAACTACCCATAATTTCATAGTAATTTCAACAGAAATCAAAGACATAATTTGAAAAAAGAAGAAGAAGAAAAAGAAGAAGAGATAGAAGCAGAAATCAGACATCATTGGTAACAAAACTAGAGATCAAACCAGAAATAGAATCAACATCGTCGTTGAAAACATGACCTAGAAAATGAGAAGAAAACGAAATCGACACCATCCTTGTCATTGTTGTAACACGCCATTACCATCGTTGCCATCGATGTACCCCACCTGCGAATCTGGGCAATTGATCATTAACAAAATCAAGAGCAAGTTTCAATTGGAGACATTATAATGGAAAAGAAACAAAAATTATTCACCTCAAAATCAAGATTAAGATGTGAATAACGAGCCAATGGTGTTGACGAATGTGTGTGTGACAGAGGGATTGGGATAAGGAGAGGGTGAACCCGAAGATGGGCTCGAATTGAAGGGCGGGTTGGGTCCGCAAGCCCGACTCGTTTAAACGACTCTTTAGATTAGGAAGTTTTCAGGGGAAATTTTGTCCTCTCCATCTTCCGTCTTGAAGATCGTTAACCGATCTGCAGATCGCCATCGCAACCTCCTTTGATGTCTCCACACCTCGTTATTGCCATCCATCCCATCGCCGCACCTCATCGTTGCCATCCTTGCCGTCGCTATACCTCACCGTCACCATAAGAGAGGGTGGGGGAGGCTGTTGAGGTTGAATCAGAGAGTAGGATAAAGTCACTATTACAAAAAGGGGTTTTAACGTCCCTATTTTGGCACTTTTAACGTCCAAAAACTGGGGAACATCTATGTAGGGGGCGTAGTATATTTTAAGAAAAGACGTTCTAAAAAAATGGGACGTCTAAAGTCTTCAATTTGGGATGTCTAAAGTCCTCCACGGGGGGACTTTAGACCTCCCAATTCTTAATTTGGGACATTAAAAGGTTTTATTTTTTTAAAAAAATGATTATTTATATTCTTAATTACCCAGCAAATTAAAATTGCAGAAACAGAATTGAAGATGGATTCATAAACCACAAAATGTCCCTTACAAAATGGTAAGAACATCTAGCACTGCAATCTTTTTACTATATATATATATATATATATGTATAATAACAACAACTCATACAACCTAATATTATATATGTATAACAACCAGAAAGTGTCAAAATATTTGTCACCACACAACTACAAACTAATTGTTGTTCATTTCATCAAAATAAATATACATATGTATTTCTCTCGATTTCCAAGCTCCAAACTTATAAAACAAAAACATTATTAGTATTGCATAACTACTAACAACTAGTTTATGATTCTGGCAAAAAAAAAAACAATCAAGGGAAAAACACTCCAATAACTAGAATCATGTAAATAAATTGAAAGCATTATAATAATTTCACATTTCAAGTTTAACTTAATTATTCATGTAAATTTATATTTAAAAAAAACAAACCTAATGAAAGCAGGGGAGAGGGCAGCCAACGGTGTCTATGTGCTTCCAAGGTGGAGAGAAGACGTTGGAGGAGTTATGTATGTACAGTGGAGAAGAGAGGTATGCTGGAGGCTGAAAGAAAAGAAGAAAGTGGGAGGTCTACGCCAGAGGGTGGAGGGGGCAAAAAAGGTGGAGGAGGTGTACCCTGGAGGGTGAGAGCAAAGAAGTTGCTATGAGAATGGAAGGAGGTGGAGGAAAAGGGAATGAAGAAAAAGAAGAGAGGAAGAAGATTGAGGAAGACGAAGTGTAATGAAAAAAAGGGAATAATGAAAAGCTTACCCATGGTGTAGAGAGGACGAAGTCACGGGAATGAAAGAAAAAAGGAAATGAAGAAAAAGGGAAGAGAAGTCATGGGGGATGGGAAAGATGGAAAAGGAGGGATGGGCTTCTGACATGGGAATGAAGAAAAGAGAAGAAAAATCTCACGCATGTCAGAATTTCTAACATGACTTTAGGAGTCACAAAAAAATTTGGGACACTTTAGGTGTCCCAAATTTTTTTGGGACTCCTAAAGTAAGTTAAATTTTTTTAATTTACTTTTATGGTGCCAGTTAAAATCTTTGGACGTCCCAAATAAAATTTGGGACATCAAAACTCTACTTTAGGCGTCCCAATTAAAATTTGGGACGCCTAATGTTACGATTTAACCACTTTATTTACAGAAATGCCATCGCCTCTATGTTTTAACCTCCCTTTTTAAAAAAGGGATGTCTATTGGGGTATTAATATCTTCCATCTGTAGTAGTGAGTTACCAATTGATAAAATATAGGATGGTATAAAGGTCCTAAAATCTCAATTTCAGGGAATTCAAGCCAGTTCCATGAGGTAGGGTGTCAAACCCACTTCTATCAGTTTTGATGAAAGTGACTTCGTTGTGGAAGTAAATTTCAATGCACCAAACATACCACTTTTATTATTCCACTTCCACTTGTATTTCTCCCGCCTCAATTTCTATGTATCAAACAGGGCATAATGATCCCATTCACTCTCTTTTCCAGTCTTCCTACATTGCCACTCATCCCCTGGATTCTGATATTTCGCTATTTTTCTTAATTTATTTTAGCCACCAATTTTTTTGGCGTTCCTCGTTTCGTTCTGGCTCCTTATTCATGATTTTTCGGGTGTCACCACATCAATAATATTTCCCTCCTCCTCCTCAAATGATTTTTTGCGTAATGTTATACTATCTTAAGGCCCAGAGTTGAGATATCAAGGGGGAACAACGGACGCCTAAACTCTGAACTAATAAGGGACACACACAAATAAAAAGATATTGGACGACTGTTGGATCAATTTCACCGTTCGGATGCTACACGTGGCGATGCATTCAGGTTTAAGCAAGTCTTGTATATTTCTCCCTCTCACTTTCTTTTTGTGTTTTTGTTTTTTTTAACGGAGCTTTCTTTTTGTGTTTTTTTTACCTGGCTTTCTTTTTGTGTTTGAGGTATATATTTATTTGATTATTTAATAAAGTCAGCCTCTGTGCTGTTTTTCTCTCTTCTTTGAGAGTCTTTTAGGGTTTCTCCTTTCCTTCCTTGAAAAAGGTCTCTTAGCCTTGTGCTGTCTCTCCTGTTCCTTTGTCTTCTTGGTAACCAAAATAGTGCTTCTATTGAAAGAGATTCATGAGTATGCTAAGAGAGCGGAGAAGCTGAAACAGAGTACTGGAAAATTAAACAGAGTAGGGAAAGTAAATTTCTTTTTGAGTTTCTGTTGCAATGGAATTGACTGAATCTGTCGGGAAGGACATTAGTATTGAATGGTCTGGTGGAGATGCGGAGGAATATGATGAACAAAGCTTGGTGGGTCGTGTGATTTCGAAGTCTAGGATTGGGTTAGGAGCTGTGCGAGAAAATGTTTTTGCGGCTTGGAAACTAAAAGAAGATCAGCTTGAGGTGTCAAATATTGGCAACAACTATTTCTCATTTGATTTTAAGAGGATTGAGGATGCACGAAGGGTGTTAGCAGAAAGTTCATGGGTGGTAAGACACAATGTTCTGGCGCTTCAGCGTCGCCAAGCTTATGTCAGTGACTGCGAGATCTAAATCAATAGTTGTTTGTTCTGGATATAGTTGCATAATATGCCTCTTGAGGGTAGAAGCCTATCTAACTACCGTTTACTTGCAGCTAAGGTGGGCAATATCATTGAAATAAAAGATCCGGGTAAGGATAAGATCAAAATTATGAACTTTGGAAGAGTGCGCGTTGAGATTAATATTGATAATCCCTTTGTCCCGGGATTTTATATTGAGCGTCCAGTGAAGAACTCTAACATTAAGAGGTCAGTGTGGATCCAAGTTAAATATGAAAGATTATCTCAATTTTGTTATGTTTGTGGTCGATTAGGACATGAGGCTAAGGGCTGTGAAGTTGATGTTAATGAAGCTGGAGGAAGCAGTGATGAAAAAGGAAGATTCGACGCCAATATGTGTGCTCCACCGGCAAAGTCGAGTTTCAGCTCGCCGGAGCAGATGCCTAGTAGCCGGACAGCGGAGAGTAAGGTGGTGCATGGGGAACACGTTAATATTAATTGCATGTATGGGGAAGGAGGCGTTGTTGAGTCAACCGAGGAAGATAAGGAATATTCCCAAGGCCAAAGTGAGCAGGTCTCAGTGGAAAATCTTGACTCTTCAATAAATGAGAACTCACCATTGGGTGGGCCAATCGGATGTGAAAGGGTAAGAGGCACGTCTGAACCGCAATCAATACGTAGAAGAATTGAAATAACCAAAGGAAGGGGTTCGGGACAAAAAGCAAATAGTTGGGCCGGTATAAGTTGGCCCAAAGTCAAGATATCAGAAATTAATATAAGAGAGTTTTCTTTCCAAATGGGCCAAGCGGATTTTGATCCATCTCATATGACCCAGCAGAACAATAACAGTGGTGTGAATATTGTTGAAATTAATGAAGAAGGGGATGAAGCCCAGCCAGATGATATAGCGAATCAGTATGGTGAGGAGGTCGGAGCTTTAGCTGTACAAGTACAGCGAGTCAATCTGAAAAGAGCAGCTGATGATAAGTGGTCTTCCCCTTTAGCCAAAAGGAAAAAATCGCATTCACAAGAGTCACCTGGATTTGCAGAAGAGAAGGAAAAAGCTGAAATTTATCTGCAAAAAATCGCTGAAAGAGAAAGGAGTCCCTGCGGAAGTGTTTTGTTCACAGCTGAATCGACCAACCCAAATTTGGGCGAGGAGGTATGTGATCTTTCTTCTGAAAATAGGTTAAATTTTTCTCATGGGGCGGTGGAAAGGCAAGGTATACGTAGGATTGGGGAGAAAGGCAAAGCAAAAAAGGTCTTATTTCCAGGGGAGGTATCATCTTCAGTTAATGAAAGGGGTGGTGATCGGCCTTCTCCGGTCACCAAGTATCCATGATTTTAGCCTGGAACTGTCGGGGTCTTGGAACCACCTCGATGGTTCGGAATCTAAGGTTCCAGTGCCAGAAGTTTAGACCTATGATTGTCTTCTTATCAGAAACTAAGATGCAGAGGGATAAAGCTGAAAAAATTAGGGGAAAATTGGGTTTTGGTTATGGCACATACTATGACCCTACTGGTAGATTGGGAGGATTGGCTTTATGGTGCAGGGAGGGTGTAGACCTTAATATAAGTGTGGTAAGCAGATTTATTATACATGTTGAAGAAGCTCGAGTTGATGGGAAGAATTTTGGCTCTGTCACTTTTATTTATGGTCCGTGTGACTCTTTTTTGAAAAGGAGATGGTGGTTGAACCTAATAAATCTTAAACCTCCCACTCATACTCCATGGACAGTTATGGGAGATTTCAATGCTTTGTTGTACCACTCAGATAAGGAAGGAGGGAGACGGGTGCCAGAAAGAGACTTTGAAAGTTTTAGAGGCTTTATGTCTGATTGTGAATTATTGGAACTGGAAACAAAAGGAAACAAATTTACTTGGATGAATATGAGAGAAGGGGAAGGGCTCATAAAAGAATGTCTAGATAGAGTAGTCACGAATGGGAGTTGGAGAAGGTTATTTTCGAAAGGATTATGTCAGATCCTGGAAGCTGTTGGTTCTGATCATGCGCCTATTTTGCTACATTTTGAGTATAAAGATGTGTTTACTCCAAAATTATTTCGGCTAGACCAAAGATGGCTTCATCGTCCAGAATTTGAAAATATTGTGAAATCTAATTGGGAAGCAGAAAGGGTCAACCAAAATCTAGAAGACTTTGCTGATAATCTGAAATCTTTCAGTTCAGTGTTGGAAAATTGGAGTAAAAAGGAGTTTAGAAATCAACATCAGTTGGTTAAAAAGCTGATGAGACAGATTAATGTATGTCTATCCAAGGCTAATAATGATAATCTAGTCCAGGAGCTTTTGGATATAAAAAAGCAATTGGGTGAAGCCTGGAAACAAGAAGAGCTTTATTGGGCGCAGAAATCACGGATCCAGTGGCTGAAGTGTGGTGATCAAAACACAATTTTTTCACCTCACTACAATAATGAGAAGATGTCAGAACAAGATTGCCAGACTGAAGAATGAGGATGACCAATGGATTGAAGATGAAGTTGAGATTGGGCATTGCTTTAATCGGTTTTATTCAGATCTGTTTGAAACCTCAGGACCAAGAGAATTTGATGATATTCTGCAATTCATTGAACCTAAAGTATCAAATGTGGACAATGAAATGTTGATGAGAACCATTACAAAAGAAGAGGTTCGAGAGGCAGTTTTTAGTCTTGGGGGCACCAAAGCACCAGGGCCAGATGGCTTCACAGGGAGTTTCTATCAAAAATACTGGCATATCATAGGCGACCAGGTAAGTAATCTTGTTTTAAAATTTTTTGAAATTGGTTTCTTGCTAAATTCCATTAATGAAACTAATCTAGTTCTGATTCCGAAAGTTGAAAGACCAGAATCTGTTAATGAGTATAAGCCCATTAGTTTATGTAATTTTGCCTACAAAATTTTTTCCAAGATCATGGCTAATAGGATGAAACCTCTTCTTGATGGGCTTATTTCTGAGTGTCAAAGGGCCTTTGTTCCTGGGAGACCAATCCAGGACAACATTATTCTTGTCCATGAAGCTTTCCAAAATTTGAAAAACAAGAGAACACACTCAGAAATAGCTATCAAGCTTGATATGAACAAGGCCTATGATCGTGTGGAATGGGATTTTTTGGTAGCCTTAATGTTAAAGATGGGATTTTCCAATAGCTGGGTTAAAAGGATTTTATGGTGTATATCTTCTGTTCATTTCTCCATCATGCTATCTGGAAAAAGAATGTCTAATGTTGTACCTAGAAGAGGTCTTCGCCAAGGAGATCCTTTCTCACCATATCTCTTCATTTTGGTGAGCAATGCTCAATCAGTTATGATTGATAATTAGCAAAATAGGGGATTCATTCAGGGGATCAAAATTACACGTAATTGCCCAGAACTAACTCATTGCCTGTTTGCGGATGATTCTGTCTTCTTCCTAAAGGCAGAAATTGATAATTGTAGAAACATGCAACATTTGTTGAATATATACTACAATGCTTCAGGACAAATGATAAATATTAGGAAGTCATGTTTATTTTTCTCTCATCAAGTCCCGGCCTTACTAAGGGAAGAAATTGGTCATATTTTTCAGATTGCAGCAGTTGACACTCCTGGGAATTATTTAGGCTTGCCAATTATTTGGGGAAGATCCAAACGACAAGCTCTGGACTTTGTAGTGGATAGAGTTAAAAAAATGCTGGGGTGGCAGAGAAGTTTTTTATCAGATGCGGGACGAGAGGTATTAATCAAAGCTGTTGCTAATTCGATTCCGGTATATTCTATGTCCTGCTTTTTATTCCCTAAGTCTGTTTTAGCACAGTTGGATAACTTGGTTAGTAGATTCTGGTGGAAAGGAACTGTTAATAAGCGAAAAATTCATTGGGTTTCTCAGCAAGTTTTAAAGAAGCCAAAGGAAGAAGGAGGAATGGCATTTCGTGATTTTGAATCATTCAATCTTGCTATGTTGGCTAAGATTGGGTGGCGTATTTTGCAGGAACCAAGTCAGATATGGGCTCGAGTCTTAAAAAGCAAATACTTTCCAAAGAGCAACTTTATGGAAGCAAAACAAGGCAGATCATCTTCATGGTTATGGAACAGCATATTGGCAGGAAGACAAATACTGGAAGGTAACGTTGCTGTGAGTGTGGGGAATGGTCTATCCACTACATTATGGACTGATCCTTGGATTCACACATACCAAGTAACAAACTGATTTCTCAATGCCCTTTCCCATCCTATTCTGCTATTAAAGTATCTGAAATAATGAGTGATTCGGGGTGGGATTTATCTATCATAAGGGACTTCATTTCTGATGAGGAGGCTGATGCTATATCAAGTATGCCTCGGGTGTTAAGTCACAGGCCTGACAGATGGATTTGGATCCGTGGTCCTAAGACATAATACTCTGTCAAGGAAGGATATAAATGGATTAAATCCTCTACCCCGAGCACTAGTGGTCTGGCAGGAGACATTATGAATGGTAACAATTTTAATATTTGGAAACATGTGTGGAAACTAAAGGTGCCGTATAAAATTAGAAATTTCCTGTGGAGATCTCTATCAAATACACTTCCAACCATGTTCAATTTGAGAAAAAGAAATTGCTCAGAATCTGATATATGCACAATCTGTGGGGTTGAAAGTGAGACTGTCTCTCACGTTTTGTTATCATGTGACTGGGCACAGAGAGTCTGGTTTGGTAGTCCTTTTGCTCTGCATACTCAAGGATCTCATACTGGTGATCTGAAAAGTTGGTTGAGTTATCTCTTTTCTCTTTCATCCATTAATGATTATGACAATGCTTTTATTCACTTTATGGCACATATGGAAAGCAAGGTGCAACTTCATATACCAACACCATCGTCCTGATCCAGTGCAGACTTTAAACCAAGCTGGAATTTCTCTTGGGGAATTTTGGCAGGCTAACTGTTGGAGTTCTAACTCTATTGTGCAAAATCCAAATGTTGGTGAAAAGGTAGAACAAGAGAAGAAATGGAAATTACTGGAAGGAAATTCTTTAAAGGTAAATATTGATTGTGCTTTTTCTAAGGCTGAATATGTGGCTGCTGTGGCTTTTGTTGTACGGGATTCCAATGGTTATGTTATGGATGGGAATACATCTGTCATAAAAGCCACATCGGTGTTCATGGCTGAAAGTATGGCAATGTGGTTTGCATTATGTTACATTCGAGATAATGATCTTGATGATGTAACTCTGGAATCTGACAATCAACAGCTTATTCACTGTTTGGAAAAAAAGGCTTTATCCCCTGACTGGGAAAGCCTACATGTTGTGGAAAATATCCTTTTTATAAGGAACTTATGTAGAGTCCTATATTTCAGATGGATTCCAAGAGAAGCAAATGGAGTTGCGGATTGGGTGGCTCGTGTTTCGCTGCAAGGTCTGTGTCCTGATAATTGGATTTGGAGACCTCCTGCACAACTGCAGGCTTTGTTGGAAAAGGACTTGGAGTTTCAACCTGCGAATGCTGGCATAGGATAGCAATTTCTTGCTTGGTTTAGTAGTTTATTTGAGTTTTCGTTAGCTGTTTTTCTATCTTCATCGTACTGTTATGTTGGACCTTATGTTGTTTTTTTCTTTGTTATGAAATGAAACTAGTTACTTTGTTGGCAAAAAAATAATATTTGATTATTTAATGAATGAAGTTACGGGGCTGAAAGTTGTGTGCTGATGATGTGAGTGGGGGAATTAGTTGGGGAGTGAGGGGCGGAATATGTGGTGGAGGGAGGACTGAGAGAGGCGATGGAGAGGGTGGGGGCAGTGGGTCCATTCTTCTTTAAGAGGTATGTGGGTCCCGCCCGAGCCCAGCCGCACATACAGTTTATTGATTGCCAATATCTGAGAAGTACGTAGCCATCTCCATTCCTCTTGATCTTCATGGCATCACCACATCACGTGGACCTACTCACCACGCCTGTTCACACACAAATCCACCTTCTTTCTCCATCTTGGGCACTTTGATGCAATCTCACTTCCAATATTCAATTACTTTGCCATCTCAAATTCTAACGTTATTTGCACTCAATATCCCGTTTTCCCGCTAAACCAATATAGTATAACAATTGTTTTATTAATATGCTACGGCCAACCAAGAAGAAAAGGTAAATAAATACAAAATGATATCATGATATGACATTATGAATGAGAAATCTAGCCCAAAAATGCAACAAATGTGATTTCTTTTTGCATGTGGTGAAGGAGATATCATAGTTGTGGTATAATCTTTTGCTTGGGGGCACCAGAGAGATAGCTGTGATTAAATTTGAAGAAGCTTAATTAAGTTCTCTAAGTAACTACATATTTATTTTAATTTTTTAAAAGTGTTATTACAACATTAAAGATAAGTACTTAAAAATTACCTTTTTGTGCTCGTCAAACAAACATTAAGGATTTCTTTGGTTCAATAGAGGAGAGCGATTTTAATATTATCTCGTTTTGACTAATTGAATGGGAGGGAAAGAGGGAGATTTTAATGTTACCTTATTTGGTTCGGGAGGGGAGGTGAGGGATAATATTTTTATATGGATAACTTTATCCTTATTTTATTAAATTTATTTTTTTTCAACCTAATATAACTTACAATTTAAAAATATAACTATACATTGTTTTTCCCAAAAATATCATTATTAATTATACTTTTATTATATAAAATTATAATTTTATAATTATCTAAATTAATTAAATATAGTATATAATATAGAATTATACAATAATATATATTCAGTGATTATAACTTTCTATCAAGGTTATTAAACTTGGATCGATGACTAAACCAATCGAGGTATTGGGTCAAGAGTCAGTTAATCAGATTGAAGTCAAATCGTAGCTAACTCGGGGTTAGATGTGTGATGAAGTGAAAATTTTAGTGTTATTTATATGAAATTCTGAATAAAATTTTTTAAAAAATGAATTAATTTATTTTTTTTTTATTTTAGGAAGGTCGAACTAATCAAACCGGCCCAACCTACTGAACTAGCTGGACCACCTGTTGGACAATTTCCGGCCTAAAATGGCCGATCCGATCCGGTTATGGTAACAATATGCTTTCTATATATATCCAAAATTATAATTATATTATGTGTCAAAAAAATTACAATTATACAACTCATTCTTTTTGGGATCTACGAAACTTAACCTTGCCTCCTATAACCCAGCTTCGTCAATCAATAACCCATCTTCAATGCTTCCATTTTTATTTTCGATCTTGTATTGAAGACCTGTTAGTTGTGGAAGATGAGGAGTTACTTCAATGGACAAATCACCCCGGATGATGGCTTCTAGGCTTAAAATCGAAAGCTTATTGTGCTTACTATGAGTGTTGTGTTTGCCCGTGTGTGCCGAAGAAGGAAGGCAACGGGGAACAAGATGCTATGATGATGAAGACGAACTATATGGGTTGGTGGACCAACAACGATAGTGAGCTCGGCGTTGTGGGTGCGAAGGTGAAGCAACGTGAGAGAAGAAAAGACAAATGGCTAGTTTGGGAATACCAAAAATAAGTGTGGGCAAAGAGGTCAGTCAAGGCAAAATATTGCCCCCTCCCCTCCAAATCCCCCCACGTTTGGAGCAGAGGGGTGGGAAAATCTTAAAAAATTTTCTCTTCCCTTCTAAAAATTTATAATGTCAAATAAGGGGAGGGGAGTAAAATCCATCCCATCCCCCATCCTATTCTCCTCCTCTCCTCTCAAACCAAACAGACTCTGAGTGTCTATTTGGATTATAGGTAAAAACTACTTTTCTAACGTAATTGACAATGTATGAAATAAGTATGTAAAATGAGTTTTGTCTCAGCTTACATAAATATACTTCTTCAACACTGACTCAAACGTGCACTAACTCAAATTGTAGTTATATCATTTGCTTGAGAATTAGCTGCAACTAGTTTTTGTAGGATTAATTCATTAGATGATATTACTTCCGATTTTTAATATAAGACTCGGGTGATTAATTTAGAGAGTAAAAAAGTGAGATAAATTACTTAATTATAATATATGTCATATATGTAACATCATAGTTTTTATTCATATAATTTAAATAATTATAAGAAGAAATTAACTCATGATAAATAAAATGATACCATGTAATTATCTAAATGAAGATTATTTTCTCATATATGATTTATAGAATATATATATATATATATATATAAGCCATTGTAAAAGAATAAAACAAAGAATGGAAGTTTTGGGAAGAAAAGAAAAACGTGATCCATGAAAAAAAAACAGAGAGAGAGAGAGAGAGAGAGAGAGAGAGAGAGAGAGAGAGAGAGAGATGAATGTAAGGATGAAAAGGGCAAGCATATTTAAGGTAAATGGAATAAAAATAAATAAATAAGAGAAGAGGGCCGAAGGGCCCACGGCCTTTTTGACCAAGCAAAGACATATGGGGTTTTAAATTCAAAACACCTCCACGCGTCAGTCGCATTTTTGGGCCAGAGAGGAGTCCGAATGGTGAGCAGCTGTCCCTTTGCCACCTTTTGCTTAAGCTATGGTTGGAATAATTTACTTTTAGGATATAAGTGCTTATAATTTAAGTTGAGATAAAATTTCTCTCACATACCTATCTCATATACCATAAATAACGATTTATAAGTATTTATAAGTAAAAAATAAACTATCCCAAACAAGCACTAAGTAAAGTCACTTTTATTCACTAAAGTTCTTGATGAATATTATTTAACTCAGTTTACTCTTCCTAATGGATATATTTCTAAGGTGATTAGAGCAAATTTTTGGATTAGAGTTTAGAGTAAGTGTTGAGTTTTAACAATATATGATTATAGGATTGTAGAGCTATTTTAATAGTCAAGTTCTATGAGTTTAGATTTATTTATTGGTTGTCTTAAGGATTTAAAAAATTTAATTTGTATTTAAAAAGTTTAGGATTATATATGTGTGTGTATCTGATATTTTTACCGATTAAATTGGAGTTAAATTCTTGACTTGGATTTGTTGAAGATATTATTAAATTTGTGATGTTTTATTTTTGAGATTTAAGCTTAAAATTTGAAGGTTGGAATTCTAATAGAATTTTAGCTGATTTTTAGAATTTTGGGGTTTTTGTTAAAGTAAGCTAGTTGGGAGTTATTCAAGATTTAATTAAGTGAACTGAATTTTTTTTAGAGAAAATAGAAACTGGTGTTAAAATGATTGGTCATGGTTTTATGAGTGATTTGAGAATTTTAAAAGTACAAACTTTAACACTTTTTTTTTTCGATGAGACAAAAAGAAACCAGACTAAAGAACAACTACATCAGCCCTAAGGCACTCGTCCAAAAAAGACGGTGCAGTACGGAACACGTGTAGCCCTAAGTCTAACATCTATGCTTCCCTCGCAAGGCGATTTGCAGCACCGTTACTCTCTTGGCAACACTAATTAACAAGGTATTAAAAATCGGGCCGGTCAATAAACTGGTTAAGATAGTGGTTTAAGGGTCAATGGGTTAGACTGGGGTTAACCCGGTGTCAGACCGATGATAATTAAAAAATATAATTTAATTAAAATGTGTTAAAATATTCAATTTTTAATTAAAAATATTTTAATAAAATTGATAGCAACGAGATTTTTCCCTCTTCCACTTCATATTCTAATATTTTTTTTATTCCAACTATTTAATAAAGGTGAATATGAACAACTGGACATCCGATATTATAGAAGAATGTGCAACATTTTAATATAATTTTTTTCCTTGAAATGAGACTATTGTGTCAGACAAAGTATGGCTCTTGCTTTTCTTCTACACCTTCCAATGGCCCATCACGTCACATAAGTTGTCTTTTCTTTTCTTAGCCTTTTGAATTTGTTCCTCGGGTAGCCTCTGCATTTTCCGGTCATTCTTTTTTTTTGTCGTCTCCTACAACTTCTTCAGTTCTTCCAGCCTTGCACAGCTGCTGCTTCTTTCGATAACACTCTTCTAGCCTCACAAACTGGTTCTTTCTCTCCTTTTTTCTTTCTTTTCTTCCTCTCCTTTCTTTTTCCCTGCGACTTTTTCATTTTCCCAAAGTTCTTGTGTTTTTCCCGGCGAGGAAAGAAATGGCCCGGTTGAACCGCCTAACTCAGCGGGTTTACCGAGTTGCTCCCGAGTTACACCGGTTTGTCCCGAGTTACCCGGGTCACAATCCCGCCGAGTTCTAACATCAACCGGACCGGGCAAGTGGCCGGGTCGCTGGTTTCCGGTCCAACCCGGCCGGTTCGGTCCGGTTTTTAATACCTGGCTAATTAATACTCACTTGCCAGCCTCGTTCCAACCAACTTCTAACTTTTGCTAGGAGACCGCCCTTAGGATGAAGATCATTCCACCTTGATGACAACAGCTCAACAATATCCCAACAATCAGTTTCAATAACAACCTTCTGCCATCTCAGCTCCCATGCTCTCTTCAAAGTTCATAATATCAAACACCCGTTTCCATTTTGATATTCACAAAGTAATAGAGACCAAGGTCTACAGGCATACAAAAAAGTATATATATATACTGATAATAAGTATTTGTTTACAGACAGACATTAACAAAGTAAAATTCACTAATAATTACAAATATGTACATAATATCCCAAAATATTCCAAGTACAGGCTAAATATAACCACTGGCTGTATCTCGCGAAACGTGCCTATCAGTTTTCCTTAACTGTGTCCTTGCTTTTTGAACTGCTGGCACCCGCTGATACATTTTGATTTAGAAAAAAGGGTGAGATTCTGAAGAATCCCAGTAAAAACATACTATCGACATATAAAATGTGAAAATTAAATATGCAATGCACCATATTAGGCAAAATGAAAGTTCAATTCGATTCATATGTGTACACAAGTTTCAGGGCCAAACATCAAGTTAGAATCCCTACATGTACCTCAACCGAGTCACCGACCACAGCTAGGATTTTCGATATACCTTGGCCGGGCACCGAACCACAACCAGGAACTGTGCCTCTAGCTCGCATTCATATCACAAAATACAGTAACACATAACATACAATAGTCACATAGTATATGAGAGATAGTAGTTCCTACCTCAACCATTTTTGACCTCGAGAAGCTCGCCTTGTGGAACGTGCCAACTTTAGGTTCTTAACTCAGTCCTAAAATACCAAATGTACAAGAAATAGGTTATAACCTATTCATGTATCATTTTAGACACTTCCATAATGTTTATTGTGATTATATTAGCCTATACTGAAAATTTACCAAAATGCCCCCGAGACCCCGGCCCGGCCCCGCCGTACATGGCCCGATGGCACGTTTTCCCAAATTTTTGACTAGGGCTATCCTGACATATTTTCGTCCAAGGAATCCATTTCTGGACTCAAAATTACCAAATTCAATGTCAAATTACGAAGTTGCCCTTGGCAGCCCTACTTTTAGGGTTTCAAGGGCGTTTCCGTAATTATGTTTTCTCTGTCTTTTTTGAAAAAGTGCCCAATTGTAACCCCACTTAATTTTCCCTCCTGAACCCAATGGAACCATCAAATCATTGAAAATCCAACTCAAAGGCCCTCAAACATCCCTGGCCAAAATTATGGTGTTCTCCGGGAAAAATCGGGGTTTTACGATTTCGGCTCAGTAAACATATTCATTTATACTCCTAACCACTTTATTAACCATCTAATTGAGTTATAACTACCATTTGAACTAAAATTGGGCAGCATAGCCCTTCTAATGTCACATTTCCAAAATTTAAAACCAATGGCAATCCGACGAAATTTCATCAATTAAATTGCCCACAGCAACCAGAATGGTTAATATACGAAGGTTTAAAAGTTACCTCAAGCTCCCACTAGCTTTTATTGCTCTTGGCTGAAAACACTAACCTTAGAACACCAAATTTGAGCTTTCCAAACCTTAAATAACATAGTAGAATAGCTTAGGAACGGAATTATACGTATTAGGAACTGATTTACCGAAGAAATTACTTACCTTTGCAAGTTTTTCTTCTCTTCCTCTCTCTAGAATTTCACACTTTCTCTCACTAGTTCAAATCTTGTTGGGCACGAAAATGAGTTGAGGAAGATGATGGTGAAGCATTTTTATTATATTATATGATTTTTTTAATGATTTATGGAATTTCCAAAAATTCCAAAATCAATTTTATGTACATAAACCCTATGTACATGTAACTAAGTTCATTAAACCCGACCAATATTTCCTTCATCTTGCAATGTGTAGGAGACACCTAGGGGTCCTCTCTATGGTCTCAATTGGGTTCACAACTTGTTCCGGTTACGTATACACGTAAAGTCTCAATTTTGGTCAAAATTGCACTTTTTGCTCAAATTTTTCATAAATTCATATTAAATTGACCAAAATATTCTAAATAAATTTTTAAGCTTTATTTTCCTTAATTAATTGAAATTAACTTCAATTAATTGAAAAATAATTTATTTTATGCTATTTTGGAAAAATTACGAAATTTTGCCATTACCTTTCTAATCCAATTTCTTTTCTTATTTTTCTTTGGTCAATTTCCATCTATTTTTGGACCAAATATTTTCTCTAATATTCCTTCATTTTTGGACCTTAATATTGGGCTTTTTAAATTACCCAAATTAATTCCATAATTATTTTTGCCCAATTTCCCATGAAATTGAACATTTATGAAATTCATAAATTCCAAATTCATGAATATTCACCATTTTATTGAATTTCTCAAATAATTACAATATATTTGGTGAATATAAAATTTGGGATGTTACACATAACACTGCCCACACATCAGCATGTAAGCTCTTACCATTTCCAATATGAAATATAATACCGTCTTGTACCTTCCCTTCATAATCCCGAGCGATCGCTCCACAAGAAGCTATTATGCCTCTACAAGAGCCAACGACATTATACTTAAAACAACCCACTGAAGGAGCTTGCCACCGTGGAACCCTCACCCTCTCAATATGCTCCTTGCAAAGACTACCATTCGAACAAGCCACAATTACATTCACTTGATAAATAATTTGCAAATAACTTTTCAAGTTATCATAAAAAATCCAGCATTCCTATTTATCCAAATCTGCTAACTAGCCACCGCAAACCATGTTGGCCAATTTACTCCCACAACCATACACCTTTGAGTAAGATTCCAATTAACCCAGTCATGTGGTTCATTTAGTGTGAAGAACTGGCCACGTAATTGCCTCGGCAACAGAAAATTCCAAATAGAAATGGCGTACTTGTAGTCATGTAATGCATGCAAAGTATCCTCAATAACTTTAGAGCATAGAATGCACGAGGCATCATTTTGCATACCTTTCGTTGCTCTAGACCAGTTAGGAGCCAACCTCTACAGCATAACTAGAGGAAAGTTTTGCATTTTTGTCGTGTCGAAACCTCCCAAATCTTCCTCTAACCACCATTAAATCGTGAGCTGCTATGGTTACAAAGAAAGGAATATGCCGATCTCACGGTGAAATCACCATAAGACGTAAATCTCCAAATTGCTGTATCATGCATGGCACTATTCAAACATGGCCTAACCTGTTCTAAACATTGAGGAATCTGTACAAGAACGAGACCTCTAAGCATACTCCAATCCCAATCCCCTGAAGCTATCATAACATCAACTACCTTCAAATCACGTATACTCTGAGCAATTCTCCCACTTGCGTAATTTCTACATTTTTCATGATTCATGAGCCATGCATCCTACCAAAATCTAGTTTTTTAGCCACCTCCCACTTTCCATCCAATTCCCTTCGACCTATCATCCCAAACGTATTTAATTCCTTTCCATAATTGAGATTTTCCTCCCCGTTTCTCAATCTTAGGAACTTTAACACTATATATATATATATATATCTCTAAGTTGTTTGAGCTAATGGAAACGTTAAGTTATGTTGGGATAATTAAGTTTGACCTATAGTGAAAATCGGAAACTCTAGAGGGGACCAAGTCCCTAAGTTGTTAGTTATACCACCCAATTAGTTGATAAACTAAAGTGTGGTGATGTTGAATTGTGTAGATTAATTTATGATTGTTAATGTTAAGCTCGGGCCTTTGATTGTGATAATCTTTCCTTGCTTGGTGAGAGATAACCTTTTCTACTTGTCATAGATCCTAATGTCTTGCTTTTGAGAGATTTTTATATTACGAAACCATGAAATGAGATATGGACTTTCTATATGGTATATATTTTTCATTTGAGAAATTTGTCTTATGGGATTTGTAGTTTTGAAATGAAAATGTAAAGTATGGGAAAATAGGCCTTGCTTTGATTATTGTTTTTGCAAGAGCATGACCATGAGTAATCATAAGATATATTGCATGAGTTGTTGTGATGTTGATTGGTTGTGATTAATAGAGAATAGCTGGAGAGAGATACTTTCACGTGAGAAGACCTCCCTAGTGTATATTGGATTGGTCATTTGTCCCTATTGAGATAGGCCTTTGTGACTCATCCACTCCAGAGAGAAGGATAGGCTCTTGTAGCTCTTTTCATTCATAAGAAAAAGGAACAGGCCCTTGTCGCTTATGTGAGAAAAAAACAGTATCACATGATAAGGCTTTCGTTAGTGCACATTGGGTTGATTATTCGTCCTTATTAGAATAAGACTGCTAGGCTAATTTGTCCTTATTGGGATACGCATGCGAGGCTAATTCATCCCTATTGGGATAGGTCTCCATGGCTAATTCGTCCTTATTATGATAGGCCTACGTGGCTTCTTCATCATAGAGAGAAGGATAGGCTAGTGTAGCTCTTTTTACTCCTAAGAGAAAGGAATAGACCCCCGTGGCTTGTGTGTATGTCTTCATAATGATTGGGATAAGCCTTTTTAGGCTCTTGTGTTTCCATTCCTCCTTTGAGAGAGACTCGAATGATTTAATTTGTATAGTTATGAGATTATGTGAGTGATATTATATGAATTGTTATTTTCTGTCCCACTTGATACCTTACTAGCATATGTTAGTATGTACGATGAGTTAGAACTTTGATTACTGAGGCTTTTGTCTCACCCTGTTACTTTTAACAATTTTAGGTGATAGTTCCTGTGCGGGAATGTTGGGGAGATCTTTGAAGGCTTAGATAACTCCTTATCTTGGTATAATCTCCGTTGTTTATTTATGAGTTTAGATTGATGTATATTGCCACACTTAGGGCTCATATCTTATAAACTCTTATTTACCTATACTTTTGATAAACCGTCACTAGCTAGTGAGCTAGGAGAGGTCCAGAGGCCTCTAGAAATTTCTTTAAATAATGTTATGAATTCACATATGCATATTTTGGATATTTTCTAAGGCGAAGAAGCAAATTTAGCCTTCAACAATTTCGTTAGAAGTATCCATAAGACTTATTTATTGCGTGCAAAAATAGACATAAACTATTTTTTTGGGAGCAGATTTAGCAGCGCCGTTAAACCTACTTAACTGCCATTAGTTTTTGAAATACGAGTCCCAACAGTCTTCTTTCTCTGTATTATTTTAATATTTTTTTAATGGAAAACTATCACTTATGCCACATGGAAAAAATTTCATTTCAGTTAATGCCCAGAAAATTCTAAAATTTCACTGCAAAAATTAATATGTCTATATAGATAAAGCAAGTAAAACTCATCACATAAAAAAAGAAGTAAACTTAATTTAGATTTAAATAAAACAATATATCTAATGTATACTGCCACAACCACTCTCCTACACAAAAACCAACAACGGTATATTATATGACGTAACAAAAAAACCCTCCTTTTTTTTTTTTGCCAACAAACAAAAAATCCCTCCTATACTATATAACAAATACCACGCCCCGTTCTTTTAAAAAAAAAAAATTAGATCAAGGGTTTTTCCATCAAGATTTAGAGGGCAAAAGATTTTTATCTCTCCCAGTAAGTACGTTTTCCAGATTTAAAAAGTTAAGTAAACTATTTTAAAATATTTATATTTACCATTTTTTCCAAACTTATTTACTTGATTTGTAAAGTGATATACTCCATCCGGCCATATGTATAGAATACTTTTTTTAAATGGGTTTATCTCTTTTTATAATATCATTTTTGAGTATATCTCAACAATAATGCACTTTTATCTATTTTGTCTTTAATTACTCTCTCATCATTTATTTCACATACATTCTCTTTCATCTCTTTTTTTTATTATTACTCTCTCCTTCTCTCTCTCACATTCATAAATAGTGGCATTTTTGAAAAATAATTTATATTTCTTACATATTTATTACTTTTGATTAATTTTAACTATTTCTTATAATCTCACAATTCAGTTGAAATGACCTTATATATAGGGACGGAGGGAGTATTATCTAAAGATAGACATGAATATTTAGAAAGGCCATATTGTAAAATACTTTTCTTAAAGCTTGATTATCTATACACTTAATCAAAATCTCAGGATAATCAACACTACTATAGTGAACAGATAAGATTAAACCCAATGGTCTACCATAGTAGAAAATTGGAAAAATTAAAATGAAGTACCTGGAGGAAAAGATATTTATTGAGAAGGACCCTAAAAATTGTAATTATTTAAAAGGATCAAATAAAAAAATATAAATTTAAAAATACTAAAATGCCTCTAACGAAATCTTCTTACTCCCTCCTACGTTTTATTTTTAAAATTAAACTAATTTAGTTGTTTATTTTATTTATTTGTTGATTAGTTCAAGATCACCCCTAGTCGTTTACCTAAACCTAATGTCGTTATTATTGCTATATTTTCTCTCAATTTGTGTTGACGCACAAAGGCAACATTAATGTCAATGTATCAGCTAGTGAAGGAATATGCACAAAATCTTCCATTTACTCGAGCTCTGAATCTGTCACTCAAGTGATTATGTTAAATAGGTATATCACTTACAATGTACTCTAATGGTGTTACTTGAAAATCCCATAATCACTCGAATCCTGAACATGTCACTCGAATGATTAAATGAAAATACTACGTCACTTGCAAATTACCTAATAGTAATCTTTAAAAATCTCCTCTCACTCGAGTCTCAAATTGATATTAGCCTTTATCAATACACTATTATATTTTCTCAATGTCATATAAAACTTTCACAGGTTCATCAACAGGAGCAGTCCATGACATGACTCGAGTCCCACATCTATCACTCGAGTGATTAAATGAAAACACTGTGTCACTTGTAAGGTACCTGGTAGTGATATTTAAAAATCTCCTCGTACTCAATTCCTAAATCGAGATTAACCTTTATCAATACACTGTTACAATTTCTCAATGTCATATAAGACTTTCACAGATTCATTAACAGTAGCAGTCCATGACATGACTCGAATCCCACATCTACCACTCAAGTGATTAAATGAAAACACTGTGTTACTTGTATGGTACCTGATAATTATCTTTAAAAATCTCTTCTCACTCGAATCCAATACACTATTACATTTTCTCAATATCATATAAAACTTTCACATTTTCATCAACAACAGCAATCCATGACATAACTTGTGTCCCATATCTATCACTCGAGTGATATACAAACTTTTGTAAGTTACCTTTTGGTAACTGGAATCCAATTTCCCCAGTAGAAAAATGTTTTTCCAAATTGAGATTAGCCTTTATTAATACACCATTACATTTTCTCAATATCATATAAGACTTTCATAGGTTCATTCATCCACAATAGTAGTGCTATGCTGGAATAAGATTTAACTCACTCAAGTGAATCTCATAATCACTCGAGTGCCATTGGACTTGACCCAATTACTCTTTGATTACCCTCCAGTGCTGGGGATCACTCGAGTACTATGCTGGAATAAGATGACAAGGAACCTTAAAACTCACTCTACTGAATCTCATAATCACTTGAGTGCTGTGAGACTTGACCCAATCACTCTGTGGTTACCCTCCAGTGTTGGAGAACACTCAAGTGCTTGTAGTCTCACTCGAGTGATATTGTCATTTGGCCTTCTTTTTCCACTTGCCAGTTACCCAATAGTGAGGTGAATCACTCGAGTGTTGAAGAGTTTCACTCAAGTGATTTTCCTAACTTAGTCATCATTCTTCTAATCACTCGAGTGTTCTTAATAGTTACCGCTTCTATGTTTATCCCTGTTTTTCAGCGCATATACAGAGGATTCTGCAAAACAAGTAACTAGACACTCTAATGCTTAAGTTAGTAAATAAGTAACTCCCACCCACTCTTCGACCAACTCAGGCAATGGAGCGTTCAGACTGTCCCTCCTACCGACTTCCCAACCACTCTCCTCTCTCAGTGCGACGTACCCAAGCTCTAACAACTACGCCGATTCAATTATCTTGTCCCACTCGTTATCAATGGGATCAAGGATACTCCCAATAACAAATATATCGAATACTTCATGACGGCAGATGGAGATGAAGAGTGCCGGCCTGTTTTTCACCCACGACTGCCCTTATAACGCCTCCCTCACTATTTTTTATTTTAAAATCTGCCAAGGTTACTCATGTAATTTCCTTTCAATTTGAAAATTTCCAATTCAGGCACTAACACTCTATGGGAATATGAAAATTCATATTACTTTTTTGTCTTTTTCCTATTTTAAAGTTCCTTTTCAAGGATTTTCCCTTTAATATTTTGTTGATTGTTATTCACCAAAAAAAAATATATTGTTGACTGTTGACGTTGATTCCTAACCCTATTTCAAAGACAGCCGAGTCTGTTGAATCCTTGGGGTTGGGGGTATGTTTTCGTTGGTCTTGTTTTCATATATTATTTTATGATTGTATTTATTTGACTATTTTTCTAATAATATACTCGTAATATCCTGCCCAGGGCAAAAAATCCCACTGGCTAACGAATGGATATGTGACGAGAAAATCAATCAATGATATGTAGGATGGGCTTGAAGTTGAGCCATAATATTTTGCACCATCTTATGATATTCAAGCTGATAACTGAAAAAATCCAAACCATCATAAATCACTTGACTGATCATGTTTATTCTAAAAACCAAAAAAAAAAAAAAAAAGATATGATAGTTGTAGGACGATTTACAAATAGTTTTAGTGTCTGTTTGGATTAACCGTGGAAGTTATTTTTCCACGTGATTTACAGTATATAAGATAAGTATGTGATACGAATTTTATTTTGACTTGCGTGAACGTACTTTTTAAACGCCAACTCAGTCAGGTCCTTAATTAAGAACAACTCAGTGGCTTAGCCTTTAAGCATCCGCGCTAAGCTTAAAATAGCAAAACGGTCAAACCATCATTACATCCCAGTCTTGAATTATATGGAAACGAGAGCCAAGTTTAATTTGTAGCCTGCACTATATATATTGGTAGACATCCAATAACACCAAACCCAAAGTTTAAGGCTTTTCCTTTTGAAGGATATAGCAGATAATTTAAAAGGAAATTAAAGACATTAAAAAATCAAGGGTGGTCGGTGGAGGAAAGTGCAAGGCATGTGGCGCTATAGGACACACAAAATCAGATTAGATCATACGCATCGTCATGATCTGAAATTTTAGTACAGCAATTGCGATCTTAATGGCTTCCGTGACATTGACACTATATTTGTGCACAATCAAGAGCTTCTTCGTGTCGCTCTTTCGGGAAATATCAATTAACATTTTCTACGAGGGAGACCAGGTCCTTCCTCTAGTTTTTGTCTTATCGTCACCATTCCACGAATCCAGATCCATTGCTTTTGCGATTTGCCACCTAATGTCAAGCCCCAAAAGTATCACTAACAATTTATTTTTCTCCACTAATTAAAAAGTTCAGATAATGACTTCAAATACTTATTTAATAGATATATTTTTTATCTGTCGGCAGGCCCTGGGCAACGGAGGAAAACAAATGCCGGCAATAAACCTATAGCCTATTGTGATTAAATCTACTACACAGTAGTAATTGGATTTTGAGGGCGTGACCACAATTTCAACGATGAAAAGTGACCGTTGGTACGAAGAGGGACCATTTACTATGTCTGGAGAAAAAAATATAAGGAGCACTGTATCCACGTACACTCAATGAGAGTCAGTAAACAGAATTAGTTTGTACATATGTGTTTGTTGTTTCGTTATCGGCTTTGAAAGCCAAACAAATTCTGTTGGCGCAGTGTTGATACTTGATCGGGCTCTGAAAGATTCTCCCGCCAAAAGGACCGTCGACGCTTTTGCTTTCCAATTAGGCCCAGCCCATGATAAAACACGAAGTGGTTTACACAGCAAATTGGGATGAAAGAATTTAGGGCTTATTTCATAAGGAAGTGGATTTAAAGAAGAGTTAATGCAGCTGGCCTACACAGCATAAGTCATAACACGCCATTGAATGACCATAGATGTTAGGGACGTAGTCTGAATCTTTTTGTCTCTGGCTTTGAGGAATATAGGATGGTCTTCACTCTTTATTTTTTCCCCTATTTTCTTTAAAATTTCTTGAATATATGAGAGGTGGATGTCGCTCTAGTGCTGTACTTTCAACTGGAAAGGCGCAATTTATTTTCTTTCGCTTTTCTCATGAACTATTTTTCTGGGCAATTTTGTGGGACGAATCCTGTACTTGTGTATATTCTAGTCAAAAACAAATCATGTGCTTATATACTATTGCAGAGAAAGCTAACTTTTCTGTGCTAATTTATCTTCTCTTAAATTTGTTTTGGTGTGAATTTAGGATATAATTTGATAATCAAATATCAGTCATATATATACTAGGATAGATTCAAAATATGCCCAAAAATTTAATTTTGGTTCCATTTGTTCCTTTAAATTAAAGTATTTTTTTTAAAAAAAAAAAAAAACTTGAGAACGTAACAGATAAATGAAGTAAAGAGCATGATGAGGGAGAGATGCTACTGTAATACTGTTGTTATCATATGGTGGCAGTGTCAGTGACCTCTGAGGCAGCGTACGACTGTCTCTGTTACAAATACAGTCTCAGCAGCGCTTTCCCCTCTCTCTCTCTCTCTCTCTCTATCCTAAGATTCTTCTCTCTTGAACAGCATTGTCAATTATAAATGTTCAATGCTTCGTTTGCGATTCTTTTGCCCTTTTCCGGCATTCAAGCAAGTAGCGGGTGTGTCGCGTATATCGATTTGAGCACAAAAAAGCAGCCTTTTTAATTATATACACAACTAGGACGATGCAAATTCAACAGTACCTGTTGCTTGAGTTGAGATCCGTCGTTGTTAACGATAATGTTTAGAGTTTGTGTTGAAAGAGCAACAGAACTGGGACGCTAAACAAGTGGCTTTAATTCACCTGCCAGTCACTGTCTCATTGTACGGATCGTAATTTGGATCAAGTGGTACCACACCTTCTTCAACAACACATGACCAACCCTCTCTTACTATATTCATAGATGCATAGTCACATACACAAGTATATATTGAGCCCAAGTACTCCTCCTGATCACACAGACGAGCACAACAGTCATATCAACCAAGAGTAGAATGGTCTTTTCATTTTCATTTAATTAATTTCAGGCTTGGAAAAGGGGTGACGTCAGTCAGGAACGCTGGTTTAGTTTGGAAGCTACACACCAACCGGATAATATAATATACAGAGTTCGAGTAAAATTAGAAGTTTCAAGGAAAGCAAGGGAGGATGGGTCCATAATAACCCATACAAATTTGAATCTTGGATAACTCAAGTTTTGTGCTATTTCTGCCTATTATTATATTCTGAGAGGTCGGTCGTAGTGAAAACGTGGAATTTCAACAACACGCCGCTATGTAAGAAAAGTGGCTCGGATAGTTCTAGGCAGAATAAAGCAATCGAGTCCCAGATACTGAAAGGAAGAATAAGAAAACTAAGAACAAGAAGAAATATTCTCGTGCCTCAATAAACATTCGAGATGGCTTAGAATAATATAGAAAAATGCACTACCATCGTAACGCACTCACAGACCTTTTTTTTTGTTTTTTGGAAAAGAAAGATGAGATAGAAGGACGACAGACAACATGACAGCATATCAATCCTTATTCTACACAATTTTACACCACACCCGAGAAAGAAAAGAAGAAGGAATATTAAAAAGGGAAAGGCAAATGGGTTGGCTCTCTCACAAGTACGAGCAAAATGAAGGGGATGAAAGAAATGGCTGTATCAGGCCTATGTACAAAAGAGCAAAAATCTGTGACGCACACATGTATACCACTAATTAAGAAGAACATGGATCAATCCTCTTTCGAGCTATATATGTCCGAAAGCTGCGGTGAGCTTCTGAATGTCCTTTGCGAAAATAGCAGAAGTTTGTAAAGGCTGATGATGATCTTGGTGCTTGTGATGATGATGAGGCAAAGCATCAGGTCCCAAATGTGAGGCCGGCTTTATGTCGTTGCACAAGGATTCAGGAGCTTGATGATTGTGTAGAGCAGAAAGCATTAAGATTGGGTTACTATGAAGGTACTCATCAGCCCACCTTGCCTCTTCTGTCGTCTGACTCCCCATCATATTCATCTGATAGGAAACACTCGTGTTGTTGTGGAATAAGTTGAAGGGGCTGTTTCTATTGCTATGGTTGGAAGCGGTGGCGTCCCAGTACTGGGATTCATTATTCATGGAGAAGGAACCTGTGGAGATGTCATGAGATGGAACTGGGAGAGAAGGCTTGTAGCAGACAGAATTTGGGAGAAACGAAGAGGTTGAAAGTGGGAAGGCAAATTCAGTAGTATTGATATCAAATGGTCTTGCTTGAGTTTGAGTAGAGAACCAACGAGAAGAGTCGTTAGTGTGTGGATTATTGTTGTTGTAGTTGATGTTGTGAAGAGGGAAACTGGTCATGAAATCTGAAGTGGTGGTGTAGGTGTCGAGGAACAAGTCTTTGGTGGAACAATCGGAGGAGATGAAATTATTGGGGGTGTTAATCTTGGAGGTGGAAGATGAACCTTCCATGTCGTGAGCATAGGCCTTATTATTAGGGGCAATAATAGTACTTGAACATGGTCTGTTGTGCTCGTAGGAAGAAGCTCCATCCGACCGGGAGCTTTCCGATTTCAGGAGGTTCAATTCATTCGAACCAACTACTCCAACTTTCTCTCCATCTCTGTCCTGATGATCTCCATTATTTTCAACCTGCAACAGTGGTTTATGAGTTACAGGGTCTATCCCTCTTTGCCTCAGCTTCTTCTTGAGGCATGAATTCCACAGATTCTTTATTTCATTGTCTGTTCTTCCGGGTAGCTGTGCTGCAATTTGAGACCACCTGAAAATTCGACCATCAAAGATTAACCCAGAAAGTTATGACATAACCACCCAATTGCAGAAAGGAAAAAAAGAAAGAGAATCATGCCTATTGCCTAATACTGCATGAAGCTCAATGATGAGGTTTTCCTCTTCTTGTGAGAATGTGCCTCTCTTCAAATCAGGCCTTAGGTAGTTGATCCACCTCAGCCTACAGCTCTTTCCACATCTCTGCAACCCTGACAATACAATAATACAATTCGTGATGATGAGGGACACAGAAGAAGAAGGAGAAGGAGAAGTGAAGAGTAAAGTAAAAACATACCTGCTTGCTTGGGAACAGAGCTCCAGCAGCCATGGCCATACTTAGTGATATGCCTGAGGAGTTTCTCGTCCTCTTCAGGGGACCAGAGACCCTTGCGAAGCTTTTGCTTGTAGCAGCAAGAGTGCCTCCCCATTTTGGAGATTTAGCTAAAGCCCCACCTCTACAATGAGAGAAATGATATCCCTTTTCCAATAACAGAAACTTTTCTTGATAATTCCTAGGAGATATGTCACCACAAGAGCGTGTAGTGGCACTCAAACAACAACCAAAGCTCAAGGATGATGTACTACTGTGATATCAGAGTTCAGAGCGAATGAATGAGATGATATATGATATGAAGGCTGGAAAATGAAGTTGCAGCTGAGAAAAGAAGTTGAATTAATATAAGAGCTAAAGGCCCCATGGCGGAAAAGTCATAGTCAATAAGTGTTTTTTTTCTTCGTTTACTTTTAGAAAAACAAAAGTTGATATATGAGTGTGTTGCGGGGAGGGAGGAAGGTTCATTTTGGCTAGGAGAGGGAAATGGGGTTAATAACAGTGTATCATAAGTCTTGTCGGAGGTGTAAGTTTTCATGTCTCTGGCACCCATGGTGGGGCATTTTCCCTGATATTTTACTCATTCACCAACATAAAAACCTTATCTTAAAAAATACCAATGCTTGTAACCCAAGTCTTCGTAAAACCGTTTAGCTGAAACTAACAAACAAAATATGGCAGAAATAAATTATTTCACTGCACTCTGCACAGTCAACAAGTTGCCCAAGAAAATTAAATAATAACCTCTTTCTCATTATATACAATACATCACCCGTTCTTCAGATTTAGTTACCACCTAGGCCCTTAATTAATACACAGTGACTAAACCAGTTTCCTTTTAAAGGCTCCATTATTACGTGTAAAAATCATATTTTTTATTTTTTAAAAGTTGCATGTTATCCTAAAAGTGTTGAAGTCCACCAAGGGGATGCTAATGAACTCTTTGTGACCGTAGTTGCCCTTTTGAGGGATAAAAGTCTCTATCCTATCAAGGGAGAATAAACCTCATAGGTTTAAATTATAGCGATAAAGGTCAAATACGTAGAGGCATATGCAAGGGCTAATATCTTAACCGTGTTAAACATCATAGGGCTATGTCTCTAATTAACAAAGTATCTTTATCTCAATAATGAAGCCTCACACTTTTAATAAAATGCTTTAATAATTGACAACTAACTATTGGGCGCCATAATATTCATTCACTTAATTAATAATTGGGTAATGGTTTTTATTTAATTCTCATTAACTCCACAACCATCCCACCGGCATATATGGTCATCGCATGTGCATTTTTGTTTCTCTTTTTCACAGGTTGAAGTTTGATTATTAATCATATGCGTTCCGTTGTTTAATTAATAATCATATGGACCATGCACTGGCTGTTAATTATGGTAGGATCTTTGTTGAAAAATGTTAAAAAATAAAAAATAAAACCCAACATTTATCTCTGGTTTGTCCATGACGTGAGCACTATGTTCATTTTGTACGGCAGTTTCATTGAAGAAACAATGATTAATATACATGATGTTTAATAATGTCAGGCTTACAAGAAAAAGATGCTGTTTTAAAGTTGAACTTGGTGTGTATTTGAATTGTTATATCTCTGGGAAAAAAGGGGGAAAAAAAGGAATTGTTATATCAAAAGGCCGAGAAAGAGAGAAGGAAATGAAAGAGAGAAGGAAATGAAAAGAGAAAGTGACGCATCATATATATTTCAAGTTATATATCCCTGCATACATGCATAGGCACCAATATAATTAGGCCGCACTTATACACTCACAAAGTTGAAAAAAAATGCTAATACTCGTGGACCTCGTGGTGCAAACTCTCTTCTTTTTCTTCTTTATCCTTTAGGTTTCTGTAATTTTTAAGGAGCTTCTTTTTTTCTTTTATAAAAGACCCTATATATAATTATATATAAATCGATAGAAACAATATAATATTATTGCAACCCGACAAAGAACTGGCGAGAACGAGAAGAGAATGTGGAAGACCTAATAACTCAAGGATGAATGGACATTTTTATCCTGAAAGTTTTTACATAGGTGTAATTTTGTCTTGAAAGTTTTTCAGGTGGTAATTTTATTTTAGAAGTGTCAAAAGTGGAGTAATTTTATCCTGACCATTATCCCAGTTAATTTTAACTGTTAGTTGGCCAAATATGGTGAGCTGATAATTTACATGTCATCTATATTATTTTTGCTAATATATAATTTGGGCCGAAAGTCTATGTGTCATCTACTTCATTTTTTTTTAAAGTTGAATTCAAAACTTCGAGGGTAAATTTACGCTTTAACAAAAATAATATGGATAACATCTAGACTGCTAGCTCAGTATATTTAATCAATTAATGATCAAAATTAACTAGGATAACGGCTAAGATAAAATTGCTCCACTTTTGATATTGCTGAGGCAAAATTGTCCCAAAAATATTTTTAAGATAAAATTACCTATTAATGAAAACTTCCGAACAAAAATGCCGCTTGACCCATAACTCAACGGGCGAATGAATTTACATCATAGTGTACTCTATTATATATTATATATATATATATATATATTTATTTATTTATTTTAAAAAATGCACACACACCGAGGCTGAGACATAAAAATGACATTCTAATGTATTATTGCATATCATTAGCTGTCGAGACTGTGGCCTGCGTGAGACTGTGTGATCTCTGGGAACCACCATCAAAAAATTTTGAAAAATCTCAAAGGTGGAATAATTAATGAAACTCATCAGCATCTTCAGCACAGGGGAGCTTTTATATCAGTCTTAATCATTAATGCTTTTCTGGTAAAAAAAAAAAAAAATCTCCTCCATGCACCCAAAAGTTTTCTTTTAAAAAAAATCTCTTCAAATGTCCTGGACGAACAACTTAAAATGCAATTATATCCCTAATATATATACTGATACGATTTCACGTATTTGTGTATAGAAGTTTAGTATTAATTTTAGGTGACGTTGAAAGGTTGTACAAATTTGTTAGTGGATCCATTTGAGAGCCAAGACCACACAAATGAGAATGCGTACATGTGCTATGTTGTGATCTAATGTCCACGCAAGGACTCTTATGTGCCCCTACCTTTTTTTTTTTTTTTTTTGAAATCAACTCATGGGTATTTTTGTCATTGACCTCCGTGTAGGGAAGGCAAGCACATGAATCGTAAAACCAGATACGATATCGCCGACCCATTCAGTTGGAATATATTTAAGTATTCCGATTGAAATTAAGAGTTCCTCAATTTCTGCTGCTTACTATAATCAAGCAAGAGATTTAAATTTTGAATCATAATCAATTAATCATGACTATGACAATGATTTTCTGAGATAAATCTTAATTAACCATATTCAGTTAGTAGACTAGTTCATAAAATAAGTGATTTTCACACAGAACTATAAAAATATACACAAAGAATTAGGGAACAATTGTTTTAAGGCTTCGGGTAAATAATATTCCACAAAAACAGTGCTTGCTTACAGGCGGACAGCCGAGGGCATCTTCTCGCTATCTGACATAAAATATAAAAAAGGAAAGAGATAAAAGTACATAAAAATACAATAAAATAAAAGACCAAGGAACTTTCGGAAATGAAAGAAAAAAATTAAATATGAGGGGTGAATCTTTAATTTTGCAGTTTGTATTATAATAAGTTGTCTGCTTGCAGCACAATGATGATGCCCCCTTGACCTTAGCGGTGTCCCATTTGACATTTGTAATAATAGGAATCATTTTTATGAAATAACTTTAACAGATACTATTTTAATATATAATCCCCAAAAGAAAGAGGGCATCGAGGGGAAAAAGATACATCTAAATTATAAATGTAATCTCTTCAAACGCTGGTGATTAGTAAGCTTATCTTCGGTTCTCTGGGCACATGAGCTGTTTCCTTTATATGTCAACTTTAATCTATATTCTAGTCCACAGTTTTGCCGATCGCTATTAGTTTATTAATTAAATAAGGCTAATCATGCGAGTTTTTTTTTCGAGCCTGATTTTCCTCCTAGCTTGGAACTTCACCCAGTTTTACATGAAGTTTTATCCAACATAACACAGATAATGATAAAAGAAAGTGAATTACATCATATGAAGAGTAGGCGTGAAGCCTATTAAAGAGAAAATATTTGAAAACTGTTTGAGATGGTTTGGACATATATAAAAAAAGTCGTTTGAGGTGTCAGTGAGGAGAAGAGTGAGGAGGATGGATCAAATAGTATAAAGTTTTAAGAAAAGGAGTAGAGGAAGATTGTAGAAAACATTCAACAAATTCATTGATGAACGCAACCTTTTAATTAACAATCTGTCTATAGATTTAATTATTGATAGAGCATAATAACATTATGCGAGTGGTTGACCTCATATTATAGGATAAGACTACTTGTTGTTACAAGAAAATTATTTAATTAGATATTTATAAACATGTGTAATCATTTGCATTAAACTACTCCTAGTGGAGAGAAAATTGAAAGAAATATCAATGGAGACATTCATTTCCCACAGTAGAAACCCTCAGGATAATCAATTGGGGAAAAAATATATATATAAACTTGGGAAATAAAATGAGTTGAGTACTAGCATTGAACACCAAGACAAAGTTACCAGCATTTAGAACATGAAATCAAAGAGTAGATGAGACAAATAATGAAAATTAAAGGGCACTATTCATGGAATGATTAATTATATTCTATACGTCACAGTGAGAATTATAAGAACAGCAGGGGGAAACAAAAATATGCGCATAGAATAATAGTAGTTCCAATCCTTAATATAATTATAATTAGTTAAATGTTAGATTGGATCTTAAATATAGGATCTCAGTCCATTTGTCTCGTAAATTATATTTTTTCCCTAAAGTGTTTCTACTAAATACACACAATACACATATTATAGGGGTTTTTATTCAAAGGATAATTATAATGAAATATGGTTATTTATGAAAATCAATTCATATTATAGGGGTCACTACAAAAAAAAGGTATTTTGTAGCGGTGGACTTGTAGCGGTTATATTAAACCGCTACAAATTATAGTATTTGTAGCGGTTTTTACCTAAACCGCTACAAATTTGTAGCGGCAAGAATATTTGTAACGGTTTCCTATAAAAAATCGCTACAAATTTGGCGCGAAATTCCCGCCAAAACTTGTAGCGGTTATTTTGTAGTGGTTTTGGGCAAGAACCGCTACAGAATTTCAAGAGACTCCAAATTTGTAGCGGTTCTGGACAATAACCGCTACAGAATTTCAAACGTTGTGAAGATTTGTAGCGGTTATTGTAAAACCGCTACAAATTTGGACATTTGTAGCGGTTAGAGTAGCGGTTATTTTAATAACCGCTACTAATTACTGGCTATTTAAACCCCCCACCTCCTTCATTTCTCCGTTTGCTCATTTTGTTTCCTGAGGTTTCTCTGAGTGATTTCTTCGAGATTTGAGCGTTCAGACGTATCTATAGGAGTTTTTGGTCCGTATTCTGCAGTATTTGCACTTGAGGTACGTGTATAACACGTATTTTTATTTATATTTGTATTTTTATTATATTTTTGTATAATAATGGACTAATTTTTTTTTAAATTTGTACAGTTGATATGGCTTCAGGACAGGATAATGGGAAGGCCCCTGTGGTCCCCAGACCGACTTTACGGGGTGGCAGCAGCCGGGCAGGGGGTAGAGGGAGGGGGCAGCGCGCAGGCAGGTCTACCGAGGCATCTCAGCCCATCCCCCCACAGGAACCGCAGACGATCCCACAGGCGACGACCACAGCAGAGGTGCCTGAGGTGGAGGGACCAGAGATTAGCGTTGAGGACTTCCTCAACGAGGAGGAGTTCGAGATGCCGATGGGGTTCAGGGAGATGGAGCGGTTCCTCGATGAGGAGGACGCTCGGGAGCAGAACAACCCACGAGGGTCGTCTTCGCGGTCCACTGAGTTTGAGGTGCAGGTCGAAGGTAAATTAATTTTTTAATTTAGTAAATTATTTATTTAAATTAGAAATGTTAACTTTGAATTATAATTTATCTAACGTGTGGTCAACTGTGCAGATGAGCAGGGGAACGTGTCGACGAGGAGGCTGGATGTGGCTGGTCTGAACAGCATGGACCGGTCCCTGCGAGTGATAGTGCCGTGGAACGAGGGCACTGACCAGCCGATCCACAATGGGGGTCACCTGCTCAACCGCTTCCTGAGCGACCTGGGATCGAATTGGATGCGGTTCCTCCTTCACTTCCCGACGTGGAAGCACATTCCGAAGGGGCCGAAGGACCAGGCTTGGGAGGAGGTGGTTCAGGTAATTAAAACTATTTAATTAATATTTTTTTAATTAATTCTATTTAATTATTTTTTTAAATTATGGTTTTTATAATTATTGATATTTAAATGTATTTTTTTCAGCTGCGGTTTGCCGTCCGGGCCAACCGGAAGAGGTACGCCCTCGTGAAGATGGGCGACGCCTGGAGGAACAGGAGGAACCGTCTCTTTCACAGTGTGGATGGGGACAGGACGATGCCTCTGGAGCAGCTGCAGGAGAGCGTCCCGGACGGCGTGCCGCCGAACGACTGGGCGCGTTTTGTCCAGTTCAAGAGGAGCCCTGAGGCGCAGGTAATGTATTTATTAGATTTTTGATATATAATTTTGTAATTGTTAAATATTAAATTATAATATCAATTTATTTTGTATTTAATTTTAAATTATAATACATTTAATTTTTTTTTCCAGGAGCTTGCTCGGAGGAATGCCGAGATCCGGGCGCAGCAGACGATCCACCACACAGCAGGATTGAAGACCTTTGCTGTGACCTACAGCGAGCTGGTAACTTTTCAAGTGCTTCACTTACTTTTAGTTGATTATTTCATAATACTAATTGTTTTGTAATTGTTTCAGGAGACGAGGGCTCAGCAGGAGAACCGTCAGACGGACTATGCGGAGCTGTACGCCATCACACACAGACACCGTGACGGGACTGCGACCTCTCAGCAGGCAGAGGCGGCCATTGTAAGTAATTTTATTATTATATTTTTTATAAAACCAAGTTAATAATGAAAAATCGTAATTATTAATTGTTTCATAAAATGGCAGGAGCGGATGCAGCAGTCGCAGGCTGAGCTGCGACAGACCCAGCCTGAGGAGTCACAGGGGTCAGTGGACCCGACGGCTCCTCTGAAGGCAGGTCTGGCTCAGCCTGAGCACCCTGGACGAGTGCGGGGGATGGGGATAGGCGCCAGACCCAGCATGATCTACGGCAGGAGCGCCGCCTCTGAGGCTGGCAGCTCTAGAGGGGTCAGACGTCGGAGGGACGAGTCGATTGACCAGCTGCGGTCAGATTTGGAGCAGACGCAGCAGCAGATGGCGCAGCAGCAGCAGCAGATGCAGGTGCAGCAGCAGCAGCTGCTGCAGGTCCACGCAGATACGATGTACGCTCAGCAGACGCAGTGGCGTGAGATCGCGAACACTATGCTCGAGGGAGCATGGAATCGGCTGTTCCCGGACGAGCAGCATCCAGCGGTCCCCCCTGTCCCTCGCTACGTCGTCCCGAGCACTACTCCTCCTCCTACAGCTCCTCCTCCTGCTGATGAGGATGGTGCGGTTCAGTCTACGCAGCGGCTAGATCCAGCGGCATCTGAGGGAGCCTCACCTGAGGGAGCACCAGAAGATCAGCCCCCAGCTTCTTAGTTTAGGACATTTTCTTTTCTTTTAAACATTTGTAAATATTTATGAGATTTTATTTCAGAATTTTCTTATTGTGTTTTATATAAATATATTTATATTATTATATCGCATTGAAATAATTTATAAATGATTTAAATCTAAATTTAAAAAATAAATAAATTATATATATATTTGTAGCGGTTTTAAGTTAAAACCGCTACAAATGTATATCTTTGTAGCGGTTATTAGTTCATAACCGCTACAAAGATATATATTTGTAGCGGTTTTGAACTCATAACCGCTACAAATTTACTTATATATTTGTAGCGGTTTCCCTTCAGAAACCGCTACAAATATATATCTTTGTAGCGGTTATTTACTAATAACCGCTACAAACACTCAAATCATTTGAATTTTGAAATTTGCCGCCTTTGTGCACATTTGTAGCGGTTATCTTATGTATAACCGCTACAAATTAGAAAATTATTTTTATATTTAATGTCCAACGGCTTTAATATTAGTAGCGGTTTAATATATATAACTGCTACTAATACGTTGAACATTTGTAGCGGTTCTATATATAAAACCGCTACAAATACGCAACAAGTACATTTTGAATTTCCCACCAATTAACGGCTTGAATATTAGTAGCGGTTTTATATATGTAACCGCTACAAATTTATAAACGTTGGAATTTCTGTAGCGGTTGGTGTAGCGTTTTAATAACCGCTATAAAGTTATAAACGTTGGATTTTCAAAATATAAGGTTCTAGGCATTCGTCATTATCTTCTCACTCATCTTCTTCTCTATACTTTCTTCTCTCTCATTTGTAGCTATGGATAAATCATGGATAAGGTTGCCGCGCAATTCTCCTGAATATTTGTACGGATTAAACAGTTTCTTAGATTTCGCATTCACTCACGCCAGCTGTAACGGCAAGATCGTCTGTCCGTGTCGGAAATGCAAGTTCAAGAAGTGGCATCCACGAAATGTTGTGAAGGAACATTTGCTTGTGAAGCCTTTCCCTGAGGACTATACGTTCTGGGCAGTTCATGGTGAGAAGGCCGGTGTTAGATATGACGAGGCTCTTCCTCGAAGTTCTCAAGTAGGCGTTCAAGTAGATGAAGATGATCCTG
This sequence comes from Inga oerstediana, assembly GCA_963210345.1. Classification (NCBI taxonomy): domain Eukaryota; kingdom Viridiplantae; phylum Streptophyta; class Magnoliopsida; order Fabales; family Fabaceae; genus Inga; species Inga oerstediana. The sequence continues at coordinate 2,999,077 of OY723401.1, forward strand.
TGAATGATGCTGTGCGTGATACGTTTGGATTTCAAGGCGACAACTTCAACGAAGAAGTGCACGGCTCTGAGCCGGCTTTTATGGGGAATGAAGCAGCTCAGGATTTTTTCAGCTTGATGGATGAGGCAGATCGTCCTTTATATCAAGGTTGTGGCAAATATTCTAAATTATCTTTCTTGATCAAATTGTATCATATCAAGTGCTTGTGTGGGATCACGGATAAGGGAATGTCGATGTTGCTCGACTTATTACAAGATGCATTCCCCGACGCCGAGATTCCCACAACCTTCTACGAGGCCAAGAAGATCATCAACAGGTTAGGGTTGAATTATCAAAAGATTGATGCGTGCCCAAATGATTGTATGCTGTATTGGGGAGACGATTCCAGCAGGGAGACGTGCAAGAGATGTCACACATCGAGGTACAAGACAATTCGGAAGGGGAAAAAGCAGAAGAAGAAACCTGCAAAGATTCTCAGGTATTTCCCTTTGAAACCTCGTCTACAAAGATTATTTATGTCATCTAAAACTGCTGAGCACATGAGGTGGCATGCCGTTGATAAAAACGAAGACGGTAAATTAAGACATCCGTGGGATGCAGCTGCATGGAAAACGTTTGACAACGACTTTCCAGATTTTGCGACTGACCCCAGAAATATCCGGCTTGCGTTGGCGACCGACGGTTTCAATCCTTTCGGGAATCTTAGCACAAGTTACAGCATTTGGCCTGTAGTCTTAGTTCCCTACAACTTACCCCCTGGATGTGTATGAAACAAAGCTCTTTCATTATGTCTATGATCATTCCAGGCAAAAAGGCACCGGGCAATGACATCGATGTGTATCTCCAACCGCTTATTGCGGAATTGCTTGACCTGTGGAATGTCAGCTTGGAGACGTACGACGCTCACAGCAAGACTTTGTTCAACATGCGTGCAGCCTTGATGTGGACGATTAGTGACTTTCCTGGCCTTGGCACATTATCTGGTTGGAATGTGCACACTGGGTCGGCGTGTCCGGCTTGCAATTTCGACTCTGACGCACTGCGCCTTCCCCACAGCCGAAAGTGGTGCTTTATGGGGCATCGGAGGTTTCTCGATGGAACGCATAAGTTCAGATTGCAACGGAATCGCTTCAATGGGAAACCAGAGAAAAGAGGACCACCTCAGACTTTGTCCGGTACAGATATCTTACAGCAGCTTTAGCATGTTGACGTCGAGTTTGGAAAAAGCGACGATTCAGCACAAACTCTCCAAAAGACGTGCAGGACTTCGGCGCCTCAGCAGTGGAAGAAGATAAGTATCTTCTTCTCGCTTCCGTATTGGAGATCTAATTTACTTCGCCACAGTCTTGATGTAATGCACATTGAAAAGAATGTTTGCGACAATGTGCTGTATACGCTGCTTAACGAACCCGGCAAGACAAAAGATCACCTTCAAGCTAGGAAAGATTTACGCGACATGGGAGTTCGTGAAGACGCTTGGCCAGATGAGCATGACAGATTTACACCGGCAAAGTTTACCCTCACAAAACCGAACAAGGATGTGTTCCTCGCGACCTTGAAGAAATTAAAAGTTCCTTATGGGTATTCAAGCAACATTTCTCGATGTGTCGACTTGCAGGCTCGAAAGGTTGCTGGCCTGAAGAGTCACGACTCACATGTTCTTATGCAGCAGTTACTCCCTCTGGCTATAAAGAATACACTTCCTCCCGATGTTTCCATCGTTTTGGTGGAACTTTGTTCTTTCTTTCGGAAGTTGTGTTCTAAGGTTTTGATCGTTGAGGAGCTCGATCAGCTGCAGTCGAAAATCATTCTTACGCTTTGTCACTTGGAGATGATCTTTCCTCCGTCCTTTTTTACAGTGATGGTTCACCTCACAGTCCACCTCGTTCATGAAACAAAGCTCGCTGGACCAGTACAATATCGTTGGATGTATCCGATTGAGAGGTACTCATTTTAAATATGTGCTTTCATTTATTGTCCGTATTTAATGTTTGCTCGTCGTCCTTTTTATCATTTTATATCAATTTTCTCTTATGTACTTCGTAGGTTCCTTGGAAAATTAAAATCTTACGTGAGGAATAAGGCGTGGCCAGAAGGTTCTATAGCTGAAGGCTATATAGGGGATGAGATGCTATATTTTTGCTCAAGGTACTTTGATGATCTTGAGACGGCTTTCAACCGCCTGCCTCGTGTTGACGATTGTCCTGAACCTGCGCCGACATCAGGAGAATTTATCCCTCGTGTTGGTAAACCAGTTGGAGCAACTGAGAACTTCAAACTAACGGCAACTGAGAAGTTCCAAGCATATAGACATGTCTTGATTAATTGCACTCAAGTTGAGCCTTTCATACGGTAAGAATTGTACACTCACATGTATGTTATTCAATCTATATCTTTCGTAACATTTCTCACTTTCATTTCACTAACGCCTTTCCATTATTAATTGCAGGGAATTCAGAAGTCATGTCAAGCGTCAGCTCAGGATCCGTACACAGACATCCTCGGAAGTTGATAGGAGGGTCCACAGAGAATTCCCGGCCTGGTTTGCGCGCAGAATACTAAATGACCACAATCCACACTCACCGGATTTCAGATCTCTCGCAATCGGCCCTCTTGATCATGCAAAACGGTTTATAGCATACAGTGTCAATGGTTTTAAGTTTTACACGGTTTTACGGGATCAGGGATTGCAAACACAGAATTCGGGTGTTTATGGCACATTTGGGACAAGGAGTTATGCGAGCAGCAGTGACGCCAACATGCAGTTCGGAGGCGTCCCTTACTATGGCAAGCTTCTTGATGTGGTCGAGCTTAATTATCAAGGCCGTTTCACCGTGACGCTGTTTAAGTGTTTGTGGGCAAATACCACTACTTCTCGGGGACTGACAACTGACGACCTAGGGATCACATCAGTCAATTTCTCACGCCCGATTCATACTGGTATTTCTCAAGATGATGAGCCGTATATTCTAGCTTCAGAGGCACATCAGGTTTATTATGTCGAGGACGAGAAGCATAGGGATTGGCACATGGTCGTTCATTTAAAGCCAAGAGACCTTTACGACATGGGTGAAGGCGATAACATCGCCTACGAGAGTGAGCCATTTCAGCCAGCTGATTTTGAAAACTACTTCCCTGAAGGCGATGACAATTTACCTCTACTGCGGTGAGTTTTTTTAAGTCCACGTCATTTTAATTAAATTATTTAAATTTAATAATACATCAATAACAATAATTTTTCTACAAAATTTCTGTAGGAATGGCGACGATGAGTGATCAAAATCAAGTGTAAAAAATTTGTCTTTACAAAAAATGCAAACTATTTGTGTTAAAATAAAATGTAAAAAAAAATTTAAAAAAAAAAATTGTGATCAAAATCAAGTGTAAAAAATTTGCCTTTACAAAAAATGCAAAAAATTTGTGTTAAAATAAAATGTAAAAAAAATTTTTAAAATAAAATTAAAATAATATTTGTAGCGGTTATTAAACCGCTACAAAAATATAAATAACCGCTACATTAACCGCTACAAATAGCACGATGAATATTAAACCGCTACAAAAATATAAATAACCGCTACTAATTAATAACCGCTACATTAACCGCTACAAATAATTCGTGGATCCCTATAAATACCCTTATCACATCTCATTTCAAACACTCCCCAATTTCTTTTCACCTTACCTTTCTTTCATTTCCTCTCATTTACAACTTCATTCGTATGAGTAGAGGAGCTGAATAATACGATCAAATATGGTAACAAGATTTTCAATTTTTTTTAGAATACTTCTTTCCTTTCTATAAAATTTATTCTAACTATTTTTTTTCTAGATATATCATAACTCTATCTCATTTTCATCTATTTTTCATACACAATTACATTATATTAGAAAACATAATAATCCCTTATTACCTACATATCCTTAATAATATTATTAATATAAATTTTATACTAATCCTATTCAATTACATTTTTCCTTTTTATTTATTAATAAGTTAAACTATTAAATAATAAACTAATTGAAATAGATAAAATAATAACAAAATAAACTATTTAATATAATATTGAAAAAGCGGAAAAAAAAATCATCGTATATTTATGAAAAATTTTTTAAATATTTGTAGCGGTTATTAAACCGCTACTAAATAACGCGCCTTTTTACGGCTCAATTTAAATTTTTTGGCGCGGATTTTGAATTTCATGAAATTAGTAGCGGTTTTAAAAAACCGCTACTAATTTTGAATTTTTTATATTTGTAGCGGTTTATTAACCGCTACAAAAAAAAAAATTCTTTTTTTAAGCTGTAAATAAAATTTTTTATATTTGTAGCGGTTATATAACAGCTACAAAGGTTGTAGCGGTTATTTTTGATTGAGTAGCGGTTTTATAGAACCGCTACAAAACGGCTTGCAACGTACGATTTAGTAGCGGTTTTTCAAACTGCTACTAACCTATTTTGTAGCGGTTAGAACCGCTACGAATACCCATTTTTAACCGCTACTAAATCACGTTTTTTTTGTAGTGGGTTTTCTACTAAATACACACAATACACATATTATAGGGGTTTTTATTCAAAGGATAATTATGATGAAATATGGTTATTTATGAAAATCAATTCATATTTGTTATAAATAACTAAAACAACTAGTTTCTTTCATCTATCTAAATTAATATGCTAACTCTTCTAGTAAAAGCACGTGTCATTAATAATCTTTTTTTTAATACACAAAGGAGAAATTTCTCAAAACTCAACCTACATAGTGGGAGTACGCTAATCAAGCTCCAATACGTCTGCTAAATCCGACGTTAAATACAATATTGGGTGAAATCCTGTTACAGCTGATAATGCCTTTTTCGCAAGGAAGTCGGCTAACCGATTTGTGTTTATAAGAATGAACTGCAATTCTACTCTTCATTCACGTTGCATCATCAAACGAATTTCTTACATGGTAGTAGCGTCTGAATGATTCTGGCAATTCCCACTATTTATCAAACCTAGAAGAATACCCCATAGTTCAACAGTAACATGGTCCCCGGCCAAACTCAAATTTATGCATGAAGGCCATGATAAATTTCCCATTAGCCTCTTGAATAACTCCTCTGCACCCAGCACCCGTGTACCTTGCAAATGCTCCGTCGACATTCACTTTAGTCCATCCTTCATCTGGCGGCATCCATGTAGCCCCCTATCTGTTACTATTGTGCCTTGTAAGTTGATTCCGGCTAGTTTTTTACTTGTCTTCATCATGATGGATAGAGTTACATGAGCATGTTTTATCAGACCCTTATTACTCTCATTTTTATGCTCAAATAAACGTTCATTTATCCTTTTCTAGAATAACTAACATAACATTGCAAACTAGTCACCCCACTATAGGTGTCAAACTTTAACGTTCAACTACTCCTTTAGGTTAAGATCAAAGAATGTATGGTCTCGTGGCAATGTTATCATCTCCATCCACTACACAAAAAAAACATGATTTAGTAGCGGTTAAAAACGGTCATTAAAAACCGATACTATATCGCATGTTGCAAGCGCATTTGTAGCGGTTATAAAAAACTGCTACTCAAGCAAAATAACCACTACTTTATTTGTAGCGGTTCAATCCCTTCGCTACAACATCGCCACAAGTCGTAAGCTTTTTCTGGAATATTTGTAGCGGTTATATAACCGCTACAAATATCAAAAAGAAAATTTTCAAGGCGGGAAAAGAAAAATGAAATTTTTTGCTCATTTGTAGCGGTTTAAGAACCGCTACTAATAGGAAATTTCTAAAATTAGTAGCGGTTCTAGAACCGCAATTGATTTCAGCAAAATTCAAAATTCCTGCAAAAAAATTAATTTCAGTTTGAATCAGGCAAATTAATTAGTAGCGGTTTAATAACCGCTACAAAAATTAAGAAAATTTTTTTAAAAAATAAAATCATTTATTTATGTTATTTTGATATTAAATTAAATAGTTTATTTTTTTAGTAGTTTAGCTAATTTAATTAGCTTATTATTCAATAGTTTAGCTCATTTATAAATTAAAAGGAATAATTTAATTTAGTTGGATAAGTATAAACATTGTATTAATAATATTATTAAGGATACGTAGTTAATAAGGAACAATTATGTTGTCTACTACAATATAATTGTGTACGAAAAATAGATGAAAATGAGATAAAGCTCTGAAATATCTGAAAAAAGAAAATGGTGAGAATAATTTTTAAGCGAAGGAAAGAAGTATTGAAATAAAAAATTAAAAAACTTGTTACCATATTTGATCGTATTGTTAAGCTCCTCAATGCATACAAAAACATTTGTAAATGAGAGAAAATGGAAAAAGGATAAGGTGAAAAGAAATGGGGGAGTGTTTGAAATGAGATGTGATAGGGGTATTTATAGGAATCCGCGTAGCATTTGTAGCGATTAATGTCCCCATTTTGTAGTGGTTTTTAATTAGTAGCGGTTATTTTTATTTTTGTAGCGGTTCAAAAACCACTACAAATATTATTTTATTTTTTTAAATATTTTTTTTCTAGTTTTTTTTAAAGACAAAAACATAATTTGAATTTAATCACTCATCCTCGCCATCCCTACAGAAATTATGTAGAAAAATTATTGTTAGTGATGTACTATTAAATTTAAAAATATTAATTTAAATGGTGTGGACTTAAAAAAACGCACCGCAGTAGAGATAAATTGTCATCGCCTTCAGGAAAGTAGTTTTTAAAATCGGCTGGCTGAAATGACTCACTCTTATAGGTGATGTTATCGCCTTCACCCATGTCATAAAGGTCTTGTGGCTTTAAATGAACGACCATGTGTCAATCCTTGTGCCTCTCGTCCTCGACATAATAAACCTGATGTGCCTTTGAAGTAAGAATATACGGCTCATTATCTTGAGAAGTACCGGTATGAATTGGCCGTGAGAAATTGACTAATGTGATCCCTAAGTCGTCAGTTGTCAGTCCCCGAGAAGTAGTGGTATTTGCTCACAAACACTTGAATAGCGTCACGGTGAAACGACCTTGGTAATTAAGTTCAACGACATCAAGAATCTTTCCATAGTAAGGGACGTCTCCGAATTGCATGTTGGCGTCACTGCTGCTTGCATAACTCCTTGTCCCAAATGTGCCATAAACACCCGAATTTTGAGTTTGCAATCCTTGATCCCATGAAACCGTGTAAAACCTAAAACCATTAACATTGTATGCTGTAAACCTTTTTGCATGATCAAGAAGGCCGATTGTGAGAGTTCTGAAATTTGGTGAGTGTGGGTTGTGATCATTTAGTATTCTGTGCGCAAACCAGGTCGGGAATTCTCTGTGAACCTTTTTATCAACTTCTGAGGATGTTTGTGTATGGATCCTGAGTTGATGTTTAACATGACTTCTGAATTCCCTGCAATTAATAATGAAAAGGCGATAGTGAAATGAAAGTGAAAAAAGTTACGAAAGATATAGAATAATATGTGAGTGTATAATTCTTACTGTATGAAAGGTTCAACTTGAGTGCAATTAATCAAGACATCTCTATGTGCTTGCAACTTCTCAGTTGCCGTTAGTTTGAAGTTCTCAGTTCCTTCAACTGGTTTACCAACAAGAGGGATAAATTCTCCTGATGTTGGCGCAGGTTCAGAACAATCTTCAACACGAGGTGGGGTCAATTGTGCTAAGATTCTTGAAAGGATTGAAACCGTCGGTTGCCAACGCAAGCCGAACATTTCTGGGGTCATTCGTGAAATCTGGAAATTCTTTGTCAAACGTTTTCGAAGCATCTGCATCCCGGGAATGTCTTAATTTACCGTCTTCATTCTTATCAACGGCATGCCACCTCATATACTCCGCAGTTTTAGACGACATAAATAATCTTTGTAGTTGAGGTTTCAAAGGGAAGTACCTGAGAATCTTTGTAGTTTTCTTCTTCTACTTTTTCCCCTTCCGAATTGTCTTGTATCTCGTGTGTGGCATCTCTTACAAGTCTCCCTACTGGAATTGTCTCCCTAATACATCATACAATCGTTGGGGCATGCATCAATCTTTTGATAGTTCAACCCTAACCTGTTGATAATCTTCTTGGCCTCATAGAATATTGTGGGAATCTCTGCATCGGGGAATGTATCTTGTAATAATTCGAGCAACATTAATATTCCCTTATCTGTGATTCCACACAAGCACTTGATATGATACAATTTGATCAAACAAGATAATTTAGAATATTTTTGACAACCTTGATATAAAGGACGATCTGCTTCATCTATCAAGCTGAAAAAATCTCGAGCTGCTTCATTCCTCATGAACACCGGCTCAGAACCGTGCACTTCTTCGTTGAAGTTGTTGCCTTGAAATCCAAATGCATTACGCATAACATCATTCACAGGATCATCTTCATCTAGTTGAACGCCTACTTGAGAACTTAGAGGAAGAGCATCATCATATCTAATGCCGGCCTTCTCACCATGAACTGCCCAGAATGTGTAGTCCTCCGGGAAAGGCTTCAGGAGCGAATGTTCCTTAACAATATTTCGTGCATGTCACTTCTTGAACTTGCATCTCCGCCACGAACAAACGATCTTGCCGTTACAACTGGCGTGAGTGAATGCGAAATCCAAGAAATTATTTAATCAGTACAAATATTCTAGAGAATTGCGTGGCAACCTGATCCATGACTTATCCATGGCTATTAGTGAGAGAGAAGAAAGTATAGTGAAGAAGATGAATGAATAGAGAATGACGAATGCTTGAAATCTTATATTTTGAATTTCTAATGTTTAATATTTTGTAGCGGTTCATAACCGCTATAGTAACCACTACTGTGATAAACATTTGTAGCGTTTATATGTATAAAACTACTACTAATTATCAAGCCATTAGGAAACTAATTGAAGAATTTGTTTTGACTTTGTAGCGGTTATAAGAAAAACCGCTACTAATATAACTTTACAGCGGTTATACATAATTAACTGCTACAACTTTGCAAAAAGTGGGGGGAAATTCAAAATTAGAAAGTTGAGTATTTGTAGCAGTTATTTATATGACCGCTACAAATAGTCAACAATTCAATTTTGAATTTTGCCGCGCTCATGTCTTTCAATTTGTAGTGGTTTCAGCGTTAACCGCTACAAATATGGAACTATATTTCTTAAACTTAAAAAAATAAATTATACTCCCTCCAGTCCTAATTATAAGACAAAGTTGACTTTTTTTGGAGAAATTAAGGAAGCCAATTAAATCACTTTAGAGTATTTATATTTTTAGTATCTTTGGATTATATATTAGTTTATTAATCAAATTACTTAGTTTGAAGAAAAAAATATAAATATAAATATTCTAAAGTGATTTAATTGCCTTCCTTAATTTCTCCAAAAAAGTCAACTTTATCTTATAATTAGGACCGGAAGGAGTATATATTTGTAGCGGTTATATTATAAAACCGTTACAAATATAATAAAATTAAATTTGTAGCAGTTATTCTTATTAACCGCTACAAATAAAATTTTATTATATTTGTAGCGGTTTTATAATATAACCGCTACAACTATATATAATTTTTTTTTTAATTTTTAGAAATATTAATATAACTTAACTATGGTAAATGCGGTTTAAGAATATAAATATAACTGTTGTAATTAATTCACAAATTTAACAACGCGGTCTAAAAATATAAATATAACTATGGTAAACACAATAAGAATATAATTTCTAAAATATAAAATTATATATATTTATTTACAAATGTTTCAACAACAAAAAATAAATATGTCCTAAACTAAGTAGTTGGGGGCTGATCATCTAGTGCTCCCTCAGGTGGGGCTCCCTCAGGAGTTGATGGATCGGGGTGTTGGGCATAGCTAACCGCACCATCATTGTCAGCAGGAAGAGGAGGAGGAGGTGTAGTCTGGACGACGTACCAAGGGACAGGGGGAACCTGTGGATGCTGCTTGTCTGGGAACAGGCGACTCCATGACCGCTCGAGCATGTTGTTCATGATTTCACGCCACTGGGTTTGCTGAGCGTAGATCAAATTAGCCTGCAGCTGCATCTGCTGCAGATGCAGCAGCTGCTGCTATGACACTGCAGCCTGTGTCCGCTCCAAATCTGACCGCAGCTGCTCAATAGACTCATCCTTTAGACGTCTGACCCCTTTAGAGCTGCTAGCCTCAGAGGCGGCGCTCCTGCCGTAGACCATGCTAGGTCTGTCACCCATCCCCATCCCTCGTACTCTTCCGAGGTGCTCAGCCTGACCTAGACCCGCCTTCAAAGGAGCTGTCGGGTCCAATGACCCCTGTGACTCCTCGGCCTGGGTCTCTTGTAGTTCAGCCTGCAACTGCTGTATCCGCTCCTGCCATTTTATGAAACAATTACTTATTAGAATCTTTAATTATTAAGTTGGTTATATAAAAGTTATAATAATGAAATTACTTACAATGGCCGCCTCTGCCTACTGAGAGGTCGGAGTCCCGTCACGGTGTCTATATGTGATAGCCTACAACTCCCTATAGTCCGTCTGACGGTTCTCCTGCTGTGTCTTCCTCTCCTAAAACAATTACAAAATTCAATTAGTATTATGAAATAAGCAGTTAAAAGTCAGTAATATTATGAAAAGTTATCAGCTCGCTGTAAGTGACAGCAAATGTCTTCGATCCTGCTGTGTGATAGATCGTCTATTGCCCACGGCACCTAGTGTTTCTCTGAGAAAGCGCATGAAAAAAGACAATATTAAATATATTAAAACAATATAAAACAATTACAAAATTATATATAAATAATATAATAAATACATTATCTGCCCCCTCAGGGCTCCTCCTTAACTGGATGAAACTCGCCCAGTCGTTTGGTGGAACGCCGTTCGGGACGCTCTCAATCAGCTGCTCTAGAAGCATCATCCCATCCTTATCCACACTGTGGAAGAGACGGTTCCTCCAGTCGTCACCTATCTTCACCAGGGTGTACCTCTTCCGGTTGGCTCAAACGGCAAACCGCAGCTGCAAAAAAATTATTTAAATATCAATAATTACAAAAATCCTATTAAAAAATAATAATTAAATAGAATTAATTACAAAAAATATTAATTAAATACTATTAATTACTTGAACCACCTCCTCCCAAGCCAGGTCCTTCGGCCCCTTCGGAACGTGCCTCCATGTCCTGAAGTGAAGGGGGAACCACATCCAATTCAAGCCCAGCTCGTTCAGGAAACGATTGAACAGGTGACCCCCATTGTCGATCGGCTAGTCCGTGGCCTCATTACACGACACTACAACTCGTAGTGTCCGGTCCATGCTATTCAGACCGGCCACGTCCAGCCTCCTCGTAGACATGTTCCCCTACTTATCTTTACAATTTACCGCATGTAGATAAATTGTAATTCAAATTTAACATTTCAAATTTAAATAAATAATTTATTAAATAAAAAAATTTATTTACCTTAGACCTGCATCTTAAACCCAGTAGACCGTGAATACGACCCTCGTGGGTTGTTTTTCTCCCGCGCCTCCTCCTCATCGAGGAACTGCTCCATCTCTCTGATCCCAATCGGGATGTCAAAGTCCTCGTTTGCGCCATAGTCCTTGACACTGATATCTGGCTCCCCCAAATCAGGCACCACTGGTGCGGTCGTCTCCTGTGGAATCGTCTGCGGTGCCTGTGGTTGGGCCAACTCTGTGAGGGGATGGGCTGAAATGCCGCCGTCGCCCTCTCTCCGCACTACCCCCTTCTTTGCCCCCATATCTACTGCTGTTGCCTCACAAAATCGATCTGGGGACCTCTGGCTCCTTCCCCTTATCCTGTCTAGAAGCCATATCAACTACAAAATTTCAAAAAAAAAAACATTTTAGTCACATTATTATGCAAAAATATAAAAAAAAATAAAAATACATATAAAATACGTATTGTCTCCGTACCTCAAGTGCAAATAATGAGAAATACTGCAACAAAAACTCTTCCACAGACGCCTGAACGCTCAAATCTAAAAGAAAACACTCAACGGAATCTTAGGAAACAAAATGGCCAAACGGAAAAATGAAGGGGGGAGGTGGGCTTAAATAAGGGCGGCCTTTATAGCGGTTCCTAAAATAACTGCTACATCAACCGCTACAAATAACCTTGGGTGGCTAAAATTTGTAGCGGTTATAGAATAACCGCTACAAATTACAAAACCGCTACAAATTTAGAGACCTCTCAAATTCTATAGCGGTTATAAATCTATAATCGCTACAAATACGTGACCTTTCGCATTTTGTAGCCGTTTAATTGATTAAACCACTATAAATAAACGCTACACTGTTGGCGTGTTTTGTTCACGCCAGGTGGCGCCAACTTTGTAGTGGTTATAATTTAGTAACCGCTACAAAAGTACCGCTACAACTTTTGACTGGAATTGCGCGCCATATTTATAATGGTTATTTATACTTAACCGCTACAAAAAAACGTTGTCAATCTATCGCGCCACTTGGCTTGTAGCTTGCCGCTACAAATTTGTAGCGGTTGAGACTTTAATCGCTACAAATCTTAACATTTGTAGCGGTCAATTGTAACCGCTACAATATACCATTTTTTTTGTAGTGATCCACAAGCGCTTGGTTTTAGCACAATCCTGCAACACATGCAACACCGTTTACACCAACCACACACATCATCAACACTCATACCTCTTCTACGTCTCTCCACGTTAGTAAAGAGCTGATTATGAACAACGAGCCACATAAAGGTAATTAAATAATGGGTGGGCATAAAGGTAATTAAATGGGTGAGCAACCCATTAATAATCTTTTTTTTCACTATAGTATAGTCCCAAACGGTTTGATGATGCTTTTGCATTGTTATTTTTGAAAGTTGAATGTCATGGGTGGGCATGTAAGAATGAGGAAAAAGAAATTTACATTTTAACCCAAGCATTTAAAGTTGCACCGATCAATTGAATTTGATAGCGAACGACTAATTGATCATGATTGTGAGATCAACACACGCCTCTAAATAATTTTGAATTTCCTGAATGGTCGTAATCTTCTCATGAAGTAGCTAGCTAGATCCCTAATCTAATTAAATGCGCGATACTGTAAATTAGAATGACAAGGATAAAGAGGCAAAGAGAATACAGAGGAAGCTAGAGGAATATATATAGAACAAGTTTCAGTGCTCATCACGATGATGAGCACTAAGATCTAATAACTACTGTAGATTGTTTAGATCTAATTTGAATATGTTAGATTGAATTTTTTTATTTTAAATTTTTTTCAAAAAAATATTTCAATATGTATAAGATATAATAAAAAGATAGTCTTTTAATTATCATTTTTTCAAAATGACCTTTTTATTTAAAAATATTAAATCCGGATCATTAAAATTCTGTTTGAACTGTATATTTATTAGCTCTTGGTGCTCATTGTTGTGGTGAGCACAGGGAATTCATTAGAGATAAATTAATTAAATGACCAAAAATAAATAACAGGTGGGGAATGTGGGAGATATGGCCTACCAATATATATGTGGGAAGGAAGAGGGAGACGTATATGGAGGTGGCAGCTTGAGGTTTGAATAATGTCTACGTTCATTGCTCAATTGAATCAATCACATCACACGAGTGTGTGCGCTTTGCTTAGATATGATCTCATCGATCTCACACCTCCATAACCAGTCAATTCCAGAATCCAGATATTCGTTCATTTTCAGGTATATCACACTTCACTTCCCCCTGCCTGGTACGCATATATTATCATACCACCTTTATTGATTTTTTTGTCCCTTTATCTTCTCCTGCTTTGCCTGCCTTCGCTTCTCCTATAATTATAATTATATATACTTATATAATTAAATATGAAAAATACACATCTTATTAATTTTAAAAAAGCTGAAACAAAACGATGATTTTGTATTTTCTTAAAAACAAAGACAAAAGTGAATATTTTCATATGAGTCATTTGTCAATTAAGATTAAAATAACTTGAGTTGTTATATTTTTATTTGATAGAATTTAAATAACATGATACTTTTACTGTATGATAGTATTTCTCTATCGACACCGCCCGTACTTTCCCTTACCCATCCTAAATTCCTCACTTCCGGATCCAATCGCTTTTAGACTTTTTTTTGTTGGCTTTTAGACTTTCATTACACCACAAGTAACACGTACATATGTGTTGGCCGAAATTAACAAAATAAATGACGCACAATACTGTACACATGAAGAAATAATTATGGTTTTTTTTTTTCTGTTTTTTTGGTGAGGGAGTTTCTGTCAAAGGGTGCTTGTCGATTGTATAAAGAGGAATGTGGGGGGATGAGGTCCCATAGATTTAGGGGGTGTCCCTTAAATCATTGGGACATATATATGTGTGTGAGAATGTGATGCCAAAAAGAGAGATAAGGCAGCAAGCATTTATTTTTTGATGAAACGGGCACTGAATTAATGGAGGCCGCTAGACAAATTCATTATCCTCTCTATATAACTCTCATGTTCAAACTGCTCATTTCACTTTCACTAGGGTTCGTTACCTTGCGTCTCCTAATTAATAAATACAGTGCAAACTGTAAAGCATAGACTACCAATGATGAGTATATATGTCCACATCCAACGAGCTAGCCTTTCTAAGCTCATCAGAACGTCTCGCCATATATGCTAGCTGTGTCAACGTCTTAACCATAACATCAACATATACAAGGAGAGAGATCTAATTATCAGATTATATTAATTACTGGTGGATACGATTATTATTATTATTCACAAGAAAGATGATTATATATATAAACACTGGAGATCTCAGAATGGGAAAAGGGGAAGGAGGAGTGGGAGAGATGGAAAGGAAGTGAATGATTGAGGAGGAGGAGGGACCCAGAGGGGTATTGATTGTAAAAGTTGTGACTGATAGAGAAGACAGAGAGATTCACAGAGAGAGAGAGAAGGGACCCTCCTCAGTCCTCAATGAGTAGTGTACCCCTCACAACTAATCAAAGCCACACCTTCCTCCATCACTTATTTCCCAACGCAATCCACTTTTCCCATCATTCATTATTTATTCCTCAATATTCATGCACTCTCTCTCTAGATGATGAACATATATAATAGATATGTTACAGCACTTTTTGTAAGTTGTAACTTCCTCTCCAGAGCTGACTTTGATCATACTATATCATATCATATAACAGGTAATAATCAAGTTATTTGTCACTTCAATTCATGCTCATTCATTCATTATTGCCTACTTGGCATCTACTCACGTATTCCTTTTTACAGTTTACGTTGTTTTTTGATGTGAATGAGGTTAACGCCGTTGATGCCGCGTCATTACAATAGTGATTGTCGGCATACCCCTTTTTAACCCCACCCCTCTCTGTTCCTTTTATTTTTCTTTCTTTTCGTAAAAATCTTGATCAACATTTTATGTCAGACATGACTACTTATTTTCTTACACAATTAAATCATTTCTCTGGATAGGCAGCCATTTCCACTGTCTTTCTGTGTCTGCCACTATTATCGTAATGCCTATCCCACAGTTCGTTAATTAATTACCACTATTGTGTATATTGCTGCTTACTGTTCTATCATCGATCGATCTGCATCTATATTTTTTTTAACAATTAAATGCTTATAAATATTTTACATATGGTAGAGCCAAAGTATCCCAACCTGTAAATTAAAGCAGTCTATTTATTTAATTATTACCCTTGCAACTGTTTTATCAAGCTCATGATCCCCATATCCGAACTTCTTCCCTAATTTTGAAACACCCCATTCATTGTAAAGCGTCCTGCTAAGTGCTAACCACCAGTAATTACTAGCTGCTACATCAACAGTTATATATATCCCGTCTTTGTAATTTAAAAAATCAATGACAACTAACTAAATATTTTTTCATCTATCTATGAATTCAAACATTAATAATTGATTACAACAGATCTTGACATCTTGCATGGGGTTGTCAGATACTCAGAGTTGGATTGTCTCTGAAAATCCGTAACGTAACTTGAACTATTTGTGTGGAATACTAACTAACATGCTTAATATCCTACAAGACATGGAATTAATTGATCTTTACTCAGAAAACAAATTAGATATCTACACAACTTTTAACAATAGCATTTATATATATAAAGATAGGTTCAACACCATATCGATCTTAATTCAAAATTTCAGTACCTAAATTTATGAGTGTTTCCACTTTTATGTATAGATGCTAGGCGATTAGTGCCAAAGCATAGGTTTAGTTGTGGCTGATTGAGATTGGGATTGCTTTTCAGTCCAAGGATCAACAATACTTTTACTTACCTAGTTCATTCAGTTAAATTATAGTTTCAGATGAATGGTTGATTCATGTTCACAACAGATAGCTTAATTGGCTACCAAGTTTCCAGGTCATCTTCAATTCAAACTTTAACATGTGTTTACCTGCCAGTTTTAGTGAAGTTACGTTATTAGGCAATAACTACTTAACTAGCTCATCATAATCAACCTGATTTGGGTCAGGCATAAGCTAACTCGTATGTTCATATACACTCTTTCTTCTCCAGATTCAAATCCTATGATTAACTATGCAATTAAAAGCCAGTTGCTTAGTCGCACTATCACATGTTTTTTTGTTAATTATGATGTGGTTTCACATAATATAAATTTGTTTTTTCCTACTATGGTCCTTTTTTCTTGACCCTGTGGATCTTCAAAAGTACTAGATATACGACAAACTAGATAATGAGATCCAATACTACAACAATAAAGCTTTATCTTATTAGGTGGGGTCGGTTACATGCATAACGTCATTGTGCTTAATAAACAAAATATGGTCAAAATAAAATACAATAAAATACATTTCTTTATTCACCCCCCCCCCCTCAAAACTCAAGCAACAATATTCTTTTCCTATGTATTTTACGCCTAAAATGAATCCCTTTAATCCTAAAGTCCCACATATAGCTGGGAGCAATAATTTAACTTGTAGTTCAGGTTAAGGTGACGAGTTATTACTTATCAGTGCTTTGTTGAATTTATTGTTGTCAATGATGTGATTAGAAATTATATTGCAAAAACATATATAGAGGAAAAGCAAAACATCTTGACGGATTATTAGTAGAAGTAATTTACGAAAGATAACAATATCGATGCATATGAAGAGAGTTCCACAAAATTTGAAATTAAGAGTTATAATAGTAATAATCAGAACTTAAAAGGCATGATTTTACTTTGGTGAGTATTATATATAAGAGTGTGTTTCATTTTGTAATTTTGAGGAGCAAATTAATTAAAGGGTGGGGTTTTAATTTAGAGTTGGAAAATGAAAATGGGAGGGCCTAATTGATGGAGTGTCAAATGGAAAGACGCATTATCATTTTGACAACCAGTTGACAAGAAAGATGAACGTCTTAGGGATAATTGGATTAGACATTGTGCTAAGCTCTCATTATAATTAATTCAATTCCCTCTTTCTTATTATTTCTTGTTCCTTTGTTTTTGCCTTATTCGACACATTACATCGTCCCCTCCCTCATCTTTTGACGTTAACCTCTCCAACTCATCTTAATTCTTTCTCCAAACACACCACGTTCCTCTTTGTACTAACTAATAATCCATAGCTCTCTATTTCTCTCAACACAACCACATGCACATCGATCATTCCTCCAATAATAATGATAATATTTATCTTCAGTAGTAATTAATCACGAATCTTAATTAGTTAATCCTGACCCGTGCTTGTCGTCACCATGATACAATTCATCATCTGATTAAGTAGTACAATGAACAATGCAGGGATACTAGAGTGGAGGGAGAATGCTTGACTTTTTTGAGGAGCTAGAAAAGGCGTTTGCACCTTTTCATGAGAAAATATTATATTTTATTATGCTGAGTGAGATGGGCTAGACGAAGAATAAACAGTAATAATTACAAAATTGACTTTAATTGCAAGGAACAAAAGGATTAGGGCAACTTTATTCACATCAAAGAATATTTAAGTTAAATCACTCTTTGTTGCTGATGATATGAATGGGTTTTGCGAAATAATAGTATGTTGTGGAACCTGTCTCTCCCCCACTGTGAAAATGCATTCCCTTTTTTACTTTTATTGTGTGTGTGGGCAAATGAATGAATCATATTCAAACTCGAATCACGCAATATTACATCACTAACGCAGTACATCAACCTGAACGAATCGAATAATATGTTTACTCTTCCAGGATCAGGCCTCGTGGGACATCCCATGTTTGCGGATTATTGGCAAATCAATCAATTTTCTCGATCGCTAACAGTAGAATTAACTACTTGGGAAGAAAACCACAGTTTCATGCTCAGGTAGGTACCCCCAATAAATCAACTATGTTAGTTCGTCTGTTATAAATGAATTTTTGCTTGTTAAGATCCCTTGGAGTGTGATTGCTTTTTATGATGTAGAAACAAGAAAAGGACTGGGGAGAGATTGAAGAAGTAGGGGAAGAAAAAAATCGGATATCAATTCTCTCATTTAATTGACCGAAAAAGGCATACACTCGGAATAATTAGCAACCTAAAACCTAACTTAAACTTGAAGCAAACGAAATTATAAAAATAAGAAACTTCACTAAATATGAAATAATTTCACAAAAACCTAAACATAATTCATACCATCTATTTAAAAGACAATATAATTCCTAATTAAGATTATTGTCATAAAATTAATGATAAATCTTGTTGATTTCATTAATCCTACATTAATATCATATTTCATTGATCAGTTAATATAATGGAACTATGGATTCACACGGGGTTGCGGCATAATTGTGTGTTGAAGCCGCAGGAAACAATTCATATATAGCGTTTCTGAGGCCTTCCCCCAAGAGATGAAGTCATCGATGTGATAATGAAATGGAGACAAGTTTTGTTGAAATCAATTGTCAAAATATTCTGTTAAGTCGGCTCAACAAACAACTGGGGAGATGAATGCAAAACGATGTGTTTTGATGATGAGTCGCATGGTAGTCATCACGCCGCAATGCACCGAAACTGGACCCTAATGAAAGAAGCCCGAGATCCAACGATTTTCTTGACGACAGACGACTTGCGACTGCTTTTCTTTACATCATGAATGAGTGATTGCCTTAATTTGAAAGAATTGGGCTTTTCATGATGAGCCCAAAAATGCTAAGTTCACCAAACGAGGTCCCTTTACCTCCCAACAAATCCCATCTTAAACGCTAATTATCCGATGCTGTTATTGGCCCACCTATCTCGAAAGCAACGGAACCCATGACATGCTGGATATTATTTTTTTAAAATTTTTATGTTGTGTTTTAGACTTGTAGCCCGCCACTCGCCAAAGTATGAAAAAGAAAGCATATAAAAAATCGGGTTAAAGTTAGGGATGAAAATAGGTTAGACCTTTATTCTATTTAGATAAATAAATTAGACTTATTTTCGCAAGATCTAACCTACAAACCTACAGACATAACCTATTTAACTTTTTTTAATTTATGCCATATATAAATAATATCATCTAAATAATTTTATAAATTATTTATAAATTTACTAACTAGCATTAATCATAAGTTTCACTTCTATTGTCATTTATACATACTCAAACGTTGTATATTCATATTAAGTATTCACCCCTACCTCTATTCTGTTTAATTGCTCGATATGATAATACGAACTCATTCCATTTATTTTGATTTGCATTGTCTATTAAAGCATAATACCTATTGTGAGTTTATTTTTGTGTCAAATAAAATATTATAATTTTAATTGGAAGAGTTTGTCCTAATTTATGTGGCCGATTTTAGAAAATATCTCATTAATTAAGAGATGACTAGTTTTTCTTATTCCTACTTGTTCGGACAACTATTGCCACTAGGCATTATTTTATTTTCCTTACCAAACCTTTATATTACGACAAGAATGGATGTTAGACTTTTAAAACATAATGTAGGATTATAAATTAGCTTGAAGGGTTATATATACATTTGAAGGCATAAGTTTTAAAGGTTATTTAAAGATCTATATTTTAAGTAAGCATTTAAACAGGCTTTAAGCCTTGTTAGGCTTTTTAAAGGCTTAGACTCAGGACTAAAAAAAACTTATATACACGCTCAAGCCCAGGCCCTGACTCAAACTTTAATTGTGTGTTTGAAATAGCTTATTTATAGAAAATAAGCACTTATTACATAAGTCGAGACAAAACTCTTCTCACATACTTACCTCATATACCGTGAATCACGAATTATAAGCACTTATTGTCCAAAAATAAGCTATCACAAACGAACACTAAATCTTTATTGTAAGCAGAGGCCTATTTAGCTAAAACCTAGTCTAATCTAGCCTACCCTTAGTTAAGGGGCAATTTTATTTCCGAAGTTGTCACCTATGAGCATTTTTGCTCCATAAGTGCTCAAAATGGAGTAATTTTGCTATAATCGTTAGCCCAGTGAATTTTGACTATTAGTTGATCAAATATACTGAGTTGACAATTCATATATTATCCACATCATTTTTGTTAAGTTTCAAATTTACCCGAAAGTTCATGTGTTATCTACTTCATTTTTTTTTCAAAGTTAGCTTTCATATTCCTCGGATAAATTTGCACCTTAACAAAAATGATATGGATGATATATGGACTGTCAACTCAGTATATTTAGTCAACTAACCGTTAAAATAAATTGAATTAACAACCAGGATAATTTTTTTTGTGACATTTTTGGCGCAAAATTGTGTCTACCTGGAAAAATCACCATCAAGTAATAACCACCGGAGCTTCTGCATGCATATAAGCTTTTCTCTTGCATTCGTCAGACATTCCTCCGTTTTGTTCCACCGAGAGAACTCAAAACAAGAAAGCAAGGTGGATCCTGTGACTCCATAATCGCGGAGGACCCAGTCAAGGCATATGATCTCCATAAGAAAATCACACTGATTTTCCAAATGTTTGACCTGCCTAAGAGAGTGAACAACGCCACAGTTGCGTGTGGGCTTAAGAACAAAGTTTCTATCAACTCTCATTCTCAGAACAAGTTGATCATTATAGCCTCTTGTGCATCGCCTTGTTCAATCAACTTTTAGTCTCCTCCCCATCTCTTTGAAGCTAGAAGATTGCACTCCATTCTTATCGTTCATGGCTTCTTTCACCCAACATGTACCCACAAATTGTTTGGCTCACAGCTTGTCAATATTTATGTCAACTTTGGTTGCCTCCAAGACGCATTTCTTGCCTTCAGGAAATTACCCCAAAAAAGCAATGTTGCTTGGAACGCCATACTCACAGGTCTGGTTCTAGTTGGTGGATTTACTGAAGCAATTGAGTTCTATCACTTGATGCTCAAACAAGGTGTAGTCCCTGACAATTACACATACCCGCTAGTCCTAAAGGCTTGCTCTTGCTCACATGCACTTGAAGCGGGACGAAAGGTCCAAGAGACAATCCTATACAATGAGGTATGCTATGCAATAAAGCCAAATGCTTGCTATGATTGATATGTTCGCCAAGTGTGGCAGTCTAAGAGATGCACGGATGTTGTTTGAAGAAATGCCAATGAAAGATTTGGCTTCCTGGACAGCAACGATATGTGGAATCACATGGAATAGTGAGTGGCTTGAAGCACTCTCACTATTCAGAAGGATGAGATCAGAAGGTCTAAGGCCTCATGCTGTGATTATGGCATCTATTTTGCCCATATGTGGCAGATTGGAGGCTGTGCAATTGGGAAAGGCATGGCAAGGCTGCGCCATAAGGAGTGGCCTGGACAGTAACCTGTATGTTTCCACGCTCTCATGGATGTGTACTGCAAATGCTATAATCCACACGATGCCCATCGCAAGTTTTACCACATGGTCAACAAAGATATAGTTTCTTGGAGTACACTGATAGCTGGCTACTCACAAAACTGCTTGTTTCAAGAAAGTGTTGAACTTTATGTCAGAATGATCGAAATGAGTTTCACAACAAATGCAATTATTGTGACAAGCGTTCTTCCTGCGTTGGGCAAACTTAAGTTGCTAAAATTAGGGAAGGCGATGCGCAACTTTGTTCTTCAACATGGACTTGTATCAGATGTGGTAGTAGGGAGTGCATTCATAGATATGTATGCTCATTGTGGGTCCATTAGAGAAGCAGAACTTGTGTTTGAAAACATGCCAGAAAAGGATACTACGTTATGGAATTCGCTGATTGTTGGGTATAATTTAGCTGGTGAACTTGACAAAGCATTTTTTACCTTGAAAAGTATCTGGGAAACTGAACATAAACCAAATTCTGTCACTCGACCGAGTGTTCTTCCTATATTGTACCAAATCGGGAGCATTTAGGCAGGGAAAGGAAATTCATGGTCATGCAATCAAGAGAGGTTTGGGCTCAATTGCTTCCGTTGGAAATTCTCTTATGGACATGTACAGCAAATGTGGATATCTAGATCTGGTTCTCAAGGTCTTCAACCAAATGATGATGAAGAATATCGTAACATATAAATATATAATACTATAATCTCTCCTTATGGAATTTATGGGCTGGGAGAACAAGGTTTGATTTTCTATGAGCAGAGAAGATGGAAGGAATCAGACCAAACAGGGTTACTTTCACAGCACTATTATCCGCCTGTAGCCATGCTGGTCTTATTGACAGGGGATGGGCAATGTACAATTCTATGATTAAAGATTATGGTATTGAGCCCAATATGGAACACTGCTAGTGCATGGTGGATCTTCTGGGCAGAGCAGGAGATCTTGAAGCTGTATTTAAGTTCATCATTAGGATGCCTACGATGCCAGATGCTAATGTTTTGGGAAGCATGCTTGGTGCTTTTCTAGTTCACAACAAAGTGGAGCTTGCTGAGCAATTTGCAATGCAAATTCTGGAGTTGAATCTGAAAGATGCAGGGCATTATGTTCTTCTTTCGAATTTATATGCATCTAAAGAAAGATGGGAAGACATGTCAGAAGTCAGGAGTATTATGAAAGATAAAGGGTTGGATAAAAAACCAGGAAGTAGCGGGATTCAGGCAGGCAACGACATTCATGTTTTTCATGCCCATAGTGCATCTGATGAGATTAAAGAAACTCTTAGAGAGCTTATTGTTGGAGATGAAAGAGGAAGGGCATATGCCTACTCCATTACAAAGTCAAATTCTTTAAAACTGCGATTGCCATTGGCATCATTTTGCACTGGGAAGTTCAAATAGCACCCCACTCATTTTTCTTGTTCAATTCTTCTTTGTAGTGTAAAGATAACGAAGATACTTTTGAACTTGAAAATGTAACTTATAGCTTGTTATAGAAAATATTTCTCAAATCTTCATTCCCATATTGTTTATCTTTATTTCGTTTTACATTTTTTAAAGTAATTATTTTATATTAGTCAAATATATATTATATAATAATTAAGAAATACTACAAAAGATCCACAAGCACCAACTGACAGATTTCCAGCAGACTCTATCATACGCTTTATCTTCATATAATATATACATATATTGTTCTCCTCGTAGCCACTTGGACCCCTCTTGTGGTTCGTTGTATATGCGATCCTCTTATGTAACTATAATGTTTTCCAATATGCTAGGTTCAGGGATGAAACTAAACTGACACAAAGAAACAAGCTTGACTGTATATGGAAACTCGCATGCACTATGGAATGCACTTGCCGCGCATCTTTGCTTTGCATGATTTTTATTTTGCCAACCACGTTTGCATCATTAGAATGGCCTAAATTGTGAGATAAGTTCTGACTCGTCAATGTCATCATTAGTCTCAGGTCTCGTTCATTTATTTGATTATCTGAGCCTCATGCAAATCTCCTTAACTATGTGACATTGTCCTCGCTTTTGAGAGAAGAGAGTATCCCAAGGTGCTTTCATGATCTCATCTTAATTCTTAAACAATGCCGGCCTGATTTCTTTACTTGAGAGGCCCTTTCCTGTTCTTTCTTCGCCGGTAACCCAGTCGTTCTTTTTTTTTTTTTTTTGATAGACATACAATAAATGGAAAAAAACAACAACAAAACAAGTAACAAAACAAACAAAACTACAATTAACCCATATCTAAAAGTATCTTAGACCGAATACACACCGGTGGTTCACGAAACTAGACAAGCCCTGCAGCTATTCCCAGTGATTCCTTAGCTAAAATATCCGCCACCTGATTGGATCTGCGGCCACACCATTCCATTGATACATCCCAGCTTCTATCCAACATTTCCTGAATCTGTCCGAGTAACTGAGCTTCCATGTGATCTTCCTCCCAGCCACCCATTATCAGTTCCAAAGCCTCCAAACAGTCTGATTCTATCACTATTCGACGCTTCCCCGAATCCCAAGCCATCTTAAGCCCTATCATTACTGCCCACACCTCAGCATGGAGGCTAGATCCTCGTCCCAAACCATACATAAAGCCGGTCAGCAATTTGCCTTCATGGTCCCTCACGATCCCTCCACATCCCGCACAATCCCCTCCCGAATTACACGCGCCATCCACATTTACTTTAACCCAACCAACATATGGAGGTTTCCATAATGTACTCTCTCCTGTCTCAACAAGGGACTTACATAACTTCATATCAGCCCATCTTGTTTGAGCTCTAACTTGAGATATCAACTGGTTGGCTGCCAAGGTCTGACCTTGAAATACTCCCGAGTTTCTATTTAGCCAGAGCTGCCTACAGAAGATTGCAAACCAAACCGGCCAACTCACCCCTTCATAATCTTTTCTCTGTACTAAATTCCATCTAATCCATGAGCTTATATCCGTAAACTCATAAAACTTGGTACTCTGTGCCGGAGAATCTAAAGTCTTCGCCCAATAACCCCTTGCTAGCCTACAGTCACGAAGAACATGTAACACACTTTCAGGCACCGCTGCACACATAAAACAATCCTGCTGTACTTGCATTCCACACCCTGCTCTCCATGAATTCGTCATCAATCTTCCGTGAGCTGCCATCCACAGAAATGTTTTACACCTTTGTGGAGTTCGCAGTTTCCATATTCTTCTCCATAACCCACGATGAGGTGAATACTGCTCCCCCGCCACTAGTCCATATGCTGATTTAATAGTAAACTCACCACTATTCGAGACCCGCCATATGGGTATATCATCCTCAGATCCTCGAGCAGACGGTGTGACCCTCCGTAAGGCATGAATCACCGAGAACGGTAAGAATGAATCAAACTTCGCCCAATCCCACCCACCTGACGAAGTGACATATGTACACACCGGATCTGCTAGCATGCCATCCGGAATATCTCTAACACAATACCTCAGAAGGCTATCATAATGCGGAAGCCATGGGTCTGTCCAAAAACATACTCGATCACCCTTTCCAATCCGCCATCCCACACCTTCCTGCACCCGTTCCCAAACATGCCGTATCCCCTTCCATGCTTGAGAACCAGTCCTCACTTTCTTTATGACTGGCAAGATATCTTCCCCACATTTATATTTCTCCCGCATAAACTTCACCCATAAGGTATCCCGCCGCTTCACAAGGCCCCACCCTAACTTCATCATAAAAGCTTCGTTCTGTTTACGTGCGTGACGTAGTCCCAGGCCTCCTGCATCCTTCGGCTTACATACTTCATCCCATGTGACCATTGATGGCTTTCTACTCGTACTAGAACTTCCCCACAAAAAACCCCTACACTTCTTGTCAATTTCGTCGCAGGTGGCTGATGGTAACCATGCTGATTGCATGGCGTAGCTCGGGATTGATGAAACAACTGAAGATACAAGAGTATGACGGGCAGCCATTGACAAGGTATTCGCCTTCCATCCCTTCAAACGATCTTCCATCTTATTGACTAGATACCGGTACGTGTGCTTTGACACCCTATCATGATGTACAGGGATACCCAGATATTTACCAAGATCCGCTGTTGGTGTAAATTCTAGAAAAGCACTGATCTCCGACCTTCTGGTATGACTGACGTTCCTTGAGAAGAAGATTCTGGACTTGGCTCCATTCACTCTTTCTCCTGATGCAGCGCAAAAATAATCTAAGCATGCTTTAATAATTGCTGCTTGATCAAGAGAAGCCTCAGCAAACAATAATAGATCATCAGCAAAAAATAAATGTGAGATTGCCACCCCATGCTTCTTTAACCTGAACGGAATCCAATTCTTTACATTCACCTCCGCTTGAATAAGATGGGCCAATTTTTCCATAACTAGTACAAACAGGTAAGGAGAAATTGGGTCACCTTGCCGAACACCACGGGACGGATTGAAAGTTGGTCCCGGCTTGCCATTCCACATAACCTGCATTTCGGGGGTAGTAAGGCAGGCAGAAATTAAATCTATAATTTGAGACGGGAATTGTAATTCATGTAATCGTGCCACCACAAACTCCCAACTCACGCGATCATACGCTTTCTCAAGATCAATTTTCAAAGCCATAAATCCCTGTTTCTTCTTTATCGTCTTCATCGAGTGCACAATTTCCTGAGCGAGGATAATATTATCAGAACTCTGTCTCCCAGGCACAAAGCTACACTGATTTGGTGAAATAATCTGTGGCATAACCCGCTTCATCCTGGTCGCTAAGATTTTTGTAACCGCCTTATAAATAACGTTACACAAGCTAATAGGTCAAAAATCCCGAATGCTCTGTGGGATCTCAATCTTGGGGATCAAAACGATGTAAGTCCCATTAACCCTCCTAACCTTATTAGGTCTACAAAAGATATCCTGCACCATCTTCACCACCATCCCCTTTACGATATTCCATTGGTTTTGAAAAAACAACGGATTCAAGCCATCTGGACCAGGGGCTTTAAGAGGGCCCATGCTAAATATTGCTTGTTGCACTTCTTGTTCCATAACCATTGCCTCCATCATTTGTAACAAACTCTCCGAGATCAACGGATATGTGCCACCAAAATTAACTTCTCCATTCTGATTTTGTTCCTCCGTATATAGATTCTGAAAAAAATTCGTTCCTTCCCGTTTAAGTTCTTCCTCACTGTAGATCCATACCCCATCATCATTCTTAAGCGCTTCCACTTGCTTCCTCCTTTGACGACTATTCGTAACTGTATGGAAATACTTCGTATTTTTATCCCCATGTGTATACCAGTTACATCGGGACCGCTGCAACCACATTAATTCCTCCTGAACCAAACACTGTTCTAGCTCCTCCCACACCAACTTCCGTTCATTGTCCCCTTCTAGTCTTTCATTTAAATCTTCCAATGTATGAAGCAATCGAGCTTTCCTGTGATTAATATTCCCAAAACTCTTCTGATTCCATTCTATTACTTCTGCCTTGAACCCTGCAATATTTTCCTCCCAAGATCTGGTTAACCTCCACGTATTCTCCACCACAGAAGAAAAAGAATCATCTGTAATCCATGGCGCGAAAAACCGGAATGGCTTCCGTTGCCTATCTCTAGGTCCTCTCACCCATCTCAATAGAAGCGGGCAATGATCAGACTTGTATTGTGGAAGGTGCAACAAAGATACGTTTGGAAACATATCAAACCACTGCTTCGTTGCTATAACCTTATCAATTCTGCTAGCCGATCCATTTCTCCTCCATGTAAACTTAGGTCCTTGAAACACCATTTCTTCCATCCCACTTTCCCTCAACCATTGAGCAAATAAATTGTCATGGCGACTTGGTACTCGTGATACCGACCTTCTATCCTCATCCCGTAGAGTCACATTGAAATCACCACCCACACACCATTTCGTCACGCCACTCACCCTGATTAAATTAAGCTGCCGCCATAGTTCTCAACGTTTTAAGTAGTTCGGATGTCCATACACCACCGATAAATCCCAGCTCGAATCCTTACCTTCATTAAAGACCCCATACATAACCTGTGAATCTTTAAAAGTAACCTTAAAATTAACATTCTTATTCCAAAGACACCATATTCCACCATTGAACCCGTTTGCCTCGACTACCTCCACATTCTCCATTCCCAAGCGTCTGCCAAGTACTCGTGCCTTCTCTCCCTTCTGTCTTGGTTCAAGAAGAGCTAAAAAATCAAATCTGTAAATCCTCTTTAACTCAGAGATCAATCCTGCAAACAATTTGCTCCCAGTACCACGAGAATTCCAAATTAAAATATTATAATCCATAAAAACATTATTAAAGAATTTAAGCCCCACTACTGCTCCTTAGCACCAGACTTCACCGCATCACTCATCTCTGTATCACCCAACTCATGTAAAATAGAAGTCTGACTTACACAGAACTTAGCGTTACTGCCTTCTCCAGGATCCCATTGATTAGTAGCCCCCATATTATCATCATTCTTCCCTTTTTGTATATTTATATTCCCTTGCTCCTTTTCTCGTTTTTTCATTGCAAAATCAACTACTGGCAGCACATTGCTATTATATATATTCGGTTTAGCGGACACAGGCCGAGACTTGGCATTCACATCGGTCTTGACCCCACCATTCAACTCCAAATTATTGCTCTTCACCAACCCCAATCTTGCTTTAGCCTCCATGATAAGACCCATATTAGCTGGCCCATCCACTTTGTTAATTATCTTCAATGGCGCAATCGGTGCTGAGTTCGCAATAGTCAGCTTGGTCCCACCACAACTTTGAATATGCCCTTCTTTGATAGGATCCGATGCTTCCTGCTTTTTTTCCACAATTCTCGCCTTCCTTTCCTCCTTCTTTGCACCTTGATTTGTTACCTCTTTCAACGGCTCTCTCTCCCCCAAAGTCTTTGCTGTCCGAAAATCACTCACCCTATCTTCCTTAATCAGCGCATCAAAGCGAGAACCACGCCTTCCCGAAACAGAGGAACTCCGTTCACCTGAAGCAGAGCGTGTTCGTTCGTCCCTCTGTCCAGCTAACCCAGCCATAGCATTATGCCGATACTGTCTTCTTGGTCGCTGGACTAAAGTCCAGCTATCAAAACCCACCCCTTCCATGTCCTTAGTCCCGCTACTCTCTCCATTCCCAGTTACACTCCTACCTCCAACCCCGACCTCCGACTGATGCCATTCTTCATTTTTATCAGCATTCTCACTCGACTTACTACCCACAACGGGCTCATTAGGACATTGATCGGTCTCTTTGTGCAGACACTGTTGAACGTCATACCCATATCGACCGCATTTAAAACAAATACAATGTATACCTTCATACTGAACACGGGTGACTCTACCGTTAATCAAAATGAAAGGCCTCAAAGGTGCAGCGAGATTCAATTCCACGCATATCCGAGCAAACCTTCCTTTCTTTCTTTTCAGCGTGGCCACATCAACCTTGATCACTTTTCCAATCTGCGAGCCTAAAACAAACAGCGCTCCTTTATCATAATAATCTAACGGAAGTTTAGCAAACCGAATCCACGCAGCAATCTTGGTCACCTCCGCTTCATCTGGATCAAAGTCTTGTTTCCATGGTTGCACCGAAACATAGTGATCAAATAATAGCCATGGACCACCGGTGAGTGCAAGATCATAATCTCTTTTATCTTTAAATTGCACCACGAAGAAACCAGCACCCACATCAATTGATTCAACTTCCCCATTCTTGGCCCAAAACTGTTGGATTTTTTTTGCAAAATAAACTGGATCAACCATGCGCCCCAGAAGCTTTACTATCAGTGCACTTTGCCATTGCTTAGCCAACCTGTCCCTTTCTTCCAGCGAAAAAATCACATTCGGACCCAATGCAGTCATCTCTACCTTAATACGGTCCTTCCACCCATCTCCATTCCACCAGTCGTCTTCCTCTTCTGTAACACACCGCTCCTGTAATACTGCTTCTTTAAAAGACCTCCATTTGGTCTCTGCATGAGTCTCTGTTACCTCCCCAGCTCTATCGGTGTTGATCTCGCCAATAACATGGTCTTCCTTCTCCGCGTCATCCATCCATTCTTCATCCCTGGACACCAGTTGATATCCTCCTGTGAAGCCACCATCACCCGGGTTAATCTTTTTCCTGCTACGATTCAGAGCATCACGCTCCTCCGTCGTCGGCGCCGGAGGACCTCTCTCTCGACTCCTTTCTCTCTCTCGCTCACTCATTTTCAACCCAGTCATTCTTTATTGCATCGTTGCTGCGACCCCTTAATTGGCTTGTTTGAGAGTTGAAAAATTGAATAGAAGGGGATAACTCACGAAAATAATTAATATTAATAATCAAGTATATTACGTGGGAAAAAACCTTATAAAAAAGTGTTCGCCAAAAAGAACGTAAAAAGAAAAGATTAGCGTGTTTGGAAACACATTTTAGGGCATATATAAGCCCGATTTTTCCAGAAAAAAAACCAAATGAAACGTGTTTTGTTTTCTTTATGTTTGGTGTAGTTTTTTAAAATCGCATTACGGGTAGAATAAGCTACTTATTAAATAAGCACCTCACTGCAGCTTTTCTATTAAGTCATTTATTACGTAAGTCGATATAC
The DNA here is from genome assembly GCA_963210345.1 of Inga oerstediana. NCBI lineage: Eukaryota > Viridiplantae > Streptophyta > Magnoliopsida > Fabales > Fabaceae > Inga > Inga oerstediana. Next base: position 3,029,378 of record OY723401.1, read on the forward strand.
AACTCCTCTGACATTCTTACCTCGTATTCCGTAAATCACGATTTATAAGCACTTATTGTTCAAAAATAAATCGTTCATCCAAACATAAATCACATTAAAAAACTTAAAAAACTAATTTTTTTATTAAGTCATTTTTAATAAGTCAGAATTATAATAAGTCATTTTTCCTACCATTATTCCAAAAATGTGTTTGGTAGGGCCTTTGACCCCCCAATTGAGCGTTTGAGCTCAAACGCTCAACACTTCAACTGAAAAAAAAATTGCAGTGTTTGTTTCACCGGTGAGCAATCGAGCTTAATTCTATCTTAATAGCTTTTGCCATAAGCTCCATTTCTTAGCTTTTACTGATTTAGCTTTTGGGAAGAGTGAGAATGGTTAAAATATTTTTTCAGTTGTGTCCAGTGTACTATCAGACTTATTGCAATTTTACCCTTAATGTACTTTTTTTGCTACAAAAATTAATTTCAAATATTATTTGGTGCTTTTAACCCTTAAAATATTTTTTCAACTGTACCCAATGTGTTATTAGACTGATTGCAATTTTATCTTTAATGCACTTTTTCAGTTCCAAAAATTATTTTAAACTATTTTTTGGTGTTTTTAACCCTTTAAAATATTTTTCCACCTAGTCTCTCTTACTATTATCACAAAAGTCACTTGTGCTTAAGTCAATCCAAACAAGTTTTATTTTTATAAAAGTCATTTTTCCCATCGCTGTTCCAAACATAAATCATATTACACAATCGAGTTTTTACTAAAGCTAAAATTACCAAACGTTAAATTAAGAAACTCTATTTTTCCCATCGCTCTTCCAAACACACCCTATATGTTGATGAGTTATCGAAATCATTTAACGTTTTGGGCAAACCAATATTTAAATTTAATACGGACGATCGAATAATAAAACTTTGGGCCGATGTTAACAACGCTGGTCCTAAAAATCTAATGATATCTAAAGGCCTACACTTACTTCCGGAGAATGTTGCTAGCTCTCAAGGTATATAGACAGGAAATCACGTCTTGCTTCCATCTTCTTCTCTTTTTCTCCCTCTCTATTCACTTCACTTTAGAATATCACCTTTCAAGCACATTGTTGTAATGTGCTTCAGTTGAAGCAATTTTCCCCTTGCCGACTGCAATTAAACAGGGAGAATAAAATCATTAATATATGCTGCATCAATGACAACCACTTCAACATCTCATCCCCGAAAAATCCGGATGTTAGAACTAGTACCCTATTTGAGGGAATTTTTTTCCTTGTTCAAACTAGACAGGAAATAGAAAGGGTGTGCTTAAGGGTGTGTTTGGTTTGAGGGGAGAGTTGTTAAATTACAATTTTAAATAAGAGAAACCCAAAATTTACCTTCTCATTCTTTAAAATTTTGGGTTCCCATCAAAATTTACCGTCACATTCCTTTTAAATTTTGGATTCCCGCCTAAAATTTAAATACCTTCAATCCAAAAAGATAATTTAACCCCTCTCCCCTACCCTCCCCTCAAACCAAATACATCCTAAATAATTATTATTGGTGCGGTGGTGCCAAGACATCATGGGAAAAGCCAGAGTGTGAAGTTTATTTATCACTTCTCGGTAAAGTTTGCGTTTGATGATGGGGCTATTCTTAATCACCAAAGCACGCTTCCGTGCCATTATCCTTTCGGACCCGCAACAGCATGTTAGTGTGTATTATTACAGTTATCGTCTCAGAATCAAGCAAATAATTTACGATTAACCCACCAACTCATTCAGATAAAAAAGGATGGCAATGCAATTATGCAATAAAAATCTTGCAAGTAAAACATGCACGTTAGAAAACTTGCCTCCTGGATGGCTGTGATTTTCCTTTGAGCATCATTGAGTTGGATCTCCACTTCTTTTTCAACTTGCGACAGAAGCTTTCTATGTGATGCCCCTGTTACACAACATTTAGTCAAAAGATGGCCCCATCCCACTCAATGTACTTTTGCCTAATGGCAATGGAGAGTTGACGTTTCTCTTGTTTTGCTTAATAAACTAAACCTGCGAACTCTGTCCTACACTTCCCTTGTAATACCCAGCGGCTACTGCTAAAATTATTGAAGTGCCAAGTGAATCAGTAAAAAAGTAATAAAATATGAAGCTCCAAATTTAAAAGTCATATGCATATGAATTTTTTCAGACTATAATATATTCCCAAAGATAGCATATCTGTTTCTGTCTTAAAGCCCAAAACACAAAATAGCAAGGACTTGCTACCTATAACTATAAGCTACTACGCAATGGTCGACCGGATCCACCCACTTTGAGACAAAATTATAAATGGATCAAAATAAACCCTTTCGAAGTCTAGTAAAACAAAAATCAGCGGAATACATATTAGAGATGCATATCCAAAAGACAAAGAGGTTCCCATACTTTGTTTTTCCAGGGTTCCCTTGATCTCCATCCGTTCTGTTTCCAGACCTTCAAAAGCGCTTCTGCAGTCCTGGATATACAGATTAATCTCTTCTCTGAATTTTTCGTGAATCAACCTCAGCTGTTTCTGCTGACCTACATTTTTAGCGGGTGAAGGAAATGAGGGGGGGAAAAAATAATAAAAGCCAAAACAGATTTTCTTCTTCTTTTTTTTTTGGGGGGGGGGGGGGGGGGACTTCACGAACAAAGCTTCAGAAATTGGGAAATATGTATCTCCCTAATTCTTGCGCTATAAAGGAAAATAAGGGAAAACATTACATATGAAATGCAGTGGCTTAGACCCTATATCGGACACGCAACATATTTAGCAGGGCAGTATAAATGATAAATTGCATATTTTTGCTTGATCCTTGAACTTTGATGTACAAACTAGAAAGCGGAAAGGCATATCCAAAAGTTAGTTAATTGAATATATATAAAGGCGATTATCAATAAAGTCAACATCCAGGTAAAATTTTTTATACCTTCAAATCTTGTCTCCAGTCGTTTTCTCTTTGACTCACAGAGATTTGTATGTTTCTCGCTGAAACGTTGAAAAAAGGTACGGTAAAACCTTTTAATATCTCAAAGCTAGAAACTCCATGCTCTTGCATACTTACATGTCTTCTTCAATCTGAGAATGGACATTCTTTAGCTGCAACTTTATGTCTTCGGCAACAGATGTTAGAATTCCTGAGGATTTCATACTTGCCACTGACTTAAGTTTGCTCTTTAGCTTTCCTAATTCCAAGGCAAACAGTTCAACGGCCCTAAAAAGTTGTCAAGGATCATATCAATTAAAGATTGCTCCAATGAGAAGTATTTCAATTTCAGATGTTTCATCAATCAATTCTTGGTGGAGAAAAAGAGGAAACACCTTATAAATCCATCTTGAGTCTGTTCAGAAGCTTCAGGGATCGAATCACTTCCTCCTGCCCCTGTCATTTCTATGGAAACGAGAATAAGGGGCATGACATAGATTGCAGATATCAGAGCAACACATAGCAAAAATAACATGGACAAAGTGTTATTATGCCTTTTGAAGAGAGTGAAGGAGGACTATTGTTGTTGAATTTAACTCCTTCATGAGTACGCAGCCTTTTAATTGAATGAAGCATAGAAGTTTCCTGCGCATTAGAAGAATGTCTTCCTCTCAAACCTAGAATGATACAATTAGATACTTAGTTGCTCTGACTTGAAAGAACCGACAAAATAAAAGAAACGTATAATCTAATGATACAGATAATGCAGCTCAACTCGAACCATCATGTGTGTATATATCCTCTCTATTATTGAGAAAACTTCTCTCTTCGAGCGATGAATCAGACAAGCCATCCTGTGCATCTTTCTCTTTCACAAAAAATGCGTCTTCTCTGGGATGAGAACTCTTGAGCTCATCCACGTTCTAAAGTTAAATAAGGAACCTCAAAGAAATACAATACAACAGCTTCATGTTCGGGGGACATAACAGTATCAAAATGAAACCCTGTGAGTAATAAGGATACGGAACATTGCTTCTGTGCGCTTTGTCTATCACAGTCTCGCTCCATAGTCTGAAAACTCCTTAAATTACGAATAATTCCCAGAGAAAATGTACTCTCCATTAATGTTGAGCTATTAACAACATTTGCCTGTTTGCTTGTTTTTGGAGTTGAGCCCGGCGAAGAACTTAATGTAGGTGTCTTAAGTCCAAAAGTAGGACTTGGAAAATTATATGGAGGACCAGTAGCGTTCTCAGCTACCGGACTATTATGCTCCGCTTGTTTTCCATGTGCTGATCCCTCAAGTGCTTCAAGTTTATCTGTGCTTTTTGTTATTGGTGACTGGTACATTTCTTTTTCTGGGATTATTTTCTGAGTCTGAGGATAATCTTTGGGATGATCGGGTAAGGAACTACGAAATCCTCCCTTTTTTTCCCTAGGTGAAGACGCTTCCTCATCACACAGTTGTGCATCTGTCTTTGAAGTTTCTTTACAAAATTTATCTTCTGTTTCACTTTCTTTGACGCAATTTTTACGTGAATTCTGTCTCTGATCCCTTTCACTCAAAGGAATTCGGGAAACCCCATACAGATAAGCGTGTTGCCTCCCAGTCCATTGTTCTTTGGAAATGAAAACATCTTTTTCTTGTTGCCTCCTTTTGCCTTTTGGAGACGGGGCAGTTTTTGGAGGTCGCATTTTAGCCGACGCTCTCTTTCGGCTCAAAGAACGCGTTACAGGTCTCTTGTTAGTATGATCAGGATTTTCAGAATCGGTTTCTATTGGATCTGACTGCTGTCTGGTCTTAACAAATTTATCATCCTCCTTTTCAAAACGCTGCCCAGGCAGTACGATCTCCTCATCCATGTTAGAAGTCTTAGAACCTAAACGCCTGGTCTTGGGAGAAGAAGTGGTTCCCAATATTTCCCAAAGCTTCATCTTCAGATCTTCTGTTCTCTTTTCTGTTTTATTTCTTTTGTCTTCTGGCTTGGTTTTATCAGACCTGATCACTCCCCGTGCAGTGTTGAATGTAACTTCATCCTCAACCCTTCCAGCGGCTCCTTCCTTTCTTCCCTTTGTTTTACTGGTTGTCCCATCAAATCTCTTCTGGTTAAGATCATTGGGATGAAAAATCGAAGTATCATCCCCATCAGGTTTGTCCTGTCTCCTAGTAAAGACTAGAAAATTAGAGGTTTGGTTTGCCTGAAGAATGGTCTCGGAATTGGGTGTTCTTTTGTAAAAGGATTTAGTGATTCGAGAACACTTCACCTCTTCTGGACCAAATGGCTTCATGCTAAAGGAGGCCTTCGCTCCTTCAACCTTGCCCTTTTCACCAGTGAACTTTCCTGCGTTACAGATTACATTTTCTGTATTGGTCATATCAACCTCATTTCCTTTCATGACTTCATGTCTTGTTGTAGCCCCTGAATTTACCAGCACTCCTATTGAGACTTTCCTTGATTGGCTAGATGGAAATATGTTGCTGCCAAAACTCCGGCGATCACCGGTTTCCCCCTGAATATGCAGTTTAAATTCATGAATCCATAAAATTGTTCTTGAGAAGTTAAAATAGTAACGCCCATATAAGAAATTAATTATTGTATATAACACTAAAGAACATTAATAAAATCCCGCTCTAATCTTTTTACTTCAACCTATTGTAAATGCTTAAGTGGCAATTGAATCAGAATTCCAAATAGGCTTTAAAGAACAACTGTGATCACAGCTATCAATATAAACCCGATCACTCATAATACAAGAATTGAATTTTAAGAAACTCGACGCAGTTGTAATGGCCAGATCCTTATCAATATACAGCAACCGAAAAAAATCTCCAGAGGAAGAGTTACACTGCTTACGTCATGCAAATTCTGATGTGCTTTGACATCCATCGTTGCAGTTTCGGCTATGATGGAGTACAAACGTACACGAGCACCATTAACAGACCTGAAACGTTCGATTTTAATACGGAAAAGTTGAGGTAGTAAAAGTAAACACTGCATGGGCTCAGTTTGGTTGTTGATAAAGAACAAAAGTAAATTCAAAATTCATGACCTAGAGCAGCAAGGCATATATGGAAATAAGCGGATCGTGAAAGATTTTAATACAGTGGACTAATGAAGCTGAATTTTCAGATGAACAACAATCCAATAGACTCGGGATCGGAAGTTCTTCTCATCCTTACCTTCCTCAACAACCAAACATGCTGTGAATGATAATCTAAGTATAAAAATATGCACCCATTGATGCTCGAGAAAACGAATAATGGAAATTCATGCGCATGAAATTAAAAACAAGCTTTCGATCAGGTTAACTTAAATGTGACAAAATATCGAGCACCCTGAAATCAAATCCACAGGAAAGAGAAATCAAACAATTCAGAAACGACGCCGGGAAGTTTATGACGACGTCGAGTTAAACATCATGAAATAGTGCTGCGACTGCGATCTAAATTTGATTTCAAACCAGGCTAAAAGAAATTACAAGTGAAAGGGAGAATAATAAACGATTACAAAGAAAATATACTCACAGTGTCGTTCCGCCCCGATCGCTGGAAATCTACACTTTCGAAGTCGAAATTTGGATTCAATGAACCGCGCTGTAGGGAAAGGCAGTGGAAGAGGGAAAGAACTAAGAAACGCACACAATTGGGTGATAGTCAAGTGTTTGTTGCAATGTCACCGGTATGTAAAGGAAAAACGCGGGAAAATTATGGGGGCGTTCCGCATGACTTCCCGCTGCGTGGACTACAATGCCCTTACATGATTTCTTACGTAAGAAATCTCTTAAAAAATAAATTAATTCTTAAAAATTTTATTAAAAAGAACTAATTATTTGCATTTAAAATTAAGTCATACATTTCTTTTTTTTAATAAACAAATAAAGGTTAAGCTATACTGCTTGAATTTTTTTCATAAAATTTACTTTGCTTGTCTTTATACAAAAAAAAAAAACTATTATTAAGCTTCTCAGGGTCGTAAGAAAATTCTTGAGAGATGTAAAACTTTTTTAGAATCATTAATATTAATATTAAATTTAAAATTTTTCATATATTTTAAATCTCTGGTTATTATTCGGCAAAAAATAAACTCATATTATTCAGTGTTGTGACCTTCCATCATCAGGAAGGGTTTTCGGGGCCATTAAGCCATCAAGGCGTATGCTAAGATTGGTTCTTGATTGTAATTAGACGTAGAAGTTTGTGATTTGTGAATAACGAATTTATTATGAATTTTATCATCCCAATTTATAAATCGGAAAAATAAAAGTGTACGGGGTTTAAAATTATGCGATGACAAAAATGTTTAGTTGATATAGTGATATTTTTCACTTGGCAAAAAAAAAAAAAAAAGGATATAGTGATATTTTTATCCTGATATGGTGATTGCTGGATTGCTGCTGCAAACGAGGATTGTCTATTTGTCTATTGGACATTTCAGCTTGAAGATAACAAAGTGGGTCGTCAATCTCCCACTGCGTGCCCGCCATCGCCATGGCTTCCCTAACCGACCTCCCTTCATTGTCCCCAACCCAAGCCCTTCTCTATTCAACTCCGTCGTTCATTAGTTCTCGAACCTCTTTCATCTGCCCAGTTATCCCTTTTCCCTCGCGTTCTCCCTCCAATCGGAGAATCTCTTGCATTCGCCCGAATGTGCGGTGCTCAATTGCAGGCGAGTCCACAGTATCTCCAGCAAAAACTGGGGGCCAACTCAATTCCGGCCGTAATGACTCTGCGTCCATGGATTGCGTGATCGTTGGCGGCGGAATCAGTGGCCTCTGTATTGCCCAGGCCCTTTCCTCAAAGCATGCCAATGCCGCTGCAAATGTGATTGTCACCGAGGCCAGAGACCGGGTTGGCGGTAACATCACGACTATTGAGAGGGATGGCTATCTTTGGGAGGAGGGTCCTAACAGTTTTCAGCCCTCTGATCCTATGCTCACCATGGTGGTTGGTACCTTTTAACCTTCATTTCATGGGTTTCTTCCCCAGTTTGTCATTCTATTTTCTTAGAGTTGGGTTTCATTAGTGCGCTGGATAATTGTGTCGCAAGCTCAATTTTAGTATCGACATGAACTCATTATCATCGATTCCGGTTAGCACTCTCTGAACAGCTTTTTAATAATAAAGTGGGAAATGCACAATGGAATCTCACTTCTGGAGGGATTCCTCTTGTATGCTCGTGGTATTATTATTTAGTAGATTGACACTTACGGAGTATCGTTGTGGTTTGGTGTCCATTCTATCTTGTTGCTTTTGGTAGGTGGACAGTGGGTTGAAGGATGATCTTGTTCTCGGTGATCCTAATGCGCCTCGGTTTGTATTATGGAATGGAAAATTGAGGCCAGTACCATCAAAGCCAACTGATATGCCTTTCTTTGACTTGATGAGCATTGGCGGCAAACTGAGAGCAGGCTTTGGAGCACTGGGCCTTCGGCCACCTCCACCAGTGTGTCCTCTTCAACTTTTTCTTTCTTTTATCATATCATGTCAAATGCATTTCCGAAGGATTAAAGACACGGGCTTTTAATTTTCTCATATATATCATAATATTGACGAAGGTGACAGGGTCATGAGGAATCAGTTGAAGAATTTGTGCGCCGTAACCTTGGTGATGAGGTTTTTGAACGTTTGATAGAGCCTTTTTGTTCAGGTGAGAGCCAACAAATTAAGATGCTGATAGAGTTCAAGAAGAATATTAGATATTGAATGAATTTATATTAAATACTCCTTCAAAACATATTTAGGGAGTTGATCTTAGTCTTAAATATAAGACATAGTTTTTATATTTGTCAATTTTTTTTCTAATTTATCTCTATTGATGCTCCCTCAACAATAATCAAAGAAGAAAAAAAATTAGGGAATTAAGGAAGATGACTAGGGTGCTTTAGAAAATACATATGATAAAACTAACTTACCTAATCTAATCAAATTAGGTAAATATGTCTTATATTAAAGACAAGAGAGGTATAAAAAAATTCTTCCCTCAATGGAATGAAAGGGACTTACGATATAACAAAACTCACAAAAAACTCATTCAGAGAATACAAAAGGAAAACAGAAACAGAAAATGCTGAAAAAAGCTTATCTTCCTCCAATTCCAACCTGGCATTCGAGATGCCAGGACTCTCATCGCAACTCTCAATTTCAAGAAGACAGAACTTCCCTCTCTGGATTAAAGTGAAGATTCAGAGAGCCAAAAAGGTACAACAGACACTACCCCTACTCGTAGCAGCACCTAAAACCTTCTCATGTAGCACTTAACCATGGGATAATCTTCTTCTAAACCATCAGAATTGCCCCTTTCTAACATTTTCTTCCTTTCCTCCTATACGTCTTAGCAAACTCAGTAGCTCTATCAGTTCATTATATTTAACTGATTTTTTATCTCTTTCTGCATTCTTCAGGCCTCTATTTTCAAAGATATCCTAATAATTATGTTTTCCCTTTAATACCCAGTTTTGTACCCCCTTACAACATGTGATCTCTTGTTTCTTCAGCTTAGTTTTGTAGATTCCTTGAAGGATTTGTCGCAAACCCATCCTCTCAAATTAATTTTAATATTTGAAAATGTTTGGACAAAAGTTTTGTACTTCATTTGTACTTAATTATTGGCAAGTTTACTTAATCTAACTTTTCTCACCCAGTATGGAATTCAATTTTTCAATTCATGTTTGCTTTGGTTCTTTATTTGTAAATCTTATGGCTTTCTTGAATTTTGCCTTATTCAGGTGTCTATGCGGGTGATCCTTCAAAATTAAGTATGAAAGCAGCATTTGGAAAAGTTTGGAAGCTGGAGCAAAATGGGGGTAGCATAATTGGTGGCACTTTCAAAACACTACAGGAGAGAAATAAATCTCCAAAACCACCTCGTGACCCGTAATGATATATTTACTCCAGAGCTTGTCAAATTTTCTATTACTTTATGGCAAGTTTCCTGATTTCTGTGATATGTAGACGTCTTCCAAAACCAAAGGGTCAGACTGTTGGATCTTTTCGAAAGGGACTTAGCATGTTGCCAAAAGCAATTTCTGCAAGGTACTCGGTCAATCTAATTAATGTTTGGCTGGATTGCCACTTCACTCAGCATTGATGATCATAGTGAATGTTATTTCTTTTGGAAGGTTGGGTGACAGAGTGAAGTTATCTTGGAAGCTTTCGAGCATTAGTAAACTTGAAAGTGGAGAATACAGCTTGACATATGAAACACCAGAAGGAGTGGTTTCTGTGCAAAGCAAAACTGTTGTCCTGACTATTCCTTCTTATGTGGCTAGTACACTGCTACGTCCTTTATCTGTATGTTTCTTTCTTAGATGAGGTTGACGCCAATTATTGTAAAATAGAAACTATTTTGTTGGTGGAATCTTTGAACTGTAACTGTATGATACATTGAAATTAGGAATTTGTTTGTGTGTGGGTGGGTTTGGGTGCATAAGTGCACAATATTGCTTGTTTTCTGGGTTCTATATATATCTTGTCTGGAAATACAATCCTTCAAGACCAGCCATTCTTGCCTTCAGTGGGATAGGAAAATAATACGTATAGTTATGTAGGTATGTTTAGTTGGTAATAACAACTCACTCAGCGGAGTTAGGGAATAACCAATGAGCCCATCTATATATGGTTATTGGATTATGGATTGGACGGAAATATGGTTGGTTAGTTGATAAATATATAATATTCTTCTTTTTCTTTCATAACTTAGGGAGGCATAAAGAAAGTACTATATGAATATCAAATTTTTTGTAATACACATTTTTGTACATGTGTTTGTATATCACTGAATTTGCACCCTCCTTTCTTCTAACAAGTATTTACCCTCACATGCAGACTACCGCTGCAGATGCACTTTCAAAGTTTTACTATCCTCCAGTTGCTGCAGTATCCATATCCTATCCAAAAGAAGCTATTCGAACGGAATGCTTAATAGATGGTGAACTAAAGGGGTTTGGGCAGTTGCATCCACGTACTCAAGGAGTGGAGACATTAGGTAAACATAGAGTCGGTTATGGTAAAAGCCAAGGTGTATGACATAAACTTTTTTATCCAGATCGATTACTATCCAAATTTGATTTAGGAACTTTTGTTTTGGTGGTTGGTTATTGCATCTAGTTAAGTTTGACAATGAGGAAACTAAAGCATTTTTTGATTTTTCAGGAACTATATACAGCTCATCTCTCTTTCCTAACCGAGCTCCTCCTGGAAGGATTCTACTTTTGAATTACATTGGAGGGGCCACAAATCCTGGAATCTTATCAAAGGTTTGATAACACTCTTGAATAAACCCTAATATTTGTTGAGATAGATGCAATTATATGAACGTTTATTTTGGCAAATTTGGTGCTTCCCTATGTCATTTCAAATGTTCATGCTGAAAGTTGAAACAATTGGTGGTTCTAGTTGCAGGCATAATCTCTGTGATTTGACTAATATATGTTGACAATGATAAATGATTTTGTGATTACTAGATTTTTGCTACTCTCCTGTCCTATTTGCTAATAAGCATTTTTTTTTTCCCCAGACGGACGATGCCCTTGTGGAAGCAGTTGACCGAGATTTGAGAAAAATCCTTATAAACCCAAATGCAAAGGACCCGCATGTATTGGGCGTTAGATTGTGGCCTCAAGCTATTCCACAATTCTTAGTTGGCCATTTTGATCTCTTAGATGCTGCTAATGCTGCTCTGAAAAATACTGGGCATGAAGGGCTGTTTCTTGGGGGCAACTATGTGTCTGGTGTTGCCTTGGGACGATGCGTTGAGGGAGCTTATGAAGTAGCAGCCGAAGTAAATGATTGTCTATCGCAGAAAGTGTACTAATAGGAGCAAATTTTGTTGTGTTGTAGGGATTTGGTAGGACCCGTATATCATTGCATAGTGATGATAAAGTTTCGCTGACTTGTCACATAAGATTTTAGTTTTGGCGGCTTCTGGTGCGGATCCCATTTATATCATTCTCGTAATGTTGTAATGAATATGGTTATGACTTTGCCACTCGATTCATTCTAATACGGATCTTTTGTATTTAACAATTAAACAGGGATCGCTGAGTTGACAGTTGTAGAGAATTAAAAGGGTGGCGCTATTATTAGAAATAGTTTCTAGGGCATTCCCGTTGTCCGTTTTGCACTATATGGTTCGCCCATGATAGGATTTGCAGGTTTGAACTTATTATATAACGTAGTCGCATGAATGGAATGACTACAAGGACTTTGACCTTAATTCTTGTCTATTTAATGTTCACGTACTTTGTTCGCTGCTTTAGTCTGAACTAGGTCTAGGCGGTCTGCCGTGAATGAAGCTACAATGCAAGGCTGAAATTTGGACTGAGATGCCACGGCGGCTAAAAGTCTGTTCTCAAGAGAGTAAAGTAAACAAAAAGCCTCTGGAAATACGCAAAGAGCTGATTCGATATGATTTTGGGGGAAACATTGAGGCAAATAATAAGGAATGAGGGAAAATTCAGCCCTCCCCAGGGAACGTTCAAGGAATGTTACGTGGGAGAATTAAAATTAAAAAGGTGCATATCTAGAAAGTTTGACCAAGGGAATGAGGAATTCAAAACAGCAAAGGCGGAGGCAATGATGAAAAGTGGCAGCTGGCAAAAAACAGGGAATAACAAAGAAATGAGAAGATTTGGTCTTTAAATAGCGAGACACATCTACTGGGCCTATTGGCGAAAAAGCGCTTGTGGGTTTTCCCCCTCTGCCTTTTCTTTTCTTAAGTTTCAACACAAAATACTGTGTTGGCGACCAAATGACAAATTGATGGCTAATCGAAGCAACCTTATGGTTGGGGCGGTGGGGAACATTTTGCCTTTTTCTTTTTCTCCCTCTTTTGAAAATTATATTCCCATCCCTTTACCTCCAAGCAAATGCACCTTCTCTGTTCCCTCTCCCTCTCCTTCTGAATCAGCCCTGCAGTTAATTTCAGCCCTAACCAAATCCCCTCCCTCCGGCACGTGAATTTATACACGTGGGGCGCGAGATCTTTAATGGCCAAGGAATGACCAATTTTATATTAAACCCACTTTGCACCTTTTCTTTGTATCGTTATTAGAGTTGGTTGCCTGTCCTCAACACCACTTTTTACCACTAAAAAAAGCCATTTCCAGATTCATACTTATCACGTTCATCAACGATCAAATATTCCGCCTTTTTCGTTGCAAATACATTGCTTTTGATTATTCCTGCCCTGAAAATTACCCACTTTATGGCCCAACATGAAAGAAAAAAGTAAATGATGCCAACTAGCAGTGTCTGGCTGATTCTGGAAGCAGGAGGACACGCGTCGAATGGCGAATAAGGTTCACTCAAGTTGTAACGAATCGATGCAATTCATGAGTGTGTTTTTGATGCGGTTGATGGTTTTGTAAGAAAGAGGGGCTTATTTCAAGAAGTACATCAATGATGTTTCTTGGTATGGAGGAGGAGTATGCGTAGCGTCACCAGTACCAATAGTGCCTTCTTTGTTCTCTTTTAAAAAATAATACAAAGAATGAAAGTAAGGATCTGCACCCAAGGGCCCTCATGCGCAACACGATGATTATATCCATTGAACATTGATTCATGGATTACATATGCGTATGTACAAGGTTTCAGATATCAATGTTGTTTTGTCCGCCTGAGTTTCCTCCATTCTTTGTCCACAGTCCACATTCATTTCCCTATCCCTCTCTCTCAGTATTACTTCTTACACGCTTTGTCTCTCACTTGTCTCTCCCCCTTTCACTCTCAACTTTCTTTCCTTCCTCCACTAATTAATTGGTATCTTTATTTTTCTTCAGAGAAACTAATGAGCCCTTTCCATTTAATTGTCGCAACATACAGCTCGTACCGAAATCAGATTTGTCACGGAATTAAGACATGCTGTTTTCTTAATGACACGTGGAGTTGTCGGCTGCCATGGTTACATTTTAGGTTTACCAATGACATGGAAGGAAGATAAAGAGGGAGGCGGGGAACGCGGCTGTTGAGGAAGTCTTTTTCGTAGATCTCTCTCTCCTCTCTTTTGTCTCTCTTGGAGGCTGACTCTGTTATTTAAAGCCCTAGGGTGGCGGCTTCTTTGAGTCACATTATTATTCCACAGATGGGTAAAGCCTCTAGCTCTTCTTCTTCCTCTATCAGCAGCAACAACCATCCACTCATTTCAACTGCTTCATCTCTCACCCGCCTCCATAACTCTGATCACCTTCCCCCAGATCTCAGCCTTGGTCTTAGCATCTCAGCAACCCAACATGTTGGCTCTTCTGTTTCAAGGTATATACCATCCTCAGATATTTCATGCACCTTCTGGGTTTTGTCAGATTTTGATCCTTTTCCCTTGTCATATTAGGGGGCAACCAACAGATTGGATCCCAAACCAGCGTGGTTATGGGGCAGAAGCAAACGATTGTGGGGATCATAGCAGCATGTTTGTAAAGGTGTACATGGAAGGCATACCAATAGGCAGGAAACTCAATCTGGTAGCTCACGATGGCTACCATGAGTTAGTGAGGACTCTGGAAAACATGTTTGACACTACCATTCTCTGTAAAGCCTCAAACCTCACTGTGTTCTTCTGATTCTGCACTCTTAACACTTTGATTAACAATGGAAAATGGTGTTCTGGTTTGAACAGGGGGGACGGGGATGGATGGGGTGCAACCAGAGAGGTGCCATGTGCTAACATACGAAGACGAAGAAGGAGATTTGGTGATGGTGGGCGATGTTCCTTGGGAGTGAGTTATTTTATTTTCTGAATCTCTTGGACATTGTGACAAACACATATTTGGGCACTAACTTATGATGTCTTGTCTGCTTGCAGAATGTTCCTATCAACAGTGAAGAGACTGAAGATAACGAGGGTAGACGCATTTGGGTGTTAATTGCAGACATGACAGTGCAGCCAGCTCGATCTGTGCGGCTTTGGTGGTTTCCAAATTTTGTCGTATAGCTCTAGTGGTAGTGATCTGTGATGAGATGTGATCAGAATCAGGGTAGTGTTAGGCAAAGCACGCTGAAAGCTACAGATGTACATGCACAGCCTCAAAACTTGTCCTTTCTCTTTAGCAAAAGAAAGTGGAAAAGATTAGTTCTTGTACTTTCTTGGCTAAAACTGCCCTTACTTTTCTTCCAGGATTTTAAATTTGGACAAATAATCTTCTCTCATTCACCATTTTACCCACTTGTTTAAGCTCGGTTGTTCCTCAGCTTTTTCTTTTTTTCCCCCTCGAAGAGAGAGGGCCTGAAAAGGGAAAGAACAGCCAAGTAAAAATGTTGAAATCGAATTCGCCATAATGATGAAAGACGTGCTATAAATGTTAGGGCAAGAAGAGACATTAGAACCAAAAAAATTGAAAATAAAAAACAAATGGCTCAAATATATAATTTGCAGGATATGGAAGAAAAGTAGTAGAATCATTATTGCAGATTGTGAATGGAAAAGTTAAGCATTTTCTTAATATTAGTCCTTTTACCAGTCCCTGGGCCTTTTTTTTTTCTTTCTTGCATTAAAAAAAATGAATTATTTAGTCCTTTCGACCAATTTTCATACGTTAGAATTTTTTGTTTTGGTAATATCTTCATATGTTAGACTGGTAATGAACAGGCCCAGAAGATTTTGTTTTTCGTCGTAAAGACTTAAATGCGAAACTAAACCCTAGTATTTTAAGCACGTCGCCGCGCAAAAGCTATAGCTAGTACAACTAGGGGTGTGTATCATTTTCCTATTCCCATCTTCCCGTTCTGATGCCGAACAAATCGGGACGAAAAAAAAATTAGGATCAGGATTAGAAATGGGATTTTCAAATCCCGAATTTTTCCTTATCCCAAAATAATAGGCATAGTGTTTTTTTTAGTTGTCTAACTAAAAACACTAAGCAGTAAGCAGATGATCTACTTTGTGGATGCTGAATTAATTGTATTGTCATACTAAATGTAATGACTTCTTTGAACCTTGGCCAACCCTCACAATTTAGTTTGTTTTTTACTAGTAAATTTGCAGGACTGCTGATAGGTAATTAAATTATATTTGTTTTCTTAGTTACATTTAGGGTGGCTAATTAATTTAACTATAGAGAATTAAATTCAAACACAAACCATCACATTTCACAATGATTCAACAGTTTCAACGTCAATTCAAAATTCAAATCATTAATGAATGCGTGTGATTGCATATATCAATAACAACTTGATTGATTCACTAAATATAATTAGGAGTTGAACGTGCATTTTCCAATAGTGTCCCAGCGTCCCAATTGGCTGAAACTTGATTGTTGAAGCTATCACGTAGCAGAGGATTGTGCAGCTTTAGGAAATTTTAGGAAATTCCCATTCCAATCCTAATAAGACGATAAATTCTTAAAATTGGAATCGGGAATCAAATCCCTTCCAGAACACTTATTAAGATTAGTATCGAGAATGAGATTTCTTAATCCCATCCCGATCCCTGAAGAGGCCTAAGTATAATTATTAGAATTCTCAAGCCTTCAACTAAGGCCCAAAAAATTTTCAGAAAAAAATTGAATGATAAAAATAAAAAAGGTTCTCATCCCACATAATGATATAAATAAGGTGAGAGGATACCTTTGTCGTACCATAAAAGGTTACATGAGAAAAATCGAAATTCATTATAAATAATGTTGGAAAAAAGATAAAAAAATATCACTTAAATTTTAAAATCCTAAATTAATCTTATTAATTATAAGAATATAAGTACTAACTACAAAAATATAAAAATTAACAACTCATTTTAGTGAAAAATCGTTTATTTAAAATTTTAAAGTTCTAATAATATTTTTCTTATCTTTTTTCTAATAATATTCCCCCCAAGAAACACTCTAGCATGTAATTGAGCTTCTGGCAAGCAGGGCGTGGGTAATTTTTTTGTTACATGCAGGGACAAAAATGAAAGATAATTTAGAGGACGCGGAATTTTTCTTATTTTACTATAACACAATAGTAAAGTCAAATGGCTGTGCTTTGCATAACGATGAATCCCCCTCCCTCTCACTTTTTTTTTTTTTTTTTGCCAATTGCCTCCCTCTCGCTATTTGGGGTAATAGGATAACGAAGAGTCTAATGAGCGACAATACCGGCATAAAAATAGGTAGAATTTTAAATTTTAAAATCCTGCTGACAAGAATAGTAATGGGATTAACAACATAAATCTTTGTCAACGGATTAATTGAGGTTTTTGAAGTTCAAGTGGTATTTTTTTTGTCATTATCACATAAAAATATGTCAATAATGTAAATTTGGCTTTTTATTTAACCGGACACTGCTTTACTCTTCCGTGCGATGTCCTTACAAATTTAACTAGTCATTCCACACCGTGTAGCCGACACTGCTGTTTGTGGCTCAAGTTATTTTGTCTCAGTATAGATATTGATTCTGGTATCTGTTGTGAGAACATATTGATTCTGGTATCTGTTGTGAGAACAGATGACGTGATTATATTGCCAAGATCCAAATACAAAAGACGGTCAACGGGGACATCGTCCGCTTCTTTTGAAATCATTTTCCTTCGCCACCCTATCGTCGTTTAGCCCTGGCCACTATCCTTCTATGACGTTAGCTAATATTAATGGACAAACAACATTATAATAATTTAGTCCATATTCATCAAATCAAAATGGGTTCCAATGATAAATTACAAGCACAGAACTTCACGTGAACAATGGTCTCTAGCCTCAAAGAATATGCTTCCAGTTACAAACTTAAAATACATTGTTTATTTATTAAAGTTACACCAAAGACACAGAGAAATGCAAATTATTGAAGCTCAGAGCAAAAGGGTTAGTTGGAACTTAGAACTTGAAATGATTTCTGATGAGCGCAATCCAAATCAGGTCCTGTGTCTACGTTAAGCAACTTGGCATATCTTTGGAAGAACCCGATACGATCATTCACTCGTGGGTCGTTAGGGATTCCACACTCTAATCCACCGTTGATTATGTTGGTCACCAACCCATAGCCAGCCGTACGATTAGCCGCTATATCAGCCTGTGTCGGAACATAGTTCCCCACCATCACATTGTGGGGAGAAGGTATCGGCTTTCGCTCTGTCATCCAAAACCAGAGAGCCGTCTTAAACGCAATCACTGAATTGTTGGCTACGATTTCAGGATTCCTCAGCCCATCAAATCCCAATGCCTTCCCAGCTGGCCCATAGTTAAAGTTCCTGCAAATCAAAAGCCAAAATGAATCAATATCCCCACATGAAAGCCAGAAAGTTAAAATGGCATGAATGAATGAACTGGTAATAACACACACACACACACACACCAGGAGAGTTGAATGGGTCCTCTGCCATAGTAGCTTTTGCCAGGGTAACAAGGCCACTGAGTGTTGTTGGAGTCACAGTAATTACTCTGAGGCTTAAGTTCTTCCTTGTAGCACAAGCCCCAGGCGTAGGGTCCATCAGGTGCGGTGGCCCACCCACCGGTGGTCTCGTGGGAGATCTGAGCGAGAAATGCAGCGATCTCACGCTTTCGCGTGGTTATATTTCCGGTGGTGCCAAACTCAGGGAAGCGTTTGGCGGCGTGAATGAAAGATTTGTAGGTGTAGAAGTCTTTGGCAGGGCATGCAGAGTCATCTTTGTGGAGGAAGAAGGTTTTGAAGAGCTTTTTGTGTATGAGAGATGAAATGGAATAGGGATCATGACGAGCCTCGGCTCCCAAAGATGCAAAGTAGGGAAAACAGAGTAACAAAGCAGAGAAGATGAAGAAGAAAGAAGAAACAGAGGAGGAGCTGGAGGCTGCCATTTACTGAAACAGAAACCTTTCTGTGTTGGGAAGGAGAAGGAAGCAGAAGGGGTTTTATAGTGTGAATAATAATTTAAGTAAGAAAGCAATGGCTTGCTGGGTTGTGTTGTGAATAAGCATAAATAAGTGCACCGCGACTGGGTCGGAGCGTTGACGTCAGGCATAGGGCACATGCAGGAGAGGGGAGATGAGTAAAGATCGGCCGGCCAGAGCATCAGTGATTGGAGGAAAGGGTCAACTATTCTTTCAACTTCCACCTCTACAAGAATTGGACATGACTAACACATCCGTTAGAGTTGATTGAAGTGATGACTATTATTCACGAATAAATTACTCATCCTTTTTGCTTACACTTTACGACTTATTCCTCCTGAATCCCAGCAACTATACGTCCTATCAAAAACTTGTATATCTTTCTTTTCCCGCATCTTAGAGAAGAAGACAGAGGGGATGTGACCAAAAAGAAGGGGTGTTGGGGAAAACGGACAAGAAGTGAAAGGGAATCATATTTGCCGTGTAATTTGTAATATTAAAAATCAAATGCCTAGCGACTTTATAGGGGATGATTGATGAATATTAATTAAACAAATGTGGTAGAGAGGAATTGTATAAAGTTGGCGGGGTGAGGTGCAGCGAAAATAGAAGCGTAGGTTCGAAAATAAAGATACGCAATAATACTCGGATCGGATTTACTAGTCTCATTAACGTTGAATTAAATACTCTAATTAAAATGGGCGCTGGCAATCTATTTTAAGGAAGAACAGACGCAAAATATACAATGAACCATAAACAATATACATTAAAAACTGATTGCATTTCTATTTCTGTTGCCCCTGCATAAAGCAAGTATGGCAACAGATGGGGAGTGGCATCTGAATTAGAAAAGCATTATTATTAATAATTATAAAGAGTGGGGGCTGACCTGGCTTTAGCAGCACACTCCACCCAGTTCCATTCAGACACATCCTCGACCGAGACCCAAACTTAATCATACAAATACAGTTTGAAAAATTGAATCTTCTGTGGAAAGGCGGGGGGTCAGTGTTTGTTTGGGCTAACCAATAAACAGTGTCATGCCCAAAATAAGGCGAACAAGTAAGAAAACAAAAAGGGCCAGACAAGAGAGAGAGAATGAAAAATGAAACATTCTCTGTCCCTTGAACCAATATCCAAAAAAGATAAAGACCCATCCAATTCATGGACCTATCCTTCGATCTAGGACCTAAAATATCTACTATCTTCGGGCCGCCTTCCATCCAACCAGGTTCGACTTTGAGGGTTTTAGGATAAGGAGGGTCCTATGTACTTAAGAAATAATACTCATCATTGTTAACATTAATATTTTTAGGACAAGGATGGTCCTTTATTACTCCTTCCATAAACTTCAACTCCGAAACCCTTTGCTTACTTGCTTAGCCCATAACCAGTGTTGCTTTATGTTAGCTTAGATACACCAGACGAGGTCAAGGAAGAGTCGCAACTAAAACCAGTTCAAGCCCAGCAATGGGGACAACAATGAAAGGTTGGTCGGGCAATAATCATTTTAAAGAGACAGGTGCTTAATTAACAGTTAACCACTTGCTTTCTTGTCAAGTTATTGCATGCAATAATACGTACCACAAGACAGAGTGGAACAGTCACGGCATATCCTAGTTGAAAATGGGCACTAGATGCCATCCGAGCTTTCTCTTTCTCACAAGAGGTCGCTTCCTTTTCCAAATTCATAACTTAATGGTGGGGTTCCCTCTCTGGGTCTACGGTCGACGCCCTATGGTCCCTGCAAACTAGTGCCAAGATAAGAAAATAGTGGGTACAAATTTCTCCAATCATTTAATTTTCATTAATGCTTTTTTTCCCCCCCACAATCTATGGACCATGATAATTAAGCGTCCCTTTCTTGTTTCCATGCATGGCCATGAGTCTTGATCTGATGACTATGATTAAATTATGAATTATGAATTATCATTATCATTATTACTGTTTTTGCTAGTACTTATCGATCCATTTCTCATCTCCTCCACGTCGCGCGAGATAATTACAGGACCTTTTTTTTCGAATAGGACAAATATATAAACACATCTAACAATATTTAACCTCGCTAATTTGTTTAGCATTCACTTGCACATCTAGCTAGCTAGCCTTGTTGCGGAACAGTAATGAAGTGCATGCTTCTCTAGATCTATGGATCAGCCTCTTGCACCCTCTTTCTTACATACCCCCTCCGCTATTAAATATAAGCATACTTGTCCTCTACAAAGTTTGCATGCCGTAAAAAACACATGAAATGAAATTAACGCTATTACATTTTTTTTTTCATGCTTTGAATTTGTTAAGTAAATATATGTATATATAAATATATTCTGTAAGGACAGTAGAGTCATTTTAATAAGTCTTTAGTGACGGTCATGATAGTTAGTAAGTCACTATATATGTGTGTGTGTACAAACGACAGATTATGTTTCAAGTTCTTTCTGTATTGAGAGTGGGCACAATGTATCGGCAAAAAAAAAGAGAGTGGGCACAATGGCTCTCTCATGACCTTTTGTATTGTTGTTTAGTAATATAAGAAATTATTGTTTTATTCACATGGTACCAGAGCCATCTCCAAGGGCTTTCCACGTAATTTTGGCCCAGTTGAAGTGTAAGAAAAATATAAATAGAGAGAGAGAGAACTGGCGTACCAGGGCGAACCTATGTTCGGATCTGGGTCAAAACTCCATAATAGTGCCAACACAATTATTAGACTACTAGAGCCTAATTGTGATTTGCACAGCAGATCACCAGAACAAGAAAGATGGTAGAAGAGAAGAGATTGCCAGAAAGCTCAATGGCAGGGTGAGTTGCAATTGAGGAGGCACACCCTATTTATAGTGGTTTATGGAGGCTACTAATTAGGAAACGTGTGCACTGCTTCTTGCCCTCCAAGATAGCAATTAAATTAATTGATTCTCAATTAATTTTCTAATTATGGTGATTTGTTCCTCAATTAACAAATCCATAATTATTACTGAATTATTCCCCGATCTGCAATTAATGCTGATTTTATTCTCATTTGATTAGGCTACTTATATTCTAATCAAATAGTCCGGCCCATCAAAAGTGGACTTAGACCCAAAGTCCAACATCTCCCACTCGCACTTGATGGGCCTCCCATCGTTTGTGCATTACTCTTTCTTGTTTCATACTTGGCGTCTGCTGTGACTGCGTGGGCAAAAATGTCTTTAAGATTTAATGCTTATGATACTAGAAATCCCTCATACCGGATCAGTATCCAAGGAAACCCCTTATATATAATCGTAAGCTATATGTCCATTGCCTCATATGCCTCAGATTCTCTCATACATATTACTCATGGCATATCTAATCCCTCTCGAATTAATATGTTGATTAACTCAGATTGCCTTCCACGCACATAGTATCCGAACTTACTAGCTATACATAGAGCTAGTAAGGGGTCGACCACAGATACTAGCACATCTTATGTATCTAGGAGTAAATCTTCTTTTTTGACTAAACATCAGTCCATCTTAACTTGGTCGTTTTCCTAGTTTTCACTCGTCTGACCGAATTGAGTGTGATCATGGAGCTTCAACTAAAGTAGTTGTCACCAAACCAAGCTTTCATGATGCCGCCTAAGTCTTAAGGGCATCGCAGAAGGATTTTTCCTTCTTGGGACTCACACTGTAGTGAACTAGGGATCTTTCACCTACATCCCGTGTTGCAGTCTAACTCTTAAGCACATGCAGTATGAATTGCATGCTACGGTGAATGGTTTGTGGTGTACGTCGATTTCTTTCTCTTTCACCGTACAGACATTAGTTCCAAAATGTACTCAACATTTAAACCAGAATTTTCTTTTTCACAATATCTCTTTTACAATCTCACTTGTGAAAAAGAGTTCTTTGCCTGGCTACAAGTCTGTTCTTTTGCTTTGATCCATTTTACGTGTATATGTACACATATAGATCTCATCTCAGTCTAATTGAGGCGACTCAAACGTAAACATTCTTCTTAACCATCTCATGGTGATCATTTGCTCGTCTTACTCTCCCATGCCCCCGTAAAACATGGGAAGATGGTTGTTTGTGTGAGTGAACCAACCTCTTCTGACCTGTACGACATACAAACTTGTATACCTTATATGTATTTACTCATAACATATATACTATTTCTTTTATCTTCATATAAAAGAAGTTCACGACCTTACATTTTATTTGCACCCCAAGATTTTCACTAACTCAATGAAAATCAAGCTATGGATTCAATAAGGGGATCTACCGACATTCTGTCAGTAGAAAGTCATTGAACTATCACTTTCCCTCTTTGAAAGCATATCTCTCATAGAGATATATCAAAACGTATGTTTCGCATTGCTGTGATACTCAAGATCCTCATCATAAGATGCTATCGTTTGGATCCTTCTATCCACCATTCATTCCCAATCTCTTATAGGAATTACCTTAGCCATATGACACTTTGAATGATGGCAGAACATGCCCTGTGTTCTATTTCCATGGATAACAAGAAAAAATACTTTGTATATTTTCTTACTCCATCACCATTTGCCTAGGTCTTGTATTGGAGTATCCTTTCAAAGGAAGATTGTTGTCTTGACAACTTAATCCATGGTTATTCTCTTAAACCATTTTACAACAGGACCAAAAAACAGCTTCCAAGTCTGACAAAAAATATTTGGTCTTATATACACCAATATGTACATTCATATTACAGCAGGACCAAAAAACAATTTCCAAGTCCGACTAAAAACATTTGGTCTTATGTACACCAATGTGTACATTCATATTACCAACCATAGTTTCACATGGGACTCTATTCACCTTTTCTATGTTGGATTCCTCATAGGACATGTAACCTCTTTAGGTTTATGCCCTTGACTTTAGGGGTGTCCATGGGTTTGCGGTTTGACATCCTAAAATGTCTAAGGATTACACTTGTACATGTCTTAGGTGGAAAAGACTATATCTTTCTTGTGCAATCTCCGTTTACCTTGTCTTTTAAGATATTTGTTCAACCTATGATTTTCTCAACTCAGAATTTAAGGATTCTCTGATCCTTTATTCCTTTGACTCCCTTGACACTTGTTTCATATGTCATTTGATAAAGGATGACTTCACAAAGAATCATCACTAGATCGTTTGGGACTCATGTAGTGTTATTCGATTATCTCGAAGTTGGTGAGGTTTTCACCTTGTGAAACCTCATATACTATTATTTGGGTGATTGTTTCTACGAAGCCCTTAAGCTGCTTCATGTAGAGTTCATCATCCAATTTCCAAAATTTCCAAATTGGAAAGCGGCCTTCACATAATCTTGATGTAATTTCAAGACTAAGCTTGCTGTCATTGCCGAAGTTCAGAGTTAAAACACACAATGGACATCCTTCCATTGTAGTACCCCTTAGCCACTAAGTGTTTTAGGTTTTATATGCCCCCACAGATTTGAGAACCTACTTGTTCCCAATCACCTCATGGCTAGATGACAAATTGCCTCCATTGTAGTACCCGTTAGCCACTAAGTGTTTTAGGTTTTATATGCCCCCAACAGATTTGAGAACATACTTGTTCCTAATCACTTCCTTGCTAGGTGACAAATTACCTAAAACATATACTTGGCTAGTTCCAAAAAGGAATCAATATAACACTTTGCAATTCTTCTTAGCAGGTCCTTCTTATGTCTTTCAGACACTTATAGGTAGTTATCACCACCTTCTAAATGATGAAGAGAGCATTCAATCCATTAGGGAATCTATCCCCTTATAGTCATTCGCTAGATGACATTTGCTCCGAGGTGGATTTCATAGGATTCTTTTCCTATGTATGAGTGAGGTAATTCTCTCGTAACTTACCTCTTACCTCTTTTGTTATGAAAATGGTCTCAATCCTCCCACTCGGATCAGTGAACTTAGGAACACTTAGTTATTCCTTGTCACTTGTGAACCTCTTAAAGAGTGATTAATACTCATTTCCTACTAGGAAATCTGAGTTTTATGAACGTTGCGTCCCTTGGCTCTCTCTCAGTTACTGAGCCACCATCATTTTCATTAATGAAGACGTGTCTTGTCAAATTCTCAGGTCATCTCACAAAGAGATACCTTATATACCTTGGCCCCAATCTTTCTTACTTATAGGAAGAATTATGGATATAAAGTTGATGACCCTTATGGTTTTAACGAGCTTGGGCCTGCTCTAAGGCCTATCCATGATTCACAGGGTAAGGTCGTGACTGACATAGAGGGCATTTGGTTAAGTGTGAATATAATAGCTGTGAGTCTACATACCAACATATGGCTTATAGCCTCACTTATGCCATTATGTTTACAACCATGTCAAGGAGAGGTCTACCTCTCCATTTCAACAACTCTAGTATGTTGAAGGGTTCTAGGTATTGATAGTTACCTAACAATCTCTTTCTTGTACACAAATCAGTTTGAACTAATCACATAAGTGTCCTAAACCCTTATTAGTTCGAAAGGTCTTATCTTTTATGTTTACTGATTCCTGATTAATTCAACCATTATCTAACAACTTCACACTTACCTAAAATCAAGTAAACGTTAACGTATTTCGTGTAAACGTCCATGACGTTAACGAAACACCAAACTCTATGTTTTGCCCTCACATTCATAAACGTCATAATTTGTCAATTGTAGTGGATTTTCTCAAAAATGTTTCTTTGTCTTTCTTGCTAGGTAGAATAAGTTCTCAACTTATTCATAAGAGTATTAACCCTTTAGTACATGTTATTTAGTAAATACTCTTTTGCTAATTTGATCATATCTTTTAATCAATGTGTACATATGGCAAAAAATGGAATCTTTTATCCCTAAAAAGAAACATAAAAAACCAACGAAGGATTTGAGAATCATAGTCACATTGATCCTTAACTAAAGAGATAACAAAGAAGTGATTCTGTCAGTTGCAATTGCATGGAGTGAATCAGGGTGGTTTATCTATACAGAGTTAACGTGCAAGTTCCAATCTCTTGATTCTATCTCTTTATTGCTTTGCATTTGACATGAAGCTAAATGCTTCTGTGAAACATCCACAACTCATATGGATTGCTACTTTTTACAACCCTTAAGGACTATCAATGTAGCTTTTCACCTTTATAAAAACCATTTGACCTCCTCTAGATCAAGTTTATCTCATAGGTTTCTTGCTCTTAGGTTTAGAGGATGAATCCTCCTACTCTTTAGCTAAAGGTCACAATATGCATATCAGGGGCAATATTTACTTTTGTATATGCCTACTCACTGGGAGACATAGCTTCCTCCCACTCACTGGGAGATGTCTTATCACAACATACACTTGTTGTTTGTTAGAAAGAACTTGGCATTTGGTTTATTTCAACTTCTTAGCTTGACATCTGCCTCAAGTGTTGCCTACATGACATATTAGGACTTAGTACATTATGTTAAAACTTAACTTAGTTTTAACTTTATGGAAGAAGATCACATATTCCACTATCTTCCAAAACTATCCACACGGCTTGGATATTGCTCGTACCAACATAAGTTTGAGCAATGTTCTTTCTATGCTTGATAGCATAAATCTTTTGTATCCTTCGATTGCTTCAGCCTCTAAATGTTGAAGACTAGTTGGTAGGATATCCCTGGCATCTCATTTGTCTTGAATGAAAGAGATCTGAGAGTTTCTAACTCCACAGATATTTCTATTGAGCTTGTCTTCATAAGCTTAGTCAAATAGACTTAGTCATAATTGGTCACTTAGACGATTATGATATACAAATTATATCTGTTCAAGTAAGACAAAGGATAATTAGATAATACGTTCACTAGTTTCATGTTCAAGAGACAACTATATTGACTCACATCCCAATCATGCTAGTTAGCTCATCACCCTTTTAACCATAGTCTTTATTGAACCCATTTCCCTTTGGATTTCTAGACATATTCCAGAAACCCCCACTCAATCTAAAAATAGTTATTCAAAGAAGATAACACAATATTATCTAATCAATATGAATGTTCACGAAAACAAGAAGAGAATATGCTTAATTCAATTCTAAAAAAAAGAGAATTTAATCATAAATTCAATGATAAAGAATATTCAAAAAAAAAAATTTGTCTCATTTTGTTGTCTCTTAACTAGGTTCTCCCTCTCATAGGCCTTCTGACCATATGAACTCATGTAGCATCTAGCTGCAATGTCCAGCTCTTCTTTGTCATGTTCATATCCACTTACTTGGATGTATTTGCAGTATATCTCCCACTTGATGAGATGATTCTCACATCTCTATTTATCTTGTCCTTTGTCACAATACTTGTGATAAAGGGTTGACTTTAGTGTCACTACTTCAATCCCAATTGAATCAATGTGGTTAGAAGCATTGGAAGACTTGTTATTATTCAACAATTATTGAATAATTTCAAGTTGCTGCAATTTTTCAGGTTTTTATTTCTAAGAATTTGAGTCAAAGTTGGATAGGATTTTATATTCAAAAACTCATTTGAATAATCCCTCACTTTGAAAGAATCTTTCAGCATTAACCTTATATTGCAACTGAAATACTCTTAATAAGTAAGTCAATCTATCCCAAAAGACAATAAAATCATCATTGACTCATTTTCAATGTTTTTGAGAATTTTTAAGTGCTTATAAGCACATTTTTGACTCAAAACACATCTAAACGTGCTTCAAATATATGCAAAGTATATATCAAATTGAAGCTCTCAAATTTAGGGATTTTTAGGAATAAACCGCATCTCAATCAGAGGTCCCATGCGCCTATATGCACCCCTAGAATGTGTCTTCATTGAAAAATCCTGAAAAATTGGAAAATCTCAACATTGACCACTCTCGGTGGTGGCGTGTGGCATCCACGCGCTGTCTTACGGTCGTACACCGGTGACATGCGACGGTTCCAGTGACTCCACAAGCCGTCCTCTCTCCGACAGTGCTTGCCACATGTCAAACAGAAGCCCCAGTGGGCCCTACGCGCCATCTGTCGGTTTTTTTGTCAACTTGACAGTTGACCGTTGACCAGTTAACGGTTGACTGGTCAACGCCTTGACTTTGCTAACGTGGGGATGACGTGGCGCTGCCGTGTCTCGGCCAACGTGGCTTGTCAACGGAGGATGTGGCCTACGTTAACCAATGCTGACGTGGCTTTGAATGCCGACATGGCTCTTCCTCATTGGTGCCACATGGACATGTTGACCGATGACGTGATATTGACTACCACGTCATCATCTTCAACCTCCAGCCAAGTCAACCCGACCCGGTTGGATCTCCAGCGGGTCATCGCGACCCGCCATCTTCGGGAAACCATATCTCCCTCGTTTTAGCTCCATTTTTTGTGTTCTTGGTGTCATTGGAATCGTAGTTTAGCGAACTACAAATCCATAGCATTTATTTGATCTTAAAAATTCTGTTTCATTGATCAAATCATGAGTGAAGTGGCAACGATGACTAACAACCCGCCAACTTCTTTCCTTCGTTTCTCCTTCATCTGAACTCCGTTTAACGCATTCTAAGCATCTTTGGAATAGTCTCTTTGAGCTCTACACATCCATAGCCTTACTTTTGGGGAAAAACACTCAGTTTCAAATACCTCATTTTTTCTCGACGTTGACGGCGCGGCATAGTCCGACCTGGATGTGTGTCCTCTGTATCCCAAAAGCTTATCTACCTTTTGAGAGCTAAAGTCTTTTGTTTTTGGTTCCACATAGATTCCAAAGACTTACCTTTAATAAATCGAAGAAGTAAGGAGATGAAGAAGAAAATCGCACTGCATAAAAAAAATGACCAGAGGAGAAGAGACAGATGCAATGTATGGTTATATGAAAAAAAATAAATGGAGGCAGAGATAAAAAAAACATTGTATACAATCATATGAAACAAAAAATATATATATACATGCGTGAGGCTTTCAAAAGAACAAACTGGAAGTATCATTTTGTGCAACGAAAATAATTTCATATTGGCACCCCAAAAATATATTGTTGTACACATTCATGGGAAAAATTGAAGCAACATATATTTTTATCATCATATAATCTCATATATATGATTGCACAGCAGAAATAAAAATTATGATGGGATATAATTAAAAAATTACAACACATGTTTATTCACATAGAATAATCACAGCCTCAAGGATCAACATGTTGTGATGCCAATGTAAGAAAAATATAAATAGAGAGAGAGAGAACTGGCGTACCGGGGTAAACCCATGTTCGGATCCGGGTCAAAACTCCATAATAGTGACCATACAATTATTAGACTACTAGAGCCTAATTGTGATTTACACAGTAGATCACCAGAATAAGAAAGATGGTAGGAGAGAAGAGATTGCTAGAAAGCTCAATGGCGGGGTGAGTTGTAATTGAGGAGGCACACCTTATTTATAGTGGTTTATGAAGGCCACTAATTAGGAAACGTGTGCACTCCTTCTTGCCCTCCAAGACAGCAATTAAATTAATTGATTCTCAATTAATTTCCTAATTATGGTAATTTATTCCTCAATTAACAAATCTATAATTATTACTGAATTATTCCTCAATCTGCAATTAATGATGATTTTATTCTTATTTGATTAGGCTACTTATATCCTAATCAAATAGTCCGGCCCATCAAGGGTGGACTTGGACCCAAAGTCCAACATAAAGAATCAAGACTTAACCCAGTTGATCTGACCCAATATTGCCAATATATTCTAACCATTGATTCCAGCTTCTCAAGATCTGGCAATTAACCTGTTCAGACTTTCAATTCCCTTATTTGTATTGCCTAAGGCTCCAATAAGTCATTCCTTAATTCTATTTCTCTCTCAGGTTTTTGACCATGGACACGATACTGTTATCTGCAATTTTTGGGTTTCTCCTCATTTTGTTGTAGTTCGAAGTTGCAAAATGGTTTTCCGTCGATCTTGCCAAATCTTTCAGAGGCAAGACTATTCTGCCTTTCATATTGCAGTTTTTGATTTTTTATTGCTGGTGGGATCTTGATTTTTGGGTCATCTTTGGAATCAATGATGATTTCTTCCTTTCATTTTTTTGGATTCAGAATTGTGAATCGTCGTCATGTACTTTTTACTGTCTATCGATGTTCGTGGCTCATCCTTAAAATCAATGATGGTCCCTTTCTTTTGGCATTTCAATAGCGCACTTCATATTTGTGCCTTCGCCTGAGCTTGGTTTTTTTACTCGGTCTCAGTCTCCCTCAAGATTTTAGGGTAATCTTGGTATCTCTTCTGTTCTATCTCTTTGATTTTTTGTTTCTTGTACTCGACTCTGTTTCTTGGATCACTCATAGCCAAAGATGATGAAACTTCACCATCCGCTGCATCCAGCATTGATTTTTCTCATCCCCTCTATCTACATACCTCTGACACGCAAGCCACGAAGTTGGTATCTCAAGTACTCCACAATTCTGAAAACTATGAGGTATAGAGTCATTTTATGAGGATTGCACTTTCTGCTAAGAATAAGTTGGGGATAATTGAAGAGCCCTGTACTCATGAATCACAACCCCCTACACTTCGTGAACTTTGGGACCGTTATAACTTTGTTTTCCTCTCTTGGCTAATAATCTCAGTCGATAAACAAATAGCCATCGAGATAGCATTTTCTACTCATGCTCACTCTGTCTGGCTAGAGCTCAAAGAAAGGTTTCATAAGGCAGACGACATCAAAATTTTCTCCATCCATAAGGCGATTAGTGGCTTGACCCAAAGAGCTATGACTATTTCTGACTACTTCACCAAGTTGAAGGACTTGTGGGATGAATATGATTCCTTTGTACCTTTCCCGACATGTCAGTGCTCCACTACTCAAGATTATACCTGAATCATTCAACAATAATGCCTCCTCAAATTTCTCATAGGGCTTAATGATAGTCACCATCATGCTCGTACACAAATCTTACTTTAGACGCCTCTTCCTACAGTGAGCCAAGCATATTCGCTTATCTCCTAAGATGAATATCAAAGGCTCTTGTCTTACCACTCACTATTCTAGCAGAGGGAATTACCATAACTACCCGAGGAGGGTTCACTAGTAGAGGTAGAGATAGAGGAAGGTCATCTCAAGATCATTGCTCTTATTGTAACAGATGAGACCACAAGAGGGAGACTTGCTACCAGCTAATGGGTTTTCCATTATTATTGAAAAGGAAAAGACCTCAAAACTCTTCTGTCAACCATCTTTCATCCTCACAATCCCAATAACTACCTTCCTCACATACCTCACCTAGTCAGCTTCCAATTACACAAGAGCAGTATGACCAGATTCTGCATATTCTGAAACATGAGCCTGGTGATATTGCAGTCAGTACTGTTAATCGCATCGATGAGGTTATATCAGGTGAGATTATTGCTTTGTCTTCTTTAATGTCTAAATCTCATTGGATAATTGATTCGGGTGCTACATGTCATGTGACTAGTAATATAAATATGCTTGATTCAATCAGACCTTATGATGGCCTTAGTAGAACAATTAAAATGCCAAATAGTGACAGGTTAAATGTTTCACGCATAATGGTACTATTAGGATCTTTGATAATATTGTCTTAACTTATGTGTATTATGCTCTTGGGTGTTGCTTTAACATTTTTTCTATGTCTAGGCTCTCTAGGGATCATGTATCTGTCATATTATTTTATCCTGAAATTTGTCTAATATAGGAAATCTCCAATAGGAGGGCCCGACTAATTGGTTGAATACTGTTTTGTATGCTAATAATATTTCTCCTTCTTCCTTAAGTTCAACATTTTGGCACCAGCGCTTAAAACACCCATCTATAGAAAAACTTAGACATTTGGATTTACTTAGTACTGATGTTCCCTACTCTTGCATGCAAGATTGTGAGGTATGCACCTGTGCTAAGCAAACTAGATTGCCTTTCCCTTCTAGTCATTTAAAAACTACAGTTGTTTTGAGCTATTCATGTTGATGTCTAGGGTCCTTATAGGGAACCCACTTATAATGGTCATAGATATTTTTTTATCATTGTTGATGATTTCTCTCGTTGTGTATGGCTTTTCTTGATGATTAATAAGATGAAGTCTCTTTACATCTTAAGAACTTCATTACCTATGTGAATACTCAAGTTTTTGTTTCTGATCAAATTGTACAAAGTGACAATAGCCTTGAATTTACTAATTCAGATCTTAAAACTTGTTTTCCTACCAAGGGTATACTACATCAGTTGTCCTGTCCTTACACCACATAACAAAATGGAGTAGTAGAACGTAAACACTGTCACCTCATTGAGGTTGCTAGGTGCTTACTCTTTTACTCTAGAGTTCCTCTTAAATTTTGGGGTGAAAGTGTCAAGACAGCTGCCTTTTTGATCAATCGTACACCCTATTGCGTCTTACAAAATCAAACCCCTTTTGAAATTATTTTTGGCAAAGCTGCTGATTTATCTTCCTTACGGGTGTTTAGCTATCTTGCTTTTGCTATTACATCTCAAGTTCATGATAAGTTCCGCCCTAGAGATGAACCTTGCGCTTTTTTGGGATACCCCCTAACTAAAAGGGCTATCTCCTTTTTAATCTTCAAACTAAAACGTTTTGTGTGTCTAGGCATGTTTCTTTTCATGAAACCCGATTTCCTTACTTAGACACATTAGGTATCAATCAAGGGGGGATTCCATTCCTATTATTGATCCCTTCTACTTTGAGACTGAAGCCAATAATCCAATTCATATGAGAACAAAATCTGAACCATTTCCAGTTCCACAACCTAATAAAGAAAATAATATTGATTTGAGTAATAATGATAATGTAGACGTGCACACAGAACCTGCTATGGCTAGACCAGCACAAGAAAGAAAAACTCCGACATAGATGATGGATTATACTTGTGTTGGAAACCTTGAATATAAAGCATTAGTGGGTATGTACTATTGACACTTCCTCTATTGTTAATATAGGTAAGAGAAAGGCGAAGTATCCCATACAATCTCATTTTTCATATTCTAATGTTTCTTATGATTGCAAAGCTATTCTGTCAAGTATTGATGCTGATGTTGAGCCAAGCAATTTAAAGAGGCAGTCAAAGACCCTAAGTGGATAGAAGCCATGAAAGCTAAAATACAAGCATTAGAGGAGAACCACACTTGGAAACTAGTTAACCTCCTAAAAGGTACAAGGCCCATAGGATGTATATGGGTCTACAAGGTAAAGTATGATGCTAATGATAATATTGATAGATTTAAAGCAAGATTAGTGGCTAAAGGGTATAGTCAACAAGAGGGAATTGATTATTTTGAAACTTTTTCCCCGGTAGTTAAGATGGCTATAGTAAGAATAGTACTTACCCCTGCTACGATAAATAATTGGGAATTATTTCAAATGGATGTGTATAATGCTTTCCTTCAAGGAGATGTGAATGAGGAAGTGTACATGAAGGTCCCTCAAGGATTTGGTAATACACAACACGAAGTGTGTAGGCTTACCAAATCATTGTATGGACTTAAATAGGCTCGTGGCAATGGAATGCTAAACTTACACAAGTACTATTGGAAGGAGGATTTAGACAAAGCAAATATGATTACCCATTGTTTATTAGGGAATCTAATTCTAAAACTACCTTGGTGTTGGTATATGTGGATGATCTGGTTATCACAGGTAATAAAATTGAAAGGATTAATGAGGTTAAGCAATATTTGCAAAATAAGTTTAGAATTAAGGACTTAGGTTCTCTTAAGCATTTTCTAGGGATAGAAGTAATAAGAAACAAAGAGGGAATAATTCTTAACCAAATGAAATATGCTCTTAATATTATTTTTGATATGATATTGAGTGCAGCAAGGCCTCTGGCAGTCCCGGTTGAACCTAATACAAAGTTAAGGATGTCACCAAAGAATGAGAAAGATAATCCATTGCTAAAGGAACCGATTGTCTATAGAAGGTTGATAGGTAGGTTGTCATATCTTACAATAACCAGACCTAATATTAGTTTTATTGTGCAAGGATTAAGCCAATTTATGCAAGCACTACGAAGATCTCACATTCATGCAGCATAAAAGGGTGGTCAGATATCTAAAGACAACACCCGGACTTGAGATCCTGCTCTCAGAAATGGAAGAAAAGCAGCTGCAATGTTATGTTGATTAGAATTGGGGCACAGACACTAGAAGGTCCATCACATGTTATATTGTGAAGTTTGGAGGTTCCCCGATTTGCTGCAAATCTGAGAAGCAGAACACACAGTTTCAAAGTCCTCTGTTGAAGCAGAGTATAGGGCACTTGGAACAGGTGTTTCTGAGGTGGTTTGGGTCACTAGAATGTTGACAGATTTGAATGTGAGAGGTTTAGAACCTGTGCAGCTTTTCTGTGACAGCAGGGCAGCCATTCACATTGCTAATAATCTAGTTTTCCATGAAAGGACGAAGCACATCGAAATATATTGCCATTTTGTGAGAGAAAAGATGCAACAGGGAATCATCAGTTTGGAGCATGTGCGAAGCAAAGAACAACAAGCTGATATATAGACAAATTGACAAAGGGACTTGGCAGAGAAAGTCGTGAGAATCTTATGTCCAAGTTAGGGACTATAAATGTTTATAATTCCCAACTTGAGGTGGTGTTAAGTAAATATATGTATATATAAATATATTTTGTAAGGACAGTGTGCAGTCATTTTAGTAAGTCTTTAGTGATAGTCATGATAGTTAGTAAGTCACTATATATATATATATATATATATGTGTGTGTGTGTGTGTGTGTGTGTGTGTGTACAAACGACAAATTATGTGTTAAGTTCTTTGAGAGTGGGCACAATGGCTCTCTCATGACATTTTGTATTGTTGTTCAGTAATATAAGAAATTATTGTTTTATTCACAGAATTTTGCCCCTGTTTTGTTATCCATGCACGTCAACATCTGAAAGACCTAATATATCTATAACTATATACAAATATACAACATTAATTAAGAAATTATGGGCGGGATTGAAAAATATCGTTCTATAGGGTTGGCTAGATATAGCGTGCGGCTCGGATCCAAGTAATTAGGGAGAAACAATAAGATAGTATATATTAATATTATACATTTAATTCGAGTCTATGAAAGAATATTTAATTAATTAGGATCAAAGGGGCAAAGCCGCAAATTATGCGAGGGTCTAGAGCGTTTAGCCCCTGGGCCCTCGTCTCCTATATTTTCCATGGCCGCGTTTGGTTTACAAGATTATTCATGCTTCGCCATTTAAACTTATGTTTGTTCTTTTCATCCTAATGCCCTCATTCTTAAAGCCCCTACGTAAACCAAACAACCCCTTCATTCATCAGTTCGCTACATACCAATAATATTATTTAGGGTTAAGGAGTAAATTTATCAATAAAGTTTTGTCCAAGGAGCGTCTGGTACAAATATATTTTAGAAGGGGAAAAAATACCAATGAACAATTAAAAAGGGGCATCCAACACAAAAACCGTAAAATCCGTACTAACGGTGTTAAATTATAAGAAAAGAAAACCCCTAACGGCGTTAGTGTGGATTTAATGATTTTTGTGCTGGATGCTCTTTTTTAATTGTTCATTGGTATTTTTACCCCTTCTAAAACATATTTGTGTTAGGCGCTCATCGGACAAAACTTCATTAGTAAATTTGCTCCTTAATCATATTATTTACAAGATTTTTTGGGTTACGTTTTTTTTCTTCTTGCTATAAATACCAACCGATTTCTTAGGACCAGTTGATAAATTGAATATTACGTTTAGTCTGTGAGATGGTGTCTTTATTGTCCACAAAGTTATAGACAAAAGAAGAAGAATATAAAATGAATAATCAACTTGGCATTCACTTGCGGATACCTATATATTTGCGTCTTCACATGGAAACGTCAGAGATCGGAGGCTGATTTATCAAGTGAGATAATTGACGTTAATTAATAAGGTAGGTCATGATTCTTAATTAAATATAATATTCAATATTGTAACAGGCTTCCACTATATATACTATATATTTATAGTGTGTCTGTAACACGAAGGATACCAGCTGGATTATAGATGGTGAAGAGGCACGTCCAACTGTCATTGACTTCATTTTCCACTCTCTTTGACCAATTCAAATCATTAATCATAAGACTATATGTGTGTATGTATCTGTGTGTGTGTATTCGTCTAATGTTATCTTATTATTAATATACTATAAATGATTGTTTGATCTCTCCCGTCGACTAGTTATGAGGCATGATATGGTTGTCTCGTAGCCTGTTTTCCCAGGTTGCTGCTTCTTCTGTCCTTAGGTAGGGGCAATGAATTTTAAAATAAAAAGCTTTTTGATCCTTTAAAATAAGTTAAGGATAAGATTCAAGTGAGCTTAGCTTGTTTATGAATTCGATTTAATTATATAATTTTTTTCATTTTTCCATTTTTTATTTTAAATCAAGGTCTTTCAGTAGTAGTGACACAAAATTGAGGTAGATATTAATTCCCTTCCTTTGTTTAATTCTACCGAAGGAAAAAAAACACACACACACACACAAAGTGAGAGTAGAAGAAAGGCCGCTTATATTTTCCATTTTCCCTGTCCAGAGAAATTCGCGGATACACATGCATGAGTTTAAAATTCAAATTTAAAATCAAACCAAAACAACTAATATATTTGTGATATTTTTAGAATGTTTTAAAAAAATAATAATATTGAATGCTCTGACTAATTAATAATTAGCTCTGAATAATTAAAATGTGCAACCAGAGACACTTGCGTAAAGCCGACATATGAAGGTTAGCTAGGAAAAATTAAAGTATTACTATTAATTTTTTATGCGAGTAAAACAAAACTTCCTCCCTAAATAATAAATTTGGCACCAGGGTAGGTATATATACGTTTGTAGTCTAGTCAGGGTCCGAATTTTGTATCTGAAAAGACGAGAGAGATCACATGAGACTCATCTTTGAAAAAGAAAGTAATAAACCAAACGCAACAGGATAATACTGATCGATTACTCACAAGAACCAGAAAAAGATCGAGCACGATGATATAATAACAATACTTGATCTTCAATTAATAATTAAAGGCCATCCATAATCCAAAGAGTATATATATACGTGTTCATATATCGTACGCAGAGGCTCATGATTCATGAAGATGAAATTTGAAAACATGATGATATATATATGAAGACTGATAAACATGTCCATGATTAATGGAAGTGTTGTTCGATATAGGGGTAATACTCGTATTTCATTTTCAAAGGACATATATACGAAAACTGATAAATTTGTGAGTGTTACGTAGAAACCAGAAAATTTTCGGCAGACCCTGGAAGGAGGAAATGGTCTAATAATAATAGAATAGTGTCACTTTCAATTCATCTTGGACCCGAGACGTGAACGAATGATCCCAATGACGTCGTCGTCGGCTTCAAAGTCAGTATTGGTAGGTTTTCCCATCGAAGGGGCCCCACTAATTCTAACCCCTCGTCGGATCTGAGCCGTGCCGTCAGCTCCTTTGACCTTAACTCTGGCATTGAAACAATAGTCACTGACTCACTGTCAGTCAAGAAAACGGGAAACCGTTATTTTAACGGCGACCCTCAAGTGCAAAGGGAATAGACTAGAGCCCTGTCCTTCTAATAATCTTCGAATCTCGAGCCTCACTGGTTTAACGGTGACGTCGATCTTCACGCAGAATTAAAAAACGGTTGGTCCTGAACTGGGAGTCTCTTAACTTTTATCTCCACCTTTTACCTTTTTTCCTCAAGTTTTATAGTTTAAACATGAAGGAAGCCTCAGGAGTCAAGGTGACGTGGCACACTTAATCCTTCTTGTTGAGAAGGCTCAAATCAATTCAATCCAACCATTTCGCTGCAACTCGTCTTCTCAATGGAGATGGAAAACGAACAGCGCCACCGTGAATTGACTTCCCCTAGCTCCCGCGAGTTCCTCAGGCAGAATTTAGATCCAATAAAGGACGTCCCCAGCGATTGTCCTATCGTCAAAGAAATGGATTTCTTCTTTCCTGCTACCTCCCGTAAATCTTTTGGGAGCAGAAATCAGCAGCCCCAAGATCCTCACGACAGGATCAATCCTGATGGATCAACAAGTGATACCTTACCTGATCGCACCGTCAACGTACGGTTTCTATTATATGCATGCTTGCGCCATTTCAATCTTTTGATTCTCTCAGTCTCAAGTTTCCAATTCCCGTCTTATTATTGAATCTGCGCCTAGAGACTTGAAAATAATGATCTGTTGTGTTGTGTCACTAGACTGGACTGAATTTGAACTGTGCAAGCCCTGGAATGCCAATAATTGAAAACGAGAAGCTCGACACTGAGGTAAGTGTGCTTCCGCCTCTTTCTCTAGCTATCTGGAGATATTTAGACACTCACACATACATATTCCATATTTATAGTACCATGAAAATTAATTTATGTGATTATGCTCAGTCAGTTTTGATCTGAACTATATGTTTGCTTTTATTATTTTTACTTTTTTAGGTGAGTGCACTTCAGGGCAAATTGCGGAGGCTGCATGAAGAGAATCGGAGGCTGAAAAATATGCTGGAACAGATCACCAAAAACTATAACCAGCTGCAGGCTCTGTTTATCGCTTTGCATAAACAAAAGGCTCAGGTAAATTAATTTGCTGTCTATATATATGTGATCAATTATATTCCTTTACATAGCTCTTTTCTTTTAATCTTATTCCAGCCGGGGGACATTTTCATGAGTAATAAATCTTCTTCGTTCCCAATATATGTAAATATGTGTGTGCGCGATCTATTTGTTTCATTGCGTCTCTATGCCCTCTCCCCCTTCTTCTTATAAAGGCCTGTTTGGTTCAAAGGGAGGAGAAAAAAGGAGAGATGCTCATCTTTTATCCCCTCCAAAACCCCCTTTCTTCCAATTTTTTATACCAAATAAGATGATGGCTCATTTTTCATTCACTTCCATCCCCTCCCTTCCAATCAAACAGGCCTTGGTGAATGGTAACGTGCATCACTTAAATTGGAAATCGTGCTAATATAATCCTGGAAGCGATCTGTAGGCAGCAGGCAACCTTATTTATTTTCTTACTGATTGTTGCAACTAGAATAAGCACCATGACAAGACTCAAGATTGACTTGGGCCCCGCGCTTAGATTAGTTGATCGAGCACACAGAAAAAAGGGTGAGAGCTGTTAGTCCCTACGAATCAAAGTAGCGTGTAGTTGTTTCTAGCAAAAACGTGTGCAGAATGATGTTTGTCAAATTCTAATTATAAATATATACGAGTATAGCACAATATCTGGTGGGAGTCAGATAGTAATTAACAAGGAGTTGGTACTTTAGACTTTAGTAATATCAAGTTATCTTTCTTTTTTCCTATTCAGGAAATAAAACCTAGTCATATATTAATGTATATACATGATATAAATGCGTGACCTGGGGATTTGCAAGTCACACACACACACACTAACAGATAAGAAGTCCGTGGAAAGATGCGGATAATTAGCTAAATATAGTGTGGGTATTGAACAGGAGGTTGAAGCAAAGGGCATGTTGTCGGGTCAACAGGTATTATTGGACCCACGGCCGTCTATCAAATTGGACGTGAATAATTCGGTTTCAGACGATAAGACTCAAGAGCTTTCAGTCTCTCCTTCATCAAACAACGTGGAGGTAATGTCAAAGCAACATAACCACCACCACCACCATCAATCACCTAAACTTCGTGGAAAGCAAGCAGCTTGCCCTCAAAATATTTCCAAGCCACAAGATCTCAAGAGCCAAGAACCAAAGGCCGATATTCATTTCAGAAAAGCCAGGGTTTCCGTACGCGCAAGATCAGAAGCTCTTCTGGTACTACTTTTAGCATTAATTCTTCACATATAACAATACAATTATTCCCTTTCCATGGCCAACGATTTCTGTTTGTGCTTTACAGATTAGTG
This sequence comes from Inga oerstediana, assembly GCA_963210345.1. Taxonomy (NCBI): domain Eukaryota; kingdom Viridiplantae; phylum Streptophyta; class Magnoliopsida; order Fabales; family Fabaceae; genus Inga; species Inga oerstediana. Next base: position 3,068,904 of record OY723401.1, read on the forward strand.
ATGGATGTCAATGGAGGAAGTATGGTCAAAAAATGGCCAAGGGTAACCCTTGTCCTCGCGCCTACTATCGTTGTACTATGGCCGTTGGATGCCCCGTTCGTAAGCAGGTGACTGATTAAAATGTTCTGTAGCCATTATTTCTTATAGATTGAAGGCTTGTTGTGATTCCATTTTTATCTGGTTAAATAGGTGCAAAGATGTGCAGAAGACAAGACGGTGCTGATAACAACGTACGAAGGGAATCACAACCACCCTCTCCCACCGGCGGCCACCGCTATGGCAAACACGACATCGGCAGCCGCAGCCATGCTTCTATCAGGTTCAACTATGAATAGTGAAAGCTTAACAAATTCAGCTGGAGGGTACTTATCTTGCATGCCCTACGCTTCAATGGCAACCCTATCAGCCTCTGCACCGTTTCCTACTGTCACTCTGGACTTGACTCAGACCCCTAAAAACGTGCAGCTTCACCGGGCACCGTCCAATGGGCTGACGTTTCCTCTGCCATTGCATGGTCACCCTCTGCACGGTCATCAGAAGCCACCGGTAGGGCATGAACGACAGCCTTCTATGGTTGAGACGATGAGTGCAGCTATTGCCTCCGATCCCAACTTCACGGCGGCGCTGGCCGCGGCAATTTCGTCTATCTTTGGTGGGAGTGGAAATGGAAATGGAAATGTTATTCCCCTTAACGTCATTTCTCCGTCGCCTCAGCTTCCTCCATCCTGCACTGCATTCTCCAACAACTAATATGAGCCAGCAAGTATGTGTATTGTACACACGCGTGTCATGTGCTTCATTTATATATGTGTGTGTACATTATACAAGAAAAAGGATTAAAATAGCGTGATTTTGTTAGTTTTGAAATATACACGCACACAAACATACAATATTACTGTCTGATATTCTGATTTGATACTACATCTACCTAACTTTTATATAAAGGATACGAAGTTATATTTGAAAAATAATGTTTATCATTTATTAACTACATAATTTTGATAAAAAAAATCATTAACTATCTAATGACTTGAGCCAAAAATATATTTTCAAACTGAAAATACAATTAATTCCCAGTGTTTTTATTAGAACGGTAAATCCAGGTGTACTGCACGAGTTTTTTTTAGTGTATTAAAAATTAGATCGGACCGGCTGGTTCAGACTGGACGCTGGACCGGTCCGGTTAGGGTCAAAAAACCGAGGTCTAATTGACCCGGTCGACCCAGTCTGAACGGGGGTGACCTGTGGTGAACCGGTTTGCTCTTTTTTTATTTTTTTTATTTTTTAAACTTTTTTATATCCCAAACTACGTCATTTTGTCTTTTTTAAAAATTATTTCTCTGAATTTTTTGATTTGCAAGGAGTTTTAAAAATATTGTGGAATATTTTTGCTGTTTTGCATTGGTTGGAGAAAAATCATTATATACTTAATGATACTTTTGTGGGTTATATTTGACTATTAGTTGGAAAAAAAATTCTTATGTAATTTTTTAAATGGTATATACATGAATATTTAAATTATATATTTTTTTTTAATTGATCCCGGTCTAACCATGGTCTGAACCACTGACTCTTGACCCAGTGTCTCGACGACTCGACTAATTCAATGTCCGGTCCGGTTTTCAGTACCTTGGTTTTCTTTCCTTCTTTTACTTGAAGATACCATGAAAATTCATGAGCACGTTTTTTTTTTTATAATGATATCCCAATTATAAAACATTAAATAATTTTATTCTATTAAATGCGTTATTCATGTTTTTGATTGTACTTATAAATTTATAAAAGAAAAATTTACTCTTATTAAAAATTATTAATTACTGTAATTTAATAACTTGACACATTTATGATAAAATATCATTCTATATATAATAATTACTCTATTTTTATGCAAGTGTCCAGTATACGGCATTATCAATTTTGTCCCAAATGAGGTAATAACTTTGAAAATGATTTATTTCTCCTTGATAAAAATTGAATCCCTTCTTGTTATATATAAAGTAACCAGGCAACTACCAAACAGGCAAATAATTTTTTTTTTGACCGAAAAATAGGCAAATAATTACTGTATCATCGTATGTGCGCAGTCATCAAATTACATTTTCTTGGACATGTGATCTTAGTAGGCTCGAAATGCAATAGCAGTACTTTATACTCCCTCCCTTCAATACTATATGACATAAAGTTGACTTTTTCAAAGAGATTAAGAAAAGTAATTAAATTATTTTAGAATATTTTTATTTTTATTTTTTTCTTCAAATTAATTAATTTGATTAATAAAATGATATACAATCTAAGGATACATAACATATTATATGATAAAATAATTTATTTTTTTGTCAAAATTAAATAATTTATTTACCTTCTTTAATTTCTTTAAAAAAAAATGCCTAATTCTGTCGAGGGAGTAGTTTATAGTGTGTGTTTGGGGGGAGCGTTTGTACCCCCAAACGCTAAATTCCCCCCATAAGCTCAATACCCAAACTCAAAAAAAAATTTTGAGTGTTTGTTTCCCAAGGTGAGCAATCGAGCTTAATTCTATCTTAATAGCTTTTGCCATAAGCTCCATTTCTCAGCTTTTACTGATTTAGCTTTTGGGGAGAGTGAAAATGGTTGAAATATTTTTTCAGTTGTGTCCAATGTACTATCAGACTTGTTGCAATTTTACCCTTAATATATTTTTTTTGCTACAAAAATTAATTTCAACTATTATTTGGTGCTTTTAACCCTTAAAATATTTTTTCAACTGTACTCAATGTGTTATCAGACTGATTGCAATTTTATCTTTAATATACTTTTTCAATTCCAAAAATTATTTTAAACTATTTTTTGGTGTTTTTAATAGCGTAGATGAACAGCCTTCCGCGTCAAATTATGGTAGGCGATATTCCATTCAAATGAATCAGTTGCGTGACTCAATTAGAGACCACATTGTACGAAACATGTGATACAAGTTGTTATGTAATATTTTTTGGACAAATTGTGTTAATTTTAAATTCCAATTTTCCCAACTTTAACTTTTATAAATTTTTTTTTTTCAATTTCAAATTTAATTTCTTTCTTACTATTCTCTCTAAAATCACTTATGCTTAAATCAATCCAAACAAGGTTGTAAAAGCTAAATTGACAAACTCCATTTTTTCAATCGCCAATCCAAACATAAATCACATTACACAATCGGGCTTTTATAAAAAATAAGATTACCAAAAGCTAAATAGACAAACTCTATTTTTTCAATCGCTGTTCCAAACACACCCTGGTACTCGGTTTTACATTTCCTAGCAATAAACCATCTGGGTGTTGAACCAAAAAAATTATCTGGGCTAACCTCAAAGGCCCAATTAGTCAATGTGGCCCATATTTCCTGACAAACCGAAGCCTGCAAAGCAACGAATGCATCTTCGAATGGGCCCCGCATGTTCTATCTCTCAATAAACTCTAGAAAGCTCGTATCCGTTGGATCAGATAACCCTTGGATAATAAAGCGCCGTTCAATTTCGAAAAACCCAGCTGGTCGACCGTTGAGACATGGGTATGGCTCTCAAGCATGAAGGGCATGACTTAACTTATTCTTGATGGAATGAAGTAACTAAGCTTATTTGCTTCAGAATCTGGGTTTGGATCTGATCATATTCTCCAGATCTCATACAACATGAGACGCCATGGCTGGCAGCGTCCTCTACACCCCTTACAGGTATCCCATTCTTTTCATCTTTTCCTCTCTTGATTTGACCTTTAAGCTCATAGCTGGATTTTACTTCATAGAATGCCAGTTTTATTACCTGTAACTGTAATTTATACGTAAAACGCAATTCTCTTTTTTGAACCTTTTGTGCTTTCTCAATCTAATCTTATTTATTTGAATTCTCTTATCCCTGACCAAATGTTCCGATTGTGAATAACCGTGAATTTGAGCTAACGCTTGTTTCTGGAAATCTCGCAGTATGTGGGAATGGCAATTTACAGTTTTCTGGTCGTGGCCTTCTACACTTTCCTGGGGCTTTTCTTTGGAAATAGAGCCGCGGAGATAGTGATGAACTTGATATTTTCCTGTGTGGTAATTTACTGTACAAAATTTCGAAACTTGCGTTTATTTTAACCTCAGTTTTGTTAGAACTCACTAAAAACTCACCAAATTATTTCCTTTTTTCCCATTTCCCCCAGGCATTCTCCGTTATGCTTCTGTACATAAGGTGTACAGCTATTGATCCAACAGACAGAACCAGCTTTAGGAAGAAGAAGAAAGCAAAGTCTAATGGAACTTCCAAGCTAAATTATGGGTTTATCCTGGGACAGATTATCATAAGATTTTTCAGAAGGGTTGAAAGGAAGATGCTTAGGACATTCATCAAGAGGAAGTACCTAGATCCATGGAAGACAAGTAGCCAAATGGAGCCTTTGCTCCCATTTCCACTCATCATGAAAGATGATGCCATCGCACCCAATCTGAAAGAGGATGACATCTCATTTTGCTTGCTTTGTGATCTTGAGGTTTTTCAACAACATTCCGTTGTTTATTTTTGAAAGCTTTCCCTAACCAAAGAGTTTTCATTTAAAGCATTCCATTAAGTAAAACCCTTTTTTAATCTTTGTGTCTCAGGTGAAAAAGCACAGTAAACACTGCAGAACATGCAACCGCTGCGTTGAAGGGTTTGACCATCATTGCAGAGTGAGTACTGGCATTTGTGAACTTCTATTTTGTAGGAAGGGGTACTTCACACTTCGATTGTTGAGATATAATTGGTCTTCTTTTTCTTCTTTTTTCCTCCTAGTGGTTGAATAACTGCGTTGGGAAGAGGAACTACACAGCATTCTTTCTTCTTATGATTTGCATCCTGCTAATGGTCAGTGGTATGGTCTGTGTCTATTTCAGGCTAAATAATATGTTTCAATTATATTGACAAAACTTCTCCATCATCACTTGTTGCATTCACAGTTAATCATCGAAGGAGGAAGTGCAATTGCTATATTTGTCAGGTGCGTTGCAGATAAGGATGGAATAGAAAAGGAGCTTGCCAGAGAGTTTAATGTAGAATTTCCAAGAGGAGTTCTAGCCACTATATGTGTAAGAGTGATCTGAATTTTTTTTTTTTTTGGGGGGGGGGGGGGGGGGGGTTTATATTTTTAGAGTTTTTTGCTAGACTTTCAAGTTCAATCGAACATTTCTTTTTAATGTGATTTGAACCTCTCGAGATGATACAGGTTTTGCTAGCTTTGCTGACAGCTTATAGTTCAGCAGCACTGGGACAGCTTTTCTCCTTTCATGTGGTTCTGATACGAAAGGTGGTTTTCTTTTCTTAATTAACCCTTTGATAAGCCAAAAACAATGCACACTTATTCTCTTAATAGAATGTTCTTCCTGTTGACTCGTTTAGTGTTTGATGCTGTAGGGAATGAGAACCTATGACTATATCCTGGCAATGAAAGAAGAAAACCAAGCAATGGAACTAGATTCAATGGATGATTCTGATTTCTCTTCAGACGAGAGCATTGATTTTGATTCCCCAGAAAAGCCAACTATAATGTCAAGGTTTCTATGCAAAGGGCAGAGAATGAATCAGGTAAGTAATTAGATAGATTTCAGGGTTCACGCTGAAAATGTTTTGCTGTGATCCTGTATCATCCTAACAGGATAGTTCATGCTAAATTTCAGGGTTCACGAAGATTGTCTGTTAGAATTGAAGGAGAAACTGAAACCAAACCGAGCTTCCATGTCAACATAAACCCGTGGAAACTCATAAAGTTGACCAGAGAGAAGGCCCTACGAGCAACTGAGAAGGCCAGAGAAAAGCTTGCGAAAGAGAAGTCACCGGGGGTTCAAAATCCATTGAAACCCCTACCTCTGGAGACAAAACGTGGCCCATTTATGCATGCAGATCAAAATATGGGGAATATGGGATCTGATTCTAATCATTTCATGTTTAAGGGTAGGCTTCCAGGATCACCAGGCAGGTTATCAAGCCCGAGAAGGAGACTTTCTGGCTCAGCAACAGTCTTCGCTAACACACTGCCTTCTCCACAACACAAATACAGGAGCAGTTTTGATTTGAAGTTGACGAGTATATCAAGAGAGCTTGAAACACATATTTCAAAGCAGGTTCTGTGTTCAGTTATAAGCAAGGATGGAAATGAACCATCCCCAATATAGATAGTGTATTTTGAATATTTATTCTCAGCTTTTGAGAAAGATACACTTATATGTTCATTATTATAATTTATATGTTCGATATAGTGGATGTTCCATCGGATCAATTCATTTAAAATCTTCCCAAGACTTGGCTTTTCGAGCCATAACTTAATTTGTGTAATTACTGTTAATGAACAAGTAACAACAGTTATTAACAAAAAAGCCAAGAAGCATCTGCCTTAGTCTTGTACGGCAAATTCTCCAACATCCTCAAATCAATGGAAACATACAATTTTCAATCTTTTTTCGCCTTTTTTTTGGGGGAGAAAGCCATATTTACTAGAAAAGTAATACACATGAAAACAAATCATTCACTTCCTATTTGTGACATCACTCAATTATTGTTACTGCACACAAGTTACAAGAAACAATCATCTCTCAAAAGTATTATCATTCCGCAGATCAATAACCAACCATAGATCAGCAACTTCAATCAACTCATGCCAGGAGAAATTTTTCCTGTTGAAAAAAGGCAGCAATCAAATTTCAGTTGTAAGTGAACTTTCATATAGCAAATGCTATAAATTTCCTTAATTCTACCAAGACATCAACCAAGCACCTCTAAGTTCGTTACTCGAACTCCGCAAGTGACCTGATAAATAATAACAGTCTGAACAATGCTCAGGGAATATTCTGCCCTTGAGAGGTTCACAAGTTTCTGGGGAGACCAAGTCAGAATATCCTTGAATGTAAGAGCAGTTCCATGGATAGCTTGAGCTCACATTGAGCGAAATGTTGAATAAACAGATGTTCACAAAGTAATCTTCCTTTATACCCTCTATGAGACCAGCCCGTTCTATCTTTTCTCCTATCACGTCCTTGATAGTAATCCTTTCTATGATAGGAAGAGCATTGGGGTCGAAAGCGTCGTCGGGGTGATCCCCATATAGACCAGTGAATCTGATAGCAATGTCTACTTCAGACAGGGTCATGTTAGAAATATACACATTTCTAACATAGCCCCCTCTTCCAGGAGATGTCTTTATTCTGATAGCGTTGTAAGAATCGAAAAAATGAATGTTTTCTGCATGAACATCTGATACACCTCCAGACATTTCGCTTCCTATAGCAATCCCTGCGCTTGTTCTAGTTTTCCCGATGAGCCTGTTAATGATTATGTCTGTACTGGGACGGCCATATGCAATGCCATACTCATCCCACCCGCTTTTGATTGCAATCAGATCGTCACCAGTGCTTATATAACAGTCCTCAATGCATACATGGTCAGAAGAATCTGCACACATTTAAAATTGTCAGAATTCTTCCATTTCTTTGATTAGTAAGAAGATAAAATGGAAAGCACAAGATCTGTCTGCCTTATTTTACACAACAATTCATTTTTATTTTAATCACATTATATGAATAACTAGCATGTTTTCTTCCTGTAATGCCCAAGTCTAGACTAATGTGTAGCTCATGTGGGGTCATGTGGAATTTTCTGTTCATGACATATATCCACATCCAAGCTATACCAAGCATTGGATTTTAGGATTTTAATTTGAAAACTTGTCCGTTGACAATCATAGGAAAGATAAATACTTTGGAGCACAGGTAAGTAGAACTCACCTGGATCAATCCCATCTGTATTTGGCGAATCAAGTGGAGCAATGATCGTGACACTCTGAACCGCAACTTTGCTGTTCATAGAGAAAAGCAGTCTCAAACGCCCCCTCATAATGAAAGCTTTAATATTGTGCATTTTTAACATGCTAATGAAAACAACGAAGTTCATTAAATCAGGAAGGAAACATAAACTCTATCCTTGCAAGCACAAACCTGCAATATACTGGGTGAATAGTCCAAAACGGTGAATTCAAGAAGGTTACATTAGATATAAGAACTCCAGTTGAATTCATCAACTCCACCAAATGAGGACGTGTATAATCCAAGGTTTTGTTCCGAAAGCTGCTCCACCAGATACTTCCTTGACCGTCTATAGTTCCATTATTTCCTTCGTTGTTGCATCAATGATATCAGAGAACCATAACCACATATATTAGGATGATAAATGTTGAGCAAGGGTCTTCTTTCTTCATCTTTGGGTAGAGAACAATGTTATACTGAGTATATACTAACCTGTTATGACGACATCAGTCAAATTGCGGCCATATATGAGAGCTCTATGCCTTCCACCTGGCAACTCTCTCCCTCGGCCATACGATGGAAGCGGGTCAACAACTGGCCAATCCTGAAAGTCCTGCAACAATCGGGATGTGCCATTAAGTTCCTGTACATTACACTAACGGCTTGCTCAAAGATTACCATTAGCATGAAACGAAGCTTGTTAGTTAACATTGTATCCATGCAGAAGGATAACTTCTACTTTAGATTTTGTAGTTATACTAAAACTTCCCTTTTTCCTGCATCACATCATGTTATTATCTACAAAGTGTGACCTACCGTTGATCCAAGGATGACAGCATCATTGTCCAACCACAAAGTTAGATGGCTGATGAGATCAAAACTACCAGTTAACCACCGACCACCAGGGACAAAGAGCTTGGCGCCTCCTTTGTCAGCAAATGAATTTAGATAGAAGATGGCATTCTGAAATGCTTTTGTATTGAGAGTGACGCCATCTCCTACCGCCCCAAATTCGGTGATGCTGACACTGTGAGGTCGAACCTCCGCTGAGTTTGTATGCTTGCAACTTGAGCTGCTCCACACTGTCCATGAGCTGCAACTGATGAACAATGCAAGTACCAGAAGCACATTCGCCAGCTGAAACTAGAAAAGTTCCATCATCAGTCATTCCCTTAGTGGGGATCTTTAGGGGACGGAGAGAAGATGTGAAAAGTAGTTTAAACAATATAGTCCGACCTAGACAGAATTATGAACAATGCTCAAAGGAATCAAGCAATATCCCAAATCAAAAGGTTTAAAATCTGTGCCGATCAGCCACATTTTGTCAAAAAAAGTTCATGAAGCAAGAAAATCTCTCAAGGAGCAAAACTAGAAAGCTAATCACCACCTAGTTTTCCACTATGCTAACCCAGATCTTTACAGAACTTAGTTCTTACAAATACTTTCAAGTCGGTATTCTTGATCTTTCTCCAAGAATTCTGCTTTAGATCTTACGGCACTACCAAGCTTTGCAGGAAGTAACGGAGAATGCAGAAAGATCAAAAGGAGGATAGAGAAGGAAACAAAAGAAGAACTTACTGTTGAAGGTCTGCTCATATGACTAGGATGCGAATTTCCTTTTTTGCCCAAAAAACCTGACCAGATAGCCTTTTTTTTTTTCAGCAGCCTCCTTGTGAAAAAGGACTGGAGGCAAAGGAAAGAAGAGTAAAGCAGGAGAAGAGGAACAAGAGGTATAGCTTATGATCGAAATTCACAGGAAGACAACAATAAGCAGGTGTGATTAGATGGGTCATTGAGATAGCCACCACCACAACCAAGTAAAATCATTGAATGTTACTGTTCGTGCCCGCCAAAAATCTAGCAGTAGGACCCCCTATTGCTTCTAAACACCTTCACTATGTCCCTCCCCTCACTTTCTTTCTCTATCATACCCTCTCTTCTTCCTTATGCCTCTGTCTCCCAAAGTGGAAGAAACCCAGAAACCTAACAATTCTGAAACAAGGGGCAGCACCTCAATGATTCTCAAAAATGGAACTTCTACGATATAAAGTATAAACCCCTAAGCTGCCAACTTCCCTGTTGCAAAAATCACTGACAGTGACTTTCGATTCTGAGTGGCAAATTTCAGAATGTAAGGTAAAAGGTTTACACTCAATTTAGCTTTGCATGGAGCAAAACTGTCTCTCTGTCTCTCCCGTGAATTGTGTTTTTTTTTTTTTTTAATCCCAAATTCCAGCTCGTAAACTCCGTCCCCACTCCCCACTGTGCTTGAGCAGTTGAGCTCCCACACACATCACTGCTAATGCCTAATCATTTGCGGCCCTGTGGGGCTATCTATCCTCCTCGAATTGAAATCTTAGTTGAATTTCTTTTCTACCCAAAAAGGGGGAAACAGGGAAAAGTATTCTATGGGAGGTGAATTATTTTTCACCGCGAGTAAATCGTAACGATAACAAAGTAACAAACGCATGAGAGATGAGAGGTTCAAAAACTGCAAGGAACAGGGGCAAAGAGACAAAAATAAAACCATAAAAAGCAAGACCGGTTTCTGCTCATGGGGTAGTGGAGGTGTCAGGCAAGTCATATGGTTCACAAGACTTACCTATGAAACGTCGTCGTGTACCTACGAAACGGTTGTTATTTTCTGGTTTCTCTCTGTCGACGGGTGCGTGACTAAAACGATGCTGGCAATTCTTTTTTTTTTAATAAAAAAAAGCCCACTATTTTGCTCCAATTATAGAACTGGGATTTGATCTGTGATTGGACCGAATTGAGCTTCGTCGTATATTCAATATTGGCCAACCAGTGAATAGGAAAAGAAATTTGGATTCGTCGTTTACCCACCGTCGTCTTCATCCTCAGATGATAAAAAACAATTCAGCTCTGTTTAACAACGGCTACAGTTCATGGATCGTGAACATTTCGTACCAGTCAGCCAGAGCAAGCCATTCGTTTATTCTGAAATTGTATATTGGTTTTAACTTTTAACACTGTATTTCTTTTTTTTTGGGCCAATTAACACTGTACATGTATAAAATATATAATTTAACTAGATCTCAAGACAGGATGGGGCGGTCACCATAATCTCTATGTTAGCATGCAACTTTCTCACCGTGGAGGCGTGGCATGCAAGTGAGAGAACAAATGGATTAAAAATATAATAAAGATGCTAAATTTTAACTCGAAATTTCAAGTTTATGACTAATTCTGTTTCGTTGTATATTATTTTTTAAGTACAATTTTATTTGATGTCGGACGTTAACACCAAATTCAAGTTGACTCACTTAAGTAACCTAACAACATATATATATATATCAACACTTTTAATTAGTTGTATGACGAAGTGAAATGTTGGAATCTTCTTCTTTAAGTCAGGAGCACTCAGTTTATATGTTTTGCTCGTCATTCTTTTTATGTGAGACCTTAGAATTACTGAAACACAGAACTCACAGTCACTGGTAAGGCTAAGACAGAACTAAAACTAACAAAGTAAGAAAGAAGAAGAAGACGAGGAAAATAAAAGTGAGAAAAGCGCAAATTAAACATAAGTGTCCTAGGATTGAGCTTTATCCTAATGGAGAATGAGTGAGGCTTAATTAAGGACCCAAAAAAGGGCAGTCAAAATGATTTAAAGTAAGAAAAATGAAGGATTGTATTCGATCTTGGTGTGAAATATTTGATCAACCCAGAGTACTAATGGTCGATTATTAAGGAAAAATATGTCTGGAAAGAGGGGGACAAAGACCCGAGAACAGACAATATCAGAGACCCAAAGTAAGGTCATAATCCCATTCCCTGCCATGTGCAACTTCCTAAAGTTAAGATTTCAAAGTCAGGCATCCTATGCAGTTCAACAGTAACATGACTCTCTCTGTGTATGTGTGACTTTATATGTATATATATATATACTGGGGACAGTAACATGGTACTATTTCAATTCAACGTTCAAGCGCAGATTTAATGGCGAATGTCACATTTATATCATTTTCGCTCGTAACTCAACAACCTCATTAATTGATTACACGCCAAGAATTTTTATGATGGTCTTCTTCAGTTGGATGCAATTTTCAATTTCATTGTTTCGCAAGTAAGTTACTGTTTTCCAACCTTGATTTGGATTGTTTACTTGGTACTATGACTTGTTGCTTTTTGTTACGTTAATTAGGACATGGGATCAGAACAATAATCATAATGCCAACTAGTTTTCTGAGTTGTTTTGGTGTCTTCCCTTTTTTCGAAACAAACTCTCCTGACATTGTTTAACTTAATGCATGATTTATAATGATGATTCTTAAGCATAAGCAATATGATTGTTGATGACAAAATGAAGGATTATACCCAATCCAATCTCATTCTGTCTCTCCCCACAAATTTTGCTCCCATATTATTATATTATAACTTCATGTCATTTATCGACAACCTACTTTATTTTCATGATATATTGTGATATGGCGTTAGACGCATGCAGTCATGTGACATCAATTTTAATGGTGCTGCACAACATAGGTTACTTTGGCGTTAAACAAACAAGATCCTTTTTTTATTTTAATGGTCATGTATGTCCTTTTATTAGAGACAACTTTGTTTGGAGAAGCGATGTCAGATACCTTAAATGTAGGCACTTTAGATGATGGCATATCTTTCAATAAGAATTCAAATTTTAATTCGCCTCGTTAGTAAGGGTTTGCCCTGGTTGATTATAATACAATGACAGACTATAAGATATAAAAAAATTAAAGGAAGTCCTATAGTTCACACAATATTTGATTTTATTCAATTAACTAACCTCATTTTGAACCAAACAAAAAGTTATTAAGTATCTATCTTCCCTTCCTTTTTCTTTGGGTGGGGGGTCCCAATGCCTCATAAATGAGTAAACTTAAGTAATTTTAAACCCCGAGCAGGCGAGCACAGCCACTCAAAATAATAACCTGATATATGTTGGATGTGGGAAATTAGTCCCACGTCGCTCAATTGTAAAGGAGGGAGGGAGGCTTTATGATATAAATAGGGAGCTTGCCCCTCCTCCTCAACTCACCCCTCAACTTGCCTATTTCCTTCTATAAGGTATTTTGTATCTCCTCTTCTCTTATAGTACTTCACTTGTAAATTATTTAGAGTGAAATTAGATTTTGGTATTTCCCTTATTGTTATCCTATTTATTATTTATTAGCTGTTATTAGATATAGTAGTTGTGATTTATTATATTATTAAATTACGTCTAGAGACTTTGTTTCTAGTTTGTGATTTTTTAGTATAATTGGTTACGCTCTATATATCTCGCTTCCGCAACAATTGGTATCAGAGACAAGGTTCTGTCTGAGTATGCTCTGTGGTTGCAGTATAATATGAACTTCCACATCAGAAAAGAATTACTTTGGGCTTTTGTATTGACAGCTATTAAATAGTATCTAGAGCAGAAATGGCGGACAAGAAGATTGAAGAATCCACATCAAATGTTGACAACTCGTCATTGACATCTTCACTTATGGCAAGAATTGTGTCAAATGCGAAGGTTGCAGTTGAAATATTTGACGGATCTGGACATTTTGGGATGTGGTAGAGCGAAGTTTTGGATGTCCTTTTGCAACAATCACTAGACTTTGCTATTGAAGAGAGAAAACTAGATAGCATGGGGGAGGAAGATTGGAGGAGGATCAATCGTGTTGCTTGTGGTACCATTCGATCATTCCTTTCAAGAGAACAGAAGTATCCATACACAAAGAAAACTTCTGGATATAGACCGTGGAAGGCACTGAAGGACAAATTTTTGAAGAAAAGCACTCAGAATAAACTTCATATGAAGAAAAGACTGTTTCACTTCACCTATGTACCTGGTACCACAATGAATGATCATATTACCAGCTTCAATAAGTTGGTAACAGATTTGCAGAATCTGGACGTGACCTTCGAAGATGAAGATCTGGCTTTGATGTTGTTGGGATCACTTCCCGATGAGTACGAGCACCTGGATACTACTCTACTTCATGACAAAGAGGAAGTATCTCTTAGAGACGTTTGTTCTGCGCTATACAGCTATAAACAAAGAAAGAAAGAGAAACAAAGAAGCGGAGAAGCAGAGACACTAGTCACAAGAGGGCGTACTAAAAATCAGTAGAGATCAAGGAAAGGGAGATCCAAATCGAGGTCCAGACCCAGTAAAGATGAATGTGCCTTTTGTCGAGAAAAAGGCCACTAGAAGAAGGATTGTCAAAAATTGAAGAACAAATCCAAACACAACAATGAGAATGCTGCTATGATTCAAATGTAGCTAACTGTGATGATGAAAATTCAGATTTTTCACTATCTACAACGACGTCGTCAAAATCGTCAGGCGTATGGTTGTTAGACTTAGCTTGCAGCCATCATATGTGTCCCAACCGAGACTGGTTCACTGATTTCCAAGAAGGAGGATTTGGAGTTGTCCACACAGCAGACAACACTTCACTTACCGCATATAGCATTGGTTCAATTCGTTTGAGGAACCATGATGGACTGATCAGAACATTGACTGATGTTCGATATGTACCGGATTTGAAGAAAAATCTCATTTCTGTGGGAACTCTGGATTCAAAGGGATTCAAAATCACCATAGAAAGTGGAGTAATGAAGATACTTTCCGGTGCACTTATGGTAATGAAGGGTATACGGAAGAATGATAACACGTACCATTATCAAGGTAGTACGGTTATTGGAACAGTAGCAGTGACATCCAGTAATGAGAAGGAAGTAGAAGCGACAAGGTTGTGGCACATGCGCTTGGGACATGCTAGAGGTAAATCCTTAAAAACTCTATCAGATCAAGGGTTGTTAAAAGGATTAAAGCATTGCAGTTTGGATTTTTGTGAGCACTATGTAAAAGGGAAGCAGACAAGGGTTAAGTTCGGAACAGCTATCCATAATACAAAAGGTATTTTGGATTATGTTCACTCAGATGTTTAGGGTCCTTCCAAAACACCGTCATTGGGATGAAAACATTATTTTGTAACCTTTGTTGATGATTTTTCCTGAAGAGTCTGGGTGTATACAATGAAGACCAAAGATGAAGTGTTGGGAATCTTTCTCAAATGGAAGGCGATGATAGAAACAAAAACCAGCAGGAGGATTAAATGCCTTCGTACAGATAACAGAGGAGAATACAGAAATGATCATTTCCAGAAGATTTGTGAGGAAGATGGCATCGTCAGACACTTCACCGTCAGGCATACACCACAACAGAATGAAGTGGCAGAACGCATGAACCGGACTTTACTGGAGAAGATTCGGTGTATGTTGTCCAATGCTGGCTTGGGCAAAGAATTTTGGGCTGAGGCAATTACATGTGCGAGCCACCTCATTAATCGTCTACCATCTTCTGCTATTGGTGGTAAAACACCCTTGGAACAATGGTATGAAAAACCTGCTACAGATTATGATTCTTTACATATATTTGGCTCAACTGCATATTACCATGTGAAAGAATCAAAATTAGATCCGAGAGCAAAGAAAGCCATTTTTTTGGGAATCACTTCTGGAGTCAAAGGATATCGTTTATGGTGTCCAGAGACAAAGAAGATTGTATTCAGTAGGGATGTTACCTTTGATGAATCTGCCATGGTGAGAAAGGTAGCAGCTGAAGATACCAAGCAAGGTGATGGTGTTTCAAGGCAGGTAGAGTTTGAAGGAAAGTTGATTTTCCCAGTATAAGGTACAGACGGGGAAACAAAAGAAGACTTTCCTGTAGCAGATGAAGAGCCAGTTGAAAGGGAGGTTTCAACTCATGAACCTCAATAACAACGTGAATCAATAGCAACTAGCAAGCCAAAACGAACAATAAGAAAGCCTACTCGTTTCGATGACATGGTGGCTTGTGCAACCTCAATTGCGGCTGATGATATTCCTTCAACTTATAAGTGGGCTATCCAAAGCTTAGAGAAGGATAAGTGGAGGAATGCCATGAATGAAGAAATGCAGTCCCTTCATCAGAACGGTACGTGGAAATTGGCCAAACTCCCGAAGGGTAAGAAAGCAATTGGTTGCAAATGGGTATATACAAAGTGATGCGACCCAGAATCAATAAATTAACTCTCCAAATTCAAGTCAAGATTCGAGGACGAATCCTTTTGAGGAGAGAGGGAATGATGCGATTCAGAATCAACAAGTTGTCCCTTCAAATTCAAGTGACATCTCTTCCATTTCAAATGATCATTATCAAATTCCAACACAACAAAATCACAAGGCAAATAATGATTAAGATAATTAGTAACAATACCCTTGCAATCACTCTTAACCTCACTTTTCTCACAACTCTTTTCGTCTTTCTTTTCAATAAATTCTTCACTCTCATTTTTGTTCTCTTTATTTTGACAACACTCTATGCTCTCAATATCTTTTTCTCCCTCAAACTGAATTTTTCTCTCTAAAACAGTTTCATTGAAATCAATCTCACTCATATGTTTACTTTTCTTTTCATGATTGAGAGGAGCTTCTTCAACCACAAGATTGGTGTTTGGAATAAGAAGGTCTTCTTCCACACAATGGTCAGCAAGACTTTCAACATTCACTACTTCTTCCCCCGTAGTTAACACTTGATCATCATTAGGAATTGTAACACTGAAACTTTCAATCTCCTTTGCATTGGAGCTACGTTCTGAACATCTTTGTTGCTTGATTTTTTGCTCATGCTCAGCAACAAATTGAACCAAAAGATCAATGTCCAAGAAGCTTACGGTCTTTGCAAAAGAAGCTAATTCAGGATTAAGCCCATTCACAAAACGATCCTTAGTGGCTTTTGAAGTTTCTTTCACTCTAGCTCTAATCATAGCTAATTCCAACTCTTGAAAATATTCATCAACAGTCATGGAATCTTGTTTCAACTTCTGGAGATTTCTTTGGAATTCTCTTTTTGATTTGGAATTGTGACTAGACATCCATTGCTCTGCTTCATCAGTAAACCTTTGAAGTCCTTTTAGTAAGGAGTCAAAATATGTTTGAAGCTCATTTTCATCATACATATTGATGATACCTGAAAAGTTAGATTTAGAGAAAAATGGACCTCACCACTCTACTCTCATATTTCACTCAAACAATTTTGTGTCACTCGTGTTTCACTCAAATTTGGCTTTTAAATTGATGTAGTTCACTCTTGCCTTTTTCCACTCTTAGATTTCTCTTGAGGCACTTTAAAGAACTAAGCAATTCATAATCAAAGCAATCACAATTTGTAGAATCAACACAACACTTAGAAATATGGAATATCAATATGAGTATTGAAAGAGGAAATTCAAGGAACTCAAGAGTATGACACAAACTTCACAAATTCTGGATATGACAATAGATATTGCTCAAAACACTTCCAACACAATCCTTTTTTTTTTCCAGTATTTTTTTTGTCTCTTATCAAATATTTTTTTTTCTTTTTCTTTTTCTGATGCTCTTGTCTTTGTTTTTTCTTTTTTTGTTTTTCTCCTCTACTGAAATTTAAAGAGGATTTATCACAAACAACAAAACTCAAGAAATCTGAACCCAGAAATTCCAGAAAAGCGTCTATATTGGAAAGACTATAACTCACAGTGGAAATTTTGGATTGAGTTGATACTAAAACGAACAGAAAGATGAGATTCTAAAATATGAAAAGGACCTATTGAATGATGAAAAACACAAAGGAAAAGTGGTCAAACAAGGACAGAAGATTTTAGGACGTTCTGGAAAAACGAAGATGAACAAGCCCAGAATTTTCCAGAAAACACAGCTACATTAAAATAGATAGAACTCACAAATGACAAATCGGATTGAAACGATTCCAAACCGAGATGAAAGAAGAGATTCTAAGCTATGAAAATGACCTATTGGACGATGTAAAACATAAAGGAAAAGAGGTCAAACAAAGACACAATATTTCAGGACGTTCTGAAAAAAAAAAACGAAGATGAACAAGCCCAGAATTTTCCAGAAAACACAACTAGATTAAAATAGATAGAACTAAATATTGGAAAACACAAAGAAAAACTAGATGAACAGAAGTAACAAATCTGGGCACGGACAGACACAAGAACAAAGCACAAAACTTGAAACGAAAATGGAAACGAAGAACAGATAGATATGACCTGAGTTTAGATCCGAAGCTCTGATACCAAGATGGTGCGAACCCACAAGGGAAGATCCCACGAACCCACAACCAATTCCGAAATATACACACCCCAAGAAAGCTAAACACAGATCGACGATCCACTTGAACCCTTGAACACGAAAGAACAAGGACCCGAAGTGTTGGAAAACGCCACAAGGTTGATCAAGCCTTGATAAGTTTGTTAGTTCTAAAAAGAACCCTTAGAGAGAATCCACTCTCAAGAAACAAAGCGCAGAAGTGCAACTTTCATTTATGATTCAAATCTGAATTGTGTCCTACAAATGAAGAAGCATCAAGTATTTATAGGGAAATATGTCCTAATTGTAGTAGGTGCAAATCTGAACATAGAAAATACAAATTGTAAAACCATGTGCTAGGAAACCTAAAAGTCTAATAAAATAAACACAAAAGTCTAATACAATCTAGAAGAAACTTGAAAAATCAAATACAAATGCTTAAAGAAACCAAAAGTCAAATCTTCCACCAACCCCTTGTTGATTTTCGCACACCTAACTTCAAGAAGATGTATTCAGCAAATTAAGGCTCAAAATGTGCTTATTTAGGCCCAAATGACCCTCCCATGTGTAGTACTAGGTCCAAGCTCTTTGTTTTGAAGTTTCCAAGCCCAAAACTTGATTAACAACTCCATATTTAGCACAAATGAACTTAGTGACGTTTTCAGCATCTTAGTTTTGTAAATCAGCTTTATTGATCCAATTGCCATTTGATTTACAACAACTTCTTCAATCAGCCCAATCAATGCTTCCTTGAATATTTTAGCTTGTGCTCTTATGATTTGTTGAGTTGGAATTTGATAATGATCATTTGAAATGGAAGAGATGTCACTTGAATTTGAAGGGACAACTTGTTGATTCTGGATCGCATCACAAAGAAAGAAGGATTTCCTAACCAAGGTAATGTACGCTACAAAGCAAGATTGGTAGCTAAAGGCTATGCTCAGAAGGAGGGAATTGATTACAATGAGATATTTTCTCCAGTTGTGAAACATTCCTCCCTTAGAATTTTGTTGGCTTTGGTAGCACAGTTGGATTTGGAACTAGTTCAGATGGATGTTAAAACTGCATTTCTAAATGGAGACTTGGAAGAGGAAATCTACATGACTCAGCCGGAAGGATTCAAAGTTTCCGGAAAGGAGAATATGGTGTGTAAACTTGAAAAATCGTTATACGGATTGAAACAATCTTCGAGACAATGGTATAAACGATTTGACAAGTTTATGTTACGGCATAAGTACAAAAGAAGCAGATACGATCATTGTGTTTATTTGCGAAAGCTTGAAGATGGATCCTTTATATGTCTCCTCTTATATGTTGATGATATGTTGATAGCTTCGAAAAATTAGGCAGAAATCGAGAAGCTAAAGGTTCAACTAAAAGGGGAATTTGAGATGAAGGACTTAGGAGAGGCAAAGAAGATTCTCGACATGGAGATAACAAGAGATAGACAATCAAAGAAACTCTTTTTATCTCAGAAGGAGTATTTGAAGAGAGTGCTAAATCATTTTGGTAAGGATAAGAGAACGAAGCTGGTTAACACTCCACTTGCCCCTCATTTTAAGCTTAGAGCTGATATGTCGCCAAAGGATGAAGATGAAAGAGAGTATATGTCAAAGGTACCATACGCAAATGCTGTTGGTAGCTTGATGTATGTAATGGTTTGTACGAGACCTGACATTTCACAAGCTGTTGGAGTTGTGAGTAGGTATATACATGATCCAGGAAAGGAGTATTGGCAAGCTGTGAAATGGATTCTACGGTATATATGTAATACCGTGGATGTTGGTTTGGTTTTTGAGCAGGAAGATGACCGACCTTTAGTTGGGTATTGTGACTCAGATTTTGCAGGTGATTTGGACAAACGAAGATCAACTACTGGTCATGTGTTTACTCTTGCAAAAGCACCAGTTAGTTGGAAGTCGACTTTGCAGTCAACAGTTGCTTTGTCTACCACAGAGGCAGAGTACATGGCAATTACAGAGGTTGTGAAGGAGGCAATTTGGCTTCAAGGATTACTTGGAGAACTTGGTATTGGTCAAGAAGACATCATAGTATTTTGTGATAGCCAAAATGCTATTCAATTAGCAAAAAACCAAGTTTACCATGCAAGGACGAAGCACATTGATGTTCGATATCACTTTGTACGAGAAATTTTAGAAGAAGGTGGAGTCATGATACAAAAGATACGGACGAGTGAGAATCCTACTGATATGCTGACAGGTGGTGACCTCTGTCAAATCTCAACATTGTTTGGATTTGATCAACATTGTTGAACATTGATCGTTGAATTGTAAATAGAATTTGTATGTGGGAATTTTCCCAATGTGGAGATTTGTTGGATGTGGGAAATTAGTCCCACATCGCTCAATTGTAAAGGAGGGAGGGAGGCTTTGTGATATAAATAGGGAGCTTGCCCCTCCTCCTCAACTCACCCCTCAACTTGCCTATTTCCTTCTATAAGACATTTTGTATCTCCTCTTCTCTTATAGTATTTCACTTGTAAATTATTTAGAGTGAAATTAGATTGGTATTTCCCTTATTGTTGTCCTATTTATTATTTATTAGCTGTTATTAGATATAGTAGTTGTGATTTATTATATTATTAAATTACGTCTAGAGACTTTGTTTCCCGCTTCCGCAACAATATAAAACCAATAAACATTAAAATAAGATAAATTCCATAAATCATAGTTCAGGCTAATTTTACTGAAAAGATTATATAAATCTTACGAATATTAAGATAAAAATAACTAATAAAACATGAAATCAAACTAGCTAAATCGTGCTATTACAAGTACTCTGAGCAGGAGTCTTTTATGTTTTCGTGTTATTCATCAAATGTGTCTGATATGACATTATACGAAATACTCTTATGGTTAAAATAGTATGATTTAATCATCCAATTTGGGTAAATTTTTTTTTTACCTCCACGTCACATGAAGTAATGAATCATGTAAAGTTATATACTTATATTATTCAAAGTTTGGTCATGAACGCGGTGCATGTTACTATGTATATACGGTTGAAAAAATATCTTTTATCTGAAAAGTGTCTGTGTAATATACGAATATATTTGAACTGGTCACGTTTACCACAAGTAGTGAGAGCTATAAGTAGAAGCTTCGTGGAAGGACCACAGAAAGCAGTACCAACAAGAGGCCTCCGTGCATTGATAACTACATGAACGATGGAGGAGAATGCATCGCTATCTCTGTTATTCAAGTGCACTCACTTTATCAACGGGTTTTTTTCATGGGACATTCAAGGTTTGACTCCAAAAACTCATTCTAGAGGATCATATTATTTTTAAGTTATGATCTGCATATTTATTGAATTTCAGCTTTTCTTTTTTGAAAAATTAATTTTTTTTTAGTTTTTATAATTTTAACTCGATTAATTGTAACGTAGTTCATATTATGATATGCTTACCCTTTGAAAGCTTAAATTGGTTCGAGTGACTCGGAATATTTCAGGGAACCGCTGAGCTGGACTAATTATTCAAGTTATTTTTTTAACAGTCAAGCAATGCAAAATTGTAACTATAACTTCTAATACTTATTAATTATTTTTGCCAGAATATTTATTAGTTTATTCAAACTAATTTATTTAGGGGGAATCCTAATTTAATTCTTTTGAAATAACAAAATCCAAATTCAGGCTTAGACTTTCAACAAATTACTAATCAAGCTATAAGGCCTCATTAGGGATTTTAAAATGTTGTTGAAAAATCATAATACCCTTATTCAGTTAAAAAATGAAGATTTTTAATTTATAAATTTCCATATACTTTCAACTTTAATTTCAGAATCTATGTTTCTTTGATTCATTGGGATCTCAACTTTTAATTGACTTGCAACAGCATTTAAAGGTAAGTTCTAACAATATCTCTTTAACCCTAATATGAAAACTTGATTTTCTTCCCTTTTTGGGATTTCCTTCTTTTCTATTAATCCAAATCACCGATAGAGACTGACAAATGATGCTTGATCAAAGTATCACCAGTAGGAAGAGCATATTTTGAGTTCAGTTAGGTATGATGTGGCTATTTGGCAATTTAATTTAGTGAATCTGGTTGTTCTGCGATTCAAAATAAAAAATTAACACTCGTAATATTCATTATCACAAGATTCCAAGAGTGTGGTGCACCCAGCTCTCTGGAAAAGTATTTCTTCGTTTATTTTTAAGGGAAAAAGATAAATAAATATCAATTAATTTTAAAATCCTAAATTAGTGATTTTCCAAAAACATGAGTTATCAATTGTCATACTCTTTTTATCATTCCCACTACTCTTATTGTCAACAAAACCAATTTATGATTTTGAAGTTTAAATGATGTTTAAGTGTCTTTTTTCTTATCTTTAAATTGAATTATGGTACAAATGTCGGAGATTATTTTAAGATTAAGGATCGTAAACATCATCAGCCTTTGAGCCTTAAGCTTCCATTCCAATTCAAGCATTAATTATCTGCAAGACAAAGTAGGAGTGATACAGAGAGACTGGAGCACTCATAATGGAGCACTTGGAGAAGAAAACAACAGAAAGAATAGATCATGTACATCTAACTCTAAGACAGATTTGAAGCACCTATCCTGCTGTCTAGCAAATATATATATATATATATATATGAAATAATTAAATTAAAAATAATATTTTATACACATATACTAACATAAATATAACAAATACATGAAAAATAATAAGAATAGATCATTAAATTTTTTTAATATATTCATAATAGAAACTTATAAATATATTTTGATAATTAAACAATAATAATACTATAATATAATATTATGTATTTTGAATCTGCATAATTAGGTCAAAAAAATCTGAAGAATAATGACACCAGCTAATGTATGTTGGTTAAAAAGAATACAACCAAATACCTAATAGATTTTATGGTTCAGATTTTAGGAGTAGAGAAAAGTAGGATGCACATCATGTCTCTTGGAGCATCGGAAAACATGCTATAGGTAAAAGTGCAATACAATCTGAACCCTTGATATTTGAATGAGTAAATATGGTTCATTGATATTTACTTTTTACTGTTGTTTGAATTTGTTTCCTTTTCCTCGTCTCTACTCCACCAACATATCTGCTTAGATCTGAAATTAGAAACGAAACGAAGAAGATTTTTACAGCGATGGGCCGATGACAGTGATGTTCGATAATATAAGTGCGTGTTTGGAATGGCTTATTTTTGTCCAAAACGTGCTTATAATTCGTGATTCACGGTATACGAAGTAAGTATGTGAGAGGAGTTTTTTCTCGGCTTGCGTAATAAGTGCGTTTTTACTGTGTAAAACGCTCACACAAACACACACTAAGACATTGATTGCCAAATTGATAAGGAGCACCACTTTTCTCCTTCTCCTTTCTTCTCCATTCGTCTTCCGTCTTCTTCTTCCTCTTTCCTTGTTTTTTTTATGAAAATTTGTTGCCCGTTTCAGTAAAAAAACACAGTAAGGAAGGAAAATTTGAGCTGTCCAGTTTTCATAAACTCGTTTCGGGTTTCGGCTCCACTCTGGATTCCAGCTCAACATCCGGTTTTGGACGGCCCAATCCGGATCAATCATCCAAATAGTCTAAATACACCAACCAAATCGGTGTACTGAGCGGGTGACGGCCAGACCGGTTCAACCGTCCGGTCCGGCTCGGCTTCGAAAAGCTTGGTTGTTCCAAACACACACTAAGATCACAAAAGGCATATTGAAATTGAAAAAAATCACTTTTACAATCGTTGTTCCAAATACACATTTAATTGAACTTTTTTTTCCGACTTACACTTGGACATTGGTATTATTTACCCCAGGACCATCGCCTTTATTCTTTTAACATATGAATAATTAATAAATTAAATGAATAATAAATTATTAAATATTTACACAATTAAATTTTTTTCACTGGCAAAGTTTTTATTATTATTTCAGTTTAAGTATTTCTCTTAATTTTTTTTTGCTAGAAATATTTCAATTTAAGTATTTCATTTGTTTATAATATTAAATATCATTTTTATATTACAATTATAACAAAAGCACTTATGCAATCGTCAATTTAAACAAGTTTTCACTTTTATAAAAGCACTTATGCAATCGCTAAGGGTGTGTTCTTATTAGTTTTTGGAGAATAGCTTCTAAAGAAAAAATGAAGAATAGCTTTTGGAGAATAGATTATGTGGAGAATAGACTAAAAAGGACATTAACTTTTATGATAATTACATGTAAAGAATAATATTATATTTTATATATTTTTTAAGGGGTAAGGTCCAAATTTAATAGCCAAGTTTTTCCTGAGGGACATCCGGTACAAATAAATTTTAGAAGATGGAAAAATAACAATGAATAATTAAAAATGAACAATTAAAACCCCTAACGGCATTAAAAATGATGTATCTTAACCCATTATTTAACATTAAATCTCATAATTAATGCTAAAAATGAAATAAATTTGTCTATATGTAATGTTAATTAACTTAACTAATTTTTCTAATATAATTAAATTAGAGAAATAGGTCTTCTATTAAGGATAAGAGGGAGTATTAAAATTTTAAAATTCAAAAAAAAAAAGGACAAAAAAAATGCTGAAATTTGGAAAAAAAAATAAAAGATGAGAGAGGGTGTGACATGAGACCCACATACAAGAAAAAAACCAATGAGAATGAGAGGGTGGGGCCCACAAAGTACAAAAAGTCAAAAAAAATATCTTATGCCCAAACCATGGTTTTGAGGTCCAAAACCATGGTTTGAGGTTAAAATAGCTTATTTGAAAAAATTGAGTGTTCTTTTATTTTTTCCTCAAAACCATGGGTTTGAGGAAAAAGCATTTTTTTTGGGATAGCTGAACACACTTTAATTCAAACATAAATTACATTACACAATCTAATTTTTACCCAATCTTACTTTTAAAAATAAACTATTTTTTCCACCGCTATCCAAACACACACTTAAGTTATTAGTGATTACCTCAAATAAGGATTTATTTGGTTCACCGACTGATGTGATCGATCGGGCTTTTTCTGGCCTTAAGCCCGATAGGCTAAAGAGAAAAAAAAATTGAGTGTTTGGTTCACCCAATTTACAATTGAGTTTTTAAAATAAAAAAATGCTTTTACCTTAAGCTCCAATGTGGAGCTTTTCCGAGGTCAAAAAAAAAAAAAAAAGTGGAGCTTTTGCAATTACAATTGAATTTATTGTTATTGTTGAGTGTAATAATTATGTTCAACAGTCCCATCTAATTTTTATTATCTCTCTCTCTCCCTCTGCAGTTACAATTGAGGGTGAATAATTAAAATATTTTTTCAGTTGTGCCCAGTATGCTGTCAGACTGATTGCAATTTTCCCTTAATGTACTTTTTCAGCTACAAAAATTAATTTAAAATATTTTTTTGTGCTTTTAGCAGCTTAAAATATTTTTCCAACTGTACCTAGTGTGTTATCAGACTGATAGTAATTTTACCCTTAATGTATTTTTTCAGCTCCAAAAATTACTTTAAAATATTTTTTTGTGTTTTTAACCCTTTAAAATATTTTTTCAGTTGTACCTAGTCTTAGAAAATTGACTACAATTGTAATTTTAATGTATTTTTTTTAGTAGTAAAGAGCATCCAAATCTTATAATACCGATCTATTGATTTTCACCCACTCTAAAATACTTTTTCAGTAAGCACCTAATATTTTAAAGTAATTTTTAAATATTTACTTGATTTTTTAAATATTTTTCCACCCATTCTCTCTTACTATTATTATAAAAGTCACTTGTACTTAAGCCAATTCAAACAAAGATCACACTACACAATCTGATTTTTACCAAAAATATTATAAAAAGTTAAATTGAAACAAATCCAATTGATAATTGCTGTTCCAAATACACATTTAGTTTCTTCAGCATTACCATTTAAAATTTGATTTTCTTCCTAACTGTTTTGAGATTTCCTTCCTTATTGTTAATCCAAATCATCGATCTATTGGGCTTGTTTGTGATAGCGTTTTGTACAGGAAAAACGCACTTATTACGCAAGCCGAGAAAAAACTCCTCTCACATACTTACCTCGTATACCGTGAATCACGAATTATAAACACATTTTGGACAAAAATAAGCCATTCCAAACACACACTATGTACTGAATTTGATGAAATGACTCATATGTGTTGAATTCGATGAAAGGGTCCATATATATTTGATGAAAGATCAATTCAAAAGAATACCAGTTTATTTATGAATTGAATATGGAATGATACATATGTATTTAATTCATATCCGAATGATCGAACCCTTCACTTGTTGAGATCGATTCGAAGCTTTAGGAAATTCATTTTAAATGAAAAACAAACTCCATATGTACTGGCTTCTACAAAGTAGCAATATCAAGGCCTTTAATTGATCAACAATATTAGTGTTTAATATTTACCTAAGAGATCTCAGGATAAGGGAGAGGAGAGTTGAGGAGAGACTGAGACGAAGATTTTACTAAAAGAAAAATTAGATCCAAAAATAATAACAAAAAGATATATTAGTTAAATTAACAACTTCAAAAATCCCTAACTAGATCTATTGAGCTTATTAGGGATTTGTTCAAAATACAAACCTGATTTAGAATTTAGATATTTTAAATAGATTTAAATGAGATTTTTCCTATAATTTTTGTTATAATTTATTTAAGAGAGATTAAATTATCTTTATTATAATTAAATAATTTATCTAATTACCTATCCAAATTATTTAAATAGTTTTTATATTAAGAATAATTTTTTTAATAAAACAAAGCAAGCTTCCGCCGTTAAGCTTTCGGCCCTCGTTGGGGTCCGGTATCTTGTTTGGCAGTCCCGCCTTCTGCCCTAATTTCCTAAGAGTGTGTTTGATTTAGTTTTATTTTTAGATCATGTCAGGGTTAAAGATTAAAAAACCTTATTTGATTAGAAGAATGAGAAGTGAAACCCTCTGAAGGTTTTTCTTAAGTAACAGAAATTTTGTGTCTTATTATAATTAAATTATTTATGATAATTTTTTAATATTCCAATACTATCCTCGCCGCTATAAATTCTTTTTCCCTCTGCCATTTGTCGGTTTCTCCCGATCCGAGTCGTCTCGCGCGTTTGCTCCTCCAGCGTCTACTCCGGCCACTCCTCCAGCCGCAGCCGCCGCCTGCTCCTCAAGCTACCGTCGGTTGCTCCTCCAAGTTCACTGCTTCCTCAAGCCACCATCGGTTTTTACTAGTTACTCCCCAACGATCCTTTGCACTCAACAAGGTTGCTTCTTTTCTTTGTTGCACTATTTTAAACGGATTCGGATCCTGATTTTGATTTCGGTTTGCTGGATATGGTTGCTTTTTGTTGCCCCTATATTTCTTGGGTTTTGGTCTTGGTTCCTTCTGGATGAAGCTGGATTTCAGTATTTCGTTGCTTGTTCATTGAATAAGTGATAGGGGAAACTGATGTTTTTAGTTTGAAGGTTCTTACTGTGCTTGCTGAGTTCCTGTTCTTCCCTTACTTGGTTTCCCCCTCGGGTATTTGATCTGGGTGGATCGTTTTTTGTTTACTAGTTTCCACTTTGTACCTTCATTATTCCGATTTAGTTTAATTGTTTACCAGTTTCCGTTTTTTTTTTTGGTTACTTGTGTAATGCTATGAGGAACATGGTTATGCTTTTTCAGGAAATAATATCATGTATTTGTGGCAACGTTTCTTCTTTCTTCTTGGAGCCATTACTCCTTAGTTGGGCAAGTTTTAGTTCAATTTACTGGCTTTCCTTCAGTCTTAATGATCATTTCCAATACTATCTTTTAAACGACTTTAATTATTATGTAAAAGATGGATGCTCTCATAAGAATTCAAGAGAAGAAGTGAAACATAACATGATATAATGATCTTGATTTTACTGTCTCACAATGAAGTTAAATCTGGTAACAATTGGAAATGAGCTGCATTATGAAAAATGAATGTTCTTCACCAGGAAAAGATTTTGTAATCCTGTTTCTGCTACTTGTGGAATCCTAATTTGGTGTGTTTACTAGATCAAGTACGATTCAAATATTCTCCTCCATAAAAGTACAAACTGCTCAAAGCAAAGGAAATTCTTGAATGAGAAAAGGGGATGGTCTATATTTTGTGGAAAATTTGTTTCAACCTAATGCTGAAAGGGTTACTATATGCTGCTACTTACATGCAACTGGATTTCAAATATTTTTAAATTATCCATCACAGAAGTTATTAGTTGATCTTCATTATTACTTTCAAAATTGATGGTAGAGCTTCTGGAAGGTGGAACCTTTTGGCTTTCCAAGTCTCCCTCTGTACCTGGAAGCATTTCATGGGGTTCTGAACTTCCTTGCATATTAACATGGGCTATATCCTTAACTAATTTGTTCTGAAGTTTACTTATGTTGAAACAACAATTGTATTCTTGGTTCCATGACATGATGTCCACACATTTCAACTAAAAGGGGTTGAGCCGCCGGGATTTTCATTTTAGGTAGTAATTACAAACAGGGATCAATTCAGCCCTCGTGCTCGTAGACGAAGTGCTTTACTCACCTGGCAGCACATTGCATCCTTCCTCCCGACCTTGCTGGAAATGAAGCATTGAAAGAAGCATCCGTATAAATAGGAGTTCTGGTAGAGATATTCTCTCTCTCTCTCTCTCTCTCTCTCTCTTTCTTGGGAGAGGGGTGAATATCATAATTAATTCAAGTAGGTTTATTAAATTTGTTTCACTTCTATTTTTCATGATGGCTGAGTTAGAATTCTATTAATAATTTAATAAATAAATTGTAAAAGAAGGAAGAAAATATATAGATAAAAAGAAAAGGATATATTTGTCCATTTATAGTTAGCTCCCCTCACCTACCCTCCTGAACCAAACAAGAATCCAAACCTCACCTTCCCTCTTCTTGAACCAAACAAACCTCATACCTCCCATAACTTAACTTTAGCGACCCTCACCTAACCTCACTTCCGTTGAACCAAACACACCCTAAACCCCAAATTCTCCTCGCTCTCGCCATCGTGCTCCTCAGTTCATCACCATTGGTCCAAAACCAGACCACCAACAAGGTATTTCCACCCCGTCTTTTCTTCTCGTTCTGATATTGATTCTGTTAACTTGTCCAACTACAAATTACTTTCTGTTTCGAATGTTTCAGGAAGAGAGAGTGAGGGAACAATTTGAGTATCCACGTACAGTGAATTAAAATCTGCGACCTCGGGTAAATATTAACGAATTAAAATCAGAAAAATAGCTTAGCCCCACTTAATGGTTCTGATGTGCTTTGGTCTTCTGCTGAACCTAGGGAGCGTGGAGAGTAGGCCATGCCTCGCAAAACTGGTTACATTGCTCCAAAGAAGTCTGGAAATGACTCAAATTTAAGCTTTCCTTCTCCGGAAAAAGAGTATGTAGTCTTTTTTTGAAGTAATGTTCTATTGTACGATTCTACTAGTAGTTTGCTGCACTCAAAATGGTTGTTGACTTTTTATTCTTTGTTTTACTGCTTCTGCTATCATTCTCCAACAGCTGCTATGAAGGAGAGCGTCTCACCAATCTGTTGCAATCGATTCATAGGTAACATTTTTCCTAAAGCATTGCTTCATATTTTGATTCCAGCTATATTCATAATGTGTAATTAATCTGCTAGCATCACTTGCCTGATGATGTTGTGCAATGAAGCAGAATGAATTTTGAGACTGAAATACATCTCTATTGTTCAATTATCAATGACATGCTTTATTGTATTGATTTTTAAAACTGAAGATTCTGGTGGACAGGGAGATCAAATTAGCAAGAACAATCGATGGAAATTCTTTACCAGAGAAAATATGGTTAAAGGTATAACTTTTAATTAGTTTAGGCGAGCTGCAGAAACCTATGAGCAATACTGGAAGGAAACTTGCATAGATATATAACCTTATTGTGATTCCTCCAGCAACAATTTTCTGTGGGCGTCAATGATGTAACTCGTATTCTTGAGCGCATGGCACCGTGCACTGAATTGCGAAGCTCTTCTCAGCTCTCTCCTTTTATCAGCTGCAATAATAGAGCATCTTCAGTCAAACTTCAGGTTGGTCACCTCTGTTTTCTTTTCAAAATTTATAGTCAGTTTATTTATTTTTGGTTACGTACCTGTATAGCTCCAGAATTGTTACTGCTGTTTTTTCAGTATGCAACCGCGTTATTAACCCGTTGATTTATCCCATTATGCAATGTTAACACGGCAACTTGTATTTAAATCGCACATTTTAATTATATTAATTGACTCTTTTTAAGCATGGGTAACTCATGGGTATTAATCAAGGTACTAAAAATCGAACCAGTCACTAGATCGGCTGAGGCAGTGGGTCAAGTGTTAGTGGTTTAGATTAGGGTTGGGTTAGTGGGTTAGATCGTAGTTGACTTAGAGTCAAACCGCTGAAATTAAAAACATTATAATGAAATAAAATTTATAAAAATATTTGTTCAAGGAAAAAAAAAAAAAACCTTATTTAACCATTCATATATGATATATGTCATAACAAAGGAATTGCATTAGGGTTTGTTTGGTTTGAGCCTTGAGGGGAGGGATTTTGCTCCCCTCCCCTTATTTGACAACAACAAAATTTAAGGAGGGCAGTGGAAATTTTTTGAAATCTCCCTGAAATTTCCCCTCCCGTACCCTCAAAACCCTTCCCCCGCCCCAAATTGGGGGGATTTGGAGGGGAAGGGTGATATTTTGCATGTGAAGACTATTATTCCCATACTTATTTCTTTTATTCCCAAACTGTCCTTATCTCATTATTATAATATTTATAATTACCCTGTTTTTATTAAAATTATTATTATTATCTATATTTTAAAATTTTAATTTTAATTATGATTATATTTATTTAATCCTAATAATTATATTTTATTAAACATTCTACTATGTATGAAAAAGCAAGATTAAATGAGGATAAAATTGTTTAAATAAAAATATTTTCCCTCCCCTCCCCTCTTCAATCAAACGAGGTAATATTAAAATCCCCTCCCCTCCCCTCCCCTCCATTAAAATCCCTCTCATCCCCTCCCTCCGTAGAACCAAACAGACCCTTAGAGTATTTTTATTTCCTTCATCGTCTTTTTTATTCCAACCTCTTTTCTTCATGGTTTTAAATCCCGGACCGGCCGTTTGGCTTGGAAACTAGCAATCCGGCCACCTAGCCGGTTCGGTCAAGCACCCAACTCGGGAGAAGTTCAGCCTGTGTGGCCCATTGTGACTTGGTGTAATCTGTTGCGTTGGACTGGTAACACGATTCACGTTATTTTGGAAAAAAAATATCGCCTAGAAGACATACAAGCTCCATGAAAGAAGAATGCTTACTGAAATAAAAAAGCAAGGAGAAGAAGAGAAGAAAAATAGAGGAGGAGATGAAAAGAAAAAAGAATAGGTGCGATGGTTTCAGGTGCAGCACATATAGCCGACGACTTAGAGTTGTCGGAGGAGAAGGGATCATTGCAGGCGATGACATCAATGCTGGAGGCGAGGGATAGTAACCTTTGTTCATGATCACATGTAACCTTTGTTCTGGCTAGAAACCCAGAATTGTACGTTCTTTTGACGTGACTTTTAAAGAAGCTAAAAATAGACATTGCATTCTGTTGTGTAGGTTGTGCTAGTAGCTGCGGACTGTACCCCGCGATGGCTGATAAAGCATCTGCCAAGCTTGGCTTCATCAAGGAAAGTGCCACTGATTTTCGTTAGAGATAACAAAAAAGGTTCTTTGAGATTAGGCGAACTTGTAAATCTGAAAACTGCTATTGCTGTTGGTCTTAAGGTGACGTCTCTCCCCGAGCCTATTTAGATTTTGCTCATGTGGCAGATTGTTGTTTGACATAAAATTGTTTCTCTTCCAATGGACGCAGGCAAGAGAAAACACGATCAACAAACTCTTGGAGAAAATCCTCCAACAGGATGGGGTTGAACTTGATTGTCCAAGTTCAGCTGAAACATCTGATTCGTGTAATGTCCAAGAGCCTGGCGTTAAAGTTGACATGTCACTGACTCGGCCGAATTCATGTTCATACGAGATCAAATTTTGCTAGGTTTTTGTCTCAATAGATAAAAATTAGGTCTTTCAGACTGGAGTCGGAAATTGGTGGCCTTTATCTTCTCCCCTTTGTTTGAAGAAAGCCCCATTTTAAAGTAAATGTCAGAAAGTTTGTATATTGAGATGGCCCACAAAACGGACTCCATTTTAAATATTTTTATAATATGTTGGTGCTATTCTATTCTATTAGTGATCTGCCTTGTGAAATGTTAACTTTACATTCAATGTTCGGCTAGCCTAGCTATCAAAAATCTACTTAATATAACATGTTTCAAGAGCCTCACAGTAGCTTCAATCCATTGGACGGCTCAATGGAAATCCAGAATCTGGATGAATGAAAAAACTCAGCTTGCGCTCGCTCAGGAACTGCCCCTTGATATAGAAGCTATGCAGTGCTAACTGGATCAGGGTTGGTATTTCCCCGACCACGTGCTTTAGATCTACCCGATTTCTGCTTCTCCACCTTTTCTTGATCTTGTTTAACCAGCACTGGTTGGAACTGCCAAAATTTTAAAAAAAGAACATTAGGAAAAGGGAAAAATCTTGGTTAATGATTGGAAATAACGTCAATATATATATGGCGGAAAGAATCCGGAGTGATTGAAACAATATCCAAATTTACACTCACCTGATATATAGAATATATAACATTCCTTCTTATCTGCGCCATCATCTCTAAGAAAAGGTTGTAGCCTTCAAGCTTATACTCAATTAGTGGATCCCTTTGCGCATATCCACGTAAACCAACAGCTTGCTGAACAAATTTAAGTGCTTGCAAATGTTCCTTCCACAGCCGATCAATGTTGCTCAAGATAAGGAATCGCTCTGCTTCTTTCATCAATCCCGGTGCTTGTTCCTCCACAATATTCTGTGGAAGCATTAGAAAAATTAAGGGCGAAAATGGGTAAGTTTATATAACAAGCGATAATTGAATAAACTCCCTGACCCTTTTCTGCAAATAGGCCTCACGGCCTCGAAGTCGGAGATAATTCTGTAATTCCCCAAATTCTGAACACTTGCTTGATATCAAATCAGCGCTCAAATCATTTAGCAGGTAGCAATATCTGAAGAATATTTATCTCCGTTAGTAAGCTAGAGATTAAACACAGACATCATTCGCCAACCTAGCAGCTACAATAGAACATGTATGAATATGCCTGTGAGGGCTGAATCAAAGCCCGCCAAAAAAACAAACAAGGTTCCACTTACTGCTGAACCTTGGCAATGAGTTTCTCAAGATCCCAGCTTTCTTTAGGAGCATCGGAACCAACGTTGGCCTAATTCAACACAATACAAATCTTAGAACTATTCCAGATCTAGGAAGTAATAACGGTACAACTCCATGGGCATGCAACAATGGTTAAAGCAAAATGTACCTCTAAAATGTCATCCATTGTCAGTTCTGCATATTCAATAATAAGAGACTGGAGGTCCTCGGATTGAAGGGCTCGCCTTCTCTCAGTATAAACACGGTCTCTTTGGCTGTTAAGGACTTCGTCATACTCAAACAATTGCTTCCGAATATCAAAGAAATAGTTCTCCACTTTCCTTTGAGCTTCATCCAATGCTTTGGTCAGCATCTTGGACTCAATAGGTAGGTCTTCAACTCTAAAAGCTCGCATTAAACCCTTCCAATCACAATATTGAAAATGTCTTAGCAATCAGATCAAAGGTAGCAGCAAACACCAAGAGCAGTCACCAGAATACCTGAATTCGGTCTCCACCAAATATCCGAAAAATGTTATCTTCAAGACTTAGGAAGAAGCGTGAACTTCCTGGATCTCCTTGTCTCCCACTTCGGCCACGCAGCTTTAAGGATTCAAATTGAAAATTTTAAGATGCTTCCTTTGCAACATTGTTTTTCGTAAAAGGTGAGGATGGAGAGGCCATGAGAATTTAGGATAGGCTGTACAAGCTGTTCTCCTCCCACCTTGCCCCAATAAAGAAAAAAGTAAAGATGAAATGGTAAACCTGATTATCGATTCGCCGTGATTCGTGGCGCTCTGTACCTACTACATGCAATCCACCTGCTGCCACAACCTATAGCCAATACGATAATTAGAAATGCATCAAAGTAAATCAAGTAAAGTATCTGTTAAGTAACAAGCTTACCTGCTTCCTCTCTTCCTCAGTGTAGCCCTTGTATTCTTTAACAATTTTCAGAAAAGCAGTCCGCAGCTTAGCAATCACTTCATCCTGAGCAGGACCCTACATAAAGATTTATACAATGATAGCGTTTTGGTCATACATGATTGAAAACACTCATAAATTTGAGTAATGAAGGGGGAATCATCAACTACCAAAAAATTTGAACAAATTACTACTTTCCCTAAAATTAAAGATGACTAACTTTACGGTTTAATTCCTCAATATATTTCCATTTTCAACCAATTATTTTCTGAGGGAACAAATAAAGAAGCTATCTCCATGGATTTCACGGATGGAGGGACAAAAATGATTGGGAATACATTATTGAGAGAGGGTTATACTTTGAAGGACTAAGCCAAGAAGCTCGCGTCTTTCAGGGACAAAAATTGTAATTTATTCTAAATCCATCATTCAGGCTTTCTAGTATTAGCTCAACAGAAAAATTGATCATCGTCAGATATTGTCACCTTTTCACAAGAGCATGATAGGCGCTCTTCTGCTTCAAGCTCTGTCAATGATCTCTGGCCCCATGTTTTAACAGCTAATTGCACAGCCTCCTCGGCCAACTTGGTATTTTCATCTGATAGTTTGCATGGGAACAACTTTTCGTTCACCTGGAAAATGATATATATTGAGTTGCAGAACAGATTTTAAATTATAGCTTCTTAAGAGCAGTGTTGTTAAGCTGAAGGTAATCAATTATAACCAGAAGAAAATCAAATTCCATACCTTCCATGTCTTCATGGAAGGAGGTTTCTTTACTGATACAAAGACTCCTTCAGCTGGCTTGACAACTCTGCAATTGCGTTCAAATAAAAAATGTAGTGAACCTTCCAAGATGGTAGCGGTTAAAATCTCAAGGAGGAATCTTGTATCATCTTCTAAGAAGGACTTACTACAAGAATATGGTGCCTCTAGAAATAAAATTACCGTGGCATCAGCATCTCACGTAGCTTTAATCTTGCCATAAACTCAGCATTACCGCCAAGAATTATATCTGTCCCACGACCAGCCATATTGGTAGCAATCGTCACAGCCCCAAGACGACCACTCTGTGCTACAATTTCTGCTTCTCTCTCGACATTTTCTGGTTTTGCATTAAGAACCTTTAAACAATACATATTTCATTAAATTCATAAAATAATGATATAAGTGGTTATGGGATTAAGATACATTCCCATCCTTTCACATTGGAGCACTTCGCTTAACTTTAGTTAGGCCAGAGTTAACAAAGGAAGTTACAGTTAAACCGGGTTTCATTTGGAAAATAAGTCTTCTTATGTTTTGCTGACTTGCTACAAAAACAAAGGAGATCTCACCTCATGTGGAATCCCAGCCTCTTTCAGTTGTTCAGACAAAGAATCACTCTGTTCAACACTGGTGGTGCCAACAAGTACTGGACGCCCGGTTTTGTGCATTCTAGAAATCTCCACTACAACTGCACGCCATTTACCAGTAGTTGCCCTAAAAACAACATCAGACTCATCCTGACAAAAAAAATCAAAGACACCACAAGGAGATATAAGATCAAATGATTTGATAAAACAATTTTTAGCATGTACAAAATCTATGGAAATGATTTGTAATGGTTCCAATAGTTACTTCTAAGGGATTTTATCCACCCCTCCTCCCTTCTTTGCGTGAGTAAAAGAAGGCAGAGGAGGGATTACTATTAATGGTTTAACATTGCCCGTGTGTAACCAACAGTGTGTAAAGTGCTCTTCATATAGATGACAAACAAGAAAAAACCTTTCTTATCATAGGCTTATTTGTTGGCACAATTGTAACTTTAAGCTTGTAAATGCTCTCAAATTCTGTGCTCTCGGTCGCTGCTGTACCAGTCATTCCACAGAGTTTTGGGAACTGCAAAAATAAAGATTTACAAGGATTGCAACGGTAACTAATGCAAATAAATTATCAAATGATCATTGGTTCAACCAATCCAGATAAACATTCTCTAACCTGCAGAAAGAAATTCTGGTAACTAATTGAAGCCAGTGTCACAGTTTCATTTTGAATGGGCAGCCCTTCTTTTGCTTCAACTGCTTGGTGAAGTCCATCACTCCACCTTCTCCCCTACCAATCAAGTAAATAAAAATACTTGAGCCTTAAGAGGCCAGCAGAGTTTTGCTCCCGTCTTATAATCTAAACACTCCGGATACTCCATTATGTTCCTTTATTTTAAATATGAGGCAGCATGTAACAAGTAGCACAAGGGCAAGATCCCTTGAGACAGTTTGTCTTTCAGAGAATGAGAAAAACTAGTGTTCAGGAGCAAACAAATGAAATTAATTGGCGTTATATCTCCAACCCACCTCTGGTGGGCATTTATTAAAAATCTTTGCGATAGTATTAATAAAGCTAGTTTATGATTGGCTTGAACATTACTTGTATTAACATTACAGAAATATTGTCACAGCTTAATACAATAAGAATTTTGATATTCTTTCATTTGCCAATCATAAACTGCAACAAAAAATTGGAGTTATTATATTTTTAAATAGATTTCTGATTATTAGTAATCTTTTTCCACAATAGAAATCAAGATTATGAGTATAATGAAACATAAAATAAATGCCGCTCAAGAGAATGTTAATAGTTTCATTAATTACTATTTTATAGACCTTTCTGATACAACTCCCAATAAGCCACTACTGACTTATCAGAGGCGTAAGAATAGGAAAGCAGTTGAAGCTTGACCAAGTCTTGACTACTAAGCAGCATTATTTATTTAATTGTTAAGTCAGTCTTGTTAGCAGAATAACTCGGACCACAAGGCCATTCATAGGTCCACTAAGTCAGTTATGTGTTTACTCCCGATAATGTAGGGAAGGTCAGTTATTTCTATTGTAATTCAGTTTATATAAATACCTTAAGCCGTGCTATGCTAAGGTATGAGTGAATAACAATATTTTATCACTTGGAGATTCTCGTTGGCTTCTTATTCCTTTTTAATAGTGAGATCCTTGCTGTGAGAGAGGAAGAGAAGAGAGTTCCTATTTCCTTAATCATGTTTTCAGTAAGTTACAGACCTGGGAGTTAACAATTTGGTATCAGAGCGTGGTTCTAATCAAGATGGTGACAACACGCTCTTCCGGCGCCACCTAAAATCCAGAAGGCAATCCAT
This sequence comes from Inga oerstediana, assembly GCA_963210345.1. Taxonomy (NCBI): domain Eukaryota; kingdom Viridiplantae; phylum Streptophyta; class Magnoliopsida; order Fabales; family Fabaceae; genus Inga; species Inga oerstediana. The sequence goes on from OY723401.1 coordinate 3,106,125, forward strand.
TGGCTGGTGACCCCTTAGCGGCAATTGCCGCTAAACTGGATACGTTGGACGAATTGAAAGAAAAGGTGATAGCGTTGGAGCTTCAATCCACACGCCATGGGAAAACACCAAAAAGCCGTCGCTGGGCTGATGATAGTGACGACGACTTTGACGTATACCGAAGACACTCGTATCCGCCCCACGCCAGAATTGACTTTCCGAAGTTTAGCGGAGGTGACCCGAGAGGTTGGATACTCAAGGTTGAGAAATTTTTCCATTATTATGAGACTCCAGATGACGACAAGATGGATATAGCATATATGTATTTAGAAGGAGACACTTTAGATTTGTTTTCTTGGACGAACTCACAGCGATCGGTGTTATATTGGGACGAGTTGGTGACATCGTTGCAGGAACACTTCGGACCTCCTGAATATTTGAATATTGATGAGCACTTGTGTAACATCACGCAAATCGGCACGGTTGGGGAATACCGTCAAGAGTGGGCGCAAAGGGTTGCTCAGGTTTCCAACTGGCCGAAACACTGCCTCCTGGGTGTGTTTCTGAATGGGCTGAAGGAAGACTTACGATCAGAAGTTAGGATTCATAAGCCTCGCACGGTTTATAGGGCCGCTAGTTTAGCCCTGGAATTTGAAAAAAGGAAAGCATCAACAAGTGGGCTCAAGCCCAGCATTTCGGCAACAGGCACAAGTTGGGCTTCCCAATCCACTTTCTTGGGAAATTACTCACGGGGCAACACCGGTGCTTACAACTCGACCCCGCAACCACGATACGCACTTGCAGGAACATCTTCCAGCTCAGTCGGAGCTTCAGCGTCGAGTTCGATCAAGCCAAGCCCCTGGGATGAGACGAAGAGGCAGAGGGAGAGAAGGGTCTATGCTTTCGATGTGGTGACCCTTTTAGGCCTAGTCATCGTTGCAGTTCTTCTTCCTTCTCACTCATGGAAGTCGATGCTGAGGGTAACCCCATTCCAGAGGAGCTTGAGACAATACCCGAATCAGAGGGGGTGTCAGAAGAAGTCGAGATATCCTTCAACGCCATTTTAGGGAGATCTTCGGCGGCCACGATGAAGTTGAGTGGCTTTATTCAGAATCGCGACGTGGTGCTCCTAGTTGACAGTGGTCAACCCACAACTTTATCTCGGAATCGCTGGTTCGAGAATTAAATTTATCTTCTGACTTTATACCCATGTTGGGAGTTCAGATTGGAGATAGGAGTGTAGTTCGCTGCAACCGCTTGTGCAAAGCAGTCAAGGTGCACCTTCCAGGTTTGAGCATTACACAAGACTTTTATCCATTCTCTCTTGTCAGTTCTGATTTAGTTTTGGGAATTAAGTGGCCGGCATCCCTTAACACTATTCAAGCGAATTAGAATGAAATGTTTTTAATATTTTGGGTGGATGGAAAAAGGTATAGGTTGCAGGGAATCCCACGTATTGCTATCCAACACGCAAGCCTTTATTCTATGGTGGTTTCTGACCCAATTCTGTGCATAAACAGCAGCGATGAGATGAACCTAGAAGAAGTATTATCTGATTTGCATGATGTTTTTGATGAACCAACATCTCTACCCCCTTTTAGGAATATGCAGCATGCTATACCATTGCTTCCGGTTGCTGCTCCACCTAATTTGAGGCCGTATCGCTACCCATATTTTTAGAAGAATGAGATTGAGCGTCAGGTAGAAGAACTACTCCAGAAGGGGTTCATTCGGCCTAGCTCAAGTCCATTTGCAAGTCCGATTTTGTTAGTTAAGAAAAAGGACGACTCTTGGCGCATGTGTGTGGATTACCGGGCACTTAACTGAATCACGGTCCCTGATAAGTATCCTATGCCAAACATAGATGAGTTATTAGACGAACTACATGGTGCTGCCTACTTTTCCAAAATAGACCTTCATTCTGGCTACCACCAAATCCGGGTTCTAATGGCCGACATTCCCAAAACAACTTTCAGAACTCATAGTGGCCATTATGAATATATTGTCATGCCATTTGGTCTCACAAACGCGCCTGCAACTTTCCAAGCTGCAATAAATAACCTTTTCAGATCCTACCTGAGGAAGTTTGTACTCGTTTTCTTTGATGACATCTTGGTTTATAGTAAGACACCACAACAACATAAGGATCTTCTTCGCACCATCTTTCAGGCTCTACAACAGAACTCCTATTATGCCAACTTCAAAAAATGTGCCTTGGGGTAAACTCGAGTTTCCTTCTTGGGCCATAGATCTTAGCTCATAGCGTGGAGACACATTATGAGAAGATTGCTGCAGTAAAAGAATGGCCGATTCCCACCAACGTCACTGAACTTCGAGGGTTCTTAGGTCTTACAGGTTACTACAGGCGTTTTGTGCAAAATTATGGTATAATTGCTCGCCCTTTAACTGACCTCACTAAGAAAAATGCTTTTCATTGGTTGTCGGTTGCCCAAAAAGCTTTTGAACGACTTAAGGTCGCTTTAATGACGACACTGGTGCTAAAACTCCCAGATTTTAGTTCTGAATTTGTTGTTGAATGTGATGCTTCCATGGAAGGTGTTGGAGCTATACTTTTGCAGCAGGATCATCCTATTGCTTTTTATAGCAAGGGATTCTCATTTTCTAATAGGTATAAATCAGCCTATGACTGCAAGTTGCTAGCCTTGGTCTTAGCTCTGCAACAGTGGCGCCATTATTTGTTGGGGCAACATTTCACCGTCAAAACTAATCATAACAGCCTTAAAAACCTTTTGGATCAGCGAACACTCACCAATACCCAGCAACGGCTCATCCTCAAACTCCTTCCATTCAATTTCGACATTAGTTATAAGGCTAGCAAGGAGAACGTGGGTGCTGATGCGTTATCCAAAAGACCCCAACATGCAGATTTTCTCCATCTTGTGGTACCATTACCTATTGACTTCTTGAATCTAGACGAAGCACTACGGCATGACCACTTTACAGCTCCAATTATTGCTGCTTTAGAACAAAACCCCAGCTCCAAACCCGGTTACTCATTGGTTCAGAAAAGACTCTACTATAATAGGAGACTAGTGATTCCAAGAAGTTCCCCAATTCGTGCCAAATTGCTTGAGGAGGCACATGTTACACCTTCAGAAGGGCATGGCGGATTTCTGAAAACTCTAAAAAAAATTATCAGGTACGGTTTTTTGGCCTCACATGAAAGCTGATGTCAAAACACTAGTTCAGCAGTGTTTCACATGTCAGAAGAGTAAATATGAGACTATCACCTGCCGGTTTACTTCAGCCACTACCCATATCCCAACAGATTTGGGAGGACATCTCCATTGATTTCGTGGTTGGCTTGCCTAAATTTGGTAATTATGATACTATCCTAGTAGTTGTGGATCGCTTGAGTAAGTACTGCCATTTTATTCCATTGAGCCACCCATACACAGCTAAATCAGTGGTTGCCCGATTTTGTGAAGAAGTGGTTCGCTTGCATGGTATTCCAAGATCTATTATTTCTGACAGGGATCCACTATTCCTTAGTGCCTTCTGGCAGGAACTTTTCAGATTAAGCCAAACTCGATTGAAGATGAGCACAGCCTACCATCCTCAAATGGATGGCCAAACGGAGGTTGTCAACCGCTGTCTCGGAGCTTATTTACGATGTTTCGCTCATGAACAACCCAAATCCTGGAGCAAATATTTATGTTGGGCTGAATACTCCTTTAACACAAGTTTTCATTCCTCTACCAACATCACCCCATTCCAAGCAGTGTATTGTAGGGACCCGCCACCTCTCCACCCATTTGTTCAAGGGGAAACCCAAGTAGCTGAACTTGCTGACCAGTTGATCACAAGAGATGCAATACTGAAATTACTCCATGATAACCTCAAGAAAGCTCAGGACAGAATGAAAACTTCTTCCAATCAGCACCGACGAGAGCTTTCCTTTCAACCATGGGATGCTGTCTTTCTGCGTATTCAGCCATTCCAACAGCGTTCTCTCAGCCACCAGAAGTTTGCTAAAATTATCTCCAAGATTTTTTGGGCCATACAAGATCATACGACGTATTGGAGAAGTTGCATATGAACTGGAACTTCTGCCATCAGCACGAATACATCCAGTTTTCCATATCTCCCTACTCCGACCTGCACATGGACAGCCCCCAACCGACCCACCAGCAGATCTACCTATATCTGCTGACTTTGAGCTGTTGTTAGAACCAGAGCTGTCTCACCATTGGAAAGGACAGACCTTGGAGCTATTAGTCAAATGGACATCCTGACCAACAGAAGACGCGAGCTGGGAGGAATATGACTTATTGGCACAACAATATCCAGATTTTCGCCTTGAGTACAAGTCGTTTTTCCAAGGGGGGAGTAGTGATACAACTCCCAATAAGCCACTACTGACTTATCAGAGGCGTAAGAATAGGAAAGCAGTTGAAGCTTGACCAAGTCTTGATTACTAAGCAGCATTATTTATTTAATTTATTTAATTGTTAAGTCAGTCTTGTTAGCAGAATAACTCAGACCACTAGGCCATTCATAGGTCCACTAAGTCAGTTATGTGTTTACTCCCGATAATGTAGGGAAGGTTAGTTATTTCCATTGTAATTCAGTTTATATAAATACCTTAAGCCGTGCTATGCTAAAGGTATGAGTGAATAAACAATATTTTATCACTTGGAGATTCTCTTTGGCTTCTTGTTCCTTTTTAATAGTGAGATCCTTGCTGTGAGAGAGGAAGAGAAGAGAGTTACTATTTCCTTAATCCTATTTTCAGTAAGTTACAGACCTGGGAGTTAACACTTTCGTTCACCAGTTATTTGTTCACTGAAATAAGGTCAAGCACACAATCTCTAAATATCTTCATCGTCAAAAATAATTTAAGGCAAGAGAAAGTAGCATCACTTTCAAACGAAACTATTTATGTAACACCAGGATAAATAAGGAACTCTCAAGGATCACTACTTGAGATCAAATAAATTATCAAGCGTCATGGAAAATTCTGACAAATAGACCTTATCAAAACAAGCCCTAACTATCAGAGGAAAATGTTAATCTGACAGAATTTTGATTATAAAACAAAATACCTGCATAACTCGACCAGTAAACTCATCCACAATTAGAACCTCTTTCCCACGAATTATGTAGTTTACATCTCGAAGAAACAGTTCTTTGGCTTTTATTGCATTTAGGATATACAAAGCCCACTGTTCTCGAGGATCATATAAATCTTTAACACCTAAAATTTCTTCAGCATCTTCATAACCCTGTTCAGTCAGTAACACGGTTTTTTGTTTCTCGTCCACCTACAAAAACAATTAAATAAAAGAAAATTTTAATTACAAATATCCTCTGTTTATAAACATGCATCCACTCTGTTTAGCAAAAATTAAAATGAATTATAGTGACTTTTATTATTCTGAAAAAAAAAAAAAGATGATGTACTATGTTATTGTTTCCATGCTTATCAGCATCAAATCTTCATACAGATACAATGGATTTCCAAACATAACCATGATTTAGCTGCCTTACAGTGTAATGCATATCTTGTTCAAAGGCTGCTGCTATTTTTGCTGCCTTATAATATCGATCACTGGGTTTCTCTGCAGGTCCTGATATAATGAGAGGAGTTCTAGCTTCATCAATGAGAATAGAATCAACCTCATCAATGATACAGTAATTAAAGCCCCTTAAGACAAGCTCCTCCACATTCTGCACATTATACAAATAAAAATTCAGCATGATATGAATGAGTTGAAGTTAATTATTACCAAGTATATACTAAATGACAAAATATGTAAAGGAAGAATCACTTTCCGTGGCAAGGTTGTCCCTTAAATAATCAAAACCAAGCTCGCTATTCGTCACATATGTTATATCACATAAGTAATTTTCCTTCCTTTGCTCGCTTGTCATATTCTCTGCCCAAAAAACAAAGCTATGTTATATCACAATAGATTCAAAATGCTACCCATAATAATGGAACTCAATGACTAAAAAACTCCTAAAAAACCAAGGCCAAGTTACATCAAGGATGAATGGACTTCTATTAAGAAATGTAAACAGATACAAACAACAAAGTCAACTTCTGATGATAAAAAGGACAATCTTTCAATTAAAAAAATATGCAGCAAGAAAAGGGGGAACTGAAGAATAAGACATACGTTGGATGAGGCCAACCTTCAATCCAAGAAAGCGGGGAACTTGGCCAACCCACTCACAATCCCGTCGAGCCAGATAATCATTGACAGTGACAACATGAACGCCATTTCCACTTAATGCATTTAAATAAGCTGGCAAAATAGCAACCAGGGTCTTCCCTTCTCCTGTCCTCATTTCAGCTATTTCTCCCTTATGGAGAACCATTCCACCTATATGACACAAATTCCAAAAGGCAATAAAATTTCCTTTTAAGGATGCATGTTAGGCAAAGAGAAACTTATTGTAGCAATAGCTTGAGTTTAAAAATTATATATGATGTTGACGGAGTTGGTGCCCCAAGTGATTCTTGTTTGATTAAGAGGCATAGCATAGTTCTTCCACCTCATAGGAGTTTTTAAGGGTAGCTTCTTCATGCTTATTTAGGCTTCCATCAATGGATATTAGAGCTAGGCCAACCTTTACAAAAAGGGCTATTTGGAAAAGGTGAAACCTAATGGCTAAATTGAGTGCTACAAAGTGCACCCAAAGGGCCCCTAAAAGGTATATATAGGCTGCACTTTATGTATCTGTTAATTTCCTGCTATGAAATTCAGTTACTCTCTCCAGTCCTTTTTATAAGGGTTCATCAACCACCTCACACATATAAAGGAATTTAGTCAAAATTGATTAACCTCATTAAAGATATCTTATATTTGAATTTTGTTTCAAAAATTACCCAACTTCAATGAAGGTAATTCATCAATTTCTGGTTTTATTTAATTATTTTTAATGATTACAGACAAAGGACATCTTGGATAATAAACATTAATGATTTAGACCAAACACCTTACATTAAGGAATAAGTAAACATTCTAAAAGGACCCTATAAAAAGGACCAGAGGAAGTATTTGTGACCAAAATGAAGATTCTGATGTTTGCATGAAAACTAAATTTTCAAAAAGATTTTGTACCAGAAATTCAGAAGACCAGAACTTCACTGGGATGTAACTAAATGTAAATTTGCAACAAGCCACACAAGATATACCTATCAGTTGGACATCAAAGGGTCGAAGGCCCAGAACCCTCTTGGAAGCCTCTCTTACAACAGCAAATGCCTCCTGCAACATTCTTATTGTCACTTTTTAAAAGCAACATCATCTGTATTATTGATTATATAACAAACTGCGAATATGCAATAACAGCTGCAAGCGAACTTTTTGGTTGCGGCCGGATTTATTCCATGCTATACCACTATCAATTCCAGGAAATTACGTAAGGCGGCGAATAGAAGTGTAACAACACCCTACGCTGCATCCCCCCCCCCCCCCCCCCCCCCCCCCCCACAAACCACCAACAAGTGGAAACATATCAAGTTTCCAATTCTACCTAAACTACCCTGTAATCTTATTCCCAGAATTACAGGGAGGCAAATTTGAGGGTCTATATACATCTAGGAAAATAGTGGGAAAAGCGCTAAAAGAAAAATCATGGTTTTCACTCACAGGAAGTAGAGAATCCAAAGTTTCGCCCCGTTGTGCCCGTTCCCTCAGTACAAAAGTCTTCTCCCTCAGTTCCAAATCCGACAATGCAGACATCTTCGCTTCCAATCCATTAATGGTGCTAACAGTTGCAGCATACTGTTGCCTGGTCGACTCTCCAGTATCGGCACCTTTAAAAATCCCGCCCAATAAACCTCCCAGCGAAGCTACTACACGCATAGACCGCGTTCTATTGTTATTGTTTCCCTTAGTTGCCGCTTTGGATCTGGAAACCAGTATTCGAAGGTGCTCTGGACCAAGAAAAGAGGAATCTGATAGGCAATTCTGGTAAAAGAATTTCTGCTTAATCGACGTGTAAGAAACAAAAGGTATGGCGTGGTAATGCTTCGCCAAAGGCGAGTTACAAAGCGATGCTGCCATGATTAGCACGAATTAAGAGTGTAAAGTTGAGTGTCCGATTTCCGAAGAAATTTGTCGACTCCGAAGCTCCTAGTCGTACGTACTTGAATAAGTTCATGCTCCCCTGGTTGGACTAGTAAAACCGGGGACAGAAAGTCCTCTGCTTCTTGTGGATATTGGCTAGCAAGTTGGCAATCCACATGGACATGGGATAAGGTGGCGGGCAGATCCTCTGCATGCATGTCTATGATAAAACAATGGCGCGTCATCGTTGCACGGCTCATCGCTGCTGAAACCCATCAAATTCAGGAGCCTACTTCTTGAGGCTGAGGCCCAGTCCATTTCTTAGAGATTCAGGTTTCTTTTCCAGGCCTGGTTTTTTTTTTTGGTCAAATTAAGGATTGAGAATTTGTAATGAAATAAAAATATGCCCGGCTGCCGGCAGAGGAACGAAGGAAACTTGAGATGAACGTAAAAAAATACGACTTCACATTTCTCACCGTTTTAGAAAGGAACAAAAGGGCAAGAAATTTTAAGAGTTTTTTAATTTTTGCCGAAATTGAATTGAAGAGCTTTTTCACCTTAATTGAATGTGTTGCATAAAATTTGATATAAAATACGCCAATTTATAAATAACGTAATTCCTTGTAGATCATACTTCCATTAAAACAATAAATAAGGGAATTAGATTTCAGATATAACTGAATATGAAAAAAAAAACTAAATATGTACCAGTGCATATGCACAAAGTTTATAATTTATGAATAATTCAATTTTATATAAAGGTCCTTCAATTCGATTCGCCACCTCTATTGCTGCTGCTTTTATCCCTGTACTGCTGGTCAGGGGTAGAACCAAAGCGAATCCATTTCACTGATCAGTTCGTCGCCGAATTTGGCTTGGTCTGTACTCCAAGTTTCTTTTTTTCTCTTTTGGGTGAAAACGGGTTTTCTTCTCTGTCGAGGTTTCACCCCTTTAACACGTATACATCAATTAAAAGTCATTTATATATGGATCACTCCATATGGATATATATAAATTGATAAGAATATTCAAAAGTTTAACAATAAGCCATAACTTGAATTCTAGAATATAAATTCACGTGTAAGTTCTAACAACTAAACCATTTCCAACCGCACAGCAAATATAAATTGAATTTTCACAAGCAAAAATAACTCATTTTGTGTACCCACAAATCCAGAACAGGCACCACTAGTAACAATTCCGTTTCTTAGCAAGAACCAGTAGTCTAGTAACTTCTGCCCCAGTATGTCCACTTCTTAGCCGGCTTTCCTGATGCAAAGCACTTGGTACCTAAGCAAAAAAGGTGGGGAAGGACGTTTTAATTAGCAAGGCAAGTTATGCATACAGTTAGTCGTGACGCAAATATAGTTGCCCTGCAATGAACATTGGTTGGTTGCCTGAATCACAACCTTTTGGCTGCAAGAAACTACAAAGGCAACAAAAATAAAAAAGGGCAGCTATAGTGCCTCCCCCTTATTCACTGAAAATTCAATGGTTAATTCAAACACTTAGCATAAACAGTACAGAAATCTTCATTAAAATACAGAGTAGTCAGCAACAATTTTAACGCTTAAAATATACAAAATTCAACAATATGTATTTGCAGCAAGGAGTGAGACAGAATCTGAGATAGGTAAATTCCGGTCCCCTTACAATCACGGTTGTCAAATGATGAATCACAAGACCTTTTTGAATTGTGAGGTTTAGTAACAAAATAGTTTTTAAAATTCATATAAGCAGGTTTCAACATATATGATATCAAGTGGAAATGCAAGCCTAGAGGCGTGTAGATAGAATAAGAGGAAGCAGTGAAGGAATTAATGGCAACATTAATTCAAAGTAATTTATAAATGTTGTTGTTTGAAGTAAACCGCAAGAATACAGACAATGACGGGTGAAAAGAGATGTACCTTCAGGGAGTTCCGGTTGATCAAAGGGGCTACAAAGCGTCTTAGCTGCTCCCATCTCACCCTTTGTCCTTGCCTTCACATCTACTTCCACAGGCTGGGGAAAAATTACGGTTAGTAAGGAAAACAAAAGTCCAGATACAGACAGAGAAGTGCTGGAAACAACATCTGTATAGACTCTTACATATCATAAAAGTAATGGATTAAGTTTTACAGAGGAAAATTATAACACACGGTATAAACACCGAATTCTTATAATATATCACCGAATGAAAGGGGAAAGTAATCTCAAATTCAAAACAAAATAAAGCTTTCATAGAGAAGTATCGATAAATAAAAACCATATCAACAGGACATGATCAGTGACAGGAATCAAACATACAGCCGATTAGCACAAGAAATTGACTGCATTCTAACAACAATGCTTATTTTCACGTGTCTAACAGAAGACTCTACCAGAAAGAAGATCCATGCCATTATGTTTTCTTTCTTACTAAGGCATGAACTAGAAAATAATTAATTTTTCACACCCAGCAACTATCGCCGTCAAGATAAACTACTATCAGGATTCAGATCTAATACTGAATACTGTGTCCCTGATCTCTATTCTCTAAGAGAAAGCTTATGACAACTGTAGCTATTGTAAAAGATTACTCATTTGGAAGCTCTATGGAGACAGGCAACCATACTAAATTAATGCAAGTATTTCATGTTCACACCTATTGCATCATCAAGACATCAACTCAAACAAGTCAAAATAATCCAGTTCAAAACTTTCTGCATCAGACAGCTAATGCGATGTCCACTGGAGTAACATACTCTTGCCAGATAATGGGTTTCCTCTATACCAATAGCAAATTTTTCCATGGTAAAGGACTTGCTGACATGGACTAAATGGTAATTATCACATTTACATGTACTTCATAACCCGGTGACAATTGATAAAATAGAGATTGGAAGCAGATAAAGCAATGGAAATTATTTAAGAATTTGGCCCAATTTATTGCTTGATTATTTGTCAACTGTTACTAAAAGGAGATAAAATGAGATAATTCATTCACACCCAAATGATAATAGGTCAGTACAATATATATTGACCCCCTGCCTAGACACGTCATGGAGTATTTTTCTCTCTCTTCTAACCGTTTCTAGATTCCTTCTGTCATTATTTACTAAAGAACCCTTCACCCATTACTAACATATATCAAATACTTCCCCCCCTAAAAAGGATCCTTGTCCACAAGGATAGTGGAAGAAGGTGGAGCTGCAGTAGGAAAATGAGGGAACTGCTGTTGTATAGTAGTCAAATCCTCCCAAGTAGCATCTTCTGGCTGAGTATAATTCCATCGGACCAGCACTTGAGTAATAGGATGATTGTGATGCTTAACAATCTTGCGGCCTAAAAGCTCTTCAGGTTCCAACAAAAATTGTCCCCGAGTATCAATAGGAGGTAGAGAAGGAGTGATCGGTTTAGCTGGCTCAACAAACTGTTTAAGAAGAGACACATGGAACACTGGATGCACCCTTGTTTCTGGTGGAAGCTCCAGCTCACATGCAACAGCACCAATTTTTTTCAGAACTCGAAATGGTCCAAAGAATCGGGCAGTTAGCTTGTGAAGGGAAGAATTATTGATGCAATTCTTCCGGAAAGGATGCAACTTTAAATAAACCATATCTCCTACTGAAAAGTGGCGTTCAGTTCTGTGTTTGTTAGCTTGTTGAATCATTCGGTGCTGTGCTTTCACTAAGTGTTGCTTTAAAAGCTGAAGGACCAATTCTCTAGACAAACATGTACGGTCCACAACTTCATTAGGAGAACTACATAAGGTAAATGAGTAGGGGGAGCTACCCCATAAACAGCTTCAAATGGAGACATACCAATAGCTGAATGAAAAGTAGTATTGTACCATAATTCTGCCAATGGTAACCACTTAACCCATTGCTTAGGAAAATCACCAGTCATATAACGAAGATAGCCCTCTAAACAACGATTAAGAACCTCAGTTTGCCCATCGGTTTGTGGGTGATAGGCTGAAAAATACAGAAGGTTAACTCCATAAAGACGAAACAATTCCTTCCAAAACTTTCCACAAAAAATGGGATCACGGTCACTAACTATAGATTTAGGAAATCCATGTAATTTGACCACATTATCCATAAAGACATGAGCCACATCAACTGCAGTATATGGGTGTTTAAGAGCCATAAAATGGGCAGCTTTGGACAAGCGGTCAACCACTACCAAAATAGTTGTTTTAGAGAAAGGTTTGGGAAGACCCCCAATAAAATCCATAGATAACTCAGACCATACATGTTCAGGAATAGGAAGTGGTTGAAGAAGGCCCGGAGAAGCCACTAGTTCAGGTTTGAAACGTTGGCAAATAGTACATTCTCGCACAAAATTACGGACATCCTTTTACATACCCTTCCAATAGAAAAAAGATGCAAGGCGTTTAAAAGTAGGATGGATACCTAAATGACCTCCAATACCATTAGCATGAAAGAATGTAAGTAAGTCATTTCGAAGACCTCTATCTGCCCCCACCACCAATTTGCCATGGCGTTTAAGCAAGTGATATTGCCAAGAATACTTGGGTTGAGAGGTCGGGTCCTGTTCCAAAGCTTTGACCAAATGCTGCAAACTGTCATCAACTAACCAAGAGTCTCTAACCCGGTCATAAAGAGCAGAAACAAGAGCTGAAAGTGCCAGACAAGAGCCATCCAGTTCTGCAAAAGGGCCCTCCGGTCGTCTAGAGAGAGCATCGGCCACCACATTGTCACTACCCTTCCAGTATACAATCTCATAATGCAAGCTCCACAGTTTATGATGACATTTAAATTGTTCTTGGCTCAAATCACACTGTTCTAATAAATGTTTGAGTGGTAAATGGTCTGTACGAATAATAAATTTCCTACCCCACAGATAAGAACGCCACTGTTAACCGCAAAGAGAATAGCTAGCACCTCACGTTCATAAGCAGAAATATGATGTTTAGAGGAAGGGACTTACTAGCATAGGCTAATGGGTGGCCATTTTGTGACAACACAGCCCCCATCCCAACTCCAGAAGCATCAGTTTCAATGACAAAAGTATCATTGAAATTAGGAAGAGCAAGGACCGGAGGAGAGATCATAACATGCTTCAAGGCAATGAAAGCACAATCAGCCTCAAAAGTCCATACAAATCTGGCATTCTTCTTTAATAAATCAGTCAAGGGTTTGCTAATAGAACCATAATTCCTAACAAAACGACGATAGTACCCGGTGAGACCAAGGAAGCCACGTAACTCCTTGAGAGAAGATGGAATCGGCCAAGAAGCAATTGCTGCCAATTTCTTAGGGTCAGCTTGAACTCCCTGAACCGAAATAAGATGACCAAGATAGTCAATTGTGGTAGCAGCAAAGATACACTTAGATGCTTTAACAAAAAACTGGTGCTGCCTCAAGGTGAGAAAGGTTGTTTCCAAGTGATGGAGATGAGAACGCCAATCCTCACTGTAAACAAGTATATCATCAAAAAAAACCAAGACAAATTTCCGCAAGAAGGGCTTGAAAATAGAATTCATAACACCTTGAAAGGTTGCCGGGGCATTGGTTAATCCAAACGGCATCACTACAAATTCATATAAACCTTCATGGGTCCTAAAGGCAGTTTTAGCAATATAATCCTCCTTCATTCTTATTTGATGATAACCAGCACGTAAATCCAACTTAGAGAAATAAGTAGCCCCAATCAGCTCTAAAAGCTCCTCAATAATTGGAATAGGAAATTTATTCTTTATAATAGCCTCATTGAGCTTACAGAAATCAACACAAAAATGCCATGTTCCATCCTTTTTCTGCACCAAAACCACAGGAGCAGAAAATGCACTACAACCGTCACGAATGATGCCATTGGCGAGCCTTTGGCGCACCTGATTTTCTATTTCTGTTTTTTGAACAAGACCATAACGATAAGGCTTGCAACAAATAGGTTTGTCATCCTGAAGAGGAATTGCATGGTCAAACGTACGAGAAGGAGGTAAACACTGAGGTTCTTGGAAAATATCAGCAAAAGCGTCTAATAACACTTGCAATTCGAGTTTCTGATCTTCCAAAAGATAAGAATCAGAAACAAGTCCAACATATATATCAGTAGGAGAGTGAATTAAATAGAGCTGATTAGCTACAAAAAATTCGCGAAGCACCATGACTTCCTTCGGAGCAGATTGTACAGAGGAACCCAGACCACGCAATTCAATGAATTTATCATTAATTCTAAACTCAAAAAGTTGAAGGTCCATATCCATTGCAAATTGTCCTAGGGTTTTTAACCAAGCAATACCCAAAATAGCATCGTATCCGCGAACTTTCATAACCAAAAAATCAGAAGTAAAGATGGAGTTACCCATTTCCCAACTCAGAGCCAGACAATGCTTGCTAACCAAAATCTGACGAGCATTGGCGACGGCTAGGCGTAGAGGTGACCGTTCCTAAACCTTCAGGTTAAGGCGTTTAGCGATGGACGCATTGATGACATTGTGGGTGCTTCCGGTATCCACCAAAATAACAACCTGTTGATTCTTTATGCGACCCAAGAGCTTTAGAGTAGAAGTCTGTTCTCGGCCCTCTATAGCATTAATAGTACCATCCACCGAAATCTGAGTGTCGCCCAAAGCATCTTCAATTGGTGCTTCATCTTCATCGATTAACAGAGCAAAAAGCTGAGAATCCTTGCAGCGGTGATTGAATGTGTACTTCTCTGGGCACCAATAGCAAAGCCCCTTTTTACGTTTCTCGTTCATTTCCGTCTTCGAAAGCTGTCTGGTTGGTTTAATAGCAGATGATTGTGCCGACTTGGATGATGCCGATGCAGTGGTGGAGTTGGAAGGAAGTTGGGTTTGCAAATATGGGCCGGTTTTAGAGCCAGTCACTGTAGAGGCCCGAGGTCCAAACGCAGGTAATTGCCCAGAATATCCCCACAGCGAGGAACTGAACCCTCGAGCACGACTTGAAGCATGCTCATGTAGGGTCCGAATCGAAGCTTCCTGCAACCAAGCCGAATGTGTTGCACTCGCTAATGACACTGGAGCAGAATTCAGAACAAATTGCTGGATGTCTGGCCGAAGTCCACCGATAAACAAGCTCACCGCGACTGTCTCCAGAATGTTGATTTCCGACAACAAGTCATCGAACTTCTGCTCATATTCAGACACAGGGTCGTCGGCCTGAGTGAGCTTCTTGAGAGCAATTAGAGGACTCTCCTCCCTTACGTCAGTGAATTTCTCCTCCATTTGCTTGAAGTAATCATCCCAGCGAACCTCCGAAAAAGAACGACACATAAAAGTCTGATGCCATCGCAGAGCATGTCCTTCGAGATGGATACTCAGAAGGCGAATCCTGTGTTTCGGAGGAGGGCCATCAACATCGAAGAACTGACGGCATCTATAGGCCCAGGCCCAGCCCAGAAAATCAGAACCGTCGAACCTCAAAAAATCGACTCGACTCTGTTTTGTGGGAATCGAGTAAGAACCTGATGGTCGTTACATCTCATGGAAAGAGCCGAACGATGGAATGGATGGTGTGCCAAGAGAAATTGAACCGCCCTCAGTACCTGGATGTTTCCCCATGCTACGGCCAATCGTGGCAACCTGAACCGAGACATTCTTCAGAAGTTCTTCAAGACGAGTAGCAGTGTCTTTAAGCTCCGAAATATCCTGGGAGTGTTGATTCAAATGGGTCTGCACAGAAGCAATGGTGGCTTGATGGAGCCCCAAGCGCTGCTCAATTTCGCTGAAACGATCCTAGGATCGCGTGTCCGAAGGAGGCGCCACGTGCCAGACATGGTGCTCTGATACCTATTGTAACTAAAAGGAGAGAAAACGAGATAATTCATTCACACCCAAATGATAATAGGTCAGTACAATATATATTGACCCCCTGCCTAGACACGTCATGGAGTATTTTTCTCTCTCTTCTAACCGTTTCTAGATTCCTTCTGTCATTATTTACTAAAGAACCCTTCACCCATTACTAACATATATCATCAACCTACTGCCAACAAAGCCAGGCCGTCTATGAAAACCTAGAGAAGAGAAGTTTCAACTTGGTGTATGGCTAATTATTCTGACCTCCAATAATAGTTTTAATATATTTTCCAGCATAAATTTATCATGTCATGTAATAAATGCATCCATGCAAATTTATTCATGACAAATTGCTTTAACATTCTGTTAGATTCAACAGAAAGGATGGGAGGGAGGATTTTAATAGAGAAGAGGGGAGGTGAACTAATAAGAATTTGACTATAATACCATTTTGGAGGGGAGGGGTCCCTGCTCTCCCCTTCCCTCCAAAAGCTCCCACCCAAACATTAATGAAGAAAACAAGTTTTTGACAATGCAAAACAAAGTGATATAAAAATATGCAAATCTCTGAAAGATTCAACACCAAGGCATGAAATTTAACATTAGGACTACTTCACACAACCCATACCTCCTCATCACACCAAGGTGCCAAAATCATTTTTCGTTGGCTCAATGCCTCCACAAATTCATCCCAAGTATGTACAACCTGAATGCATGCATCTCGTTTTTGTTTGGCCATATCAAATAGGTTTTGTTGAATATTGTGCAGTAAATCTTGGACTTGATGGACCAAATCTTCCATGGGTATGTCTATTTTTCCCATATTATCACGTCGAACAGCGCGCACCTGTGCATTATATGAACATTGTGAATAGCGGTACATTGACAAACTGACAAGTGACAGCATAGAAGAAAGATTACACAAATAATGGTAAGAATGACCTGCTTATTTGCCAAATCCTTTGGCCCGATTTCAATCCTTAGGGGAACACCTTTCATTTCCCAGTGTGAATACTTCCAACCAGGAGAATAGTTATCTCTAAAGTCTGACTCAGCACGAATACCTGCTTCACACAAAGTATTCACAGCGGCAGAGCAGGCATCAAGAATACCTTGAGTGTCTGCATCTTTATAAGGCACTGGAATCACAATGACTTGCACTGATGCTACTTTAGGTGGCAGCACAAGCCCTTTGTCATCACCATGAACCATCACCATGACCCCAATCTGGAAAAATTACAAAAAATATAAACACTTTCTGGTGTAAAGGAATTCTTGAAGACAGTAATATTATTGAAATCAAAGCTTACAGTTCGAGTGCTATAGGCCCATGAGTTCTGCCAGACCATTGCTTTCTCTCCCTTCTCATTTTCAAAATTTATCTCAAACATTTTAGCAAAATTTTGGCCAAGACAATGAGAAGTTGCACCTTGTATGCCACGACCAGTGTTTGGAATAAATGCCTATTATATGGTACATTCCATTTGTATAAACAAAAGTACACCATTTAAGTAATATCAATTATCATGCAACGAAGTCAGATATGCACCTCAACACTAGTTGTGTAAAGTCCACCGGCAAACTTCTCCAGCTCACTTTTCTTACCCTTTATGACAGGAATTGCTAGATATTCTTCATATATGCGCCTATACAATTCCAATATCTCGAGGACCTGGAACAGGACCAATTTAGCATATTTTGAAAACAAAAACTTTCAGAAGAAGATGCTTATGAAATCAAATGCTCATGCATTACACGTATGTGAGAATTGCTATTAGTAGAAAAGTATTTTAAAAACACAGGATTTAGTTATTCTATAAGGATAAAGGAAGATAATAAAATTCAGTTATAAACATGAGACCAAAACAACAATTCAATATCAAATCTAACATCATTGATTTAATACAAGCATCACACCTCTGCATCTGCCTCCTCCTTTGTTGCAAAAGCAGTATGCCCTTCCTGCCAAAGAAACTCACGGCTCCTGCAACCAAAACAAGTATTGAGACCAGATAAAAACCATAAACAATCTTCTTTGACAAAAAGAATCCATACAAATTTCTCTTCATGATAGCAACTGATTTTGAGAGCAAATTATACAACAATGTTTAATTTATCACATTTTTTTCAAAGCTTAAGATTCAACAGAATATCAACAACTATTGTTTTGCAAAACCGCTTCGCTATGACCAGTTCACTATTTATGAAACTTCCACTCAAAGAAAAAAGGATAATCAGATGATGATTAAAAGGCACTAAAAAGAACATACTAAAGGCTTGATATACCAATGAGTCATCTTGTTATGTTTGAAAGTGTGCATTAATTTTCACGTAATAAGGAAACAATGTGAAAGAAAGCTATGCAATACCTGATGAATGGTGTGGGATTACTGAACTCCCATCTAACCACATTGCACCATTGATTAAGTTTCAAAGGCAAATCACGATGTCCCCTTATCCACTTGGAGTAGTATGGATACATGACAGTTTCACTAGTTGGACGGATAGCAATAGGAATCTCCAGATCAGTTTCCCCGGACTTTGTCACCCAAGCAACCTGGCAAAAACCAAAGAGATTATCATTTACTAGTACAACAATAATGATTCTGAACTGGAAATATCCTTCTATAAGGCAATCCAATTTCTGCGTTAACAAGATGAATTAATTACAAAACTCAATGGCCTTAAACAGACCTTGTACATTATCCAAAAAGAAAATAACATTTCACCTCTGGTGCAAAGCCCTCAACATGATCCTCCTCCTTTTGCAAAACGCCAGGAGACACAAACAAAGGGAAGTAGCAGTTCTTGACTTTCATTTTCTTTAACTCTGCATCAAAGAAGGCCTGCACATGGATTTTCAAAAGTTTAAACTTTAAAAACATATGAATAAAAGTAACCTGAAATCTGGAAAGCTAAGAATATTGTCTAGAAGAAGCCCATTTTCTTGCTTAAAAAGCCAGAGTTTCTACAAAAGTTAAACCAACACCTAATAATAGCTTCTTCAAACTATATGTGTAACTAATGTAGGGTGTAACAATGGAGAATGGACATGAAAAGAATTTATGAACTCACTTGCATCACCTCCCAGATTGACATTGCCCATGGCCTCAGAATGTAACATCCAGAAATATCATAGTACTCAATCATTTCTCCATTGACAACTACCTGGAACGTCACATCACGAGAAAATTATTTAGGAAAAGCCTGAAAAATATCTTGCCATCAGATCTTGCACCCAATAGCTGAAGTCAAACGACATATCGACAGTGTGTTTGTTTTACCCAGGTTCAGTTTCGGCATTAATCATTAGAGCTATCAAACTCCCACGAATATGCAACTATTGCGATTGTCACAGTCAGATCGCGATGGACAAGTTTGCCTTAATACATAATCAAAAGACCAGCAGAAAACATAGTTGATGATAATTTGAAAAAGGTACCTCAGAGTACCACTCCCCAAAGTTGTCTGCCTTTCGATTTGAAAGCCCTAAACCTGTCTCTTTCTTAACCTCTTTCTTCTTCCCACCTGTGAAGCCAGTGAAACACGAAAAATTCGCAATTAGGCACTAAAATGTGGGAACGAACAAGGCAAAAGACACAAACAGTAGCCACCAGATCGTTTTGCAGTGGGCTTGTTAGCTTCAGCTCCGGCCATCCTGGTGCTCCACCTAAAAGAACAGACAATTGCAGATCGGGTTTATCATACTAGAGATAGCAATATTCATCAAGATAAGCATCTGAACCGAGACGCTACCAAAATCCCAGTTACCTGTTGCAAATACGCCGGAGGGGAAGCAAATGGCGGCCAAGGAAACGAGGGAACACGTCTGCAATTGTGGTGTCACTTGTCAATGCCAAGAACGCTCACTTATTCGCTTCCCGAATTCAGTGGCTGGATTGAGAATCAAGTCAATCAACCCGCCCCACTTAAGGGTGTGTTTGGTTCGAGATTCGGACTATTAGGTGCCAGCTCATCTAACAGTGTCCAATAAAATCATTTCAATTCAAATAAAAGTGGGCCCTACTTTGTCTAATTAAAGCAATGTGGTCAACGGGGTCTGCTCAGATCAGCTGAGGAAAAGAAAGGGAATCCTTTTGGTTGAAAATGAAACCTTATTGATAATAAAGAACGTCGTTGGAATAAAACTTCCGCATGTTAGAGCTTGCGCGGAGTGATCTTAGACAGCGGCGGAGCTGTTTCCCTCGGCTCCTCCGTCAAACTTCGGCGGCTCAAAGCGGGGGTGAACCATCCTAATATTTCTCCTCAAGATTGCCTTACAAAAGAAAATGAAGGGGCCCGCTAAACGCAGAACAAAACAAAATAAAGCCCAAAAAAAAAACCCAATTATACAAAAAGTCTAGTTGTAGGCTCGGGGCGTCGTTCCTTCTCCCCCTTCACCCCCACCCCCACCAAAAACACCAACAAAAGAAAGGACTAAGGTGTAATAATAGTCATAAACTTTAGTTAAAAGTGTAAAAATAACTATAAATTATTTTTTATAGTAAAAATAACCATGAACTATATGAAATGGGGCAAAACTGTTAAATATGTTAACGGTCAACGCATGATCAACAGTTATATTTAACGGTTTTGCCCCATTTTACATAGTTCATAGTTACTTTTGCTACCAAAAATAGTTTATGGTTACTTTTGCACTTTTGACCAAAGTTCATGGCTATTTTTACACCTTTGCCCAAAAATAAAACATATAAACTAGAACATGCAAGTAATTTCTCTCAACTTCCTTTGTATTTAGTTTTTAATTTGATTAGATTTAGATAGCTAAAATTTCATATTTTACAATAATATTGTTAATCAGTAGATTTTATTCATAGGTCGAAAATATCAATTTTTTTTATTTTATAACGTCTAATGCCAAGAATTTTATAATTCACCATATTATGATTAACTTTCTTCCAAGTGCACATGTTTTTTGTGCGGTTGGGCGTGCATGTATGCTGTGTAATAGATGGCGTGGTGTGGACATGTTTTAGCATCCATATGATGATAGAGATTATTATTATTATACAGGAAAAATAATATTTTAACACAAAATTCAATGTTCGATATCATATAGAATCATCAATCTGTCAAACTTAAGGTGACAGTGAAGGTTGCTTTGCTTGCAAGCTCATCCCTAATTTGGATCCGGCTTTGGTCCTTTTCCAAAACTAGATCGTTGGATTGAGATCTCAACGGTCCAAATTTAATATATTATAAAAATATTATATTTATGATATATTAAATTTGGATATTTTTATAATATATTAAATCTGGACCGTTGAGATCTCAATCCATTAGTCCAGAAAAGGAAAAGGATGGTCCTTAGGAAAAGGACTGAAGCCAAATCGCCCCGATTTGGGCCTTCTCTCCCTCTCCTTGGGTTTCTTGCTTGTGCTGTCAAGATGTGTTCCCCTGATTCTTGGGTGATTGTCTCTCTGCCTTTGGTGGAGCTTTATGTGGTGATTTTCGATGGATTCCTTGTATCGTGGCCTTCCATAGCACTAGGAGTGAGGTCTTTCTTCGGCAAGCAGGGAAATCATAAGGGCCAACGCGCTGAGTCTTGGAACTTTCGACACTATAAGACGACCTCGAATAAGGACCATCAATAGGTGCCTCCAAGGTCCTTGGTGGTGATTGATGGGTTGTGGTAGGAATTTCTTGGTCTCACAGTCAAAGGGAGGGCTTTGGTAGAGGAACTGATAGGTAACCCATATGCAACAATCTCTAATTCTAGTTTCTAGTGGGTGACTCCAGGGTTCTTAGCTATGCTATATGGGTCAAAGTGGGGGTGCTATGAACTCTCAGTGGAATGGAAGACATCACCAAGTATGTTGATGAATGGGAGTTGGGGTTTTTCAATTGATGCAAGGATATTAATGGTTAGCCCACCGACACTGTCTATACCCATTATTGCTTTTTGAACCAAGTCCCATGTCTAAAATTCAAGAAGTACAATTACAAATGTTTTTGTATCTATGTCGAAAGGGCTATAAGTTTCAATGGGATTTATGCTAAATCATTTGTTATTTTAAGATCTATGGATTCTAAGGTTAATGGGTTATTCAAAGATCAAGGCTTTTATACTAATGTTGTCTTGGGTTTGTGTTTTGAGACTGATAGTATGGCTCGATTTGTTGATGGTTTTCATATGTTGAGTATTTAATGGTATAGAGGGTTTGATACAAGTTGGGGCTTGGTTAATCTGGAAATATTGGGAGACTCTCTGTATTTATCTTCTGGATATAACAACTCATAAGCCATTCAATTTCAACGAAGTTGTCATTGTCTTGATATAACTTGTGGGAAGGCCAACAGGTGGAGAAAAGTAGAAATGAATTATCAGAATGCTCAAAATTGGGCTATTGTGTCCTTTTCTATAAAGAGTGATGAATGGTTTGAAGTATCTAATTGTGGGAGGGAGGCCTTTTACTTTGTTGGTCTGAATTGTAATGCATAGCTATTAGATGATCATTTTAGAATAATTAACTTAAGTCTATTTAGTGATTCTGTATGCACTATTTTTTATTGGCTAGACATGTGCCTGTTCAGTGTGATCATCAACACTATGCAATTTTGAGTTAGACATGTGCATGATCGGGGGGCATGGCAACATTGTTTATCATTGGGTTGTAGTTGTGATTCTCTCTTCGATTGTGGCACTAATTGTGTGTTTTTTTTTTTTTTTGTGCTAAATATGTTTGTTGCCCTTCTTGAGAATTCTCATTTCTAGGAATTTAATCAGAAACCATTTTTGCATATGGATTTCCATGGAAGCAGATTTGGTAGCCATGTGGATTGCCAGAGCTTCATCAGATGGTATTTCCCTCTAGCTTGGGTTTCTCGACCTCCACAGCTATAAGTGTGTGTTTGGATTAGCTTTTGAGAATAGCTTTTACGATTTACGAGGTAAGTGTGTGAAAGGAGTTTTGTCCCGATTTGGGTAAACCTAGGTTTGGGAAATTCTCAAACACTCACTTTAGTGTGTATTTGGATTAGCTTTTAAGAATAGGTTTTATAATTTATGAGGTAAATATGTGAGAGGAGTTTTATCTCGGGTTGCGCAAACCTGAGTTTGGGTAATTCACAAACACTCAAGCCTTACTAGGGTCAGGCGTTCAAGATGTTTCTTTTGATAGTATTTTATGTTCTTACTACACTGAAAACCTTTTGTTGGCTTGTGTTCTATCTCTAATTACTATGTCTGGAGTTTATTTAGCGGTTTCAATTTGCCGGTTGTGTTCGTTTGTTTCTAAGACATTGTAATTATGTTGATCTTAATATAATTAGTTTCTTTGTTGGCCAAAAAAACAAATCAGTCATTCAAACTTGTTTACGAGTGATTACGAGAACCAGCGGTTAGAGGCAATTCAATTTTTGTTAAAAGCAAAAAAAAAAAAAAAAAAAAAACAGAGGAAGAAGAAGAAGCATTCAGCTAAACCATAATTATAAATAAACACAGATCCTTTATTGCTTCATGAGAAAAATTGGCGTCCTATAAATTAAGGGGGGGAAAGGAACTCTTAATCGCAGCCATTGAAAAAGATTGGTTACAAGTTACAAAGGCACATATGTATATTGGAGGTGAACAAAATCTTGGGGAGGTGGCTCAAAAGACGGGAGTTTAGGAGACATGAGATTGGAAGATCAACACAACATTCCATAAATCATTTAAACAAGGCTCCTCCTCGCCAGCAACAGAAATCATACAAAACGAAAGGACTGCTCTGATGTTCGATGCGGCTCCCAAGACCCTTTGGAGGGAAGGGGTAATTGAACCCCATAGCCATAGGCCTACCCAGCAGATCGATCAACTAACTTCTGGTGGTACCACCTTCAAACTTTTCATCCACTCGCAGAAACTAGGATCATCAAAGTGAAGGAAACTGCTTTTTAGCTTTGTCCGTTGCTCTGGTGTCAGTGACCTAAGTTGTGGGAACCTTGCCTCCTGAAAAAATTTACAAATTAAGAAAAGGACTAAATTGTTATCTTCTTTAATTCTGGGTCAGTGATTGAGATATAGAAATAGGAGCTCCCCAGCAGTGCAATCACTGAAACAAACAACATTTTCAAGCAAATGACAAAGAACATGTTACTTGCCTGCTCATAAGGAGGATCCTTGTGAGCCGGGACGAGACGAGAAACAAAATACCGAGCCTGTGAGCTACCCTCCTGTTTCAAATGTAAATTATCTGTCACAAGTTACCATCTGAACAGGAGATTAAAAAGGGAGACATGCAGGAAAGAACGAATGAAAACTAACCTTAAATGCAAGGATACGAGGAGCTGGAAAACGTAATTCACTAAGCTCCTCAGCCAATGTCCGGCAAGCAGCTAATGCAGCAGCACTTCTTCCTTCATCAGCGGCAAGTTCAGCACCCTAAGATACAACAATTAAAAAAATGTATTTTAAGAACTGTTTAGCATACAATAATCAAGATCGGCATTTTTTGAAGAGTACTAGCATCAAAGGATTTGCGGTCAGACCAGAGAACATAATGCATGTTTAAAGTTTCAACAGCAACCCTTCCCAAGGTGCAGCCTATGCCCTCTACCACCTACTGTTCTTATGGCAAAACAAAACAGAGATAACCCATACCTCACTTTCCGCTATGCTACAGGAACAGTGTCAGCTGGGGACAGAAAGCCACTCCACCAGACCCAGTATGTTTTCTGGAATCTGTATTCTATTAATAAAATAAAATGATCTTTCAATTTCAAGTCCATTAGCACACCATCAATGTCACTCCGATCACATCATCAAGTCCATTAACATGAAAAATTCATTCTTATTCTATTAATTATTACAAGCAGCACGAATCTTAATTTAAAATGCCAACTGGAGCTTCAGAAGAACCATATGAGAAAATCATTTGCCCGCACAACTTTCAAAAGAATGGAGAACAAGTGCAGTAACTAAATTTAACAAGGTTAGCACCATAACAATCCCCCCCCCCCCCAAAACCACAAAAAACCCGGGGGGAAACAAAGAAAGAAAGAAAAAAGAGAAAAGATACAGGAGATTATGAGTGATGAATCTGTAATATCATTGGCCAACCAAAACGTCACTCAAAAGTAGAAAGAGAATACTAGGTGGCTTACCAACCAAATGAAGACATCAGTGCCATGATCAAGAACGACAGCAGTATCAGACTGCATAGCAAGATCATAAGCTGGTAGCTCCTCAAAAGTTCCCCCTTCCCTGTGCATTAAACAGCGAGGAGCAACCATTCGGAGTGATAGATCAAATGACGCATTTAAAAACAGGCTTCGCAGCACAGACCTCTCATCTTCATGACCAATAATGCTTCCCAATAGTGGCCCTCTTTTGAGGTGGAAAAGGAGCTCAGGTAAGAGAGATAACTCCTTTGGGAACCGATAAAGTTTTGATTTGGGTAATTGGGAGCCAAATTTCATAGCAATGTCATTGATTCTTTCATCTACCATGGCTCGCATGTCAATTGAATCAGAATAGTTTTTCGCACGTAGTAGAGTCCTCTTTGCAATGAGGACTGCTGCCACTTCATCTTGAACACTCTCAAGATATCCTGAAATACTATCTACAGTAGGCAGCCTAACAGTAATTACCCTAGACACGTCAGCTTGATAAACATTTGAATACAGAATGGCAAACTGAAAAAACACACTATCACTTTTGATATCTCCTTTATTTTCCATGGATATAGAGAAGCTCTGAGTTTCTTCAACACTCAGCATCTGAATATAGAGTGCACTGTCGTTTTTAAAGAATTCATGGGTGTCCACATGTGCCTCTTCACCAGGACCCACAACTTGGGTTGTGAGAATATCATCTGATGTGCGTAATTCCAACAAACCATGGGAGCCTGCTGCTCTGGCAGAAGCCCTTTGCAAATTAACACCGAAGGCTTCTCCAAAATCATCATGGAGAACCAAAACACCACCAGATGCTTTCACAAGAGGCTGCACAATAGGAACTCTGACAGGGCATGTTCCAGCACATAAAATGTCAACCACAGTATTGTGACTATGAGCCACACGACCTAGATTTTCCATCCATTTCAATGCTGTCTTTTCCATGTGAGGATAATTAGGGTGACTAAAAGAGTGAGGAACAGATCCAGGGCCATAAGTGTTGGGTCCACCAGCACAGACGATAATTCTGCTGTAGCCCCCTGACCTTTTGACTACCCCTCGAGACAGTTCTGCAGAAGGTCCCTGAATTATAGCAAGAGCAACCTCAACAGCAGCACCTAGACACCGATCCCTGGAAGCTTCAGGCATGTTCAACTTGTATGGCCTCAGTGATGAAAATATGGCATGTGCTACAGGAAGTGAGGCATGCATTGGTGACAAGTATATACCAGTACCATAAATCAATGCTTTCAAGGATTCTTGAGATGGTGATTTGTCTCCAGGAAGTACATCAGCAGATGCAACTGACTCCTCTGAAAAGTCATAAACTGACACAGTGCGGCCATAGAGTACAATGCCTATCCTTGTTGTAGGGGGAAGTGAATCAACAAAAGCATGCAACGAGCTCTGTAGATGGTGTAGGTGAGGTTCATCTAAGCATTCATCTATCACAAGAACAATTGGTGCCGTCATTCTTGAATCTGAAACTGGAACAAAACCAGGTCTCTTATTCCCCGTTTGCACATAATCAACCATGGGTGATGAAAGTTCTGGAAATCTGCGGAGGTCTTCCTTGCTGGAAGCAACATACTCGCCGTCACTTCCATTCAGTTTCCGACATATTACACACTGCCACTGGCCTGATCCAATCAAAATGTTGCAATAAATATTTGCATAACCTCCACAGCTTTGGCAGCGGTGGGGATCACGCTGAATTACCTGAGCACCTGTTGGGATTTCCTTTCCAGGAGAGACTAATGCCCCAAAACCTAAACTGGGTACATTTGCTAGTTTTTTCTGCTTCAATACCTACTTGATATATGGAAAAGGAAAAGGTCAAAATAAGCCAAATGTTTTAATTTGAGCAGGAAAAATCTTAAGCCACTTATGTCCACTTTCTTAACGAATCACAGCAAAAACACAATTGTCAAATATACAATACATGGCAGCATAAATTGCATTAGATTATTTGCCACGCACCAAATTTAGGTGCTTAAAAACAGATATATTTCAACATCAGAACCAATTCCTTATTAAAAAGTACAATATAAAAAAGCATACCTTATGGGCTGAGAAAAGAACAAATGAAGATTCCCCGACAGGAGCTTGGTCTTCTGTGAGCTCGGAAATTTGGTGCTGCAACTCAAATGATCCATTTGAAAATTGAGGTGACGATGATGTTGGCAAAGATGAGCCTGAAGATAAAGCAACTGGCTGAGGCGATGCAGGTGATGTGCGAAAAGGAACAGCGGCTGGACGGACAGGTCTGGTGAAAACAGGAGGTCCAGGGGGAGTGCTCAAATGAGGAACAGGACTGCCTGTTTTAACACCGTTGGCTGGTGATAAAACAGGTGGGGTTCTGATGGAAGGTGAAGATGCTTGATCTTGTTGTAATTTGGGTGGAGGAAATCTAGGTGTTGCAGCAAAACTTGGAGGGGGAGGGACAATTGGACTTTTCTCATGGTAAAGATTCTGTCTGTCTGGATTAGAAGAGGAGACAGTGATGGAGGACCCAACATCTGGTTGTGTTGGGTTAGCCATTGGGATTCGGAGTAACCGGAAACGCAAAAATACTTACAAACCCAGTATCAAGAACCGACCTTTATCAAAATGTAAAGAACTGCAGCAGCATTAAATTGGGGATATGATAGGATTCAAGACAGTCAAGAAAGGACGTGCCCCCTCGACGAGGATCTTGCTGTTCACCTCTGAATTTGCAGAAGGCGATGAACAAAAGACGTCTAAAACCTCCCGAAGATCGAATCTTCTCAGAGATGATCTCTGCAGATAGTAATCCAGCAGCCAATTCAACACAAACCGCAATCGTCAATAACAAAATTCTGCTACATTCACCTAAATAATAATCTAGGGTTTTCACGGTGGATCGAAATTTCTCTTGAATTGAATTGATGCGACAAAAATGAAATGAGATTCGCATACCTGAGAGGAACGTGAAACTGTTGAGCCGCAGAATTTTTAAAGAAAGAAAAAGAGAGGATCATGAAAGACCAAGTAACCGAAATGTTGACTCCCCAGCATCTTCATTGCTCCCAATCGCCCTCGCTTCATTCATTTGCGCCCACTGACAGGCCATGCCGTCTTTCATTCAAGCCTGGTATTTAAAAATAAAATAATCTGTTTAATGCATTTTTTGTTGGGACAATTGCCATAAAATATAAAATACTTAGGAAGATATTTGCTGTATGAGACATGAGGTACTGAGGTCCTTGACTGTCAATATTTGCTGAAAATTGAAAAACAAAAATGCCCTTATTAGATAACAAATAAGAAATGAAATTTGCCTCAGAACAATACCCTATTAACTTGAAGAGTGTAGGGAGGAGGAGATCGACAAAAATGAATGAGAGTGGGTCTTTGCAGTGGTGGCGGAGTGTGGGCCTTTGTGGCGGTGATGAAGTGACTAGATTTTTGCGTCGGCGCAAAGACATGTTCCTAAAGAGAGAATAGGCGAGAATTGAAAAGTCGCTCTATTTTGCTTCCGACAAAATATAGTTGAATCAATTTGATTTAGGATAAATCGATTTGTGACTTATGAAGAGCTCAATAATAAATTGATTTATATCATAATATATGAACTTTAGCCTGGAGGTTGATTAAATCGATTTATATCTTTCGAAAAGTCTGTCAAATCGATTTACAGTGTTCTTAAATTGATTCAAGCAATAAATATAATAACTATTGAAGATTTTAACGAAATTTTGGCCTAAACTGATTTACTGACTTGAGTAAATAGATTTATGTCACTTTTTGTAAAACTAGTTTTGTCATGAATCGATGTACAACCCCTTATAAATCGATTTATTTCACATTTCTTCCCTTGAATTCCACAAGTATAAACCAAGTCTTTCCAGGTGTAACACATCTTCCCATGTGTTCAAAATATCTTTCATAGGTGTAAAAGATCTTCGCTTAAGTTCAACAAGTCTTTCCTAGTGCAATATAACTATGTGTGAAAGATCTTCCTCTGTGTTCACAATAAATATCTTCTCTAGATGCGAAAAATCTTCCCTCATGTGCAAGAAATTTTCCTAAGTGCAAAAGATATTCCACTGTGCTCAAAATATCTTCCATAGGTGCAAAAGATATTCCCTTATGTGCAAAAATGAGGTTTAAATCCATTTTCTACAGGGTAAATCGATTTATGACTATTGCCGAGTTTAGTTATAAATCGATTTAGATAAGGGAAAATCAATTTAGTACAGTATATATACGAGGAAGATCTTCTGCATTTAGGGAAGATATTGTGAACACAGGGGAAAATCTTTCGCACATAGTTATATTGTACTCAAATCAGATTATGTTTCTAGCTTAAGCTTTGGAGTGTCTTAACAAATTTTATGCAGGACAAGTAAAGACAAAAAAGCAGGACAAAATCAATTTACAAAGGCAGTAAATTGATTTAGGTCAAATCTAGTTTTCATAAAAAGGTAACATAAATCAATTTACAAGGGTAGTAAATCGATTTAAGACAACTCTGGTTTTCACAAAAAGTGACGCAAATTGATTTACTCAAGTCAGTAAACCAATTTAGGTCAGAATTTTCTCTGGGCTCTCAACAATTATAACTCTCACTTAAATTGATTTAAGAACTCAAATCAATTTACCAAGTGACTAAATCAATTTAAGAACCTCAAATCGATTTAGAAGGTGACTAAATTGATTTAGTCAATTTAACAGCGAAAGCTCGTATATATAATATGCCAAATTGATTTTCCCTTGTCTAAATCGATTTACCCCCGCGACAAATCGATTTAAACCTCATTTTTGTTGGAAGCAGAACCGTCATTACAGAGACCCATACTCCGCTGCCCCCGCGAAGACCCACACTCCGCTACCCTCGCGAAGACCCACACTCGTTCGCTTCTGTCGATCTCCTCCTCCCTTTACTCTTCAGGTGAACGGGGTATTGCTCTGAGGCAAATTTCATTCCTTCTTTGTTCATTGATCCAATAAGGGCATTTTTATCTTCCACTCTTTAGCAAATACTGACATTTCAGTACCTCAGGTCCCCATTCAGCAAATATCTTCCTAATTAGGTATTTCATGGCAATTTCCCCTTTTTTGTTTCGATCTTTCCGTTTCTTTTTTCTTTTTTGCCCAGTTTTTCTGCCTTTTCAATAAATACAATAAACATGAAATATTAATTTTAGATTGAGTGATAAAACACTGCGAATCTCCACTTCTCCAGTATCTCAAGTTTTTATTTACTTGAATCCAACATATCGAGTTTTAGACCTAACAAATGAAAAATTATTTACCAAATCATTTTATTGGGTATATGATTTTATTATTTTAAAATTAAATTGATTTAGCATTTCTTACGATTTTGTTTTAAACCTACCGTATCTTCCCATTAGAAATAATCATAAATGACTTGCATCTCATTTCTCTCCTAGTACAAACTATTGTCACATTCCCACTAATAAGATTATTTTTCATTTCCGAACTTGTTTGGTTGATTGCAAACACTATATAAAAACAATCGCAAATCCTGCAAGCTTACCAAATGCTAAGACGTTGTGGTCAGTTGAAGTCTTAGAATGGAATATGGAACTTTTTGGCCATGTGGGAGTGAAGTTGGATTGCTTGGTAAGAAGATTGGATGGTATATCTCCGAGCTTAAGTTTGTTACATTTTCCAAAAAAAAATGATTTGCTCCCTTCAATCCTAAATATAAGAGTTAGAATAATGATTTTTTAATCATAAATATGAAACTTTAATATACATGCCTTCCAAATTTATGTAGTCTTTTCTTATATCCCTTTAATATAATAAATTTGCATGACCAGTTAGCCAGTCAAACCTAGGGGTGAGCATAAGCAAACCGAAACCGAAGACCGAACCGAACCTAATTCGGTTTTTTCGGTTCGGTTTTTTCGGTTAGTCGGTTTTTATCGGTTTATGCTTTCGGTTGTTTCGGTTATTCGGTCATCGGTGCGGTTTTCTAAAAAAAAATTCGGTTAAAACCGTATAACCGAAGTTTGCTTTAGGTTGCTTTTTTTTTCTGACTACCTATATAAAAAGCATCACTAGGCCCCCAGACTTAAAGCCCATTACACTATGAACTACCCATTGTCCACGTTTAGTTACAAGTCCAAGTCAGTTTTTGGACTTTTCAAGTCCAAATGTCCAATGCAAAAAACCTGAACCAATTTTGTAAAAACAAAAAAAAAACCTAACCTAAAAAACCTGAACACAGCTCTTCATGCTCAGTGCGAAATTGATTGCGTCTAAGTTCTTCACTCATCACTCTTCACCCTTTACTCTCTACGCTCCAGAACTCCCGTCCTCCTCTCCTCTCGACTCCTCCCATCTCCGTACTCCCGTCCTCCTCTCCTCTCGACTCTGGACTCTCGATGGTCAAGGGTGGAAGTATCGCTGTGAGTCGAGCAGCCTCCCTTTGCCCTAACCCTCAACGACGTCGCCTCACCGTCTGGGAAAGCATCGCCGTCAATCGAGCAGCATCCCATGGTCCTCCCTTCGTCTTCAACCCCGGAGCTTCAGTTCTTGGTAAGTAGCTCGGTTTTAATCTCTTGCTCCTCTAGATTTAATCTCTGGAAGCCAAATTTTTTCTTCGATTGATCATTTTTGTTTTGTCTGCTGCAAATGAAAGCATCTGTTCATGGCTTTTGTGTGGCCTCCTGAATGTTTGAAAGAGAAATTCTCTTAAAAGTAGTATAATTGTCTATAAATTTTTCTCTATTTCTGGATCTGCTTGCTGGGGCTTCACCATTTTAGGTGAGAAATTTTTTTCAAGAAAAGCTAAGCAATGTGTACTCATATTTCGGTTATTGGAACAACCGAACTGAAATTTTCGGTTAGTTCGGCTTCGGTTAATTCTGCAGATCGGTTTCGGTTCGGTGTTGAAATTTTGCTCTGTTCGGTGTTCGGTTAATTCGGTTTTCACCGAAAACCGAACCGTTTGACCGATTGCTCACCCCTAGTCAAACCATGTTCTTTTGTGGCTTCTCTTATATCACTATTCATTTCACTACCTTCCAAGTTTGTTGCATTCAAGGTATGTATGCCTTATGGGACTAATGGTGTGCTTTTTAAAAAAGGTATAGGGTGTCCCTTTGTAATTCTTCCTTAGGTCATAGGTATAGGTGACTTTTTTTAAGGTTGTCCCACATAGTTAAGGCTTTTTTAGACAGTTATTGGAAGAAATGAGATGTGACATCCTTAGTTGGGGAAGAGCACACCATCTTGTTTTTCGTTTCCTACAAGTCTTGACCTATGACGTGTGTGAGATAGGTTGGTGTTGCAGTTTATCCTCCACATTTTGTCAATTGGATTTTTGTTTTACCTATAATATAACTAGTACCTTGTGTAGCTTTTTTTTTTTTTGGCTACAAGTGCCTTGTGTAGCTTTAGGAACACTCAATGATAGCTATATTGTGGAGGGCAGCCGCCTATGAAGTTTTTTTTTTTAAATTCAATCTTTTAGTTCTGACATATAGGTATTGAAGAACAGTTGTAATCCTTTATGTAAGCTTATCAACCACTGGATCCTGCAGTTTCAAAGAGGTAAATGTTTGTAATGTGCAATCCTTTTATCACTAGAATTGTCTCTTTCTTGCAATGATGGGGAGCTCAATTTTCAACTCCATTATCTATCTCTTTAGTCTAACTCATAAAAAATAGTCAAGAAGGAAGAGGAATGGGACAACTAATTATACTGTTGGATTTCTTATTTTCCTTTCATGTAATCTCAAGTGAAACAGTGGGCATGTAACAATGGTGAAAAAGTGTATTGTGAAAAAGCAATGGTGATGTGATGTTATTGATATTTAAGTTTGTTTCCCCTTGATTATAGCTGCAATATAACCATTGGTTTTTTGTTTTAAATGGTGTGTAACAATTACAAATTAAGGATCCTTAGTTTGAATAGATATTTTGACATGACAATATGACATGGTTGATAGGGAACCTCAGTTGCCTTCCATCTTTGAAGCTTTATAACTATTGGATTTCTTATTTTGCTATCATGTAAAACTTAAAAGATCCATTCCCTTATTATGTGGTTTTCTAACCCACAGCTTTTTATCTGATGATCCTTTTTTTCTGCAAATTTTTAGACTCAATTCAATTGACAATAATGTTTTTAGCGGTTGAGTTTGCATCAACTCACTGCACAATGCAATGCATTTTTCCTTGATGTGAACATAAGTGTACCGTCTGTAATATCCCGAATTTTGGGATTGGAAGCTTTGGAATAAGCCTAAATTGAGTGGACTACTAAGCCCTGATTTAGTAGATGTCCCAAATATATTCCCTAATGATTCTAATATCTTTGGGGTATTAAGAAAGTAAAATGGTGAATTTTGGAGAATATAATTATGTTTTTGATAAAATCGCCTATGAAGCAGTGAGCTTATCATAAGGTTTTGGAAGACTAAATGATAAGTAAAAATTATTAAATTTTACAAGATGAAAGTAGACATCCTAATCTTTAATTTGATAGGTCATATGAGTCAATAAGAGCTATACACAAAAAGATATGAATTTTTGAAGTTAGCCCAGAAAAACTGGAAAGTTTCTGAAACAACATGCAAAGAATGAAATTATGGGAATTTTGTGATTCCATAAAGTAAAGGTCTATATTTTTCCTTGCAAATAGACTCAATAATAGTTCTATAGGATTTGGAATCACCTCATTTCGATTTTTCTAGAATTAGTTATGATTTTTCAAAGTTTGGGCAGAAATCTGCCAGAATTTTGTAAAATCCGAAATTTTTGGAAAATTAGTAAATGAATAAAATAGAATATAAAATATGATATAAGCATATTCCTTCTTCTTCCTTCAACTTAAACTGACGCAAATTCAGCTGAACATAGAGAGAGAGTTTAGAGAGAGAAGGAGAGGAGAAAACTCATGAGATAGGTCGATTTCTTCGGTGAATTTGTACCTAACGTGTATAATCCTTTTCCTAAGCTTCTCTTCTATGTTGTTTGAGGTATTTGAAGCAAGATTCATGGTGTTTTGAAGTTAGGGTTTCAGCCAAGTCAAGAAAATCCAGAAGGAGCTTGAGGTAATTTCCAAACCTTCGTATATTGACTATTCTAACTGCTGTGGGCAATTTAATCGGTGAAATTTCGCCGGATTGCCATTGGTTGTAAAAATGGAAAATGGGTTTCCCTAGGGGTTATGCTGCCCAAATTGATACTAAATTGTAGTTGTAACCTAATGGAATAGTCAATAAAGTGGTTAGGAGTAGAAAGGAACGTGTTTACGGAGCCGAAACCGAAAAACCTCAATTTTCCCCTTAAAACCTATATATTTCGGTCAGCATTGTAAATGGGTCTTATAGTTGGATTTTCAATGATTTGATGATTCCATTGGATTCAGTGGGCGAAAATAGATGGGGTTACAGTTGGGCACTTTTTCGGAAAAGGCCGAGAAAGCATAATTAAGGAAACGCCCCTAAAACCCTAAAAGTAGGGCTGCCAAGGGCATTTTCATAATTTGACATTAAATTTGATAATTATGAGTCTGGAAATGGATTCCTTGGGCGAAAATATGTCAGGATAGCCCAGGTTAGAATTTCGAGAAAAGTACAGCCGGACCGGGTACGATGGGGCCGGGTCCCCGGGGGTATTTTAGTAATTTTTCAAGATAGACTCATATAACCCCCAGAAACACTATGGAAGTGTCTAAATAGTACATTTGGCATTGTAGGATCAAATATGGAGCCCCGAGCTGTTTGCACGTAGATCGAGGCACACGTTTCGAGGCGGAAACGGGTTAAGGTAGGGGACTTACCTTACTTGCATGTATTTGATATCTTTGCTTGTGTAATGATGTATGTGATTGCTTTACTTGATTGTGTAGAGCATATTTGAATAAATGAAGCTCTGTTTCTGTTTTCGCTGTGGCCATAGTCTTGTTGTGTGAAACATTGAGCATGCAGAAATGTCATTATGGGGCATACATCTAGGTAAAGCTAACATGTCATACACATAGCATCAATCATGCATGCATTATGGTATCTGTTTCCTACTGAGATTCTCTTGAATCTCACCCTCCCCTACCAACAATCTAGACAGGAGACGACAGAAGATATGCAAACAACAATTCAGAGTATCGTACGAGGGGATTACAATAGTGGAATGAAGACGGGAAGAAGTCTCTGTTTCACTGGGACGGGTTTAGATACCCCAGTAGCCCTGTGTGGCTACATTGATGGTAAGTATCATGTACAAACCCCTATTGGGAATTTATGTAATCATGCACATATTATCAGTATAGTTATGCTATTCCTGTGTTGCCTACCCAACCGCATATCGTTTTCCGCGAATACTCTGATAAATGTGAAATTAAAATAAGGGCGTGACACCGTCAAAATTTGCAGAACTGATATGATAAATGTGTTCACATGGTTGATGTGGAGAGTAGTTGTAGTCCATTTTGTAATTTGTTTAATCATTGGTTTCTTGTTTTTGTCATATGTGAGTGTTATTTTGTGTAGTACTTTTGTCTACTTGTGCACGTGTCTATTAGGTATTTTCAATAACGTTGCTTGGTTTTTATTAACCTAAAGATCTGTATAGGTATTTGGAGTTATAAAATGTAGTTTTTTGCCTATATCTTCTTGGGGGATGATCCATTCATCTAAGGGTGAGCATGGTGCCCAATGGCCCGGTGCGCCCACTCTGACCCTGCAAAAAATTGCCCAGCCCAGCCCTAAAAAATTTTGGACAGCTTTGGGTGGGCTAATAACCGAGCAGAGCCGGGCATTGGGCAAGGGGTGCTTCCTTGCCCATTTGGCCCTGCCCGGAAAATTATTTTTATTTATTTAAAATATAAAATTTCATATCAATTAAATATTATTTCACACACACACACACACACACACACATATATATATATATATATTTATTTATTTATTTAAAATATATATTGTATAATACTTTTCTGGTCCTCTCTTTTTTGCCCTAGCCACTAAACACTATTTATAGGAAGATTTCTTTATTTCTTCTTTACTTTGAGATGTATTAAATTATACTTGCTTTTTATTTTTTTTTCAGATGCTTCATCATTTGATCAACTTTTGGGACATTGAATTGATGCAAACTACATTGACTTCACGACTTCAATTACAATCGTTTTGTTTCCTTATTTATAATGGATTATGGATGATGTTTAATTTTTAAAGTATGGATATTTGTTAAGACATATGGTAGCTTTTAAATTTCAAGACTCAAGTTGCAGACTTATTTTAAAATATCCCAAAATGTGGAATCATCGAATGTATTTAAAGTTTATATTATTTAGGGTGAAGGTAAGACATATGGTATTGGTAACTATATGAATATTTATGAAATTTACATGGAATTATTTTTTTCATATGTGGACAAGAAAAGGTGTTATCGCTTGGGCAGGGAAGTCCACCCTGCCCAAAATGGTTAGGGTTTTTAACGGGTAGGGCAAGGCATCGGCTGCAAAATGCAGCCCGTTCATTCTTTCAAGCTGGGCATCGGGCAAGGGTCTCGCCCTGCCCATGCCCACCCCTACTGATTCATCCATAGAGTAATTGTTGTGCTTGACGTCATTCATCATGTCGTATGTAGGTCATTCATGTGGTGCCTCACTTTGTTGTTTATGGAAGCTAATCAATGGGAAGGGTAGCTATTTTGAACCATGCCTTCTCATGAGATTTTTCCTTCCTTATAGCCAGTTCTTTCATGCCTATAAATTGGCTAGCGTTGTGCTTGGGTTAACTAACTCAAGTATTGTCCTTTTATCTCATATTATGTCTTGTCTAGGCCGCCTAGATCTTTGCAATGGCTCAATTTTGCTTGCTATTGACATTGATAATAACAATGTTGGAGAGGCTCTGATGACTATTGGGATGATTCTTTATTTTCATGGTTTGTTGTATGGTGGTTTTTGGGGATCCCAATGAGAAAGAGATTCAATTTTATTCATGTGAAATGTATTGCAATACTTATGATTAGAGATAAGTGGTTAGTATGCGTCGGTTCATAATGTCTCATTTTATTGAATATGCTTTTTGTGATGTAGGTGGCAATTTCTTTTTTCGCATTTTCACGACATTTTAGATAATATTAATCTTGCATGCATTGCAAACAAAGTTCTGAAACCTGGATCGATCACTAAACCGGTCTGGGTACTGGATCAAGGGTCAGTGGGTCAGATCGGAGTCAAACTTGGCCTAGACCGGTAAGGAAGGGAAGATTTTATGATTATTTATATGAAATTCTGAATAAAATATTTAAAAAAAAATGGTCAAACCTTGTGAAAACCGATCAAATTGGGATCAATTACCAGACTGGACCAGTCGGACCACCGATTCAACGATTTTAGGGTCGGATCGGTTGGTCCAATTCGGTCTTAAGAACCATGATTGCAAATAACTTACGTGGATGGAACAAGTTGATGTGTGATTGAATATATTACGAATATTGATTACACTTAAGCTAATTCATCCCGCGCATCGCGTGAGATAGATGATGACTATTCTTCTTATGTACTTTAATATAATACTTATTATGAGGTAGATTTCCACACACATAACATGGGTGTTTTATGAAAAGTAATACACATTTTTTATAAGTAATTAAACTAATTTACTTGATATTTATAAGTTGATTATATAACTTTTATATTCAGCAGAAAAACTAGTAATTGGATTTGTTTAATTATCCCGCAATGTGATTATGAGCGTCGAATTTCGATGCCAAGAGCCCACTGCGACCAGCATATGCAATATTAGTAGTATAAATCAATGTTTAAGAAAAATTATTGGGTTTGATGTTGGATTTAAGTTCGTCAAACGTTTTAGTAGTCCCCTATCTGCACACATGGAGAGAAAAATATTGAATATTTATCATTTTTTCTTCAAACTATTTTATCTAATTTATAAACTGATATATGATTTAAGGATATACAAAAATATGATTAAGTAATTTTTTTAACATTTAAAAAAAAATAACTAAATTTTATATTCAGAATAAAAGTTATCATATCCTAGTAGCTTTTCTCAAGTTACGCATGCAATTCAGCCTCACATGGTCGCCTCAACTTCTCTTTCCATGTCAGGCGTTTACGTGCTCGTTTGGAATAGCTTATTTTTGGGCAATAAGTGCTTATAAATCGTGATTCACGGTATATGAGGTAAGTATGTGATATGAGTTTTATCTCGGCTTACGTAATAAGGACTTATTTTCTAAATTTAAGTGATCCCAAACACACATTGATTTGTTAATACTCACTATAGCATCATATCCAATCTCAATAAATTATATTTTTCCAAACTTCAAAAACTATAAATTATAATTTGTTCAAAAAAAAAACTATAAATTATAACAATTTAAAACTACCAATTTTAAGCATCAGCCAACGTTTAACTATTACAAGTACATTTCCTCATTTTCCTTTTTTTAATCAAGAAATATATTCAGCGAAGGCAGGTGAATAAACATCATGTTTCAAAATAATTCCATGCAAGATGAGCGCAAATCGTCATAATACAAGTGGACAGTTTAAAGCTAATTTTTTATAACTTTTTTTTTTATTTTATAAAATGATCAATTATATTGAATATACAAAGATAATTACATAGAGACATATACATATAAGCCAACAATATACATCTGACAACAAACTTGAGACACAACTACTTTTTTTTTTTTTGTATTACAGTGACAAGGGAGTCAATCCCTTGAGAGCCACGACGGACTCGTAGAAGAACCTAGTTGAGCTAGAAAGAACAAAAGGAAAACCAAATATTAGCTTGAGTCAGCTAAAATTTGGATCAAACAAAAATATGGCGGATTCAGCAGTAGGGTCAGATCATTGTTTGAATCAAGAGCATCTCGTGCCAAAAGGTCAGCACAAACAATACATTCCCTGTGAGAGTGGTGAATCTCCAGATCCCAATTTTTGTAGATTAAGTCTCTGGTTTCTTCGAGTTCGCTTTGAAGAGGATGTTGAGGACCACCTGCATGGAATAGTAGATGAAGTGCTTCTGCCGAGTCTGAGTGTAGCTTGACCTTTGTGAACTTCTGCCTAGATTAAGCTTGAGACACAACTACTACAACTACCCTAAAGAAACCATATTGGTCAAGGTTATTAAACCGGGACCGGTCAGTGAACCGGTCGAGATACTGGATCAAGGGTAAGTGGGTCAGACCGGAGTCAAATCGGAGCTAACTCGGGATCAAACTGGTGAGAGAGTGAAAATTTTAGGTTTATTAATATGAAATTATTTAAAAAAAGATTTTAAAAAAAAAATACTGAACCTGAACCGGACCGGTTTTCTTACCGGGTCGCCGGTTCCCGGGCCGAACCGGTCGGTCCGGTTTGGGTTTAATAACTATGATATGATATTGGTAGACAAACACACCAAACCACAAATACATAGAAAATATTTCCAACAACCGGGCATGAGTAAGTAATACACTCAATGAAGTATCCTTGTACTAAAATGTCGCATGTAGAGGAAACAACACTCATAAAAAAAGAAGAGGAAACAGCTAATTTTTTATAATCTGGTAAAAAAAAAAGCTAATTTTTTATATACATTTTTAATGGACATAAAATCAAAATAAAGATAACAGCAAACACATGCCAATAACAATGATTTAGGTGGTTTAGTTATTGTCTTCTTAAACAAGGTCCTATCATTATGGCATTTTTTCACCTGAATATCATTATGGTTACCGTTGGCGATTGCAGAAGTTCTTGGTATTATTCATGGACTGTAATTATGTTCGAACCGTCGTTACAAAAAAGTAAAAGTAGTCTCTGATTGTACTGAAGAGGTTGATCCATGCTTTAGAGGATACGCCATCAATCACCCTTTTAAATATATTATTGATGAAGTTAGGAACTCAGAGCATAGAGATTGAAATGTTGTAATCTGTCATGTTCCTAAAGAAATAATTAGTATAACTGATAGCTTAATAAAGTTAGTGTACAATCTTATAAGAAGTTTTTGTATCCTTTGATCAACCACCACCTTCCCACAAAGGGGCGGTGATTGATGAGGGAATACAAAATAATTTTTTATTATTCTGATTCTATTTATAAATTTTTTTGACCAAAAAATTTAGTCCTATTTATAAGTCAAGTTTTAGAGTAATAAATGCATTTTGTATTTTTTTACCCTTATTAATTATAATAAACAAAATGAGTTTATTCATGTTGACTTTTGGAACCAATCATAAATAAAGGTAAAATTGAAAATTTAGCTCATAATTAATGAATTAACTAACTCTCCTTGATATGAAAGAATTAGTTAAAAAAGATTTATAAATAGAATTAGAGGGACATGTTTTTGGTGTTTTTGTGCTTTAGTTTGTAACTCTTTCTTGAGTTTTTTATGATATTCAGCTTTTCATGCAAAAATAAAATTCAATGCAGATTAATCAAAACTTATTATTAATAAAAAGCGGAAATGTAAGCCATTGAAAGTCCTCTAGATTTTATTAGCACGGTTAGGAGTTGCTGGGGCACTGAATCCGGGGCCACGTTCATCCACAAGTCCAAAACGAAACGATGGCCGAGTAACGACAGCATGCCGCTCGCCCAATCTTCACTAGTTGCCGCCCCCAATCACCCGTTCCACCCGAAGCTCACTGGCCATTGCTAAAGCCCTAGAGTACGGAGTTTTCCCTAACTTGATGGCCACATTACCCAATAAACCCTAAATTTCTACAGTTGTCGAAGATGGACGAGGACCATCGGAACGACGAGGCTAGCCAAGAAAACCACCGCCCCGTTAAAAAGCAAAGGCCGCCTCGGTTTATCTCAGAATCCGAAATTCGCGAGGAGTTTTCTCACCATCAGTCTGGCGTGGCCCGAATCAACAACGGCAGCTTCGGAAGCTGCCCTCGATCCGTTATCGATGCTCAAAACAAGTGGCTGCACCGGTTCCTCCAGCAGCCGGACGATTTCTTCTTCAACACGCTGCAGAAGGCAATTCTCGAGTCACGGACTTTGATAAAAGATTTAATACATGCTGATGACGTCAACGACGTCTCCCTCGTGGACAACGCGACCACCGCCGCTGCCATCGTTCTCCAACAGGTTGGTCGTCGTTTTGTCCAGGGCAAGTTTCAGAAGAACGATACTGTTATAATGTTTGACTGTGCTTTTCAAGCTGTCAAAAAATCCATCCAAGCCAACGTTATCCCAGCTGGTGGGTCATTAGTCGAAGTTCGGCTTCCATTTCCAGTTCACTCGAACGAAGAGATTATAACTGAGTTCAAGAAAGGGCTCGACAGAGGTAAAGCTAACGGAGGAAGAGTTAGGTTGGCAATCCTCGACCACATCACTTCTATGCCGTCTGTTATCCTTCCTGTTCGCGAATTAATCAAAATTTGTAGAGAGCAAGGAGTAGACCAGGTTTTTGTCGATGGAGCTCACGCAATTGGAAGCTTGCATATTAATGTTAAGGAAATTGGGGCTGACTTTTATGTCAGTAACCTGTACAAGTGGTTCTTTTCTCCGCCTTCTGTTGCTTTTTTACATTGTAAAAATTCTAGTGGTAACTGTGATTTGCACCACCCAGTGGTTTCGCATCAATATGGGAATGGGCTACCGATTGAAAGTGCTTGGGTTGGAGCACGGGACTACAGTCCGCAACTTGTGGTGCCATCGATCTTAAATTTTGTTGATCGCTTTGAAGGTGGGATTGAGGGAATTATGAAGAGAAACCATGAGGAGGTTGTTAAAATGGGTAGCATGCTGGCTGAATCTTGGGGGACAAATCTTGGGTCACCTCCTGAAATGTGCGCGAGCATGATAATGGTGGGATTGCCCTCTAGACTCTGTGTTACGAGTGACGAGGATGCTTTGAGGTTAAGATCGTATTTGAGGGCATATCATGGTATCGAAGTCCCAATTTACTACCAGGCTCTGAGAAATGGTGAGAGCAAACCCAGGGATAAGGATGTCCATATAACTGGTTACGTCAGGATTTCCCATCAAGTTTATAACTCAGCTGAGGATTATCACAGGCTTAAGAGGGCAATTAATCAGCTTCTTGAGGATGGAAAAATTTGCAAAATGCTTCCTAAGGACTGAAATGGGTATGACCTCTCCTCCTTCCTTGTTTACTTAGGAAATACTCGTTTGAACTAGTCAGCATCAGCTGCAAATTTTATCAATGTGCCCATGTTTGTTATTTTGAGTCCTTGAATTTTTCTTTAGCAGGCATATGTGAAATGAATTTGTTTTTTCCTGAACAAACATTGTCTAAATTGTTCTGCAACTGT
This sequence comes from Inga oerstediana, assembly GCA_963210345.1. Classification (NCBI taxonomy): domain Eukaryota; kingdom Viridiplantae; phylum Streptophyta; class Magnoliopsida; order Fabales; family Fabaceae; genus Inga; species Inga oerstediana. The sequence continues at coordinate 3,148,281 of OY723401.1, forward strand.
ACATACTAAATATGTGAACAACAGACATGGATAATTCACAGGCTCAGATTTTGATATATTTGAGCTCTTCAGCAAGGTTTTATAACTCTGTAGGGATGACATTTGAGGGCAGCAATCATTTTGATCCGTCTGATTGTTAATTCATATTAATTCTCCTTCAAGTGCCATATTGTCTTTGCAAGGAAATTTTAGAGTTTCTGAGAGCTGCTAAATAAAGAGGAAAGAAATGTTTGGAATGCTCCTATAAATGGATCATTTATTAAAGATTTTATATATGTGGTGAAAATGCTGTATAGTTTTACTTTACTTTTACTATATTACTCTTCAGTGCTGATTTTGGAGTTCTACAGTAGATCTTTTTTTTTTTAAAAAAAATTTATGTACATATAGAAGATTTGACCACCGTTCCTAGATCCCTCCCACACCGCATATGCTAGCCTTAGTGAATTTTAATTATAGTCAAAGGGAGAGGGGCCTCGGGTGAGCATATATCTATGGCTGTTATATTATTAACATTGGAAAAAAAAAATAGTGGTAGGTGGAGCTAATGGGCAGAGCATCATGATATTAATATATGTTTAGATGCAGAACTGACTAAGGTTATTATGTCCAAAAGTAAGCATTATATATCCATCCACACCCTAGGTTGAGCATTTTATCTGACCTGTGGCATTGAACCCCTCAATTGTCCAGATCCTCCATTTACAGCATCAATTTAGGGCCATTTTGACCATTTGCCTGATCAACAGCTTCAGCATTAATCATGTTACCTCTCACTCAAAATGCACTGTTTCAGAGGCCAGAATCATGATTTTGCTCCCTTTTCTCAGCACTCAAAATGCACTGTTTCAGAGGTCATTGGAAGGACCATTTTGCTCAGTTTTCTTATTTGCTTTGCTGGTGAGCATAATACAATAACCTGATCTCAGAATTTGAAGTATGATGGAGTTTTTACTTGGCAATAGAAGTCTGATAGAACTAGTGAAGGAGAAGCAACAAGGTACTGCTAATGATGGAGCTGACCGCAAGGGCCACATGTAGAAGTTCAAACTCCATGAAACTCATTCAGTATAAACATATCCATGTGTCTGGATCCTCAGAGAAGAAAAGAAGGTGAATGTCAGATCCTCAGTGAGGTAGATAAGAAAAACTGAGGGAAATGGTGTGTACCTGTGTCATCTTCGTACTGCCTTTTGAATCCCTTGAAACAGTGTGGTTTGATCAATCGAAGGTGAGAGCTGAAACTGTTGATTCTTTAAGCGGTCAAGACTTCCCTAATTCGATGCCATCCTTTTACAGTCATTGATGCTGTATATGGAGGAAATCCAGATGCTTATTTCAGCAAGTTGATTTAACAATTTTATACAAGTCTTTCCATTTTTGAACAGGACGGCTTGTCTTAATTCTTGTGAATATCAATGCTATGAAGGTTTTGATCTATGACTGTCTGACTATTACCTTATTCTGAATGGCATTTTGTCTAAACGTTCTTGAAAGAGTTTTATCATTAGCAGAATACTTGTGTTAGCCGGCTTTCCTGATTCGAAAGTCTCTCCTGTTTACTTTTCCACTATTATCTTGGCGGGTAAAGTCTTTGGATTCTTTATTAAATGGGCTCTAAGTAGATTGTGTGTGCAGCTTCTCGAAGTTGCCAGAGAATAAAACTGTTTTACAAGACGCTTCAGGAGAGCTCAGTGGGTGTTCAGACTTTGAGAAAGAACTGATGTTTACGAGATTGTTTTCTCCGGTTACTGGAACGACGGACATATAAATAACTGTATTTCTTACTTCTAATTGACTTCAAGTGAGTTTCCATTACATTTATCTGTCATCTGCCGCTGAGTCCTTGGCAATGGCGTCTTGAGACCCTTTTTGGCGAAGCATATTTGATTCTAGTTAGCCTGCCGGAGGCCCAATCTGGACATAGCTATTTTGTAATGAGAGTGTGGATGCATTCATCGGTTTACCATCCTGTAGAATTTGGAAATTTGCGTCGCAAATATCTGAGGATATTGAAGATCAAGTGATCCTTCTCAGTGTTGTAGTGTATCAATCATTTTTGTAATCTGTCTCATCTGCTGAACGCTCAGGAAACCTCAGTGCATTAGTAAAAGGTTAGGTACCTATCCACATGTGGGTCCTTCGTGTTGAAAATTTCGTGCTTAAGGTGGTGAGCTTTGCTTTTGGAGTTCGAATGGAATTGTTGAAGTTTTCTCTATCCAGATTTCTTCAGTGCGCTCACAGGTGTTTTTGACCCGCTCTTTTCTTTGCTGCGCTAGGACAGCTGATTCGCTGACTGGCTCCTTAGTGAGATGCATTCGACATCGATGGGTAAAATCTTCAGAGGGAATATATGCATAATACCTATATTGCGTGAAACATCGATATATATAAACCAATTTTACTGTTGCTAAACTATGATTCCTCGTATCTTTTTCTTTCCTCTTTATTATTTTCTTAAACCAATCCCTTAAATAATTATTTGATAAAATGTGAAAATATATATTAAAAAAATTCTTTTTCAGTGTTACTCCCCCTAGTTCTTAATATAAAATATATTGGAGAAGTTGATCTTAGTTCTAGATATATATTACTATTTGTTAATATTTTTTTAATTTATCTCTATTGATGTTATCTCAACAATAATCAAAGAAGAAGAGGAATTAATAAAAATGATTATAGTGTTGTGAAAATAGGGAAAATTGCCGAAAAGGACCTCACTGGCAACATATTTGCCGATTGGGGCCTGAGGCACTGAGGTCTTTGAGGGGAAATAAAATTTTAAGTGAATTTACTAGGTTACCCTTTTATTGTATTAGTGAATAAATGATTCAAATTTGATTCAGAGGCATTGCCCGCTAACCTAAGAGTGAAACCGCTAACTTGGGGAGATCGACTGCAGCGAAAAGAGTTGGTGTTTGTGGTGACAAGGAAGTGTGGGGTGTTTGTGGTGGCAGCAACAGAGTGTGGGTTTGTGCAACAGTGACAGAGAGTGGGTCTTTGCGGCGATGACGAAGTCTTGGGTCTTTGTGACAGCGGCGGCAGAGTGTGGGTCTATGCGGTGGCGGTGGAGTAAATAGATTTATGAATGTTGTAAATCGATTTACCAAAATTGACCGAGAACTAAATGCTTTTCAAAACTCAAGTAAATCGATTTACCAAACCTAATGATATAGAGTACATTGATTTAAAGTTAGTTCAATCGATTTATGTAAGTTGAGCAAAATGAGACAAACTTATTGAACCCAAGGGAAAATCTTTTACACCTACAGAAGGTCTTTTGAACGTGCGGGAAGACTTCATGATGCAAAGTAAATTGATTTAAGGCTAGTTAAATCGATTTATGTAAGTTAGGCAAAATGAAACAAACTTGAATTCAAGGGAAAATCTTTTGCACCTAGGAAGATGTTTTGAATACATGGGAAGATGTGTTGCACCTAAGAAGACTTGATTTCTACTTGTGGAACCCAAGGGAAGAAATGTGACATAAATCGATTTACAAGGGTTGTAAATCGATTTATGATTATGTGCAAAAAATCTTTCCTAAGTGCAGAAGATCTTCCCTTAGGGGCTGATTTGCAACCCATGTAAATCGATTTATGTCACATTTTTTCCCTTGGGTTCCATAAATATAGACCAAGTCTTCCCAAGTGTAACACATCTTTCCATGTGTTTAAAACATCTTCCTTAGGTACAAAAGATCTTCCTTTGGATTCAAGAAGTTTGTCTCATTTTGCCTAACTTACATAAATCGATTTAACTAACCTTCAATCGATTTACTTTGTATCATGAAGTCTTCCTGCCATGCAAATATCTTCCCGTGCATTCAAAAGATCTTCTATAGGTGCAAAAGATCTTCCTTTAGGTTCAAGAAGTTTGTCTCATTTTGCTCAACTTACATAAATCGATGTAACTAACATTAAATTGATGTACTTTGTATCATGAAGTTTGGTAAATCGATTTGAGCAGTGTTAAATCAATTTACTTGAGTTTTGAAAAGCATTTAGTTCTCGGCCAATTTTGGTAAATCGATTTACAACGTTTATAAATCAATTCACTCTGCTGCCGCCCACACTCCGCCACCACAAACACCCAGCACTTCCTCATTGCCACAAACACCAACTCTTTTTGTTGTTGTCGATCTCTCTAAGTTAGCGGTCCTCCCTTTACTCTCCAAGTTAGCGATTTCACTCTCAGGTTAGCGGGCAATGCCTCTGAATCAAATTTGAATTCTTTATTCACTAATGCTATAAAAGGGTAACCTGGTAAATTTACTTACTGTTTTATTTCCCCTCAAAGACCTCAGTGCGTCAAGTCCCAATTAGCAAATATGTTGCCAATGAGGTCCTTTTCAGCAATTTTCCCTAGAAAATATGCCATATTAATTAACTTCTTTAATCTAATCAAATTAGATAAATATATCTTATATTAAAGATAAGTGATAATACTATTTATTTAATAAATTTTGTAATACTATATAGGGTAAAGGTGCAAAAATAGCCATGAACTTTATTCAAAGGTAGCAAAAGTAACCATGAACTATGTAAAATAGGGTAAAACCGTTAAATATGTTAACAGTCAACGCACGGTCAACGATCATATTTAACGGTTTTACCCTATTTGTTGAAATTATATGTATATATTTTATTATATTTTCAGTAGGAAGATCCGCTAGAGTCTCCAAGGGAAGAACTCAGGAAACAAAATCAAAAGAAAGGCATAGGAAGAATAATACTACTCATTGGAGAAGATTATAAAAATATATTTTAATAAACTGAAAGTTGTTTGAAAAATAACCCAAGTCAATTTTTACTGTTAATGCACTTTTACCTTCATCCGAGACAAAAATATTTTGATTAAGATTTTTTTTTTTGATAAAGATTAAGAAAATGTTATTGATTCATACCATATTCTGTAAAAAGTAAAAACTCTTGAAAAACATTGGAGGGAGTGCGTGCCAAATCATCTACTGGAATTAAATAATTACATTTCAAGATGCCTTTTTTTAATAAAAACTGGATACCATTCCTCATATGGAGACAAACAATACAAGAAAGTACATCACCCAAGCGGGCTCCTCCCCATCCCCTGAGGGGGGGGGGGGGGGGGTGTTGATAAAATAAACAAAAATTCCCTATCAAGTAATGTGACGCTTTCGCCAACCTATCTGCTAAAGAATCCTATAGATATGCGTTCGGCATTTGACGCTATTTCCTAAGCTGGAAAAAAGTATAAACAAAAAAGAAAGAAAAGAAAAAGTCCAGAGAGATTCATAGGACGGGGAAAAAGGAAAAGAAGAGAAGGAGAAATGGATAAAGGAAGCAGCTCATGATGTAGAAGCGCTAGCATGAAGTTGGACTAAAGAAGCATAGAATCCATCCTTGATTTTAATCAAAGTCTCATGTCTTCCTTTCTCAACTATGACTCCGTTCTTAACCACTGCTATAACATCTGCATTCTTTATTGTAGATAAACGATGTGCCACAACCACTGTTGTTCTATTCATCATCACTTTGTCCAATGCATCTTGAACTACCCTCTCTGACTCTGCGTCCAACGCACTTGTTGCTTCATCTAATAACAAAATCTTTGGACTTTTAATTATAGCACGTGCTATTGCCACTCTCTGCTTTTGCCCACCTGATAATTGAATCCCCCTTTCTCCCACTACTGTGTCATACCCCTGTCAATGAAAAAAAAGATCAATGCCGAAGTAAGTTACAATTGCCTCGTGTGAATGATTTGTGATTTGCAAAGAGAAAAAGAAGTAAAGATTTGTTTTTTTTACTTGTTGTAGGCCACTGATGAACTTATGAGCATTGGCCAGTTCGGCTGCAGCTATGATTTCTCCTTCTGTTGCATTGCCTCCCTTTCCATAGGCGATATTGGCACGAATAGTGTCATTGAACAATATTGGCTCTTGGCTCACAAGACCCATTTGTTGCCTTAACCATTTAAGTTGGAACTTTTGAATCTCTATCCCATCAAGTGTGATTGAACCTGAATCAGGATCGTAAAATCTCTGCAACAATGAAATCACAGTAGATTTTCCACTTCCACTTTCACCTACAAGGGCCACCGTCTGCCAAGAGAGAACAAGTTTTAATTGGGATGCATGTCACTTCATATAACTGTTGATAAAGAAATGGCCTTTTTGAGATTCAGACAAAACTTTACCTTTCCAGAATGTATGGCCAAGCTAAGGTCTCTGAAAATCTGTATGTCTGGCCTAGATGGATACTTGAAGCTAACATGACGAAGCTCAATTTCTCCTTTTACGCTATCCAATGTGGTTCCTGACTCGTCGCTTGGATCTATCATCGATTTCCTGTCAATTATTCCAAATATAGAAGCAGCAGCTACCTTGGCTTTGCTAGAATCAGGAGCAAGAGAGCTTGATTGGGAAATTGCTAGAGCTGCCATAGTTAAAGCAAAGAAAACCTGCAAAAACACAAATTAATATTCATGTCTTCAATTTGGAAAAGTTACACAGAAGAATTCCTTCATATATATATATGTATACCCGGAAGACATCTGGGAATGTGGCTTTGCCGTCCTTCACCAGTTTAGCTCCCGCATAAAAGCTGGTTGCATAGACGCAGAAAAGTAAGAAAAAAGATAACCCAAATCCTGTTCCACTGATCAAACCCTGATGAATCCCAGATTTCATTGGCCCTTCACATTTCTTACTATATAGTTCCATCACCTTCTCTTCAGCACAAAAAGAAGCCACTGTTCTTATACTTCCCACTGCATCAGTAGCAACTTGACTTGCTTCCTCGTACATCGTCTGTATTCATTTGCACTCCATAAGAAATCTAGAGGAAAATTTCGAATAATATATATATATATATATAGTTTAAAAATATCTCACCTTTGCATCAGCACTGAAGCCTTTCATGAATTTCACTTGAACATATCCGTTTACTCCGATCAAGGGAATCAAAACAAGAATAATCAAAGCTAACTGCCAGCTTGCAATGAAAGCAATTAACAAACCAGCCAGTAATGAAGAGAGATTCTCGACCAGTTGTCCCAGAGCATCCCCAACAAGTGCACGCACAGTTGCGGCGTCGCCTGAGAGTCTTGCTCCAATTACACCACTTGAATGTTCAGGATCATCAAACCAGCTTATCTCCATGTTTACTACTTTCTCAAAGCACATTTGCCTTATGCGTTGGATTAACTTGCATCCGGCAACAGCAAAAAGATATCCTTTAGCAGGAAGTGCCAACAAAGATGCAATACCAAGTACCAAAAACATTAATGCCCAGAACCTGGTATCCTTTTTCATTTCTTCAGGTGGCTCATAGAACGATTTGATTGCACTGGAAATCAAAATGCCAAATAGAGGAAGTACGGCACCATTCACTATGGCAGCTAAAGATCCAAGCATAAGCACCGGGATCTCCGGCTTGTTGAGGTAAGCTAGGCGGCGAAGTGGAACCTTTGGTGCTTGTTTTTTAGTTTCTGGACTTTGTTCGGGATCAGTGATGTTGTTGTTGACTGTAGAAGTAGGCAAGCCAAACGCAACTGAAAATGAGTGGCGGCTGCTATTTCCCGCCGATGATCCTCGGCTTATGGATCTTCCTAATGACCTTATCTGACTACTAGAACGCCTTAAGGACTCTAAGGAATGTTCACGCTTGTTTTCATGATCTGCACCATCTTTTTCCTCCTTATTTACTTCTTGTAGGCGTATAAGCTGAGAGTATGCTCCTTCAGGATCCTCGAGCAATTCTGTGTGTGTTCCTGATTAATAGGCACATAAAGGTTAGTGCAAGAACTACAGGCAAAACTGTGATGATCAATGTAAGAAGTGTAACATGATTGTGTTATGTTGTTATAGTCATTCAGAGATTAGGCTTGTATGGCACCTTTCTCGACCATCTTTCCTCTGTGAATCACGGCAATCATATCCGCGTTTTTTACTGTGCTTAGGCGGTGTGCCACAACAACAGTAGTTCTGTCTACCATGATCCTGTCTAGAGCCTCTTGCACAATCCTTTCAGACTCTGCATCAAGTGCACTCGTAGCTTCATCTAGAAGTAGGATTTTCGGATTTTTGAGAATTGCTCTTGCAATGGCAATGCGCTGCTTCTGTCCCCCAGACAACTGAGTTCCATGGTCTCCAACCATTGTGTCCAATCCCTATATGCAAGCAGTAAAATATAACTCAAAGTTTCAAAACTGTGAATCCACAATTAATTTTTCACATTGTGTGACTTGTAGCCAGAAATTAGTACCTTTGGTAATTTATCAATGAATTTAGCTGCATTTGCAAGTTCAGCTGCAGCTGTTATCTCTTCAGGTCTTGCTCCTTCTTTTCCATAAGCAATGTTATCCCTAATGCTGGATGCAAAAAGGACAGGCTCTTGGCTGACAAGCCCAATTTTCCCTCTAATCCATCTGAGTTGGAATTCTTTCAAGTTAGTTCCATCTACGAGAACTTCACCGGCCCGTGGATCATAAAATCTTTCTATTAAGCTGATGACAGTGGACTTCCCACTTCCACTTTGCCCAACCAAAGCTGCAGTAGTGCCACTTGGGATTTTAAGAGAGAAGCCATCAAAAATCAGCTCCCCAGGTCTAGCCGGGTAACTGAAATAAACGTCCCTCAACTCTATTTCCCCCTGAATATCTGCTAATACTTTCCCTTTTTCATCATAAGAATCTATCTCTGGTTTTCTCTCAATAGTCTTGAACATTTTATAAGCCGCCGCTTGGCCTGCCGCAAAAGCACTCAGACAAGGGGCTGTTTGACCAAGATTCCTGATCAAAACAAAATATCCATTTGGAGAAGTGAGAAAAACCAACTCAACGTGGGAGCAAAATAACAGATAAAGTCCTAGTATTAGTATCTTACATGGAAGCAGTTAAGACGGCAAAGACCACAGTAATCACTGTACCCCCGTTATATCCTCCTTTATTATCCAGTATCAACTTTCCACCATACCATGTGGCCAAAGCGTAGCCACAGAAAATCACCCACATAACTGTCCCAATACCCAATCCAGCTGCCAAACCTTCACGAACTCCTGATTTGTATGCATTCACAAGAAACCTGCTGTAACTAGATACTGAATGCTTCTCTCCCGTGAAGGATGCCACCTGAAAGGCAAAGCAGCGAAAATTAAACAACCTAAATAGTTGGATTTCTCAGCCATCAATCTAACTTGTATGAACACCATACCGTCCTGATTGCGCCAATTGTCTGTTCAACGATGTTTGCAGCTTTTCCATAAGCAGTTTGGCCTTGGGATGCCATCCTGCCTATAATGAGGGCCATGGCCGCACCACAGACCACCATAAGTGGAAGAGTGGATAACATGACAAGACTGAGAAGCCACCCTTTCACAAATGCTATTATATAACCCGAAAAGAATGTTGACGTTAGCTGCAGAAACTTTCCGACCTGTGCAATGTGAGCAAGCCTTTCAGTACGTAAGTGGGAACAGTAAGCCTAGGATGTTACTAATATTGATGTAATAATACCTTTTCACCCATGGCGTCTTGTATAAGAACAGTGTCGCCTGACATTCTACTCACCACCTCTCCGGTGTTTGTTTCCTTATCAAAGAAAGCCACATCTTGTCTTAGTATTGTTTTCAAATACAAACCCCTTATCCTCGCGGCCTGTCTCTCCCCTGTGACCATCCAGCAAGCCACCTCTGAAAATTTAGGAACAATAATTCTCATGTTTAGTGTGTTTTATCTGTGTGTTCAAAAAAAGCTGAACCAGTTTTTGATGATAAGCTATTCTTACGGAGAAAAGCTGCGGCTCCAATTCCGATCGCCAAGTACACAAACTTCAGAGAAACCTGCGATGTCATAACAGAAGACCGACCAGAGAGGATTAGGTAGATAGAGATTAGCCTCATGATACAGACATAGAGTGTTGTTGCTAGTTTGTTGTACCTTGGAAATTTTATCGACCACGTCAGCGGTGTTCTGGTTATTTCCGAAGGAATCAATCATATCGCCGAACAGCAACGTCATGAGAGGCAAACCCACACCATTTCCCATGGCCCCAATGGTGCCAACAACCATCAACAATATATCTGTAGAGTCGGCAAATGTGAACAACTTATGAAACGGAACTGTCTCTGTCTTTTCTGTTTGATTCTTGTTTTCTTCATTTGTGCTTGTTCCTGTTTCATTATTTGATGTGCTTGCTTCGGCTTGGCCATTCTCCGTCCCCATATCAGATCGCTGCCTTCTACCTTCCACCTAAAGAACAAATTTTGATTTAGAAAATAAGACAGCTTTAAAATTAACAGATAAAGAACTGCAGTAGAACTTGCGTAGGAGGGAATTAAGTTTCAAGAAGCAGATAATAGTATATTTATAGATTCACCAGATGTGAACCTTCCGGGAACTGTCTTATAACTGAATTTGTTCACGATCTTTATGTGAAGCGTACAGCAAAAAAATTTCGTCACGGCCACTCGGTATTATACCACAGGGTTGGAAAACAGAGCAAGGAATATGAATAGAAAAATGCTTTCTAAACAAAACAATTCTAACCTCTGAAGATGCCATTTCACACGGAATCAATGGGAGAAAACAAGGACGTTAATTAATAGTCATTTTCTCACCTAAAACCTAGTCAGGGGATGAGAATAAATGTCTTATCGTTTGTACATTATCAAGGTCATAAATAATTGCCAGGAAGAAAAATGCTGCCAGATCAAATGCAAAGTTCAGAAGAGACGAAGATGAAATGATTTGTTTTTTTGACAGATTTTAAAGCCGGCAAGTTGATAGAACCCGGACAAAAGTTAAGCATAACCAACATAACACTATAAATTGAACATGAACAAGCCTGTGTGCTGTAACCCAAAACAGAAAAGATAAGAAGAGAGAAACAGAGGGGCGATGAGCAATTAGAAAATAGTAACCTGAAAGGCTGAAGTAACCAGTTTTCTGGGATCTCAGTCCTCAGGTTTTTCCAACGAACTACGGCCCGTACTGTGGGTGCTGGGGTTTCCGTAGATTTGTTCCTGCGAATTTATATAAACGATTTGCCGCTCGTATTGCTTGTAGGGCAAGCATCTTCTCTCTCTGAGTTTGACTGTTAGTATTTTAATTTCAATTAACTAGTAAATGGGTGGTTGTTAACACCAAAATCATGATTTCAGAAATATTTCTCTGTAAATTAAGATAAATTTTTTTTTACATGTTTACCTTATAAATCATAAAAATTATTTTTTAAGAACTAATCCAAACACATAAAACCAATTTTTTTTGTATTTCTGTTGGCGCGATCTTTTTCTTTTTTTTCCAGGGCGCGATCTGTTATTTACGTAATATAGTGTAATCAAAATATCAAATCAACTCCCGTGTTCATATGCTTTTTTAATAAAAATAAATTTTACTAATATGTAGCCTCGCAAAGATTAAGAAACATGTGAGAAGGAACCTTCGAGATGGATTCGTTGTCCTTGGAGCCCAAGGTGTGTACCTACCATTGTTCTTGGTGCCTGGCTGCCGGGTTGGGAGAAAAATCAATTAACCATCAATTTTTATTTTTTTTTGGTTTTGATGGCATGCACCCGCCGTACGTTCATACTTTTTGATTAGAATCATCAATTCAAACATGCCGTTTGTCAAAAAATAATGCCTGCCTTTTAGTGTAATTAAAATTTTTCAGATTGCATGTTAAATTGAAAATTGTCGCTATTCCCAGCAGGCTATATATGTGTTTTTGTTGTTGTTTGGTCTCCGAGATTTTTTATCTGTTGACCAGACCCTGCGCGTTGTGGATGCAGGCAGGAGTAGTTTTCTCCATGTCCCTCATTGGTGTGAACGTTAGGCAATGTTAGGGTAATCCAGCTTTTGAGTTATGACGTTGGGGCAGGTCACGTCTTTGAATGGCCTATCTCTCATTCAACCCCTTTAAAAGTAGGTCTCATCACTTTTCATGCATGATCAGCCAGAGTAGACTTTGCCGACAAATAATTAATTAAATAAATTAAAGGATAGATAGGTAGCTCCAACTCTGTCAAAGATCAACGGTGATCCCCCTGATCTGCGCCACAAATATATGTCTTGTCTCTAAATTATGGCAATGCTAACAACCACGTTTTTTTCCCCCACCGATCAAATGACAAGCACATACTTTTTTTTTTTTTTTTTGGGGTACAGACAAGCACATACTTTATGTTAACACACAATCACACATGATCTCTCCCCCCAAAGAGAGAGGCAGGTGCCAATTGATTTATAGTTCATTGGCAACAAACTCCCTCGATGTTTTATCTATTATAGTAAGGGTTTGAAATAGCTTATTTTAAAAAAATAAACACTTATTATATAAATCAAGACAAAATTCTTCTCGTATACCATGAATACGAATTATAAATACTTATTACTCAAAAATAAGTTATCCCAAACAAACACGTAATCTACTAATCTTATCAATATTTAAATTTTCTAGGCACTCATTGAAGTCATTCGTCAATTTTATACGATCAAACATCGGCTCCATTTTGGACTTTGTGACATTGTTGGATTTTGAACATTCATGCCCTTTTTTGAGCAATAGTCATTCAGATAATTGGAATATTCTGCGTCAATTATTGATCTGCACTGACTGGTTTGATAAATGATAGCTTATGTGAAAGGAGGAACTACAGGAGAAAATATCAGTACCTTTCCTCCATGGCGGCCTATATATATATATATATACACATATGGTGGAAAATTCGGACTAGATCCAGATTACACTGTTAAACTGTTACGGTATATTGCCACGCTCTTTCGTTTTATTTTCGATGTCATGTGAACGCACGAAAACTGTAATCACCACGCTTAAAAAGACGTGTATGGGTAATGAGTATTGTCCAAGTTTTGGAGGACCATGTGTTCGATTCCAATTGGACTCATGTGGTTGGCGGGTGGCACTTATGACTTAACAATTAAACACGAACTTTCCTTATTCGCTGGGATATTAATTATTATAAAAAATTTAAGTGTTGGTCTGGGATAGTTTATTTTTTACTTATAAATATTTATAAATCATGATTTAAAATATATAAAATGAGTATGTGAGATGAGTTTTATCTCCATTTATATAATAAACATTTATTTTTATAAAAAAACATTATTCCAAACATAAATTAAACCTTCCTCCCCAAGTATTATTGCAAGCTCCTCCAATTCTATCTTCTTCATCATCATCACGCACGCGTTTGTTTAATATTCATTCTAGAACTTTTTTTTTTTTATTTCAAAATAATCTTCACTTTTACTATTCTTGGTGAAGTGTTGATTCATTTGTTCTTATAATTTAAATTTTTTTGGCTTCTAATTCGGCGAAGAGAGAAAAAAAAAATTTAAGATAAATAGTTCAATTTAAAAATTAATACGAAGATGTTATAGTCTGGTGTTAATAAAATATTCTAATTTTAACTGTTTAAATAATTCTTTTACTCCCTCTGGTTCTTCTATAATTAAGGAATGTTTTTGTCTAAAATTTTACACCTGTATTTCTATTTTTCTTCTCATTAAATATACTCAACTTATTATCTATTTATAATAAATTTTTACTCAATATCTTTCATGTACTCTATTTATAGATAAGGGTATAACTTAAAAAAAATGTATGTCTTACATATTTATTATTTTTAATTAAATTTAATTAATATTTTAAATTGCATAATTTTGTTAGTGGAAAACTGAGTGGAGGGATAAACATTAGTAACATTATACCCTACTAACTGGCAAAAAAAAAAAAAAAACATTATACCCTACTAATTGCCAAAGCACTTTAATAACTAAAAAAGGAAAAAAAAAGAAAATGGCCTTTATTATAGGGAAAAGACAATAAAAAATTTATTTAAATTTTAAAATCTTAAAATAATAATTATTTATTAAAATGAGTTGTTAATTATTATATTCTTATAATTAATATCTATATATTTATAGGTGATATGGTAGCTGATTCGAGATTCCGAAATAAAAAGAAGTGTTCTATAAGGAATGAATCAAATGCAAAGCCAATACCAGCAAATCTCTGACCGCGAAGAGAGAGAAAACGCGTTTTCGCTTTCGTTGAACGAGAATCTGCTTTCGTGACCGTTGCAGCTGCAACGGTCTCAGTTCAGGCGACGATCTGCTACACTCCATCGGAAGCTGTTAGCCCGGTGTGGTTGTTCACTGACGCTGATGATCGGAGCCTAAAGACCGAGAAGTTCTGGTCTCAGTTTTAGGCGAAGATCTGCTTTTTCCGGTGACTGTTTTGCTGTTTCCGTCGATCTGATTCATTGCCGTCGTCCTGCTGTTCTGGATCTGATTCATTGCTTCAGTCGGCCTGCTTCAGTCGGCTGTTTCATTCCATAGTCTCCCAGGTTGGTCTTCATTTTTTTTTCCGGTGATTTGTTCTGTTTATCCGTCGACCTGAGCCACCTTTCGTGCTTTTGATCTGGTTCTGTGGATCTGGTTCAGTCGGCCTGCTTTTCTTCCGTCGTGTCTGTGATCTGGTTTAGTGCTGTGGGTCTGGTTTTGAGAAGGATAAAGGAGGTAGTTTCTGTAGTGTTCTCTCGCCGCAGCCTCCGTTTTGATGGCTTGGGGCTGCGGTTGGGGAAAGCTTCTGTGGTCTTCTGCATATTAAGCTTGAGTTTCTTTAAACAGTGTAAGTGATGAGTGAAAGGGAGAGAGATCGAAGTCTTGAGAGAATTAATCCATCTCCAAGGGTAGAGAAGATTGAGGTATTAGAGCGTAATACGAAGAAAATTTGTGATGATGATGTAGAATTCACAAATAAACAATCTTTAGCCCCACGGGTAGAGGATTGGATGGGTGATGATATTATTGGAGAGGACACCAATACACCAGAGATGCCCAAAAGGTCATACAAGGATGCATGGATTGAGAATCAGACGTTAAAGGATGCTTCAGATGAAGAAGATGATTGGTGGAAAGGGGATGGTTGGAAGTCAAGGATTGAGGTAGAAATGACGCAAAAAGGACCGAATATTATTGTGTCTTCAGAGTTTAAGAAGAAGCTAGCGCGGAAATGGTCAACATCGTTGTTCGTTAGACTTCTTGGAAGGATGGTACGGGAGGATCAATTGGGTCGCAAGCTACAACAACTGTGGGGACGTAGAGGGGAAGTCGAAACTATTGAGATAGGTTCCGGGTATTTTCTGGTACGTTTGAGTAATAAGGACGATTATGACTTTGCGTTGACAGGTGGCCCTTGGTTATACATGGATCATTATCTGGCTGTACAACGATGGAAATCTGAGTTCGATCCTGATGCTGATGAGGTAGCTAAAATTGCAGTATGGGTAAGAATTCCTAAGTTTCCTGTTGATTTTTATGACAAGGGTATTTTATATGTGATGGGTAACCAAATTGGACGAGTTTTGAAAGTGGATACAAATACTCTTCAGCAAACCAAAGGTCGTTTTGCTCGTATATGTGTCGAGGTCGATTTGAATGCCCCTTTACTCCCGTCCTTGTTAATAAATGGGAAAGAAAAGAAAATTGTTTATGAGGGCTTGCATTTGATTTGCTTCTCATGTGGGCGATATGGTCATGACACGGAACATTGCCCTAATAATCAAGCGAAAAACACGTCAAAGTCGTCATGTATGCCTAACCCGTCGGTTTCTACAGATACAACACCGGAGCATATTGATGGAATGTATGGTGAGTGGATGGTGGCGCCAAGTAGGAGAAGGGGACAATGGATATCAAATGCAGGGAACAATAATTATGGGCGTGATTCTAGGCGTGATTTACGTTCTCGGAATATGGGAGGAGGATCACGTTTTGAGGCTCTTAATGCTGAAGATATGGGAATTAATGATGGAGGCCATGGTGATAACATAAATCAGGAGAAGATTCGTGTTACTTCGAAGACAGGAGAGAGATAGCGTGAATCAAAGATTAAATCTGGTCACGTATCTGAATCAAATAAAGGGAGTAAAGGGAATAATGGATCGGATATTTTAAATGAAGGGAGAAATGATAGAAGCTCTGATGCTGTGAATAATGTTGGCCTCTTAAAAAAGTTGAATAAACCACGTGGGATCCATGCAGATAAGAAGAAGGGAATTGAAGAAGGAGCTTTCCAAAGATCTTATTTGTTGAATTCTCATCTGTCAACTAAAGAAGCTGGACCGTCGAGTTTTTCAAGTGAGGAGGTGGGATCAAAAATTAAAAAGAATGCTATAAAAATAAATTCCATTGCCCCCTCTATTCGTATACAAGCATCCAATCCTCTTGACCCAGGAGCAGGAGGAGGGGAATCTATTGAAACTCGAATTAATCTGCTTGGAGGCATTGATGACGTGATGATGCATGGTATTGATTCTGTGCAGGAGGGTCATTTGGCTCAATAATGCCTGGTTTGGTTGTGTTATTACTCCTTTGTATTAATTTTTTAATGATTATTATGACTTGGAATACCCGGGGTGCCGGTGGTGCCTCTTTTTGCAGGTTAATTAGCGATGTTGTGGCCAGGCATAATGTTAATTTCTTTGCTTTGCTTGAACCTAGACAAGTTGAGATGAAAGCGAAGCTTATTGCTAGAAAACTGGGTTGGACGAATATACACGTCGTTGAAGCACGTGGATTCAGTGGAGGTATATGGCTGTTCTGGGACTCTACATTTTCTTTCTCTGTGACTTATTCAGGGAATCAATTTATTCATGGAATGGTAAATAAAGGCACAAGTGATGAGTGGTCGCTTACAGTGGTTTATGGGCATCCAAATATGGTTATTAGACGCCAGCTTTGGCAATCTCTTGAGGATATTCAACAGTTGGTTGTCGGAGGATGGGTAGTAATTGGTGACTTTAATGTTGTTTCCTGTCCTGAAGAACGCTGGAATAAAAATCATAGGGTGAATACTGGTATTGATAGGTCCTACCGAAATTAGCTATTGGGTAGTAATTTAATTGATATTGGTTTTAATGGTCCTCAATTTACTTGGGGCAATTTGACTAGCCAGAGCAGAATAGACAGAGCATGGGTGAATAACAGCTGGTTTATAAATAACCCTAATGCCACAGTTACACATCTGCCGAAATATAAATCTGATCATTGTCCGGTGTTGGTTGATACTGAATCCCATGTTCTTACGGCTAAGAATCGAAGGCCTTTTAGATTTTTTGCCCCATGGGTTATGCATGATGATTTCAAGAACTTTGTAGAATCTCATTGGGGGGTGGAGGATGACTGGTGCGGATCTGTTAAACAGTTTGCTGAGGATTTGAGGTTATGGAACAAAGAGGTCTTCGGTAACATCTCTTATATGAAAGACAGATTATATAAAAGATTAGATGGGATTAATGCAAAGACGGCTTTGGGAGGCATCTCGCAGCATCTTGAGAAGCTACGAGGGGAGTTGTGGGGCGATCTTGAGAAGCTCTTGGCACGGGAAGAAGTCATGTGGATTCAATACTCTCATGCTAACTGGTATGTGGATGGGGATAGAAATACTAAATATTTCCATTCTGTGGCTAATGGGAGACGGAGAAGGAATAAAATAGAGGCCTTGAGACTTGACTCTGGAGAGTGGACATATGATGCAGCGGAAATTAGGAGAATGGGAAGCCAGTTTCTTGAAAATTTGTATAAGGAGACCTACATATATAATGGATCATTGGTTTTCAGATGCACTTATCCTGATATTGACGATGTGAATTTGCGTATTCTGGGGAGATTGGTTGCAGATCATGAGATTAAACAAGCTTTGTTTGATATGGGACCTCTAAAAGCGCCAGGACCTGACGGTTTCAATCCGTTATTTTACCAGAGCCAATGGGAAACGGTGGGACCATATGTTATTGGCTTAGTTAAAAGAGTTTTTGATGATCCTATGTGGGTTCGGCATATCAATGGTACTCAAATAGTACTCATACCTAAAGTGGATCATCCAGAGACAATTCGTGATTTTCGCCCCATAAGTCTTTGCAATGTTGTGTACAAGATAATTACGAAAGTTATATCAATTAGACTAAAGGCTGTCATGCCTTTAGTAATTGCCCCGAACCAGTGCAGTTTTGTTAAAGGGCGTCAGAGCTCGGACAATATTATCCTAGCTCAGGAGATCATTCACTCTATGAAGTCTTTAAAAAAGAAGAAGGGCTTCATGGCCATTAAAATTGATCTGGAGAAGGCTTATGACCGTGTTAGATGGGGTTTTATAACCGATTGTTTACGGGAACTCAAGATTCCTGAATATCTTCTTAAAGTTATCCATGCTTGTATGTCGACATCTAAAATGCAACTGCTTTGGAATGGAGAGGCTACTGATATGTTTTGTCCTTCCCGTGGTGTTCGACAGGGTGACCCAATATCACCGTACCTTTTTGTTATCATGATGGAAAGGTTAGGGCATCTTATCCAAACGGCAGTTGAAGAGGGTGACTGGCTGCCGTTTAGGCTATCCAAACGAGGTACTCCTGTATCTCATCTCTTTTTTGCTGATGATCTTTTTTTGTTTGCAGAAGCTGATCTAGATCACGCAGGGACTGTGAAAGCCATTCTGGATGACTTCTGCGACATTTCAGGACAGAAAGTGAATGCTGGAAAGTCAAGAATTTATTTCTCTAAGAATGTTAACCACATCAGGTGTAAAGAAATCAGTGATTTCTTGAATTTTACTATGATGTCGGATCTAGGGAAATATTTGGGAATGCCTTTATTACATAAAAGAAGCTCAAAGGCAACGTATAATTTTCTCCTGAATAAAATGGATGCTCGTCTGGCCAATTGGAAATCCAACATGTTATTGATGGCAGCCAGACATACCCTTGTGTCTTCTGTAATGTCGGCTATGCCATCTTATGCTATGCAGACAGTGCCTCTTCCTTTGGGGACTTGTGATGAAATTGATAAACGATGTCATAATTTTCTCTGGGGAAGTAGTTCAGCCAACAGAAAGCCTCATCTAGTTTCCTGGGAGTTGGTGTGTGCTCGAAAAGAGGATGGAGGATTGGGTCTTAGGAAGGCTCGTTACCAAAACCAGGCTTTCATGATGAAGCTTGGATGGAGTATGATTAATAGACGTGACTCATTATGGGTCAGGTTTTTGCGAGAAAAGTACAAAACTGGCGATGATATTATTCCTAAAGTTGAGAAGCGTCGGTCGGAATCTAGTACGTGGAAGGGTATCCGTAAGAGTTGGGAGAAGATCACAGATAGTATAGCATGGAGAGTCACCGATGGCAGGAACATTTCTTTTTGGAAGGATGTTTGGGTACCACATTTGGATAAGCTTCAAAGTTTAGCAACCCGAGTATTACCACGAGATGTTACTGAGTGGAAAGTAGCTGACTGTATTACTCCATTCGGACAGTGGGATATGAGCAAGTTCGATTATCTACTTCCAGGACATGTATGTACAGCTATCAGACGTGTCAATATCTGTCAGTTAAATGTTAAAGATTTCCCAGCATGGAGATGGTCTTCTGATGGATTATTTTCCATAAAGTCTGCTTATAAATATCTAATGGGTACCCTGCGGCCTCACGCTAAATACCGGTGGAAATGTGTTTGGAAAATGAAGGTCCCTCAAAGATATTGTACTTTTTTGTGGCTGTGTTTTCACGGGCGTTTAATGACAAACATGGTACGGTTCCAGCGTGGTAGTCATCCCACGGGTAATTGTGAAATCTGCCATAATTCACGCGAGTCAATTCTTCACGTTCTTCGGGATTGCCCTGTCGTTTCTGAGTTCTGGTATGATTTTTTACCGCTGAGTTGGCATGAGCTGTTTTTTGGCATTTTGGATAGGAATGATTGGCTTACATCGTGTATAGGGAGAAAGAACATATTTCAGGGATTTGAGTTTCGTCTTTAGTTTACGGTCCTATGCCGATATATCTGGTTGGCTCGTAATGATCGTTGCTTTAACAACATTTCTTGGAGTAGTACGGCCATTTTAGCCCGTGCTCGTGCTTGTTTAGCAGGGAGAAATATAAGCATGGTTAGAAAATATAATGAGGAAGGAGGTCATCCCCTTTGGAAGCCACCACCTCTTGGATGGGTGAAGATTAATACTGATGGATCCAGGAGTGAAAACTTAGGGAAGTGTACTTGTGGAGGTGTTTTGCGTGATCATAATGGTGAGTTTTTGCTGGGATTTATGTATCGGATTGGCTATGGGACGGTGGTCTCCGCTGAATCTTGGGGTGTATTGTGGGGACTTAAGCTTGCATGGGATAGAGGATACAGAAAAATTCTTATTGAGTGTGATTGTAGTGAAATCATGGAACTGATTCAAGCCACGGTGTCTCAGGAACACCCTGATTTTCACCTTATCATGGAAGTTCGCACGTTGATGGACAGAGATTGGGAAGTGGAGATGCTTCATTGTACTCGAGATGTTAACACAGTCGCTGATGCTATGGCAAAGGAAGCTTGGAATATGGCGATGGATCTCCATATCACTGATTCGCCCCCTTCAGCTATTATGAGCTTGTTATTTACTGATAATAATAGATTTAGACTATTTGTTGACTCAGGAGGTTAATCCCTGAGGTGTTTGTAATACTTCATGTACTATCAAAAAAAAAAAAGAAATAAAAAGAAAGAAAGAAAAAAGAGAGAGGGTGTTTTCTTGGCTCTTTTCCGCTTTTATTTGATGTGACACAGTACTCCCTTCCCAAAACCGAGGGAACATATATCATATCAACATTTACAAACATCCATTTGATAATCTCACTATTTCTGAAAAAGAAAAATATAATTTTTAATCCTTTAAGTTTGATTTAATTTTGATTTTAATCCTTTAAATTTAAAATCGGTGGTTTTAATCTTTGAAGTTTGACCTTTAGTCCTTTAAGTTTAAAATTTTTGATTTTGATCCTTTAAGTTTGCTCCGTTTATAACTGTTCGTCCTTCAAGTTTAAGAAGGACTTGGTGGAAAACAGAACCGAACAAGAAAAAAACAGAACCGCTCAAGGAAAAACCTAAATCCTTTTCAAACTTGAGAGACCAAAACTAAAAATTTCAAACTTGAGGAATCAAGGGTCAAATTTCAAGGACCAAAACCAAAATTAGATCAAACTTCAGGAATTAAAAATTATATTAACAAAAAAAAAAATCTCCACGCATCAATTGAACCGCTATCAGTTGACCAAAAAAAATTTTGAACCGCTATCACGTGTGCGGTGTGCCTCGACAATTAGCACATTTTTAAATTAAAGGCTAAAATGTAGAAAAGTAATAGGGGTTTTTCGAACTGAGTGTACGGATTTGAATTCTTTATTGAGATGAATAATAATCAAATTAAGAAAAAAAACTCTATTAAAAGCCGGGGCCGGAATAATGTCCGGTTGGGTTGGGGTGTAAAAATGATTAATGGTCAGTCAAACGAGGGGTAATATGCGATCACAGACTTCTCAATTAATGGCAGGAGTTTCTGACTTTAATTTAGTTTTGAAGAAAACAGATGGTATTTAAACAAGGCGCGTGATATCCCGTGCAAAAGTTCAACTTCATCTCGAAGCATCAATATTTGATATGAAAGCAAAAATGTCAAACTATTCAAACAAATTATTAATTGATTCTTAATTTACAAGCTTCCCATAAATTATTCTACCAAAAATGTCATACTAAGAAGAAAACAATTTTTATTTGTTAAATAACATTGAATAGAATGTGTGTGCGGGTATTGACAACAACACGTGGTAGTTGCATACTTTTAAACTATCGAGCTTTAACTGATCGTATTATCGAATCGGCTGGTTTGACTCGAAAACTGACGAATCGACTGATGGATTAGTCAGGTTTGGGTTCCAATTTTTTTTTTAAAAAAATGAAAGAATTATATTTAGGTCCCATGGAAGAGAAAAAAATGAAGAAATGGTTTCTATAGATTGCAAAATGAAAAAATGGTCCCATTAACAACTCCATGAGCCTATATTGACAACTCATTAACAACTCCAGGAGCCTGTATTGACAACTCCACGGGACCATTTTTTCATTTTGCAATCTATAGGGACTATTTCTTCATTTCTTCTTTTCCTTGGGACCTGAATGTAATTCTCCCAAAAAAAATTATATTTTTTCTTTAGAATTTCATACTATAAGCTAGGGGTGGGCATGGGCAGGGTTGGGCAGGGCGAGACCCCTACCCGATGCCCTGCCTGAAGGATGAACGGGCTGCATGATGCCTGGCCCTGCCCACTAAAAGCCCTAATTATTTTGGGCTGGGCAAGGGTGGGCTGGGTAGGGTGGGCTTCCTTACCCAAGTGATAACGCCTTATCTTGTTCACATATGAAAAAAATAATTCCTTGTGAATTTCATAAACATTCCTGTAGTTACTAATACCATATGTCTTAACTTTGTTCTAAGTAATATAAACTTCAAATGCATTTGATGATTTCACGTCTTGGGATATTTCAAAATAAGTTTACAATTTGAGTCTTGAAATTTAAAAAATACCATATGTCTTAATAAATATCCATACGTTAAAAATTAAACAACATCCATAATCCATTATAAATAAGAAAAAAATATGATTGTAATTAAAGCCGTGAAGTCAAAGTAGTTTGCATCAATTCAATGTCCTAAAAGTTGATCAAATGATGAAGTATCTGGAAAGAAAATAAAAAGCAACTATAATTTAATACATCACAAAGTAAAGAAGAAAGAAATCTACTTGTAAATAGTGTTTAGTGGTTAGAGCAAAAAAGAGAGGATTAGAAGAGTATTATACAATAGACAAAATATATTTTAAATAAAAATATGAAATAATATTTAATTGATATGAAATTTTATATTTTAAATAAATGAAAATAATTTTCAGGGCAGGGCAGCACCCCTTGCCCGATGCCCGACCCTGCTCGGTTATTAGCCCGCCCAAAACTGCCCAAAATTTTTTCGGGCCACTTTTTTAGGGCTGGGCTAGGCAATTTTTTGCAGGGCCAGGGTAGGCGCACCAGGCTACTGGGCACCATGCTCACCACTACTATAAGCCTGAAATCTTTAATTTCTCACAGATTTAGTCCCGGTTTAGTTCCAATTTGATCCCAGTCTGACCCACTAACCGTTAACTCAGTACCCGACCAATTTAATACCCGATCCGGATTTTAATACCTTGTGATCGTAAAGAGGTGGATAGGACATTTTTTCAACAAGGACAAAAATTAAAATTGCCTCAGCATTTTTAGTCTCGAACAGATGTAAAAAAAAGGGATTTTTTTTGGGGGGGTGTAGTTTAAGTTTTAAAGTGTTAAAAGTTTTATAATTTAAAATTTTAATAATTGTAGGGAAATTCAAAGTCTTAAACAGTAAGATAGGATGAGATATAAGATAAGTTCAAAATAACCATTACGCCAGCCAAAAGAAAAAAGGTAAATTCTCACGATATCAGATTAAGATTGGTGATAAATGACCATTATAATTTATTGGGCATTATAATATGTATGTGCGTTAATCTCGCTCCCTCCAGTCTAATTAGAATACAAAAATTAATATGTCCAATTCAGCTTGGAAGGTATGCGAAATAAAGCCAAAACTGGGGCGTCATTGTCTCATCCTTTGTTACCAACCAGCCTACTCGTTCTTGTGGGATTTGTGTTTTTGACTTTTTCCCCATATTTAGTTGTTTGTTTTTTTGGGTCTCGCATTGATAATAAGATTTCATTCCTGTGACCTTATTATGAATTATAAGTTAACTTTTTATTGATTGGATTAACTTTCGGTGGTAAAGAAATACCGGTCTTATTTGCAGGGGATGATGTGAATTTGTCGCGAGACACCGGTCAGGGGGGAGTTTCAAATTTCTAAAACGGTGAGGCCTATTTTTTCTGTTGGTTACTTGGTTTGTGCTGAGCGTGGTGGGTTGTGTCTTGCTTCTTTGTTCAGTTTTCTAACCTTTTATCCATTTGTTTATTTACAAGTACAATGGTTAGCAGACAGCCAAAACACCTCTTACATCCGGAATGGTATTTTTGTTTGTGATCACATTTAAAATTTTTAAAAATATTTATTTTTATAAATCGAGATAAAATATTTTTTATATACTTATTTTATATGTTATAAATTAGAATTGAAAGACTACTTTCAAAAATTCTAATTATTATTTCAAACACGATGAATATTCCCAAAGTCAAATTTATTTCGTTATGGACAGATCCACACACCTGACAACATAGATATGCTCACAGAATGAACATAACGGGCAAATACGACAATTCTAAAGCTCAACCTGCCCTGCAATTTATTTCGTTCTGAACATAACAGGGACTCCTGTATTTTCACGTTGTCAGTTTGTCGTATTCAGTTTCAGTGTGTCCATGGAGTCATCTGATGAAGGAAGGGCCCACGATGTGCCTCCTCGACACACCACGTCATCAAACGAATCCCCTTCTTTGGCAGGGGCAGTGACCCCACAATGCCCACTGGTATGATGCTGGAGCCTTGTAAGGGCACCACGTGGACTGGTGGCCCCCACTGGTAGTCCACCTCGTTGAATCCCAGCCTTCCCCACTCCGAGATGAACAGAGTTGTGTACGTCAGCGGAGGAGCAAACGGGTCCTGCCCATCTTTCAAATGCGCGCCCTTCAAGTATTTATCGAACTCTGCCGGAAGCCTGGCCTTGCCTTCTTGAATCAACTTAATCGCTTCAACCATCGATGCCTGTGTGAGCGTCTCAGATGGAATCGTGATTGTCACCGGAAAGAAGCAATTCCCGTAGAAGCCTTCAGGCAAAGGCGGGTTCAATAGCTGACGGCAATTCGCAAAGAAGACCAACTTCACTAGTGTATTCGGACCCAAATTTATAGCTCTAGTTCGCTTGATCCAAAACCCTGCAGCTACAATATCGAAGGCAGAGCAATTCTGACCAGTTACTTGCTGAAATTCTTGCTTGAGCTGGTGAATGTGATCCATGGGTATGTCTATATTAGCATGTTCTAGCTTGTACTCTGGCATTGGTGGTGGACCAGGTGGTAGTTTTGGCAATGCAGACGCAGTTTCTTCATCAGATATCAGTGGAAAGAAGTCCCTGTACCACACAGGGGCAATGCTGGGTTTTTTAAGACCTCTAGCTACCTCACCAATGGCCTTCAAAAATTGTGCAGCACCAAGACCATCACATACGCTATGGCAAAATATTAGGCCTATCACAAATCCCCCGCAACGAAATTGGGTCACCTGAAAATACATTAATTACCAGACATAATTATCAGTTAATTAAAAGTTTAAAACTCTCATGCATGAAGTTGAAGTCCAGAACAGAGAGTTAGTACATAGTAATTTGTACCTGCATTTTGACGAGGGGGTCGACGTGTTCAGTCTCAGGGTCGGGGATATGATCGGGAAGAAGATCATCGTAGGGGATGGATTCAATGTCGTTGAAGTAATTGACAGAAGCAAGAGTGGAAGAGGCCGAAGCCTCAACGAACCAGACGCCTTCGCCTGAGCATTCAATTTGGAGGGGACCATGTTCAGGCCGAGAGAGTCTTCCGGCAAGAGGATAGTAAGGAACTAATGCTCTGGACAAGGCCTCTCTAATAACCGTAGAAGCTTGAGGGCCGTATCTAAACACGTGCAAGGTTCGAGCATTGCACCTTAGAACAGGTAATCGATCGATGGGTGATAGGTCAAGTGTGGTTGATGCCTTTTGCTCTGCTGGTTTCACTAAGCCACGAGTGGTTCTGATCACATGCGCATCCATTGCAAATGCAAATGCAGGGTCTAATGAGAAGATAGCAGAAAAAAAGAAAGAGATGATGTGGAAGAAATGTGAGTGGGCCTTCTTTATAAAAGGATATCTATTTAATCTTATGTTTTGGGCTTCTTGGCCTTTAAGTTTCAACTTGGTTGTTGTAGAAATTGAACAAGCCCGCAAAGTATAATGCCATACTTTAAACAAAGCGTTTGCTTTTGTTTCGCGTAAGAATGCTCATTGTTAAGCAGCACACTTCTCGCTTCTTAAAGATAGTCCCGTTAAACTATATTTTATGTGTTGCTTAACTTTCACTTAATTTAGAGAAGGGTTTCTGTTCTCCTAACAAACCGCACTCACAGGGGTTAATTTCATTCGCATCGTCCTGTAAGTTGCAGCTATCTTAATTTAGACGAGAAAGGAAAGAGAATGTGTAACAAATTACAAGAAATACGCGTGTTGCGTGTCGTGTGGTCTGCAAATAAACCAGGAATGAATGTGGCGTCATCAGAAGAAAACAGCAATAATGTTCAGAAGAGAGAAAAATACCATTTTGAAAGCCGACTGGCCAAGCAACATCTGGGTGACCCGTTTTGTGGATGTGGCTCTATTTTCTAAAAATATATGAACATGCTTGGGAATTTGGGAGAAATCATGAGTTGTTGTGGATAATGAAGAGTATTATAGAAGAATAATTGGAGGACGTGTTAGAGGCTTGTTTGATTTCAGAGTATATGATTGACATATGTCCAAAATACATCCAGTGGTTCCAAAATAGATAATGCAACTAAAACAGGATTACAGGGGACATGTGTATTGTTTTATTGTATGGCCGCTTCCGGGCCGGGCTTGGCACCTGATTGCTTTTGTTTTGTAGATGTGACCCAACAGCTGGTGGTTAGTTTTTATATATCTCGGGCATTAATTTTATATACTGCTGCTTAATAATTTTTACTAGCATATCATTAATTTTAAATTTTAAAGTAAAATGTGAAATATCAAAATAATTTTTTTAGAAAATTTACTAATTATAAAATTTATTACTCCAGGGTAGGTTAAGTATTTACAATTTATCTTCAATGGGTGCAATTCTTTTTCTAGTTATATTCAAATATTTTTTATTTTACCCATAATTGAAGATAGCTTGCATACAGGTTAAAAAAAATTTTCATTCGCGGTCCATTAAAGATAGGTGGCACCTGGTGTAATGGTGTTTAAACAAATTTTAGATACCTATAAGCAATAAATTTTGCCATAAAATTTTGCAGCAAATTTTATTATTTTTATTTGATAAAAATATAAAATAATATTCATTTTAATACTTTACATTCCGAGTTCAAAATGTTCCGTCTCTTATCTCTCTGTTTTTTTTTCCTTTTCTGGCCAGAACCCTTTTTCTTACTAATATGCCAAAGATTGTTGTCAAATTCATTCGTTTGGGTCCTGAACGGCCAAATACGTGATTTGTGCTAATTTGAGGTCAAAAGAATTAAAGTTTAGTCACTGTCTCGGAATAGCATGAAAACTCACACACCCACTCCATTTTTCATGAGGAGTCCAGAATGCCAAAGTTTGTTGTCAAATTTATCCGTTTCGGTCCTGAAAGGCCAAAAACGTGATTTGTGCTAATTTGAGGTCAAAAGAATGAAAGTTTGGTCACTGTCTCAAAATGGCATGAAAACCCACACACCCACTCCATTTATCACGAGGAATCATGAATGCTAAAGATTGTTCGGTTTCGTCTCAATCCGATATGTATTTTGAGAGTTATGTCCAAAATACCGAACCTTGTTCTGGTACAAGACGCTGATTCATGTGTCCAATACAACAGATCATATATCTCTCATCTTAACTCCTTTTAATGTGATCTTGGCGCCCATAGTTCGTGTTGGGAGTCTAGTTTCATATGCCACTCTTACAATTAGTTGTACATTACAATTGTGACATTGTAATTACATACATTTAGTACTGATTTCATGAATTAGTTATTTGTTATTTCATTTTGATTTGGTTTACTTTTTCACTATCGATTTGTATTGTAAATTGCTGTAGATTTAAATTAGCCGGGTTCAGGAAAGGGAAACAAATACGTAAAATGAAAAAAAAAAATCTACCTATTATTTCACTTCCTGTGGAAGTGCCATAATAGGTCATAGCTTCCTACGACACTTCAAGATGAAGCGCCGTAGGAAGGCTCCATACTTCCTGCTATGCTTAATCCTAAAGTGCCATAGGAGGCCTCTACAAAAAAAACGTTAAAAACAGAATCAAAGACCTAAGATTCTCTGCCTTTATTCTTTACTTCCTTAAAATTTTGTTTGAAAACATAGTCCATCTTGTGATTTTTACTGGGGGAACTTTCTCTTGTTTATATTCAACCAGACTTCAATTCAAATTAATTGATTTCACTATAAATGCTAGATATTTTGATATAAAAAAGTCAAATTTCAAAATTGACTTTAACATATTGTAAGCAGAAGCAACAGAGAAATGCCCATCACTAGTACCATCCCAGGAGCATTAAGCTTCACTGTCACCCATGGATGGGGGTTTATAGCCTTCAATAAGAGAGATGATGTTTATTGGGAGGTCGCCACGAAAACGGTCCCAATCCCAACTATAATCCCCTTTCACAAAATTACTAACAGGAAGAGAAGCCTCCTCTTCTGAGATCTCACGAAAAGCCAAGAGCTTGAGAGAACCCACATTGGGAAGCCAATTGTCAGACCAAAAACAAGTATGTATGCCATCTCCAATCTCCTACTTGGTTCCCAACTCCTCATCTTCTTAACATGCCGCCATAAATATGAACAGTTGCGATTTTGCTTATGTGGTCCCACAAAACCATCCCAACCATATTTGCTACGTAACACTTGAACCCAAAGGAGGTTTGGGCATGAACGTAAAGCAAAAACCTATCTTCATAAGGAAAGCATGATCTTGTTGTTCTAGCTTCCTTATGCTGCAGCCACCTGCTCTAAACGGTTTGCACATGTCATCCCACTTCACTAAGCTCGGCTTTCGTTCACTCTCCATAGTTCCCCACAAATTTTCTAATATGTTGTTTAATGTGGTTGCACACCCCTTTCGGCAACTTAGTGGTTTGCATCACATAAGAAGGAATGAGTGATAAAACTAACTTTGCCAAGGTAATACGCCCAGCTAGGGAGAGGGTCTTAGTTGCCCAACCAGGGAGTTTATGTTTTACCTTATCTTCAATATACTTGTAGGTGCCATTCCAAACACGTTCATGCAATAAGGGCACGCCAAAGTATCTTCCAAGATCATCTGAGTTTTTGAAATCCAACTCAGCACTAAGCCAAGTTTTGAAGCTAGGCGAAACATTTTTAAAGAAAAATACCTCTGTCTTCATACTACTAACCTTGTGACCTGAGTTGCAACAAAAGTCATCTAGAAGGCTTTTGACGAGGTGGACTTGAGAAACATTTGCAGTGCTGAAAAGAACTAGGGAAAATGACACCTAGGTCCCAAGCAATAGAAAAAAATACCATAAAAGTCTCTTTAAAAAGTCAATGGTCAGAAGACATGAATTCCCAATGTCCATTTACAAAAATAACCCCCAAGCAATTTAACCACTGTCATTGTTTACAACATCGCAAGTCATATTAACAACATAGTCAGTTACGTTTACAACATGTTATGCTATATTTAATGAGTTGTAAACATAACTGAAGAGGTTGTAAACACGACACAATCACACATTTTATATACATGGTGTCAACGTAACTGACTATATTGTTAATATGACTTACGATGTTGTAAATATAGCATAACATATTGTAAACAATGACGATGGTTAAATTGCTTGGGGGATATTTACTTATTTTTGTAAATGGACACTGGGAATTCATGTCAGAAAAGTCCCTTCTGACCATTGACTCTTCAAAGGGACTTTTGTGATATTTTTTCTATTTCTTGGGATTTAGGTGTCAGTGATTTTTCTGACCATTGACTTTTCAAAAGGACTTTTATGATTTTTTTTTTATTATTTGAGACCTAGATATCATTTTTCCAAAGAACTAATCATCGGTAAAGAAAATGTGGGATATAAGGGGCGCCCCTCTATCAAGTTTTCATTTATTTATGGCTATTGTGCACTCCATTGCCTTGGATTTTTTTGGCCGACTTTTCTTTTGCCAACTTTGAAGAGACGTTTATTTTTTAGATGGCTACCTATAAATATTATTCCCTTTTATCCTAAATATAAGATAAAGTTAATTTTTTTTAAGAGATTAAGAAAGTTAGCTACATTATTTTAGAGTATTTATATTTTATTTTTTTTTCCAAACTAATTAGTTTGACTAATAAATTAATATATAATCTAAAAATACATAACATATGATATAATTAAGTAACTTATTTAACTTTCTTAATCTTTCTAAAAATAGTCAACCCTGTCTTATATTTAGGACAGGAGAGAATATAGTACAATTTTTGCGCCTTGTGACAAGCGCCGAAATTATTTTTAAGAGTATGAGATCTTATTTAAACGTGAGACTGCTGCATCAATGTCCCATGCACTTATAATTAAACCCTATATATAACATAACTGCACTACACAGCTTATAAAAAAACACAACTGTACATAAAATTAAATGAAACACCGTCGTCCTTTCTTGTTTGTTTTGTTTTTTATATTTTCAGTGTGATATGCGTTCTGTTTGTTTGTCTCCGTGGTTTGATAAAATAGGGGGAAATTATCACGTGTTGTTATCTTTATTTTTATGCAAATAAAAATATATTCAAAAGCTAAGTTTTTAGGGCACATTTTTTTTGGGACTGATTTAGGGCCTACATTGAAAAGCAAAGTCAAGACATAATTTCCTGATCATGATTTTCTTATCCAAATTTATAATTTTTTTTAATTGACATTTGTAAATAAACATTTGCTAGCACTGCAATGAAACAACTCCACCCACTTAATGGATATACAGGAGGATAAAATTTATTGAAATGATTATTACACTATAAAAAATAGGGAATTATTGTTGGCAATTTTCAACAGATTGCCGACAAAAATTTCATTGTTAAATTTAATTTCGGAATTATTGACAAAATTTGTCAACTCACCATGTAATTTTTGAAGGAAAACATTAAAAGTTAATCAAACTGGTTGTTTGAAAGTTACTCGCATGGTAGTAATATGCAACTTGACCTACATTTTGGAACATAACTATAATCAAGTTGGTCTTTTTAAGATATTGTTGTCAGTTTTTCAAGATGTATATACTAATACTGCTTGTGCGTATGTATTTGTATATATTAGTATGTATTAGTATTAGTATTAGTAAATATATACTAATACTGCTGTTAATAAAAAAACTAACTGCAATTAAATTGAAAAACTTGTGGATTTCTGATGTTAAATATACAATTTAAGACAGAGAAAATAGTAAATTTATCAAGACAACCCATGGATCAACCGAACAAAATTTTCTAAAGAGAAGCGAAGGAATATTAACTGCTATAACGACAACCGTCTATCAATAATACCTAAAAACATACGAGGTCAAATTTCTATTATAAGTATAAGATAAAGTTGATTTTTTTAGAAATATTAAGAAAGTTAATTAAATTATTTTAAAATATTTATATTTATCATTTTTTCTTCAAACCATTTTATCTAATTTATAAACTGATATATAATTTAAAGATACACAAGATATAATATGATTAGATAATTTATTTAGTTTATTTAATCTCTCCAAAAACAATCAAATCTATGATTATTAAAGAAATAGTTATAATATTGATTCAAATTTAAAGATATGATTATTACTTATAATGACACGAAGAATAAAAATAAATCTGTAAATAATACATAGATCTTTTTTTTTGCTGTCGGTATTTTACTTTTTTTTTTCTTACAAAGATTTATGAATAAATGTAAGAAGTATCTACCAAACTTGTCAGAATTATGGAAAGGTGATTGGCTTATTAACTTTACCTCAAAATAAAATATTTTTTCAATTTTAGCTATATTTAAAAACACAGATTGTAATAGGAAGAATATTTCAATCTATGTGAAAAAAAAAAGGAATAATATTTAAGAAATTATAATGACACGCTAAATAACTTGCAAAAAAAAGGTGTCTATATTTGATACCAGGTGAGGAGATTCCTGAGATCAATCTGAACTAGAACGCACAGCCGCCAATCCTTTATTACAGGGCAAAAAGAAACGAAGCCATGCAATCCATAACTATGTTTTCCAATTCCCCACTTGGACAAGCGAGAGAAAGGAAATTACGGTACTCTGATTTCATCAGCGGTCTCTTTCAGTCCTACCTGGCGCATGCCCTCCCCCATACCCCGTTCGACGCCTCTCTTATCACTTCTCACTCAATGAAGGCGTCGCTGAGTTTTCAACTATTACTCTCAAGTTTACGCTTTACGCCGCAACTATCCCTTCTCCTCCACTCACACAATTCCCCAAATTTTTTATGCTGGTTTTTCTTTCCTCACATGGAAGATGAATCTTTTCTTTCCTGGCAAACAAGGACCCAATTTGAACCCATAACCGAGCATCGAGTTCCCGATTTATCCTTCACTAGCCCTCATTCCTTCAGCGAATTTATCTCTTTACAGGAAGCCCGGCGGGACCCACAATCCTCTTCTCAATTTTTGACTCAGGATGCCCCCAAGAAGAAACTTACTCGCTGCAAGACGGCCCCTGCCATGGTTGTTTTGCAAAACGTCAGACAAAAATCTCCCGATGTTGCCAAACCACAGTCTAGCTCCATCATCAGGCAGGGCATTTGCTTGCTTATGATGTATCTTTCAGTCGGGGTTGTCATATACTCCTTCAATCGGGACCATTTTTCGGGCGCTGAGACTCACCCAGTAGTTGATGCGCTTTACTTTTGTATAGTCACCATGTGCACAATCGGTTACGGAGACATCACACCGACATCCCCAGTGACCAAGGTCTTTGCCTGCATCTTTGTCTTAGTAGGGTTTGGATTCATTGACATATTGCTTAGCGGGCTTGTTAATTACGTGCTAGATTTGCAAGAGAACACGATTCTAACTGGGCTTGTAATGGGTCCTCAAAGTTCTCAAGAAGGGTTCTCTGCGAGAAATTACATAGTTGATGTGGCAAAGGGGCGGATGAGAATTAGACTGAAGGTTGGTTTGGCGCTGGGTGTGGTGGTGTTGTGTATTGGAATAGGGAGTTTGGTTTTGTACTTTGTGGAGGAGTTGAATTGGATTGATTCAATTTACTTATCTGTCATGTCTGTAACAACAGTGGGGTATGGGGATAGAGCCTTCAAGACCCTTCCTGGGAGGCTCTTTGCTGCTATTTGGCTCCTCTTTTCCACACTGATGGTGGCCCGGGCCTTCCTGTATTTGGCGGAGGCCAGAATTGATAAAAGACACCGGAGAATTGCCAAGTCGGTGCTGCATAGAGATATGACTGTTGAAGATTTGCTGGCTGCTACTATCAATAACACTGGCTTTATTAGGTAACTCGTTTTCCTTTTTTCTAGGTGAAATTTTGGCACTTTTTGTTGCGTCACTGTTGCTGCGATGTTACTTTGCTCCCCAAGTCCCCACCTGATAAATAATCATTAGAACTGCTGTTTGGAATCGGAGGACCTAAAGAGCTACTCTCTAAGAAAAGAAGTAATACTAATATTGACACTGACCCAGGCATATTTGTGCAACAGGATTTGTAGTAGCAATCTCAGGGTTTACGACTCTAAGCTGAGAATAATTCCTGATGTCATTTGTACATTCCTTGGAGTTGCATGTGATGAATAGGATTCTAACTTGACTTCATGATCCTGAGAATTAGGCAAAATTGCGGTGACCTTTTTTTATTAGTGTTTCTATAGGGTGTATAGTTGTTTGCTTCCGCCTTTCATGTTATGATGCCTAAGCTTTAGTTTTCAGATCTTCGAGAAAAGAGTTCATGAGGAAGAATTTGAATTATATTAGTTTAGCATGGTTTACAACTTGTTGACAAGTATATCTTAACATCATTTCTATTTACTGAATACAAACTGTTATTAGTCACAAGCGCCCTTGTATTGTTGAATTCTTTTTTGATACAAATTTATGGTTGAGTTCTTCAAATGAAGTAGAATATGAGTTATATTAGTTCAGTTTAAGGAAAAATGGCGCAACTAATGGATGTTATGGTCATTTCAATTGATCAGTTAGCTACTTATTGTGGCAAGAGATATGTTTCTTACTTGAAATTACCAATTCATTTACTATGATTTAGCAAGTCAGAGTATGTAATATTCAAGCTCAAAGAGATGGGGAAGATAAGGGAAAAAGATATATTGCAAATCTGTGACCAGTTCCACAAGCTTGATTCCACTAACTCTGGGAAGATAACGTTGCCTCATCTCTTGGAGGGCCGGTCATGACAGAACAAGACAGACCGACTAATAGTGTATTATGCGTTCGCTGCATTGCCCTCGCCAAGAACAGAGGTTGAAACCCCTGGAAAATCCTCTCTGCAGAAAAGTTTGCAGATGTAGTTGATTTGATTTGGGGCTTGCCATATCTTGGAGGAGATGCTAGCCATTTAATCATTTGTAGCGAACTTTTGTACAGGAACCCTGCCATTCTTAGAGATAGAGAGAAGGAAACTTACAACTTCTCAATCTTTCCCTCTATTCTCCCCACTAAATGTACATACTTCCTTCAGTCTTTCCTTCAATCTTTAGTATAAGATCTAGTTGGGGTTGGATTTGGTCTTAAATATAGAACCTAAATCCATTTTGTCTCCCATGTTTATCATTTCCCCCCTAAACTATCCATATTGATCGTACATGTGTTAAGGGAGTTTGCATTAATGGATAGTTTCGATGCTTAATTAAAAGAGTGTTCTAGGAAAATCAACATACATTTTAAACAAATATTTGCGTGGTGCTGCAGATTTTTCTTTAAACGCTGCCATTATATTCCTTTTCCCACAGAAAAATTTAAACTGTTTTGTACATCACCGAATTATAGGTGATATCATAGATGCAAAATTGAAAAATAACAAGCCTTTTATTCCTTAAAAAAAATAATTTATGTATATTTTGAAAGGTGAAATGTTGTGAAGAAATGTTTGCAAGAGTTTCTAATTGCTTCACCTCTCACCTGATCCCTTTCAATATTCACCTGATCCCTTTCAATATTATTTTGCTTGAACTATCATTTGACGGCGAAATTTTTGGTGAGCGAAAGGGTTACATACATGTATGTATATGTTGAATCCATTAAGCCTCAAAAGAACAACATGCTCGAACTTATTCGAGGCAAAGATCATTAAGAATGATGACCAAATTCATCTGGTTTTAGTCGTTCTTCACGTTCTATTGTCACTAATTCCCGCTCATGGAATTGAAATGTTGCATCCTAGAACACGAGCTTTTCTTTCTCAGTGCAATGTACAATTTGGCTTTGGTTCCTTCCTTTCCAACTCCAAAGGACCCCAAGCTCGCTAAGTTGAGAATACAAGGAGAGCAACTCTGAAAATAGAACTCACCTAACTGAGAAATTTTTGGTCTCAGCCTTGGAACTGGAGTTGGTCAATAAAGAAAGAGCACCTACCTTCATAGGCGGAAGAAAATGGAAGTAGCTTACATCAACGATTCTTTTCTACTTCAATGCGTTTGACGTTACCATGGAAAAGAATAACTGGTGTGACGACTAGGCATACCTAAAAGGGGGATTAAAGGCAAAATACTCGGTAGAATTTGACTGCGAATCATTTCAGCTCTCCTTTTGTAAACAAGATTACATTCCAAAACCACTGATTCACCATTACTAAATCAACCACGTGAAGATAAGATGGGCCCACTAAGTTCAACTGTTGAGAAAAAGTTTCAATGTGTTAGCTTTTTAATAAAGGAGAGCATTCAGTATGCCCTGTTTTCGCATCTGAGGCAGGGAGTCCATGGAAACGGCCATAGAGATCCAGTTGAGTACATTGTGTCTGTTTGTGAGTGTGCTTTTGTCGAAGATCTCTGTTTTAGTCTCAGAGAACTATGTGTCTGCAGTGGGTGACCCTGGAATGCAGAGAGATGGACTGAGAGTTGCCTTTGAAGCTTGGAACTTTTGCAATGAAGTTGGAGAAGAAGCCCCTAACATGGGTAGCCCAAGGGCTGCTGACTGTTTCGATCTTTCAAGTTCAAGTAAGCCAAATCTCTCAACAAATAAAAGAGTTTCATTTATTATTATATATTCTCCTGTTGATTTGATTAGAATGCACAGGTTCTCTGAAGCACAAGGTTACGGAAGTTGATAACAGACTTGGGGTGGGGAAACAATTTCATGGTTTGGGAGGAGATATAAACAACCCAGATCTGTATGCAGTGAGAAAGGAACTATATCTGGGTTCGATCTGTAAAGTCGCAGATAACCCAAGACCATGGCAATTTTGGATGATTATGTTGAAAAATGGCAATTACGACACAGAGTCTGGTCTATGTCCAGAGAATGGGAAGAAGGTGGCCCCTTCAAGGCCTGGACGGTTTCCCTGCTTTGGAAAAGGGTGTATGAACCAACCCAACATGTGTCATCAAAAGACACAGCTCCAACATGGTGTCATGAGAGGAGGTTTCAATGGTACTTATGATTTGAAGTCTGGTTGTGGAGGAGGACACGGCGGCCTCTCTTACTACGAGGTAGTCTGGGAAAAGAAAGTCAATGTTGGGAGTTGGGTTTTCAAACATAAGCTACAAACCTCAAAGAAATACCCATGGTTGATGTTGTACCTGAGAGCTGACGCAACCAAAGGATTCTCTGGGGGTTACCATTATGACACTAGGGGAATGCTCAAAACTGTAAGTAGAGACTCTTTTTCATTAAACCTAGCCTTGAGATTATTAGTTACTAGAACTTGCAAGTAGAGACTCTATTTCACTTCTGTGTTCTTGATAAAAGCGGACAAAGATTCATCAAATGCACCATACTCTATTTTATTCTTCTATATATTATAACAGACTCATGATTCATCAGCTTCCAGAGTCACCAAATTTTAAGGTGAGGGTGAGGTTAGACATCAAAAGGGGGGGAGGAGCCAGGAGTCAATTCTACCTGGTGGACATAGGAAGCTGCTGGAAGAACAATGGAGGTGCTTGTGATGGAGATGTGGTCACTGATGTAACTAGATACAGCGAGATGATCATAAACCCCGAAACTCCATCTACATGTAGCCCCAAGAGGTTAAAGAATTGCCCACCATTCCACGTAACACGGGACAAGAGAAAGATCTATAGAAATGACACAGCTAATTTCCCTTACTCGGCTTATCACTATTACTGTGCTCCAGGGAATGCCAAACACTTGGAACAACCTGTGAGCATATGTGATCCTTACAGCAACCCTCAGGCACAAGAGATAGTTCAGTTGCTGCCTCACCCAGTTTGGGCTGATTATGGGTTTCCCGCCAAAAAAGGGGAAGGTTGGGTTGGGGATGCTAGAACTTGGGAGCTTGATGTTGGCGGATTATCCAGTAACCTCTACTTCTATCAGGTCAGTAATGAGATTTCTAATTACTCTATTCTCACGACATGTTTTTGTATTTTGATATAAATATATAAATATATATTGGTGGTACAGGACCCTGACTCTCCTCCTGCTAAGAGGGTATGGACTTCTATTGATTCGGGTACTGAGATTTATGTTAGTGACAGAGATGAAGTAGCAGAGTGGACTCTTAGCGACTTTGACGTCCTCCTCACGCTGCCCAATTCATGAATGGAACTTTGACTTTGTCACAGACACACACACACAGGGAAATTTGATAAACAGTAACGAATTTCAACTTTTATACAATAAGATAGCCAATTCGGAGTTTGCTGGGACGAGAAAAAGAAATTTTTTTCTGGTAAAAAACGGATCATGGGATCCTGAGGTGCCTTTTCCAGACGCGTACTTCATGGTCATAGCCTTACTTCTAAATAAACAGATTAATTATTCTCAGCAGAAATATCTTTTTTGAAATCCTTGCTGTTAGTGTTACTTCCCCAAATTTTGCATTAATTGCAGGTCTATTATTTTATTTTGTTTTCTTACGGTTTTCTTGTACTAATAAGTAATAATGGCTGGGTTCCAAAACCAATTTCCCGTCCGTCTGTGAGAACTGAAAGTTATGCACGGGGAATTTCTGTTTTTCCTAGAGTAATTGAGACCATCGGCTTTTATGACAATAATGGAAGTGTATATCTTTTGAAAATCTCAGACTGATTTCTCTCTACATCCGAGAACACAAAAAAGTAAATAAATCAAAAAAGAACAAACAAAAAGCTTACAATTGTAGGACCAACCGTAGTAATTCTACCTTGTGGCGACTACAATCAATCTCTCTTCCCCACAATGTCAATACCCGACGACAAGGGGGAGGGGATGCAAGAAAAAGAAAACAAAAAGAACTAACTAGGCAGAGAATTAATGAATCTGTATCAAAGCACTGGAAGATGTGTCTAAGACTTGGTGAAGCTAGGATCATAAGGAATACCAGTGGAAGCCAACCATGGGACACCAGCACCTTCAAGGTATCGAGTAGCAGTATATGCAGAAGCTTGATCCTTTGTAAGCTGGCCTCGACCCCACTTGACCCTGGTGCTAGGACTATAACCAGGTCCAGTGTTGGCAAACTCAGCAAAGTAACATGTTTTTAGGAACATATCACCAGTCCAAGGAAGATATCCATCTGGATGAATCTGACCACCAACAGTACTTTCCATGAAGATGGCCTTAGAGTAAGCCTTCCATGGCCTTGCCAAGTAGCAAGGATTCACATTCTTGTCAAGCCCTGCCTCTGGAGAGATGTCACTGTTCTGAATCACAACTCCAGTTCCTGCCTTAGGATCCAAGGACCCATCTGCTACCACTATGTTCTGTTGGTTCTCCATTGGCTTCCTCATAATGATCTGTGACTTCTGTATCAGAGTTCTTGAGGCACCAAAAATGAAGTCGATGGTTCCTGTTATTTCACACTCGCGGAACAACTGAATCCCTGCTTGCACGTACAAGGTGTCCTGGAAACCTCGGAATGCGCACTGGTAAAAAGCTGCATGTGGTGCTTGCGTCCGAAGCGCCACTGCTTGATGTCCGACAGACCCAGCTGTGTTCTCGAATCCTATTCCCTTGGCAATGAACATGTCTCCGGCAACAGCTGCAAATAGATACCAATATCAGTCGTCCATTAGTTTCTTCTTCATCGTATTATGTAATATATATATATAAGGAGAGTAATTTGTCCTAAAATTTTCACTCAGCAATATTACTACTGAAGTTTCTTTAGATTCAATATTATTACAAAAATTTTAAAACACAGCAATATTACCTAAAAAATTGATATTGACAATTAAATTTTTAATAATAAAAGTAAGAGTAAAATACTCTAACCTTCCTTGTGTTTTACCTTAATTACACGGACCTCCCCTCTATTTTGAAAACATACACTTAAGTCCAAACCGTTAACTCCGTTAAGTATTTTTATTTTTTAATTAAAATTTATATTAAAATAAATTTTATTTACTAATGTATCCTTCATCATTACTAATTTCCTGATTTTGATTAAAATTGTTTAAGTAATTTAAGGGTTTTTTTTTCTTTTTCTTAACTTATTTTACTTTTGTAAATAGTTATATGTTAAATTTTTTTCATATTAAGATACATACTTAATTAATTTAATTAATGTTGACATAGAAAAATTAATTAAAAATATGATTAGTCCTATTAATATATGCCTACTAAAAGAAATATGTTTATAAATTTTTGTGTAAAAAATATATTTAAAAAATTAAAATTTAAAATTAATAAAAGTCATATATTGTACCAAATTTACATTATTAATAACATATTGTTAATAAAATATATTTATTTTTTTTTTCTTTTTTCCTTTCATTTGAAAGGCATATTTTTTATTCATTTAAAAGAATACTAAATAAATAAGTTTTAATAAATATGATAAAAATTTAAAATTTGATAATATAATAAAAATTAAAAAAATTTATAATATATTGAAAATTTTAAACATGTATTAGAATTATTTTTTTATATAAAAATTTATTTTTAAGTAAATATAAATATTTATTTATTTTTTGAAATAGGGATATTTTAGTCAAAATAAATGTTTAATAGTCAAACTTAATGGTCAACTAATGGTTGGATGGATGGAAATGGAATATCAAATATGTAAGGGAGGTTTCTGTAACTTCCATTTTAATTTCAGGGGAGGTCTATATAAGTTTCCAAAATATAGGGGAGGTTTGTGTAATTTAGGTAAAACAGAGGGGTAGTCAATGCATTTTACTCTAAAAGTAATATTATTTTTTCTTCACACTTTTGGAATAATGTTGAATCCGAGAAAAACTTTTGAGTTATGATGTATATAAGACCCTAATATACCCCTTGACCCTTAACCCTAATATATATATATATACTCGTTAAAACTTACCGAAGGTGGCACTGGTGAAGGTCTTATACTTCTTCTTGGGCTCGACGCATCTGTTTCCAGTGATGATGGTTTTGGTAGGGCCATCTCCATACATGTAAATATTGGGCTTTTTCTTGTCAACTAAAGGGTACTCTTTATAAATTCCAGCTTTGACGTAGATAACGAATCTGCCTTGGTGTTTCTTGGGGTACGATTTAATAGCATCGGTGATGGTTTTAAATTGACCACTGCCATCTTGGGCCACCACTGCGTTCGGTTCCGGGACGGATCCCAAGAGCTTGCGATCACCTTCATGCATCCAACTGGGATCTTCTTCTTCAAGGAGACGACGAGACGGAACCTTCACCGACAAATCCAAATTGAGTGCAGAAAGCAGATTGTTGATGCCGGAGAGAACATCCAGCGCCACCGCGGTAAGCTTCTGTATGCTGTCCAGACCACCTTCTGTGTGCAGCGTATCTCTCACCTCTTTTTCGCCGCCTTTGTCCTCGAACCCGTCGTAGCATGACTGTTGGAAGGACAACACCATGGCCAACCAGTTCCTGAGGTCGTCGGTTCTGTCCTCGATGCTTCTAATATCGCCGCCTTTGATCATCATATTAGAGGCCTCCAGTGAATCAATTGCTGACTGCAACAGGTCCTTGCAATCTTCTATGGCCATCTTAACGCCTTCTTCGCCGGATTTATGTTCGACAGCGAGCTGGTCGCTCATGTTAGCGGCACCTATCACCTTTTGCATTGCTTTCGCCACCACCGCCGCGATGTAATCTTTTGGGTCCGTGGAATTGACTACCCCCAAAGTATCTTCGCATTCCTTCTGGTGGTTGGAGCCTTGGCATATCGCCGTCACCGCCTTGCTATGAGTGGCCAACCCGCTGCCGCCGCCACTGTCACCGCTACTTTTACCTTGTCTGACGACAAGAATAGTCCCGACGGCACAGCCTACGACCAATATGAGTGCAACCCCGGGCAGGAATATCTTATTCATTTTTCTTTCTTTCTTCTGGTTTTTCTAAATTTTTTCTTATTTCGTTTTTTTTTTTTGGTCCTTGTTAATTTTGAGATGAGATGGGAGAACCCATTGAAGGGGTACTGCATGCATGTTGCGCTTTTTATACATTGTTTCAAGTTTCTAATATAAGATAGTTTGACATTTTCTGTCGGATCTAGATTTGTGGTCATGAGTCTACTGCCAAAGGTTTTTACACCGTCTGAAAGTCCAGTTTACTAATCTGATCTCTGTTGGAAATGGAATGCTTAAAATAACAAATGTAGGTCCTCTCCAGTCTCCACATATTTCCATTACCAACACTTCATTGGCTTTTCCCCCTTTTTTTTTTTTTTGGTTTTGGTTAGGTGGCAATTTTGACCTATTAGTTTTCAAAGAGCGGTAATTTTGCCCAGCATTTTTTTTTGTTGAAGTGTTAAAAATGAAGTAATTTTATCCTGACCGTTATCCTAATAAATTTTAATCATTAGTTGATAAAATATGCTAAGCTGGATAGTCCACATGTCATCCACGTCATTTTTGTTAAGATGAAAATTTACGTCAGAAATTTTAAATCTAAATGAAAAAAATTGAAGTAGATAACACATGAACTTCTGGGTAAATTTGTATCTTAATTAACAAAAATGATATGAATAATATGTAAGCTACCAACTTAGTATATTTAGTCTATTAACAGCCAAAATTAACTTGAATAACGCCAGGATAAAGTTGCCCTTTAAAAAATTTCCATGACAAAATTGCCTCAAGATAAAAATTTCTGGAGCAAAATTGCTCATTAACCCTTCTTTTTTTATTAGCTGCTTGATTAATTTGACACTTGCTTTACAGAAGGCTGGACATCTATTTTAGTAAACATTTTTTATCAAATCAACTAAACTATAAAAACTACTCCTCAAGTTCTTAATATAAGATATATTTGACTTTTTTTTAAAGATTAATGAAGATAAATAAATTAGTTAATCATAACATGCATCATTTGGTATAAACAAAATAAATATCAATATTTTAAAATAATCTATTTAACTTCCTTAATCTTTTCAAAAAAATCAATTATATCTTATATTTTAAAGAATGAGGAGTAATGGTGATATAAGTGGATAGATTTTACGATTTCATCCTGGATAACAAGCATGCTGGATGAAGTTTTTGTTCTGGTTAGAAGAACGCCCATAATTTTTACAAGCAGGTCATTAAAACGACGTTGGACATATATATTTCACCATATTTCATCCCATGAAAAATTAGTTCAACAGAAAATATAGCACCTTGAGCTCAATTAGTCTGAAACCTGCAAATTAAAGCTTACAATGCATATTAAACGATAAATATAGCAATATTCTCAAGCCAAGATAAGTTTGACCTCAGTTTGGTGGCTGACTCGATCAACCTCCCTACATTTTTTTTTGGGGTATAAACGGGACCTCCCTACATATTTTATTGGAGGTTTCATGTAATTCCCCCCCCCCCCCCTTCTTGAGTATTTCTCCACGTATTTTAATATTCCTATTTCACAGAAAGAGGGAATAATAATTCTGAGCACAAAAAAAAAAAAAAAAAAAAGAAGGAATAAAGATAAAACAAATCAACTCGGGATCGCCCTGGGCCAGAGACTCCCATCATGTCATCCAGTTGACGGACAAGTGTTCAACACATTCCATTGGTGATATATTAACGTTTCAACAAGATTTAAATGTTTAAAAAATTAGTAGAATTCCTTACAAAACTTTTTAGGGACAATTGGGAATAAATAATTTTTTAGTAAATTAATTATTGAATACTATCAAGTGTGTAAATCATCTTCCGTATGTGTAAAAAAACTTCCGTTGCATGTAAATACTCTACATGTGTGTATAAATCTTCCATATAAATGTGCAAATCGTCTTTCATTATGTGTAAAATATCTTCCGTTAAAATACAACAGATTTTCCATAATAACATTCAACAATTAATTTATCTTACAAGTATTTTTGGACGATTTTTCATAACATTTTATCAATCAATATTACTTCAAAGTATATCATGCAAAAAGCATCTATTTTTTTTTTGCCCCCAAAAAACATCTAATTATATATGTAGTACATTGTATTAATGATATATACTTTTATACAACCAAATTAATACCGATGATATATTAATATCAATGTATATGATAAGATATATATGACAAAAAAATCGGTAATAATCTATATTTAAAGAATTTGTTTGTCCGAACTTTTCACAAATATTTTATTTAATTAAACGACATTATCCATTTGAAAAAAAATCGCTCTGCAGACGGGAGACGTCTAGTTCTTCCGTACTCCGCGGCGTCGTAGCCTCGGAGGGGAGGGGATGCTCTTTTGCCTCCAGAGCGCTCTCATCAGTATTTCGTTCATTTTTTTGGGTTCAATCAGGATTTCTCAACAACGTAGAAGTCAGAGGAAACTGGCGGGAAGACCACGCTAATTTGGATGAACTTGAGAAATGGAGGGGGATGAGGCCAGGCGCGTGCTGGGCTTCGCGCCCAATTCACGTCCTACGCCCTCTGAGGTACCTTAATTTTCCTCCCTCCTCTTCTTTCTCTCTATCTATTTCAGTGCTGTGCTTTGATTAGGTAATTCATAGAACTCTTGGGTTTGGGTTCTTTCTTAGCGATTGCCAAATCGATTTTACTCATGAGTGAACTGAATTTCAAATTCTAAGTTCAATTCATCTTTCACCTGAGTTTCGTTTTCATACAGGGTTAGGTAATATGACGATCGTGAGTGTAGTGCTCAGTCCTTGTCTTGCGTTTGGCATATAAGCAGATGTTTTGTAGGTTAATGCTAGCGTTCTAATTTTGACAGTGTTTACGAATTAGGTTAAAGCAGCTTACAAAAAGAGGATATGGGAGTCTCATCCTGACCTATTTCCAGCCCATGAAAAGCTACAGGCAGAGTCCAGGTTCAAACTGGTGGGCTACATAGTTTCTTATCATAACTCTTGGCGTTGCACGTTCAAGTGGAAGCTTTTTCTTTCACATCTCCTTATTGGAATTCACATTAGAGTAATATTTTCCCTGCTGACTAGTTCTAATACTTAGACGGATTAGACTCAAATTGAGTTCCTTTTGAGTTGTCTATCCCAAAACTAAGAAAAATCCCGGGGGTTTGATATCAGGTTTCTCCATAAACAAACGGGGAGAAAATTTTAGACCCGGTCATTTGGCGTTGAGGTGTAAGAAATAGTCACGTATATCTTTTTGAAAAGAAATTATTGCAAACTCTTAAGATTTATACCTGAGTTTTTCTCTATTTTAGAGTTTGTGAGCATGTTAAAATAACCTCGTGGAAGATAGAGTTGGAACTCGATGCTTAAAGCTGGCCTATGGCTTTCAATTATCTCAAGTCACTCTAGCTTGGTTTTGGAGAGATATATTACTTGATAGTATATTTTTCCA
Source organism: Inga oerstediana (assembly GCA_963210345.1). Taxonomy (NCBI): domain Eukaryota; kingdom Viridiplantae; phylum Streptophyta; class Magnoliopsida; order Fabales; family Fabaceae; genus Inga; species Inga oerstediana. The sequence goes on from OY723401.1 coordinate 3,192,779, forward strand.
ACCTGAGTTATGAATGAAGATGATGATCGTGTATCCATCTTTGGTATTTATGCTGGGGCATGATATGATATTTCAGTGATAAAACCTCTCCACCGAACACTGTCAACATACAGAGAATAATAATTCTCTAATTATGGAAAACAATCCCCATTGGCCAAAGCTTATTCCCTCTTTTATACCCCTCCCTGTTCTTTCTCTGGCCTCGATTTTAACTTGCATCAATTCGGTGTAACCATGTAAGAATCATATCCTGTCAGCTGCTGATTGACCCATGAAGCATATAATATTTGATTCATTCATGGGAGGAGTAACAAAAAGTTTCTGTTTCACTGCAGATCTCACAAGCTTATGCATGCCTGCTGTCTGGTAATCCTCCTGCCCACTGTATAAAGTATCCCAAGAGTACATGGTTTTCAAATACCTAAACGGATTACAGATGTTACCAAAGAGGTTTAATGGGATCAGCTGATGCATGGTTTCAAAAATTACCAGACTGTTATTTGTCTGATTTCAGAATAAAATGATAATCAATATATGAACACCTCGTCATTTCTCCAAGCCCTGCAAACATGGAGAATAAGAGAAAACTATTTTATGTTTCCAAATCTCGAGTTTGATTTGCATTTATTATTTTTAAATCTATAAGGTAACCTATGGTCTTAATGAATGTTTCTTTGTAATAGAACAGGATGGTTAAAAAAAAGGTCTTTGCATTTATATTGTTCGTGTCCCCTGATTATTTTGCACATGTCCTTGATATTAGGGGAAGGATAAGACATTTTAGGCATTTTCATGCTTGAATTTCACCAAATTTGCTTAAACTGCATTGACTGACCAAACTAATCGACATAGGTTTATTTCAATATATATTTGACTACTCTGTTACTGTTTTTACCAGGCTTCCTGAAAAGCCTTCTGTTTTCCTGGTCCTCTGCGGTAAATGGACATTGCATATGAGTACAACAGAGGTCCTTAAGTTATAAAGCTAGATATGCTGGCCAAGAAGTATTTAGTCTTAGATCATAAATCATTTATCAAGATTAACGCTAAAATAGTTAAAAGACATGTATGACATATTCATGATTATTTTTTCGTAAGACATATTCATGATTATTTGTTCATAATTCCTCTCACCCTAACATAAGATCAGTTTCTCATTTTATAAGCTTCATAATATTTGTGTGCGCGTGTGCCTGGTCAAATGTGCTGAATACAAAGCTTGTTACAGGTGGGAGAGGGGATGTTCTAAATTCAGGTGAATTATCATCATGTTCCTCCAGGTCTAAGTATTACCCTTTTTTTGCCTGCTTATTTTTTGAATGCAACGTGATTGTTGTTTAGCTGAGTATTCAAGAGTTGTGAGAACTGGAGTCCCGAGGGCTAGTGGAGGCAGGAAAAATCATCATTTAATTAAAGTGCCCTTCATTTTAATTATTCTGGGAACAGTTGCACTAGGAGGTTTAAATGCTGCAAGGTGATTGACAATCCCATTATTTCTCATTTTGCTTGCTTATGCAATTAGAGTATTGGACTATACATGTTGATTTGTTCTGCAGGGCTTACAAAAGGCAAAAGGAAGACTACCCTTCGCACAATCCATTTCTTCCTTGATGCCTTTGAAGCTCATCATGATTTTTCGGCAATCACACACGTTTTTGTGTCTTGTAGAGTCATGGAGCTAGTGACTGTGTTGGAGGCAGAATGACTGAGGTTCTGTGCCTTTTCTGCTGATCCAAGTTAATCCTTCTGGTCGGGGGCATTCTTTCTAATAAAACCTAATAGAACGAAAGTAACTTTAAAGATTGTTCTGAATACAAAGTTAAAAAACAGTTATTGTCAAATAATCATAAGAAAATCTCTTCGCACAAACTACACGAGCAGTCATGCAATGTTTATGTCATATTTTGAAGTTTCATTTATTGTTTTGTTATTTAACTTTTTCACCTTTTCTTTCGGAAAAACCTCGAAAATGTCACTTGAATTTTAAAATTCTAAATTATTGATTTCCTATTAAAATAACTGTCAATACTTATATTCTTGTAGTCAATACATATATCTTGTAGGTGATAAAACTGATTTAGGATTTTAAAATTTAAGCGCTATATTTTTTTCTTTTTTCCAAAAAAAAAAATCTATACGAAAAGATCTGATAATTTAGGAGTGCATCATTCTGTGTCTTGAAGCATTGGATGAGCTGGAAGTTATCGACAATCTTTAAACTAGAGCTGGAAATTAAAATTGCATAAATTTAATCCAAGTTAATCATGAATCTACCGGTAAGGCAAAAACTTTATTTTCCTTTCGAGTTTCCGGAGTAAAAAGAAAAGATGTGGGTTCTACATCGTTTCTAACTTCTCAAACGGGGTGCGCAGGATTTCCTTCCCTTCTAAATGAGAAAGAAGAGTGAAAATATCCTGGAAATATTTTTCATTAAGTTGCGTCCGCCACATGTATTTTCTCACATGCGTCCGCCCTCCTAATATGATTTGTGGTGTGTATGGCACCTAAAATATTCTCTTCGGCCTTAATTATAAGATAAAATTGATTTTTTTAGAGAAATTAAGGAAGTCAATTAAATTACTTTAAAGTGTTTATATTTTTAGTATCCTTAAATTATATATTAGGTTATTAGTCAAATTAATTATTTTGAAGAAAAAAATAAAAATAAAAGTACTCTAAAGTAATTTAATTGACTTCCTTAATTTCTCTAAAAAAGTCAACTTTATTTTATAATTAGGACCGGAGGGAGTACTTTTTTACATGCGTTTAGCAGTCTAAAATATTCTGTGACATAGTTTTACCTTGAAATATTAATTTTTTCTTTCAATAGCAATTTTAGGGTATTAGATGTATTTAAAAAAATACTTCAAGTTCAAGATACTAAATAAATTTAAAAAATACTTTAAAATATTAGACGCACCTCTAAAAATACTTCAAGGTGTTAAACACATCATAAATTACTTTAAGATATTAGGTACACTCAAAAAAATACTTTAATGTACGGAACATAAATCCTAAATCTTTTTTTAGAGAATAGCATTTAGGTCACAATAAATTACTTTAATGACAATTAGATCCTAAAATGATATTATTTAAATAATTAAATATAAGAAAATTTTAGTTGCGAATCATCATTTCCCAAATTGTAAACATATTCATATACTTGATCATGATAGAAGAAAATACTTAAAACATTGAACCGCACAAACGGAGTTCAATGGGCGTTCTTAGCTAACACAACATAGCAACTGAAGTGTAGGACACATTGAAATTATGTTCAAGCAGATTTCTTCAATCTCAAAATCCACCTTTTTTTGTTCAAGCCTTGAATATTGGAACCTAAAACGCCGGTTGTATTATGTTATCAAGCTCCAAGCCACTTGATTTTTATCCTGCCCGCCAAAATATAGCAGACGCACAAGTCGCGCAACTTCACGTTTAGAAAGGAAACAGGGGGAACAAAAAGCTTCAGTGAACATGTCTTCTTTGGGGAATGGACCATATGTAGAGCAATCAAAAACATATCATATGCCAGCAGAGCCTCCCGCATCTTTCTTCAGCTAAGATTACGGTTCTCCTGCGTGCAGCTGGACATGTGCAAAAAAGTATAAAGCCTAACGTCATGCACGATTCAGAGTCGTCAACCATCATGATTTTCTACAAATCCCTCTACTGTTGTTTTAGTGGAGATACCCTATTCCCCACCGTAAGATCCAGTAGACCATTAATATGGTTTTACGTTTTGTGCGTTGTCATATAGCCAACTGTCTACTAGTCAAACAAATTACTGGTACTAAGAGTAATAGTAATCGGCTGCCATCCAGACCGATGAACTGTAATCCATTTCTTGACCATGATGATCATATTCAAGATCTGAAGTACCTCTCCTAACACAAGCCCTGTAAGGCATTCTTTCCGTAGAATTATAGATGCTTCATATCTAATAAAAATATAATAAAGAAGAAATGTAAACACAACAGTGGTAAAGATGCAGTAACCTTGAACAAGTAAATGTGCTAAAATTAAATCTACCTACCTGCACTGGGAAGACAAAATTGCTGATCGTCCGGATGATGAAGCAAGGAACTCTTGTATCCGATCCCATGTTGTTTTTGGATACTGATCAACATTACCACCCATAATGTTTACACAATTCCATAGTGTCTCAGATCTACCGACATAGAACTCTAATGCACCTAGTCTTGGTTTTACAACCACATTTAGCTTGATTGCACAATCCAAGGCCTTCTTGACATCAGTAGTCCGATATTTGGAATCTCCATAAACAACGCAATCAATAATATTTGCGTCAGTTGGCATAACCTTTTCAACCTTCAGAGTGTTCAAGGCTAGTAGAATAACACCGACGAGGTCTTGCTCATACTCAGAAGGTGGTGGAAATCCCTGAACTCCCAAAATAACATTCTTAGAACTGGTATTGGCAATTCCAGTGAAGGAAGGAGAAAGCAAATGTTGAGAACCACAAGGACGCTTCGGGTTCAAATTCTCATACTGAAATGCTTGGCCACATGATGGGTTGTAGCCTGCTGGGGGTACATGTAAGCTCTGTAGATTAGGATTTTGAGCAGTACTTGGATTAGGGTTTTCCCTGGTTTGCTGATGACAAATAAAAGTACTTTTGACATTCCTAGAATTTGGAGAATTATGAGTCTTAGATATAATTTTAAATGAAATTGGGGCTGCAGTCGATTTAGGTTCATCCAAATGAGGAGGAACTGGTTGAAATGTCCGAGTATGAGAATCAGGAAGAGGCAAATTAGGTCCAGACATGGGCTGTATATCAAGGTCGTTTGACCTCAGAGAACTATGATAGAGATCCTGAGAAATTTCGTTAGAGTTGCCCCTTTTATTTTCTGAGCAATCTCGGTTGCTTAGAAGGTTAGGAGTAAACCCACCATTTGGGACTGCAGGCTCGCTACTAAAGAATTCATGTGGAGCTTTTCGGAACTGCTTCATGGGTGAGTGTGCTGGTTTAAGAGGATCGTTGTTAACTCCTGAAACTGTAACAGGTAAGCTTGAAGATCTTGTTGATAGGTTGGGCTGACTGTCAGTTTTCAAAACGTATTTTACTTTGGGTTCCAAATCACCAACCCTTCTAGTAGTATAGGTATTTTGAGTTTTTTGACTGCCCATATCACGATTTTCAGAATTGAGAGCCAGTGGCTGACTTGTTTGATTTGGCTCAGCAACCGGGTTTTGAATCTCCTCAGAATTAGCGACATGGTTACCACTTGCAAGGCATAATGATTCACCGCTTGATAGTGGGGCCCCACCAGATAAAAGGCTGGTCCAGAGCCATACACATTTTGCTGCTGCAACTAGAGGAGCTGATGCTTTTGGTGGTTGTGCTAGAAGAATGTTATATTTTCTCAGGCGCAGCTGATGCAGAGCATTTGAGAAATCCCTGTCTCCAGAAATAAGCAAATAATTTGCTGGAGCAGGGTTGTCTACTGCCCATAACAACATATCAACTAGAATTTTCTTATCACTGGCATCTTTCACACCTGTGACAACTTCACAACGTCAGATTAACACCAAAAAGTCATGCAGCTACTTTGCCATTTTCATCGTACATAAGCCATTACCTTCATGCATAAATAGTTACATTACCATCCGAGACCACACAAGAGCAACACTTATGTCAAAACTCTTTGACTAAGCCATTTCCCTTATAACATGGGTAGAAGGGAATCAATATGTGGGACGTGAATAATACTTATCACAAATAACAGCAACATTATACTTCTTTCAAAAACTTGTGCAGGGGGGTTATAGACTCCACAGAAACATTTAGTAGCAACATAAACATTGCTCAATTGAGATTCAAAGATGAAAAGGGAAAGAATATACAAGTGGCAAAAAACCTAAAAACTCGACGCAAGACTAATCGCCAAGCCAGACTTCTTTTTCTTTCCTCTGGTAAAGGAGAAAAAATAAAAAACAAAATGGCAATGAAACCAAAATCCACAATAGGACAGATTAGGTATTTGCACAAGCTTTACATTGATTAAAGAATGCTTCAGGCAGCAGGGTAAAGGCACTCAAGAAACGACAAGCTAAGAATAGAAGGAAATGAATACCGGCTGGAATGTGGTTGAGAGAAATTCCGGTGCTAGAAAGTGCTTTCTGAACGGAGGGTGGGATCCGACTTGTGTCTCCGTAGGCGGAGATGGAGACGGGACCACAATAGTTCATCTTGACAAGTGCGGAACTAATATTCTGAGCGATGGCGTGAGTGTCGCTGCCCTTTGGAACTTGGCAGTTCTCAATGTCCCACCACACAGAGATCTTCGCTGAGGCGTATTGCAGCTCCGCTCTTCCGCCCCCGGCCGCCTCCGGCGCACGAATGATGACGTTGTAGTCGTTATTGTTCGCATCTCCAGCCATTGGCACGCGAGGGCGGGACCGATCACAACATGTATGCAATTCTTCAATAAACCCTCTGTAACTGTCAAATTGGAAGACTGACAAAGATTGGGCGGATCGAAGGTTCGGGTTGAAAGGACTGCGAGGAGGGTTTTACTTCAGGATCGAAGGCGGCAACTGCTAAACTTTAATGTTCGAAAATCTCTCTTTTTTTTTCGACCAAAAAAAATCGAAAATCTAACTTAATAGACCTCGTTTTAGTTAAATAAAACCGTAGCTTTAAAAATTCTTTTTAATAAGTCGAGTTTCACATACTTATCTCATAAATCATAAAAAATATTTTCTAAAAGTTAATCTAGCTGTGCAATTAATTAAAATAATACTTCCTCCGATCCTAATTATAAACAAAGTTGACTTTTTTTTTTATAGAGATTAAGGAAGCTAAATAAGTTACTTAATCATATCATATGTTGTGTATTCTTAGATTATATATTAGTTTATTAGTCAAACTAATTAGTTTAAAATATATATATAAATATAAATACTCTAGAATAATTTAATTAACTTCTTTAATTTCTCTAAAAAAAAAAGTCAATTCTAACTTATATTTAGGACCGAATAAAGTAGTTGATTTTTTTAAGCGGATGAGTGTCAAGTTATTTGCTCATGGTTCTTTTTTTTTTTTAAAAAAAAAAGACAGCTTCTATTATCTACTTATTACTACTCCTATTTAAATATATGAAATTTAAAACTAACAAATTGTTAATTGAAGTGATAAGCAACCTCATTCTTGTGAAGAGAAAAAAAATATTGGGAAAATGATAGTGAGGTCTTAGGGACTGAACAAAATATTAGTAAAATTCCTACGAAAAGAAAAAATAACTCGTTGAGTCATTTTTACAATATGTTGAATTGTAAAACACGCTGAACAAGTTGTTATTTCTTTTCGCAGGGATTTACTGGTATTTTCTTTGGTCCCTGGACCTCACTGTCATTCTCCCAAAAATATTTGAGTTTCCTACTTTCCTTCCCCATTATTGGGTAATAGAGGCCTCAAAGGGGAAAAAATTAAAGTGATGACAAATTAGAAAGAGCAGATGGGGAAATGGAGAAGAAAATTAGAAAAATAATTCAGCACATCATGGGCAGGTATGAAAGCTAGCATGGAACCAAAGCCATAAAAGATAAACAGAGGGACTATAAAGCAACCATTTTCTTTTCCACGCTCAGCAATAGCACGGCATTATCATCAAATCGCCATTATTAGTTGATTTTGATTCATTATTATTGACCAGGCGAAATTTTAGTAGTGATAGAATACAGATGAGAATTTCAGCTGCAGGTGGATTGGATAGGATTTGAGGTTGGGGGGAGGAGGCAGGAGCCCAAGTGCACAGTAAAAGTGACAACAGACACGCGAGGCAGAGATAGACGTGTCCATGTAGCCACCACACGATGTTGCAGCCGGAGGGGATTTGTCATGTTGGTGGTTATGGATATTGGATAGTCTCTGCGCTGCCCAATGCCAGCGGAGAGACAATTGAGATCTTTTCAATTTACAGCATCTCACTGCTGGCTTTTTTGGTACACTACATTGGAGGTGATGAAAATGGAATTGGGTTTCAATTCTATCATGAGGTTTGTTTGGTAATGATGGAATTGGAAGATTTTTCAATTCCATGTGAAAGCCAAATAAACTTAATTCCACCAAAATAAATTCTATCTAAATATCTAAGATTTACAATTCCATCTGATCATTTTCATCCATTACCCTCCTCTATTATCTTCAGCCTCCTCACCCACCCCCTCTGTCTTCCGCCCTATTGCCATCGACGACATGCCCACCCCCTAGCCGGCAAGATCCCCAACACCATTGCTGACAACATACCCAATCGATCTAGGTGCAAGAGGATGACTATGGCCTCCAGCAACTACGACGTCACTTTCTCGTTCTTCATCCCCTTCGATGGTGGTTGCTAGATCTAAACTGCATCAAGGGGCTTCTATCCGTGAGGATCTTCTGGCCATTCAACCCCAATCGCGAACAAGCTTCGCACTCCAACCGTCGACACACTTCGAGACCCCAAGATTTGGCTTGGGATTTCCGTCCTTGGCAAACATATTATCGGTAGATTTCCATCATGGCTATGATGTCGTCACGTTTCTGGCCGTGAAGATGTGACGTTGATGTTGGTGCTTGATCTGTAGATAATGGTAGATTGTCGGTAGATTTATGTTATGGCTGTGAAGATGCAACGTCGGCATGCTTTTGGCCGTGAATATTGTTTTCAGAGAAGATGAAGATCAGTTGATGTGCTGTTTTGGGAAGTTTTGTCTTAAAAATAAAATAGGAGGGTATTTTAGACTTTTTATATAAAAAAATTAAGTCTTATTTCCATAATATACCAAACATACTTTTAAACTTCATTTCCATATCTATCTCCATATTCATTTCCATCAAAATTAATTCAAGTGTGCCAAACAGCCGTTAGTTATTTGTCAATTTCGCCGTGCATTCATTTTGTTTCGTGTTTCATGAGATTTTGAAATTAAATTATTAAAACATTTTTAGATCCATATGAATGATATAAAGAGTGAGAGCTTGTATACTTATTATCTTCCCCCATTTTCATTGGCCTTTTGTTTGTTTAAAGGAATTAGCATAAAGTTAATGCTTGTTTGAAATAGAAATAAAAGCAGCTTTTCCAACATAATTTATGCTATATAGAATAAATATAATATATGAGAAGAATTTCATCTCAATTTATATAAACGTATTTTTCTAATGCTATCTTAAAGAAACACTTAAAAGCAGGATCAACATCAAATCTCCCACTGTAAAAAAAAAACGTATTTGCTTTTGGACTAAAAGGTCATTGGTCATCCACTTGTTTTGTGAACCCCTTCCTTTATTATTACGTCAACAATCTTAACTGCAGAAGTTTAGGCATGCATTGCCTTTAATGTGGAGTCAACGTCTTGTTGACTGCATGTGAGCCTGCAAAGGGTCCAGTGGATGGTATTTTTATTTACGCGGCTTTTGTTGGACTCGTGGGGCTGGGCTCCCTCTGCGTGAGCCAGTACGGGCAAGGGCCACAAAGCATGGCCACATATAATTAATACCCACCCACCGGCACCCACTCTCTCTCTCCCCACTTTTTTTCGAAAATTATTTATTTAACCGATTTTATAATTCGATTGTTATAATTTGGATCATTGCGACACAATTCCTATAATTTATCCGAATTTATAACTCAGCAGTAGTTCTTAGAAAAAAGCTGAGTCCCTTGTAACTCATCTTCGTCTCATGTGGTGCTGATAGCGGTAAACTTTGCTTATTTGGCGTCCTTATCAGCGCCACATCTGATCTGATCAAACCACTTGATCTGAAGCGCGGCGAGAGATATGAGAATCCTAAGAACGCCAGGAAGAAAAGTTCCGTGGGCGTCTCCAGAAACCATACCAACAGTTGGCGGACCAGCCATCAGCAAGCGCAAGCCTGCTCAAAAAGTTTCTAAACTTTAAGTCTGCAAAAGACATCGCCAAGAAGAAAACAAAAGAAGCAGCTCTTCCAACTTTTTCAAATTTAAAAAAAAAAAATGCAATCGAGCCACTTGGGTTGTCTTAAAAGCGAATGATCTGCGGAAAATAGTTTACTCCTAAGGGACTACAACCAAAATATTTCCATGGGACAGAAAATGGATAATGCAATGGCGGTGATGTGCGAGAATCTCATGGGAAATCGACATCATAGCACGCCTTTCAAATCACTTCTTCAGGAGTCGTCTTCTTATACGCAAAACTTTTCTTTTGGGCGTTCTTGGGGTTCTCAGTTCTCTCACCGCGTTTCAGATCTAGTGTGTGTGTTTGGGAGAGCTTAAATAAGGGCTTATTTGAGAAATAAGTCCTTATTACGCAAGCCGAGAAAAAACTCCTCTCACATACTTACCTCGTATACCGTGAATCACGAATTATAAACACTTATTGCCCAAAAATAAGCTCTTCCAAACGCACACCTAATGGTTTAATAGCGTTTTTTTAGGGAAACGAGTGTTTATTACGTAAGTCGAGGTAAAATTTTTACGTAAGTCGAGGTAAAACTTCTCTCACATGTTTAATTTGTATATTATAAATCATGATTTATAAGCTCTTATAAATAAAAAATAAACTATCCTAAATGAACACTTAATCAGATCAGGATGTGGCGCCAAGAAGGATGCCAAATAAGCAAGGTTTGCCACCATCGGAGCCACATATGATGAGTTATAATGGACTCAGCTTTTTTCTAAAAAAAAATGATTGGGTCATGAGGTTTAGATCATAAGGACTAAATTGCGATGAACTAAATCATAAAAACTGAATTACAAACTTACTAAAATTATGAGGATTGAATAATTAATTTTCGCTCTCTTTTTTTTCCTCTTTACTTCTGTTAAACATGTTTAGGTGTTTCTCGTTGACCAGGAATGGCTTAAAATTTTGAATGAGTTTGGTGTCTCAGAAGAAATTGGCATCCAATTCGATCACGAGCCAGAAGTAGTGGTCATATCGTATGTCATTGGACAAAAAATAGTGGATACATCACAGCTAATAACATAAAAAAATTAATACTTATGTGATAATGTTTTATAAAGGCATTCACTTGAAGCTAAACGACAAGATAGAAGATAAGTGAATTAAATATATATATATATATATATATATATATATATTAGTAAACCAGCAATCATTATATTCTTCGTTTAAAAGAATATTCCTATGTTATAAAAAGGAGTTATATTTAGGGTATGTTTAAAAAAAGCAAAAATATTTTTCCCTATGTGTTTGGTTCACATTGGAAAAAAATGATTTGGTAAGAAAATTTTTATTTGATTGGAAGAAAATGAAATAGTAAAATGACCAAAAGACCATTTTACCCTATATTAAAAACAATATTTTAAAGGTTACATAACCCACACACCCCTACACTATTGCTCACCCACTATATTTCGGACAACTGCACACCCACCAAACACATATGGGCAAGCCAGCCATAAGTGCTACCACTTGCATCTATTGTTTAAATCCATGTCATTTGAATTCATTAACTCATATAGCAGGAACAATTGATAGAGATTAGAGAATCCTGATATTATCTAATTTAAAATAAAAAGGAAAGGTATAACTGAAAAGAAAGAAAAGAACTCAACTCAAGTTAGCAATACTAGAGTTTCAGATTTGTACTCAAAATAGGTTTTCAGTGGCTGGTTGGAGAGTTAGAAGTGGCTTTCTATATCAACTAAGTTTTGGTTTTGATTAACATTTTTTTTTATTTTCAGACTAATTTGTGATAAATGCCGGGTCATGTTGATGAGCTTTCAAACAACATTTAAATAATAGAAAGTAAAAAAAATAAATATGAAAGAAAGTTGTGATGAAGCTACAACTACTATGCTTATGTAATCATGAAAATTGGAAGAGATTATGCAATGTTGGAAAAGAAAATTTAGTCACTGGATTTTCACATCAATAGGCATGATATATCGTTACATTCAATCTATCTTCATCTTTCTCCTTGTATTTTATAGATTCCCATTATAGTCCATTTTGTAAAGTATCCGCACTGTAATAAAGCTTGTTTCATTAAAAAGTGTCTTTTTCCTAAACAATGTAGCCCCTGACAAGATTCAATTCATTCACTGTTTAAGATCGACCAAGTTATCAGTGGATTACAATGAAGGGGAGGTTTGGGGACAAAGAAGAAATAAAAAATTAAAGTTGCCATGTTTGATGGGTATTCAGGGGTTCCTAAGCTTGGAGATGATAGTTCTAGGGCGAATGCCCGCTTTCACATTAGTACTCTGTTTGCCCTTATTTCCTGATTAAGTAACAAAGCAATAACCATGAGATACCCGCCAGTCGTTTGTGATTATACATTAATTAATGAACAAATTTAACCACATGTATGTGATGGGTGTTTCATGGCTATCTAACTTTGCATAGAATGAATAGATAAGGAAGTACCTTTCATATACATGTTATAAACGATGATTACTTCAATAAAATATATTTTAAAATTTATTCTTATTTTCACTTTCGTTTCCTTTAACTCTTCCACCATGCATGCATACATACATATGTACGTACGTACGTACGTCAAACGTGTACAGCTTGAAAGTTTCACTCCCTCTCAACTGATTTGGCTATATGTGCCCAAAGGGGGAGGAGAGAGATAAATTTGAAAGGAGTTGAATAAATCTGCCAAACTAAAATTGGAAAACAGAGGCATAGGACTACCGAAACGAACAATGTCATTGTCACCATTTCCAAGTTCGCAAGAACAAATGTTTGCTTCTACTTTGCTTATTCTCTCTTCTTTGCCTCCATCTCCATCTCCCTCGCTTACTCTTACAAGGTAGATGAGCTACACATACAACCCTACAGTTCCATTTTCAATCTAGTGCGTTCTTGTTTTTTGTGCCTGCATTTTATTTTGTTTGCTCTACAGGGCGTTTGAATAGTCTGGTCTCACCTTTATGTCCTAACTGAATAGTTATGAGGCTTATATTTTGCAACTTCAAGTGATTTTTACTTTTTGTTAACTTAAGATATTGTAATTAGTCATTTCCTTATGCGAGATATATACTTGGTGTCATCACAAAATTTATTTTACTCCGCCTTAATATTTGATTGCTGCAAATAAGAACAGTGTCTATTCCACTGATTGGTGATCATTAGTCTGTCGGTACTCATTTCATAGGATCATAATCTTATTTATAAGTTTTTAGAAATTAGTTAATAATGTTTTTAATATGAACACGCTGAGAGGTTCTTTGAATTATTAACTAAAGATAATGTGCTGTGTCAATCCTTTGTACCCACGACGTGCACATGGTGCATACACATCATTGTCTTTTACGTTTTGAAGTTAAATTTGTTTCACGTAACCACTTGGTACCCATATGCAACCCATGATTATGGTAGTTTAAAATGAAAACGGTCACCAAGAAGCGTCTTAACAACGTCATTATCAGAGTGAATGACTTTTATTAATAGGAGTCGATCATAACCACGAGGTAACCATTGGGTGAACGAATTAAATTCTACTTAATTCATATATATATTTAACTATTATATGCCCATGTGCATGCGACGTGAGGTATGGTTTTTCAATATTATTCCTATTCAAGTGGCCGTAACTACCATGAACCCATGGGCGGCATTTCATCTCACCTGACATACATGTACTCTATTTGGCCCTATTTTTTATCACGGCAATAGAGCAAGTTCATTCTCCATGGTCTACAACACACATAGCTTCATCCCAACACTCACCCGGTCGGATTGACGCAATGCGGCCATTGTCATCGACGCTTAAACTCAACACATCAACAAGTGAGGCTCAGGCATACAACAAAACGGAAGATACAGAGAAGGAAAAACCCACCTATTGTTTCGGATACACTACCGTCGCCCGTAAAATGGCACTCACGATCTCAGTTGGTCACCACCCTTTATTTCTTCGACCCACCGTCATGTACATCCGCCTCTGCTCCTCTAACTATTAATACAAACTCAATGTCACATCAGGGCCAAATGCGACTTTTGATCAACTTTCCCGCAACGACAAAATACCTTCCCACCATTTTTGGAGGCAACAACTTTTCACTCATGCACTTGAAAATTTGGCTAGGCGGGAAATTCTATTCATACATAATTTCCGAACCAAATAGCCACTGCCACTGGAAAATGTACATTTTCATTTCCATTCCCTCCAATTTTCGCGAACCAAATGGGCCCTTAGATCAAGTTCATTATATTTATTATATTAAGTTCCTTAATCACATATAATCATGTGTCTTATTTTTTGAATGTTGGGTTTATCATTAAATGATCATAATTAAAAAATAAAATACATAATCATGTGATTGGAGAACTTGACGAAATAAATATAAAAAAATGAATATAACTATTTTCTATAAAAAAATACAATATTCGCTTCAATTTTATTACATCACATAAATCTCATGTACGAGACTGTCACTTCAGTATTGAGATGAATGCAGGTGGCTCAAATGGTTCGGTATTTGGGTCCTTCCACAAGGTCTCAAGTTCGAAACCGATGGATGAAGTCTCTGTTGGAGAGAGAGGTAAACAACCAAAAGGTCCGGCACAATCTCGAATCCGGATTAGTCGGTTGCTAGGGTTTACCTGACCTAAAGAAAAAACGTCGGACACTAGATGCTAAAAGCAAAAAAAAAAAAAAGTATTGAGATGAATGCCTATCACTCATCCGTCCATATTCATCCTCCCAGCGTCCGGATCCCCTGCCCACCCCTGGAGATGGGCTTCAAGTGCATCTCTCCATTCACACCATTTAATTGATCCAATGGCTTCCACTGGGCCACGCCACTGGTTATCTTGTTCCTTGGAAGCAAATCATGCCCGTTCGTTTAACTTTGATCATCTCCAGTCCCCTACCTCAAACCAGTCACCACTGTCCTTTGGTGGTGGCACTTGTCATTATTCATTCTTCATTCTTCATCTCATTGTCATTGTCCGTTCCTTGCCATTCGTCGTTTATTTTGGGTCAAGATAAACGGCCTCCATTCGTGGTTGGTTGGGTGTATCTAGTCAACACACCTGAGAAGTTGCGTAGAAGATTACACATAACAAAGAATTAAAAAGAAAATACGTTAAAAAGTCAAGCCATTGTTCCTTTTGAAGAATAAAATTCTAACACACAGATCTCTCATCTCTTAACACTCATAATGCTTTTCCAGATTATTTGATATTAATTAGTTTTTATGTAGGAGGGAATTCATTTGATGTTAATATTTAGGATTTGGATTTTTAAATAATTTTTGCAATGAGGAGAGGCATAGCCTTTTGGTATTAATTGACTGGTTGGGAATTGTTCCAGCTTTTAATCAGTGATCTTATATTTAAGTTCTGGTTATGTAGCCACGACCCATTACAGCCTTGCATTCCCACAAATTGAATTAGACGGTTGCTAATAACGCTAGATAATAATTGATTAGTTCAAAAAATAAAGAATGGGATACCTTTTGGAGTCCGCTTTAGTCGTTTTCTTGTAAAGAAAAGGACCATCCTTTTACTTTTCTGGATTGTTAGATTGATATCTCAATGGTTCAGATTTAATATATTAAAAATATTATTATAAAAATATATTAATATATTAAATCTAAACCGTTGAGATCTCAATCCAACGATATAAAAAAAACGGTAGAAAAAGACTGAAGCGGACTCTGTAACTTTTTGGTCAGCAAAAGGGGGCATTGAATGAAAGGTGTAGACGTTTGAGAGGATAAGCGGGTTGGAGGTTGAGTTTCTCTCATTATCTTCTCATAATTTTATATCCACCGTTAGATTAAAACAATAAATGGTTTAGATTCAATCTTTTATAAAATTATTTCTATATACATAAATAAGTAAATTTGATCTCTTAAAATTTGATCTATACCATTCATAATCACAATTCAAAAAAATAAATGAATTTTAATTTATAAAAAATTATAATAATAATTTTATAAAATACTAAATCTAAATTATTCATTTTATAATCTAAAGATGGAGATGAAATTATGAGAAGATAATGAAAAAAAAACAAGAAGAGTATCCTATTCTGGTTGGGTGAGACAATGAACTTGGCAGGCGTGGACCGTCGGATTGATCAGAGGGTGTGTGGGGAGAGGCGGGCAGGTTGCCCGTTTCCAGATCCCTCCCACGACAAGAAGTTCAATGTATCAGGAATTAGTGATAATACGTGACAATAGAAATTGAGTGGCGCCTGAATAATTAAAGTAATTTGACTGAGAGCTTGAGAGGCTCACGAGTGGTTCAATGAAGCTCTACAGTGGTTTTTGCGGGGGTTATTTGGTTTAATCCGCGGTTCATTACTTGATTTGCACTGAAATTATTGTTCAGGATATTCAACAATATAGGGATCCGATTTCTGGCACATCTCAAAAGATGAGTCAGGTGCTCATTACTAATTTTTTTTTTTTGGTAAATTGCTCATTACTAATTTTGTCGTATGGGGTTAACGAGACACAATATGAGATATTGGGATTTTGTGTTGGATGCTCCACTTTTAATATTTTATATATATTTTTATCTCATTTAAAACATAGTTATACCAGATATTCCTTCCTTAAAACTTCGTTGATAAATTTACTCTTTAATTCATAATATTTTACAGTTGTTTAGATTTATAATTCTGTGATCTTTTGAAGGATAAAAAAATCAACGCTGCACTTAAAAAAACATTAAAACCGCACCTTTAATTAAGGTATGTTAGGGATCAAGGTAAGGTGACCCAAACTTGCCTTTTCACTGGAAAATAATACTTTTGAGTTTTGATCATTTGGAGCCTGTTTGGTACGAGGTATTGGAAGGTAAGAGAAATTTTTTAGAATTACATTTAAAAAATTGAAGTATTAGGGTTAAAAAATTTTAATTAAATTTTTTTATCCTTTTATCTTATATCTTTTCTTAATTAAAATTTTAAAATCTCACTTTTTCAATTTTTTAAAGGGATAAGATCCAATTTTATCTAAAATTTTTTTATTTGAAAGTAATAAGTATTCAGAAATTTTGTTAGGGGTAATATTACCTTAAAAATATTAAAAAATGTTAATTTTAACTGTTAGTTTGAGCAATATACACGCAGCATAGCCACCTCATCGTACATATCAC
The DNA here is from genome assembly GCA_963210345.1 of Inga oerstediana. NCBI lineage: Eukaryota > Viridiplantae > Streptophyta > Magnoliopsida > Fabales > Fabaceae > Inga > Inga oerstediana. Next base: position 3,209,864 of record OY723401.1, read on the forward strand.
CTCGTTCCTCTCTCTTCCTCACCACCAGCCCGGCCTTCTTCTTGTTGAGAGGTGATGACTTCGGCAGCGTTCTCATCGGATCTTCATCCCTCAAGACGGCAGCAATCTCATTTCAAACCAACAATGATTCAACGCTAAAGAACCAACTAGTAAGTAAACCTGGAGATTTAAATTAATCCAATGGAAGAGAGAGAAGACATCAAGTTCATCCAATCTAAATCTAAAACTCTCCATGAAAGACAACTTCCAATCACAACGCACTACCTTAGCAATGAAAAGGCAGCCATTAAAACTTCAATCACATAGCAATAACAACACAAACGATGCAGCCATTAAAAATCCCATCTTCACTATTTTCTTTGCCTCACTCTGGTTCACTTCCCCTTTGCCAAACTCTGACGTCCCCATTAACATTTTCAGTAAAATCAACAGTCAATTTCTAATTCACTAATTTCAACATGCAGGTCATTAATACTACAACTGATAGTCTGGCTCTCGGAGTTGATAGGGAAAGGGATTAATGGGGCACCCAACAAAAGCTTAATCTCTGGGTTACGGACTCCGTAGAGCGCCGTCAGTGATCTGAAACCAATATTTGGCTTCATTTAGGACACCATGTTCTACCAGGCTTTGGTGGTTCCGATCTTAGTGGTGAAAATTCATCATGGATTGGGACCTCAAGAACGTCTCAAGCGGATCCTCGCCATCCATATTGGGGCATAGCTTCTTCATGAGAGAAGCTTAAGAGAGATTTTGGGGATTAAGGTTTAATGGGTGGAGTAGGCTATAGAGGCGAGTAAGAGAGTTTGAAGAAGAGAGAAAGACGAAGGGTGGGGGTCATCGCCTGAGAAAGAGAAGAAGCCGCGGTGGATGGCAAGGAAAACAAAGGGAGGAAGTGCTGCATGATGATGTGGCTGCGATGAGTGTACAACGTGGGCGTTGGGATGGGAGTTTAAGTTATAAAACTTCTTTCATATATTTATCTCGCATATTGTAAATCATGATTAAAAAATTATTTTTAAATATTCTTATCGTTGTTCCAAACACAGACATTATATTAAAATTAAGTTTTCGGTAAGGTAAAATTGCTATGTTTTTTATATTTTTGGCCTTTGGGGCAATATTATTCCTCAAATAACTTTCAAATACTCATTGCTCTCCGATAAAAATTTTCAGGATAAAATTGGACCTTATCTTTTTTTTTCTAAATCTAATTTATAAAAAATTTCCCTCCAGATTCCCTGATATCAAACGGCCCCTAGTGATGTTTTAGATATCTTTTATAATTAAATGATTCTTAGCAGAAAGTTAAGTAGAAGTTGAAACAACATATTACTTTTTTTTTTAATGTCAAAACAACTTTTTAATTTTCAACATATTATCTAAATAATTTTCTATTAACTTTTTTATAAAGTATTGTCTAAATATAAATTATGTTATACTTTTAACTTCTGCTTTAATTTTAATTTATAAAAAATTAGTTGAAATGAAAATCACTTCTAGTTACGCTGATACAAAGGCACTCTTGTGTTTTGCACGCTGTATGGTCATCTCTATGTCATGAGATGGGTGTTCTGCCATCTCTTGAGATAAGTAAGGGACTTGATTCAGCTCAGTAAAAAGTTTGCTTTTATTTTTTAAGAATAGCAAAGCAAATGAATTTATTGAGTATTTGGAAATCATCAACATCATAATTTTAGAAGTATTTTTTCGTAAATCGAGATAAAACTCATTTTACATACTTATCTCGTAAGTCATAAAAGTTCTTTTTCAAAAACTAATCTAAACACACTTAATTTTACATTTATTAGCCAAGTTGCTCGCTTAAATGATATAATTCTTTTATAAAAATATGGTATAGATCTGATAACACTTCTCTTATCGTGAAAACCAGGCTTTTTCTTCTTTTTTGTTATTATTATTACTGCTGTTTCTATTATTATTATTATTATTCAAGTAAAGTCCATTAAGAAATTCCATGTTAACTTGCCTCTTTTGTAGACAAAATATCATCCGCTGGTAATATTTGTGAATTACAGGCGAAATTGATCTATATAATACGATGAATCATTTTTTATATTGATCCCATCGTTTTTATTATTGTGAAAATTACAATGTACTATATAGAAGTTAAATAGTAATTTGGAAAAAATAAAAAAAAATTGTCATATTAGTCATATTTTTTCACTCTCAATGTATAACTCTATAAGCATGTGCTGCTCTTAAATCAACTAGTTGAAGTGGGAGGCGCTACGCTTTCCCTATGTGATAGGGTTTTATAATTTATTCCCTCCTTTTGAATTCCTTTTGGTGCCAGCAAGATGCCGTCTTCTACTCCTCGGAGGGTTTCTTATCCCCTTCTAGTGGAGGTCTTCGAGTGTGTCCCCGTGGTGTGACCTTTGCCTGTGCTGATTGTGCCTATGTTTTCCAAAGGTGATGAGCAGGGAAGTAGCGGAGATTGACGCATGGAGGCTTGTTCTTCTCGAAATGTTAAGGCAATCTCTGATGAGAATCTCCGATAGGTGCCTTCAGGGCTTTTGGCGGCAATCTATGAGTTGAGGTAGGAGTAGTTCGGAATCGAGATCGGGAGGATGACACTGACAGACAAATTGCTGAGTAAGAGGAGTGGCTTCTCCAGTGATCTTGAGGTTAGTGGTCTATTAAAATGTAAGTGTTTTTCTCTCAAAACTGATTTGGATGCGACTCTTGATGATGGCGAGGTTGCCTCTTTTACTAGTAAATGTGCTATTTTAAGGGCTTTTTATCGCCCAAAAGAGTCGAATCTAGTTGTGGTTTGGTCCAGTTGGTTTCATTGGGAGACTTTTTGTACTAATTCTTGTATCAGTGTATGTTATAAGCCAATTTCATCTAAACAAATTGCCATTGTCCTGCTGGAAGTCATGTGGAAAGGATTTCTGTGGGGAAGAGATATGATGGACGAGCAGTGTACTGAAAATAGGACTCTTGAGTCCTTTTCTAAGTTTAGTTATGAATGGTTTGAGGTTTATACATGTTGGAGAGAGATTGTTTATTTAATGGATCGAAATTCTACTAAAGCCTTAACTGCTAATAATTTTAAAAGCATCAACTTGTGCTTGTTCAATGTGTTTATATATATTTTTATCACTGGCTTAACATGTGCATGTACAGTGTGTATTCCACCATTGTTCTTATACAAGCTAAACATGAGCCAGTTCAGTGTATATGGAAATACTATTCATCTTCCAACCGGAGTTGTGATTTTCTCATGTACTGTCAAGATGTTTGGGCTTCAGTTGATATTCTGTCTGGTGCTACTCTTCTTGAGTATTTTCTAGTCTCAAGAAATTTGATTAGGAACCATTATCGCATATGGATTCTCATGGAAGCAAATTTGATAGCTGATTGAATTACCAAAGTTTCATTGGATCAATCTTACCCTTTGGATTGGGTATTTCGACCTCTATCTCAAATGCAAGCTATACCGACGATTGATATTTGTGATGTTTCTTCTTATCCAATTTCCAGATCTCTTTGCAATGAAGACCCTGTAGTTGTTTGTTTACTAAATCCACTTTGTTGTTTATGGTTCAACTCTGGTTGTATTTTCATTTTAGTTGTTGTGCTGTCTCTTGTAATTGAGACCTTGTAGCTTTACAATTGCTTTTAATAGAATCCGTTCTTTGTCCCCCCCCCCCCCCCCCAAAACAAGTTGAAGTGCATTATTGTTCTTATGAACAGAAAATCAAATCTTGTGTCGCGGTTTGCGATGATAGGTAAACCCGTGCCCTGGATACAATTATTGTTATTAAAAAATAGATATTTAGTTATTGTATAATCTCATGGATTTTGTTTCTTGTTTAGTTTTTTAGTAACTCTATGGTCTAATACTATAAGTGGAATAAATAAATTATTTATAAAAATTTGTCCAATTTTCTGCTTCTAGGGAAATTATTAAGGAAAATCTCATTAAAAGCCTTTTGAAATAACTAAATATTGAATCAGGCTTCTAAATCTAACTAACTCTAAATGAGGACAACTGGGCTCGATTCAATATTTCAAAATTAGGTGATTTTACCTGTTTGCTCTTTTGTTCCTTATATCTCCGTCTCGTTCTAATGGATTTTTTTTCTAAGTCAGTACACTTCCCACTCCAAATCTCTATTTTCTTCTACAATACCTCGTTAATTCCCCCCATCATCTCTCTCTCCTCGCTCTCTCTTGCCTCATTCATCCGCCACCCAGCCTCATTTAGGTATAGGCTAATTGTTTTCCTGCTTACAGACTGAACAATGAATATTCTAGTGTTTTTTTCCTCTTCCATTTTCATTTCAGAAAGACTTTTTTACAATTAATAAATTGTAAGGTTGCTACAGGTCCGTGGAAGAAACTTGTTAAGGTGGATCAATGGGCAAAATGAGAATGAAGAATGATCCTTTGGAATTTAGCATGGGAAAATTGCAATGGATTGGAATCAAGTATTTGCAAAAATGAGCAACTTAAAAATAAAAGCGACCCAAAAAAAAAAAAATAGCCACAGATGAATGAGACGAGAGAGATGGAGAGAGCAAAGAGATGGATGAGGGAATGAGGTCTTTGGGATTAAAAGAGTACCAGCTCAGAAAAAGAGTGGAGAGAGCATATGAGGATAGAAGGAGCATGAAGGTATACTAGTAAAATCACTCAATTATGAAATCCTAAATTAGACATGTTGTTGTGATTTAGAATTTGTTAAATTTAGAAACCTTATTCAAGATTTTGGTATTTCAAGGGGATTTTAAGGGGCTTTTCCCAATTATTAATCATAATAACAACTAAACAGGCGAACTGTTAATAACTTAACATGAAATACGATTTTCAAATTATGAGGGTGAGATTTTGTAGAGATTATGTTCACTTTTGTCGTCAAATTACACGGGCGTTGGAAATTAATTCGCCATCGTTTGCTTAAATAGAAATTAATGATGCTATGATCCTTTTTTTTTTTGGCCAATAATGATGCTATGATCCTAATTTATACGAAAGTACTTCGTCAAAAAAATAATAAAAATTCATACGTAAGCAGTTTGTATTTATTTATAGTATAAATTTGAGATTTTGTGATGTATGCTGATGTAAATATTCATGAAGTTTGTGGGCATAAGGCTTTTATGCCTCATTGCGCTGTCAAATATACTGGACAGACCCACGTCGGAAATTATTTTGCATGGCAGTCTGATGACTTATATATATATATATTATCGTTTAATATCTAGTTCAAAGTTTGTGGTTATCCCTCTTAACACAAATAATTTCTTTAGAATTTGAAATTGAGACTTAAAAGAATTTAATGAGATCTTATAACCAACTCTACTTTAATATTTAATGACTTATAAAAAATAAAAACAAATGTATCTTCTCAAATACCCTGTTGCCAGGAAAAATCCAACATTCAAATTTTTTCAATAATGATTTGACATATTTTTTTTCTAATTTTTTTTAACTGAATGCTGCTCGAAACATTGTATTTAGTATCATTTTTTTGGCTAAAAAAGCATTCCCCCCCCCCCCCAAATCACTGGAATAAAAATGTTTTAGGAAAATTTCTTAATAAAGAACTTTATAAATTCTAAAAGATAAAAATGTGTTTTGAATATTTATAATCTCACGTAAGTGTTGGTACTTGATTTATCTCTTTTGAAATTTAAAAGAAATGACATAAATGCCCTCATTGAATCTCATTTTTACTTTCTTTTGTCATCACCCTCTCTTTCTTCTTTTTCTGCAGGTTCCATGCCAAGAGAGAGTCTAGAAATGACGGTTGAGACAACCTTCTCCAATAACGGCAATGGCGGCCTCGGCCTCCTTTAGCAACGATGAAACGCAATGGCGGCCTCCTTTAGCAACGAAGCAGAAGAAGAAGAAGAAGAAGAGGAGGGCCATGAAGCTTTGGGTGGAAGTGGTACCTTCACTTCTAGAATTCCCTTGAAAGTCTTCCAGTACTCCCAAGCTTGACACAATCCTTAAAGTAGATCAGGATTTTCAAAAAGACGATTCTTTCAACCTGTGATCTCATAAATTGCAAATTTTCATGAGATTTTATAAAGATTTACAAGTTCTGATAAGGTTTTTACAAGTTCTCAAAAGAATTTCATAACTTCCTTAAAGAATTTAACAAGTTGCAAGTCATGATTCACAATATTTGATAAGAGTTTCGCAAGTTCTGATAAATGTTTCATAAATTCAAATAGGATTTTCACAAGTTCTTAAAAGAATTTTATAACTTCCTTAAAGAATTTCACTAATTGTAAATCAAAATTCACAATATTTGATAAGGATTTTCACATGTTCTAATATGGGTTTCATAAGTTTGGATAAGATTTTCACAAGTTTTGAAAAGAATTTCACAAGTTGCAAATCAAAATTCACCAAATTTGATATGAGTTTTCACAAGTTCTGGAAAGAATTTTATAAGTTTAGATCATGTTTTCATAACTTGCAAATCAAAATTCAATTCTTAGAAAGGGTTTCACAAGTTGTGGTAAATGGTTCAAAAGTTTCATAAAAATTTCACAACTTGCAAATCAAAATTCAATTCTTTTAAGGGTTTCATGAGTTCGGACAATGCTTTCATAAGTTCATATAAGATTTTCACAAGTTCTCAGAAAAATTCCACAAGCTTACAGAATAGTGTATGTAACCACGGAAGGGGAAGTGAAGTAGTGGAATCCATACACAATATGGCAGAAATCCTACATCGTAACATCCTGAGAAGTTAAGAGGTACTGGAGGTGGATGAGGTCGGATAAACATGGTGGGTTTCGATGACCCACCATGTTCTTGCCTAACTTAGGTGAGAACCCCGATTTGATGATCCAACATATATTACAATATTGCTGGCCACATATGAACCAGAATGATCTATTCTAGATTCCTACCCGGTAATCATTGGGTTCCCACTTGAATCGCCAAAATTGTGGGCGATGTTTGTTCTGATGCTATCTCCAACGAGGAATACTTTCTCAAAATCGGCATGATGGTTGAGTAGGTCGTCGGATCTGTTCCTGTTGAAATGGGCAACGACCCATTTGAGCGATGTCAGGAGTCTTCAAAAGTAGTAGGAACATGGTGTTCTGGGGCTCTTATGTAATGAATGGAGATGGCGATGACATTGGCCGCCGACACGAGCAAGTTGACGGGGTGTGGTAGCTTGCAATGAAGGGTGTTTCGACGACAAAGCCTCCGCTGTGGAAATAGAGGAGGAGGGAAGCAATAGAGGATGAAAAAGGAAAGTAGAAGGAGGAGGAAGACTAAAAAGTAAGAGACAATGACATGGTGGGAGGTTGAGGTGGGAGCCGGTGGCTGTGCGGAGTAAGGAAGAAAGGGAAGGGGTAAGGGGTATATAGATGAGAAACAATTATGTAATTTCATTTTAATTGTCAAAAGGATCCATCAGGCACTAAAACCTATTTGAGGATATGTATATTCATCATACATTTATTTGTCTTTTCGCATTTTTAAAGTTCTTTTTAAGAGACTTTCTCAATGTTTTATGCCATATCAAATCAAAATAAATATTTTAAATCATGAATTCCATTTTACCTTCACTCTCAATTAGGGTTAGGTGTGAATACGGAGATCATATGAGTATAAAAGACACCTATCACCATAAAACAACATCACCTATTATACTCTAAGGCCCTATTTGGTACGAGGCCAGAATATATTATTTGGTTTGAGGAACTACGGATAACTAATGATTGGGAGTACCATGAAAGTGAGATTACTGCAAAGTCACCTCCCATGGTATTGAGTTTTCAATCCTGAGATTGCAAATTTTAGAGATAAAAATATCCCTGTTTATAATATTTTCTTGATAAAAATACCCTCTATCAGTTTTGCCCTAAATTATAACTCATCACTTTATTTCATAGCTCATAATCGATCTCACGGGTGTTCATCGCTCTCATAGGTGTTTTTCTGGCCGTTAGAATCACCACCATCATTAGTGGAGAATAACCGCCACAGCCGCTAGTGGAGAGTCATTTACGTCCGCCATTGTCGTCTATGCCTCAACCATTGTTTTATCCTGCTCATGGGTGTTCTGACGAAGAAGGGGACGAAGGCGGTAGAGGCAGGCTTCTAGTTGGAGTCGAAGGTGTGGATGAACCGGACGACGGGGGAGGAGGTGAGCTCCGAGTCATCGGAGGTGGTGGAGAATTGGTACCAGACGTAGGAGGCGGTTGAGAAGTAGACGGAGGAGTAGGAGTGGTTGCGGCTGGCGGCAGAACCGAAGGAGTAGCCGGTGGTGGAGCGGAGGGAGTAGCAGGAGCCAGGAGGTAGTGTAATAAGTGTGGCTGAGGGCGGAAGAGGAGAGGTTGTGTTAGTAGTGGGCGAAGGAGGAGAAGTTGTGTTAGTAGATTACGACAATGTGGGGATCGAAGAAGCTTCGGGAGATGACGAGGTTGACATTATTGCACCAAATGAACATGTCAGGTATTAAAAAGAAAGCGTTTGAAAAAAAGCAAATCAGAGAGGCAATTGAAGTGGAGATGGTGGCAGGATCTCTCTCAGTGATGATGCGAGAGAGGTTAGAGATGCAGAGAGACACAAAGTGAGGGAGAGGTTTAATGAGGAGGAATTGAATTGAACGAGTGCGATCGATTGATTAAGTTTGGGATTTAGGGTAGGGTTTTTTGAGTTCTTTCATAATTGGTAGCTGTTGTTAAATAAGATTAATGAATTCATTCCCTCTAATTATTACCTCATACCAAACATATTTTTAAAATACCAATCCCAATCCCAATCTTAACCCCAATATATCTAAATTCAATGGGCATGTTTAAGCATGTTTGGTTGAGCTTTTTTTTGCTTATAAGTTGCTTTTTACGTAAATCGAGACACAACTCCTCTCACATACTTACTTCGTATACCGTAAATCACTATTAAAAAGCAACTTATAAGCAATCGAATCGCTGAAACAAACATACCCTTTGTTTGTGTGTTACGATTGCTTATAAGTTGTTTTTTACGTAAATCGAGATACAACTCTTCTCACATACTTACTTCGTATACCGTAAATCATTATTAAAAAGCTACTTATAAATAATCGAATTGTTAAAACAAACATACCCAATTTCGTGGATCAAATAGGGCCTAATATTCTCGGCACAGAATTTGTGAGGTTCACCTACTCTCGTAAAAATCTCCTTACTCACCGTTTACATTTCCTCTCATCACTAGCCTTCTTGGTCACATCGTTCATGCGCTGGCTCCGAAGCAAACTGTCAGGGCAGGCCAAAAAATGTGACGTTTACTGAACGAAACGCGCAGGCGCTCCAATGAACCTAGAATGTACGGAAGATTAAAAATCAGAATTAAGAGGGGAAGCGAAGCACAGGCATCTTTTTTCTCTCTTCTCTCCTTTTGTTTTCCTCTCCCTCTAACGTTAGGGCGAGAAACACGCAAGGAGTGCAAGTGGCCCCACCACTTTGGGGTGGGCACACTGTTCCCACTTCCCACCACCACCTTCTTACTCATTAAGCCTTTTCTCTTTCTCTCTCTTGTATTTTTGGTGTGTAGTGTACCAATATCACACCTCGCAAATCTCAATCAGATTCACATCACCGTCATCATCGCGACCGTTTCCGTCTTCGAACGTATCCTCTCATCTCCTTCTCGTACTGCGCCAATTTTCCGACACTCGATCGCCGCCTTTTATTCACCGTCGATTTCGCTACTTCCGATGCCAATATTCTGACTTTAGCGGTTGTCTCCCATCTTCGGTCTCAGTCTTTCAGGTTGTTGTTGAATTTGAATTCTCCTTTTTTTCTTTTAGGATTTTATTAGATTGAACTTTTCAGTACTTTAGCTTATAGCTTGGATGCTGTAGTTGACTTTGGAGGAATTGGTGGTTACTTGGTCCTTGTTGGCTATGTGGGTTGCCCTCTATTGGAATCATGGAGGCGTGGGTGTACTGTTTCTCGACTTTTGGGGAAGAAGCGAGGCTGATTAAATCGAAGTCTATACTGCTAATTTGATGCTGCATCTTAATTTCACAGTTTATATCGCGTTGTTAGATTTGTGGATTCGTTGATAGATTGGGACAATTCGATTACGATTATGGAAGCTAGATCTGGCCCTGAAGCTTTTCACTTCTATGGAATTGGTTCGTCGGACTTGCGGGGAGTGGGGAAGAGGTCTGTTGAATGGGATTTGAACGATTGGAAATGGGATGGTGATCTTTTCATAGCTAGCCCGCGGACACTAGTGCCTGAAGATAGCGTAGGCCGACAATTTTTCCCTCTTGGGTCTGGGATCCCCATGGCTGGAGGGTCCTCTAACAGTTCTTCCTCCTGCTCGGATGAAGTAAATCTAGGGACTGACAAGCGGAAGAAGGAAGGAGAAAGGAAAAGGAGGGTTATTGTGGTGGATGATGATGGCTTGAATGAGGGAGCAGGTGGCCTTAGCTTAAAGATTGGGGGGCATGATTCTCCAATTGTTGATGGGGAGATGGCAACTTGGGAAGGAATGAATGGAAAGAAAACCAGATTAGCTGGATGCGCTTCAAATCGAGCTGTTTGTCAGGTGGAAGACTGTGGCGCAGATCTGAGCAGTGCTAAGGATTATCATAGGCGCCATAAAGTTTGTGAGATGCATTCAAAGGCCAGCAGGGCACTTGTGGGGAATGTAATGCAGCGTTTCTGTCAGCAGTGTAGTCGGTAAGTTCCCCTGGGCTGCTTTTAAATTTTAGTAGAATTTAATCAGTTTGATATTTATTTTATTTATGTAGAAAGCAAAAGAGAACTGGTAATTAAATCTGAATGCTTCTGAAAATTATATTGATGGTTTAGCTATGCCTGGACACAATTTTATGCTCTCCCAAAACAAGCTGGAATTTTTTTTTTAAACACAACCTATTATATGTCAAAGTTGAATACTTCCTCTATGCAAACATCTAAAGCAGAAATAACTGTTCTACATTCTTTTACTCCATTTGTAGGTTTCACATCCTTCCGGAGTTTGATGAAGGAAAGAGAAGTTGTCGAAGACGCTTGGCAGGCCACAATAAAAGGAGGAGGAAAACAAATAATGATGCTGTTCCTAATGGCAGTTCAATAAACGATGATCAGACTAGCAGTTACCTTTTGATTACATTGTTGAAGACACTTTCAAATATGCATTGTAAGTATTTCTTTAACTTGTGGAAAGGTAGTTTGGTCATTTGCTACTATGGTTTGAGAAGACTGTACTTTTTCCTGGCAAGGGTAAACGAGGCGAAGGATATTCTGGACTTTTACATGAATTATTTCTAAATATGATCAAATATTTCATTAGAAGAACAATGCTAGAGGAAATTTATCCATCAGGTTTCTTTTACAAGACCATTAATATCCGATTCTCTATTAATTGAAGAACATGTTGAGCATGGAACTTGGAGCTTTCAATGTTAATAACATCAAATAAGTTTGTCTTACCGATAATTTTTCAATGTCTGATTTTCAATCTCCTATCTTCCCGTCCAAGTTTTTGGGGATAGATAATGACGTCTTTCATGAACAGCTAACAGGTCAAATCAGACCACAGATCAAGATCTACTATCTCATCTTGTAAAGGGCCTAGGTAGTCAAAATGGTGAGCATGGGGCCAAGAGCTTGTCTAACCTTTTGCGGGGACCAGAGTTGTTGAAAGAAGGGAGTTCTCCTGGTAAGTCAGATATGGTTTCTGCTTTATTCTCTAATGGTTCTCAAGTCTCTCCAACTGTTATGAGACAACCACAAACAATATCTATGACTGAAATTCAACATCAAGGGATGCATGATACTGGGGCTGCTGACCAACAAACCATGTCTTCTACTAAACCTAGCATTACAAACAGTCCTCCAGTTTGCTCAGAAACCAGGGACAGTGTTGCTGGACAGGCCAAGATGAATAATTTTGATTTGAATGATATATATATTGACTCAGATGATGGCATAGAAGATATTGAAAGATTGCCTGTCTCTGCAAACCTTGGGGCTAGTTCTCTTGATTACCAGTGGGCACAGCAAGACTCTCATCAATCAAGCCCACCTCAGACAAGTGGAAATTCAGATTCTGCATCTGCTCAGTCCCCTTCTAGTTCAAGTGGAGAAGCTCTGGTATGTTTTTATCAGAGTGTGTTGATTGGATGGCTAGTGACTATTGTTCTTGTGGCCCTACATTTATTTGCATCTCATCATCTTGATTTTGGTCTTATGACTTTCTATACAGGTTGAGGATGTTTTGCCAAAATCAATGCATAATATCTGTTGTATAGTACTGGAATCTTTACATTTTTTTTTGGTTGCCGGCTCTCAATTCTTTACAATCCTGGTGATACGCCAGTTAGCAATGATCTAATTCATCCGGTTAGTCTCAGCAAGAAGTAACACAAATCAGTCCCCCTTGTTTCACTGAATTGAATGGTCTCCGATGACAATCTGAGGAGAAGTGTTTATTTAAAGTAAAATTTACTCTAGGAAGGAACATTTGGTCTGGCGGTGTAAAGCCCTGTTAGATTTCTCTGGGTCTTGAGTTCGAGTCCCAAAGAAGACACTTATGTTGGGAGAGGCAGCCTCGAACCTCGAACTAGATAAGGGATGAAAAAAAGAGAAAAGAAAAGAAAAGAAATGGGTGTGACCTGGTTTTCAATCCATAACTCTTCAAAGTGTTTATGTCAATTCTTACCTCATGAATTTGCTTTTCTTAGTTTCTACTGCACAACTTGCGGTTTGAAAGAGCATGTGTACATATGCCCTTTGTATGGAATTATCCACTTTGTACTATGTGGAGCTCCTGTTATTATGTCTTAAAGGATCATGTTGCACTTAAAGTTTCAAATGTCATTCTGCCTGATTATTTTACAGAATATTTTATTCTTGCAATTTCTTGTTTCCTGCCTTGATGAAACAAGTGAAGTTCCATTATCTCTTCAACTCTTATCCCCTGCTTTTGATCAATAGGAAAGATAGGAATATATAAAAAGTTGGTAATTTGTTCATGTCAAATATGTAAAATTAGGAAGTAGCTGCCGCCTAAGTGCCTAACAATGTTTTCACTATTTCAGAGCCGCACAGATCGAATAATTTTCAAGCTCTTTGGTAAAGAACCGAATGATTTTCCTCTAGTACTTAAAGCACAGGTACTTAAGGCTCCCAAGCAACCAAGGTTTGGTTCTTTGCATTACTTTCCTTTGAATTTTAATCATGCTAATTGTTTGGAATTCCAGATTCTTGACTGGCTATCCCACAGTCCTACTGACATTGAGAGCTACATACGGCCTGGATGTGTTGTTTTGACCATTTATCTACGTCAGACGGAGGCTGTGTGGGAGGAGGTAATATTTGCTGCGCTAAAACTTCTAGATGTGTTTGTGGGCGGTTTCTCTTGTTATCAGGTGGCCTTACAAGGTGTGGTTGCTTTCTTGCAGCTTTGCTATGATCTCACTTCAAGTTTGAATAGGCTTATCGACATCTCAGATGGTGACTTTTGGAAAACTGGATGGGTTTACACAAGAGTGCAGCATCAGATAGCCTTCATTTTCAATGGTCTCTTGACTTCTTTTTTTTGTTTGGGTTGTTAGGGATCATGATACTGGGAATCAAATAAATTTTATCTCTAATTTCTATCAAGTCCAATTATTGTTTTGTCCAATCAAGCATATTAACTTTTAAAAAGTTAGAAATCAAGTCCTTTTTGTGGCATGTTGTTAATATCTCACACCTCTACCCTCCCCAACTTTGGTGTTTTCCACCTATACAACTTAAGTTGGTGGAATTAGATTGAGAATTGATGTCATAGTGATAGACTGCTGATATTGTCTATGTTACTCTCATAACTTGTCTTTATATTCATGCTTTACTTATAATTACATCAATCAGGAGAAACAATATTTCTTTATATGACAGCCTATCTAACTGCAATTTTCCTGCTGCAGGTCAGATTGTCATAGACAGATCCTTACCTTTAAGAAGTAAAAATTATAGTAAGATTGTGAGTGTTAGTCCAATTGCTGTATCGTCATTCAAAAGAGCTCAATTTTCAGTCAAGGGTATTAATCTGATTCGCCCAGCCACTAGGTATATAATATTCTGATCTCTACAATATAGATACTTTGTTCAAGCTTAAATATGTTTGAAGCTTCTTCAGTAATATTTTTTAAATTTCCATGATTTTGTCTGTACATTTGTAGTTAATGTTGGAATAGCACGTTATAGGGCCTTGAAACTCCATTTTCAGGTTATTATGCGCTCTAGAAGGGAAATATATGGTCTGTGAAGATGCTCAGGAGCCGATGGAGCAGTGCTCCAAAGAGCTTGATGAGCTCCAGTGCGTCCAATTTTCATGTTCTGTTCCTGTGATGAACGGAAGAGGATTTATTGAGGTTCTTTCTCTTTGGTCTCTCACATTTAAAGAAAACAGACTGTAGGAAACATAGGCTAGTTGTTAACCAGTCAAGGGGATTAGCGGATTCCCTTGTTGCCTTGGTTTGCTTCAGTAGTAGACATAAGCTAGGTTTTGTTTTTCACAACTTTACTTGATCCTAATGCTACGTATTGCTTCTCTTAGCCAAGCTTTGTGTTTTCTACTTTTTCCTGAATTTGCCAGATAGAGGACCAGGGCTTGAGCGGCAGCTTTTTTCCTTTCATAGTTACAGAAGAGGATGTTTGCTCAGAAATCTGTGCACTTGAGCCTCTACTAGAATCAGGCAAAGCTGACTCTGATCTTGGAGGATCTGGAAAATTTATGGCCATAAGTCAAGCCATGGATTTTATTCATGAAATGGGATGGCTTCTCCACAGGAGCCAATTGAAATCTAGGCCGGTCCAGCTAAACTCTAATGTAGATCTTTTTCCGTTAAAACGGTTCAAGCAGCTCATGGAGTACTCTATGGACCATGATTGGTGTGCAGTGGTGAAGAAACTATTGAACCTATTACTTGATGGAACTGTGGATGCAGGAGATCACCCATCCCTATATCTGGCACTTTCAGAGATGGGTCTCGTTCATAAAGCTGTAAGGAGGAATAGCAGGCAGTTGGTGGAGTTGCTTTTGAGATATGTCCCGGAGAAAATTTCTGCTAAACTAGGACCAGAAGACGAGGCACTAGCTGACATTGGGAACCAGAGCTTCTTGTTTAGACCTGACATTGTTGGTCCTGCAGGCTTGACACCACTTCATATTGCAGCTGGGAAAGATGGCTCTGAGGATGTGTTGGATGCTTTAACATATGATCCTTGCATGGTAAAATTTCTGTCATCTTAAATCGCATCATTGTGAGGGTCATGCTCTTTAATAGGTGTGAGACTTCATCTAGGGTTTACTTCACGTATGGACCTTGATCACACTGCTTTCATTTCAATTTTACATATTGCGTTGTCGTTATTTTGTGAATACTACATTGAAGTGTGGCTTCTACTATCGTTATCTGAATCCTGCTCAACCGGGTCTGGTTATCTAGCCCAATCATTTTTCAGTTCAAACAGGACTTGGTGCAGCTGGTCTTTGTTATTAACGGACAATTGATGTGATTTGCTGCCTGGTCCAATGAAGTACCTGTTTTGCTGCTTTTATCTTGTCTGACCTTGTTAAATAATCTGCATGTTAAACCTGGTTATGTCTCATTCCCCCTTCTAGTAAAAGGGAATTAAGATTAACAGCAGCATGTTTATGTGTCAGGTTAGGAGATTATATTTTAGACATGACTAGATGGGGTTTCTATTCCAGGTAGGAATTGAAGCATGGAAGAGTGCACGTGACAGCACAGGCTTTACACCTGAAGATTATGCACGCTTACGTGGTCATTATGCATACATTCACTTGGTTCAGAAGAAAATCAACAAGAGACAAGCAGCAGCAGCATCTCATGTGCTGGTAGATATCCCCAGCAATCTGACTGAGTCCAGTATACATCAGAAGCAAACTGAGACTTCCACTGCCTTAGAGATCGGAAAGGTGGAAGGAAGCCGTGCGCAAGGGCATTGCAAACTTTGCGACCTTAAATTGTCTTGTCGGACTGCAGTTGGAAGGTCTCTTGTGTACAAACCTGCCATGCTTTCAATGGTGGCCGTAGCAGCAGTGTGTGTCTGCGTGGCCCTTTTGTTCAAAAGCTCGCCTGAAGTTCTGTATGTGTTCCAACCCTTCAGCTGGGAGACGCTGGATTTCGGAACAAGCTGAGGTTCATTATCTTGTAATTTTCACATGTAATGTATTAGGATGCGTTCATCAACTGTATGAATCTGATTTCCTTTAGGAACTGCGCTTTGTATGGGCTAAATCGTGCTTGTTATTGACATTAATATTATGACCCATCAATGTACTCGAGCAATGTATGTCGATGTTGCATTTCTTGTGATTCTCCATTTAGTAGACTTGTTCGGAAAGATTGTATTCCCCGTTTGGGGAACTACAGTCTTGACTTTCGAGTTTTTAATTATTACAATTGTTTTTTGAACTGAACTGTTGTTTCGAAATAAATAAATATTGAGATTTTTGGATGATAATTTCTGTTTCTGTGACATAATTCATTGCGTCATGATTAGAAAAGAAAAGTCAATACACCATGGCATGTGATGACAAATTGATAGTCATATGCTTATCGCATTTTTAAATGGTAGTGTATAAAAATAATATAATATGATGGCGAGTCTGAAAGGGTTGTGGGGTCCATGGCCCACTGCAAATTTCAGACCAAGGAAAAGCCTATAGTATAATATTCTCCCGTTCCTATCCGTACAAGACTAATTATTTAATTATAATAGATTGCATGATTTCTTTAAAATATTTATCTATATCATTAGATTATATATATATCAGTTTATAAGTTAGAAAAATTAATTTTTAAGAAAAATAATAAATATAATTATTTTAAATTAATTTATTTAGTTCAGGTAAAAAAATTAATTTATTTAGTTTTCCTAATATCTTCCCATTAACTAACTAGATTTTATATTAAAGATTAAAAAGTAGTATTAAAAGTTTAAATTATTGGAATGTGATTTATCATTTATACAATTTGAGTATTCCTGCAGATTATTCGCTGACTTTTTGACAGAAACATGGCTCCTTTTTTTTACAAGGTATTGTTAATCTGTCTCAGGCTCCTTTTTTTTCTTCTCATGATTTTTTCGATATTAATACTCATGGTTTCTTTGTTCCACATTAGTTGTGTAAATTAATTTATATAACAAATAAAAAATAAAAATTGTAATATGAAATGGGAGAGTGGTAAATTAATTGGTACCACCCCTCCCCATAAACGGACACCCTCGCTTACTGTCTCCTCCAGGCCCAAATTCCAATCCTTTTGGGCTGTTGAGTCTTCTACCAACGTATGAATTGATATGAACGGTTTGACCCTCACTTTCCACCACCGTCAATTTGGACAAAATTCCAATACGCGTGCAGAAAAAGCATATTTAGCTTGTGAATAGTGTGCTAATTTATAATATTTGACTCGCATTAAGTTTTGTTTATGTCATTTTGTGACGGACAAAAAATAACTGAGATTGCTAAAGATTGCAGTAAAGACGGTTTTTTCTTTCATCATTTCCATTGCCATCAAATGGGACAAAACTCAGACGCATTCATTGGGACACTGGTAACATATTAAACATGTAACAAATGGGATAAAAAAAGGGCAAAAAAACATATTAAGTCTTATGGGCCGAATGGGTACATCAACCATTGGATTGAGACTGGACAATCAGCAACCAGAACAAGCGAATTATTCGTCTACAAACTAGTAAAAAGGTAGTTACTATCCGTAGCTCTCTAAGCTTGAGGCTTTTCCCACTTAAGTGGCTTCACAACTTCCCAAGTGAAGTCTGGGTCTTCCCTTCCAAAGTGTCCATAAGCTGCAGTTTTGAGAAACCTATGGCCACCCCTCTTGAGGTCCAAGTTAATGGTGATCATCCCTGGCCTAAAGTCAAAATTCTCCTTCACGAGTTGAAGAATCTCCGTCTCAGGAATCTTTCCAGTTCCATATGTGTCGATAAAAACTGACAATGGCTCAGGCACACCAATAGCGTAAGAAACTTGCACAAGGCACCTGCGGGCAAGCCCATTTGCCACAACACTCTTCGCTGCCTGCCTGGCAACATAAGCACCACTTCTGTCAACCTTGGTGGGGTCCTTCCCAGAGAAGGCCCCACCACCATGGGCACCCCAACCACCATAAGTATCAATGATAATCTTTCTTCCAGTGAGACCAGCATCTCCATGAGGTCCTCCAATGACAAAGCGGCCAGAAGGGTTAAGATGGAAGATAGTCTTGTCATCTAGGTACTTCTCAGGGATTACAGGCTTGATAACATGCTCCTTGAGATCAGCAGCAATTTGTTCATTGTTGACCGTCTCATCATGCTGAGTGGAAATGAGGACCGTGTGAACGCGGACTGGAACCATGGCACCGTTGTCATTGTAGTACTCAACTGTTACTTGTGTCTTACCATCTGGTCTCAGCCAAGCGCATGTACCATTCTTCCTAACCTCAGTAAGGCGTGCTCCAAGCTTGGTTGCAAGGACGTGGCTCAATGGCATATATTCAGGAGTTTCATCAGTGGCATACCCAAACATGTGACCCTGGTCACCAGCACCAACCTCCTCTGGGCGCTTGGTAAAGTGGCCATGGACGCCCTGGGCAATATCAGGGCTCTGCTGCTCAATATTCACCAAAACCTTGCATTTGTCAGCATCAAGACCAACCTCATCTGAGACAAATCCAATGTTACGGCATGTGTCCCGAACAATCTTCTCGTAGTCTATGTTGGCCTTGGTTGTAATCTCTCCAAAGACCATGACCATGTTAGTCTTGGTGCAAGTTTCACAGGCAACCTTGCTGTCGGGGTCCTGTTCAAGGCAGGCATCGAGCACTGCATCAGAGACCTGGTCACAAAGCTTGTCAGGGTGACCCTCGTTGACAGATTCAGAAGTGAACAGAAAGGTCTCCATTACTCAAGCTACACAAACAAAAGCAAACAAAATATTAGGACTAACAAAGCACACAAAACTTGAGTACCAACAGCAGAAAAGTACCCGGGTTGCTATGGAAAAAGCAAACCAGCTCATGCAAGGATAGAATATAGCTGAAATCTGAGATTATGATGAAAAGGAATAAATCCATCTATAACAATAAATTTAGAGGGAATACTAAAAAGAATATGTTTTATGCTACGATAAGAGAAGCAACAAAATGGCTAAAAAAAAGTTTCTACTTTTTAATTACTAAACATAGTTTATCCTTTCCTTGTAGAAGTTCATCTTCGAAGAAAGCAAAAGGAGAAAAAATGAAGATATTTCTCGCGCACTAGGACAACAGATTCTGCAACTCATGCTAAAAATTCAAACTATAAAATACAACTAGTCACACGATTAGTTCCGGAAATTAAATCGTACCCTTCATTGCGAATGAACAACCTAACGAGTTACATTTCTGATTTTTAGTAGATAGACTGAAAAGAGAATGGAATGAAATGTAATAAAAAAAAAATCCAGAAAGAACTGCTCACTTTCTAGAATTAGTGCAGGCAACGGGAGAAACTTACATCACAGTGAAAATATGAAAATCAACAGACACAGCACCGCTGCTACTAAGGTTTGTAAACAATAAATGTAAATCAATCAGAATATGAGAGCAAACACCAGTAGAATACAACAAAACTCTGAACCAGAAAACCGAATCAGCAGAAATTACAATTTAAATGGATTTATTCTGGAGAGAATCATATTAGATCCAAAACACAAGAGCCCTAATCCAGCGTTTTGGATAACCAGAGCACTAGGGGCATCATATAATTGGCAAAAAGGCATTCCATAATTACAAAAGACAATAGGTATGGCAAGGTAAACTTAAAATAAGTATAGAGTTTATCCTAAGCGAAACACTAAGATCTATAACGAAGATGGTCTGCAATGGACAAGACGAAGGCCATTTACTCATCAAAGCCATAAACATCCGATAACAAGCCCGACAGTTAAAAGGAGACATCGAAAATGGATGCGAGAGAAAGTATGAAGAGGAAAATTAAGAGGCGAGATAACCTGGAGCGAGTCGGGCACCGAACAACGGATCTGCAACGAAGATTAGGTTTGACGCTCGCTCGAACCAGATCCCCCCCAAGAGTGAAAACTACGGATGACTGGGGTCTGGGGTAGAAGGAAAGACGCCGTATCTCTCAACAAGAGTCGCCCAATTTATACCAGTTCATGGACCGGGTACTGGAACGAGCGGTGGTGGATTCTTTTCAAAGAGGCAGGAGAGGCACATAGCATAGTGAGTGACGTTAAGCATTACCGGAGATTTGTCCGGGTTGGTGAGTGACGTTGAGCATTACCGGAGATTACCGGTTGTTCACCAACCCCCGTCCCACCATGTAATTTGTTTGGTGAGGGGAGAGACCACATCCTGACATCCGTCAAAATCTCAAGTTATTTAAACAAAAATGAAATTGAAGAATTCCAACTAAAATTTTCATAAAAAGTTATTATCAAATTAGGACATTATCGCAACTTAAATTCTTATTCATTTTCTGTTCCAAAAAAAAAAAATCTTGATTTAGTATTAACTTTATTACATTGACTTAAATAGTTGTTATTAATCGTAGAAATTATTACATAAACTCAGGGAATCAAAAAGTTTCCAAAATCTATTTTGTTCGACTTTAGAACATTATTTAGAGATATGGTCAAATTAATTTTTTATTAATATCGTGATTACACAAAGAAATATGTATTACTTATGGATTTCGATCCTAAATATAAAATTTAGTCATTTTTTAAAAAATATTAAGAAAATTAATTAAATTACTTTAAAATAATAATATTTATCGTTCTTTTTTTAAACTATTTTGCTTAACTTATAATTGATATATAATCTAATAATACATAATATATGATATGATTAAATAACTTATTCAACTTCTTTAATTTTTTTGAACAAAATCAAATGAGTTTATATTTAGTACCAGGAAAAGTAATAGATACCAAAACTATTATAGTTTTCAACGTGTGTCTTCTTTTTTTATTTAAATAGATAGCGAGCAAATACAGACATGAAAGTTTATCTTGTGTGGTTTATGACGCATAAAAGTGTAACTTTTTATAAAAATTATATTATATATATGTATTTATTTACGTGTCTTTCCATAGTTTATAAAATGGGCTGCACTGCGTGGGTGGTATATAAGTCTAGTATATTGCCTAGATTTTTGTATAAGGCCACCTTGTAAATCTTTTAGACTAATGACAATAAATTCCCACGTCCGCTTTTACCTGCCTTAACTATTCGGACGGGTGAATGGCAGCTTTTCTTCTTGTCCTCTACTGATATATATAATTATATATCGGACCTCAAAAAAAAAAAAACAATTTGGTTTCCCAAACCAACTACTTCATCATTATTTTTAAAATAATGTCTTGATTCACAATATAAGCCTTTAAAGAATAGTTAATATTTATCAATTTTTTTATTTAATAGTTAATATTTAAATATGACTTCTTACTATCTAGTATTACCAACTAGAAGTGTTTAAAGCCGGGTTAAAACCGGGATCCCCCAATCCTCGTCTCGGTTTTTGACTGGGATGCAAATTGCATCCCGATCTTGGCTTGGTCTCAAGATTAGAAAATTCGGGTTTTTGAAAAAAGAAATTTAATTTAAAATATATTATTATATTAGGTAATTTTTTTTTTTCATAATTCAATGTTTAAAAGCCATGTTTTGAAAACCAAACTAGACTAGACAGGCCGGTTTTGGTTAGGAATCGATCAACTTGTGGTCCGCCTGGTTTGGTTTGGTTTGGTAGTTGAGCCCTGTTTGGCCGTTTTTTGAGCGATTTGTTTTTTTTTTTAATATTTTATTCATAATTTCGTATTAATAATTCTGAAATCTTTACTTTCTCACCAGTTTAATCTCAAGTTAGCCCCGGTCTGACTCCGATATAGCCTACTGACTCTTGACCCAGTACCCCAACTGGTCCGGGTTTCAGAACCTTGGTTTAAAGTGATTATTTAACTCCTAACAAAACTATAATAATCACACCAATTGATATAGAATTGAAGAATAACATTTTATTATTATTATCACCATCATCATTTTTGTATTATCTTTATATACTCCCTCCGATCCTAAATATAAAATGAAGTTATTTTTTTTTGGAAATATTAAAGAAGCTAATTAAATTACTTTAAAATATTTATATTTATCGTTTTTTCTCCAAACTATTTTGCCTAACATATAAAATAATATATAATTTAATGATACATAACATATTATATGTTTAAGTAACTTATTTAGCTTCCTTAATATCTCCAAAAATAGTCAACTCTGTTTTATATTTAGGACCAGAGAGAGTATTATATAGGTATGATTAATATCACGATATATACAGTTTAACTCCAACTAAAGATGTGATGCGCATCTTATAAAATACTACCTCCAATCCTAAATATAAGATAATTGACTTTTTTGGGAGAGATTCTAAATAAGTTACTTAATCATATCATATGCAATGTATCATTATATTATATATTAATTTATTAATTAAACTAATTAGTTTGAAAAAAAATAAAAATAAAAATACTCTAAAATAATATAATTAGCTTCCTTAATTTCTTAAAAAAAGTCAACTTTATTTTATAATTAAGACCAGATGGAGTAATAACTTAATTTATGGGTCAAAAAATACAAAAATAAAAAGATAACTTAATTTATAAGGTAAAAAATAAGAAAAACCAGAACCAGGACTAGTAATGGAATCTCAAGAGTGATCCTGATCCGAATCCCAGTTCCGGTTGGGGTTGGGACTGAAAATTCTAGAGCTGGGAATCAGGGTCGGCCCTTGACGGGCCAGGGCCTAAAATGGCCAGCCCTAAAGGGCCCAGGGTCAGGAAAATTACAATTTTTTAAAGCCCGGCCTGACAGCATCAGGGCCAGGGTTGGCCTGCAAGGCCAGAAAGTCTTTTTCACAATATTTAACTATTTTTCTGCGTATTTTCTTTTAGAGAGATATACAAAGTTCTAAT
Organism: Inga oerstediana; assembly: GCA_963210345.1. Lineage (NCBI taxonomy): Eukaryota > Viridiplantae > Streptophyta > Magnoliopsida > Fabales > Fabaceae > Inga > Inga oerstediana. The sequence goes on from OY723401.1 coordinate 3,232,865, forward strand.
TTAACACATAAATGTTGTCAGCATTAAAGTTTAAACATGTCTTACACAAGAAACAAACACAGTTACTAATGCATAGTCAAAAGTAAAATCATGCCCATAATAACTCACATAAAGACCAAAGTATAAGAAGGCAAGAAACTAAACAATCTAACCTCTACACAGCATTAATATGACGACTATCATTTTTATCTTTTTTACCACCACCATCAATTTTAAGGACATTTAACTGTGCTTTACTTTATGTAGTAGGCTCTACTTGAAGAGTAAAAATATCAAAAAAATTTGGACAAGGGGTGATTGGGCAAGGGGCAGGGAGGGGGTAGGAGAAAAAAAAATTAAAAGGGTTTAACGGGCCGGCCCTTTTAAGCCGAATTTCCTTTGAAGGCTCGAATTTACAAGCTCGACCCAAAATTTAATAGGGCTTAAACGGGTCGGCCCGACAAACTCAGCCCGATTTCGTGGAAATTCCGAACAGTTTTTTCTATATTGAGAAATGTCATAAGCGGACGTGGCAACAACTAAGGTAGGAGTAATAAGAATTTGGGAACAGTATAACGCGTGGGCTGCCAAATAAGTGGAGGCAGTTGTCGGCATTTGGTAATGCTTTGCCCTTTGGAGACGACATTATTGGCCCTTCACAATTACAGCTTTTTTTAAAAGAAAGGGAAGGGAAGAGCATCAAGGAAAATGAGTCTGAAAAAGAGAAAGGAAGAGAATTTGGACGATGGGCTTTATCTTACGGAAGAGCCGCTGCTGCGTTGTTGTCAGTGATTTTCTAACAGACAGGGGAACCGACACGTGGCGGTCCTACCCGTTTAGCAGACTCTGCCGGTTTTCTTGCATCCTATTCCAGCCTTCTCTCATTTTTGGTCCCCTTTTTTATCCACCATACTTATATTCATTCGTCTCATGAAAATTACCACATCAAATATTTGAGGATTTCATATGAAATTTTAAATTTTCAAATAATTATTCGATGAAAAATATGAAATAATGTTTTGTTTCCAGATTATGTAAATATGCATGAACTTTAATGAAGTACACATTTGATAACAAGTTATGGAAGCAACCGCGTAAAAGAATAAAAATGCAATGCCTTTCTTTACATGTCCAAAATGCATCCATGCGGCAGAGGGCCAAGAAGGGCTTCATTACGAGAGTGGTCTGTATTTCTTTTATTAAAAATAAAAATCAGAAAGGAGAAAGAAAGCCCGCTGGGAGCGAGCCTGGCTGCATCAGATGCGATTGTGAAAAAAAAAAGATTGCCGCCGACTAGCGAGCAAATTCGTGTTGGGCTATGGTAAAATTTTTATTAAGGGTTTGCTTTCTCGTTGCTAAGTAAGGTGCTGCGATATACAGTAATACGGTGAAGGCTGTCAAAACGAGAGTATAATAGCAATTAGCAAGGCTTTGTTTTTAAATTTGAAAACGTGAGTCCGTCTCTCATAAAATTTCAAAAAAGAAAAAAAAAATGAATGCCAACTTGTCACGACCATTACTGGAAGGCAAGAATAACATTTCGTTTATCAATAACCACTTGCGTAAACAGCAACTCACTCTCTCTCTCTCTCTCTCTCTCTCTTACTGGACGGCAAGAATAACATTTCATTTATCAATAACCACTTGCGTAAACAGAAACTCTCTCTCTCTCTCACTTTAGTGCTTTTCTATATAAATAGCATATCTCTAAATCCCAATCTGAATAAATCAAATATCTAACTCCCTCTAATTCCATGTTGAGCGGATGAAATCGCCCATTTGCCTCTATCAACAGCTGTATAGCTTAAGTGGAATCAGAATACAACTTGATTTTCTTTAACCTCATAGATTTACATATTTGCAAGCCAAGTCATATCGCCCGAATTTCCGCTGCAGATGAGCCCAAATTGAAACCCGTGTTCTTTTGAAAACCACAGATCCACGAGCTTGTGTTATCTCGAATTATGTCTCTCTCTCTCTCTCTCTCTCTCTCTAACCCGGTCCCTTCCCCTCCTTTTAATAGAACCTTCGGTACTGAGTCGATATTGTGGTTCATCTCTCGTAAAAAAAAACCTCCTTGATCCAGCGGGAGCCGTATTTGCTTTCGATTTTATCAAAGTTTTTGAGTTCCCTGTTCATGAAATCGCAGGGCAAGCCGATCCTTAGAGTTTTTCGCTTCAAGTACAAATATGCATTTATTTGAATGACAAAATCTCAGTGCAGCTCGGTGTCAAAGATATAAACCATTTAGTTACAGTTATTCCGCACACTCCGCCCAGATGTCAAACCCCGCTAGGTGCTAATCGTGCGATAGAATGCTTGTTCGTTTTTCCGCTCACCACCTTAGTTCCTGCTCTTTTCCATGCATATTGGTCAACTCCAAAACAAAAGACCATCTTACTGAAGAGTAAAATACTACAACTCCCAATGTATGCACCAGAAACTGCAGAAAACAGAATGCTCTTTACAATACGCTTTCACATTTAATTTGTGTATATTTGAAGTACAAACACTTAATCAGAATATAGCCTCAAAAAAAGCAAAAATTAATCCCCCCATTCAGGCAATTAACACTTGGCATTCAACATAACAGAAATTCACGACTTTGCTAAACCAAAAATTCAACCCAATTTGGACAAGAGTTAAATTTTTTGGATTTTTTTTTACAACTGTTGTTTCTTCGCCAGCTAGCTCAACTATATGAAATCCTTCCATTTCCCAAGCCTAAGAAAAAAAGCTACTAAAAGAGTTTATGACCTCCTCCATTCCGCCAAACACCTCGCACAGGCAGCCCTCCAGCACCGTTCTTATTACCATCCAAGGCCTCAGTTGATCCGGGATCTGAATTGGTATTTGAACTCTTTGGATCCAACAATGCTTCTACAGACCCATCACCCAGGCGCACTCTAATGAACTTAGAAGTTTTCTTGCGTTGCTTGATCCCACTAGCCCCCTCATCTTTACTTTGGCTGAGAAAACTGCCAAGTGATGCTTCACTCCGCTCAGCCTGCTTTGGGTTGGGTAGACTACGAGAATTTGTACCAATCAATTGATCATCAGCTGAAATTTTTGACTTACCTTTGGCAATCCGGTAATCACTCTTTGATAGTACCTCCACATTCTCTTCTGAAGGTTTATGATTCAACTGTAATTGACGTACAGTGCTTATAAAGCTATCTTCTAAATTATCTTTACAGTTCCTCTCTTCAATATCTATAGACTTCCCTTTACCTTTACCTTTACCTTTCTTGGAGACCTTGCCATCTTTTTGATGGATACCACCGCCACCCCGATCATTTTCTTGTAAAGCAATTCTTTGCAAACTCGCATTGTGAGAATCAATGAGTTCTTTCTGCTTCTGTGGATCAGGGCACAGTCTAGCTAACTCAGGTACAAGATGAGACAAGCCAAACTGCTGCACATAATCCAAATATGTGCCTGTATCAATTATTCCTTGGCGAAATTGTGCAGAAATTTCTTTGAAAATGGTGAATCTGTCTTGGTCAAAATCAAGGGCACCACGAATCTTTTCAACCAATGACTTGTTAGCAGAATGAACATCCTCCACATTTGTCATTGCCAAAGACTGGTTACTTGCAGGCAAATTGTTTGCTTTTGTAGCTGATACTGGAGGGAAATCAGAAAAGGAAGGTTCCAAAGAACCACTTTCAATGAGATTTGGAGCAGATGCAGAATGTATGATTCTACCATTGTCACGTATTTCTCTTGATGTGCCAGGAGACAAATGCCCATGAGCAGTTCTCTGCGTAGCCTGGACAGAACTAGCATAGGTTGAAGGTGCAGGTCCATGATTAATGACAATCTTTGCCTGAATGGAACTACCTGACACTCCAGGAGCAACATTTGTTGGCCTTTTAGACAGCATAGGATTACTTGACGATTGCACAGATCCACGACTTGCAACTGGCCATCCATTAGCAGAATTAAGAGCAGATGCATTTCTGTTGTTATGCCGACGCAAATGTGCTGCCATAGTGTTACTAGATGAACCTTCAGGCTCGTTTTTGGGCTTTGCTTGGCCATTGATCGATGCTATGGGAAGTGGAGGAAAGGAGGAACCTTCCAATGTTGAACTGCTTGAATTATGTCCCAAGGCTTGGAGGTACCTTGAAGACAATTCAAAACTTGACGTACCTAAGGATTCAGATGATTGGATGCCTGGCTCATCATCAAAGTTCCCATAACCAACAGCAACTTGTCCACTGCTTGATGTAGCTGGATCATGACTCGTGCTCTCTGCACTAGCAGTGTCAAAACTGGCTTGAATGGCCGTAGAAAGTTCACTTTCAGAAAGATCACGACGAAATGTCCGACCTCTTCCACGCCGATGATCTTGTTGATTACCATGTCTGTATCGGAAGCTAGTTGGAATCTTCCAGGAAAAGAATAAAAGCCAACGTAAGAGAGTAATATGGCAACAAAATGAAATCATTTGACATTTAAATGGGTAATTCCACAACAAATGAGAAACAAGATAAACAATAATTAACAGGGAAAACCTGAAGAGCAGCATTGCGTTTTGACCTTGACATTCGCCCTCCGTGTTCAATAGCATTATGCCTCTAAGCAATAGGCAAACAAGGAAAAATAATGTTAAACATGAATACAAGGGTAAGCCCACAGCAAAAACACAAGTCATATAAAACTACAAAGCGACATAAAAAGTTTAAATAATAAGCACATAGATGCAAAAAGCATGTGGACTAAACTAAAATGAGCTAGGATCATAGCTTGTAAACTACTAAAGTGGCTGGTTCACTTGGAAAACCAGTAAATTGGCCTGAGGACCAGTCTGGATGGCCCTGTGAACTGATGCGAGGAGGAATCAACCAATACAGGTAAACGTCTGAATTGAGCCAAGGGGGTTTAGTGAGAAATCAGCACACCAGCAAACTGATAGGTTCAAACCACTCCTGCCAGCAAAACACACAAGACGACATTGGGGAGTAGCAAATGGCAAAACATGGGAGGCTGCTGGTCCAGAAGGATAAACAGTTAGTCTTCTGTACTGATGTTCATATCTTCACTCTCAGCATCATTTGTATCATCTGTGTTAGTAGTCTAGTGTCTGTAGTTGAAGTGCCTCAATGGTATTTGTATCACAATGTACTTATATGAAATACAAAGCTATATTTGTACGGAAGCAATATGTTTCAGTTCCTTTCATATTACTCTGCGTCATATGGTCATTTTGTGAACCAACCTTGGAACAATTGTTCAGGTCCTAGCAGACACTGAACCAGCCCATGCACATTGTCCTCCTCCTAATTCCAAAGTAGGCAGCCTGAGCACTCAAACATGAGGAAGCTTGATGTGTGCCATCACCTTTAGGATGAGACATTTATTGCGTGCACAAATTTTTATAAACTTGCAAAATTTTGTTTGAAAAGATTACCTCAACTAAAGCGCGAAGTTGGTAACACTGACATTGACTGCACTTTTATCAGGTATGTGCTTTGAAAATTTTAAAATTAATTCATAAATGTTTGTTATTGATTACCATAGTAAACTTTTAATATATAAAATAAAGTATCTATATTTAATTATCACTAGTCAGATCATGACTGAACCAGTGGATCATAACACCTTTAACAGTTTAATAAACTTTTCAGTTTAAAAATCATTACTGACGACTAGGCATGTATAACAAACATGTACCAAATAAATGATTACGACCAAAAAAGATTAGAGGAAAATAAATATCCACAGAATCACCTTCATCTCTGCTTCAGATTGAAATACAATGAACTTCTTAGCAAGGCAGGCTTCATCTTCACATAAGAAGTGCTCTTGACGGAAGTGGGTCTGTTTACACAAATACTCAAGAGTTCAGATGAGGGTAAAAAGGTATTTAGCCATTTACTCCGAGAATAAAAGGATAAGCAACAGTTTATGTCTTGCCTCCAAGTCATCATAATTCTTGTAATATTCATACTGTCCTGGATGTTGCCTGCATTAAAAGGTATAAATTTCAAGATTACATATATAACATTTAAACCCAGCATACTAACACGATATCTAACAAAGTAGATGGTTGGCTCAGATGTTACCTTTGGCATATATGACAAGTAAAATGTTCTGTCGACATATGAGTGTAGAGTTCATTGTCCCCATAAAATGGGGTTCGGCAGAATTCACACATAGGATGCCCCATAAAACCACCTCTCTCACTCTCACTTCCATCCACCTCAGAATCACCTGTACTTATATGCTGATTTAACTGTGCTCTAGTATATAGTTTTTGTTCACAAATGAATACCTGTATTACAGAACGAAATTATCATAAAAAATCTTAGCGTTAATATTTAAAGGGAAACAAAAATTCAGAAACCAACATCCTAAATTCCTATAAGATGCAAATATGCAAGTGGTACCTTCCTTCCTTCCAAACATAAACTGCACATGAGTAACCTGTGAAAGCGGAACAAGTGACCCTTTAGCTGTTCTATATTCCTAAACCTTGCTCGACGCTTTGAGGCATCAGGTGCTTGCTCCTCCATCTTGTCGCATACACTACATGAAAGCTTGCACATAGCCTTGATCATCTTGTAGTGGTCCACATCATCAAAAAAAGCATTCGTATCTTCATGGTACCAGTACGAACCCACCTGACCCTCCCTTACATCAGATGGGAGCACTGAGAAGTCATTAATCACCCTTGTAAAATCTCCTAGAGCCTGCAACCATGGCAGCACCAATGCATATCAATTAAATCCAAAATGCAACAGCTGAAAGAAATTAAAAACCAATCGATACACACAAACTTTCTAGCTTTCTATCAGACATATTCACACCAAATTTTTTATTTTATCACACCTATCTCTGTCCAAGCCTTATTGATTAAATAGTACATTATCACTGTGACATGCACAGCACGCGATGAAAATGCTGCAAAGGAGATCCGGAATATAAATGAGAAAACATAAATGCTACAAATTCAGTGGAGACGCTACAGGTAAAAGAACATGGAGCCCTAAAAACAGATGAGCGGTTTACTGCCCCAAAATTGATGAACAGTAAGCCTACTTCTAACTGTAAGAATGTTCCTCGCTAAGCATGCTTATTTATATGCAGAAAAAACTGTTCACTTAGCATGTAAATTCGTCCAATCTAGCATTAACCGACGTTAAATTTGAGTTATATGCGAGCCAAGAAATATAGGCATCTGTAATGGAAATAATGACAGTGTGCAAGATAACAGATTTCAGAATCACGTGGCTGATTGTAAAGGGCAAGTGATATAGTAAATCCAACCAAAAATTAGGGAAACTCCGCGAGCATTGTAGTAGTAAAAACAATGCCCGAATGACCTACCTTTGTGACAAAAACACGATCGCACTCGGTCTTGCAGATGCAACAACGGCGATCGTCGCATATGAAACGGAGACGAGCAACGCAGGTCGAGCAAACCTCCCGATGCAAACAGGGGCCGTACGCAACCCATTCCAAAGGTTCGGCGCAAACAGCACAGCAGTCATCCATGGCTCTTTAGATGTCGAAACCTGGAGATGATAACCCTAATTCGGAAGGCTAATCACAGAGACGAATCTAGGGTTTAAAATTTGTTGACTCTGATAACTTTATAACGATTGCGATGGAAATGAATAAATATCTAGAGCTATAGTAATTCCGCGTCGGAGGAGCAGAAGCGACTAATTCAGGAAAAGAGAAGGAGGGATCGAAGGTTGGGAGGACCAGACAGTTTTGTGAAACAAGAAATGACTTGATGGCCAAAAAAAAAAAGAAACAAGAAATGACTCGGGTGGAAAACTCTCCGACTTGGATATACGCCGCACCGTGACTGCCAAGAAACCGATCCCTGATTTTTCACACACATACATATATGTGTGTGTGAAAGAGAAAATTAATTTTTTAAGGGTTAAGGAACAGATTTGCTAATAAAGTTTTAAGGGAGGAGCATATGATACAACTATATTTTAAATTGAGCAAAACTACACATAAAGTATTAAAAGTGAAGCATCCAGTACAAAATCGTTAAATTTGACCTAATGTTGTTAGGGAATTTCTTCTCCTATAATTTAATACCGTTAGGTCAAATTTAACGGTTTTGTACTAGATGCTCCACTTTTAATTCCTTATGTGCATTTTTGTCCCTTTTAAAACATAATTTTGTCAGGCGCTCCATCTTTAAAACTTTATTAATAAATTTGCTCGCTAACTCATTTTTTAATTTTTATAGTTTCACTGAATTTACAACTCAGTCCCTAAAAATTTTTAATTTATAGAAAACAAGTGATTCTCATCTAACTCTTCCTATGTGGCATCTGTATCAGGGCCACATCAACAAAAAGTAAGGTTAACATCGCAGTCAAACTTCTCCCTTATCTTCCCTTGCCCCCGATTTGAAACGAGGGAGGGGAGGGAGAGGGATTTGGGAAACTTAAGGCTGTGTTTGGTTTAAGAGGAGGGTAAGGGAGGGAGATGTTAAATTACCTTTTTAAGTTGAAGGTATTTAAATTTTGGACGGGAATCCAAAATTTAAAAAGAATGTAAAGGTAAATTTAGGGCGGGAATCCAAAATTTAAAAGAATGAGAGAGTAAATTTTGAGTTTCTTTTGTTTAAAATTGTAATTTAACAACCCTACCCTCCTCTCCCTCCCCTCAAACCAAACACAACCTAAGGATGCCTCTCCAGTGTCAACGCTGCATCTTCTTCAACGACCCCCCGATTATGGCTCCCAAACTGTTGTGGGCAAGGCCGCGTTGAATAATAAAATCCACTATCAAGTGTAGGCCCCTTATAAATTCATTTAGTGACTCTATTTTCTGTGGGATTTCATGGGAGTTTTTAACATTTTACGGCTGCAAATTATATGGTTGTGGATTTATTTGTGTAACCATGGTACTATTGGTTTTTTGTGATTTATGCAAGGTAATATGGACAATTTAATCACATAAAACTTTCATGCCCACATGGGGAATCAAGAAGCTGAGGGAAAATTGGATCCAGCTAGAGCTCATTATTCTCTTTGGCTTCTTCGTCGAGTGACACATACGAGAGGATGAGAAGAGGAATGGAATTTGGAGATATTGATTGAAGCTTGGATCTGGGAGGAATTTTATAAAAAGGACACGTGTAGGGTGTAGTGGGCATTTCTAACTTTACTTTGGACTCCCAAGTGTTAGATCAGTTTTTGGGGAGATACCTTAAGACATTCTGAACGGAGATTATTATTTGTTTTAGGTGGAACACACTTAGACCCGGAGGGAGCTTTGACTACTCTGCCAAGATCTCTCGGCCACTCACCTTCTACTTCTCTATCTCTGATTCTTCTCAGCGTTTTTCTTCAAGATTTTGCCATAGCCAAGTTATAGATTCAATTCGTTGAAGCTGGTTCCAAATCCATGAGCAGCTAGACTTTCAATCTTCCCTAAGAAACGAGCCAGCACCTGAGTCATTATTCTTGAAAGGAGTAAATATGATTCATGTCTTAGATTAGGATCAAACTTGTCTCTATTCAGAACTTGTGGATCTTGATATAGATTCTTCTGATTTTGTATTTATTCATGGCCAATAAGTCAGGATTATGGATTGTAATGTGTTTAGGTGTTTAATGCTCTCTTATTAAGAGTAGATTCAGTTTTGATGTTTGATTTATTTAAATCATATTTTGTGGTTGAATTGATTGATTTGAAATGAATATTGTTCAATATTCATCTAGTAGTTCTAAATGCATTTCGTTCCTTTAATCTCTGGAAGTAGAATCAGATCATTCTCTTTGGATTAACTCAATTAAATAGGAAGACAATGAAGGCTAGGCGAGACTCTCAGGGAAGTCAATCTCATCTCTGAATTTTTCTTCTTAAAAACATTCTGCTCTTTGCTTTAATATGGAAAGAAATTATAAAAAGATTAGCTACTAGGATAAATAATGATCAATGGATTCGATTTCAACAATGCTTGTCATAGATTCTTAACTAGTTAAAGCACTTAGTCAACTGTAATTCAAGGATTTCTAATTCTTCAAGAGAATCGACCTAAGTTGCACTATTATATTACATATTTAGTGTCCTGGAATTTTAATAACTCATGCAATATAGTTAATCAAATAGGTGCTGTTGCCGGGGAGCTTAGTTTCCCTGAATTTCAGTTGTTTGGGTGCTGGTTAATTTGTTTTGTGACAGCTTTATAGTTTCAACAATTTTTTTGTGTGAAAATCAAATAAATATTAGCTTTGTTTCTTTAGGATTTTGTTCTAGTTTATAAAAAAAAAACCAGTGACGTTTGTTATGTTTTGTTGTTGTAGACATTTGGTTTGTGATTGGAATTGAACCTTTTTGTGAGTGTTTATGATTTGTGAATGACCAAAAGTACATTGTTTGCTAGAATAGTGCTATAAACTAAGATCTTAAACATATATCATTGCTTGGAATCATGAAAATTTTAATCCCTATCCTTCCTTGTCTTATAATTTTCCTAATTTTGACATGAGTTGCAAGAACCCTTTTCCTATATCTCAAGCAGAGGAACCAAAACCACAGTGCAACTATTATAGCTTATATTAGAATGATGAAAGAGATTGTCCTAAGAAACCACAGAGGTCTCATGATGGCCTTAATGCTTTAACCTCACCTTATTGCTATTGCAATTCACCGTGGCACATACGAAGATGTTGTTCTCATGACGCTTATCTATGGAAAATTTATAATTGCTTGGATGCGCAATAAAATGAATTACTTTGTGAAGCAACAATGTTTGGGAGCTCAAGAGCAATAAAAGAGGAGATAGAGGAAATTGCCAGTTTCATGGACATGCTCCTAAAGAACACGGTAGTAAGGTGCTAAAGGTGTTTCACACCTCAAGATCTACAAGAAGAACAAGGATGAAATGTAGAGAATACTCCAAGCATCACTTAAAATGGAGAGGACACTCAGCCTCCGAGGCCTACACTTGTTACATCCACATAAGTACAAGAAGTGGAGCAAGTGAGAGCACTTGGTACAGAAACTTAAGGATTTATTGGAGTTGAGGTTGAATTTGGAAGTGCAGAAACCTCTTGGACATCTGAAGGCAATATGGAACACCAAATGAGACATCTTATAGCAATGCACTCTAAGCATGTCCATTCATCATTGCTGCCTCAATTTACAAGCTCAGATATGGGGATTGATGCAACATTATATTGTACAAGTACAGAACCTTATAAACCTGATTATTTGCTACAACTGGACAAGACTTGTGCAACAAGCCAATGTGACGGTCTTCAACCTTTATTGCCGCAACCCTATGATAATTTGAATAGAGATTATGGAGCTGAAACACATAATAAAAGTATTGAGGCTGAGAACTTTTATACTTCCTCACATGCTGAAAAGCCAGAACCTAGTAATCCAGTTGAAAGTAAATTATTGCAATTAAAGGAGAATAGAACAAAGATGATGAGTGACAGCCAAGTGTTAATATTATTTATCTCTACTACGAACTAAGAAGCTAGACATATCTCCTATGGCAAACCTTGAAATCATTGTAATCATATTCTTACCTTTGCATATTCTTGAGAACTTACATGTTGCTTTTTTTGAATCTAAATCAGGACATGATGTTGAGATATGGGATCTGTTCATTCACTCTTTCAAATCTGAAGGCAAGCCTGACTATTCTCTTTAACTCAAGCTAGAGCATATGGACTTGAAAAGTGACATAAATGCAGAACTAAAATTGGGATTATCTAGTGCCGAATATGTTGCTGTCCAGCAGTGTTCTAGTGCAAGGAATCAGATTTCTAGTCATATTTTAGTGTCTTATAAGGGAGTATTTGGTTCACTTGGGTTGCAGCAACTAATCTCTTCTATCGAGCACCCATTACTCTATGTTTTACACTCTAGTTCCAAGTGCTTGAGTCATCTAGATCACTTCATATGTATGTAACATGTTCAAGTTTTTGGAAATCGGGTTGTTCAATTTTCTAATGTTCAAGGATTTTTGAAGGAAATCTTTTCTTGTGATCTTGCTCCTAACATAATAGGATTGTGTGATGTGGAGAATGATTTCTTTCAGTTTGCTTATGATTTTAGACCTAACCATGGTTGTGATATGATTTGGATTCCATGCATAGTCACATATCTATTCATGAGATGCTTTCTTGTGATTTAACTCCAGACTTAGGTGATTGTGGACATGCTGTGACTTGTTTTCTTGAATAGAATATGATGAAATCTGACTTTTTTGAATATGATGTGGTTCTTGATATCTCTCTTTTTGCTAAGTCTGATCACACATTTACTCATGAAGTCCTTTCATGTGATTTGACTTCTGATTTAGACACACCTACACATGATCACATTAAGTACACGTTTTCTGTTGATTACATCATTGTTGCTTCTAGTTCTTCCTTATAGAAAATTAGTGGTAAAGGACTCTAAGAAAGTCATGACATACCACATATATTGGAGACTTTACTATTGATCCAGAACCACCACCAAGGAAGAGTTACCAAGAAGATAAACCTATTCTAGCCAGATTTATGATTCTTATATGTGATGAGAATTTTTGCTACAAGAGCTTGAAGAGATTTCATTGCAAGGTTGTCTCTTTCCCTCACTTACATTTTCTGTTTTAAATTGCTTCATTTCTTTGTGACACTGATTACTTGAAATAAGTGCAGGGAGGGACCAAACTTGTAGAAAAAGGTAGAAATAAATGTTGAACTTGACTATTATGGCATTTTGGTGTAAGGGAAGATGGAATTGGATGTGTGAGATGATTTGCTTGTTGGCTAAACACAAAACACACAAGTAGTTTCACTATACCTTTGTTGTGCTATATCTCTTTGTTACACTTTGATTTGCTATATTTTACACTTTGATTTGCTATATTTTCTGATCTCATTGTCTCATTTGGTTGCATTGAGGGCATTGCAACATTTAAGTATGGGGGAGAGGCTGTGCTGAATTTATGGTTTATAATTGCTTTCCATGAAGTATTTTGCAATTCTAGACAATTCTAAGTGTGATACATTCTTTTAAAAATTCTAGGAATGATAGACATATGAGTAAATGAATATTTGAGGAAATTCGTTGAATAAATTTGTCTTAAGGGATACAAACCATGTAAGCTTGGGAAACTAATAGTATTGAGCTTAGTAATATATATGCTTTAGTTATTGTAAGTGATGTAACCCCCTCCGTAATTATATCCAAAATACGTGATTAAAATGAAATAGAGACCAATAATAATCAAATAACATTTACTAACCCATCACATGACGGGGTTTTCACGAATACTTTTTGAAATCATTTATAAACTTGGTCTCATATTCACATTTCGAATACAATTACTACGCGAAGATAAATCACATTCATATAAATATCAGAGTGCACAACTTAATCATCCCGGCAATCCCGGGTACATACCTTCGCTAAAGATACACAGGGCCCAATTGCCCATTACATTTCTTCAAATGGGGATTACACAATCTCATCTCGAAGGAGTCCTAGCCGCTCCCTCCACGAGCCACTTGCCCTGTCTAAATTGTTGGTAGGGGAGAGTGAGATTCGAGAGAATCTCAGTAGGAAACAGATACCATAATGCATGCATGATAGATGCTATGTATATGACATGTTAGCTTTATCTAGATGCATGCCCCATAATGACATTTTTTGCATACTCAATGTTTCATGTAACAAAACTATGGCCACAGCAAAACAGAAACAGAGCTTCATTTATTCAAATATGCTCTACACAATCAAGTAAAGCAATCACATACATCACTACACAAGCAAAGATATCAAGTACATGCAAGTAAGGTAAGTCCCCTACCTCCAGTCTTTTCTCCTCGATTTGCGTGCCAGCAACTCGGGGCTTCACATTCGATCCTATAATGTCAAATGTACTATTTAGACACTTCCATAGTGTTTCTGGGGGTTATATGAAGTTATATGGAAAAATTACTAAAATACCCCCGGGGACCCGGCCCGGCCCCGCCGTACCCGGTCCGGCTGTACTTTTCTTGAAAATTTGACATGGGCTATTCTGACATATTTTTGCTCAAGGAATCCATTTCCGGACTCGGAATTATCAAATTCAATGTCAGTTTACAAATTTACCCTTGGCAGCCCCACTTTAAGGGTTTCAGGGGCGTTTTCGTAATTATGCTTTTTCGGCCTTTTCTGAAAAAGTGCCCAACTGTAACCCCACCTATTTTCGCCCGCTGAATCCAATGGAATCATCAAATCATTGAAAATCCAACTCTAAGACCCATTTACAATGCTGGCCGAAATATATAGGTTTTAAGGGGAAAATTGGGGTTTTTGGGTTTCGGCTCCGTAAACACGTTTCTTTCCACTCCTAACCACTTTATTGACTATTCCATTAGGTTACAACTACCATTTAGTATCAATTTGTGCAGCATAACAGCCCCTACAACCCATTTCCATAAATTAAAACCAACGGCAATCCGGCGGAATTTCACCGATTAAATTGCCCACAGCAGCTAGAATAGTCAATATACAAGAGTTTGGAAGTTACCTCAAGCTCCTTCTGGCTTTTCCCCAATATAGCTGAAAAACCCTAACTTTCCTAACCAAGATCTGAGCTTCAACAACCTTCATGAACATAGAAGAGAAGCTTAAGAGTAGAGTTATACGCATTAGGAGTTAAATCGCCGGAGAAATCGGCTTACCTTGCAAGATTTCTCCTTCCTTCTCTCTATTTTTCTCTCAACTCCTCTCTCCATATTCAGCTGTGCAGCACGTCGGAAATGAGAGCTGAAGATGATGAGAAGATGTTTTAATTCCATGCTTATGTCATCTTGCCTTTTGATGATGTCATAATTCCCAAAATTGGCATTTTCGGTTTTTCTGGCAGATTTTCTGCCCAATCTTTGAAAAATCATAACTAATTCTAGAAAAATCGAAATGAGGTGATCCCAAAGCCAAATGAAAGGTATTTAAGTCCTCTTCATTTGAAAAATATGATACATTACTAGAAATCACCACACAATTCCAGAATTACACAAATTTCATCACTGCCCCAAAACAGAGTCCATTTTCGACCTCAAACTTTGGACAGTCATATCTCCCAGTTCCCTAAATGAAATGGCACAAATTATATGTCCATTTTGAAGCTTGGGATGTGAACTTTAAGACTGGAAAGTTTCATAATTTTCTGACATCATTTGCCTAGTAAAAACGTCCACACTAGAAGACTGCCCAGACAGAATTCACACTGGACAGCATTTCCAATTTTTTGCAACCAATGTGTCCAATCAAATTTAAATCAATTCCAATGATTAAATACCACAACATGACACCATTTCCATCACAATATCCCATTCAATTCCTCCCTCTATTCTAAGTCAATTTGGATGTTAATCCACAATTGAACTCAAATACAGGGTTTTGGCGTTGCTCATAACACAAGTGACTACAATCCACTTTATATTCTCTAAAAGGGTTCATTAATCACTAACCACGTCCACTTTTGTAGTCATTAAACCCTAATCACAATTTGGGATCTTGCTAAACCGGGGCTTAGCAATCCACTAATCTCAGGCTTATTCTCTAAGCTCAAGTCTCAAAATTCGGGGTATTACATTTCTCCCCCAGCATTGCAAAACCCAAAAAATTTCTGAAGTTTGACTGCAATTTCCTCCAGCATCTAGGTTTCATCTTTCGCCATCCAAATTCACTGGAAACCAACTCAAAAGGCTTGACTCTTTATTCGGGGGGAAATCGGTCTATTCTATACTCACTCTTCATCTATCTTCATCATCTTCCACCACTAATTCTGATAACTACCTCCACTCTTTGATTCCATTGATTTTCTATCATGGCTGGGGCTACACCAAAGCTTGGAGGAGCTAATTGTTTCTCCATAAGCAGCTGATAGTTATAGTCTTCCTAAGAGCTGTAATTGAGCTGAGCTATAGAGTATAGACTGTACAAGGAGTCAAATTAAGTTCGATTGGTTTGATTATTACATGTATTTCTCTGATCGTATTTACTCTTATGAATGGAATTCGACCCAAATTGAGTTCAATTGGTTTGATTATTACATGTATTTCTTTGATCATATTTGCTTTTATGAATAGAATTCGATTCAACTGGTTCATTGTAGTTCTTATGTATTCAGATTAGGAATTCTCTACGAACGACGTTGTATCTCTTGATTTTGAGTAGGTTTAATCGTTCTCTTGTGACTAGTTACCATTTGAGTTTGATTTAACTGATTGATTCATGGTAGCTATCACTTGACATAATCTTGTCAGATTTTCGGTTATGTAGATCTTAATATGATGCATGATTATTCTTCAATTCAATCGACTCATATCATTAAAAGGCTAGAAAGGCGAGGTTACAACTCTTAAGGATCACATTTGTCATTGATTCATACCCTTATTCTCATTCCACACAGGCTGCCATCATTCCTTATTCTAAACCAGAAAACAACATAAAAATTAGGAGTACCTTTAGGTTAGAAAACATGCTATCTCATTGCTGTAATTATCTTCTTAATTTGTGGCTCAATTGGTTTACTCGAAATCTTAATACCCATTAGGCTCTTTAGAGACAACCTAGGCTAGATTATCATTGTTACTATAGTATAGTTAGTTTAGTTTTCTTTAATTAACCCCTACAACAAGGTTAAATCAGCCCTACCTTGTTCAATCCTTCTCCGTCGCCTTCCTTTACTATCTGTACTACCTTAGGTCTAATGTGATGGATTATATATATAATGGTGCCTATGATTTTCTCCATTAGATTCTAAGCCTCTCCTTGTTTTTCCCCTTGCACTATCAATAAGCTTCTAATGCTCTTTGTAATATGGATAGTGTTGCTTGGTGAGATGAGATTGAGCGTTTATTTCAGTGGGGCTATTGAACTACGCAACGTTGTTGCCATCCAATTCTCTTTCTCCTCTCCTTGGTTTTCATTAAGATGGGAGAACAGGAAAGAAATTATGTTGGAGAGGCATCCTTAGGGGCCATTGAAGAAGATACAACGTCGACATTGGAAAGGCATTCTCAGGTTGCTCAAATCTCCCCCCTTTCTTGGTTTCAAATCGAGGTAAGGATGAGAAGGGAGAAGTTTGACTGAAAGGATGGCTTTACTTTTTGTTGATGTGGCCTTGACATAAATGCCACATAGGATGAGTTAGATGAGACTCACTTATTTTCTAAAAATTAAGAGACTCTAGGGTGCGAGTCGCAGTGAATCAAACTATAAGGACTAAGTTATAAATTTAGTGAAACTATAATGATTAAATAATTGATTGTTCCTCTATATAACAAAAAATTGTTATCATTCTTGTGTCTACCTCATTTCCCTTTTTTTTTTTTACCAGATAATCCATCCATCTCATTATTGAATTCTTGAATTTTTGGCTATCTATCTATCTATCTCCTTTTTTATCTATGTTATTTCAAAATATTCAATCATATATGGTATAGTGGTGTGTCATATTTTTTTACGTGGATTTATACTTGAATGATAGTATTATAATGGGAGAATTTAAACATAATATAAATATAAAACTTGGCCTAAGTATTTTTCTTATTGAAATATTATAATACCCTACTTATTTATTTTAATAAAATAGTTGGTTTTATTATTGATCACGAGTCAATTAAATTTTTTTATTACAAAGGTACAGTAACATTCCACAACATCGTGATATTATTGTTCTAGTGCTTGGGCCACCCTAATCCTAACAATGCACCTAGCACTATTAACTTTAAATAAGATTAGAGTGTTAGATATGTAGTTAGAAAAAAACATACAGGGGTGTTAAATACACCAGAAAAATAAACATCATGATGCTAAATCCACTATTAGTAAGAATGGGATGTTGGGTGCTACTGGCAAATAGTTTGGTGGATGTTACTCTACCCTTGTTGAAATCTTGCAATACCCCATTAATTTTTAGGCATGATTTAATCAATTTCATCTCCAATAAATTTAATGATTCATTTGCTCATCAAATTTCAAATGTAGTTTGAGTTTGTTCCGATATAACATTATTTTTTAATTGATATTAAATATTAACTACCTGAATATAAACTAAATATCCATCCGTCCGTCTCGTGTCATTATATAGCAGGCTACGTAGCAGTGGTTTGGTCACAAAAATTAATGAAATGATTCCAAACAAAATTCTGAATATATTTTATTGATTTGATTTTTACACTTTTATTTTTTTCCCCTTCCATTTCATTGGATTTCCAA
This sequence comes from Inga oerstediana, assembly GCA_963210345.1. NCBI lineage: Eukaryota > Viridiplantae > Streptophyta > Magnoliopsida > Fabales > Fabaceae > Inga > Inga oerstediana. Next base: position 3,251,051 of record OY723401.1, read on the forward strand.
ATTAGTAAATAAAATGAACATTTAATATCTTAACTAAAATGAATAAATATATATTTTTATTAATAAATCATATTTTAAAAAGCAGTAAGTAAATGGAAATAGAATACCATGAACACGAATGTAGACAGCCTAATATCTAAGCAGTATTTAAACATATCAAAGAATATTCCACAGATGCCCACCTAATTCTTAATGTAATTCTGTAATTAACTAATTTAAATATATGGATAGTGTTATTTAAGTTAGTTAATGTGAAATGTTTCTTTAAAGGGCCCTAATTATCTTCACTAATTCATTTCCTCTATTCTACACTTGATTATTATTGATGGACTATCAATAGAACTATTTGTTAAAAAAAATGATAAGATGTGAAATAGGCATTTTATTTAGGACCAATATTAATTTCTTAAGTAGGTCACACCTTATGAAGGACTATTAAGTATTAACCAAAAAAGTGTTCGAATGTACTGTTTTCCTGGTTATTTGGCTAATAATCTAATTTTTTTGGCCATCGACATTAATAATCCAAATTGATTAAATTTAAAAACGAAAGAATGGCTGTTTTTAGCCTCATGCCATGTACTTGACTCTCTGTCGTCGTGGCCAACAGGACTACAGGAGAGACTTGATCCACGAAACCCAAATTCATTTATATTAAAACTAGTCAAAGAACAGCCTGAAACGATGAATCACATGAGACTCGAATGCATGGCTTCAAATGCTCCACGAAAACAAATACTAAACTATCAGTAACTTGGCCCTCATGGCCAGAGGTTGGAATTTAGTCTTATAGGATCCAAGTTCATATGCATTCGAACTTATTCAAGAAAGCAAATACTAGACTTATTCATGGCATGTACCCAAACTAAAGGCACCACTTATTCTACGCAACGCTAATAAATTAAAAGAGACATCGCCAAATATCTCCACGCATAAACTCATATGTCTTAAGAGATCCAAAGTGGCTCTTCAAAATCACCCTCCACCTTATCCCCAACACCATCTTCCAACAACAAGCGGCCCATATCCACCTCATCCCCTGAGTGCCACATCGGCGTCCCATTCTCATATGCATTAAACGTCAGCCTCCTCAGCCCTGTGCCGTCTAACCTCACCACGTGCAAGTCCCCGAACGGCTGAAACTGATTCGGAAGCGACACCGGCTCCGCCGTCACCCCCGCCAAGTTGGCCGTAAACAGTAGCCACTTCCCGTCCTCACTGAAGCACACGTGGTTGATCCTCTCCTTGTCCGCTTCTTCTGAACCTTCTTTCCCCGCTACATAAACTCTCCTCAGGCCAGAGCCATCGGGCTTCACCACGTAGATGCTAAATTTCTCGGTGTTCTTTGGATTATGTCTGTTCGATGAGAAAGCTATTAGATCCCCTTTTGGTGACCAACTCGGCATTGTATCTATCCATGGTCCATCCGTTAACTGACGTATACCGCCATTAAACTCGCCTTCGACGGCATCGACTATGTAGAGGTTCTTGTGCCCAGACCTACCTGACCGGAACACCACGGATTTCCCGTCCGGCGAGCATGACGGGAACGCATTGTTGCCGGTGTCATCTCTGGTGAGAATCTTTATACCACAGGGTACGTGTTCACGATCATCCGTGAGATCTGAGGGGTTGAATGTGATCCTTGCAATCTGGACCGTTGTCTTGGGTGACTCAAAGATTGGACCGATGGAAGTGTAGATCACGTGCTTCTCGGTGGGACTCCACGAGTTGTAGAATGACGTGCGCCCTTCAAACAAGGTCCAACGTTTTGAACCGTCGGATTTAATTATCTTCACGCCAGTGTTCTTATCAAAGCTGTGATTAAAGGCGATGAGGTTGCCGTCTGGTGAGAAGGTCGGGAACGAACCGTTGAGTCTCAGCAACCGTATATTTGGAACCGGAGACATCACGGGCTCCAGATGGGGGATTATGGACTCCGCCTCCTTGGTTGTTACTCCGCGGAAACGATGGTACCCGAGGAAGTCTGAATTTGGAGATACGAATGGATTGTAATGATGGATATTTGGGTTGATTATCTCAGTGATTGGCTGAAATGTCTGGGTATCAACATCAAAGATTTCAATATGTCGAAAATCCGTCCCACGGCGACGAGTTGCAACAGCAATTCGCTTGCCGTCATGCAAAGACGCTGGGGTGAAGCAGTGTACCGTAGGTGGGGTGACCCGAACTGGCGGTTTCGGAGACCCAGAATGTTCAGAATCCGGTAAATCCACCCGGAAAATGCTCCACCACCCGTCATCAGCTACTCTGTGAAAGTAGATGGTGGAGTCTCCAGACCAAGTGGGCCATCCACCTCGCTCGCACACTACAACACGTTTTTCTGGGTTGGATTCGCTGAAAACAACGATGTCAGTTTTGAGTTCTCGAAAATCACCGTCCCACGGACGAGATCCATAGGACGCGACGGCAATAAATTTACCAGTTTCAGATACTGCAGGACTGTAATCGACCACCCCATAAGGAGTCAGCCTAGCAATTTCCCCTCCATGGAAGCTGGTGGAGTAAACGGCGGAAAAACTCTGGAAATTACGATTGGGTTGCTCGTGAGCCGACGTGAAATAAATCCTCCCGTTTTTTATAACTGGACGATCATGAAAGAGGCTATCAGGAAAAGAAGGTAAAGGTTGGGGCTTGGGTGATTCAGGGCTGAGCAGATAAATCCGGGGAGACCCAGTTCTTTCGGAGATAAAGACGATACTCCGGTGATCTTCGACGAACTGAGCATTGAAATTGATGGAAACTCCATCGGTGAGGCGGTGGTCGGCAGTGACCTGATGCGTAGGGTGTTGGAGGTTGACCCAGAATACATCAAAACCGTATTCAGTCCTCCCGACAGTGTTGAATACGATGGTGCCCTTTGGAGGATTCATGGTGATAGTCGGAATCTGAAACTGAATGGGAGTGAGGTGACTGTGAAGTGGAAGGGAATGCGATGATGAGTGATGATAGTTGAAGCAGGGCTTATAAAATAATCTGGTGTGCGTGGCAATACGCAACCTGCTAAACATTATCGAGTTTGCCATTATTGACTCGCAGGTCGTAGCACTAATATTTAAATACGATAATTGTTAGCGTGGCTTGCTTAAGAATCCTAGTGATTAAGGAGTGACTTGTTACCCACGGCCTTGTTGCCTTTAGTTAGTGTGGCGAATTCAAATTTAAACAGTCTACTACTAAAGTTGGATTTGAAAATGTTGGCAGGTTGAGTGAAAATATTGTTTATGTTGTATTCAAATATGAAAGGACAAGAACCGAATCTTTCAGATGCCACAAAAGCGTGGAATTGTATGGAGAAAGAAACGGAGATATCAAGTAATGTGGTTTTCTTCCAAAAAACGAAAAACACGTCAGGGATGACGCTACCCCCTATCCTGATTATTGCTAAATAACTTGATAGAATTTTGGTAATTAAAACACAGAATTTGAGTAATTTAATAAAGCCTGTGCGCGCGCGCTATTTGCGAAAAGGGTGTAGTTTATGGGTTAATTGGTCCCAAACAACTTATTGCAGTAATAGCCACCATTTGAAGTGGTGAACTAGAAGCAAAATGGAAGCTCAGTACTAAGAGAGCCCCATAACTTGGCAGAATACATCTGGCGATGAGACCCATCAACAGGAGTTCGTATAAACAGGAAGAGGCACTGAAATCAAGTTCATATTTGTCCACCCTTGTTAAAAAATTGCTGTTTCGTCAAAAAGGAAATTATTCAAGAATCGATTTTAGTGTGTGTTTGGATTAGCTTTTTTTAATAGCTTTTACGACTTACGATGCAAGTTTGTGAGAGGAGTTTTATCTTGGGTTGCGCAAACCATGGTTTGAAACCATGATTTGGAAAGCTCCCAAACACACACTTACACCATCGGATAAGAGATTCTGGGAATCAGTTTTTTTAGCATCCACACAATCAGTTGACTAACAATTTCTTAATCTACCCAGAAGCCACCCACGAGTTTTCTGAACTTGACCGAAGTAGAGAATTAAAATGTCAACATCGAGCTTTAATCGTGTGGCTTACTTTGCTTCTGCATTGTGAAAATACTTTGAATTTAGTGATTGGGGCAAGCTATTATCAGTTTGACAATGTCATGGATGAATTATTTGTAATGACTCGTGAAAAAATGGTTCAGCTCTTTTCGTCCCTTGGTAATATTTTCTTCAACTTGGGAGAATATGAGCAGAGTCTGTAACAAGTCTGTGAATGTAAAATTTTAATTGAATTCGTTTGCTATGCTATTGAAGCTGAGTTCTGGAGTATACTATCTAGTCCGGGCTATGCAAGCGCCTGGGACTAAAGAAGATTAATAGTTTAATACAGAGAGCAACTCCCTACTCCTAAAACAAGCAACAATTCCCCCGCGCGTTGCACGGGAGCAACATCTATAAAAATTAATTCACAAAATTAACCTTATATGCATTCATAAATCATGTCCATGCTCCAAATTAATACAAAACAATTTTAATACAACTGTCTTAAATATTCCTTAACCATACATCATTCACTGCCCATCAACATCTACAATCACAAAATACATACAAAATCCATATGCTAAGCACCTAAAAACCTCAGTCATTTTCTTAATTACAAATGCATTATTTTATATTATATAAGGCCAATACATGGAAATTACATTACATTAGTGAAAGATGAGGATCGCCTAATAGTAAGGTCCTCCCTCAAAAATTTGCTGCAACCCGAAGGTGGAACGGGAAGAATCACAAGTCCGCCCAATATGTGCTGAGCTTCTCTGGCTAGATAGTCGGCACACTGAATTGTTTCGCGTGGTGCATAGAACAGTTCAATATGCCAATCCGAGAAAATTAGTTCTCTCACTTCATTGATTACCGATCTTAGTGGGTGACGATGCCCACCATCTCGCAAGATCAGGTTGAGTACCTCCATAGAATCTGTGTAGGCCCTCACTTTGTGAAACTGATGTTGTTTACACAACTGAAGACCTGTCAAAAGTCCCGATAATTCTGCAGAAGTGGGTGATTGATACTGCCATATTTTGAAATCCAAGTATCCACTTGCCACGATCATCTCGAACTACCCCGCCACATGCCGCTGTACGATATGCGTTAACCGAGCCATCAGAGTCAAGTCTTACATATCCCTCTGGCGGTAACTCCCATAAGCTATCTTCGTCCCTTCCAAATTGCCTGAATTGTTGTTTCAGCTTCCCAAAGATACTAGACTCCTGAAGATGAAAAGTGGTTTGATGAACGACCTCATGAGGTGGTGCTCGAAATCCTTCCATGACTCCCTGGCATCTGTTCTTCCATAATAGCCAGCATGTGAGACTGAAAGCCTTTGTCCACGGCCATCTTTGAAATCTGTCACGTCCCATGTTGATTGACATGTTCTCCTTAAGCCAAACCTGCAAGTTAGTACAGAAAAATCTAAAACGATGAATTGGTTTAACAAAAGATATCCACACATTTCTGGCAATCTCACAATCTCTCAGAATATGTAAAACTGTTTCATCGCTCTGACACTCAAAAGGACAGGCCGCACAGTTATCTAAACCTCTCTGAGCTCGGAGAAGGTTAGTAGGAAGTCTCTCATGAATAACTTGCCATAGAAAAAATTTGACTTTTTCTGGTATCGGCAATCTCCAAACTTTCCTCCAAAGATTCGATGACTCCTGACATTTTTGTGTAGACCAGAATTTATATGCTGCCCGGACACTGAAACGGTTATCAGAAGACGATCTCCAAGAGAAAGAATCAGCTTCACTTCCAGAAGGAGGATGTATCCTATCAATGATGTTGAGTACCCAGCGAGGAAGATACTCACTCCACATAGCCATATTCCATCTCCCATTATCCAAGACAAAATCTCTCACTTTAGCACCGGGATTTAGAAGATGAATGTTGCGATCCACATAAAAAATGAGTGGTTCATTAATAGGAGTCCATAGATCCCACCAGGCGTGACTAGACGTACCATCTTTAAGAGATCTACCCACCCCTCTATAAAATTGCTCCCAGACACTGGTAATGCTCTTCCAAATGATGGACTGATTTGATTTTTTGAGAACCATGGGATATAGCCCGTCCCCACATCCATATTTCCCTTTCAAACACTTCACCCATAAGGCATCAGGTCTAGTTAATAAACCCCAACAAAGTTTCATGATGTAAGCCTTATTTTGAGTTTGAAGATCCTTAATCCCAAGCCCACCCATATCTTTAGTCTGGGTAACTTGATTCCATGCAATAAGATGCATCTTTTTACCTTCTTGACCTTGATTCCAAAGGAAAGAGCGACTGATTTTCTCTAGATCCTGTAAAACTCCTTTAGGAAGGAAAGTTGTTTGCATTTGGTAACTAGGGAGAGCGGCCAAAACCGATTTTATCAAAACCGTTCGACCGGCCATTGTGAGAAATCTGCCCTTCCAGTTAGCTAATCTCTTCCTAACCTTTTGAATAATAGGAAAGAAATGAAGTTTGGTATCTCTCCTGTGCAAAAGTGGGACCCCTAGATATTTCCCAAGGTCCCCTGTAAGACCTATCCCCAACCTGGAAGCCAAACCTAAAGCTGTGTTAATATGAATGTTCTTAGAGCAAAAAACCTTGGATTTAGTAAGATTGATCCTATGTCCGGAGACTTCACAGAAAGTCCTCATTATCTCTCTCATCATGTCTATCTGATCAGATGAGGCTTCTCCAAACAATAGAAGATCATCCGCAAAAAATAGATGAGAGAGCGTTGGTGAGCGGCTATTAAATTTCAGACCCTTCCAAGTTCCGTTATCAACCGCTCTGGTAATCATTTGGCTCAGTCGTTCCATACATAAGACAAATAAGTATGGACTAAGCGGATCACCCTGTCTAAGTCCTCTAGTCGGACAAAAGGAATTTGATGCTGTGCCATTCCATAGAACTCTCATAGACACCAAAGAAGTACAGGCCATGATAATCTGGATGATCCTATCTGATAGCCCTAAACTAGTAAGAGTGGTACGTAGAAAATCCCAATCAAGTCGATCATAGGCTTTTTCCATATCAACTTTAATTGCCACGTACGCTCTCTTTCTCTTCCTGTTCCTCATAGTATGGATGGCCTCCTGAGCAATAATGATATTATCACTACTTTGTCTGCCCGCTATAAAGCTGCACTGCTGGGGTTGAACCAGATAGGACATGGCTTCCTTTAGTCTATTGGCAATAATCTTTGTTACAATCTTGAGAATGACATTACACAGGGATATGGGACGGAAGTCTTGCACCGTTTGGGGATTTTCTACTTTAGGGATCAAAACAATGTTGGTATGGTTAATGATCTTAACCCGCTCTGGATTCTGCCATATTTTGCGGACCATATTACACACCTTGCCACCTATGTATTCCCATTGGGTCTGGAAGAAATGAGCTTGGATACCGTCAGGACCTGGGGCTTTGAAGGCTCCCATCATAAAGGCGGCATTCTTGATTTCAATGTCCTCAACATCTTTGTGGATGAGCTCGTAGTCCTGGTGTTGCAGTGGTGGGAATTCAGCTATCCAGTCTGAGGAATCTATAACTTGACTATCTTTCATGTATAATTCCTGAAAAAATTTGCTAGTCATTTGACTTAATGTTTCGTGATCCTTAATCCAAACACCATTTTCATCCTGTAGAGCTTCTACTTGTTGTTTTTTCCTCTTTATCAACGTGGACGCGTGAAAAAATTTAGTGTTCTTGTCGCCCCACTCCAACCAGTTGCATCTGGCTTTCTGAAACCATAATAGTTCTTCTTGAGCGCTCAGTTTACTATATTCATGCCAAAGCCTCTGCTCAAGTTTGTATAACCCATTTCCAAGATTATTCTTCCGAGCTCTATCAATTCCTTCTAATCTTCTTAAAGTTTGGTGTTTTTTCTTGGGAATACTGCCTACAACTGAACGGTTCCACTCCGTAGCTTCTTGTTCAAACCTTAAAACCCCACTGCACCAATCAAGATTATTCCATGCCCTATGAACTACATCCTTGAAACTATCTTCAAGGGCCCATGCAGGTTGATATTTGAAAAATGGTTTTGAGCGATGATTAGGTCTTCCCACTCCTTCAGCTACAATGAGGACTCTATGATCAGATTTGTAACGAAGCTGGTGAAAGACCTTGCTTCTTGAAAAATTAAGCTCCCATTCTAAGTTTCCAAATGCCCAATCCAGTCGCTCTTTCATACCCTGCTTCTCCCAAGTAAAACGCTCTCCCACAAAAGGAATTTCTAATAGATTAGAGTCCTTGATACAATCTGTAAACTGTTTCATTGGTCTAAGGGATATGTGAGATCCACCAATTTTGTCAGTTGGGTTCAAAAAAGCGTTAAAGTCCCCAAGAACCAACCATGCTCCATGCATGGAGGAAGCGATATCCTTTAATCCCCTCCATAGACTTTCTCTTCTAGTTGCAACAGGTTCACCATACACAAAAGTGGCAAAAAAAGAAGTTTGAGCTCTCCTATCCAGTAATTTGCAATGAATAAATTGAGTACTAGAAAACATATATTCAACCTGAGTGTTACTTTCTTCCCAAAAAACCCAAATCCCTCCTGCAAAACCCGAGGCCTCTAATCTAATCCAGTTACTATACCCTAATTTATGAGAAACTTTATCAGCACGGGAGCCACTGATTCTGGTTTCAAGAAGACAAAGGACATCAATCTTGTATGTAAGCACAATATCTTTAATGGTGTTAGGAAGGGAACGGCTTCCAGCACCTCTACAATTCCAAGAAGCAATAATCATGATTAACTAGTTAAAAAAGAGAAGAGACAACTTATTGATCTAAATGCTCAATAGCGCCTACATGTCGCTCCCCTTCCACTAGCTGCATTGCATGCTCTACAGAATCAGTATTCATAAAGTCATCCCCCACATCGTCCTTAAATTGTGAAGACTCGTGTAAGTGACAAGAACTTGATCCTATATCCTGCATACTTTGTTCACACTTTTCCTTGATATAGGCATCCTGATTCTTCTTTAAATTATACCCAGGTCCCTCAAGAAGAAACATGCCGTTTAATTGGTGAGATTCCTCTTCCCTTCTATGCTGAATCTGGGTTGAATTCAGTTGGGAACGATTCCTTCCCACGACCACATGATCTCTTCTGCCCAAAAGACCACTCTTGGACCCTTGCGTGTTTTGTCAATTTCTATCCAAACTTTCGGCCTGATCAGCAGCAAAAGGCCCTTGCTTGTTTTGTCCCATGTGACCCATTTGTTTTGCCTGAACCGCAAGGTCCATGTCCGTGTTGGGCCCTTGCGCCTTCAGCCCATCTGTTCTCTTGTCCATGGTTTGACCCTCACCCAATACTCTATTCCTTTGTTGATGTTTCTCAATCCAAAGCCCAGCGTGTCCTTGCTTCCCACTTGCCTTTCCATGTCGAGATTTTGCCTCCTCCGTGTTCCTCGAGCCAGCCGACGCTCCTCTAGTCAAATCAGACCCCTTCTTGTTTCTTCTACCCGAGACACCCACTCCATCCAGGTCACCCATTCCCTGCAAAACTCCTGCCCGATCTGCTCCCTGGCGCTGCGTCATGATAACCTCTCCTTCCCCAGGAATCCCTTCTTCATCCTCCAGCCCTATCAATGCTTCAAACCGCGAGCTAGCGCCTCCAGTCTCAGTAATTTTTGCTGCTCGATAGCCCCTATTCTGATCCACCTTACCTTCTCGAAACCCACCCCTTCTTGAAACTCGAGCTTTGTTGGAGTGACCGGCGATCATCCACGGACCGAAATCTTCATCGGACGCTGGTTGTGGCTTCATCATCGGTTCCGGCGGGGCTTGAGGTATGACCCGTTCCTGTGGCATTTCTCCAGCCGCTTGTGTATATGTCCATTGACAGCTTTCTTTCCAATGCCCATACCGGCCACACGCGAAGCAGATGAGGCTGATTCCTTCATACTCAACCTGGAATGCCTGGTGAGCCGCAATCACTCTCGGTACCAATTTCTTCCTTAAATCCACTTCTACACAAATTCTGGCATATTTGCCTCTTTCCACTCTTGCTGTATCTGATGGCGACACTGAAGGATTGAGCAAATCAATCTTCATTGTTTTTCCTATTCTGTTGCCCAGCCGTGTGATGAATGTAGCATTGTAACATTGCATAGGAATATTAGGAATCCTAACCCAAATTGCTACTCTGCCCAAAGGATTGTTGAATGGGTCAAAATAGGGGGACCATCTCTGAATTAGAACCGAGTGTTGTTGGACCACCCATGGTCCATCATAAAGAACTCTGTGGTAGAGTTGTGCCCAACCTTCTTTTTGTAAAAATCTGACCAGAAAATAATTATTAGGTAGATCAATTAAATCGAAATCCTGCGTCTTCCACAGTCTGGAAAGATGAGTCTTAAGATTATAGACATTGTATTTTCGACCTAGTACTGTAATAATCAGGGCAGCATTCCAGGGCTTGCACCACTCACTGTACTCTTCTTCCGTAACAGGAACGACAGGATGATGTTCCATAAGCATTTTGACCTCCTCTGTGATTTCTGGTAAAGTCCATTCTCTGTTAATGACATCGGATAACATAGTCTCATCCTCTGCACAATCACCGCCATTATCTATACCATTAAAACCAAGGAGTGAGGCCTTGTAGGACATTTGTTTCTTCCCGCTGACATCTGAGGACTTCTCATCAATGATATCATGTTCCATGCATTCTGGAGTGTCTGATTCATTAGCTGTGATACCTTCGTCAACCATCTCTGTATCCGGAACCAATGAAGAAAGATTATCATTCTTTTTTTTCTTCTTACTGCCACATACAAGAAGATCAGAAGGCCGATCCGGTGGAATTTTCCGTTGGAGATGATCACCCATACCAGTAATGAAGTTATGCACGCTTTTCAAGAGAGAGAAAACAACCTACTTTCTAATCATAAGTTAACCATGGAGTATCTCAGAGTTAGTTGAGTGTGAATGGTAGGAGCCGCAATATCGTTCAACTTGTCGTAGAAGTTACATTGGCAGTGAAATGATGAAACGACCAAGATGCATTACAAATGCATTATTACTAAAATGGGAAAAATTACATAGTAGCTTGACATACTGATAATACTTACCAAGTGTGAATGGGACTGTATAAAGCAAAGCTGGTTGTCCGTGCCCATCCATCAAATAGAGATTGAGGCAAATACCAATAGGTGACATCCTTAACACTAATTAATTTGTAAGTACTAAGTAGTAACATTAAACAGAAGTAATGGAGGAATGAAATAGAAAAAAGCAGCATTGCTCTAACTTTGATCATGGACTACACAAAGCTATTAAAAAAAAGGTCATGTCATGGGTAATTCAGCCATTGACCTCAAGGAATCAGCTCACTTCTCCAACATACACCAATCTGCTAAAAAAAGAAACCGAAAGCCAAAGCTGTAACCACGGTATCTTGAGAAGCATGGGGATGCCATCTTCTCTACTCTTATCACCCTGAGCTACCTACACAGATTCAAAGCATTAATTTCTTGTTTTTCATACGCAATGTTTATGAGGCCAGATTCAAGCTTTGAAAAGGCTGATAGAGAAGTGAGAGCTTTATTCAACACACTCACCACTATCATCACACTCTCATGGAACCACCATTTAGAAACAAACACCCATAAGATGTCATATAGGAAGGCACAACTAAGAAGAACAGTTCCAACCTGATATTATATGGAGCAAAAAGTTTATATTAAATGCACTTGACAATAATAAAAAAAACCATCAAAATAGTCGAGAAGCTACTGGTTGCTTAGTTCAGGCTATTCACAATGTAAACAAACACCAAACTGATCAACATTTATAAAACTTAACAACTAATCTGACTTATATAGAAGAACTCAATCCAACATAGGCATTCACTTGTGACATGCACTTCAGTTTATTATTAGTTTATTAGTCTGCAAGGCATTAAGCATTAGTCATTAATCATTAGGCATTTAAAAAAAGATCAGAAGTAGGGTGGAACTATACTATATACGGTCACTGTTCATACAGTATCAAGTATGGAGCATCTGTATCACCTACTTCCTTAGCCATCATAGTCAGAAGGTACACCTACTTGTCATATCATGGAACTTGTTCTAGATTTAAAACAGATATGCGAAAAAATCTTGATGATGATACCTGAACTGACAGGCATTTAAGTTGTACTCAGTTACATTAAATCCATCTCCTTGCAACTAAAAATTTTCAAAATGACAAGCATTAAACAACTACCTACTCCACCGAGATTTAAATCCAACTTTGAAAATGAACATTCTCAAACTTTTTCACTATCAAACTTAAATCTATCTCCTTACATCAAATCAAAATACATACCACCGAGATTTTTTTTTTTTGAAAAAAAGTTAATTGTATAGAAGTGGTATGAAGAAGACAAAGTAATGACAGGTTTGGGATTTAGAATTGTTACATATCCAACTTGATTGATGACAGTTAACCCATATGCAAGCATCACCCCATAATTAAGCATAGTCATCAATATTTGCAAGATGCACTGTCATCTTCGGATTGATCTTTCACAACTTTTAAGTCCTGTAACCCAACAAAAAAAAAGGAAAAGAAGATGGAAGATAATCAGTTTTAATTTAAATTAGCCTTCATGCTGCAGAAGGTCTCATATATCCATAATCCATTCTTTTGTAATTGACCGCCTTGAATTTTCTTCAAGCTTATTTGATATGGGGTTTTCTCCTAAATCTTCTCTCTCTTTCCTAATGAATCAAACTTCACCAAATTTACTGATCTTTGATTAGGGGGGAAAATCATATTTACATATCTTCAACCTCTGCACAACTGTATTAAAACTTCATAGTCAGGAACATCTATCTGCTCAACTGATTTCTCAGTCAAAGAAGCAAAACGCAAAACACAACAGGCAAATAATCTCTACCTGAAATGTACAGTGAATAAGCCTGGCTATATATACACATATATAGAGGTGAAGATGAAGTTCAGAAATTGCCAGCAAAATCCCTTGTAGAGATATTAAGTTCAACAACTTTAATTGTCACTCATGCAAAAAAAAAAAAAAAAAAAGGGAAGAAGAAGAAGAGAAGAGAGTTAGTAAAGATTCCTCAACCAATAGGCAAAGGGTGTGAATAATCCCTTTTAAAATTAAACATAGAGGAATATGTAGATATGTTTAATTTCAACTAATATTGGACAGATCGTATACAATGTTCCAATACCTTGTAGATGGGTGATGGAAGAAAAATGACAGCCTTCATTGAACTTGAGAACTTTTTCCTTAGCCCATTATGAGAAAATAGAAACAATACATGAGTTTAAAAACCGTTAGATGGAAACCCATTGAATCCAAGATAAATAGCAGAAAAACTGCATTAATTTATTGTTCAAATGCATCAAATGCCATTTTGGTTAGTAACAGATTTTAAACTCAAATGCCTTTTCCTGTATCAGAAATGATTTTTTTTTTCATGACCATTAAGAAAAATACCTTTACAACTTTCTTTGTGAGTGTGCTAAGTACTAACCAAAAGCAAATACCAATAAGCATTGTTGTAAGCTTCATTCTGCAATATACATTGTGATTAAAATACCTTGGTTAGTACCATATTTTAACATCATTGTAAAGGTGTTTTCTGATACAACCATTGTTCTAACTTTGATTATGGAGCACACAAAGCTATTAAAAAAAAGGTCATGCAAGACCTTATAAAAAAGAAAAGGGAAGATTATTAGGTTTTTCATATCTTCTCTTCTACATATCTAACTACCACTGTATGCACAAAAAAAAGAAAAAAGTATATTAGGTTTTTCATTTGAATCATATCATATTTTTAACTAAAATTTGAAAAAGGAAGATTCCAAAGCATGCCCAAAACTTCACACAAATAGCATTTTAATCAGAAAAGGGAAGATTCCATGTCAAGAACCACTTCAACCCAAAAGTCTAACCTATTAAACAGAGGCCCATGATTGATTTCACCAAACCTAATCAATTGGATTCCAATATAGCTATCACTTCAGAAAATAAAGTACCTCGTAGACATAATTATATATAGAAACATTCTTGGTAATATGAAACCAAAAATACAGTTTATGATAAATCCATTCTTCACAATTTATCTATTATATGCATTTCTCAGCGAAGAGAAAAGAGAGAGCAACCATCCATGCCAATCTGAATATGATAAATATAGCTATTATGCATCTGTAATCTAACAGTTCTTGCAACCTTGTAAAGTTCTGCTCAACAACTACACTTCTCATATAGATAATTAACAATATGACCAGATCCACACATACACCAACTCAAAAGCCCACATAAAAACATGATAAACAGTAGCTTAACATGCATAAAATAAAACAAATCATAAATTTTAGAGTTCAAAACACATTTACTGGCACTTCGCCCAAGGTTGTTGACACGAAATGGATCAATAACATTGAAATGCTTGGAAACAAAGGGTTGCCCCTTATTTTCTTGACCATCAGGGAATACAGCATAAACTGAGCTACAGGCATCAAGAAATAACTTGCTGAGTACTAAATCACCACCAGCTTTATGAGGAGGTTGAGCTGCGGAAATAAACTGAGCTACATACCACTGTATGCTTCTACATATCTACCTACCACTCTATGAAATACAAATTAGTGTTGATCAGAGGAAAAGTGATAAAAAGATAAATGAGAATGTCGCATAGAGAAATAAACTAAAGTATCAACATACATTTATCATGCAGACAAACTATCGAACATAACAACAACAATAACTTTAGCCATGTATGTGAATCCTTCATAGAGGTCATAACGAATAGACCATCTGAAAGTTAAATGATCCTACATAACAATAACTTTAGCCATGTATGTGAATCCTACTTTATTGTTAAAATAATGCATTGTCAAACAAAAAAATTTAGAAATACCCGAACGGTGGCATAGCTTTCCGTCGACAGCATACACAGAACATTGAGATAGGGCTAGAGCTGAATCTTCGATCTTCTGTAACGGAGACCGATTGATGACGACGGAGTGGGCTACGGAGGAACGAAAGGATTTTTACAGAACCGATAGCTCTTTTTTCTCCAACTTGACCAACTCGAAGATCAAAGATTCAGCTCTAGCCGAGATGAATGCCCACGAAAGTGCCGAGAAAAAAATTTAGAAACAGAAAACAAACAAAAAAACGATGCCTGAGAATCAGTAATTTGTGAGACAATGAATAGTGCACGGCTTATTCCCCTATTCCTATTGATGCCTGAGAATCACTTTGCAAGAGAGAAATGAGAAATCTCACGGGAGCGGCAAGGTCCAAGTGGGAGTGTCAGACACATCACGATCTGAGGGCCTCATTGTGGTTTTACTTGTCGGCCTCGAGCTTTTGCGTTCTTTTTCTACCCAAAAAAAAAATGGTCAGTCATTTCCCAAATTTGACAATTCCAAAGCTGAGTACTGAGTAGTTCATTTGGCGTCATTGCGGTTTTACTTGTCGGCCTTGAGCTTTTGCGTCGTTTTTATGCCAAAAAAAAATAAAATAAATAAAGGTCAGTCATTGCCCGAATTTGAAAAATCCAAAGCTGAGTAGTTCATTAGTTCTTATGACTTGTGTTATGAGTGCTTCAACCCCAGAAAGGGATCCTTCTCTGACTTCAACACTTGGAAGGATGTTTGGCATCACTTATCATCTAAATACTTATTACTAACTCCACTCATATACTTACCTCGTATACCGTAAATCATGATTTAAAAGTACTTATAAGTAAAAAAATAAGCTATACCAAACAAGCATTTATTTTTAAGTAATAAGTCCTTATTACATAAATCGAGATAAAACTCTTCTCACGTAAATCACAATTTATTAATACTTATAAATAAAAAATAAGTTATTCCAAATAAATATTTAGCTTATATTTGCGTAAGCTTTTTCAGGGGTTTAACGCATCTTGAATAAGGAAAAGGTAACTTTAAGCTGGTTGGTGTCATATTTGACCGGTTGGGTTTGTGATGGAAATGATTGTGCTTTTTTATAAAAGCTACTGTAACTTATAAATTAAAATTTGGTGCTTTTATTTATAGTGATCGTGGAGAGAAAAAATAGTGATTATAGAAGGAAAAAAAAGGCTCTTTGGTAAATAAGACTTAGGAGAGGGGGAGTGCTCTTGATATATGATACCACCCTAGTTTTGTTTATAAGTTTATTTTGACAAAAAATTTTGGTCATTATTATAAGTCTAATTTCATGGTAATAAATGTATTTTTTTATTTTTTTGTCCCTATTAATTACAATAGATAAAAAAATTATTCTATCTTTTCTAAAAGCAATTTTTTGAAAAGAAGTTTAAAAGTTTAGGTTTTACAAAAAAAAAAAAATCACTTCTACCACCATTAATTCGAACACAAAGCATATTTATAATGACTTTTATAAAAGTCAAATTAAAAAAATGTAACTTCTGCCGCCGCTAACTCAAACGAGCCTTAGCTGAATTAAATACAAGAGGATAGAACTATTGTAATATTTATAAAAAAAAAAATCTATCAGCAGTTTTTTTTTTAAAAAAAAAACATATGGGTTCCACTTAAAAAAAATAGTGAGGGGAGGGTATTATTAATACCCTTTTCCCTTCATCTCTCTCATTCAAGTTTCACGACCAAGTGAGCGGAAAGCGAACGTAGTTTTAACATGTAAGGTTCTAAATTTATAGTAATTTTGATATTTAAAATCACTTTTTTTATTAAACTTTCTTTATAAAAGTTGTTCTATGTATTTTTATTTTTCTATTTGTGGTAATATTATACTTAATAGTGAGAATTTTGGGGTTAGGATTTTTGGAGAATTGTGAGTTTTTACAAAGGATGATCATAGATATGCAGAGAATAAATAATAGTTGATTTTAATCGGTTTAAACTTATCATCTAGTTGTTTTATGAATTTATAATTAATTTCTTCTTAAATAAATCATACTTTATGAACATTTTTAACTGATTAAATTTGGATTAAACAATTTATTTGAGTTATTAGAAGAATTATTAAAATTTTAATCAGTTTAATTTTATAAATTTTGAGTTATGTGAAATTATAAATTATAATTTGATATTAGAGTTAGAGTTTTATGGTTATTTAATATTTTATTGAGTGAAAAAGATTTAAGAAATTTTAAAAATTTGGATCTAAAAGGAATTTGAGGAATAAATAAATTATTGTTATTTTTAAGAGAATTGAGCCAATTATGGGGATTATTATTTGCTATTTTGTATTATTTAACAATTATTATAAATTATATTAATATGTAAATATATATATTTATTGTAGAGTGAATTTGAATTTGGCTTGTTGAAATTAAATTCTCTCAAGTTTAGTTATGTACTTATGTCAAAAACTTGAGGTAACCACTTTCCAATTTATCATGTATACTCGTTGAAATGATAACAGGCGTATGTTAGTATTTTTAATTGCTACAAATATGTTATAATAATTTATATATGAAAAATTTACAATAGCAGTATTAATCATGTTTTTAGTAAACTTTTTATTTAAGTGAGCCTGAATGATTTATTTGAATGATTGATGATGAATAGCATTAAATATGAAATATATGAATAAATTATTGATATTGAAGATTGTGATGTTGAGATATTGAATGTGGTAAGCTGTGATTGAGAAGATGTTTGATTTTTTTTATACCACATGGTATAGCAGCCGCCACGCTCGTAGTGGATGGCTTTGGCATTCTCAGGGCCCTTGGTATCACTATTTTCTTTGGCCGGGTTAAGGGTCAGCTCAAAGGCAGGTAACACCTTTCCATTTTCGACGAAAAGGGAATCTATGATCTGATATGAGTTCTGTAGCCTTTAGCCGAGTTACATCTCATTATTGGAGAACTTGATACAGTTTTGTTAAACAGACTAATCCTATTATATGTCATAGCTCATGGGTTCTATCAGTGGTTAAGGAGGTTATAAGGATAGCTGAGGGAGTTTTATGCATGTTGTATTGTTTTCTTGAAATAATAATGTTTTGGGAATATTAACTTTATGTTATATGAATATATATATATATATATATATATTGCCAGCTTAATTATCTTATAATCATTCCCTGTATACTTGTTAAATGGAATTGTGGTTGCTGAGTTCATGACTCACCCCATCGATATTTATAATTTTTCAGGTGAGGATTCGGGTGGTGCTACCAAGGGGAAGGCGAACGGGATTTGATTTGATACCAATTGTATGTCTCGTTTAATTACATAAGCATAATATATATTGTCAAATATAAGGGCCTTTATGGTATATATCGCATATATGGAATACTTCGCTGCATACTGGGATTTATACCGTAGGTGGAGCCCCCATAATATATTATATTATGTAATACTTAATATTTTATTTGATTTAGAAATTAATTATATAATAATTAAGAGAGGTTTTACAACAATATGGTAATTAAATATTTAAATACAGTTTACTTTTCCTGGCCAACAAATATTCAGGCGTACCAGGCAAGGCAGTTAAACTGCTATCTCAAGATGATGATGCAAAAAATATAGCAGAATTCTTTGTCTGGCATTTCGCGTGAAATGCCCCTAAAAAAATCCAATGTCTATTTAACAGATGCGTTCCATTGATGGAGATATCTATCTCATGGCACCTTCGTGGCCAATCACTTATGACAGGCACTGTTGTGGTAAGTGTGGCCTCACCTATGTTTATCAAAAAGTCGGCGGTGACTGTCTGGTCCAAAAATTCCACTGGAATTGGTGATGACGCGAGTTATGTCCGTCCACTCGGCTTCTTATGAGTCATTTCCTGCAAGTTGAGAGGTGGGTTTAGATTTTTTTTTTTAATTTTCTTAAACAATAAATAATAATCAAGTTAAAACTCTTGTTCTGTCCCGGGGGCAAAAAGGGTACGTGTCATTATGTGAGCATGTGACTAAACTAAGCGGTAAATTTGTGGTTTATCTTATGCCACCTCTCGCATTTAATATTTAACGCTGTTCTGTTTTTGTCTCTGCATTATGATCAGTGTATTTCTCTTCTGATATCAGCTCTGCAATTTATCAGGCCGATTTGTTAATGTATATAAGGTGCCCAAAATGCCCTTGCCTGTATTGTATTCGTGATCAGGGCCATGCTACTGCTCTGTCAATCAATTGTTGGTATTTTGGTTTGACCGTGGAGCTGCGTTTTTGGAAGATAAAAAGCTGACTTAAGCAACTTTTACGTAAATTTGGCAACAAAAATTATGAGATTTTGTGTCTGGTATAGAATTTATACGAACAGAAGGTATGGAAAGAGGACGAGGCATTCGTTCAATATTTTCAAGTACAAGAAGAACTAAACTAATCCATTGTCAAGCAGGTCTGCGAGTGCATAAATAAGTGTACAAAACAAATGGAATCCTGAACATTTTCACCACCCCTGTGCGAAAGAATAGTAACTGAGTTGAAAGAAACCTATAATGCATCATGGAACAATTTGGCTAGAATCTTATCTTTTGCCTTCACTATGAGTACATATAACCAATAGCAGGGTATGTGAAACGCAGCCAAGAAGAAGTACCTGCCGCATACATGAAACACTAAATTATCCTTTCTATAAATAGAAACACAAAGCTTGAAGAAGATATGTTCATAGAACTTTACCACAGGGGAGCCCACGGGCTGTCAAGCTCCAGGAATGGATATGGCCACCTGTTGGGGAAGTAATAATTGTCAATAAGAATTGATTTTATTTGTCTTCAATAGGTAAAAAGAAACCATTTAGAAAAGAAAAAAGTGGGGAAATAAAATGGTCAAATTTTTATGAGGAGATGCAATGGTCATTTACCAGGAAAGACCACAGGCACGAGCAATCCACAGGAAGATGATGTAGGCACAGCTCCACAGCACAAAGTAAGCCATTCTAAACCAGGGAAATCGCTGAGGACAAAAAACATGGCAGCGCTAGATCAATGACTTTGTCAGGTGTTAATAAGTGATTGGATTTATTTCATGGAGTGCGAGGCTTACAAGATTATTTAAAGCTGTATCCACAAGCAGGAGAGCTATATTCAAGGTGTGCATGCAACCCATCAACTGTTAATTGCAGATCAACAAATTAAACGTCAATATCATGTTGGTGATGAATTATTCATTCGATAATATTATGTACAACTCTGTCTTCGGACTCAGTTCGATCACTCCTTTCCACAAGAACAAGTCAACAAAAAGGGTTCTGCTCACCAGGTTTAGGTCGAAGTGAGAGATTGTCAAGAATGGTACTATAACACACCAAAATACAATGTCTGTGATGATCACAGCCCCTCCACAAATCTGTTCAGTAAAGAGATATTAGTTTAAACCAAGTTTTGGTGGAAATTGTGGAAATTTTAAGTTTTGATTATACATAGACTTGCATCGAACTAGGCCAACCTGATATATGATTTGCATGAGGTAACCCCAAAATCCTGCTCTTTGTTGAAATTCCTCTTCGGCATATGGGCCTTGCAACTTGATGGAACCCCTGGTTTCCTTCTGTTTATATGTTGCAGTGTTGGAGGACACCCTCTCTTCTAAATCTCTTCTGAGATAATCAGCTTCTGCCCCATGTTTAGAAGGTTTTAGGCTGTGCCAGCATCCATATGCAGATACTGCGCTTGCCAGCTAAATTGAACAACAATACAAGTTCTTTAGAAAAACAAGAATTGCTTCATATACGCCTACTGTCTTGTGCGCGCGCGCGCGCGCACACGCACACACACATATAGCTCCTGAGTCCTAAAATCAATTTCCCAGAGAACGTGACGTGACTGTTGCGTACCTATAGAGTTTACATCAAATATGACAGAGATGGTGTGACTGACTTACCGCAAAATAAATCAAAACTAATGTGAAAGTCCACCTGCAGATAAGAGCAATATCATTAATAAAAAAAACCTCCATGCTCTCGGAAACAAGAGATAAAGAGTAATTACACTATGCCACTATGATTGGTTGATATGTTGTCGCTTTTAGCAAGTTCTGTTTGGGAATAAACTGATAAAAGAAATGTTCATCTTACTGGGTATAAAAATAGAAAGGGAAACCTCCACCCGAGGAAACAATTATAAATTGAATGAGAGCCAAGCAAAGGAATGCAAAAGTTCTGTATAGGAAAAGCCACACGGGATTGAGATTTCTCAAGCGTGGAATCCAGAGGGCTTTGTAACTTAAGGGCTCTGCTCTGGCCTTCAAAATGTGTAACACAGAGATTGTAGCAGTTGCAATAAGGATAATAGCACAGGCAGGGACTTGCCATCGAAGCCAGTACCCATAGCCCATGTTATGTTCAGACTTTGACATTTGCAAAAAAATTCCAAGGCCTACGACTTGCTAAAGGAAAGGGCAGGGAAACTTATAAATGTTTGAGGCAGGACAAGAAAGTTCATCGCAAATAAAATCTGAAGGGACAGTTGAACTCCAAACGTTCAGAAACAACAATTAGGTACACAGATTCTTCCCCCCGAAAACGAGAGATTTTCGTTTCTGATTAAATAATATCATTAATAAAAAAAGTTCTGTCGAAGAAACAGACCTAATCAGCAGAACACAGGTGCTAGAATTTGACTTTAGCAATAAACCAATCCAAATAATAATATATTTTAAAAAGAAAAACTTGTGATGCTTCATTTGCAAGAAATCAACTCTCCAAGTTTCTGTGGACCCAGAATCCAAATGCTATATCATAAGCAGAACACAGAGGATGGTATTCATTAATGGTATAAGCAAATCTACCACCCAAATGGGCTAATAATATATGAAGACGGGGTCAAAAGTTGAAGGAACAGATGAAGAAAGAACATACTCAGTGTAATAGTAGAAAGCGGTGGCGCCATATTCGACGGCATCACAGATTAGAAGGATGGCTATTACAAGAAAAGAAGTGAAACGCGTGGCCAAGAGCCACAAAGGGTTAAGCCCTGGCCAACAACTGGTCCATAGCTGGGAGGCGTTCACATGAGCTTTAGGCAATGAAGAAGTGGCGTCTACTGCATTATCAGGTCGAGCCACCAGGAGGCTCTCATATCTGGTGTCATACTGTTTTCGGGAAACAGCTTCATTCATCCACAGCACCCATAAGGCTCCAATTAGGGACACTCCCACCATGCCAAAACACACAAAATCGTACCACTCAACCTCTAATGCCATGTTCAGATCAGATTACCTCGTTTCAGGCATCCTGGGGTTTAATTTTGCGGAAGAATAATAAGAAGTTGCTTGGGTTATAATGGCGGAAGTGTTCACTAGTGAGTTTTAAATTTTGGTGCGTGTGACTGGTAGTTTTGACTATCAGGCACAGGACCTGCCATTTTAAGTCTGACAGGCGGTTGCTGCAATGAGGGACATAAATTCCACAATTCGAATGTGGAAAAATTTTAAATTCCAAGATTGGGTTATGATGAACTGATGAAGCATTGCTACAGATGTGCCGGACAACCGGTCAAGTATATTTCCGATTTTGACAGTGTCACATAAATTAATTGCGCACATTTTTATCACATATAGACGGCTTTCCCCCCTTTTTCATTGGATGTTTCTGACCTAGTTATCAATCAACTTAAACTGATAAATTTGTATCATTATTAAGCCGAGCCGAGCCATTCATAATGTTGGGCTCTCTTAGAAATCACTTTTCATATGAGCAGTGACAGCTCACATCTAGCTCATGATGCATCCTCCTGTTCATTGGGCTCCATGCTGCACCCCTCCTTTATGACCTTGGCTTGTATTTAGGCTTTGTTTGGTTCAACGAAGGTTAAGTCAAGTGAGGTTAAGTTAAGTTAGGTTAGAAGGGGTTATAATGTTGTTTGGTTCAACGAAGGTTAGGTTAAGTGAGATTTATTTAAGTTAAGTTAGGTTAGAGGAGGTTAAAATGCCCTTCTACATATTTTCCTTCTTCTTTTATAATGTATTTATTAATAATAATTATTTATATAAAATTATTATTTATAAAATAATTATTCGTGTAAGCATATAAATAATTATTTATAAAATTATTATTATTTGGAAAGTTCGTTGAATCAGGAGGTCAAGTTAGGGCAACGTTGGAATTTTAAAAAATTGTCATGAGCAATTTAGTCACAATTGAAGATAAATATTCTCTTACCTAGGAAAAACCCCAATTTTGGAGGTTTCAGAACATAGATTAGGTTATCACTAGAAGACAAAAAAATATCCAACACCTAACCTAACCTCCTTCCAACCAAACACCACTTTTTTACCCCCAACCTAACCTAACCTTCAACCAAACAAAATCAACCCCACCCCAACCTAACCTAACCTCCAATCAAACAAAGCCTTAGTTGACAGAGCCATCCACGTGGATTATCATGTGAAGGCAGATCAACGTATAGGTTCACTAGACAGTGGATGATAAATATATGGAAGATGGTAAGCCAATGAAAACATTGTCTAGTTATCTTCACACATGTCCCTTTGTTTATCTTCTTCTCTCTACTTACACTCTTCAACATCCATTCAAAATGGCTGGTGTTTACATATGGCTGCATAGTATTGCTCATTATTTTCCTCATGGAGAGTTATGGTGAAGGTAGACCAGTCTTTTCCTCGTATAGACATGGACCTTTTTAGGTCAGACTGCGGCTACTTCAAGTGTGTGTTAGCTATCGACGTCATTGTCTTTGATGAGCAGGTATAGTTCTACCTTAATTTTTGTAGTTCATGTTGCCTTTTTTCTTTTTTATCATTTCCTGGCTTTTGTTTCATGTAAGCTTGTGTGACATTAATTCTAGTCTGTCTTCAATGAACATAGATGTTTTACCATAAGGTGCATCATGAATTACAAAAACAAAAGCTAGGAAACTATGCAGCTTATAACCACCGGGATTTTGGTTTGCCTCCATGGTGAAAGTGCAGTGTAGGCATGGGAAGTTTACAACGGTGTGAAGACTTTCTTCTTCTTTCATATATCCTCTTCTTAGTGTTTTTTGGTGATACTTATGGTGTTTTTTTTTTTTTTGCCTTTTCCTCTTTGTCTAGATGAGGTCCTACTGTCAGGATTATGATGCTTACCTTGAATGAGATGCTGCCTGTCAGGATGGAGGTGCTTGTGAGAACCAAGAGGGTTTGATTGCTGAGTTCTTTGGCCAGTTATGGTAGCTTAACTGATCTTTTGGGATAGGACACAGTTATTTTAGTGCTTTTTTTGTCTAGTATGTTGTAGTTTTTTGACAATGGTGTTGATGGTGGTGATGGTCTTGAATGACCAATCTGTTTGTGCAATAGATGACTTCCTGTAGTTTGGAAGTCTATTTGTAAGAGAACTTTTGGAATAATTTTTTCAGTTTATGCGCATGTAGTTCTATTCGCTACCCAGATTTCAATTATCAGTATATAAAATGGGGTTTTATGTAAAGCAGTCAGTTGAAACTTATCCTAAAAAAAGCAGAATGCAGTCTAACCATTTGTTTCTTAGCATGTGGATTCATCTGTAATTCTACATTATGAGCAATCAGTTGAAAATTATCCTTAAAAACACAGTATGCAGCAGGTGGATTCATCTATAGTTATGCATAACGTCATTGTTAAAAAATACTTATCAGATTCATGCTTATTTTATGATTAATGATAGTTCAGATTTTCACATGGTGTGATACAAAATAGATGGTTAACTTCATCGAGAGGGTGGTTTTCTATCTCAACTCTGTGATTTGGTCTTGTACCTTATCTCCTTCATTCACATCAGTTTCAGCTCCCAGATTATCACATGGTGCCATACAAAATGAGATGGTTAATCTCCGTAACTAAATGCACATCCGCTTATTTGCATAGACTGCATTCATATATTTGGGTAACACAAACATTAGTGACAAAAGCTGAATACTTGTTTACATGAGTTAGTTTCACTATTTCCCTACAAAATCAGTATTTCTCTACCAAAAAAAAAAAAAAAAATCCAGAAAGCTCAAGTGTAAATTAACTAGGTAACTTATGATAGTTGCAATATGTCAAGGTAATTTATTAGTTTTGTTTTCCTCATTGATGCTCCATTATTTAATGAAGTTAAGTTAGTCCATATATTTAAACCAGTACTGGATGAATGTTTGTTCATTAGAAAGAAGTATTGAACATTGAAGGATTCTTTTGACAAACTATTGGTCAAAGAAAGTTACATGCGGTTTTTTCTTGATAATGATAATCTTTTGAGTGTGGCAGGTTTAGGCAAACACTAGACTTGACAGCAAAATCTTAAGGATTTCATATCAATCTTTTTTTTAATGAATTCAAATGACACGACACCTTTCATGTGATAGTGGCGGTGGTAAAGTTTTGCAATACTAAATCCAATGGTTATAGGATTTATGTGGGATGTAGAACTTCATTGGTCCAATTAATGCTTTGCTGTGATGCATAGTCCAATTGGCGGGTTGGTTTGTAAACATACAGCATTGCAGTTTTAAAAAAAGACTCAGCAGAAGTAGACTTACTTTTAAGAATAACTTAAATAACTTCATAATTTAAAATCTTAATTTACTTCCAATGTCGGGAATCACATCAGCTTGAGGTTCAGGATTTTCATATAGGCACATCAGATTCGGGTTCCTGATTATGCCTTGGGGCCTTAGAAAAGAAAGTAATTCACCGGATGTACACATCCGCTCATCTGCAATGATAAAATCAGATAACAAAAAATTAGTGATAAACATTGGGCAATTTTTCTTTAAAACTACAGCTTACTAAGGATCAACTTAGATTAAATAAGGAGGTAACTTTTTGCCATATAGGGGTACTGGAGGTTTGTTTGTTTATTGCAAAGAAGAATGGAAGGATTCTTTTGTCATACTATAAGACAGTAAAATCCT
The DNA here is from genome assembly GCA_963210345.1 of Inga oerstediana. Classification (NCBI taxonomy): domain Eukaryota; kingdom Viridiplantae; phylum Streptophyta; class Magnoliopsida; order Fabales; family Fabaceae; genus Inga; species Inga oerstediana. Next base: position 3,276,865 of record OY723401.1, read on the forward strand.
AAATTTTTCTTGCACGGATGTCATGATATGTAGTGTTTTTCCATGGTTGCAAATGTATAACCAATTAACCATAAGTTTTAAATTTATCGCTCGTGTAAATAGTCACTTCTCCATTCATATATATTTTTTCATATTGCAATACTAAATCCAATGGGCCTACGTTTAATTTGGGATGTAAAAGTTCATTGGTCTGTTAATGCTTTTTTGTCATCAAGAAACAATGAATCAGAACATAGCAGTAAAAAACGACCATGGCTAGTTCCTTGATTAATATGTTGCGTCCCCATATTTTCGGATGGAAAGTTTTGGTGGTGGCGGCCAGTTCATTTTGGGGACGAGTTTTTTGATGGAAAGTTTTGGTGGTTATTACAGATTCAAGGGCGCAAAAGATTTGACAATGAATAGAGAGGTGAATGGATGTTTTCATTTCTTTTTTCATTTAGTTGGCTTTTAATGGAACAATGCGTGTTCTAAACTATACATGTATGAGAAATCCTTCAATACTTGTGGAAGTTTAATCATTGGATGAAAATTATGCCTAAGCGATGGAAATTAAATGAGGCCTAAGTGAAACAGTATGTACCAGGTGGTTTCATCTCTAATAATGCAATAAACGTATTTTAAAAACAAACAGTAAGGCCTATTTTAAACATAACTTAATAGCTTAATTGACATCAACTGCTGCATTCACATGAGCTTCGGTTTCAAGATTCTCATATGGGGCCCTCAAAAAATGGTAATTCACCTCCTCTGCAGCATTCACATCATGATTCTGCATTGGTAAGATAGGTACGGAAAGAAAATTAGTGATAAACCATTAATAATTGCCTACTTGAGTTAGTATGTTACATTTTTCAAATAAGTATACACAAGTATTAATGAAAAAGTTCACATGGCCAAATTTAAAATAACTAAGGAAGTGTACAAAGTCATCACTAATGCAATTCCCACATAATACTCCGCAAAGTTGTGCTCATGGCAAAGTTGACTATCCCTTATCTAGTCCAGTTAATCATCCCAACTGTATCAATCATTTTTTTTAGATGTGATGATCATCTTATTGGGTCCTTAACAGCGCAGGTCTCAATAAAACTGTACATTTAGGTTTGTCTAATTGACTGCATGAAATTGCTAATCAATTCATTTAGGTTAGTGCGTGTTTTAAAAATTGGTGGTTTCTTGCATGGCACCTTTGTGACCATTGGTTTGGGCTATTTCTTGTCGTGATGCATAGTTTCGGGTGAGGTTTTGGTATATGTGCTCCTTTGTGGGAGGACGTTCCAATCTCTCCAACTTTCTGTTGGGAATTGCATTATTCAATCCATGTGCAATGATTACCCCCCTTCTTTAGTATTGAAACACGCAAAGAGTTGATGCTTGTTGTGTTAAAAAAACAACAATAATGCCTCCAGACATCATTTGGCATATGTGGATAAAATATTCAGATTTCAGAATGAAATAAGACTGCGGGGCTAATTATTATATATTGATGATGTATGGATTGATTCAGTGAAGCACACAACAAGGCTACGGGGATGATTTATTTATAATAAATGGACGATGGTAAATACATATATTACATATTTATTAAGAACAGAGGCAAAGGGCCAATGTTTCATAAAAGGTCTCCGGGAAAGCAGCGATTGACAGCAGTGAAGCCTCCGTCGACGACCAGGTCATGTCCACTGATATAAACAGATTCATCGGAAGCAAGAAAGAGGGCAGCTTCGGCAATATGGGTAGGCTTCAATGAAATACCCTTCATGTTAGAGAAAGAATTGGCAATGGCTTCAGTTTCATCTGCCTCCTTATTGAGCGCTTCGCAGGTAAGAGGTGTGGCAATAGCATATGGCGACACACAGTTCACTCTGATCCCATAAGCTCCGAGCTCGCTGCAAGTGGAGCGGACGAGGCCTACCAGAGCATGCTTCGATGTGGTATAACCATGGGGCGCACATCCGGCCACAGAAGCAGCCACGCTGGCAGTGCAAATGATGGAGCCACGGATGTTACCGGCCACCATGGCTCGAGCCGCGTGCTTGATGGTCGCAGCCACACCGCGAACGTTGACGGCCATGGTGTTGTCAAATGCGTTGAGGTCAAGGTCCATTATGCCGGCCAGGGAGCCTGCGATGCCGGCGTTGCTGAACATGACGTCGAGGCGGCCGTATTTATCGACAGCGAAAGCTATAGTTTGCTCGACCTGTTCCTCATCTCTGACATCACAGTGATGGTAACTCACTTGATGTGGGGCTAATGAAGCGGCGAGTTGGTGACCCGGTTCATCTTGAACGTCTGCTATAACCACCGATGCTCCGTTTTGGGCGAATAATTTCACTGACTCTGCTCCGATCCCACTGGCTCCTCCGGAGATTATGGCAACCTTACCCTCCAACCTGCAAAAACCACACGAAAATATCGTCAACGTTATCAGCAATTTTAAGTTCATAAAAGGCTATGTGTGGGATTTCAAAACTCATGCCTTTGCTTGATCGTCATTGATTAGGGCTGCTGGTTCCTCGATGTGCCGCCGCCTTGCTGTTTCTGAAAATGTGGGATTTTATTTTGGACAGTGGGCACCTAGGGTAGAATGCTGACCTTGTAATGCTTTGTTGATCTAATAGCTAGTATCCCGCCTATAAAAAAATATAGTAAAAAAAAATACAAGTTCCCTCCCTCCGTGGGCTACTTTGCTGAGTAATTATTGATTAGACATTAAGAGGTACAGAGTTTGTTTTTACTTTTGACTTTTCTAAGAGCAGAGAGTGAAGTTTTTAATTTATTTTAGGGTTAAGGGTTAAAAATATCCATAATTTTTTTTAAAAAAATGTATCTACCACCATAAATTTTTTTGATATAAAAGTATTAATGAATTTTTAAAATAGAGTATAAGTGATACTTGCGTTAAAACTAACTAATGGCCGTTAACTCTAATACAAAAATATCAAAATACCTTTATTTAAAAAATATTAAGGGACAAAAATATCCATAAACTTTTTTTGAAAGTGTAAAAATATCCATAATTTTTTTTTAAAAGTGTGTCTACCACCATAATCCTTTTTTTATATAGGAGTATTTTGGTACTTTTACACTAAAGTTAGCGGATGTTAATTAGTTTTAACGAAAATATAATTTTTATCTCATTTTTAAAAGTTCATAGTTACTTTTATATGAAAAAAAATTATGATGGTGAATATATTTTGAGAAAAATTTATGGATATTTTTTACCCATTAAACCTATATTTTAGTAGAAAAGGAATATATTCACATGATATGTACAAATTACACAACATGGCCCCTGCGTCTATGGGTCTAAGGACAGCGATAGCATTATAGGTGTGATCCACATCAACAATACAATACTACAACATATTTTTTATTATAATTTTTATATGATTATAGATATTTTTATTATCTTAATTATATTTATCATGTTTAAATCTTTTTCTCAACATATTTTTTCTATTGTTGTTGAATGTTGTTAGATATTCTTATAGATTTATGATGTTTTAGTTTTTGGTGACATATTTTATATTATTATAGGTATTTTTGTGGTCCTAATTGTGTTTAATATGTTCAAATTTTGCCTTCTAAAGAGAAAAAAATAAAAATAAAAAAATATTAAATTTAGGTTATGGACTAACTGGACTAGTCCAGGTAGTCCACCAGACCCGATCTAGTCCAGCCCGACCTCGGATTGGTGCTGCACCAAACTAGACCACGGACTGCTTTGTGCAACCCGAGATCTTATCAAGACCAGACCTCGGGTTGATGTCAAACCCAATCCAGTCTAGTCCATGCTCATCCCTACTACAAATAGCAATAATGATACCCTCTGGTGGTAGGGATTCGTTCATGAAAACGGTGATCTGGCTTCTCTTGGCTGCCCCACTATCTTCCTACTTGCTACCCATCCTTTTTCTTTAACGATTTCGTTTGTGTTTGGATTAGTTTTTTTAGAATAATTTTTATGATTTACGAGATAAGTATGTGATAGGAGTTTTATTTTGACTTACAAAAAAGGACTTTTAAAACCATAGTTTCAGTATTACCCAAACATTCACGAATTCGTTCAATGAATGAAATTAAACATGAGCAGCCTGTTTATGATAATGAGATGGACGATGATGAAATGTAACTAATTTAAACGACATCGTTTTAAATAGTTCATCTCATCCATTGAATTTCTCACTCAATCTTTGCCTTCCATATGATTTAGTGAGTGTTTGGGAAACACCCAATCTGTGATTTCAGAAACTATTTTCCGTAAGTCAAAACAAAACTTCTCTTACATACTTTCCTCGTAAATTATAAAAGTTATTCTCAAAAGTTAATCCAAACAAACATACTAGGTGTGTGTTTGGAATAGCGATAGGAATGCTTAAAAGTAGCTTTTCAATTGTGATTTACGGTATACAAAGTAACTATGTGAGAGAAGTTTTATCTCGATTTACGTGAAAAGTAGCTTAAACGCCATACATTCGCCCATCCAAACACTCATTAGGTCTCTCTTTTTTGGTCTTGCAAGCAGCCACACGTTTGCTCGCAAGCTTCGACTTTCGTGTGCGTCTTGTTCTTCTTCGGTTCTTCCTCCAGCAGCACAAGAAAACCAGAGGAGCTGTTGAGATGCTGTATTAGAGAAGAAGAACAATAAGTGGGGGGTTTGTGGATATTGAATTTTACAGATTTGGTGGGTAAAATAACAGTCTTTTATCAAATACTCACAATTTTCTTGATATTTTGGTATCTAGTTTTTTTTTATTTGTGATTTATAATTTAACTTGATAATCTCTAAGATTATTGATACTAAATATTATTTTTTAAATGCGTGTATATATATTCTTACTGTAGATATAATATGTTTTTTTATTAGTTTGGTTGATATATCTCTCTTTTATATATTGGATATTGTTTTGTCAGTATATTTAGAAAATGTGAGTTTTGGTTCATGCCTTGTTTGTAACTTTACCTTTGGCTTATATATAATCTACTAAACGCCTCTCAAACTCATAGTTTGTTGCTTAGGGTCTGTTAGGAGGGAGGGGAAACTTTCTCAAATTTTCCCTGCTCTCCCCTCATAACTCTCCCCTCCCAAATTGGGGCAATTTGGAGGGGAGGGGTGATATTTTGGTTTGTGTTAACCCATATGCCCATGTACAAGACACCGAAGCACTAACGCTTAAAGCTCCCTAATGACTTTTGGAACCCAATTTGGCAAACACCCAACAATGAAGATGACGTTGAACACCGTCCCCCAACCGCGGTAGAGCTTCATCATCGCCCTTTTGCCAGATCATCCATCATTATTCTCACTTTAATTTGAAAGTGGAAGTTTGACAATGGTGCAACTCAATGACTTTGTTGCTGACAATTTTATATTTGGTTAAGTGGTAGCACAAGACGCAAGCACGACGTTCATGGGGGTACTCGTCTTCTTCACATTGCAAAACGTAGGCCACAACTTGACGTGGTGGGTGGTAACGTAGATCTAGCTTCCTCTTCTACTGCTCCTAGAATTAAGATCAAAGGCGGTTTGATTTTTTTGATAGCTTTTGGTGGGGATGAAAGAACCAAATACCCAATAATTTAATGAGATTATACTTGATCTCAATCTGGTGTTCAAGAATTATGAAGGTGGGTAGATTATTGCGGGGCCAATATTTATAATTATTTTTTATTAAAATAATACTCAAATTATTATTTTGTTTATATGGATTGTAAATATAATTATAAATAAGTATAAATTATAACATAATATATAAATCTTATTTATAATTATATTTTATTAAGCATTAAAAAAAGCTTTTAAAAAAACATCTTAAATAAAATAAGAGTAAAATTGCCCATATGAAAATATTTTCTCTTCCCCTCCCTCCTAAACCAAACAAGGTAACATTAAAATCCCTCCCCTTCCCCCCGTTCGATTAATCCCAATAAGGTAATATTAAAATTCCCCCCTCCCCTTCATTAAAATCTCTCCCTGTCCCCCCTTCGTTGAACCAAACAGACCATTAGAGTAATTGTTTTGACTTTGTCAACCATGGTTTTTTTTAATGATACTGCCAAGCTTCAAGCTTAAAAAGTTACATACCAGATACTGTCATCCCTCCTCATCTTGAGGTTGCGCCCTATTACCCTGTCTAATCCTATCTGTTGCATACAAAATACTGGAGGGTTCTCCAAAATACTGCTATCCTATCAACCATGGGTTTTGATTTAGCTGTGCACATGACAAGAGAGTTTATTGCTGGCCCAAACAAAAAAAAACAAGGAGAATCTATCTCTCCCGTACACACACGTAGTCACCTAGTTGAGTGTTTGGACATGCGATTTTGGGTTCAAGTCGCACGAATCAAAGCGAATTCGTATGATGATGGAAGGATAGCATTTTTTGAGTGTTTGGTTGGAGGTAAGTGCAATTCGCACTTTTGCTTGATTCGTGCGATGTGGAAAAAGCTGGCAAGGGGGAGCTTTTTGCTTTTGCTATTGATTTGTGCATACATTAAAATATTTTTTTAGTTATACCCAGTGTTCTATCAGACTGATTGCAATTTTACCCTTAATATACTTTTTCAACTCCAAAAATTACTTTAAAATATTTTTCTAGTTGTACCTAATGTGCTATCAGACTGATTGCAATTTTATCCTTAATATATTTTTTCAGCTCCAAAAATTACTGTAAAATATTTTTTTATGCTTTTAACCCTTACACAGTCTTAAGAAACTGACTACAATTTTACCTTTAATATATTTATTTTAGTAGTAAAGATAACTCAAAACTTATAATATTGATTTATTGATTTCCACCAACTCTAAATTATTTTTCCAGTAGCACGTGATATTTTAAAGTAATTTTTAAATATTTACTTAATTTTTAAAATATTTTTTCCACCCACTCTCTCTTACCATTATCAAAAAAGTCACTTATGCTTAAGCAAATCCAAACAACTTTTACTTTTACAAAAGTCATTTATGTAATTGTCAATCGAAACATAAATCACATCACACAATCTGACTTTTACCTAAAATAAGATTGTAAAAAGTCAAATTGAAAAAAAAAACCATTTTTACAATCGTTGTTCCAAACTCTATGAGTATCTATCTGTGTGTTTATTTGTGTGTGTATTGCCATTAAAGGAAACGAGTAATATTAAAAGCAAATAGAATACAATGTCTCATGATCAATAACTAAAACCAGAACTAGCAGAGAAAAATAAAAAACACACATACCTAGCAAATAGATTAGGAAAACAAGTAATTAAAGGATCTTTGTTGCAATGATAATTAAGAACATAGCCAAATCACCCACTGCACCATATACCGAATACACCTGCAAAAGAAACGGATGTCGAAATACCCAAACTACAAGCAAGACCCTTCCAGTGAAGCGTTGTCAATCCACCCGATTGCCAAATCTGCTTCCATGGGAATACACCAGCAAAGAAGGGTTCCTAATCATATTCCTTGGAGCCAGTAAATACTCCAAGAGAACCTTTATCAACATATCAAATAACTCACAATCAAATAGACAATAGGATAAAGAAATACTACCCCAGTTCGAAGATGAGCAATAAATCCATGTACACTGAACTGGCATATGTCTACCATGACAATAAACATTGTTGAACAACACACTGAACAGGCACACATTTTGCCAATAATGAACAGCCATAAAGACACACTGAACAAAATCAGACTAATAATTCTCCATTGTCTATCTAATGCACAACTTATTGACAGTTGATCACTAAAAAGCTTTCCCATTCCACCACATACTGATACCCTTAACCACCCAACATAACCATATTTTAGAGTGGTGTCAAAATCCCTGCTTGGAACAATTATTCATTCCCATCTAAAAACCTTCCACACCAAATTTATTAGGACAGAGGCAGCCTGAATTCGAGACTTTGAATTGCAAAATCCTCTGCCCAATGGAGGTATATAATGAAGAACCTACTTAAACAAAACAAAACAAAACAAATTACACCCACAGTCAAAGCTTCAAACAAGGTGACAGTGCATAGCATATAGAGATCAACAAAGTGCAAACTGGTCCAACCAAGCACAAATCTCAAACCCAAACAGACATTAATAGGGGAAATTGGAACCTTTAGCAAATCACTCACCTCAAGATCAAAGGGTTGAACATTTCGTACTTTTGGGTGTATCTATGACTCTTCCTTTAGATTCCTCAGACCAACTGCACAATCCCAATTCCCAGCCTCCGTCACGGTCACTCTTTAGCTTGATAGGAGAGCGATCAACTTTTTCACTCTCTTCTTCAGCTGCGACTGCCAAGGGGGAACCCATCGGAGGTCATTATCCGCGGGTATCCCTAAGGAATTCAGCCTGAACGCTTTCCTGAAACCCTCCACCCTACTTCCCTACTTAATGCCGCTGCGGATTCACTCCCAACCCGTACTTCTACCAGCCTCGACATAAGGTGGCTACTGACGGACTCCACCATGAGGTGAGAGAGAGCCTTATAAAGAGAGGGACGTAATAGACCCCCTAACCGGATCAGCTACATATGGAGGAGGCCACCGCCTTCTTAAAGGAAGGAAACCCTAGTTGAGGGAAAACTACTCGCACCGACGGCTAAAACTTTGTTTTGCTTTTATTTGTATATATACATCTTTTAAAATCACATTTTTTATCTTTTCATTGTACGGCAGCAATGAGTTTGTTTTTCCTTTTGACTTTTCTAAGGCGTGAGTGTAATTGAATTCAATGAATCTCCCCACCAATAATTCATTAGCCCAGACTTTCAGATTCAGGGAACTGAGACTAATTAGCCCAGACTTTCAGAGATTCAGTGATTTTTTTTTTTTGAACATTCAGTGAATTGAAACTATGGTATGCTACTGCTGCGACGAAATTTGAGCTCAATCGTAGTTGAATAATGCCATAATTAACCGATTTTTAATTATTCGTCACTCTTTTTTATACCAAATTACATAAATAAAAGTTGGTAAAATTGGTTTAAACTTTAAAGTAATGAATATATAAAAAAATGCAAAAAGGTCTAAATTGTTTTAGACCTACAAAAACACCTTTTTTTATGAAAAGAGGATGGGCGGATAATTAGTATAGTGAGACTAACAAATAATTTGTGTGGGAAAAAACATGATACTGCTAAGAAACTTATAAATGCTATATTACTTTTTTTTTAATGTAAGGGAATATTATATTAGTGTTCCTTATAAATAAGAACAAGCTGAATTTTAATTTTTTTTTGCTATATTCGTTCAGGTCCCAAATTTAAATCATTTCTAATTAATTCACACATGTAAATAAAAATAGTTGAAAATAATAAATTTGTTTAAGAGTTCAAGTCATTTTAAATTTTATCCTTATTAACTATAGTAAGTTCCAACACTGTACCATATTAATTGTTAATCTATCTCACTGCTCTTTTTAAATATGAGCATTTATGCTAAAAAAAAATTATGTAAAAAAAATAACATCCCTTGAAACTAAAAAATGCCTTGCACAAAACACCAATAGCATCTTTATAAGCCATCCTATAATAGGGATTGGAGAGAATATGTGTTCGTTTGGATTAGCGATTGGAATGCTTAAAACAGCTTTTCAATCGTGATTTACGGTATATGAGGTAAGTATGTGAGAGGAGTTGTATATCGATTTACGTGAAAAACAGCTTATAAACAATTTGATCGCTAAAACAAACATGCCCTATATCGTTGTGGCTAGAGATTATTACCTTGTGTTTTGGACAAAATTTAAAAATGTTTCTCCCTGCCCTAGATATATGATCTAGTCTAGGGATGTGATTTGATTTTAAATAAAGGACCTTGATATTGCCCTCATTAATTTCACAGTTTCCTCACTCAATGCATCATATGTGAATACTTACATGTTTTATGAGTGTGAGAATTATATGTCCAATTAAAATATAACTACTCATATCATTTTAATTACAGCTAGCTGATGATTCATCTAAAACAAATCACATTTTCTATTGTTTTTAAGAGAATAAATATCTTAATTTTAGAAAACCAAAATAAAACGATGAGCCAATATACCCTCGTTAAAAATAGGGGTATTTTGGGAAAAGTGACACATAATTTTAACATAATAAAGATATTTTTATTGTTTAATTAATTTTTTATGCGTGTAAATCAGTTCATTAGGTCTTATGAGTTATGACCCTTAAATATCGTGACTTTTAATAATTTTCTACGCCTGACATAAAGATAGACTTGATGTTGGTTAAATCAGTGATTAACTTTTGATAGTTATTTAATGCATTGTAATGATTCTTGTATGCGTGGAGATGGAATCCATGAGGTAGATTTGAAATTTTGTGCTTTAGATCATTAAGCCCCTTCTTAACTATTCTTTTTGTTAATATAAGACATATTTAAAGATAATCTTTGTCTTAAATATAGATATGGTTTTCATATTTTTCATTATTGTTCTAATTTATCCTTATTTATGCTTCCTCCACAATAAATGAGGAGAGTGAATGAAATCAAGGAAAATGACTATGATGCACATATCATGTTAAGCACTTAACTAACTTTCTTAATCTGATTAAATTAGATAAACATATCCTCCTCTATTGAGGATTTGAGGGATTATATTATAATAAGGTCCTTAATGACTATAGGTTGGTATTGGTTAGAACTATACCCATACACTACTAATACATGCGTGACATAGCTTGAATTTGAGCACGTTTATTTTTTAATTCGGGTTAAAGTGCAAAAAATATCTATGGAGTTTTTTTGAATAAGCGCTTGACATTATATTAAAACCTTGGGTGCAAATGCTAGTAGAATTTGACTTTAGCAACAAATCAATCTAAATGATAAACTTTTTTGAAAAAAAGAATTCTGATGCTTCATTTGTAAGAAATCAGTTATAACTTACTGGGGGATGGAATTCATTAATTATCCCAGAAAATCTTGCAAATGGGCTATAATATATGAAGACGGGTCCCGCCCAAAAAAAAATGGGGATGGGGTCGAAAGTTAAAGGAGCAGATGAAAAAATTACATCCTCAGTGTAATAGTAGAAAGCAGTTGCACCATATCCTAAGGGGTGAGACCGTTGTCCGCTTATTGGTTAAGATATACATGTTTATTATGTATAGGCGACTTTCCCCCCTTTTTTTTGGTATGTTTCTGACTTAATCATTAATCAATCAATTTTATACATAAAATCTTGTAATACCTGCTTAAAAATCTATTTAACAAAAAAGGGGACAGGTAATAACATCATTAAATTAATACATGTGTAATTACTTTTACACTCATTCAGTTAATACACATTAAAATAATTTCCCTTTTAAAAAAATCATTAAAAATTATTCCCTAATATAAATAATTTCCCTTCAGTTCAAAAAGCTTGACCTCTTTAATAATTACTGCAGACTAAAATTATGCATTCTGTTTTTGAGTTATTCGAATTTATAAGGATATTATTCCCATTTAATTTCAAGTTTTTATCATTAGGGTTTAAAGATAAGCTAATAAAATAAATTAAATTTAAAAATAGACATTAAATCTTGAATTCAATTTGAAAATATATATCAAATTATGAATCATAAATCCTAATAAGCTAATAGACATTTGGAGGCTATAAAGGGTATGTTTGTTTTAACGATTCGATTGCTTATAAGTTGCTTTTTAATAGTGATTTATGGTATACGAAGTAAGTATGTGAGAGGAGTTGTGTCTCAATTTACGTAAAAAACAACTTATAAGTTTTTATAAGCTCAAACAAACATGCTTAAAAACAGTTACGTGCATCAATATTTTTTCCTTCATGTCTAAAAACAATTTCAAACATTTTTTATAATGATAATCAAATTAATTCCGTTTAACTTTTAAAGTTAATATCATATGCTTATTACCTTATCAACATATTTTGAAAATCATACAACCTAATATTATGTCTCTATATATACTACGTCCTAATTATAAGATAAAGTTGACTTTTTGGGAGAAATTAAGGAAGACAATTAAATTACTTTAGAGTGTTTATATTTTTAGTATCCTTAGATTACATATTAGTTTATTAGTCAAATTAATCAGTTTGGAGAAAAAAATATAAATATAAATACTCTAAAGTAATTTAATTGGCTTCCTTAATTTCTCTAAAAAAAGTCAACCTTATTTTATAATTAGGACCGGAGGGATTACTATCACAATTAACACTTTCAGATACAATACACCCGCGCAGACATAGTGTTTTGTGTTAAAAAATAATAATACCTCCCGGCCGGACTTCATTTGGCATATGTGGATTAAATAAATATTCAAGGTAAAATAAGACTGTGGGGGCTAAATATTATATATTTATGACATATGGATTTATTTATTCAGTGAAGTACAGCAAGCTAAGGCTCCAGGGGGATGATTTTTTTTTTTTGGCCAACATTCAGAGGGATGATTTATAATATATCGATAACCGCACATGTATGCATTAAGAGCAGAGGCAACAAGCAGATGTTGTCTCAGGGAATGCAGCGATGAACGACACTAAAGCCTCCGTCGACGACCAGATCATGGCCACTGATACAAACAGAATCATCAGAAACAAGAAAGAGGGAAGCTTCAGCAATATGGGTAGGCTTCAATGAAATACCCTTCATGTTAGCAAAAGAATTGGCGATGCCTTCAATTTCATCTGCGTCCTTATTGAGCGTTACGCAAGGAAGAGGTGTGGCAACAGCATATGGCGACAAGCAGTTCACTCTGATCCCATAAGTTCCGAGCTTGCTGCAGGTAGAAGCAACCAAGTACGAGAGCATGCTTGGATGTGGTATAACCATGGGCCCAAATCCGGCCAAAGAAGCAGGCACGCTGGCGGTGCAAATGATGGAGCCACGGATGTTATTGCTCGAGCCGCGTGCTTGATGGTCGCAGCCACACCGCGAACGTTGACGGCCATGGTGTTGTCGAATGCGTTGAGGTCAAGGTCCATTATGCCGGCCAGGGAGCCTGCGATGCCGGCGTTGCTGAACATGACGTCGAGGCGGCCGTATTTGTCGACGTCGAACGCTATAGTGTGCTCGACCTGTTCTCGTCTTTGACATCACAGTGATGGTAACTCACTTGATGTGGGGCTAATGAAGCGGCGAGTTGGTGACCCGGTTCATCTTGAACGTCTGCTATAACCACCGATGCTCCGTTTTGGGCGAATAATTTCACTGCCTCTACTCCGATCCCACTGGCTCCTCCGATGCCCACCTTACCCTTCAACCTGCAAAAACCACACGAAAATATTCTCAGCGTTCTCGGCAATAATTTGGGCAAGGGGTGCCTGCTGCCCTAAAAAAATTCTTCCTCCCAAATTTTTCTGTGTATTTTTTTATTATTAAATTCTACTATTTTTTATCCTAAATATAAGATAAATTTAATTTTTTTAGAGAAATTAATGAAGCTAAATAAGTTACTTAATTATATCATATGTTATGTATCATTAGATTATATATTAATTTATTGATTAAACTAATTAGTTTGAAGAAAAAAATGAAAATAGAAATACTCTAAAGTAATTTAATTAACTTCCTTAATTTCTCTAAAAAAAGTCAACTTTATCTTATAATTAGAACAGGAGGGAGTATTTAAATAAGTGTCACTTTGATATTTTATTAAAAAAAATAATATTATTTTCAATTTTTATAATTTTTTGAAGATTTAATATTCTTAATAAAAAAGAAACTATATAATTTTAAAGTATTAAGCCTTTGAAAAATCTATAAAAATCTAAAATTAACATTATTGTTCCCATAAAATATTAAAATGTCACTAATTTATAATCTAATGATCAAAACTCAAAAGAAACAAAAAAAAAAAAAATGGAATGGAGGATTTTTTGAAGGGCAGCAACTGGCACCCCTGCTCCAATAATTTCAAGTTCATTAGAGGTTGAGTGCGGGATTTCAAGACCCATGCCTTTGCTTGGTCGTCATTGATTAGGGCTACTGGTTCCTCGATGTGTTTGCCTTGCAACTCTGGAAATGTGGAATTTTATTTTGGGCGCCGAGCGTTATTTAAATTTTTCAGGTTCCATCCGTCGGTGGCCGACCTTGCTCGGTCGTCATTGGTTTTCCTTTTGAAGGTGAGAGTGAAATTGAATTCAATGGATCTCCGCACCATTCATGTATTAGCCCTGGCTTTACAGATTCTATGAATCATCAATCATATCATCAGTCCTCAATATCTATCTATAATAGTCCTAGCTTCTTTTATTTGTTCACACCATCAACATCTTTATCCCTGGGCACTGCATTGCTGTCAAACTCACATATTAACTTTCTGAATTTTTTTTATGTTTTTAATTTATAAAATCATGTCAACCTATATTTAAACTCGTGTAAGCTATAAAGTCGATTAAACTTACGAATTTACACACTGGTTTTATAGTTTTTATCTTACAAAGTTTTGTTAATTTATGCTCTTAAATTCGTGTTAGTTTATTTATATTGATCATGTTTAATAACTTTATATTTGAACTTCATAGAAATTTCTTTGTTGGATGAGATAAATTATAAATGTTGATGGATTAAATTTTCTGTTTTTGGTCCACAGGGTAAATTTCAATTATTCATATTTAAAATATATTTAAATTAGATTATTGTCAACTTTTAAATTTTTATTATATTATATTTTTAACACTTATTTATGATTATAAAAGTTAACTCTTATAAATTTATAATCCGACTTTACATTCTTATTATAAGTTTATTTAAACTCATAAATTTGATAACTTTATTGTTATGGGCTGATTTCGTAATTATCTATCCCACGTTACGTCAGGTCCTTCTCACCTTTGCTCTTTCAAATTTAATTATTGGATTTGGGTCCATTTCCAGCATTCAATAGTAGTAGCTGCGCGGTCAGTCCTGATGAATGATTTTTTGTTTTTAAATTTCTCATACTTCATGTTTTTTTTAATTTAATTGTATATATTATATATTATATACTTCATATTAAAAAATATAGTAAACCATAAAAAAAACGCAGATTTTGATTTGGTCAGAAAATTTTGGTGGTCTCTTAGCTTTCAAACTCATTGTTTACTATAGTACTAATTTTATCATATTTATTATTTAATTAACTATTTCTAAAATTGTACTGTCGGTTAATATAAGTTTAATACATTTGGAAGTATCAAGTTAATTAGGGAAAAACATATATTTCTTTTATTATCGTAAGTCATATGTTTATTTATTTACTAATTTATTTCCATTCAGTGGCAGCTTTTGTTTAATTTTTCCTTTTTTCGCAATAAATTCCATGCATGAAATGCTCCTTTAGTTTACTCTTTCAGATATTAAACTGAATTTAATCACAAAAGGAATCTCATCGCTTTTCCTTTCTTGCACTTCATTTTGTTTACACAAACTTCATTTTTTTTCTTCCTCAGTTTGGGTGAGAAAAAATGAAAAGAGAGACATGCAGATAATTGAAGATAAAAATGAAAAAAGTTCATTAAATTTCTACACAGAATAAGATTGTTGCTTATATATAACCAAAGATCTCTAATTTTATCCAGTTAATTAATGCTCAACTTTAATTTATCCGCTAGTCAAATTTTCAAATAAATTTTTTAATAAAGGTAAAAGTAGACAAATCATGTGCAGATGGAACTCATGACGTGAATTGTCACCTCTTGTTCAAGTGGAGGGAGTATAAATTTGTATATGGGAATATGTTCTCTCCGGTCCTAATTATAAGATAAAGTTGATTTTTTTGGAGAAATTAAGGAAGTCAATTAAATCACTTTAGAATATTTATATTTATATATTTTTCTTCAAACTAAGTAATTTGATTAATAAACTAATATATAATCCAAAGATACTAAAAATATAAATACTCTAAAGTAATTTAATTGACTTCCTTAATTTTTCTAAAAAAGTTAACTTTATCTTATAATTATAACCCGAGGGAGTATTATTTAGGTCAACGATGATGATAGGTTGGTTACAACCACCCATGTGCATGCGCGACCTCTCTTGGATTTAAGCACGTTTATTTTTTTATTTGTAAAAGAAGTATAAGGAGATAGAGCACAAAAAAACCACGTCTTTATTTATGCGAAGGGGAAACCGTAGAGACATGACTGGCGTAGGTTTAAAGTGTTTTACAAAATGTAAAAATAAATTGCATAATTTATAATTTGTGAATAATATGAGCTTATTGAATTGAAATTTTTACATCATACACTAGATAGTATAATATGTTGATATAAATTCTTTTGATAAAGCTTAAACTTTATCTTACTGTCAAGCTTTAATGTTTATATTGCAAATACAATAAAAGATAAGGTTAATATTTTAACTAGTGTCTTAAATAAAAATAAGGATTTAGCTTTAAAATCATAAAAATTATAACATTTAAACCGTTTCATTATTTTAACCAAATTTCAAGAGTGCACACGCCTAGCACACATCATTTTAAGGGGAAAAGATAGTCTCTATTAACCCCTCTTTCCACTTCATTTCTTTATTATTAAATCAGCTTCTAATGGTTGAGATTTGTTATATAAAAATATTATTATAATCTAATATTTAATATCACAATAATATTTTTAATATAGGATAAAATCTCCACCATTAAAAAAACTAATCAAATGGTGGAGAAATTAATTAGAGGTAAGTTGAGAGAATGGTCAATAGAGACACCCTAAATACCAAATTCAAACTTCTCTGAATCCAACTTGTTTGTTGGATAAAAATTAAATAAAAAATTAGCATATTAAGTTTAAGGGCACATCAAAATATTGTAGATTAACTAGTTTTTTTGATATAACCACGTCTTTGGGCTTGTTTGTTTAAGCGTTTTGTACAGGAAAAACGCACTTATTACGCAAGCCGAGAAAAAACTCCTCTCACATACTTATCTCGTATACCGTGAATCACGAATTATAAGCACGTTTTGGACAAAAATAAGCCATTCCAAACGCACACTTTATAACATAGATGGGAGAGCTAGGTCTGTCTTACCCATGTGATGCAACAAAAATTCAAACTTGCACAAGTAAATGGTACAAGGTCCAAGGGACATATCAATTCAAGGACAGACACCATATGGAAAAGCAGAGGGCTGTGGCAGAACTGTAGAGGGACGAAGCAGCAAAGACTGACTTGTGGATCAATGAGATGAAGAAAATTGACCAGAAAGCATGAGTGCAAAGCAAATTAAAAGTTCAAACTAATTTACTGTCTTCATCAACAAAGCAAATGAGCGAAGAAGGCATGAGACAGCAAGAACATTGCGTTCACCAATACAAACCAATGCATCAAATGTTGGGTTTCCCTCATGCAATAATGTGTCCCCGACATCACCTGCTCTGGACTTATTCGGTAAAACACAAACACTTCGGGTGATTACATATAAGACAATATCGACGCTGGCAATAACCATAGACCTTATAAGGAGCAATGGCAAAAGCCAATGTTTTAATCACTAGGGAGAGGAGAACGATAAACGACACTGAAGCCTCCATCGACCACCAGATTGTGGCCACTGATATAAACAGATTCATCAGAAGCAAGAAAGAGTGCAGCTTCAGCAATATGGTTTGCCTTCAATGCAATTCCCTTCATATTAGCCATAGACATGCCAATGGCTTCAACTTCATCTACGCCCTTATTGAAATATTGGCACATAAGAGGCGTGGCCACAGCAAATGGCGACACGCAATTCACTCTGATGCCATGAGCCCCGAGCTCGCTGCAAGCAGAGCGCACAAGACCCACAAGAGCATGCTTGGATGCGGTATAACCATGGGGCCCGCATCCGCCCGTGGAAGCAGCCACGCTGGCCGTGCAGATTATGGAGCCACGGATGTTTGCAGCCACCATGGCTCGAGCCGCGTGCTTGATGGTGGCTGCCACGCCGCGAACATTGACGGCTATGGTGTTATCAAATGCGTTCAGGTCCAGTTCCATTATGCCGGAGAATGTGCCGCTGATTCCAGCATTGCTAAAGATGACGTCAAGGCGGCCGTACTTGTCGACTGTGAAAGCTATAGTTTGCTCGACCTGTTTCTCTTCTCTGGCATCACAGTGGCGGTAACTCACTTGATGTGAGGCTAATGAAGCTGCGAGTTGGTGACCCAGTTCGTCTTGAACGTCTGCTATGACCACCGATGCTCCGTTTTGGGCGAATAATTTGACTGATTCTGCTCCGATCCCACTGGCTCCTCCTGTGACTATGGCCACCTTACCCACCAACCTGCAAAAAACCACGTTAAAGGCGATTTCAAGTTCATTATTAGACGTTGTGTACGCGATGATTTCAAAGCACACACCTTTGCCTGGTCGACATTGATTACAGTCACTGGTTCCCGGATGTGCAACCTTGCAATTCTGAAATCTGGGATTTGGGTGTATCTACGGAGGCGTTTCCAAATTTATAGAGTCAGTAGGCTATATCATGAAAAGAAAGATGCACGCTCCACCCAAATGACGGTACTTGGGGTTGGTGACTTGGCTGAATTTTAGGCCTCAAATTAAATGTGGAGAGTAATGTCAACAGAAGGTAGCTGTTGGTCAACTGAAAATATATGTTATAAATCATATAATTAAACAAAATTTCAAAAGTACATAAAAATTACTCAATAATATATTTCACAAGCTTTTCTTTGGTAATTACTAATTGCCGTTATAATAATATTATCTCAATTTTATGAGGCCAGAAAAGGACAGTATTTTTTCTTTAGCGTGTAATTTTATTTCGGATTTTCCTTTTTTTTTTTTTTTTGCATGAGTTGATTGAAACTGAACCGGGCTCCTTTTTTTAACAAACAAAAGGAACTCAGGCTAGATGAGCCCAAGCCAAGTAATGAAGCCCATAAGCACATTCAAAGTTTGGGGATGGATTAGCAGGATGTGGCCCTGAGGGTGCTGTACAAGTCCAGTTAATTTTTGAAAGAGCCGCAGCAACAATAGCCGATGGTTACTACTGCAGATATGGCGACCTGTAATTGGTCGTGATACTGAATTCGTGACAGCCGGTTAGGAACAGAGATTTGAGCGTGAGGCAACCACATTGAATCCCAGCAAAACTCAGAAGCAGGCAAGAAAGGGGGAAATCTGAGGCGCGGCTTGTGGCTGTGGACTGGGAGCTCAACTCAACATCTGCGTCGGCATCGCTGTTTGATTTCTAAGGCCATTCAAACGCCATGTCTGCTGCGACTTTGATCTCTGGTCCGGGGTCCCCATATCTGAGCCACTTGTACTCTTCTCCTAAAACCACTTGTTCTGTTCTGTTTGGCCGCAATCCTTCTTGCAGAGCCTTTTCTTCAACTCCACACTCTCTCAATCACCGCTTCTTCAGACTCACATCCAGGTCATTTGTGCGGACCTCAACCTTCCATGGCTTCAAGCGCTTTTCCCCTGTCATGGAGTGGCAGGATTGCACGTAACTCCTATTCTCCGCTTTTCAGTGATCTTTGCACTCTTCTATCTATTCCTTGTTTCATGATCAAGAAAAATAATTTTCTTTGTTTAGAATTAGGGAATGGAAAGTGTATCAGGACTTACAGGATCTATATTTTCTCAATAAATGTCTCTCCCCGAGTTATGTAGGATGATTTTCTTATTTTGGGAATATGACCGGTCATGCTATCAACTTGAATGTATAGCTACTGGGTTGACTTTCATTATTTTGCTATAATTTCCGGCTCAATCATTTTCTGATGACGACCGGATAACTATGTTGTAATTGCAGGGTTAAGATGGAGATTGACGTGCCTGCCTCAGTTGCCTATAATTTTTACTCTGATCGCGAAGCCATCCCTCGGTGGATGCCCTTTATTTCCTCTGTTACGGTGCGCAAGATCGAATCTCAATGCTCTGTCACAGTCTCTCTTAGTCAATCACAAATGCAATAAACTAAAACAGTTATATTCATGAATATAGATCTCATGAGAAGTTGGCCGCTTATTACCTGTAACACACAGCTTACTATTTTTCTTAGCAATAAAATACAACTTTGGTAATACATTTTGAAACCTAATAATCTTAATGGATTTTCGTCGTTACAGAAACAGTTCATTAGTTTGAAAACCTATACCCCTTTGGCTCGAGGGTGAAGTGGGCTATTAGTTCAGCATCAACACATTATTGTCCCTGGTCGAAATGCTTCAATCGGAATGTTGAAACCCAGAAATCTTGACTAAATGGCCACAAACGTACAAATTGAATGTCTTATTATGATTTTTGCATTGCCTAAATGTTCAATCCATTTCACAGATTTTACCGGATAAACCTGACCTCTCAAGATGGTCCTTGAAGTATAAAGCCTTCGGTCGCGATATCGAATACTCTTGGCTTGCGCGTAATATGCAGGCAATGATCACCTTCCTAATATAATATTATCACTTCTTAGTAGGACTTCTTTGCTTTATCTTAAAAGTCAATCGGAATTTTTTTTTATTAATATCCTATCACATTCTTGCAGCCTATTCCAAATCAGAAAATACACTGGCGATCTCTGGAAGGTCTTCCGAACAGGTAATTTACCAGGACGGATTTTTGGCTGAGAAATAATAACATGATTGATCTCCTTTTGTCGTAATGTTTAGTGCTTAATAGGATAAAGGACATAGGACATATATGGCTGGAAAGAAAATTTCAGTTGCGCAAATTTTTACTGTCCTCTTTATCCTGATATTGAAGTGTTCTGTGATAAGATGGCTTCTGCCTGGACTGGAAGTCTGGCAGCCAACAGTCACACTTTGTCTATCTATGCTCCCATCATGATTAAAAAATACCAAGCTGCATATATCTTGTTCAAGCCTCCAGGTTGGCTCATAAACAAACGCTGCAGAACCTGTTTTTGCACAGGGTTACTGGTTAAAATTCCGTTAATGTCATCATAATTATAAACGAAATCTACAGTCACAAGGTTCTTGTGATCATGAGTTAATCTTGCGTTGAAGCATCGTTTAGTATCCACACAAGAACATTAACTGATTGATTGTTCACATGACAGAGGTGCTGTTCGATTTTATCCAAAAGGTCCTTCATCGTGTGTAGTAGAAGTAAGGCTTCTTATACGATCTTTTGTGGACTTTTTACTGAATATCTAAATCACAATCTAATGTCCTTAGATTAGTTTCCTGTATTTATTCTATTCCTGTCAACACGTTTTCATTACATTCATCTCCTTGACTAGTTGGAGCTTCTCCATTTGTTTTCCATCTCAACTAGCCCAAGCTTAATTCAAGCACTTACTGCTGCATTTGTTCTTAACAGCTGACAGTATCATACGAAGTTCCTCAACTCTTAGCTCCCGTGGCATCGGTAAGTAGTCAGACATAAAATAAAATCTAGTTATGAGAAGGCAAGTAGTTAATACAAAAAGAAAATCCATGTCTATGGTAGCCTGGGAGAATCAGCGATTGGAAGGCAGTAAGACAAAACTGAGAGACATTGTTCTAGTTCATGCCATTTCGTCACATTTTCCCCATGTCATGAGAGAGAATAATGGGAAAGACAGCCGATTGATAGTTAAATATTGGTATAATCCATTCTGCCTTTCTTCCCTCAATAATATCTTTTGCAGGCACTGCAACCATTTCTTGAGGGTTTACTGCGACGTGGTTTGGAACGATTTGCTAATTTGGTAAAGAGCTACTAAATCACCTGGCCCTGGCGGCGCCCTTCTGACTTCCTAAATGGTAACCACCCTATTATATTTTGACTGTCCTATTTCTTTAACACCGGAATACACCTTCAAAGTGTTTTTTCCATTCGCCCCGGATTTTGTGCTGTTTTTATATTTTTGTAAAATTTTGTTATTATCATGCCAGTTTTGGATTTAGATAGGTGGTTATCCCATTCTTTCGGCAAAAATCTCCTATTAGTGGTGATGGAAATTCCAGTCAAATTGTAGGAACATTGAAACGAACTACTAAGTTTGAGCAAAAAAAAAAAAAAAACGAACTACTAAGGTTGAGAGCGTGAAGCCATATCTACCCCATTTACTTAGCTTGACAAAACTTACAACAAATATATGCTCTAAGTTTTTTTACCTTTTCTTGGTTAATTATGGGATTGTGGGTATGTGCTCAATTATTGATATGCTCTAAGTTTTACCTTTTCCTAGTTAATTATGGGATTGTGGGTATGGGTTCAATTATTTTTTCGTTTAAGGAGAATGCAGTTCTACATTCTAATTTAATTAAATACAGTATGATATTAGTTTTACCTTTTGCCTCCGTGGCTTCAGCCCAGCATGCTTAAAAATTTAGGTTGGGGTCTGAATAAATCCCCGGGAGAAAGATCAGTTCCTCCCCGTTGAAGGGATGAATTTTCCCATTTGCTAGGATCGTTTTACTTATAAAGCATAATCTCTCTTTTCCCTGCCATAACACATCCGTAAAGGCTCCTTCTATTCAGTGCTATTAATTTCTTGGTGCTTACAGGTAATCATATGCTCATGACCAATGACAATTATAACGCAAAAGAATTGCCCTCAAGGTCTTGGATTTTTCCTGCTATCAGGTTTGCACTAGCAAAGCTACCCAAGAATTTATATTTTATATCGATAGGCGTCGCCAATGGGAATTGAGTCCGAGACAACTTGATGTCCCAAGTTATAGGGGATGATGAACATGCCATGGAGCGCCTAAGCGTCTTTTGATTAATGAGCTCAATCTCCTTTAAGATGAATCTTGATTCATATCTTTTGACCTTTAAGCATTCACTTGTTTGTAGTCGTCTATCCTTGATTTCCCAAAAATAATGAAGTTTGCTACCTTTCATGTTCTGCTTTCGGCACGTAGCCTCTCAGTTACAGCCTATTGAATTACCATTTTTTATTCAAACCACGTTTTTCATTCTATATTGCATTACAAGAAGGCGTGAATAAAAACGAGGTATTCGAAACTCAAAATCCGCTGAAATGTTCAAATTCATTTAAAAAAGAGAGAGGATAATTTCAACTACATACAGACCCCGTCGTCAACCATCTTCTAAACTATGTACATCAACCAAAATCGGCCCAAAAAATGGTTTGCTGCTTTTCCTCATATCTAATCTGAAGCAGCTAAAAACACAATGAAATATCTGACAAATCGTATATACATTAATTCAGTTGCTAGCACCGCCTTCCAACAAACTCCTCAAGCTACCAAGTGCTTCTGTAGAGAGGCTACAACGACTCAACCTCTGAGCGGGTGATAGTTCCCTGTGATCAGGGGATGTGAAGCACACAACAATTACTGTGAGATTGTCAAACGCATTCAGCCGCAACGCTTCCATGACAAGGTCTCTGGCGCCCTTCTCCGGATCATCGTGACGCCTCAGGCTTCTCCTAACAACACTCACTGCATGCTGACTTGACATAACATCCCAAATTCCATCACATCCTATGATGAGGAATTCATCGTCCTCTGTAAGAACCACTTGCCTGAACTCTGGCTCTGCAATCAGAGGAGAGGGAGAACCCCGTGGGAGCTTCATGTCCCAGTCCCCTAGAGCTCGAGTAACTGATAACACCCCATTAAGATAACCATCATCAATGAAACCACCTGATTCCTCAACGCGCCTCCGTTCTGATGGATATATAGGCCTGTGATCTTGAGACATGTCAGTGGCCTCCCCATTACGGCAAAGAACTGCTCGACAATCACCAGCATTGGTCACCATCAGCAGCCTGAGGTAAGAATCAGAATAATCAGCAACGCAACAAATTTTAAACACGCAAAGTAGCTGGCAGTGGCAACACAGATATATTCTCTATCAAATTTGGAATAACAGATCAAGGATTTGATGGAAACACTACACAGTACATCAAGTATTGCAGATGAATATAAGTTGGAAACCTCCAAAATTGAGCAGCTTAAAAAAACGGGGATTGCGCGTGGATACCTTCCAAATATTAAAGCCGTGAGTGCTGTGGTCCCTGATGAGCTACTCACACTACAATCATCAGCCAAAGCTGAGTCGGCCAAAAGAAATGCCTTCCTAAGGGAGTTCTCCAAGTCTTGTAAGAAAACATTATCAACTTCAGATGACTGTGGGAAGCTGGCGTCCTCGAAAATAAATCTTATCACATTTTTACGGATATAAACTGCAGCTTCCGGTCCTCCATGCCCGTCAAACAACTTAGTAATTAGTTAAACACAAGTTAGATTCAAAACAACATTAACACAGAATTCAGAAGCAGAGAAGCCAAAAAACGAAAAGTTGATTACCCCATAAAAGGAACTGGGTTTAGGGAACTTATAAAGTGATCCCAGGTGAGAAGACAAATCATCGATCATTATATGCTCATCTTCCATGTATCTACGCGGCCCAATGTCAGTATAACTACCAGAACGGATGCTGGGTACAAACTGCACAACAGCAGAATCAAGAGAAGCACGGGGAACTTGTTTTGCAGCTATAACACCCTGCATAAGGATAGCTCAACACAAATCAGAAAATTTTACTCAGTACATGCTCACATACCAGTTTTTGTAACGTTGCAGAATCATGAACATTTAGAAAATAGTCAGGGAAAACTTGTCTTGCAACACTAATTCGTGACCAACAGTTCCCAAGCGTCAAAATCTATCTAAGCGCCTAAAAAGCAGGGAAGCAGGCCGGGACCGCGTCCCTCGCGTACATTCCCCACAAGTTCATTACCATAACTAAACGAATATATTCATATGGATAAATTTTTTATTTAAAATAAATTCAATGAATAAATTGATATGAACGCGAGAGATATAAGCCAGTAAATCGGATACCGGATACCGGATACTACATGGACCAGGTCGGGAAGTCGCTCAAGCCTCTGGAGGAAAAGGCGTCCGGAGGGATGCTATTCCTACAACAAACAGGGATTAATCTAGAAGAACTTCGCAGAGTTCAGGTATCCTCATCAACCAAGCTCATAATATGCACAAATTCCCGATGAAGGAATCGGGGGGAAAGGGTAGAAGCTAGAAACGAGACCTACGCGCTGAACAACCTCGACCGGAAGAAAACGATTAAAAAAAAGCAACAATACTTACTCACGATTCATTATGGTCTATATCATGGAAAAAGAAGGAAGAGAATGAGAGAAAAGAAAACAACGGGAAGGGTGCTGAAAAACTCACTAGTTGTGAATTCAGTAACTGGGCAGAAACTGGATCAGAAGCACGAACTTTGCCAGGACCGGGTGATGGCGAGACGAAAGGTGGATCTTCGATCTCATGAATGCTGCTTGCTTTACGAATATACTGTACATCCAACAGAGGCAGGCTCTGTTGACAAACAATGTCTGCTTCAGCCACCATAATTAGTTGAAACGTCAACAATTGAACGTTTTACAGAGATTCTTGGAGCTAAATGTTGCTTTGCCGGGACAAATAGACGACACTCTGTGTTCGTTCTTGCTCGGGAATTTTCTCGCAGTTTCTTCAAAGTCGGGTTCGTGCGATCAAAATTTGGAAAGCGGCACATAAAGGGTCGAGGCAGAAGAGGGGGGCAGAACAGTAAACTCATACGGTCGAAGGACACGTGTAGTTGCGCCTACCACGCATATCTGTAGAAGAGTTCGTCCCACACACACGCGTAAAGGCTTTGCGTGACCGACACGTGACATTTGAAGCATCCGGAGAGTGTCGAGTTACGACCGCGAAGGGACGGAAAAACTCATTTTCACGGTAGCTTACACGTAGGGTTTTCCACTTTCAACATGTGATGGAGGGATGGGCCAGGGGTAAGATGGGGAAGTTTCCTTACAGCATCCCGGAATACTCATATTTTAAAATTTAAACCGTGGGTGTCTCTGTACTTTTTTATTCTTCATTGGTTCGGATAACTTTGAAGAAGGAAAGAGCATCTGTTACGGAAGTAGGAAGCCCTGGGCGAGAGGGGTGGGTGCAACTTCCAATCGAGATGCATTTGTTTTTATATCGTTTGATGAGTGCCAGCAAAATGGTCATCATCTTGTTTTTGTTTATTTTGTGGAAATTTTTGTGAGTGCGTTGCGTGAGCCACGTGGAGGTAGAGGTAAAAGCCACGCGTGTGCCACACGCCGCGATGGAAATAAATGAGGGAGAAATTGACGTGCTGGAGGCTACTCATGTTCTGGAAAGTCGTTGCGTTGTTTGGATCCTTATCCATTACTCTTATCTCCTTCACTCGCAACCCCCACCTTTCAGTTAGTTTGTTTGTTTGGGATAATATTTGATGTATTTAAAAGTGTTTATTTAAATAAATTGAAATAAAATTCTTTTTATATATTTATCTCTTATATCATTAAATCACGATTGAAAAATTATTTTTAGAAGCTATAATCACTATTCTAAATAAATAAAATGTGTGTGTTTAGAACAGTGATAGGAAAAATAGTATTTTCTTATTTGACTTTTTGTAATCTTACTTTTAGTAAATGCTAGACTGTATAATGTGATTTATGTTTGGATTGGCGATTGTATAAATGAATTTTGTAAAAGTAAGATTTGTTTGGATTGACTTAAGCATAAGTAATTTTTGTAAAAATGGTAAGAGAGACTAGATGAAAAAATATTTAAAAAATCAAGTAAATATTTAAAAATTACTTTAAAATATTAGGTGCTACTGGAAAAATATTTTAAAATGGGTGGAAGTCGATAAATCAATATTATAAGTTTTGGGTGCTCTTTACTACAAAAAAAATACATTAAAAGTAAAATTGTAGTTATTCTCCTAAGATTGAATAAGAGTTCAAAGCACAAAAAAAATATTTTAAAGTAATTTTTGGAGTTGAAAATGTATAGTAAGGGTAAAATTAAAATCAGTTTAATAACACACTAGGTACAACTAGAAAAATATTTTAAGGGGTTAAAAACACACAAAAATATTTTAAAGTAATTTTTGGAGTTGAAAAAGTATATTAAAGGTAAAATTACAATAAGTCTGATAACACACTGAGTACAACTGAAAAAATATTTTAAGGGGTTAAAAACATTAAAAATTATTTCAAAATAATTTTTGGAGCTGAAAAAGTACATTAAAGATAAAGTTATAATCAGTCTAACAGTATATTAAATACAACTAAAAAAATATTTTAATAATATAGCATGAATCAATAACAAAAAAACTCCAAAATACAGCTTAAGAGTTTCGTACTTTTCATAATAGATATTTCCTGAAAGCACAATTCGATGATCATTGAACCAAACATTCTTTTTTTTTTTATAATAAAAAGTTTAGGTAGGTTCGGCACCAGTCTCCTACCAAGGGCAGGGCACGGCCCCAGGGCTCTTCGAGCGCTTACAAGAGACTTACGAGATCGCCTACCAATGAGGTCTCCCCATCGGTCAGAGGGTTCGAATACACTCCCTTATGATCGGGTGACAAGACCTTAACCAACTGTGCCAAACTTCATTGGTTCAACCAAACATTCTTTTTAACCACGATGAACAAACACGCCAAATGGCACAAATCGCTTGAATTCGTAGACATATCGCGCTGCCAAACACACTGATTTGTGAGTTTATGATCCAGCTTTTTTAACGACTCTTATCCAAAGTCCCCTTAAAGATTAGTAATTCATGAGTACACAAAGGAGTGTACTGGACTTTTATTACTGTATTTTCCTATTTTCGCCGGCAATCGTCAGACTGTAATTAGCTACGGCTGTTCGATAGTTATTGTACTATCAAAAAACGAATATTACAGGAAACCAATGCCACTGCCCAAAACAAGAGGGTTCCAAGTGAGATTCCAACGTTATGCAGCTACAAAACCTAGACAATTATGCATATCAATTTTATCCACCTTCAAGATCAGAAATTATGCCAGCCCTTCATTCCATTGTTTGATATTTAACTTCAATTCTTAATATATGAATCAATTGACGAATTAGGGAGATTAAGGTCCATTGGATGTTATATTGAATATATAAAATTATTATAGTTCGTAAAAAGGCTAATTGGATGGGCGTGTTTAGGGCTGGAACTCTCTCTAAATCCCCACCCTAAAATTATTTCTTGAAAAAAAAAATCGAATTATAATAAAATAGGCTTTATTTCTCTATTTTCTAACTTTCGCTTTTTTTGCCAAAAAAAAAAAATCAAAAGATTTGACTTTTGACGGCACTGTACTTGATAACTTAGATAAGTCCTATCTACTACCAAACCATGGGATCAACTTATTGTAAGTTGTTTCAACTTAATTAGTTGTATTGTGTTTGAACCTTGAAAATACAGATGTAATAATTACTGATTTGTTGTAAGTTTTATTTTTCTATTTTCTGGTTTGTTGTGTATATCTGATGAATGTACATCAGCGAAGAGCAAAATTCCATATTTGAAATTCTTAAATTTGAAAAGGATTTGTGGTTCATGGACCTTCAAAAGCTCGTTCCTCTCTTATTTAATAAATGCTTTCATGAATTCTAAGAATATTGCTTGTTTTGTGCGTGATTCTTCTCTATACAGTTATACACTTACACAAAACTTTCCTAAC
The DNA here is from genome assembly GCA_963210345.1 of Inga oerstediana. Classification (NCBI taxonomy): domain Eukaryota; kingdom Viridiplantae; phylum Streptophyta; class Magnoliopsida; order Fabales; family Fabaceae; genus Inga; species Inga oerstediana. The sequence goes on from OY723401.1 coordinate 3,305,285, forward strand.
ATTACAAACAGACCCGGGAACTAAAAATTATCAAGAGCAATAAACAAAAAATTTCAGTTTGCTACTAGTAATTGAAATTTAAAACAAGGGAAGTTAAAAATTTGTTCAAAACCTCATATTGCTGCTATAAGCTGTGTTTGTTTTAGCGTTTTGTACAGGAAAAACGCACTTATTACGCAAGCCGAGAAAAAACTCCTCTCATATACTTACCTCGTATATCGTGAATCACGAATTATAAACACGTTTTGGACAAAAATAAGCCATTCCAAACACGCACATAATTTAGGGCCTATGTTGGTTGGAGGGGAGGGGATGGAAGTGGAGGAAATATGAGCTCCTCCCCTCATTTGATTTGAAATTTTGAAGGGGAGAGGGTTAAAATTCTGCCCTTCTCTTCTCTTCCTTCCCTTTATTTTAGTCCCCTTTAAATTGGGGTTTTTTTTGAAGGGGAGTCAAACTTTGTGACTAATTTATACTCTTGTATTTTATGATATTTCATCACTCTCCATGTCAAAAAATTAAACGAAACTCCACTCCTTCACTCACAGTTGCATACATTCGATTGTGAGAAATGGTGGGGTTTGGGCAATCATCTGACCACTGTTGGGTTTGCACCAACTGGGCACGCTGTGGTGATGCTTCAACCAGATGGCCAGAATTCTATGATCATCGTTGGTGGTGCCAACATAAGTAGGTGGCCTGAAACTCTAACTGATAAGAATTTGGAGATTGTGAGAAATGCGGGGATTGTTTTACTTCAGAGGGAGATCCCAGATTCTGTTAACATTCAAGTGCCAAAGGTGAGAACTTTTGCGTTTATATTCTTCAGTTCAGTAAATTCTTCAGAGGTGCCATAGGCTGTAATAATCGAATTGTGAACAAAGGGGTTTAACGGGAGACTCGAGCTTTATCTTTGGGGTCTGCTGAACCAGTGTTGACGATAGGCATCATTATATTGTGCCAGCTTTATGTTGCCTCTCGACTAACAGTAAAAGAGAATGATACCATTGCATCACCGAGGTCAAGTTCTTTGCTTCAATGACCTGGGCTTATGAATATCAGATGATGTGAAGAATTGGGGCGAGTTGCATTTCTTATTGACATAACAATTGGTTAAAAATTTCTTAGCCAATTGTTGGGTCCCAGCAGTGTCAGCTACTGGCCCACCATGCGGGACACCCCAGGCCCATTTCTGAGCCCAGTATTGGCAATCACCGCTCGGGTATTGTAGGTTTGGTCCAAGGCCCTCTCGGGTCCACGATCCCTGCATGCAACAGTTCTGAGGGTTTATAGGCTTGCGCCACTTCCCCCCCAAGGATCGAAGTCGAGACCTCCCCCCTTTATTGGCATTTGAAATGCCACGCTTATCACCACTTGAGCTGCAGCTCAAGTGGTGATAAGCGAGCTCAAGTGGTGATAAGCGTGGCATTTCAAATGCCAATAAAGGGGGGAGGTCTCGACTTCGATCCTTGGGGGGGAAGTGGCGCAAGCCTATAAACCCTCAGAACTGCTGCATGCAGGGATCGTGGACCCGAGAGGGCCTTGGACCAAACCTACAATACCCGAGCGGTGATTGCCAATACTGGGCTCAGAAATGGGCCTGGGGTGTCCCGCATGGTGGGCCAGTAGCTGACACTGCTGGGACCCAACAAAAAGGCGCTTTTTGGGAGGAGCAAGGCGGTATACCCTACCCCCGAATGGGCCCCCGCTGACACGGTACTGGGCCCCACATTACCCGAGTCCAGGGCCCCTCTCGGGTGCCCGATCCCATGCTGCAGCATTTAGGGAGGAGGCCGTGTCATTGGCGCACCCTGGGATTCGATCTCTGGACCTCGGGCTATCACTCCCTCAAGCTGACACTTAAGGGAATAGCCTTCACCACTTGAGCTGCGGCGCAAGCCTATAAACCCTCAGAACTGCTGCATGCAGGGATCGTGGACCCGAGAGGGCCTTGGACCAAACCTACAATACCCGAGCGGTGATTGCCAATACTGGGCTCAGAAATGGGCCTGGGGTGTCCCGCATGGTGGGCCAGTAGCTGACACTGCTGGGACCCAACAAAAAGGCGCTTTTTGGGAGGAGCAAGGCGGTATACCCTACTCCCCGAATGGGCCCCCGCTGACACGGTACTGGGCCCCACATTACCCGAGTCCAGGGCCCCTCTCGGGTGCCCGATCCCATGCTGCAGCATTTAGGGAGGAGGCCGTGTCATTGGCGCACCCTGGGATTCGATCTCTGGACCTCGGGCTATCACTCCCTCAAGCTGACACTTAAGGGAATAGCCTTCACTACTTGAGCTGCAGCTCAAGTGGTGATAAGCGTGGCATTTCAAATGCCAATAAAGGGGGGAGGTCTCGACTTCGATCCTTGGGGGGGAAGTGGCGCAAGCCTATAAACCCTCAGAACTGCTGCATGCAGGGATCGTGGACCCGAGAGGGCCTTGGACCAAACCTACAATACCCGAGCGGTGATTGCCAATACTGGGCTCAGAAATGGGCCTGGGGTGTCCCGCATGGTGGGCCAGTAGCTGACACTGCTGGGACCCAACACCAATCGCCAAAGCTGAAGAAGAAAGAGAGCGAAGGCACGAAAGGGGGGATCAGGAGAAGCGATCGAAAATTTTCTCAGTCTCTACCATTAAAAATAAAATTTAAAAAAAGAAAAAAAGAAAAGAAAAGTCCACATCTCACATAATTATTAACTAAGTTTTTTAAAAAATAAACTTAGATATTGAGACCGGGAACAAAATTCCCGAAGATTTGCCCATATCCAGCCCCAGTCTTAGATATTCCTAGTCCCGATCCTAGCATGGCCGGGACTTTTTGATCTCGATACTACCAAGATCAGGACGGGACGGTTGGGACTAGGACAACATGAAACCCTTACAAGGTTGTATAATGGAGCATATATATGACTTTAATTAATTATGGAATAATGATAGTGTTGTGAGGGAAGTGATAGTTACAGTGACCTTTGAAGGCTTAAAGTGAGGGTTGGCTTGTGTTTTGGGGGACTAGAAGACATTTGGCACTCGATCGCATGCCACTCAATTCCGTCACTAATACTCCCTCTGATCTTTTTTATAAGGGTTCAGAATTTGATTTGGCTCAATTCTCTTTATAAGAACTCAACAAGAGTTGTATAAGCATTTAATAAGTTTTTTCTATTTTGCCCCTCATTAATTATAGATGTTGCATTCATTAAAAGGTTGGTAATACTTATATTTATTCTGTTTTTCTCTCTTATTTGCTCCTTATAAATGAGGGCATGTTTGGAAACAGAAGTTTATTTCAAACATACTCCCTTTGGTCCTATTTATAAGCAATGTTCACTTTTTGTTTGAAAATGTAAGCTTCTTTTTCCTATTTTACCCTTATTAAATACTCATTCTCTCTCATATATTATACTAATTAGCTCTTATACTTTTTATCTATTCTCTCTACTATACTCTTTTTATAAATAAAGACATATATGGAAAAATATGACATTTTTGACACATTTATTGCTTTTAACTATCGGTTCGTTTTGCACAATTAAGGAGAAGTTGCTTATAAATAGGATCGGAAGGAGTACTTATTATTTTTAATTAACTTTAATCGCTTTCTTTTATCGATTAATTCAGTTATTGAACTCTTATAAATATAACAAATGGTGTGAAGAGGAGACCATATATATGTAATATAGTTATAGTGTTGTCCCATAAAAGAGACCCCCTTGCATATATATATATATATTCATCCAACATCCTTTCGAACTAGTTCGCCTTAGTTTTATTTTTTTTAAGCCTGCTGCAATTTCCACCCACATCCTGTTGCCGTTACAAGTTGCAAACATGTCATGGTCAACCTTTTTTTTTATTTATAGAAAATGAGAAAAGCATCCAGCCCTACTGGCTCTACCCCACTAACTTAGTGCAAATATGCTGGTTCACAACATCTTCTCTAAGCAAACATGTAACTCCAGCAGACTCTTTGTCAACTACAAGAACATCCACCACCATATCCCTTGTTCTTCTTGTGAAGAAATCTGTCACCCTATTCGCCTCCTGACAACAATGTGTCAACTCCATTTCCCATTCTCGTTCCAAAATTGACTGAATTTCTAAGATTACAGTAGCATCAAAATGTTCATTGGCGACCACTCCTTGAATAAGCTCTAATACTTCACTATAATCGCTTTTAACAATATATGTCTAAATCCTCCTTCCCAAGCCAACTTCATACCCCACAAGATTCCCCAGGCTTCTGTTGTGATCACCGACCCACGTCCAATCCAAAACATAAACCCCTGAACAAATCCTCCATTTTCATCACGTAATGCCCCACTACATGTATAACACCCTGATGCTTTGTTCCTGGGCCTATCCGTATTAACTTTAACCACCCTGGCAGGTGAGGAATCCAAAACGTAGTTGTTATGATGTAGGACTTCAGTTACATGTGATTGGACATACCCCAAGACAACACCGAACTAGTACGTGCTAGTAACTCTTGCTTACTCTTCTGTTTATTATTTAAAATACGGTCATTCCTCGGCAACCAAATATGCCTACATAGAACTGTAACCCAGTGCCGAAACTCGTAGTCATACACTTGATCCCGACGTCGTAAACACCATGTTAACCAAATGTTTCTATTGGCTAAGTCAAAGAAATGCCGATAACATTGGCTTGGTAACATCTCACTCCAAAGTCCTTTAGTTGCAGCACAATTTCTAAGCACATGTAGAATCGATTCAGTCTCGTCTTAACATAAGGGACACATCTCAATTGTGTTGATTCTCCATTGAGCTCGTGTCAAATTTGTCAATAAATGCCCATGTGCACATAACCATAGAAATAGTCTGACCGTTGAGGAACCTTAAGCTTCCATATAAGGCTTGTCATGGTCAACCTTAATCAGCTACCAATATTATTGTTTACAAGCAAATATTTGACCCTACCCGCATTTATACTCCCTACGGTTCTATTTTCAAGAGCTCAATAATCAAATTATGCGGTTTAAGAAAGTAGTTAAAGTTTGTTAAAAATAACAAATATGTCTGAAATAAACTTTGTATTCTAAACATGCCCTTATTTATGAGGGGCAAATAAGAAAGAGAAATAAAATAAATATGAGTATAGTCAACCTTTTAATTAATACAATACATATAATAAATGAACGGTACAAATGAAAAAACACATTAAATGTTTAGATAAGAATAATTGAACTTTAATAAAAAAAACTAATACAATTTAAATTTTGGACTCTAATAAGAAATATAAGAGGGAGAACCTATCAAATAAAAAAAAAAAAAGGTAAAGAAATGGTAGTATGGAGAGTCCACGACGTCATAGGCGGCCTGGGTCAAAGCAACTTAAGGTAAGTAGGGTATGAAATCCTATTACTTCGATTTAAGTTAATGTGGTAATTCCTGGCAAGTTTGACGTCTTCGCGTCAAAAGTTTGCGCCTCCTGTTATATGTACCTATCAAACAAACTACAAACAATCGCCCCGTTCCATCCAATTGAAGAGAACAACGTACCCAACCAAACAACCAGAGGCCCCTTCAAACTTCAAAGCTTTCAACTTAATCAAAGTCGTACGTGTTTGCACAGTTTGAGCCGCCCTTTTCATTTAACTCACCAATCAAAATAATAGGAGCATTTATTTTCAGAGCATGGGATTTGTTCTTGGTGGTTTTAACTAATTAAAATCATCCGACAGCTATTTCCGTTGGGACGCAGTTTGATCCTATGCAATATTTTGCTCGATCTCTGAATCAAGGCCGTGTTTGTCGTGTTTGTTTGTGTGTAACGTCAAGTTATTACGTATGTGTAAGATCAGGATTATAGCTGGGCCCAAAAGTATCAACATTTCTCGATTGTGTTTCTTGTACTGCATGATCATATGGTTGCGGAGATTTAATTTCTCTTTTGTCACATTTTATTTAAACATTTTAAAAAACTTCACACGTATGTGGATTCATGATTATGGGACTTCAGATGTTAATTTTATGTTTTCATTTATGTAAACATCAGTCTTGAATTAAAACTAGAAAGCCTGGCCAATGGCAGGAGAGAAGCTAAAGAAGGCTCTGGGAGAGAAGATTTCACTCAAACGCCTTTTCACTACTGAAACGATCTTCTGCACGCCACGGATCTGTTTTCCCCACCTGCGAATAAGACCAATTGTTCGTGTTGTTTATTCGTTTTCCCAATGTAAAAGATGGCATGATATTGTTAAATTAAATGAGCGTGTCTTTTATAAATAGTTTGTCATAAATAAAATAAATCATATATGTGTTGTTCATCATTTATTACTCAGATGATGATATTATCAATCATTAGTATATTCAACATAAAGACAGGCATTTTTTACCAAAAAAAATATAAAGACAGAAATTATATGTGTGTAGGAGGGGTCAAGAGACAAGTGTCGGATCCTCTACGTGCTGTGCAAAGAATCCAGATTAAGAAGTTCAAACAAAGCCCAACAGATATTCCAGATTCCGTGAAACTATTCGATCCATTGAATTATACTAGTACGGAGTAATTAAGAAGGCACAATACTGTGATGCAGGCTTATACTTGGCATTATTCTCTGCAACTGTTATTTTTTTTTGTTGGATCACCTTGAGGTTGTGACAATTATGTTACTATAAAAAAAGCAATTACATGATCATGGAATAATATGAGCAAAATGAAAGGATAAAATTAAAGAAGACAACCTGAGCTCAATGATTAAATAAAATATACGGCTGATGGACATAAATATTAAACACCAAAAAGAAAAGAGTGAGAGAAGGAGGTGGAGGGAGAGAGCATATATATAAGATATTAATGAATTATTTTGACCGAACAATATGAAATGAATGATGAATCATATGCCATTTCTAAACTCCAAGGCCAAGAGACGAATGAGTGATGGGCGAGGAGTCTCGTGCTCAAATGTCAATATTTGGGTATTTAATTTTAATATTCCAAACTAAATAATTTAGGAAGATCAATATTCAATTAAGGGAGACCTTGTGCGTTCTTTGTTGCGTTGCTTGACCCACGATACGGGCTTCTTTTCCTGATGACCAAACTCGCTTTCAACGGGAATTAAACGTGAAAGAAGGGTTCATTTCAATAAAATACTCCTGAGTTTTGATTAGGGATGTATGGCATTGAAGCTTCAAGGGGTTGTTTTCAAAACATTTGTAAAGTTTTGTTACAGCATCGCACATGAGTTTTTTATGTGTGGGAAGGGGAAAAGAAAGAATAAATAACCGAGGACAACGGGAGGACAATGAGAAGTGGAAGGGAAGCGTTTGTTTGGAATAGTTTATTTTTGGGTAATAAGTGTTTATAAATCATAATTCACGGTATACGAGGTAAGTATGTGAAAGGAGTTTTATCTCAACTTGCGTAACAAGGACTTATCATTCAAAAATAAGCCCAATCAAATTTACACGAACTTAGAGATAAGACCTCAATATTCAATTTTATTCAATTACAAGGCCAATAAAACAAATGATCAGTTGGGGTGTTAGTTACACATCTCAACCTAACTCTTGGAATCAGGAAAAAAACATTCTAAAATTAAACACAAACAATAATTAATGATAAAAGATATCAATCAAATTAAAATTAAAACATACTGTTCACTAATAATGCTAAATATATGAAATATCTAAACATCCTAATTAACGATTATTTTATACCCTATCACTCACAACCCTACTTTCACTTTTACTTTATCTAAACATAGGTTAATATAATTTTGGGTCTTTTAAATTTATTTTTATTTTGATTTTGATTTCTTAAGTTTCATTTTGTTTAAACATTGATTCTTTAATAAAGATCTTAACTATTTTGCCCTCTAAGCAACCAAAATTTATAATTTAAAACTCAAGAATCAATGTCAAAACAAGAGAACAAGAGAACAAGAGCAGGGAAGGAAGCTATTGAGAATTGGGCAAAAAAAAGATCTGGGCATTGAGGGAAAGCTTTATGTACTTTTTGGGTGTGGGGATAAAAAGATGATAAAAAAAAAATGAAGGAGGTACGTGTTACAAGAAAAGAGGTGAAATGAGGAAAACAAAAAAGAAAATTTAAAAGAGGAAGACGGGGTGAATCGGACAGATTAGATTGAACTTTGAAGTGTTGAACGTTGAAGGGTCAAAAGGGACGAGAGAGAGGCTTGGCATAGGCGTTGGGCGCTTAGGTTGACTGACCCGACCCCGTCACCAGACAAAGCAAATAAAAGCGAAGAAAGCTAAAAACACCCAACCCCATCTTTGTCAATTATTTCCTGCTTTCTTTCTTCCTTTGTCTCCTTCCCCTTCCGTTCCGAATCCGAGGGATACAGCAACCTCAGATCCAAGTTCCCAACCTCCCACCTTTTTATTCCTCCTCAATCTTCCTCCTCGCCCATTTCTTCGCCTCCGCTGAATTTCTTTCCCCCGATCGGTGAGTTTCTCTTCCTGCGCCTACCTACAACCACGAAACTTTGTTTGCTTTCAATTTTTGTGCTTTTTGCTTTTTATTAATTCACATCATGGTTGAGTCAGTCTTCAATTTTAGTGTTTTCCTTCAGATTTTGCAAAATACAAATATGATGCCTTCTTCTACGCTGATCTCTGGGTCAACCTCCTCACGAGCTTCCTCACTTTTCTTGTTTCGGGCTCTTTTCTGTTCTAGTTTTGATATCCGTCTGGGTTTTTTGGGTTGTCTGTCGAGAAAATCTGTTTATTAGCCCATAAACGGTCAGATATCTTATGCCTTGCTTTTTAGATGCCAAATATTTTGGTACCGCGATACCTCTTTTGTCTTGAGAGTAATATGCTACTGCCACCCTTATTTCGCCATACTAGATGGGGTGCTGTCCTCAGATTGTATGATGTTTTTATCTTTACGATCTTAATTGCTTGAGCGCCTTAATTTTAGGTCTTCAGTGCTTTGTTAGACCCACAAGCTGCCCAGGTCCGACACCTGGAGAGAATCCAGGCCCTGTTTTGGAAGATTGTATAACCCCCAAATGATAGAAATTGCTTTACGCTTCTAGTTTGTTTTCTTTTGTTGGTCTTGGAAGAGAAACTTGGGATGCTTAGCACAAAAGATAGTTCATTTAGGCCTATATCGGTGTCTGGATGCGTCGTTATCATCTCCAATTGAGAAGTGCACTTCTGAACTCATTATTCCTTTTAAAGTTGGAATCACCAATTATATCTATGTAATGGTCTTACAGGTGAACCATTGTTTTTTCTTCTTCTTGATGAAAATTTGAAAGATCATTCGTTGCTCAATCCTAAGGTTGCCCTTTTGAAGTCATCTATCCTCTATAGGGTCTGTATGACCTATTGTTTGAGGTGGCTGAATCTGCAAGTTAAACTGCCAAATCTCTTCTTTTGATGGCATCAGCGGGTGTAGCACCTGCTTCTGAATTGAGAGATGTAAATGCAACTACAGTTGGCATTGACAAGTTGCCTGATGAGATGAATGACATGAAAATTAGAGATGACAAGGTAAAAACAAACTTCGTGTTATCTCCCTCTGTCTGCATTTCTCTTTGCACCCCCTTTAACACCCCCCCATACATATCCAGTATTTTCATGGTGAAACTTGTTAAATAAAATACAGGAAATGGAGGCAACTGTCGTAGATGGAAATGGGACTGAAACAGGACATATAATTGTGACCACCATTGGTGGTAAAAATGGCCAGCCAAAGCAGGTGTATTTTTTATTTGCTTGTATTCTCTTTTGGACAGCTCTGTTTCTCGTTCCCCTTTCTTATATTTTACAAGAAAAAAATGTACTCAGTTACTTATTTATTTTCTTCTCAATGACTGCAGACTATAAGCTACATGGCTGAGCGTATTGTTGGACAAGGTTCGTTTGGTGTGGTTTTCCAGGTTAGTCCTTTACTGTTTAGATGGAAGCTTTTGATTGGGTACTTTTGGAACTTAGCCATGTAATGATTATATGTTGTTTTGCCTTTGTTATTCAGGCAAAGTGCTTGGAGACTGGTGAAACAGTGGCTATAAAGAAGGTTCTTCAAGACAAGAGATACAAGAACCGGGAATTGCAAACTATGCGTCTTCTTGACCACCCTAATGTTGTATCTTTGAAGCATTGCTTCTTTTCAACTACTGAAAAAGATGAGCTTTATCTTAACTTGGTACTTGAGTATGTTCCTGAGACTGTCCATCGGGTGATCAGACACTACAATAAAATGAATCAAAGGATGCCGTTGATATATGTGAAGCTTTATTTCTACCAAGTATGTTTCTGTATGCTGCACGAGTATGTCTTTAATTTTATTTACCCAGCCGAGTGTGTTGTGAATATCACTTTGTTGATTCTCATGACTCTATTTTTTTCAATAGATATTGAGAGCACTTGCTTACATTCACAACAGTATCGGAGTGTGTCACAGAGACATAAAGCCTCAAAATTTACTGGTATGTTGATAGGGAAACTTGTTTCTTGAATGTTCCTCCCCCATACGGTAGGCTAAAATGTGCTGTGTAATTTATGTTTGTTGCTTTATTTGTACTTGTGATTTTTCTGTCTGTTTTTGGTTCTGTTGTTATTGATGATAGCGTAACATGCCAATATTATCCTGGAAAGTAAGCATGTTGTCATGTTATTGAAGAAGTCAATATTGCAAATTGGCCTTGTTATGTTTTTTCAAAAGGCTAACAGATTCCTAAAAGTTAGATGTTGAAATTGATTGTTGCGATTAAACATTTGAAGTTATATGCATGAAATTGTTTAACATATAATCTATGAAACTTTAAGACGCTGCAGTCTGCATAGCACTTGCTCAGAATTTAAATTTATTGCACATACAAAAAAATGCATGAATCAACTCAATTCTACGTGGTACTTATGTTTTACATGCAGTTTTTTTCTTTGTTTTTCTCTGTAGCTTTATTTTCTTATCTGCTGGTGTAATTTATTCACGACTCAAATTCATTTGCTTCCCTGTTACAGGTCAACCCTCACACTCACCAGTTGAAGCTGTGTGACTTTGGAAGTGCTAAAGTTTTGGTTTGTATATTCTTAACTTGGAAACCCTGTATTCTGTTTTCTTGGTGGTTATATTTTTATATGACTTAATTTTTTATGGATATAACAGGTGAAAGGGGAACCAAACATATCTTACATCTGTTCTAGGTACTATAGAGCTCCTGAGCTTATTTTTGGTGCAACTGAGTACAGCACAGCTATTGACATTTGGTCTGCTGGTTGTGTACTCGGTGAACTATTGCTTGGACAGGTATTTAGCCATTTTATGTATTGTTGATGTTGACTGTCGATTCTGTTATATTGAGAATTCATCAAGTTTCTATTATTTCCAGCCTCTCTTCCCTGGTGAGAGTGGAGTGGACCAGCTTGTCGAAATTATAAAGGTGAGATCAGTTGTAGAGAATATTAGATGCAAAAGTCACCCTCTGCCTCTTCATTCTGATGCTTACATCTCAATATCCATGGCATTCAAATGCAGGTTTTGGGCACCCCAACAAGAGAAGAAATTAAATGCATGAATCCTAATTACACAGAGTATAAATTTCCCCAAATTAAAGCCCATCCATGGCACAAGGTATCGTAAACGCCCTTTTGTTCTTTCCATTCACAGAAATTGTTGCATTGCAAGGTTAATTCAAATGACTCTTATCTGTAGATCTTTCACAAGCGCATGCCACCTGAAGCTGTGGACCTTGTTTCAAGACTACTGCAATACTCTCCAAATCTTCGATGCACACCTGTGAGTATCTAATTTGTCAAGATTATTAGATGGTTTTTGTCTTGTGGTTATATCAAGTGCTTCCTTGGCCTCCATTTGGCAATGTTTGTGGTTATAGATCATTCAATAACATGCAAACGACCTTGTGCTCGATATTAAAATTTGTGCTTTTTGTAATATAGTTGGAGGGTCTTGCTCATTCATTCTTTGATGAGCTGCGGGATCCAAACACACGCTTGCCAAATGGGCGGTTTCTTCCTCCACTATTTAACTTCAAGGCCAACGGTAATGATCTCTATTCCCATACGATTAGTTATTATTTGATGTGGCATTTTAATATTGAAGATTTAAATAATGCAAGTGCTGATATTGATGATTTGATGCACAGAGCTTAAGGGAGTGCCTGCAGAGTTGCTGGTGAAGCTAATTCCACCACACGCCCGAAAGCAGTGTGCCGTATTTGGGTCATCGTGATGATGCGGCCTTCCATAGTTAAAATTCTAGTCCCTGTCTGTAGAATTGTGTTTAAGTCTCCTCTTCGTTCAGGTGGTCAACAATTGTTTTGTTCTGTTGATTTTTTTCTATATCGCATGCCGTACAAAGCTGCTTGAGAAGCTTTTCACAGTTCGAGCTGTTTATAGAATTTGATGGGTTTTGCTAGCCCTCAAAGTTTAACAGGTTGTATTAACTAGAAAAGTTATTTATTTGAATATAATTGACCACGATCTTCTGCACGCCACGTGTCTGTTTTCCCCCACCTGCGGATAAGACCATAATCGTTCGGGTTGTTTATTCGTTTTCCAAATGTGAAAGATGGCATGATATTGTTAAATTAAATGTGCATGTCTTTTATAAATAGTTTGTCATAAATAAAATAAATCATGTGGTGTTCATTTATCTCCAAGATGATGATATTATTAATCAGTACAGAAATTATATATGTGTGTAGTAGGTGTCATGAGACAAGTATCGGATCCTTTACGTGCGGTGCAAAGTATACAGATAAAGAATTTCAAACGAAGCTCGATGGAGATTTCAGATTCCGAGAAAATATTCGATCCATTGAATTATAATTAAGAAGGCACAAAATTGTGATGCAAGGTTCCCAACCCCCCACCCTTTTATTCCTCCTCAATCTTCCTCCTCGCCCATTTCTTCGCCTCCGCTGAATTTCTTTCCCCCGATCGGTGAGTTTCTCTTCCTGCGCCTACCTACAACCACGAAACTTTGTTTGCTTTCAATTTTTGTGCTTTTGCTTTTTATTAATTCACGTCATGGTTGAGTCAGTCTTCAATTTTAGTGTTTTCCTTCAGATTTTGCAAAATACAAATATGATGCCTTCTTCTACGGTGATCTCTGGGTCAATCCTTGCGAGCTTCCTCACTTTTCTTGTTTCTGGCTCTTTTCTGTTCTAGTTTTGATATCCGTCTTTTGGGTTGTCTGTCGAGAAAGTCTGTCTATTAGCCCATAAACGGTCAGATATCTTGTGCCTTGCTTTTAGACGCCAAATATTTTGGTACCTCGATACCTCTTTTGTCTTGAGAGTAATATGCCACTGCCGCCCTTATTTCGCCATACTAGATGGGGTGTTCTCCTCAGATTGTGTGATGTTTTTATCTTTACGATCTTAATTGCTTGAGCGCCTTGATTTTAGGTCTTCAGTGCTTTGTTAGATCCACAAGCAGCCCAGGTCCGACACTTAGAGAGAATCCAGTCCCTGTTTTGGAAGATTGTATCACCCCCAAATGAAAATGATAGAAATTGCTTTACGCTTCTACTTTGTTTTCTTTTGTTGGTCTTGGAAGAGAAACTTGGGATGCTTAGCACAAAAGATAGTTCATTTGGGTGTATATCGGTGTATGGATGCGTCGTTATCATCTCCAATTAAGAAGTGCACTGCTGAAATCATTATTCCTTTCAAGTTGGAATCACCAATTATGTGTAATGGTCTTACAGGCGAACCTTTGATTTACCCCCTCTTGAAGACTTGAATGATCAATTCGTTGCTCAATCCTAAGGTTGCCCTTTTGAAGTCATCTATCCTCTATAGGGTCTGTATGACCTATTGTTTGAGGTGGCTGAATCTGCAAGTTAAACTACCAAATTTCTTCTTTTGATGGCATCGACAGGTGTAGCACCTGCTTCTGGATTGAAGGAAGTAAATGCAAATACAGTTGGCATTCACAAGTTACTTGATGAGATGAATGACATGAAAATTGTTTAAATTAGAGATAAGTTTCACTTTCAATGTGATGATTTATTCAGCTAGGAAGGGTACAAATATATAGCCTAGACAGAGTAATCATAGTAAATAAAGGGATTACAATCAACTATTAAATAGTGAAACCCTAAATCAGGGATTATGATTAATGGGAGATAATTGTGATATTCTCAAATCTGAATTGATTTGATTTCGAACACTCCCTCTGAAGCAAGAGAGCATATGTCAATCATTCTCAGCTTGCCTCGAAATCCTTCAAACTTAGTTCTTCCCAGTGGCTTCGCCATAATGTCTGCAATTTGATCCGTAGATCGTATGTGAGATAAATTCATAATGCTTGCTTCAAACTTTTCTTTAATGAAGTGTCTATCGATGTCAACATGTTTTGTTTTATCATGATACACTGGATTCTTGACCATTCAATGCTGGCCTTGTTGTCACACTAGAGCTGCATTGTTACCTCATATAAGATTCCTAACTCCTTCAGTAACCTGATAACCCAAAGTCCTTTACTTACTCTATCGACAACAACTCTTAGTTTTGCTTTTGCACTACTTTTTGACACCACAGTTTGTTTCTTTCTTCTCCATGTAACCACATTTCCCCACACATATGTGCAATACCTAGAGTTGACCTCCTAGTTTTTCTGTCTCTTGCATGGTCTGCATCAATGTAGATTTCAATGATTATGGCTGTGTCTTTCTTAAAGAAGACCCCTTTTCCAGGATTAAGTTTCAGACAACTCAAAATTCTGTATACATCCTCCATGTGCTCTTCTTATTGCTTATGCATAAACTGACTAACTATTCCCATTGCATAGCTGATATATGGACGTGTGTGGGTTAAGTATATCACTTTTCCCACAAGTCTTTGGTATCTTTCTGAGTCAATCAGAACACCTTGTGGTTTGATCTCTAGATGACACCCTTCTTCCGTCCCCTCAGGTTAAGCACCCAACATTCCTGTCTCATTCAACAGGTCTAGAGTATGCTTCCGCTGAGATATTTTGATGCCCTTCTTAGTTCTTACTACTTCCATGCCCAGAAAATACCTCCTTTGTCCGAGATCTTTCGCCTGGAATTCAATAGACAAATCCTATTTCCGTTAAACTATAGATTCTTCATCATTTTTTGTAATGACAATGTCATCAATATAGACGATTAGGATAATAACATTCCCATTAGTACATTTGATGGACAATGTGTCATCTGCTTGTCTCTGGGTGTACCCAAGTTCTTTCACTACTTTGGTGAATCTCCTGAACCATGCTCTAGGGGATTGTTTTAGTCTGTATAAAGATTTATTGAGTTTACATACAGAGTTTTTAGGAGCTAGAACTCCATCTGGGATCTCCATGTATAGTTCTTCTTTCAAATCTCTATTCAAGAAAGCATTCTTCACATCTAGTTGGTGTAACGACCAATCCAAGTTGGTTGTGATTGATAACAGTACTTGGATGGTATTGAACTTAGCTACTGGAGCAAATATCTCTAAATAATCAATCTCATATGTCTAGGTATATCCTTTTGCAATAAGTCTTGCCTTATATTTATTGATACTACCATTTGTATTGAATTTCGGGGTGAAGATCCATTCGCATCCTACTAGTTTCTTGCCTTTGGGAAGCGTTTAATCTCCCACATTTTATTCTCCTTGAGTGCCTTCAACTCCTCTTCTGTAGCTTGTTTCCAATTCAGACTAGCCATGGCTTGCTAAAATATGTTTGGAATTTGTATCTGTGCACTATCTACAATAAAGCTTTACATTTTTGCAGATAAGTTACCGTAAGAGACAAACCGTTGAATTGGATGCTGAGTGCAAGATCTTACCCGTTTTCTTAAAGCAATAGGCCAATCTAGTTCTTCATGATTTAATCCTAAGTTGGAGTCATGGTCGTTCCTTTGAATTGGAGAGATAGTTCTATCAGTGTTTGGTTCCTCTTGAACTTGTTGGTTGGAATCTCCTTCTTGCCTTGTTCAACATCCACCCTTGAATTGATCTCAACATTTATTTTTAGTTCATTGGGTGTGGGTTCTAGTTCATGATCCGGTTGGGTAGGACTAGGTTGGTTTATGGGACAAATGAGCCCAGGTCAACTATAAGATTAAGCTGTGGCGATGATGATGTGTCTGGTGGGACTTTGGAGGTAAATTCTTCCGAAATTAGCCATTCAACATCAAGATACTCACCCTGAATAGGTAATTTAAGATGGTAAGCTACTTCTTCAGAGAAAATGGTATCTCGGGAAATGAAAAGTTTCTTGGAAGTAGGGTAGTAACATTTGTACCCTTTTTGTGTAGGGGAGTATCCAAGGAATATACATTTGTCAGCTTAAGCAATAGATTTGTTGCCATCATTTTTGTGAACAAAGACAACACAACCAAACACTTTTGGTGGTAAGGAATTGATTAGTGGATAAGTTGGAAAGTGTTCAAAAAGTTTTTGGATAGGAGTGACGTAATTGAGGACTTTGGAAGGCATGCGGTTAATTAGATAAGTGGCTGTTAGTACAACATCACCCCAGAAAATGGTGAGAACACTCCTCTCCATTAACAAGGTTAGAGTTAATTCCAACAAGTGACGGTTCTTACGCTCGGCCACTCCATTCTATTCAGGGGTGTAAGGTAGGAAGTTTGGTGATGAATTCATTACTAATCAAGGAATTCCTTAAAGACTCCTTTCTTGTATTCCTTGGCATTATCACTTCGTAATACCTTAATTGAAGTATTGAATTGAGTTTGCACAAAGGTATAGAAGTTTTGAAATATTTTGGCTTCTTCGGGCTTTTCTTTTAGTAAGTAAACCCATGTGGTTCTTATGTTGTCATTTATAAAAGTAACAAACCACCTAACATTAGTGAGGGTTTTTATTCGTGCAGGTCCCCGAATGCCACTGTAGATTAGTGTGAGTGGTGCGAAAGGGTGTAGGATTGTTTAGGATATGAGTATTGAGTTTGTTTTGCAAAGTGGCAAGTTTCACAATGAAAAGGAACATAATTTTTATTGAACAAACTTGAAAACACATGTTTCATGTAATCAAAACTAGGATGGCCTGAACGACAATGCTATAACATCACATCATTGTTTTGAGAATTGGAGCTAACCAGTGCTCTGCTTGTCTTCCAAGAATCTTTATTCTTCATACTCGATTCTTCAAGGCAGAACAGTTCATCCCATTCTCTAGAAGTTCCAATCGTATCCTAAAAAACATAAAGATCATCATCAAAGATTACTTGTCATATATGACCTTTAGTCAACTTGCTCGCAGATATTAAATTACAAGTAGGGGTGGAAATAGGTCAGGCCAAGCTTTTTCCTTAACAGGCCTAGCCTGTTAAGGCACAAACTGGCCTGAGCCTGGCCTGTGGCCTGTTAGAGGCCAATTTTAAGGCCTGGGCTTGAAGCCTGTTAAGGAGACTTGAATTTTTAAAATTTTTTAAGTAAACCAATAGGCCTACAGGCCACACTGCAAAATAGGCCAACAGGCCACAGGCCGAAAACAGGCCTCCTTAACAGGCCTCCTTAAACAGGCCAAAAACAGGCTAAGTTTGACACAGCATTGAGAGCTACAATAGAATTACCTGATTGTACCATATTCATATTAGGAACTGAGTTTGAAATATTTTGCTTCTCAAGTAACTTGCGAAGCACTTGTAGTTCTTCTTGGCTCAAGTGATCACCGTTCTCAATTTTCTTCTCAGTAGTGGTAAGGTAACTCTAGGAGATTTGTTTTTCGTTAGCTTGCTATGTAACTTCCAACATTCTTCTTTGAGGAGAAGGCCGTTCTTTCTATAGTAGTTGCACCATTTGTTATTCCTTCATTCACCTTATGGTCCTCTCACTGCAAGTGTTGAGCTCTAAATTTGATTTGGACCACTTTGGTTTAGGAGTTTCCTGCTTTCTTCGAATTGCACAAAGTTAACAACATTAAACAGAAGTGGTAGAGGGCGCAATCCCATGATTCTGCCCCTTATCTTCTCAAAAAATTCATTTAGGCCTAGCAGGAAATCGTGTATCCTTCCTTCTTCTACTATTTTCTTGTCTAGTTGAGTGTCCTCGATGTTCTTCCATGGGTAGACCTCAAACAAGTCCTGCTATTACCACAATTTTAATAAAGCATTATAATATTCAGTTACCAACATGTTACCTTATCTTAAATTATGAAGTTGCCTTTTCAAGTGAGTCAAGGCAGTGGTGTTATCAAGGGAGGAATAGGTTTTCCTGGTTGCATCTCAGATTTCTTTGGTGGTGTTAGCAAGAAGATAGCCTTCACTAATGTCCAGAGTCATCAAGTTGCACAACCAACTCATTATCTGATTATTTTCAGTGAACCGAGTGTCAAAGTTGGGATCATTAGGGGTCGGTTGAGGAGCCTCGCCATTAATATACTTTTCCTTTCTCTTGCCACACAAATATCTCAATACACATTGGGACCATTGGAAAGTGATTCTTCCAATTAAGCTCATGATCAATAATCATTCCTTGATTTTCTGTAAGGGATGCAAATTCTAATGTCATCTTAGGGTTTAGAATGTCTAGTAGTGATAGATGAAGAAGAAGTAGTGCTGCCTTGTGTTGAAGCACTAGTACCAGACATGAGGGCTGTAGGAATGACTCCAGAAATTGTTGGGATGTAAGGAACAAATCCGAAAAGGGGAGGAAAATCACGAGAATCCATGTTCTGGATGAAGAACGACGGCGGCGAATGAGCAATGGGAGAGGGGTATTTCCATTGATTTCCCTCTCTATTTACTCTTCATTGAGTGTACCTATCCTTAGATTAACTTTTAATGGTTGAGATTTACTATGGTAGATTTTTATTATAATGTTATTTTTTACATATTTTTAAATCTCAACCATTAAAAGTTGATCTACCGGTAGATACACTCAACGGAAATTAAATGGAGAGGGAAATCAATGGAAACACCCCTCTTTCTGGGGCAACAGTAGCGGTGCTGTTAGATTCGAGTCAAACCGTCAGGGTTTCACTGATCGGCGTTTTCTAGTCCCTATGGTGGTGGCGGGGAGACGTCACTCGCCCTCCTGCGAAAACCGTAGGCTTCGCTCCCTCTCTGCCTCTCTCATTGTCCCTCTCTCTGAGTTTAAATTGAACTCATAGGCTTTGATACCATGTTTAAATTAGAGACAAGTTTCACTCTGAATGTGATGATTTATTCAACTAGGAAGGGCACAATATATAAGCTTGAGAGAGTAATCAGAGGAGTACATAAAGGGATTACAATTAAAGATTATTTCCTAAAGAGTGAAACACTAGATCAAGAATTATGATTAATGGGAGATAATTGTGATATTCTCAAATCTGAATTGATTTGATTTCCAACAAAAATTAGAGATGACAAGGTAAAAACAAACTCCGTGTTATCTCCCTCTGTCTGCATTTCTCTTTGCACCCCCTTTAACACCCCCCCCCCCATACATATCCAGTATTTTAATGGTGAAACTTGTTAAATAAAATACAGGAAATGGAGGCAACTGTTGTAGATGGAAATGGGACTGAAACAGGACGTATAATTGTGATCACCATTGGTGGTAAAAATGGCCAGCCAAAGCAGGTGTATTTTTTATTTGCTTGTATTCTCTTTTGGACAGCTCTGTTTCTCGTTCTCCTTTCTTATATTTTACAAGAAAAAAATGTACTCAGTTACTTATTTATTTTCTTCTCAATGACTGCAGACTATAAGCTACATGGCTGAGCGTATTGTTGGACAAGGTTCGTTTGGTGTGGTTTTCCAGGTTAGTCCTTTACTGTTTAGATGGAAGCTTTTGATTGGGTACTTTTGGAACTTAGCCATGTAATGATTATATGTTGTTTTGCCTTTGTTATTCAGGCAAAGTGCTTGGAGACTGGTGAAACAGTGGCTATAAAGAAGGTTCTTCAAGACAAGAGATACAAGAACCGGGAATTGCAAACTATGCGTCTTCTTGACCACCCTAATGTTGTATCTTTGAAGCATTGCTTCTTTTCAACTACTGAAAAAGATGAGCTTTATCTTAACTTGGTACTTGAGTATGTTCCTGAGACTGTCCATCGGGTGATCAGACACTACAATAAAATGAATCAAAGGATGCCGTTGATATATGTGAAGCTTTATTTCTACCAAGTATGTTTCTGTATGATGCACGAGTATGTCTTTAATTTTATTTACCCAGCCGAGTGTGTTGTGAATATCACTTTGTTGATTCTCATGACTCTATTTTTTTCAATAGATATTGAGAGCACTTGCTTACATTCACAACAGTATCGGAGTGTGTCACAGGGACATAAACCCTCAAAATTTACTGGTATGTTGATAGGGAAACTTGTTTCTTGAATGTTCCTCCCCCATACGATAGGCTAAAATGTGCTGTTTAATTTATGTGTGTTGCTTTATTTATACTTGTGATTTTTCTGTCTGTTTTTGGTTCTGTTGATATTGATGATAGCGTAACATGATCCTGGAAAGTAAGCATGTTGTCATGTTATTGAAGAAGTCAATATTGCAAATTGGCCTTGTTATTTTTTTTCAAAAGTGAAACGGAATGAAACAGAACAGAGACAGAGAATGAGAATGTGAACAAGAGAATGAGTTGCAGCCAACGTTGACCTTCATGTGATGTATGCAATGACGTGAGGGGTTTGGTGAAGGTTGCCAGAATTGACTTTTCCATTATTTTAAGCATTTATGAGGTTTTGAGTTTGGTTATAAATAGGCTTCGTTTTTCATTGTAAAAACATTAGAGAATTGATTAAGAATTTGAGTTTTGGTTTCTATACCAATTTGTGTAATTTATGTTTGTTGCTTTATTTGTACTTGTGATTTTTCTGTCTGTTTTTGGTTCTGTTGTTATTGATGATAGCGTAACATGCCAATATTATCCTGGAAAGTAAGCATGTTGTCATGTTATTGAAGAAGTCAATATTGCAAATTGGCCTTGTTATGTTTTTTCAAAAGGCTAACAGATTCCTAAAAGTTAGATGTTGAAATTGATTGTTGCGATTAAACATTTGAAGTTATATGCATGAAATTGTTTAACATATAATCTATGAAACTTTAAGACGCTGCAGTCTGCATAGCACTTGCTCAGAATTTAAATTTATTGCACATACAAAAAAATGCATGAATCAACTCAATTCTACGTGGTACTTATGTTTTACATGCAGTTTTTTTCTTTGTTTTTCTCTGTAGCTTTATTTTCTTATCTGCTGGTGTAATTTATTCACGACTCAAATTCATTTGCTTCCCTGTTACAGGTCAACCCTCACACTCACCAGTTGAAGCTGTGTGACTTTGGAAGTGCTAAAGTTTTGGTTTGTATATTCTTAACTTGGAAACCCTGTATTCTGTTTTCTTGGTGGTTATATTTTTATATGACTTAATTTTTTATGGATATAACAGGTGAAAGGGGAACCAAACATATCTTACATCTGTTCTAGGTACTATAGAGCTCCTGAGCTTATTTTTGGTGCAACTGAGTACAGCACAGCTATTGACATTTGGTCTGCTGGTTGTGTACTCGGTGAACTATTGCTTGGACAGGTATTTAGCCATTTTATGTATTGTTGATATTGACTGTCGATTCTGTTATATTGAGAATTCATTGCTTTATGGAAATTAAAAATAAGTTTCTATTATTTCCAGCCTCTCTTCCCTGGTGAGAGTGGAGTGGACCAGCTTGCCGAAATTATAAAGGTGAGATAAGTTGTAAAGAGTATTAGATGCAAAAGTCATCCTCTGCCTCTTCATTCTGATGCTTACATCTCAATATCCATGGCATTCAAATGCAGGTTTTGGGCACCCCAACAAGAAAAGAAATTAAATGCATGAATCCTAATTACAAAGAGTATAAATTTCCCCAAATTAAAGCCCATCCATGGCACAAGGTATCGTAAACGCCCTTTTGTTCTTTCCATTCACAGAAATTGTTGCATTGCAAGGTTAATTCGAATGAATCTTATCTGTAGATCTTTCACAAGAGCATGCCACCTGAAGCTGTGGACCTTGTCTCAAGACTACTGCAATACTCTCCAAATCTTCGATGCACAGCTGTGAGTATCTAATTTGTCAAGATTATATGATGGTTTTTGTCTTGTGGTTATATCAAGTGCTTCCTTGGCCTGCATTTGGCAATGTTTGTGGTTATATAGAATCATTCAATAACATGCAAACGACCTTGTGCTCGATATTAAAATTTGTGCTTTTTGTAATATAGTTGGAGGGTCTTGCTCATGCATTCTTTGATGAGCTGCGGGATCCAAACACGCGCTTGCCAAATGGGCGGTTTCTTCCTCCACTATTTAACTTCAACGCCAACGGTAAGGATCTCCATTCCTATACGATTAGTTTCTATTTGATCTAGCATTTTAATATTGAAGATTTAAATAATGCAAGTACTGATGCTGATGACTTGATGCACAGAGCTTAAGGGAGTGCCTGCAGAGATGCTGGTGAAGCTAATTCCACCACACGCCCGAGAGCAGTGTGCCTTATATCGCATGCCGTACAAAGCTGCTTGAGAAGTTCTTCACAGTTGGAGTTGTTTGTAGAATTTGATGGGTTTTGCATCCCCCGAAGTTTAACAGGTTGTATTAACTAGAAAAGTTATGTATTTGAATATAATTAACCACTATCGGCATGGCATTGTGATCTGGATGGTAGTTATTCTAAATCTTCGCCATCGATTTTTTTCTTCCCGTGGATGATAGCAAATTTCAGTATAAACGTGGCTACGTCCGCAATGTTGGCGGTTGGTAAAATCTATGACAGTATTTGTCAATCCTTAAGCATGAACAAGTCCTACCTACCTAATAAGAACACAAGCGATAAGGTTTTCTTACGGCGTTGTTCTACCTCAAGATAAGTAATCTGAACTTTTTTCAATACATTGTAAGACTGAAACGGCTTTGTTCTGCTTCAAGATAAGATGAACGTTTTTCAATACATTGCAAGACCGTTAACGTATCATAATAGAGATAAAAATTCTTACATTTGAGATAAGATTAGCTAAGAAGTTAGAGGAATCAAGTAACTTAGGTGTGGTGTTCGGCTTACAGATGGAGATGGAGGTGTGCACTTGTGTGCAAGAGTTTGCAAACTCCTGATTTTGATATTGATATTTATAAAAATACGCTACTGTTGGAAAAATACAGAGCTTGGGCGTGAGCTACAAAGCCATCAAAATTTGTGAAAAATCAAACCATATGTAAGACCAGTCTAGATTATATGATGACGAATAATAGAAAGAATTATTTTAGTGCATGAGAGCATGATTTCGCTTGAAGCCATATGACATTGATGAGACAAATGATTCCACAGGCCAAGTGCTTCAGATTATGACTGTGCAGTTGCAGTAAAGTGGTCTTAAGCCATGTTTTTAGACCTTGGAAATCCAGTGAAGGGATTCTAATAAGGAAACAACCAAACCATAAGGATTTCGAGGAAGGGCAAGAGGGGGGAAAAATTTCTTCAGAAAATATGTCCATGATAGTGTTTTGAAGATTATTGTTTTTAAAAAAAGAATATATGTGACCAACAAATTGATATGGTAAGCGATCTTACCCGTAAGAAAAAGAATACAAGTTCAAAACTTGAAAATATATTTATTGAGTGAAGCGAAAACCTTCTACGCTTTAAACCTCAAAATAGATTATGTCCTTGACCAAACGAAAAACTAAAAAGAGAAGGGAGCACTACATTTTGTTTAACATTATATGTCTCCTTATGCTGTTGGCAGAAAAATCATCATTTGTTTGTTTTATGTAAAACACTAAAACATAACCATTAGGTTAACAATTTGGATGTTTGCAGATTTTTTTCTAAATATATTTTTAAAAAATTCAGAAAAAAATAAAAAATTAGACTATCATTATTGATAAGACTTTAGACGGTGGTCAAAATTGATGCAAAATACATTATACTTATAGATAAGGTGAAGTGACAGTTCAAGAAATTCTCAAACCATGATTTCAGAATTTTCTTTTTAAATCAAGATAAACTTTTACTCCTCTTATATATTTATATCGTAAATTATAAAAATAATTTTTAAAAGTTAAAACAAGCACTAAAAGTCATAACATCTTCTTTAAACACCGTCTAAAAATACGCTCGTATTAATAACCTCTAATAGAAAGAAAGTAAAGTCATAATCACCTCTTCTACTTTGAACACCGTCAGTTGATTTTTGCGCCGAAAGATATTTCGTCCTACCCACCCTTCTTTGCTTTAATTTCACAGCTACCAATGACAATAACAAAACAGATGTCCTCTATATAATTTTTAACCTCCTGTTACTTTAATTGAACAATCATAATAATATTACGCATACAGTAATACAAAGCCACCTACAGATAGCTCAAACGATAATGATGTAATAGGATAAAGTAGTGTTTGGTATTATTTAGTATTTGGGAAAAAAGAAAAAGAAACTGGAATTTATGCAAATGGAGACAAGTGTAAACAAAGTTGTAGGAATAAATCACAGAACCTAAGCTGATTCTTGCACTGAAAATAAAGGCTAGAAAGCTAACGTTATGGAACTATCTGAGACAGAATGAGTTGAATAATACTAAGCCACCACTATTGGCTCACAGAGATAAATGAATTCAACAAGCATCACTAGAAATAGAGAGAGAGAGAGGAGTGTTTCTATTGAGCTTTTTATCCATTTCCTCTCTATTAATCTTTCTCATGATTAGATTTACTTCTAATGATTGGGATTTAAGATTTTATAACAATATATTATAATATTAAATAACAAAAAATATACATATAAATTTAAAGTATTAAAATTTAACATAAAAATTTTAAAAGTGTAAGAGATAATAAATAAAAAAAATTATAAAATATTTCAATAAAAATCTACTGAGTTGAAGTATTTAGATATAATTTAATAGCCTAAATTTATATTTATATTTAATATTAGAATAATATTATTATAAAATGTTAAATCCAACCATTGAAATGATTCAATGTTAAGGAAGGTCAATGAATGGAGAAGGAGTTCAATGAAAACTAAATTATTCAGCTTCGCAGTAGACCGACGGTTGTGAGCATTCAAGTAATAACGACTTTCAAATTTGTTTTCATAAGCATATTATGAATCGTATACTTATAATTTACAAGGGTAATCCATTCATTCACAAGGTACAAGTAAGAAAATGAAGATAGCATTTTGGAGCCAAAAGCAAATGCCAATATTCAAAATGAGGGCAATCATTTGTGATTGATTTCCCGTAAACATCGGCTTGAAAAACATCATCATCAGTTTGAAAAACATCATCATGGGAGACCACAGCACATGGGACTTATCGCTAACTTTTTGTGCTTTCTGCGAAACAGTTCTCCAGTCTTAATCAAGTGTTCATTAAATTAATTCTTCATACTAGGCTGAGTTTTGATACAGGGCTAAGTTGGAATGGCATAGTCTGACCAATAGAAAATGACAGTTATGGGAAGAACATGGGTGGCTTAGGCACTGCCCAGTCCTCTGATTTCTCGTTATTCCGTTGTGGTGCTTTTCAGATCAGTCAAATATATAAATGGAGAGTCCACATTGTATAAAGAAAGGCCAGCGCCTATGATGTTTTTGTCGCTTTCTACTCGAAAACCATTGGATATTAGGCAACATGCGGGGCTTCCACTATATGGTGAATCAGCCTTTTTGCAGCTTCATGCACTTCAAGGTCTCCAGAGTCCAGACTCTGTTCAACCTGTATTCTACTATACTTATAGTGCTCATAGTGGGCATATAGGTCAGTTACTTTTACTTCCTGCAACTCAGGGTGCCATAACTTTTTCCTTAATTTGAGAGCCCTCTCCTTTTGTTGGTAACAGTAACAGAATTCTCCCTTCTCCTCCTTCTTTTTTATTTTGTTCTGGTTTTAAAGTCTCTGGAACTGGAAAATGCTTCAAACGAAGAATTCCCATATCTTATTACTGGCATTATGTATAATTTTTAGCTTATTTTGTTGCACCCAAGCTAGACATCATTCCCATAAAAAACAGAGGCCCTCACATTCTCATAAATCACCTAAACCTGGGAACGAGAATAACCGTAATGCCACCAGTTATTTTGATGTAAGAACATTTGGGGCCATTGGGGATGGAGTAACAGATGATACAGAGGCTTTCAAGATGGCGTGGGATACAGCCTGCGAGAGTGAATCAGCAGTGAATGTTGTATATGTTGCCTCTAGTTTCTCCTTCTTCATTCAGTCTACTATCTTGACAGGCCCTTGTCGAGGTCACTTGGTTGTAAAGGTAATCGTACTTTGTACTTTTTAACTCTTGTATGCGTTAAGGGGTAGTTATTTAAAGTAAGTGATGGACTTCTGGCAGGTTGATGGGACTGTTATGCCACCTGATGGACCTGAATCTTGGCCTATGAACATTAGTAGGCGTCAATGGCTTGTTTTTTACAGAGTCAATGCCATGTCGCTTGAAGGAGGGGGCTTAATAGATGGGAGAGGAGAAAAATGGTGGGACCTTCCCTGTAAGCCTCACAAGGTATTGATAACTTTAATGTTGGAAAGTTTGAAACTTTGAAAAATGGTGTGCGTCAAACAGTTGTTGATCCCACTTTGAACGGTTCAGGGACCTCACGGGACAACATTGCCGGGAAGTTGTGATAGCCCAGTTGTAAGTTGTGGACACATTGTTCTCCATTTTGTATTTTTGTCATTTTCATTATAAAATTGTAAAAGGAACATAATGATGGGCATGTCTATGGTTCAGGCCATAAGGTTCTTTATGAGTTCCAATTTGACTGTGAAAGGAGTGAGGATCAAGAACAGCCCCCTGTTTCATTTCAGATTTGATGGCTGCATAAACGTCCACATTGAATCAATCCACATAACAGCCCCGGCACTGAGTCCGAATACAGACGGAATTCACATAGAAAATACCAATGGCGTGAGAATATACAATTCTGTGATTTCTAATGGTCAGTCACAAGACTATACCAGAAAAGATAATTAACTAATCTCCCTCTAATTCTCTTCACTTATCCCGTAATTCACTGATTTTTTTTTTTTTTTTTGTTGCAGGAGATGACTGTGTGTCTATTGGACCTGGCTGTTTTGATGTGGATATAAAGAACATATCATGTGGACCTGGTCATGGTATAAGGTAGTTTTTTTTAACACTGTATAGAAGGTTCAGTCGCAATGGCTCATGTTGTGCGAACTAATTTGGTTAAGTTGTTGTTGAATTCAGCATTGGGAGTTTGGGGAAGCACAATTCTCGAGCCTGTGTTAGAAACATTAGGGTGAGTGAATCAGTGATAAAGGCATCAGATAATGGGGTGAGAATAAAGACTTGGCAAGGAGGATCAGGATCAGTATTTCAAGTGACATTCAGTAACATTGAGATGGAGAGTGTGAGGAACCCCATCATAATAGATCAGTTCTACTGCATCACAGAGGATTGCACCAACAAAAGTTCAGCAGTGTTTGTATCAGATATAGTGTACAGCAATATAAAGGGAAGCTATGATGTTAGGAGCCCACCTATGCGTTTTGCGTGTAGTGACTCAGTCCCTTGCACCAACATAGCACTCTCAGACATAGAGCTTCTTCCTGCTCAAGGAAATACAGTGCTTGATCCTTTCTGTTGGAATGCTTATGGAGATTCGCAGACACCCACGATTCCACCAGTCACTTGCTTGCGTGATGGTCTTCCCAAGTCCTTGTTACACAATGACTTAGATCGTTGCTGATTCACTCTATTAACCTTTCTGTAGGTGTAAAAGTGATAGTGCTGGTAACGTGGGCGGCCCGCGGATTGTGGGCTGGGACGGGACGGGCTACCAGCGCGAGCTCGTTTAGGTGGGCTGGCCCATCAGCCCACCAATTTCTTTTTAAAATTTGTACTCTTTTTTTTTTTTTACTCATTCATATCACACTTCTTTTCTTTTATACATTTGTGTTTTATGCATTTATGTTATGAAGTCAATTTCATTTTTACTTTCTTTTTTTTTATATATTCACATCACAAAACTATATAAATACATCTCTTTTTAATTTAATAATAGTAGAATAAATAAATATAATATGAAAATAAATGTCAAATAAAAACTATGGGGAATTAATTAAACACATCATCAAAGGAAACGAGATAAGGGACCAATGATATTTAAGAAAAAAAACTAAAAAAGAAAAAAAAATTTAATCAGGCTGGCCCGCATCATTGCCTCACCAACAAGCTAATCAGACACAAGCCTCTCCTCGGGTAGATTCCTCCTTTTGCTCCTCAGCCTACGGGGTATTAGCAGCCGTTTCCAACTGTTGTTCCCCTTCCAAAGACAGGTTCTTACACATTACTCACTCGTTTAGCTCATTTTCAAACGGGCCTCCGAAACCTGATTATTTTTTGTGGGCTGGCAGCCCAAATTACCGGCTTTGAAAAGTGGTGTGTGTGCGTAGATGAGTTTCGGGGGGATGAATGTTAGGAGCTGGGTTTTAGATGCTCCTTTCACAATTAATTGCTGAACTATATATGTCTTGTATTCATATCTTCAGAGCTTTCTTCTTTTTGTTTGTTTAGGAATGAATATTTTGCTTTGATGTTTTGACTGCGTAGGACTAATAATTTCTTGCAGAGATCGCGGTTCTTTCGATGGACCTGATGTGTAGCAAAACAACATAACTTCAGTTCCCCATGATGATGAGGTCTTTTGAGTTTGGCTTGGATGAACTATTTATCTATTCAAGACAGGGTTGTAGATTAAAAAAAACAGAGGGCAATAATCATCAATCAATCAATAACTTTATTCTTTAAAATCTGTAATGCCCAGGTTTATAAGAAACTGATCAAATCCATCTATCATCAAATATACCGTCTTAATCATTATTTCATAATATTTCTTAATTCTATTTATTATGTTTTTTATTTTTGATTGGTTAATCAAATATATTTGGAAATGATTTGATAATTTTTATATTCCCTAATTTTCTTTATTTTATAACTTCCTCTATTTAAACAAAATAAAAAATTTGTAAAAAAGGGCAATACAGGTGCGGAAATTATCTCTCCATCAATGACATTACATCCCATAAATAATGATGATTCTATTTTTCTCATCTCTTAATTATAATGATTTGATTTAGAAATAATGATTTCATTTTTTTCCCAATAGCTTACATAATTATAAAATTCCAAATTTCTAGTCAGAAAATTAGAAGATTATGAAGGACAATTATCAAACTTTTAATGATAGTTAAAGGGTTGCAAAAAAGTTGCTGAGATATTTTAAAAATTGATCAAACTTGCAATAATAATTAATGGATTGATATAGATATTTTCAATACTTTGTTTAACGATATTTAATTGATTGATGCCAATATGTAATATAGACAGAAGTGGTATTTCTAAAATGCTTTCAATGTCATTAAATATCAGTATTCTGTTATTTCCTTCATTTATATGCCAAAATCATGAATAAACCCCTTTTATGTCAATAGTGATAGTGATCATAAGTTCCTCTCTATTTTTCTCTAGGTGTTATTTTGTTGAGGTTGACAGCACATATCCTTGTGCCGGGCTTAATAAGGTTCATAGTGTGTTATTGGTCGTTCATCCATTTCCTTATTAAATCCTTTTGACTTTAGAGTCATAGAAAACAGTGGAGAAAAAGATCATTCCGTGAAGATTTCAAGTTCGGCAGCATTACCATATATACCATTATCACAAGTGTGGGAAAATGTTTTCTATGCAACATATGGGGAAATATAGCTTGTTATTACCCAAAAAAAATTAGAGAGCTTCATAATTTGAAGATAAGTTCTATGCTTGCTGGTTGCCACTAACGAAAAGTGGTGAAACTTGGGTTGCTATATAAAATATACTTCTTTCCGTATTTAATATAAAATATATTCAGGGAGTTAATCTTAGTTATAAATATAAAACATATTTTTTTTATATTTTTCAATCTTTTTGCCTAATTTACCCCTATCAATACTCTCTCCACGATAATCAGGGGGAGAGGGAAGGAATGAATTAAAGAATATGATTAACATTTTAGAAAACACATGTCATATTAAGTAATTTAGCTAACTCCCTAAATCTAATTAAATCAAATAAATATGTATTATATTAAGGAATGGATTGAATATTTTAAAAAATAGAGGCAAAAATTGAGAGAAGAAGCGGGGTGGGGCAGATTGGACTTTTAACTATACCATGCGCGAAATGATGGGCCACGTTATTCATGCGTAAGGACGGTAGGTAGAAACTGGACATGCGTTCACTAAGGAAAACCCAAAACCAAAAAAAAAAAAAAAAAGGGAGTGAAGGGCAGTATTTAGAATTTTAGACAGCCGAACACGAGTATTTTCCCCAACTTTTCAATGTGTCATTAGTGACATTACGACCAGACTACACAGTACAGTATGCACTCGAAGATTACGATCTCTGTGGGCCAAAATATAATGAACGCAA
This sequence comes from Inga oerstediana, assembly GCA_963210345.1. Lineage (NCBI taxonomy): Eukaryota > Viridiplantae > Streptophyta > Magnoliopsida > Fabales > Fabaceae > Inga > Inga oerstediana. Next base: position 3,335,654 of record OY723401.1, read on the forward strand.
TCTGCCCCGTTGAAAATGCTTAAAAAGGGGAATAACAAAGTGTTTGTGCTTATTTTAAATAAGAGAAAAATGGAGGCAAAGTGAAAGAATGGTAATGATAAAATTGGGAATGATGTTGCAGAGGGAGGTAAAGTAATGCCTTTATTCGGAGCTTCAGAAAAAGAGAGGAGGGGCTTGTGCCAGACTTCCAACTGCTAAATCATTAAAGGGACAGCCTCACTTGATTATGGGTAATGGAAGGCTCCCTCTAAAGCTACCCCAAAGAGAGGTAAAGGAAAAGCAATCAAATGCAATTCCTCCGATATATTAATTAATTGTCATATGAAGAATAAAATATTAGACCCCAAGCAACTTATTAATTCATTGGTAACAATATAAGTACTTGTAATAAATACGTGTTGGGAATCAAGTGCAAGGTGAAAAATGATAAACAGCCAAACACTAGAATAAGTGACACCTTGGGAATTTTTGTCAAAATGTGGCGCCAACTCTCAAGAAAATTCAACCACATCATAAAATAGTTTTCTTTTATATTATCATTTGAATAAGAGATGTTGTCGAGACTCAAGTGTTGTCGTATCGAGACTAACTAAGGATAACTCTTATAAAAGTATTTTTTGCATTCACCTTGCGTTTAAATAACAAATTCTATTATAATCAGCGCCTATTGATTCAAAATTAGCATGAGAACAAAAATATGAAAAAAAAAATCTAGGAATTTCAAGAGAAAGGTCAAGACAATAATTTTATGTGATTTATTGTGACCATTATATATATTCCAACACATACCAAAAATTAAAATAGATATACTCGTAGTTTATAAGGCTGAGCTGCTGCGTCATTGATTATTGATTTTTGTGAAGGCATAGAATGTTTTGACTAAATTAACAATTTTTATTTGGAGTAACAGCGCTCCATTCTGCAGCAGTGGATCAGAACATGTTGATCAGATAAGTATTTTTTTAATGCTCTTTTTTTATCCTTTAGAAAAACGTAATTCTGTTGACTCGGATGCACGTTGACGAGGCAGGTCGTTTCTTTATTCACCGGAGAAAATTATTTGGAAAGGTTGTTCGCATAATGGCTTGTGATGTAAAGGAAGCGACGTCAGCCTTGCGCCTCATCGAAGTTAGGAAATCCGACCTGCTTTTAAACTAAACTACCCTCTCGATTTTACCAAAGAACCCCTAAACACACTGCCAAAATCTTGCGTTCATGCTTCAATTTCTTTTTCCTTTTTGGTTTTTCCATCTGGAAGCGACAACACATATTATGCTTTCGTAAAGAAGAGAACAAGGACATGGAATAGGATACACAGTGCGTAGTGATGCCTTGTTTAACTTAATTTGCGAGGTATTCGCCTAGTCACTCTATTTAACACCATTATTTTTGCAACCACATTATACTAATCTGTTGCTATAATAATTAACATGTATAGATTAAATATTTTTGTTTGACTTGGAATATATACGTCATAATAATAACCCATCATACTTAATGGCATATTGATCTTCAAGATTCCTTTGGCAGGAATGAATGTCCTTATAGCCAAGGAAACAGCCCGGAAGCTGCATGCTATATACTAGTCCTTCTCTTTAGCAGTGCCGTCTCTCTTTTTCTTGGAAAATTCCTGTGTCACTCCTTCCCTTACATTCCTTCTTCCTTTAAATCAAAACCTGAGAACATGAACAGTTCGGGAAAGAGCAAGAAAAGGAAGATTTGGTGTGGGGAGGAAGAGGAAGAGGAAGATGATGAGATCAAGATGGAGAAATTCTTCGCTCTGGTTAGAAGCATTCGAGAGAGCCGCGAAGGGCTGAGGAGGTTCGGGGAGACAGAAAATGGGAGCAGCAAGGTAATGAATAGAGTGGAAGTTTGGAAGCCGCAGTTTCAAATTGAAGATTTCATGGAAGTAGATCCTCATCATCAGAATCGGAGCCAAGAGCATAATCCTCCTCCGAACTTCTCTCCTGCAGATGTTCCTCGCGGTGACAAGAAAGCAGCAGATGAGAAAAACGAAGCAGAAAGAGGCATGAATCTCAGCCTCTCGCTTTGAAGATATCTAATTAAATCGGCTTCATTGTGCTTGCTTTTATATATATATATACACACGTCCGTACGCAGACGCAGCTACCATCCTGCCACTTTGATTAATTTTCCAGTCTCTTTAAGTTTTCTGTATTCTGCTCCTTGTACCTTGTTAATCTTTCAATCATGCTTTCACTTTAGTTTTTGGATCAGTCCAGCTACAATTTCTTTCGCATCCATTTGTTCTCACACACACAAAGTAGATCCACCAACTTCCCTCTTCTATATTGTCCTTATTTCAGAGTCCTAGCTACGTTTGTCGCGCTCGGGAATTTGGTTCTTAGATTTTGGTTGTTGAGGACTCGTCTTGATCAGGTCGAGGGCTTCAAATTTCAATTTTGCCTGCGCTCTTGCTCCTGGACTTTGTTTTTTATTCTTCTCCCCTCTTCAAAATTTCTATCTCACTTTTCTTTTATTTAGCGTCATAAATTAGAACCGCTGATTCAGATTCGAAGTGTTAATTAGAAAACTGAACGTTTAAATTTCCTTTCAACTCACTTGGTTCTCGATCATGAATATCACGCACGGGTCTATGGTATGGTTGCTAGTCACATCCGATGATTAATTTTAATAATATAATTTTCTTATCAGAAATACCATTGTTTCATAATTGGTGGTAAATATTTTCTTAATCAGATCATAAAAGAAAAATTCTAATAAAATCTCTCTTCTTCTTCTTATTTGCTAAACATATGTATCTTTTTATTGGACCGTCAGGCGCTAAATATAAACACCTCTCTCAATAAAGATTTAAACTTTGATTCATCACATTTTGAAGGACTAACATCGATCTTCCCATAAAACCAATCTTATTGGTTCTAATAAAGTCTCTACATGGAAAAAAAATATTTTTGAAGGTGAGATACTAACAGGTCTGGGCCTTATAACCCAATAAGAGCAATTTTTTTTATTTTAAGCTTTTTTAAAAGCTGCGAGTTTATATCTTTTATAAATTTAATTAATATTTAATAGGTTGTTGTTCTCCTCTGGTCCTCCGCTTTTTGCTCCTTTTTTTTTTTTACAATTTTCCTTTATTTGAAAAAGTTTGATATCTTTAATAATAACTGAAGACTAAAATTATGTATTCTATTTTTAAGTTATTCAAATTTATTAAGATATTATTCTCATTTAATTCTCAGTTTTTATTATTAGGGTATGAAAATAAGGTAATAAAGTAAATTGAATTTGCTAATAGACATTAAACCATGAATTTAATTTGATTGAACTTAAAAATAGACATCAAATCATCAAATAAAAATGATAATAATCTAATAGACATTTGGAGGCTATAAAAATAATTATGCGCGGAGTGTAAATGTGGCACTTATAATTGCAATAGCTGTGACGCTAGAGAAGTGCCACATATCTGTGCGCCACTAAAAAAAGCTGTGGCGCTTCTATTTTATTTTATTTAAAAAATACCCTCATGTAGCTTTTTGAAGGAAATGCCACAGGAGGGACGCAAGCGCCACAGGAAACCATACCCTCATGTGGCGCTTACGTCAACAAGCGCCACAGGAGGGCAGCCCTTCCTTAAGGAAGCGCCACAGGAAGTCCTATTCTCTTTTTTTTTTTTTTTTTACAATCTTCCTGTGACCTTTGTTTAAGGAAACACCACAAGAACTTTTTTTTTCATATTTTTTGTTTATATCTCCCATAATTGCAATAGTGCACTGCATGGTTTAAACATTTGCTATATATATCCACAGCAAAATGAAGAAAAACAAACAACAACAATAATAAGAGATAACTTTAAAATGGTACAGCAAACAGATGATTAATTAACTAAAGTGGTACTAAAAATAGTTATACAATATATTGTGAATGAAATACAATAAATTCAGCTTGAATACATGACACAACAATTGACAAGAAACAACATAACAAAGATCAACTAGTGAATTAAATAGTAGAACTATCCAGAAATTTGTCTAAACACATATTCACACCATTCCTCGATCCCTTCATTAAGTTAATGGTCACTCAAAGTGTCACAATGTTGATCTTCATAATATTATACATATATACAATCAGGTACAAATTAAAACGAATTAAAATCAATAAAACTTAATTATCAGGCACTAATTAAATTTAATTAAAATACAATATAAAGTGCAACTAAATGATTTACTTTTTGAGGAATAAATGACTGATCATGCGTAATTACATCCTTCATAAATTTCATGATGTAATACCTACAATCATTGTCATTGGATTGGAAAGAGCACTGCAAAAATATAATGAAATATTTAACTCTGTTTATGAATAAAAATTGTTTACTAACAAAGTTTGAGTAAATTCATATATCAGTACCCGTATCTTTTTATAATGATAGCTAAGATGGGGGTCAGCAGCTTTAGAATAGCTTAAGGAGACAAAGGACTGATACGCAGTCAATGCGCTAACAATACAAATAGAAACTGATTACTTTTGGCTATTCAATCACATATGCAAATATTTACACGTACGCACGTACGCTTACCTATTAAACAATAACAACATATCAGAACGTTTTTGTTGAAGACCATTAACTAGAGGATCTATATAGTAAATGCGAGAGCCTAAAAGTTCCGCTGGATTGATAACTATCAATATCCAATGTTCTTAAGATATTTTAAAAAATTTGTTTCAACAATCATGTTATGATAAAAATTAAACAATAAAAATAAAAATTGTACCACTAATAACTTACCCCATATTGTATGGCACTAAAAATAGCGTGGTTGGTGTCGCTTTCTTTCTAAAGTAATCTTTCAGCTCATTAGATTGTGCATTTATATCTACTTTACCCCTATGCTGGCCAACGAAATAAGGGTTGACAAATATGAATTGGACCCTTTTTGTATCCATTAAGATGTCATGGTACAAATGCCTGGTATAAAACAAACATTGTCAAATTATGCTGATCAACACTTTATAATTTATAATTTCATTTTAATAGTATTTTTTTTAAAGTATATCAAATTCAATTAATTTTTATTATTTTACTATAAATTATGCCGATCAACACTTTATAATTTATAATTTCATTCTTAAGAATAACAAATCATGATAAAACTTTTAAAATTTAACAATCAATCTTTGTGAACTTATAATTATACCACTATATCTTATCATCATGTATATATCATTGAGTATATTATATTCTCCAGCACACAATGCTAAGTCATAATAGTAATGTGTAACAACAAATTATGGAATAAAAAAACCCAAAAGCTTACAAAAAATTCAAGCTATATCACAGTACAAGAATTTAATTGACATGCAGACACATGCAGTACATCAGCAACTGAGTAAATTAAATGATTAATAAAAAATGCAAGCTAGTTGCCAAAAAAATAAAACAAGGCATGCATGCTATCATATAAAAGAACTTGAAAAAAATAAAAAATAAAAAAGCACATATACTTACAAATTAAGTAATTGACCAGCGCAGGGAGTGGGGGACCATGTTGATGACACTGGCTTGAGCAAGGAGGATGAGGAAATGTGAACTGTGGAGTGGGGTGGGGACAACTGGAGTGAGGTTCAAAAGAGGAAGAGAGACAGAGAGTAGGAAGAAAAGGGAACAGCTGGGGACGAATGATAAAGAACAAAAAGGGATCAAGAGAATTAGAAGAAGAAGACGTATGTGTGTGTGTTTGTTTGTTTGTTTGTTGTGCATAAATGGTAAAGGAGGGAGGACCGTTGACGGAGCGCGAGATAATGGAAGGAGAGAGGGAAAATGAAAGGATGATGATGATATTAATTGAGTAAAGTTAAGGATAGAGGGAATGAAATCTGATTGGAGGGAAGTGAATTTTTTATCCACTTGGAGCCAATTATGGCGCTTGCCTTGGCAAGATCACACTAGCCACCACGTGGTGGCTAGTGTGGCTCTTGCCCACACGTGGCCAAAGCTCAGCTGTAGCATTTGGTTGACCACCATAGCTGGTCTAGCGTGGCTAACGTGGCGCTTGCTTCTGCAAGCACCACATCAGCCACTCCACCAGCTATGGCCTTGGTCAGTCAAGCGCCACAGCTGGTGCCCAAAATTTAAAAAAAAAAATCAATGGAAAAAGAAGAAGAAAAAAAAGTAGCTGTGGCACTTATTTAAAGAAGGCTCATAAACTTGATGTTACTTTTCAATCTTTTTGTAATGGTGTCCAATAAGAGTATTTTTTTTTTATTTTGAACTTTTTTAAAAGCTGCGAGTTTATATCTTTTATAAATTTAATTAATATTTAATAGGTTGTTGTTCTCCTCTTGTCCCTCCACTTTTTGCTCCTTTTTTTTTTTACAATTTTCCTTTACTTGAGAAAGTTTGATATCTTCAATAATAACTGCAGACTAAGATTATGCATTCCATTTTTAAGTTATTCAAATGTATTGAGATATTATTCTCATTTAATTCTCAGTTTTTATTATTATGGTATAAATATAAGGTAATAAAGTAAATTGAATTTGATAATAAACATTAAACCATAAATTCAATTTGATTGCATTTGAAAATAGACATCAAATCATAAAATAAAAATGATAATCATCTAATAGACATTTGGAGCTATAAAAATAATTATGCGTGGAGTGTAAATGTTTTTCCCTTCATATCCAAGACCAATTTCAGACTTTTTTTTTTTATAATGATAATCAAATTAATTCCATTTAACTTTTAACATCAATGTCATATATTTATTATTCTATCAACATATTTTGATAATCATATCATCTAATATTATATCCCTGCATATACTATTATCTATGCACAAGAAAATATAGCTTGTGGTGTTCAAAAAATTAGTTGAGATAGTTATGTGCAATACAACATGCGAAAAATGATTTTGTTTTCTAAAAATGTCCTCAATTGCGCGGAAGAAAGTGAATATGATATATTGAGTGTTCTAATCAAATACAAGAAATAAATAAAACAGTGGTGTAGATAATTTTTATAATTAAATTAGGGTAAAATGAGGAATACAATTTTTTTTTGAAACATTCCCAAAATCTATCTTATGTAAAAGAATAGGATATACCAAATAATTCTATGTTACAAAAAGGTAACGGAGGGGTTGAGATCTAAGTCATAGTTCATCATGGTACTCCCTCCTTCTGTAATATAAGCTTTAAATGATCAATTTGCATCTTCAATCAAAAAATACAATTTGTGTTAATCAAGAAAAAAATTAAGATTAGTTAAAGATAATAAATATGTATTAATTTTTTTAACAAAGTCCTTATGTGTAAAGAGGATATGTGAGAGAATATAAATGCAATAAATACAGTTAACAAAGATAAAGATAGAAAAAATGCAATAAATATTTAAACAAGTATGAAATGAAGATCATATTTTAAAACACATATATTCACAAGTTTAAAGCCAATATCATGGAAAGGAGGTAGTATTCTCAAATTTTGCTTGGAAGGGAGAGTTTAACAGATCTGAATCGTTAGAATTTGATTTTGGACAAACTAGATCTAAGTTTTTTTAAAATGATAATTTTTAAATAAAAATAATAATTTTTTGAAAGAACAATGGTTAAGAGATACTCCCTCCGGTCCTAAATATATGACAAAGTTTGTAGTGCAAATTGCACTACAAACTTTGTCCTATATTTAGGACCGGAGGTAGTAATATTTATTTTAGATTCTATGCATATTAAAATAATTTTTTAAAAAAATAAAATTTTAAAAATTTAAATCTAGACTATTCAGATTAAAAGTATGTTTGGGATCACTTATTTTTTTGGATATAAATGTTTATTATGTAAGTTGAGATAAAATTTTTCTTACATATTTATTGTGAATCATGATTTATAAACACTTATAAATTAAAAATAAGTTATTTAAAATTAACACTAAATTTGACGGGCCTTTTGCCTAACGGAAAACTAGTTCCCGCAGGGCTCTCTCTCGCAACCTTACTCGTACACCACAACACCCCCCCCCCCCCCGGGGGGCCATGAGAGTGCACGTACAGGAGACAGGGTTATTGAATAATGTCGGATGCAAGTACGGCAGTTTTGTGGAACGTTGTGGAATTATCATTGTGGAACGTTGTGGAATTATCATCTTATCGCCATTCTATTTATAGTTCTTCGCCCTCATCATTCTTAATGTCATCATTCCATGACCAGCTCCATCTAATAAACCCTCACCCTCGACATTCTTTTCACCGTCCTTTAAACCTTAGTTTCAATCGTGTATTTATTTCATTTCTGACAACTTCAACGTACGTTTCTTTTGCACTATTTAAAATGGGTTAATATCATTTTTGTCTCTTAAATTTATCTTAATTTTAATTTTAATCCCTTAATTATCAAACAAATGATTTTGGTCCCTATAGAAATAAAATGGTCAAGGTTTTTATTAATTTATAGGAATTAATATTTTAAATAAAATAAAATTTTAGGAATCAAAATCTAAAATATAAAATTTAAGAGATTAAAACTAAATTTGAAAGATCAGGAATTATATTAACCGATTTACAATTTAATATCTTGCAGTCTGGGGAATAACTGTTGTCAGCCGCATTGTTACAAATCTAGATGCATTCGTTTAACTGCGACATCTAACAATTCTTTACAACATCAACTTTCATTCTTAATCCACATCACTATAAAATTCAAAGCGTCATCATCACAGCTGACATGCAACTCTCCAATTTTAGTAGGCTTTTTTGTGGCTGACATGCAAGACAGTCGTCGTTGATGGATTACAGCTGTAAGGTTTTGCATCGCAGCGTCACGTGTTATGCTTCTCATACAAATATAGAGTGTCTTAGAATTTCTCAATTTAACGATTGGTAATTTTATTTTTGATAAAAGTTCGATTGTGTAATGTGATTTATATTTGGAACAGTAATTGTATAAATGAATTTTGTAAAAATAAAACTTATTTGGATTGACTTAAACACAAGTGACTTTTGTGATAAAATAAGTTGCTTTTTAATAGTGATTTACGGTATACGAAGTAAGTATGTGAGAGGAGTTGTGTCTCGATTTACGTAAAAAGCAACTTATAAGTTTTTATAAGTTGAAACAAACATGCTTAATAAGAGAGAGTAGGTGGAAACATATTTTAAAGGGTTAAAAATACTAAAAAATATTTTAAAATAATTTTTGGAACTGAAAAAGTACATTAAGGATAAAATTGCAATCAGTCTGATAATACACTGGGTACAGTTGAAAAAATATTTTAAGATTTACAGCACCAAAAAATAGTTGAAATTAATTTTGGTAGCCGAAAAAGCACATTAAGGGTAAAATTGTAATCAATCTGATATCACACTGGACACAACTAAAAAAATATTTTAATCATTCTCACTCTCCCCAAAAGCTAAATCACCAAAAGCTCCAAAGTTGAGCTTATGTCAAAAGCTATTTTTTCAATCTCAAGCTCAATTGCCTACTTTGATCCCCAAATACTCACAATTTTTTTTTAAATCCAACCACCCCCCCCCCCCCCCCCCCCCCCAAAAAAAAAAAAAAGCGGGTGGTTTTAGTTTTGATGTTGATGAATGGGTGCATATGGAATCCAACTTGTGACTTGTAAGGTGAAGCAAACATGTTCTGACCACAAAGCCTTGTGCTCAAAACCACCCCCCCCCCCCCCCCAAAACACTCACATGTGCATACGGAAGCTCAATCACAGCATTGTTTTTTCCGGTAAACGCCTCACATTTGTCGGCCTCCGTTGGAAATTAACAACCAATATGACGTGACCCATATCCTAATCCCAGAGAAGGCGTGAATCACAGCATTGTTAACTAAAGGCTCTTTGTGCAGCTGCGCGTGATATTAATGATCTTAATTATATTTCTCTTGACTACCCACTCCCCCATAGTTTTTTTAGTTATTTAATTAGGACTCAGTGTGGAGAAAAATATTTAATTATACGTATGTTTTATTAATTGACTGACATCCAGATTCTTTTACAGCGTAATTAACTTGTATATATAGAGAGTAGTACTTTATTTTTAAAATAAAAATATTGGAATAAAATTGGACTAAAAGTAGCCTACAGGGCGCAAAAGAGCATGGGTCCCGAGTTATTCTGCTGTGTTTTGAATTTGATTTTGGGGTGTAGTAATAAGGCGCGTGTATGTTCGTTTAAGGGACTAGGGTGACGCTCGACTAGCACTCATGCTTCAGCAGCAATCAGCACCATCCATGGATCACGCAGTCTTCCCTAACAACCCATCCATTTCCACACGCATTAAAGCACGCATTTTCTTCCCCACTTACTCCCGTCTGTTATTGGCCGTCTCAACTCTCAATCATAATATTTGAAATAATTACACAAATATATTTTCATTTTCTAATAGTACCGCCTCTGCTGTTAAATATAATACTTGTTTGATTTTTTTAGAGAGATTAAGAAAACTATACTACGATAAAATATTTGTATTTATCGTTATTTCTTTAAATTAATTTTTTTAATTTATAAACTGATATATAATTTAATCATACATAATATATGATATGATTAAACAACTTATTTGATTTCCTTAATTTCTCTAAAAAAAAAAATCAATCGAGTGTTATATTTAGAATTAGAGGTAGCATATTGCACTGCTCCTGATGTTATATGGTACTGCCAACATGTTCATAAAAACCAAGCAAAAATTCAAACACGGTTAGTTTTATATTAAAACAAATATTACCACCCGTGCGTTGCGTAGGAAAATTCATATATAGCATTTTGATCTTTTGAAGCTTCTGCAAGCATAGAAGAACAGTTTATGGTTATAAAGCTTTGTTTTACGAGGTATATAATATTTATTATATATTTCTGTATTTATGATTAGCTATGCAATTTTTTTTATTATGTATATACTAAGCAATATTTATTCATAATTATAATAAATCATATAATAATTTTATAATCACCTATCTCAAATTACCTGCATATTTTTATATTAAAAGTTCTAAATGCATTGCTTGACCAATATTGAACACACTTATCACGGGAGTGAAATAGGGAAACATTATGATCTGAAAAAAAAAGAAAAAAAAGAAACAAACATTGAAAACAAAATCAGTGCTGGTCAATGTGAATAGTGCTGGTCAATGTGAATATAACAAAACAGTTGGAAACTTGCAACACTCTCCAATGCAAAATATGGATATCGATTTGATTTAGAAATGGTGACATCACCATCCCACATTTAATTTATAGATGATTATTTCCTAATATTTTCTTACTTCCTTTGTATATATTTTTTCATATTAGATGTATTAAGCAATTATACTAGTTTATGCCCCCTTTTTATATTGATAATCTACTCAGTTATATAGAAAATTCATGCCCCATTTTCTTTCTTTTTTTCATGAACTGCAAATTTTAACATTTTGATTGTGGTTATCTCTCGTTTTACATTACATTTTCCTTGAAGTTTTTGGTAATTCTTCTTTTTTGTTAAAGTTATTATACACATATATAATAAATATTTACATTACATTTCTCAAGTCAACAGTGCCTCGTCAAATGTTCACATAATTGCATTTCAGTTACCACATTGCACACTTATAATTATTAATCAATATAACTTCAACAAACAAATAATTAATCATCAATATAATATAACTAACAATAGCTCAGTGTATATATTCTAATCAAAGGATAATCACAAGTGGCAAAAAAATAAAATAAAATCAAACTTAAATAGGCAAGTCAAAAAATATAACGCTATAAGAGTACATATAGCCTAATATAATATGAAAACGCCGAACATAATTGAAAGTAAAGTAGACTCAAAACATAGTATGCTAAAATAATGCATTCGAAAACTCAAATCAATACATGGAAACTCATTTTTCTATTTTTACGTTCTTAATGATTGCTTTGTTGGCTCTAAGGTAGGGTGGACATATCAGACAATTGCACATCCATCCCCATTATCAGCCAATAGAGTGTCACTTCTCTTCTTTCTGTTTAAAAGAATTGTTGAAAATAATGACAACTGAACTATTAGAAAGTCATCATTTTTTAAACTTTTAATGCCGACATCAATGTCGTCAAGGAGCTTGAAGCATATGTTTCTACTTCAGAGGGTTGGAAAAAAGACACAAAGAATAAATGGAACAACAAACAGATGAATATATAATAAAGTACTCAATTACAATACGTGCTACTATCAACTAAATCATTTTCTTACCGTTAATTTTGAGTATGTAAATCGTTGCAAAATATCTCTCTCATTAGAAAATTGCAAAATGCCCAAACTATTGGATAGGTATTTAATTATTCTTCCAACACAACGCTCTATATTTTTTTAGAAAGTTCCAAACTATCCTTTCTGCAGTTAAAAATGAATCTCAAAAAAGTCAACTATAGAGGAATATAGAAAAAAAATTTAAATTAAAAAAATTAATCTACTACAAGGCACGGAAGGTTGAATAAAAGGAGAAAAATAAAGGATTAAGGTAAGGGTAGCCATTATGTTTTCATCAAAAGATTATATCTTTTTAGTTATCGTCAACTTCCTAATAACTCGAGCAACAATAGCCCAGTATCCTTGCAGTCACCAATATCCCTAATGAGTTCATAACACCAACCTGCCATGATATTGGGTATGAAGAATTGAGATTACTAACAATGAAGAATGGAGAACACAAAATGGAATACACTGACAACGCTAATATACAAGCATTACTATAAGAGTAAAATACTCTGACCACCCTCCAGTTTTTCCTTAATTATATAGACATCCCCTTTATTTTGAAAACATACACTTAAGTCGAAACAGCTAACTCCGTTAAGAATATTCTAAAAAGATTTCAAAAATATATTTTTTAAATTAAATTTATTTTTTCTTGCACATTTTGACTAAAGTTATTTTAAAGAATTTAAGAGTTTTTTTATCTATTCCTTAATTTCTATTTTTATCTTTACAAGTAGTTATTTGTTTGATGATTTTAGCATTGGTTAATGTAAATATCACAAACGTTGAATATTCAAGCAAGATTTTAAATAAAAATATGCTTGATCAAATGTGTTTATAAATATCTGTGGAAAAAATATTAAATTATAAATTTAAATGACACATACAATCTCATACTTGTATAGTTTATTATATTTGATAAAAATATGTGTTTAATATATATTTTAAGTCAAAATTAATTTATAATATCAAAATTAATAAATTTTTTAACAAATTAGAAATTTAGAGAATCTAATAGAATAAATTTATGGTTGTATAAATTTTTATTAGTCCATATATATATATATAAATAATTCTAATAATGAAGAAGGGCATTTTGGTTAAAAAAAGTTAAAAAGTCAAATTGAACGGTTAACTAATAATTTAAGTGGATGGAAATAGAATCTCAAACTATAAGGGAGGTTTGTGTAACATATATTTTAGTTTTAAGGGAGGTTTATATGGGTTTCCAAAATAGAGGGGAGGTTAGAGTATTTTACTCTTACTATAATCACGGGGCCAACTCTATTTCTTGAAAATTAAGCTTCTTTCAGATTTAGTTTAAATTATGATTATGACAACTCATTGAATCACGAGGGCCAACTAATAATTTATGAATATAATATATAAAATATTGATACTGAATTATAAAATAAAGTGATAAATAATTATGATAGCCAAAAGAGGGTGATAAATATGGATATTGATATTCTAGCAAAAAACAAATCATGGATATTGATATTTATTGGTGGCAAAGAAAATGGAATACACTAACCGTGTTAATATAAACACAATTATCTTCTTAAAGAACAATTGCTTATATAATAGTTTTTAACGGTGTTACTACGAGTATTATATAAGACATAGATTTAATAAATTTTGAATTTTATATTTAATTAATATATATTAAAAAAAATAAAAATCTACAAAATGATAAATTAGGAATAAAACTGCACATAAATATAATAAATTAAAATAAAAGAGCGTGTAAGAATAAGTACGTCTAGTGCTACCTCCAATCCTAAATACAAAAGACTCAGTTGATTTTTTTTGAAAAGATTAAGGAAGTTAATTAAATTACTTTAAAGTATTTATTATATTATTTTTTCTTCAAACTAACCTGTCTCACTTAAAAATTGATATATAATCTAATCATACATAATATATTATATAATTAAGTAATTCATTTAACTTTCTTAATTTTTTAAAAAAATCAATTAAGTTTTATATTTAGTATGGTTGCACAGGTAATATTATTTTGAGCAAAATACTCTAATCTTCCTTACATCTTGCCTTAATTACACATACCTCCCCTCTATTTTGAAAATATACATTTAAGTCTAAATCGTTAATTCCATTAATGATTTTAGTTTTTAATTAAAGTTTATATTAAAATAAATTTTATTTACTAATTTATCCTTCATCGTTACTAATTTTCTAATCTCGAATAAAATTATTTAAGTAATTTAGGAGTTTTTATTTCTTTTTCTGAACTTATTTTTTATTTTTGTAAATAGTTATATGTTACATTTTTTTTCATATTAAGATAAATACTTAAAATTAATGTAGACATAGAAAACTCAATGAAAAATATGATTAATCCTATTAATAGATGCACTGAAATAAACATGTTTATAAATGTTTGTGCAAAAAATGTATTTAAAAAATTAAAATCTAAATTTACATTATTAATAACATATTATGAATAAAACATATTTCTTTCTTTTTCTTTTCGTCTTTCGTGTGAAAGGCATATATTTTAGCCATTTAAAAGAATACTAAATAAATAAGTTTCAATAAATACAATCAAAATTTAAAATTTTATAATATAATAAAAATTAAAAAATTTTATAGTATATTGAAATTTTTTTTGATACAATAATATATTAGAAATTTTAAACATACATGTATTAGAATTAGTTTTTTATATAAAAATTTATTTTTAGGCAAATAAAAATGTTGATTCTTTTGTTGAAAAAGAGATATTTTGGTTATAGTAAATGTTTAATAGTCAAACTTAACAGTCAACCAATGGTTGGGTGGATGGAAATAAAGTATCAAATATGTAAGGGAGGTTTTTGTAACTTGTATTTTAATTTTAAGGGAGGTCTATATATGTTTTCAAAATAGAGGGGAGGTTTGTATAATTTAGGTAAAACAGAGGGTTTGTCAATGTATTTTCCTCTATTATTTTTTATGCTATTCATATTTTTTGAAGGGAAAGCAGCAGGTGGATTGAGCAGGGGTTGTGGGCCGGGGGGAGTGATGTCGTCACGGGGAGGTCAGGGTGAACACCTGTAATGACGTAGGTTATGATTCCGTGGCCCCTCCCTCAGCACCTCCAAATCAGTATTCTATGTGCCCCATAAAAAGCAATAGGATACGATGGACCTTTACCCAAGAGAATGTATGGCATCTTGGCAATCAACCTGCTCCTGAATAGCGATTTCTGATTTGTGACGTCCAAGGAAGAGTATGACGCAATATTCTGCTGCTCCGCTCCGCATCGCTGTCTAGTTCATTCATCGCCTTTTCTTTTACTTTATTAGATGCCACGAAGCAGTATTCAAAGCGCGTGTTTCAACTTATCATCTGAGCAAATCAAGCAGTACGTGGTTGATCTGGATGGATGGGATTAACGCAGGAGGTAGCTGCAGAAAGAGAAAGAAGTGCGACCACCCACGGGTAGAAGGGAATTATGCCGACGATGAATCCAAGATGCAAAAGTTCTTCGATCTCATCCACAACCTTGGGCAGAGTCTCAAGAGCCACGGTGGGTGGGTGGCCATTGCAGAGAACAACAGGGACAAGAGGATCAAGGGAGGGTGGTGGCCCAGGTTTGAACCCCAGGATTTCGCCGACGATCATAGCGTCGCCCCCGCCGCCTTCAATGAAAGCGCGGCCCCTCCTCCATCTGACCTAGACTTGTCCCTTTCTCTGTAGCATCCTTCAGTTATCTCTATGTATTTTGTTGTTCTGTTTCATGTAACATCTGAGATCTCCACTCGTGTTCTACCTCTGTGAACTTTCTCGATAACTTACGCCTCTGCTCTGTCTTCTCTTTACCCACCCGAAATTTTGCTCTCTCTTTAACCCCTTCCTCTTTCATTTTGTTTGCTATTTCTCTCCTCCCTATTTCTTGTTTCTTGACCAAATATATGCTATATATTGTTTGAGTATATATCGTTTTATAAGTGAGATAAATTAGTCTAACATGTAAATATAAATACCCTGAAAATAATTTATTTAGAATCTCATGTCTAACACAAGACAGGAGACAGGAGGAGGAAGTATGTGCCATTCCTTATATTTGAACAACAAATTGGTATTTAGGTCAACTTCACGCATGCATACACACCCATATAGACGCAAGACATACGCTGCATATTTGTCGCACGTTTTCTTGCTCAGTTTTAGCTGAGTTTCTGCAAACGAATGGGCCTTAACTAGACGATAGTTTAGTTAGCAATGGAATCATAATATGCATGTTTGAGAGAGGCAATAATAAAGAAAAAGCTTATACGTCTAATCGACTTGTTTGTCATGATTGAGGAATGCTTGATCAAGAAGCAAATACCCCTTATCATATATAAATACCACTTTGCTTTTTAACACAAAGCACCGATTTCCGTAAAACTAACAACGTAAAGACTCCTGATAATCCGAATTTATTCGATCCAAAAAGCTTGATTTATTATAGCCTTAAACGTTGATATTTACATATTCCTGATAAGTTAAGGAAAGGTCACTTCATTTTGTAGCTTAAAACAGAATTGCTTCCCAGAAGAAAAAAACATCAACTCAGAATAGAGTGGGGGCATCATCACGAAGCTCTAAATGCTAGGCTGAAGCAAACAGGATTTGGGCCGAATTTTACAGCTACATATGGGGAGTATTTAATTTGATGGCTTTTATGGGAGAGTCTGAAGATGTTTTGTCTGATGCTCAGTTGAACGGGAATTCAAACCAGTCAACTTCTTTATGATCTAAGAGTTGCGAAAGGAGTTTTATTCTGTGCCACATGCATATGCATGAGTTGCCAAGCATGCCGCACCTCGGCAACTTAACAACAGATACTGGTATATGTCCTTTAAGTTTCATGGAGCCTCTTTTTTTCTCCCCTTCACCCATGGTTTAATTTCGTGGGCTTACTTTTGGCATCATTTTACAAGCAGGCAGAAGCTTGCCTTGGAACTTTTACTTCTACTGTTTAGAAAAAGAAAATTATAGTGACTGGCTGAAAAATTTTAAAAAATTATAGGGATATGAAATCAATTTTTGAAAAGTAAATGTAAGCATGTATTCAAAAAATTTTTAAAATTACAGATATAGAAAATCAATTTTTGAAAATTTTCAGAAAACAAAATTATAGGAATTGAATCAATTTTTTAAAAGTTTCAGAAAAAAAAAATTACGGGACTAAACTTAGAAATTTTAAAAAGTCATAACGATGAAAAATCAATTTTTGAAAAGTTAAAACATGCGGTGAGCGTGGATCGAACACGCGACCTTCAGATCTTCAGTCTGACGCTCTCCCAACTGAGCTATCCCCGCAGCTGGTTTATTGTATGTTAAATATTTTAAATAACCAAAATTTATTATTTTTGTTCTAAACTTCTAATCTATTTATAGCTTTCTATCTTGCATGAAATTATGTACGCGTCAATATTTCCCAGATCCTCTTTCGCAGCTCCATATTAGGATTTTCTGTTTCCGAACAGAGATGTCGCCTTGAACGATTTGGCACTGCGCTTCGGTTACGCTTGAGTCATCAGTTTCTGCCCTTTCCGGTTGAAACTCAAGAGAAGCTTTCAGTTCGCGGCTCTACTCATCTCCTGTTTCGGGAAATAATGACGTCTACCATGGCAAGATCGCACCTTCTTAGGCCCTCATGCTCTCATCTCAAAAAATTCGAACTCCCTTCTCAATATTACAGATCGATTGCCCAGAGCTTCCGTAGTTCTGAATTTCCTCGACTCGCCCTGAGACATAAACGCAATGCCACGATCCCCATTTTCCCCAAAATCAGAGCTCAGAGTCTTCCCGGTACAAATGCCGACTATATCTTTCATTGTTCAAACTCTGTTTACTCTGCTACTAAATTGGCTGCTCACTCTCCCAGATTATGTTCCCGATTCCAAGTTTTACAAGGTCGAAGCGATTCTCAGGTTTGGTAGCTATTTACTCCCTGTCTTTCTTGTCTGCATGTGGAGTGGGAAGGGTGACCGATGTTTAGTCAGTTAAGTTGAAATGAGTTTTGTGAATCCACTGATGATCCTCATTGATCCCATGTTGTTGAATTTGCTACGGAGCAGGCCTTGGCGAATCGCTCAGGTTGCGTCGGTATGTGATACTAGCTAACCTTTGATTTGATCAGTACTATTCGTAATTTAGCGTTGCGGTAATTTCTTTAAATGGGGCAGGGAAGCATTATGAGAAGGTGATGGACATCAATGAAAGTGACATTAATAACGCTTGTTACTCCTTCTCAACTGTAGTTTTAGTAAATTCCGAGTACTCACCATGCCCCTTAGATTAAAGAAGGGAAAGAAGGGCTGCTAGTTTCGTCAACAATTTCCAATCTCTTATTGAAAGCTTGTTTGTTCTCAGCTGCCTAAATGTAATCGCAGTTTGATATTGTTGGGTGTAACTTCCCATCATCTCTCTTCGTAGGCGCTTAATATGGTAATAGACAAGTAGAATCCCAACATTTAATAATTGGTTCAGGTTAAAGGTACTTGTTTTTTGGAATATTTTTGCATGGATCATGGCCATGGACAAGTTCACGGCTTCCTTGTCATATGCGGACTCATGATCATGGCTAAGCATCTTCATATAGGAAGTCTTCTAAGCCTAACCTACTGATTTCTGATTTCTGTTTTCTCCCCAGAACCATCAGTACCCAGTCACACCATATTCCCCCGTTCATTTAAAGGATTGTCCTAGCCAATATTTCTTATGTTCTATTCATTTGGGCGGGCTTATGCTATTTTATTGATTGATCACTGAGTGACCTAGTGCCATTACTCCCATATTTTTATGATTATTTTTCATGAAGGCTTTGTTGGAAATGGGAATCCGTGGTGTCACAATATCTGATGCCCGGGGCTTTGGATCTCAAGGTGGTTCAAAAGAGAGGCAGGGAGGTAAGTTCATTTTGAACTACAAATAGCTAAAACTGAAGAAATAGCATCCTGTTTCTGCAAGTCTTCAATGTCTTTCATGACTGATCGAAATACTCGCATAATATTTTTTTTATAATAATTTGTTTTACTTGTTAATCTCTGTATATTCTGTACCGAAGTATATGATCATTTTCTGCCTTGCATGATTATTTTACGTTATTGATCTCAATGCAGGCTCTGAATTTTCTGAAGACAATTTTGTTGCCAAAGTTAAGATGGAAGTAGTAGTGAGCAAGGATCAGGTATGTGGACGTTTGATGGTAAATTTGAGTGCCATTTTGCATTAAAATGGATCATGTGCTTCTCTTGTTAAGCTTGGACAATTTTGTAGAGGGGAGAAGAGAGAGAATCCTTGACGTTTTATATGCCTAGGATTTTCTACTACTTCACTTTAAAATCCTTAACATCATATATAATGAAGCCATAACCTTTCCTTTTACATGAAGTTTTTTCAAGACATATAAAATGAATCAAATAACAAACTGGATCATAAAAAATGTGCGAATCCTAGTCAACTGTCTGCAAGTGTTTCTGACACTTCAAGAATGAAATCTGGCTACATATTCATGGTTGAAGGAAATTTCTGCAACTTTTCTGATTAGATGTTATGTTTCAATTAGGTTGAAGCAGTTATGGACAAGATTGTCAAGGCATCAAGAACAGGGGAGATTGGTGATGGCAAAATTTTTTGTAAGGCTTCAACATTCTTTGCCTAGTTACGAATTGTACTGTATGAACTGTTTGCAGCTTCAATTATATTATGTGTGGATGCATCGTTATGTGCAGTTGTCTTAGGGATGTTGATGGGCTGTCTCAAGTTGATCATATGTTATGGGTTTGAACTGAGGAAGTAAAATATTTTCAATTTTAGTCGAGTGGATTATATGTTTCAAATCCTCATATGCGTCAAACTTGGAATAGCCAGACTGCATGGAAGGTTTGGAGTTCGATGGGATGTTTCAAGAATCATCTAGATTACAGGACATCAAAATCTAAAGTAACCTGATGGCCGTTTCTTGTTAATGGACTTAGGTCTATTGGCTTGCCTAGGTTCACATAATGGACGTTTTGGAGAAATAGATTTAAAGAAAATATTTTATTTTAATTTTAATGGTATTACTCAACATGGAATATCATTTTTAATGAATTATTAATTGATTGTGCAGTGATACCTGTTGCAGATGTTATAAGAGTTCGCACAGGTAACCTGTTTGTGCAGTTGTCCACATGAAAAATTACATATTTGTTCTGTCAGCAAATAAACTCAGAAGCAGCTGAATATGAATTTTTCAGGTGAACGTGGGGAAATTGCTGTGAGGATGGCTGGCGAGACAGCTTCTGATGAATGAGCGTTTGGAACCAGAATGACATCTAGTCGGCCCTCTTTGATTAGCATTTTACTTTCTTCTCAAATCTTACATCATAGTGCTATTTAATTGTTGTTTGCGGTGAAGGCAAGTTGTCAAGCAATAATCAACTTTATATGCTCAGATAGCCAATAATAAGTGGAGGTTTGAACCAAAATTTTGTATTTTTTCAGTAGTCACTTCTTGATGTACTGAATTTTTACATAGGAGTCAGAAGTCAAAACGTAAAGGAGTAAATAAGAGGAATTTAATTTTAAGTGCGCAAAATTCATGTGTAGGTAGTTTTCAGAAATAATTTATAAAGTGCCCTAAAAATCACACTTTAACAAAAGAGGCTTTCGGTAATTCCTCTCCTAGTTACTCCAAGTAAAATTAGACATCCATATGCTCCCTTTGGTTCTAAACAGAAGTGGTTTGGTTTGATCCTTAAGTACAAATGATTCAAAATAAGTACTTTAATGAAAATCAACACACTTCTCTTTTTTTTCAGAAGTAACTTGGATATTTTGATTTTTTTTGTTCCTGCCATCATCTTAGAGCTTCTCCGAGCAACGCTCATAAAAAATCGGAAATTCATGAGCCTGTAATAGAGGAATCCTACGTATCACTGACGGTTTAAAAAATATTGGATGAAATCCGGTAATCACACAATTTTTGTCATAATTCTGAAAACTAAGGCGCCCTGCACTCCTCCAACTCTTCCATTGCATTCTAAAGGATACCTTGATCTTTCTGTGTTGGATGAATGAAAATTTGGATTAACTTTTAGAACAGCTACAATCATGTCATTCAATCCAGGGTTTTCACATAAGTGATCTTTACAGAATAAAAGTTTGGGTATCCTAACTTCGTGCTTCTGAAGATCGTACAGAAAAATAGAACGGGAAGCTGTTAGTAAAGTGCAATTGTCTACAGCACAAGATCTTGATATACAGACTCAACTTGAAAAGAATATATTTTCTCATATAAGGCAGTCGCTGTCCTGCTGAAGAAAATGACCTTCCTCCTCAGCGGCCTCGCTAAACGACCTTCAAATGATCCAAGAGATGCTTCTTGAATCTCACTAGCTTGAAAGCACAATGCAAATGCCATATTTGGTATTTCAGAAATATGTTTCCTGCCCTACTGATTTTGTATCCTGATTTATTTTCTAGTTCTGCTCAGGCTTTAACCTGTTTGATGTACATTTCTCAGTTGGCTTGAATAAATTTCACCTCATTCGTCAAAAAAGTACGTTTCCCGCCACTTAGTCACCTTTAGGTCTCAGGTATTGACATCTTCCCTTCTGCAACCATAATCTGAAATGTAATGATAGCATGTTGGTACTGTGTGAAAACGTGGTATCAATCACGTTGTGAGAGAAACAGCCCTGAGAAGCCGCTCTTTGACAACCACGTTCTTATTTTGACGTCTCAAGTGGCTCCATGTACTTCATGAACTTGGACTGGCCGTGCAAATATGGCCATTTTCTGAGACAAGTTCTGAAGAGCCTCATGCCTATTTGCTAGCTCCATTAAAACCTTGATCCTCTTGAAATAAACATTACTTGGCTTCTGGCCTTTCTCAACCATCTCCAAGAAACATTTCTCCGCTTCCGCTAACTTTCCCATGTCACAGAGCAAGTCAAATAATACATCAGAAACCAGAGTATAGGACCCAAAACCCTTCTCCACCATGTCCCTCCATAGCTGCAATGCCATCTCGACCTTTTCATTCCTCCTAAACAACCTTATTAAGAACATGCAAGATTGTGTGTTTGGCAAGCATCCAGTTCCAATCATCCTTCTGTACAAATTCCAGGAACTCTGCAAATCATTCGACCAGTAATAAATCCTAAAGAATAAATTGTAAGTAGTTGCATTTGGGCCTAGACCTTTGTTCACCATCTCATCCATCAAGCCATGAGCATCACGAAGCCTCTTTGCAATGCAGAAATTCCGTATGGCTGCATTATATGCTGCAACATCAGGATAACATCCATACTCCTTCATCTCTTTCAAAACATCTCTAGCTTTATCTGGCTGACCTATCAAGCCCAATCCACCGATGGTAGAAGTATACGTGATTACATCAGGTACAATATCCTTACTTCGCATTTCATCAACCACCTTGTAGGCCTTCTCCATTTCCTTCCCTTTACAGTAGACATCAATCAAACAATTATATGATACAACATCAGGATTTACCCCCATTGCTCTCATTTCCTTAAAGAATCCCTCAGCTTCCTCTGTGGATTTCCACCCTGACAAAAGAATATTAAAAGTTTGCAGGTTTGGCCGGAAATCATACTTTAAACTATGATAAACATTTCTCGCATCCGTCATACTCTTCTCTTGGCACAAGGTTCTCAACAAAGCATTGAAACAGGTTGTATTGAATTCTGGAACAAACTTTTTAAACCTCCTAAATGATTCCACAGTCTCCCTCACAGAGCACACTTTAGCTATTCTAGCTAAGACAACCATAAGGGTGCGAGGGGTTAATATGGATTGATCTTTCCGTCGTACTTCAAGCAGTAGGTCCCAAACGTGGCCAAACATACGGCTTCGTCCTAAAATATAAAGCACGGTATCCAGGGAAAACGCAGAGTGAAAAAACCCTCGTCTTTTGCCAGTATAATAGAAAAATTCCAAAGCTTGCGAGGGGTTAGAATGACTGAATCTGACCCTTTTCAAGACTGCATCAACTAAATCGTTGGAGAGGAAAACTCCACTTGATTTCAAAGATTGCTTGAGGTCTTTAGGAGATGAAGAGGAAGTGATAATGCGGAATACTGTTTCAACGTCGTCGTGAAAATTGGGGTTTGTGGAGCAAAAGCGAGCGATTGAGATACAAAGGAGGTACCTGGATGGCGGTGCAAATGAGAGAGGCCTCAGCAACATCTGTGAGATTGATCGATTCCCTTGGAAGCGATTTCAAGGACACTCTAAACCACCGCCCACGCTGCTACTGCTCGGCGGCGCGCCCTTGGCTTGGTTCGAGCTCTGAAACGACGACTCCGTGGGCGTTGCATAGTAGTATGCCTTTTGAACCAAAAAAAAAAATATTTAGTATGCCTTCTTCTTCCTGCCCATCGTAGTATTTATTTATTATGCAATTAAAAAAAATATAATCAGATCGTATTTTTTTGGGAAATGGACAGATAAATACCACATGAAGTTAGAAAACCCACAAATTACTACTAACACTTACAAAAGACAGATAAAGAATGGGGTGGGAATATGGGTTTTTGATGTTTTGGCTAAAAGATCAAAATGTTCTCAAGACTTAATGAATTCAAAAGAGAGAATTGTTAGAACTTTCTACATCCTTGGGCCATTCAACAAAACTTCTTCTTCCTCTAATTCTCATAGTTGGCGTCCCCAAATCGATAATGGTGGGTGTAATCCGTCTCATACTCACCTGAAGAAGAGTGAGAGTAAGCGAGTACTAAGGATATGAAGTTATAGGTGTCGGGGTAGAGGGTGTAACTGCGCCCCCTCTGTTGCCCCTATTTTGGGGGCTTTCCCAAATATATTTTTTATGGTTTTTTAGATCATTAGATTCTACACTAAATTAGCGACATTTTGATAATTTATAAGAAAAAAGTGAAGTTATTTTCAATTTTTTATGATTTTTTTAAAATATTTCAGAAAAAATGGTGTATTTTTTTTCCTCACTTTAAGCACTTTTTTCTAAAATATTTTTGAAAAATCATAACAAATTGAAACCAACTCCATTTTTTACCCATAAGATATCAAAATGTCGGTAATTTCGTGTAGAATCTAATGATCCAAAGAGCCATAAAAAATATATTTGGGAAAGCTCCGAAAATAGGGGCAGCAGAGGTAGCGTAGCTGACACCCTCTGCCTGTGGGTTTCGCATCACATGCTCCAACTTCTTCTTCCTCAAACTGTAATAGTTGGCATCGTTGTCCTCGATCGGCAATGGTGGGTGCATATTGT